>OU611814.1:1296250-2592500 GCA_914767695.1 Ptilodon capucinus | reverse complement strand
GTTGAATGAAAAATGCACTCAGACGCACGACGAAGCACACTGACAAAATGGCGACTGGCGTCCTTATTTTCTTTACTTTAATAGTTTTGGCATGGCTTCTGGGCCTTTGCGCCAAAAATGAAAATATAAAGGCTGATTATGACTTTAAATGACAATTTACTACTAAGCAAATTAATTAATAAATTTTTATATTTTTTATTTGGTTTGCAAATAATTTGTTTGGCAAACCATACATTTCAAGTGTGGTGTGCGTGTGAACCTCGACCTTATCACAAAGAATGTGTAAATCGTTTTGTATTTTTTTTTGTTAATGCACAGGTTCAAAGTTAAAAGTACTCAATTATAAATTTATCAATATTATGTCAGATTTTCCCAAAAATATTATGTACATAATGATATAGATTGTGTTGTAGGTGTACTAATAAGTTAGAAATAACCTTATAATTTATTACAGTGACAATTTAAGTGTGTCTGCCTAGTCCTGGTGTCGCTTCAAAGTAGATTGAGGTTATTTGTAGCTTTTATACGGTATCAATACCCTCCTTAGCTCATTTATTTATTTGAGCAGTGGTAGCCGAGTGGTCGAACGCACGCCTTGCAAATCAAAGTGTACAGGTTCAAACCCCGGCTCGCACCTCTGGGTTTATGTGCGAATCTCATTTTCATCCGAGATTACCACTTGCTTTGAAACAGTGAAGGAAAACATCGTGCGGAAACCTGCACGTCTATAGAAAGGCGTGTGAAGTTCACCAACCCGCACTGGGCCAGCGTGGTGGACTATAGCCCAAAAATCTCCCTCGTAATGAGGGAGAATGTGCCCGGTATAATGGCAATAGGCTCGCCCCCTATTACATTGGGACCAAAAATACATCGGCGAAGTGTGGGCGCACCGCAGTGCACCTCTGCCTACCCCTTCGGGGAATACAGGCGTGATGATGTATGATGATGTATTTAATAGGACATTCAAAAATTGTTGCATTTACACACAAATATATATGACATACAAATAAGGAAAAACTAAATGCACAATTAACAAAGGGGCCACAACATGCATAATAGTAAGAGGAATAACATTGGTAATAAATGAGAAATTACAATGCGATAATAAAAATTAAAAGTGATGAGTGACTAGCGGTTGGAAAAAAAGCAATCTTTGTCGCAGCAATGATGACAAGACCAATTTCAAAACTTATGGAGTGTATCATTAAACAAATCCAAATATCCAATGAAAAGAAGCAATCACTTGTCTCCATACAGGATTTATTAGAAGCGGAGAAGAAGGAAATCTTGAATAGGCTGGCGAGCTCGCGGAAGGAGGACGTCAGAGCACTCGCGAAGAAGACCAATAGAGACAGGGACGAGATCAATAGGATAAAGCGAGAGATACATTCACAGGTGAGAAATTGAAAGTGTGTGCCAAACGCTAGCGCTGTCACATTTCGCCGTTATATTTCGTTGTAGAATGACCCTTTTTTAGGGTTCCGTACCCAAAGGGTAAAACGGGAACCCTATTACTGAGACTTCGCTGTCCGTCCGTCCGTCTGTCCGTCTGTCACCAGGCTGTATCTCATGAACCGTGATAGCTAGGAGTTGAAATTTTCACAGATGATGTATATCTGTTGCCGCTATAACAACTAATACTAAAATACAGAATAAAATCAATATTTAAGCGTGCTCCCATACAACAAACGTGATTTTTTGCCGTTATTATAGAATATGGTACGGAACCCTTTGTGCGCGAGTCCGACTTGCACTTGGCCGGTTTTTATGAACCAACACAGTTCGTTTTAGTATTGTTGAAAAAAATGCACTTTTTGGCGCTTCAGTGTTCCTGTCATTTATTTTGTATAGGTCTACGGGGACACTCATAAATTGTCAAGGTTACATTTTTATATCTTAGTGCTTGTGCTGCTGCCCGCGTGGACTTTAGGGAGACTACCCGAACAAATGGTATTACGTTTTTCCCGCGGAACCTTAATTCAATAAACATTACCCGGAACAAACGAACATCGTTATAGGTATCCTATATTACTTTCATATGCATTTGGTAAAATGTGTTTTTTTGATACTCAAAACAGATTCATCAGTTTTATTTATTTGTATAGATAAGCTATTACCGGATCGAAGCGCAACCTCAACTGAGAAGATCCGGCAAGAAACTCAGTGGTCTATTATTTTGTGTAATTAGTTTTTTTTTTTTAAATTGCCTTATTATGTTTGTGTGTCAGTCCGTGGAGCGCGGCGTGGCGGAGTGCTGCCGCCTGGAGCTGTCGTACTCGCGCCGCCGAGAGCAGCTGGCGCGCACGCACGAGCGTCTGCTGCAGCTGCTCGCCAAGCACAGGGACCAGGTACACCGTCACCAACTATAACACATCACCATCATCACGCCTGTATTACCCAAAGGGGTAGGCAGGTGTGCAATGCACTGCACTCACAAATCACGAAGGAAATTCGGACCTTAGTCCACCACACTGGCCCTGGTTGTCGAACGTCACACTCCCTTCTATAAACGTGCAGATTACATCACAATGTTTTCCTTCGCCGTTAGTAATCGTTATGTAAAAATGTCATTTGCACCTGAAATTCGAATACCTCGGAGCTTTGAGCATCGGATGTGAACTTGCACCGCCTGCGTTCGAGGCGGGCTTGCGATCAACGGGGCTTTCGCTGCTTTCAAAATACCTTTCGGAAAATTTGTTTAAATATAAAAATGTAACAGTATAACTGGCGAGATACTGATTGGTGTATGTCCCTTGCCAGGAACTGGTCGTGTTGGAGCAGATGTGCAGCGAGGCGGGCGAGGGCTAGACGGGCGCGAGTCGCCCGCTCTGTGCCCGCCGCCGGTGGCAGTCGCCACTCGCTCTATGAAACCGTCGATGAACCTTCAAATTTGTCGAATACCGCGCCGCCCGCGTCCTTCGACCCGGCCTCGGTAGGTAGGTGTGTCTCTACGTCATTCGAGTGTTATCTTTTTTTAGGTATCTTATGATATTATCGCCCGTGGAACCTCTACGTGGATGCGTCGACTCCCGAGTCTCGGCGGTGTCGCCTCCGCGTTCAACAATCTCATAGTTTTACATTTACCATTAGTGAAACGAGGACGCGTATCGTGGGAACTCTGAGTGCGTCGACCGCGGTCTGCGGGTCTGAAAACTGTACTGAAACTATCTAGCGGACCGTACACGTCACATCACGTCTGGCGTGCACTGTGATTTCTCGTTTAATGTCAAACAGTGTCTTCGTACTTGTAATTTATACTTACCTATTAAGTTTCTCGAATAATAAAATTTGTATTCGCCGCATTTAATATTGAATTAGTCTGCAACGGTTCGCATGGTGTACTAATGCTTCTACGACATACTAGTCATTGCGCATTTGTTCGCCGCGGGGTGGACCCGCCGGGCTGGGATGCGTGATTTTTTACCCAAATCGTGCCCCGCGGTCGGCCGACAACTATATTAAAGTCAATACATATCTATGATGCACAAAATACTGGTTTTTCAGTGGATGAATAATCCCGTATACCTCGTTTCGTACAATCGCACTAATAGCTCTTCCTTTATTGTTATATACACGTTTGTAGTGATAGATAATATTAATTCCATATTTAAATTGTAAAAAAAGATGATTCTTATGATGGTTATTCCAATATTGTCTGGTTAGTGAACGCGTTCGTGCAGTGAGAATATAAAATTTATGTAATTTAATTATTTAATTTTTAATGAAATATTTAGACACTAATAACAATTTGGGTATGATCAAAAGTTGTTTTAACATTATGTCACAAATATTATCGAACGAGATACATTGTATTTGTGTAGATTATTATAATTTAATTTAATTCATATGTATTGTGTGTTAATGATTATGGGTTTGTTTGCATTGTTTTTTTACTTTACTAACAGGTGTGGGGTAACCGTAGGTTGTAGATTAACATTCCATTCGCTTAGTCATTGAAATGCCGAATATATTTAGACATTAGAAATAACCAGCCATTGACTACCGATTAGTTCGATCTAGGAACTCCAAATATACTTAATCTGTTCTAAAGACACATAGTGATACCACGTACATATTATAAAATATTTCAAACTGTTTACAATAGTACTGCAAAGCACTTTTTTTCCTAAGAAACAATAGACAATACAATATTTTTTCACCCCCCACTTAATACAACTTTATGAACCATCTACTATATTGGCGCTACAAGATACTTTTTAACCGACTTCAAAAAGGAGGAGGTTCTCAATTCGATCCGATTGTTTTTTAAATGTAAATGGTTTGTGAATTAATAATAAATGTGGGGTTTAGACTATAAATAGTATTACAGCCACCTCTATTTTAGTGATGTTTTTAATATAAAGGGGGTGATCCATTTGCGAGTAAAACCGTCGGCTCGCCAACGAACTCGCGAGCCAAAGGTCTAATCCGCCAATTGAGCACTTAAAAGTCTGCGGACTTAAAAACCGGCGGACTTACTCGCTGGCTCTTTGTGCATGCTTGAAATTCGTTCGAAATTCGAAAACTCCGTCTGGGAGCACGCCATTACTTCGCCAACGACGAGAGTAGACTGTTTGGTACGCAAATGGATCACCAAGTCAATCACCGAGTCGACGAGCCAACGGTTTAGACCGTTGGCTCGTTGGCTCGCAAGTGGATCACCGCCTTTAATTTCAGTTTTTGCCGGTTGGCTTAGTATAAATTCTGTCAAAAAATGACAGAACAGCAATATACGAGGTGGTGGTAAGCCCTCAGTAAGTAGCTACTCAAGTCAGCAACGGTGTGTAGCCATTTCAATCGTATAGGAAACAACCCTCATCGAAAAAAACCTTGTTCTAGAAGATAGTAATACTTAGCTCGCTAGTTTGCACTGAATCGTATTTCTATAATAGTGTTTCATAGTGCCTGTAATATGAAATAATCTGGTTACCTAGAGTTTAGATTCACAGTGCCTAGATTTCCATAGACGGAATTTCTTCCTGGTTGCAAAGACGGAATTAATTATCTGTATTTAATGTTTATGCAAATCTGAATTAGATAATATATGGAAATGTATTGATGAACGGCGTGGTGGCGTAGGCCGCTGGTCTTACAACACCGGGTGTTTGCGGTCAGATTTCAGTCAGCGAAATGACCTTATCGGAATTTACTCTGATCTGTGGTATTAGCACGCATGTCAAGACAAGACCTTTGTCACGGATTTGCTCGCTCCTTCTATCGAATTTCATACGAGAGAACGAGACAACATCAAGGTGTTCCGTAAGAAACGTCTAGTCTTGGCGCACATGCTACTAATGGGGGTGTAACTGGGAACGCCCATATTCCTTTTTATGGTGCCCATAGCTTTGCTTAGTTTGGGATCATATGTTGTGTTGTCTCGCAAAATTAAATAACATGCGTTGTCTCTCATCCAGACACATAGTATACTCCTAGAGAGCACAAGGCCGGAATAAGAACTTTACTAGTTAGGTATCGCCTTTCCCTTTTGTTCAGCGGTGTATTTATCAAATCGTACTTATACTATTAATTGCATTTTCAGCTTATTTGTTTCATTTATGATATATAGTAGGTACTTTTGGGTTTTAAATAATAGAATATGTTGTATTTAAGCCCCGGCACACTGGGGCGACGGCCAACCAAAACGAACTATATTGACACAAAGAAAAAGCTCATTTTTCAACGAAATATTATTGAGAGAACCAGCCAATTGTGCAACGTTGTCGCGTGTCGTTTACCACAGCAATTCAGTCTCTATTTATATTGGCACAGAGTTCGTTTCGTTATTGGTAAAACGTTTGCAGAGCGCGTCTCGACGCCCCATGTGTAGCCCGAGGCTTTGTACTCGTAGATACGAGTATATTCGCAAATAATTAGTCATGTTTACTTTCGTACCTACATCACTTTATCTACTGATTGTATAGGAATTTCAAGTGTGGCTACTTGCACTTCAAGACACTTGCAGTTGAATTTTGCAGATCACTTTCTACATTGTAACTTTCCGTGCATTTTTGGGATACACATTATAATTATAATACACAGTTATATCGCTTGTATAATACATCATCACGCCTGTATTCCCCGAAGGGTTAGGCAGAGGTGCACTGCAGTGTGCCCACTCTTCGCCGATCATCTCGGATGAAAATGAGATTCGCACATGAAACCCAGAGGTTCGAGCCGGGGTTTAAACCTGCGCACTTTGATTGCAAAGCGTGCGTTCGACCTCGTTCTCGGCTATCACTGCTTTTGTAATGGATGTAAAAAAATATTGTGGTGGTTTTAATATCAATGGTGCTTTTTGAATGGGCCAAAGCCTTCGAGCATTTGTCAAAGGAGATTACGAGTACATACTTTATTCTCTGTCAAAGTTACTGTGTTTTCGTAACTATTTCAGCGCGTTTGTGTTTCGAGAGAGTAATATTGTACATTAGTGTGGTGTTCGTGTGAACTTCGAGTTGTTTTTTTTAAAGTCAGTTTATAGACTTGGTCCAAGAGTTCTTTATCGACACTATCCGTCAACAGTATAAACGAAAAAATAATACATATTATTACGATATACTCTCTGCTCTCTACTTCTTGTAAGTTTAAGGGGAATGACGTTAATTTTGGATACATTTGAATGAAACAAAGTCCAACAAAATATTTGAATGAGCAGCATATGTACGTGTAGTCTTGAGATCATAAAAAATATACTAGTCTTTGTTTTTTGTCATGTATTATAGTTTTTAAAGTCAAAGTATCCAAAAGGCGCGTTTGCAACTAAATAGTGCGATATAAACTTATGATTCTACTATCGCTCACATAGATTGTCTTATGCGCACTCCGTACCGGCTTATAGAGATGTAGTATACATCAAAATATTATTAAATAAAATTTAAGGTTTCGATTTCGGTGTATAGACATCAGTTTTAATTATAATCGATTCTCGATTCTTTGCGATTAATCGGTAATTAGTTTTGGATCTTGACTGTACTTGCCTTGTCTGTCATAATAACTTTTAAGAAGACGTGTAAAACCATTTTGGTATAACATTTTAAGTAGTTATATACACTTACTCGTGTATAGACTTGTGAAACATTTCTTTATACCACGATGACGTCCACAACTAAAATAAAAGAGCGATCATCATTATTTATTGTAGTTATCAAAAAGTTTCCTTGTACAAAATGCTTGGTAAGTGCCATGCATGAATATTATAATAATTTTGGTGCCATTTAATTTAAAATGTACCTATTAATGTGAAAACAAAAAAAAAATGTTGAAGTAGTTTTTGGCGCGCTTGTAGTCAAATGCCTCGAAAATTCCCATTTTGCACCATAATGACTTCTATATCGTGGGTCCTATAGGCGCGTTATAATTCGTCACACCAGACCAGTCTTTTGGCCATACCAAAGTGTACTGTATGAGTTGTCATAGAAGAAGCAATCCTTTGTATGGTACACACAGTACAAGCTTTGTTTAGTTTTGATCTTACGATGAATATGTGTTCTCTGGCGATATTATTATTATATATAATGAACACAAGAGTCAATTGTAAACAAGTACCTTATATATTTATCAGCGCAGCGATAATATAATTCCGTTGCTTACATGTTTCAATCACTTTATGATGAAACAGCGCCAAAGCTCATTAAAAAAATTACACTGAAGTTGTTAGCGATAAAAGTTTAAACACATAATCGCTGCGTTGTGTTGTATCATAGTTTCCAATTATTAGAACACAAAACCCGTATAATGTTGGCGGGGCCTCCACGGACAGATTGATACAACCTGCACCCTTAGCATGACCGCGTAGACATAAGTTTTATCTTTTTCAACTGTCAGATTTGTCGAGTAAATGACGTCACACCGAGGCATGTCATGCACCAAAACCTCGAAGTGACGTAATTTTCTTGACAAATTTGACAGTTGGAAAAGATAAATGATGAGCTTTTTCTATCGACAAGTCTGACATACGGATGAACTTTCATATATATCTAATATTACTACTTGACTAAGTGTTACTTTTCTACTAATTTTACGTCGCTCTATGTCGTCGTTTTGATTCGAAACTATACGAGAACAGCTTGTGTTACTGGACCAGGGCCCCAAGTCTCCTAACACTATATTCGTGGTGTTACCATTGATAAAAGATGCTGTTTTCATGCCTAAAAAAAATAAGTCATTGCAACTCTACAACTATAGTGTTGGGGACTTGGGGCCCCAGTTCACCAGTTCACAATTTACGCATTAACGCGAAGCGACGTCGAAAATAGTGGAGAAGTGACACTAAAGCTGCCAATGTAGTTATTTTAACGTTGAATTACTTTAAAATTAAGTCGTGTAGGCACTTATCAGTAAACGTTTAATATCGGTGGTACCCTAAACCATTTTCTTTCTATAAAAATATTAAGGAGAAAATTATATTGGAAGCATAATATGGTGATGGTGCCTCATGCATGCTATTGGTCGCCTTAAAAAAGATCCTTCGGTCAGAAATCAAATTAATAAAATTAATGTATCCTCAATAAAGCTCATTGAGAGTGTAGAGATGCCTCACTGACCGACAAAGTGTAAATAAACAGTTAGCTAAATTATGCCTTTAGTTTAGCCAACTGTCTATAGAGACACTAAAATGAAGGAAGCAACGGCTTTTTATAAAATGAATGAAGATATTTGTGAGTTGTTCGTTTAGGTATACCTCACTCGTTTCAATATTCTGCAGTAGTGATGTGAGTTCGTTATTAAATATGACTCAAAGAACCTTTGTTTAGTGTAATAACACTTTTTAGAAGAAATCTTTACCTATGAATTGAGGAAATATTCCGATTTTATCAATACCGTAGCAGCAAGCTCGGCATGACCGCGCAGACAAGTTGCATCACTTCCCACTGCCAGACTTGTCGAGCGAATGACGTTACATAGAGCTATTTCTACTAGACATTACTCGATGTAACGATATTTGCTCGACAAATCTGACATTTAGAAGAGATAAAATGTATATCTTCGCGTTCATGCAGAACCTGAGAGTATTTTACCGTTTGTCTTCTTAATAACCCGTTATTGGCATTGTTACTATTAGTTAATATAACGATTAAATTAGATAGTATCTAGTTAATGTAAAGTCGTTGTAATTTATACCAGACTCGTTCTTGCCTTGTGTAATTAAATTGTCTCTAGTTAAGGTAGTGTGTAGACACTTCTTCTCAGTCGGGCACTCTTGTCAGAGTGGTCGTGGTTGTTGAGATGGTGTGCATGGTGGATCTTCCGTGTCGTCGTTCTCCTTGGCGAGGGTTACCGCTCTGGCAATGCTTCTCCAATTCTGTAGACACGTCTGTTCTGTATAGAGCCACAGCATCTTCGCACTGGTATTCGCTGTTTGTTTAACAGAGGCCTAAATATTATCATTTCGTATGTCTATTTTTCTATATTAAACCTTGCGCCCCATACTGTGTATATTTTTCTATATTAACTCTTGTATCCCATCCGATGTCTATTTTTCTATATTAACCCTTGTGCCCCATGCTATGTCTATTTTTCTATATTAACTCTTGTACTCCTCGTGAATTATACCTAAATAAGTTTCAATGTTACGCCCCAATATTTTTATATGAAATATATATAGAAACCTACAATAATATTTAATTGTTATTTTAAATTCATATATCCATTTTCACGCTTTGAATATATATATTTTGTATTCTTACGCTGTGGTCTCCGTGTTTTATAAACTTCATATTAAAGTTTGTGTGTGACTCTGCCAATTAGTTATTAAGTGTAATGATGTAGTGTTCCATGGTAACCGACTGCAGCTTCGTTAGCGTTTGGATGCGATGAATGAGACATTGTAAAATATCGTTGTGTGATGCGGAACGTTAAATTAGTTCATAAGCGAATCTTGTATACATGATACATTACAGCTTCGTGCACACTGGGGACTCAAGACAAAATAGTAAAAAAGCCAATAATAAAACGAACTGTATTGACTCGTACAAAAATCTATTTCTCCAACGAAATGTTATAAGCCGCGCGAACGTTTTTTGACGCGTGGTCGCGTGACTTCGTCAAATAAATTCACTCTGTATGTATATCAGCACAGAGTTCGATTTGGTCTTGGTAAAAGCAGATATCTGAAGGTAGACAACATTTAATGTCACCATTTCCTGCCATTTGCCTGTGCTTTTGATATTTTTGTATAAAAAAAATTTACGCGCGTCTTGGCGCCCCAGAGTGGCCGCGAAACGTATTTATTATAAAAAAAATGTATACATAATATTTATAACTCTTTACAACTGTTCTACTGTTACGCGTGTCATTTTTTCTAAGATTTCTGCAGGCAGCCTGTTTGCTTGTGGGACCAGCACGCGCGCCACGACACTACTTATGTCAGGGAATACGTCGATGGTGTCTGTTTCCCTCGGGTAAATTAGAAAAGTGGGAGGGCGACTCAGCGCGACATAATCTGTGATATATGTTTTGTCTTAGAGCGCGTGCTAGGCCTGCAATTCTCAATTAGTTTATTTTATCGGCAACTGACAATATTTCCATGATTTTATAGGAATTTATTGTAGCGTTGTTAACATTTGTGCTTTACTTATTTGCTCACACTTAAACTGAATCTACTCTCAATTAGCCTTTTTTTTTTTTTATGAGATAGGGAGGCAAACGAGCAGACGTTTCACCTGATGGTAAGTGATCAACGCCGCCCATGGACACCTGCAACACCAGGGGCATCGCAAGTGCGTTGCCGGCCTTTAAGGAATGAGTAGGCTCGTTTCTTGAAAATACCTTTGTCGCATCGGTCCGGGAACCGAGGCCTTTCAGCTGAACGCTTGTTATAATCATATTGGGGTAGGTATCTATACACTAAAGGGTTTTAGATGTCTTTTATAATCTATGGATTACCTTTTCAGTAATACCCATTACCTACTTACGCTTTTTACTCCGTGTTTTCGTACAAATACTTAAGTATATTATATTTTCATTCGTTCTTCCATGTTTTGAAAATAAATATCAATCTATACTTCCTTATCTATTATTAAAGTCAAATTTTAGAATCTATATTTTTTAATACATTTTGTATTAAATATATTATTTATACAGATAGCTCATTTATGGAAATTTTTTAATCTTACAATCCACGTACATTTTTGAGTACATACGCGTATCTACAATGTTGCTGTAACTACTACTACTACTACTGCAGCCCTTTTAACGTCCCACTGCCGGGCACGGACCTCCCCTCAATGCGAGGGGGATTCAGGCCATAGTCCACCACGCTGGCCCAGTGCGGGTTGGCAGACTTCACACATCTATCGAGAACTAGTCAAGTTCCCTCAGACGTGCAGGTTTCCTCACGATGTTTTCCTTCACCGTTGCTGTAAACGGCAGGTTAAATTACGTAATTATTTACAAACAACTTTCAAACACTTTTTGTTTAACGTCAAAATTTAATGAAATGGCGGACCATTTTAATTGGTTTCTAACGAAAATTTATATACATATAATATTAGTTACATAATAGCGTAGCTGGTCATGATTTCTATAAATTCGAGAGTCAATACCTTGGTAATTTTTAGAACTTACATTATCTAATTATACTTCCTTCATCGTATTTTAAACTCATGCCATTCTTGTAAATTTATACTATACATACTTAGCTAGTATCTAAGTTAGTCACTATAGCTCTCCGCTTCTAATTTTGTACGTTTCAACAATCTACAGGGAATCATAAAGTTACTTATACCTATACTCAAATTTCTATACCGAACATGTATACAAGGCCATTAATGGCTACATAATCTTTCCGAATGATAAATATACCTACTTACTTCTCCCATTGTTTGTGAGAATTTGACAAGAATACATCTACTTAAACAAAACACTCGCGAATAATTTCTTGCCAATACCAAAATGAACTGTATTCGCTCATACAAAAGGACTATTATTCATATTAATGTCACTGATGACGCGAGTAATCTTGACGCGTGGTCGGCATGGCATTTACCGCAAAAAAACAGTCTTTATGTTTATTGAAACGTGAGCGAATCGAAAAGTAGAGTCTGAAAAAACGTCAAGTTAATTTGGGATTATAGACGGTATTGTCCTAAGGTTTGTTCCGCTAGTAAGGCAATAAGTATCGTAGTTTATCGTGTACAATCGGGCTATAGACACTGTCTTGTCGTATTGTCGTACCATCCGTAAGGAAACGTAATGAGGATAAAATATAACTGACACAGCCTCTAATCGAGGATGAAGATTAAGTTTATAGAACGATTCGCTTTCCTCTTCTTTTATTATGTTAACTTAACTCCTTTTTACAAAAGGCGATCTACACCATTTCTTGATTCTCCCTACTAGACATGAAAAAGTGTACAGCCTTGTAATTTAACGTTCTGTCAAAAGTATACCTTTCTTTTTCTCGCTACAACAATATCATCGGGTGAGGAAAGACCGCAGCTATATTTAATTGGATTAGTGGCTATGATATGCGTTCAATCATTAAACTATTGAAGGGTCCTGTTGGAAATAACGGCATTTTTCTTATGATCTACTTTAAGCGTCGCCAGAGACGGGTTGTGAGTTAATGCGAGCTAGTGTATATATAGGGTACTCTCGGAGCTGCAGCAGGTTCGATGTTAGGGATCTGTGTCGCACACCCTTTCCCCGTAACCCCCACCATCAAGGAGAGCCGTCTGGTGACATTTAAATAGGACAGGTTTATTTTATTACAAACAAAGTTATTCATGATTAGAATAAAATTAACCCAAAGTTAATTGAAAAGTATGTGACTTGAATCATGGGGGTTAATGCCAGAACAAAAGGTTAAAATCTTGAAATTTAAAGTCAATTTAATTTTATTCATAGTTTAATTTTGTAATACAATAAAATGGCCGTACTATCTACAGTGCATTCTATAATGGGTTGATGCTCGTGTGCAGTGGTTATTAACTAATAAAATCTATTGCTGAAATGTTAATATACCTACTTAAATATTATGTTTGTGGAGCTTCCTTATTCTGTAAACATATATTTGGTTAATTGCTAATTAATTTGTTTATTACTATTTCGTAAGTTATCTCGAGGTTTGGTAGCTATGACGAAAACTGATATTGATTTTAAGTTACGACGGTTAAAGTTATATATTTATTAATATACCGATTGTTGGTACCTACTTAAACTTTCATTTAATCGAATTAAAATCGGAAAAATCAGAATAATTATCACTTAGGTGGATAGTAGAAGACGTAAGGAAACTCATACAGCTCGGTGTCTAAAGGGCGATGGACTTTGATCTGCGTCAGAGCTAATCTGATACATATACGTATCTACTTACCTAATAGACCACTGTAACTTGATCTTAATATCGTGGTAATCCTACCACCTACTTACGGTATATCATTATATTATTACTATCTTGAAAAATACAGGGTGTTTCAGAAGTCCAAAATAATACTTGGACGCTAGCATCGGTATCGTGTATACAACTGAATGGTATAAAAATTTGATTGAAATTCGACCATGTTTTTCCATCTTTTTTTTCGTCGTCAATTTCTATGACCCGTAATATCTCGAGTCCTATGTAAAATTTGCATGTTCTGTTTTGTGAATATTGGTAGCCGCCTCTCATAAGTGTAGTTTACACTGATGAATAGGGTTATGGATGTACCCAAAGGCCAGAACACGATACCTGTGACAAATATTCAAGGGTCTGTAACTCAGAAACTATGATAGTTAGGTATAAACTGTCTTCACTAAGCATCCACATATGAGCTGCCGTATATGTACCCAAAGTATTATTTCGGACTTCTGATACACCCTGTATATGTATCTATGTCTTTGTTCATACATCCATGCTTTGAGTAAATTATTCAGTTTATTTTAATTCTACAGAGGACTGAAAAGTGTCGTGGGCATTTGTTTATAATATTACTTATACGATTATTTTAAAATTAATAATATATGTAATAGGCAAATATTATTTTGTGCGAATTATATGGAAAGATGTTGATTTAACAATCATAAATTATATTGTTTTTTTTTTTTGTTAATTTAATAGGTAGTTATTTTCTAGATGTTAGCAGCACTTATTGAATCTTAGCAAAGATCTGTTAATCGTAAGTTCGTAGAATTATTTTTGTGCCAGAAAACAATATCAATAAATATAAGGTCTGTCTGCATTATAGCGGTTTGGATGTATTGTGTGTACTCACACAGGGCGTTTTATGTGTATAATAAACTGCCGTGAATACCTACAGACCTTTTAAATTTTTAATTAGTAGTAAGTAACTTTATTTATTATAGATTTTATTTGGAAGGTTGTCAACAGCTAAAGCAATAGACATTTTGTTAGGGAAAACAAAAGGTAGCATCTACTGAAACATGTTGTTTTCAAGTTCCAGCTACGGACACGAAAAGCCACGTACTTAATGCGTGCGTTCTGATGCAAAGTTGTCTGGGCGGCTTTCATTCTCTCATAGTTCTAGTCATTTTGAATTCCTCCGTGTTGTATTCTATACATAAACAAGTATGCCTGTATATGGGTAGACAATATAATAATAATCAATATGAATGTTAAACATAATATATAGGTGAAACTTATATCTATTAAATTTGATGTCTGTTCTATTTGTTGTTTCATTCACAACACCGCTGCCGCCATTATATATCGCCTGTTATATATCACTGCAACAAATGAAAAATAAGATAAAAATATCAAGTGCTGTTGGTTTAGGATACCGTACCGAAATGTCTACACCATTTTATCTCTTTCAACTGTCAGATTTGTCCAGAAAATGACATCACTTCGAGCTTTTTGTATTGGAAATGCCCCGGTGTGACGTTATTTTCTCGACAAATCTGACATTTGAAAGAGATAAAACTTATGTCTACGCGGTAATGCTAAGCCTACAGATCTTGTTGACACCAAATTAAACTACGCTGGACTGAGTGTATTGCCGTCCTTAACACGACCGTAATATATGAGCGGGACGTGAATATTGTTAGTGATCAAATTGAGTTCAGTCGTAATTTGGTGCCAATAATAGAATCTGAACCATTAACCCTCAAATTCACTTTCGACGTAACCGGCTCGGAGTCTTGTTTCATAGGTCAACGGTGGTCGTAAGGTAATTCATAAGTCGCAGGCTTCGGTGCGTCGCGTCGCTACTGCACTCAGTATGTACTTGCAGTATCATGATCTTATTAGTTATTAGGTACTGTTGTAATAGTATATAGATAAGTCACATGTGCAGAGAGCAACGTGCAAGAACGTTGAGATTACGTGTAGCCCGAGTAGGTATGCTAGACTTCGACGGATATTTTATATTACCTGCATTATTAAAACAAATACGGGTTGAAACGAGGTTTACCTCTATTTTTTAAGTTGTATATAAATCTTGTGATTTCATCCATAAATCAAGTATTACTTAATAGCACTTAACTATCAACTTCTAGCGTTTAGCAGACGATGACTCTTATTCTATAATATTTGTATTGTACCTAAGTACGCGGTACCTACTTGCTACGTTCTGTAGATAATTAATTCTTTTTCTTTTTCTCTTCTACCATAGATAGATCATAAACAATTACCCAATTTTGTCCGTCAGCAATGTCAGAGGAAATAAGAATAAAAATGCTTGAAAATGCAAAAATAAATTAAAACCATACCCACATATTTGGAAAGATCTCAGCAATTCATATTATGCATATCAGGACTTTATAAAATCCCAGTGTAGGTATCTCCAGAATGCATAGGCCCAGAATGTTTCGGCAAGCGTGCCAGTTCCTGCAGGCGGCCAGCGGGGCCGTGCACCCGAGGGCCTCATACCAGAACTACGTGATGTCTGAGGCGCTGGCGCAGATCGAGAGAGACTGCGAGCGATACTGTCCGGTGCCGAGGTTCCCTCCGCAAAAGGTACCTTAACAATTCTGTATCCAAATAATAGATCAAGTCGAAGTAAGGAGTCGAGTGTATCTTCGAGAGCTCTGTGAAGTTAGGACTAAAGTCAGGAAGAAAAAGTATTTTTTCCGAGGAGAAAATTCGAAAATTCCGGGACACCACAGGCGCTCAAAGATAGGTCATTACTTACGTACCCACCCTCTTTTCCTTATATGTCCATGATTAGGTGACTGTGGTAGGCGCTGGCAGTGACGTGGGCCGCATCACCTGCCTGTTTCTGAAGCAGCAAAAGATCATTAAGAAGCTGGTGATGTACGACGAGGTCCCGGAGCGCTCGGTGCTCGGTGTCGCCAACGACATAGCGCACATGGACACCAGCACAGATGTCGAGGCGTACCAGGGACGCATGTTCCTTAAGGATGCACTCGATGTGACTATCAACATATCCACCTACCTACACTACACTAGCAGATTATATAATTATACCCACACACTTGCAATACTTAGGCAATCTAGAGTCTTGCAGCTTTCTATCGCCATCATATAAGTTTACGTCCTTATTTTATGTGAACACTAAGACAAATTAATATAGACTTAAAGTACACTTTGCCATAGCGAATGACTAAGTTTGGCAGACCACTGCCAAGTTTGGCATGTAAAGTACAATCGACGTGTTTTGATACATCACATGAGCTACATTTTTATTTTTGGTGTCCTTATATATTGAAGCATTAATGACTTGAAAACCATAATTAATAACCCTAGCGTTATTTGTTAAGTCTTAAAGAGTTTTTCATTCCGACCTTGACCTCTTCCCAATTCGAAAACACTTAAAAATAGCGTCCGAACGCTATTTTAAAAAAGCCGCGTCGCATTTAAATCCTCTAATTGTCGCCGCCGGCAATTACGAGCCAGACCCCGCGCACACATCATCAACTCGTCGCCGCCGTCCGCGGCACGTGTTGATTGATCCTCCCGACACGATCACCGCCCTCCTCGACCCGGGCGTTGAGAGGGCCACCAACGCACCTACACCAGCCTCAAACAGAAACCGATCTCGCCGGCGAGATCGAGGAACCCTCTCTTCCGCTCGTAGGTGCATCTTTGCACCTAGAAGCGCAGTCACTACCTCTCCCCTCACCGTAACTGCCCAAGCCGAGGTCGTGCCCTCTGTGGCGCCCTTGAGCTAGTTGCCACCCCTTTCCGCCCTTAAAGCCTTGTTTGGAGTGCACTCTGCGCTCGCCACTTCTCCGGTAAAGCTGTAAAGGCCACCTCACGGCCAACAGTGTAAGTACTTCAAAAAAAAAAAAAACTTAAAGAGTTTTTTAAAGCAGTTAGGATCGATCACCATTAATAGGTTCCCATCTATGTAGGATGCGGACGTGGTACTAATCTGCGGTGGCAGCTACATCCTGCCCCCCTGCTGCAACATTCCGGACAGGGAGCTGTTCTTCCAGAACCTCCATTATGTGCGCACGGTGACGCTCGCCTGCGCTCAGTTCTGTCCGCAAGCCATCATCGCTGTACAAACACCGCCCGTCGATTGCAACTTTGCACTTTGCATGCATGTTAGTTGAAACATAACTTTTATTTATTATATTCCTGTAACCTTTGACAAGGTGCAAGTTCATATCCCGGGCTATCATATCGCACCTCTGAGATAATTGTCATTTGCGAATGTCATTTTCAATAATGACTACAACTTGCTGAACGGAAAACATCGTGAGGAAACCTGCACGACTATGGAAAGACGTGTGAAGTTCACCACCCCGCACTGGGCCAGCGTGGGGACAATGGCCCAAAATCTCCCTCGTATCAAGGGAAAATTTACTCGGTATGGCAAAATGCTCGTCTCCTATTACATTGGGACCAAATTACATCGGCGAAGTGTGGGCGCACTGCAGTGCACCTCTGCCTACCCCTTCGGAGAATACTCTCTAGGAATGTCTTGCTTATTACATTGATCCTTTAACAGGTCGCGTAGTTAGAAAAGTAAAGTTCCAAATCCCCATTGCATTGAGGGTTTATTCTCGGCGTTATGTTCATGTCATGGATGTCATGTAGTGTACCTAAGTGTTTATACTCCTTCGGAGAAGATTCCATCACGAGGGTAGACTATTGATTAGGTGACTATCCTTAGAATGACTGTTATGAACTATTTGCCTCTTAAAACTTTTCATTTTGCGTTTAGACATTAAAAATTGCCCGTAAGTACGACAGACGACGTGTACTAGGCGTGAATGCAATTAACGCCATGCGCGCCAACCAGCTGTTCTGTGCGATCACCGGCGCAGACCCCAAAGGCTCCAACACGCCCGTTATTTGTGGCACTGGCCGCTGCACCAGGGTGCCAGTCTTCTCGACTGGTAAAGCTGGCAATTTCCCTCAAGTAAGTTTTGCCTTGGCTTACAAAATATACTATATTTACTTTTCTAAAATACATTTCATTTTTCTCAGTAATTAATAGATATAATTTTTCCAAGTTCCAAGTTTCATCAGCCCTGCTAATTATATCGCTAATAAATTTCGTTCGAGGGCGTATTCCTCTTGCCATTAAGCTCTTGGCGGTTTCGGTTAGCTTAAGCTTCATCTGCCTGTTCGATCGGTATCTATCTTTTTTTTATTATTATTATGCCGGGCGCTTTGATGGCCCGGCTCGCGAGCTAGACCTCTGACATAATCAGAGAACTTATTTACTATGGACAGGGATGTGAGGGTTTTACATTTATTACTAATCTAGGATTTGGAGCTGTCCTTATTTCCTATTCTTAATTTATACAATTTTATTTTGTTTACAGTTTTCTTTCTTATCATTACATTGCGTTTAATAACTATCTTAAGGTTTAGGTGTAGGAGGGGATATACATGTTTTATTAGGTCTATTTATACTATTTTACATTGCTTATTTAATTTGTTGCTTATCTTAGTTATTATTACATTTATAAGGTCTTATTTCTATTTTGCTTGGTATCTATGATGTCTTGTGTTGGTATTATGAAAAATGCATATGGCTGTTTTGTTTATCGCTACTGCATAGTCACAAGTGGACTGCCTAACGCGTCTGGTCCGTGAGGCTGACGATATTATCTGCAAGGTGAAGAGCAACAACGAGCAGGGACATCTCTCCATCGGATTCTCTACAGCCAGATTCGTCCTCAATCTGATGAAAGGTTCAATTTAATTTGTGTTGTAGTTGTAGTTCCATTAGACCGCAGTAAAGAAATGCATCGGGATCAAAAACAGCAATCATAGCCTCCCTTATCCCTACACGGTTTGTATTACCGTCATTCCTCCTCGCTATTGAATACTCTGACGTTTAATCTATACAAATAAATGAAATTTAAGTGTCTATTTGTACTGTCAAAATTACATATTTTTAGTAAATACATGTGAAAATATGTACGACACCTATAACGAAAACACAATTTTTTGTCTGTCTGTCTGTCTAATTGGCTGTACCGGTTTTGACGGGACTATCTCTGGCAGATAGCTGATGTTACAAGGAGTAACTTACGCTACTTTTATTTAAGACGAAGTTTTAGTATTCCGCGCGAATAAAGTAAGACTCTAGTAGGAATACTAAGTACCTAATAAGTAAGTACCTGATCGATATGAATTGACAACTTCAATAATGTCTATTCGTTTATCCTTTATATCAGGCATCTTCGAGAAGCCCACATTCATAGACAGCGCCCTGGTGGAGCAGGCTCATCCGGAGAAGTGCTACGATATGAAGATATGCGCCACGCCTGTGACGGTCGGCAAGGGCGGCATCACTGAGTACGTCATTCCGAACATTAACGGCGCCGAAGCAGCCCTGTTGGCCGACAGCAAGTTAGTGTGGTGTCTCTTTCTTTTGTGTATTGTAACTTCAATGGCTTCATTTCTCAAGGCATATAATCAATATAATTGTATTAATAGTAGCTAGAATATTACTATTCTAGGCTTCAAAATGTCTAATCATTTATTTTGTACAGTTACAAACTTACACTTACAAATTACACTTACGTACCTACACTTACAAATTATCAAGTTTACATTTATTTTCCTTACTACTACTGGATCGAACCGCGATCTCGACTGAGATGATCACTTTATAAGAAAGTATCCTACTTTATGTTTTGTATTTATACTTTATACTTTTGCATACGAATAAAGTATGTGAAAATACTTTATTTCCAACCTTTACTGTGATGCCTAAAACAAAACACTAATTATGGGTACCTTACTATTTAACGGAACACATAAGTGAAAATGGATGATGGAAACGATTTATAATTACTAAACGAAATGTTAGATGTCAGATGAGGTGTGGTGTGTCGTAGTGATTTTAATTGTTAAACCAGCTTTGAAACGTTTAAAGATAGCAAAAAATTGATAGCATGTGCTAAAAGCACACAAAAATATGTCTTTAAGGCAATAAAAACATAAAATTTAAAAAATACTTCTTTTTCTTCCTATCGAAACCATTTTGTACGTTTTTTTGTTAAAAAAAGTTGGCAACCCTAGATCTGGCTAAAAGTCAATGGCCTTATAATATCTTTAAATTATTTTTTTTTAATCGCTATAACTTACTTCACATAGGTACCTACATAGATTGATGATAAGGAGCCCGATTTTCCACTATAGTGTTAGCAAACTTAGGGTCTTTAAGTCCTCGTATCAGTATTTTTGGTGACATGCTAACAATTTATTTAGGTGTGACCTCGAGGATATGTTAAATCTTGGTCGCTGCTACGCAGTGGGCGACGAGTACTCCCTCCATCCCGCCAAGATCTGCCCCTACAACCCGCCAGCCTGCCCGGTATGTGACTGCAATAAAGAGCGGCGATGGCGAAAAAACAAATAACATTTGCCAGTAACTGCAAATGTACTTTCCAGTCCAATAATGTTGTCGCCTAATTCAGTATTTATAAACATTGTTAAAATAGAAAACGTTTTATACCCAAAAATAAAAATTGTAATACTGATTTAATTATTTCATTTAGAAGTTTGAATTCTAAGTTACACTAACAAAAGTTGGTCTTTATTTACAAGCTCTTCCATAGCATGCAATCAATTTGAACCTGCGAGCAGCACGTGAACAGCAGCAATACCCTGTTATCGCAAATCTATCGCCCATACGTAATTAGGGGGCCGATAAATAAAACACCCACTTGCTATTGATTGCGAACCTTAGTTGCCATGGTGGTTGAAAGGGTTTTTAGTGGCATGCTACCTTCCTATCCTAAGACCACGTTTCCACGTGAACAGGCTCGCGTTGGATTGTACGGGCGAGTGCGGATAGGTGGCAGGCGGCCGCGGACGTGTGATCTCAATGCCTTCTCACGTGAACGCGATTCACTGCCGTCACGTTACATAGTACGGCTTCTTTTGTGATGGGATATTGTTGGTTATGGAAGTGACTCTCCTTGTTTAGTACCTATTTGCACAGTAGAATCGTAATTGTCAAACAAAGAAACTAAATAACCATATAGGGGTTTGGTTTGGTTTGGCTTTCGGTTTGATTGGAAGATTTTTGTCAGAGGGTCGTTACGCATTTCCTATGGAGAAGAATGGGCACGAGACTCCATGTTTACTCTCTTCCAAAAGAAAATGTAAAATTGCTGAATGTAATTAACTAATTTTACATGAGTTACTGGCCAGATCTTTACAGTTACAACAGAGATGATTATTTGCAATCGTAGCATAGGGTTGGTAATATCTCGACTGCGGGCGTGATATTTACTGTTATCTCTGTAGATACCCACGAACAGTGTAAAGAGGAGTTGTCCAGGATCAACTCAATGTATCATGGTACCTATATGTAGGCTTAGGTCAAAAGTTAAAAAAGTGGTCTGAGCAAATAAATGTAAGAAGTAATTTAACTAAAGGTTTTTAAAGATTTTTGTGTAGGTAGGAATGTAGTAGGAAGATGGAAAATAGGGCACATCTTGCCCGCTATATCCATGTTCGCGACTGGTGGGTTAATTTTGCAAGGATTATTGTGTTTCATCATTTGTTTGGGTCGGCGGCTAGAGCACGTTTTACTACTCGTGTTTGAGTGGAACAAAGTATTTGAACTTACCAATTAAGTTACCAATAGTCTTGTAACCAATCAATATCAATTCAGTTATACACAAACTAGAACTTAACTGTATATGACAGAACTATAACTATTGTCACCTAGCTTACACATTACGACCGTAAGCAGGAGGGCCATGAGCTTAAGTGTGAGTTAGTTTGGTGGCAATAGAATCGACGCCATTGTATTGCCGTCTTTACCTGGGGGTTTAAGAGGTGCGGTGCACCCGGGCGCAGAGTGCTAGGGGGCGCAAGCCGGCCGAATGTATGGATTCCGATAAGTATGAGGTAGATTGACAAACTTGGCCATTATAAGTATAGAGCCAAAAATTGATATAAAATAAACGACAATTAAATTTTGCTTATACGTACAGAGTAGCTAATATAGACCTTTGAATATTTGTCACAGGTATCGTGTTATGGCCTTTGGGTACATCCATAACCGTGTTCAGCAGTGTAAACTACATTTATGAGGGTCGACTACTAATATTCACAAAACAAAACATGCAAATTTTCGAGGACTCGAGATACTACAAGTTATAGAATTTGACGACGAAAAAACATTCGGAAAACATGATCGAATTTGGATCATTTTTTTACACCATTCAGTTGTATACCTGTTACTGATGCAAACGTTAAAGTATTATTTCGGATTTCTGAAACATCCTATATATTGGGTGTTTTTGCTGCCATGAGGGGGCGCTGAATGTGCTTAAGACGGCCTGGAATGCCCTGATTGTATGGGTTGTGCAAGTGTAATGCCACTGGCATACTAATTAATGCGTCGTCTGTGCACTTGTATACTGGAACAGAATACTATATATCTACTCCCAAATTAAAATTAAAAATCACATACACATTATTGAATGAAACATATCTTTTTCTTTTTTTTACAAAATGAATGAAATGGTGATATTTAATGGAATAAGATATTTCAGCCAGGGTCAAGTAGTTAATAGCTAGGGCAAATTCAATAAATGCACATTATAAATAAAAATGGATGATGACAGTGATAAAGATGGTGGATCAATTGAATGAGACACATATTTGAAGTCGCTTAATTATATAGATACCTACCTAATGATGTAAACATGCAGCTATGCGTGTTTATAAAGCTACTTTATTTAGCTGTTAATATGATAAATGTTACAATTGATCTTTCAACTATTCGACAGGAGGTTATTATTATTACAAGCTTTTTAATAACTTGCAATGTATGTCCGGGTGGAATCTTGCAACTGAATTTTAAATCAGTTATCTTTAACCGTCAATCGGTATTTTGAATGACAATGCATGCTTATCTATGTGACGTCATTCTAATTCCAATATGGCGGACCATCCAAAATGGCGGAATAGTTATTTTTTCTGCACTACCACAGTAAGGGTATGAAATGGAAGGGCTTGCTGAGGAGAACACGAAACTAAGGGCAATTAAATAAAAGCTTGTTTTTAAAAAGTTTTTTTAACATAAATTTATTTTTACAACATTTCGTGTTCAATAAAATTTCTTTATCTCATTGACAATGTTTTTATTATATTGAAAGATTCGTTCATACAGTTCAAAGTCAGGAGTCGAAAGGTTGCGGCTCTTGTACCTATATAATAAACTTAAATAAATCAATAAACAAAGTAGCAAATTGCTTCGGACATAATAGACTAGGTTCAAAGCAATTTTGTTATTTTGTTTATTGATCCGGTTGGCAGGATGACAGGGGAGAGACCGCGGTACTATTAACCTACACCGGCAAATAACAAGAGCAATTGCATTTATAAATAAATATCATCAATCATCATCACGCCTGTAATCCCCGAAGGGGTAGGCAGAGGTGCACTACAGTGCGCCCACACTTCGCCGATATATTTTTGGTCCTAATGTAGGTAATAGGGGGCGAGCCTATTGCATTTATGATTGCGACTATCCAACATTTGAGAAAGGTTATCGGAATGTTCCAGATTTGTGAATGGTAATGTCCATTTAACAAAGTATGTTATTATAAACAACAGTTGTTATGTCAAAGAAGACAAACCTTAGGTATCCATAAACGTAATTCACCGCAGCATTGTTAACATAGGGATCCAATATCTCACTAGGCCCACTAAGCGGACACTATTTAAGGACCTACTCTCCATACAGCTATACTTTTTGTTGCGCCGCCATTCGTGTTCTAGTGAGATATACCTAGCCCTAAATTTCAACCCATCTACAAACCCCGTATACAAAAGTATTATATCTATAGGTAATAGGTAAAAGATCATAAATTTCTAACCTATAGAAATAATGGATTGGTACAAATGGGGTTGCTGTATCGGGAAATCCCCGTAGGAATTGCTATTGATTCAAAATGGCGGATCGTCCCTGTCCCAGGAGAGATCACATTGCGGATTGTCGTGTTGAACTTGTAGCGTGGCCTTGCCTCGGCGAAGGTCGCGGGGCGAGGTCGAGGTTCCCCTCATGGGATTATCCTTACACGTGACACCGCTCCCGTCGCCCAAGGGACGAACTTATAGCAATACAAAATTTGGGAACAGTTACCTTGCTTTTAGTAAACTACGAGCATAATTGGACCACAACACCTGTCAATTTGGTTTCTTTATCTAGTATGAACTACCTACGAAAGATCAAGCGAGAATAACCCACAAGTCTAGTCTTGAGGCACGTGTCTGACGTAGAACGTACGCAAATTATATAAAAGCTTGAATTGTATTTGTCACTGAGGGTTCGATCGCTATGCATTTAAAATTGATTTAGAACTACAAAGTTTACGATATTGCTAGCTTAAGTTATACCTAAAATTTATTGCAGTTTTATTCAAAATCAAAATAAGGAAGATTTTACTAATTGGTTAAAATTTAATAAAAAGATTTCTGTATCAAAATCAGAAACGCTTTCTCTTATATTTACACCACTCGTAAAGCGATTATCTGTTGCCCTTCTAAATTCCAATGTCAGGATCTTTACTCATTTTTTTTGCTAAAGGTCGTTAAGTGTTATTTCCTCTGTAATTTTCAATGGATACTTTGAAAATATATATAGGGAATATTTTTGAGCCTTTTGCCTATGTGTCTAGTATTTATTTTATGATAGTAACCGTTCATATGCGTCCTTACCTACTTCATTCAAAATTGTATGATGCATCTTTATGTAATGATTTCCACAGAATGTATGTGTCAACTTCTATCACGATCAGTTGCTGATTTACCAGCAGGCTGAGGAGGCTGGAGCCTAGGGAGGCAGATTTTTGGGACGGAAATGTTCAAGCTAAAAAATATTATATGATTTAAGCTTACCTTATTATTATAACATATTACCTTTATTTCTCATTTACTTTGTAAATATATTTTTTTAATATAAAAAATACATTTCAAATTATTAAAACCCGTTCCCCACCGGCATCTGGAACAGGGTCATAATTACCAGTGGTTAGGGCTCCAGAGAAAGGAACTTCCTCACTATGTGCGCCGTTTTCAGAAGTACTCCCTTCTGAATATTACTTTTGGTCGGACGAATATTACATACATTGATCGTATGTTGGCTTAGCCAAATAACCTAAAACTATTATAAGCGATCTAAATTAAATCGTAGAGTTGTAAATATAATCGCACACAAATTCACATAATGCGTGCGGAATTAGGACGATAGTGCACCTATCATAAAGTTACAATGTAATTGATAAAAGTAAATTGTCATGAATATGACTATGAACTTTATCTAGGGTATCAAATTGCGGACAAATAAAATGGGGTAAATCTGCAAATCCGCCAATGATATTGATGGGTACCCACTGAAAATAATCACAAAGAAAGTGGCTTACCTAGACACTTTAATGTGAGGTTATTGTTATTTATTTAGGTATGCCAATTTGATTCATTGATAAAATACAGACGGAAGCATTAACCCCGGCCTATCTCACGATATCAACGCATGCAGATAAGAAACGGCACAAAATAAAAATTTTGATACGTAATACGTAATAATGTATACTCACGCTTGTATTTTTCGAAGGGTTAGACAGGTAGCTACTTTTGTCTATGTTATTTTTGTCCCAAAGCAATAGGGGGCGAGCATATTGCCATTTTACTGGGTCATGTTAAGCCAAAGTCCACCACCTAGCAGTTGGTGAACTTCACGCGTTTTTCGCCATAATAGATAGATAGATAACCCTTTTTTATCCACCTCTTAGAGATATACAAACTATAAATATACGATAAAATGTGAGATTTAAAAATTCCTAGAAGCTAAGGAACGGAAGATTTTTGCTGATTTATTTTCTTAAGTATGCCTAGCCCTGTAGCATGACCGTGTAGACATGATGAGAAAATGACGTCACACCGAGCCATGTCCAGAACAAAAAGTTCAATATGACGTCATTTTCTCGACAAGTATGACAGTTGAAAGATATAAAACTTATTTCTATCCGTTCTTGCTAAGGGGGCTAATTGTGTGTAGATTGGAGATATAATTCATGTACGTATCTACCTACCTACCTACTACAGCCCTTTTAACGTCCCACTGCTGGACACGGGCCTCCCCTCAATGCGAGGGGGATTCGGGCCATAGTCCACCACGCTGGCCCAGTGCGGGTTGGCAGACTTCACACATCTATCGAGAACTAGACAAGTTCCCTCAGACGTGCAGGTTTCCTCACGATGTTTTCCTTCACCGTTTCATAGCAATTGATAATCTCGGATGAAAATGAGATTCGCACATAAATCCCAGAGGTGCGAGCCGGTGTTTGAACCTGCACACTTCGATTACAAGGCGTGCGTTCGACCACTCGGCTACCACTGCTACGTATCTATTATTAGTTTATCATCTAGTTCAACAGCGCCGTGCTTACGTTAACCTAAAGGGCATATTTTGATTAGCGCATTTAATTGCAATTTAAATAATCATCGCATACAATTGTCAATTTGCATCATGAAGCCCTGCGATCACAGGCGCGTCAAAATGCACGCGGATTTTGCCAATACGAAATCGAACTGTATTAACTCATGCAAAAAGTACAATTTTCAACGAAATGTAATCGATTACGTGAGCGAATTTTTATGCATGGTCGCGTGATAGTTACCCGACTACGGGGAACCCAAAAGGAAGGGGTTATGATTTTACCAGTCTATGTATGTATGTTCCTACGTAGTGCTTAAACTAGTCTTCCGATTTTGTATATCAATGTTTTTTTAATCTTTACGTTGAATATATATAGAGTAGGTATATTTAAAAAAAATCCAAGTGAACTCACTCGCCCCAGTAGTTGCATTGCGTGATAGATTAGGTACGCTCACCTTACTACGGGTGCATAGTTTGTTTATGTATTACAACCCGTTAATACCTACCAACTTAATTGGATTTAAACATATGCTTAACATTTCTACTATATATAGAGATTTAAACCATTTATAATAGCATTATTCAGTACAGAAATAGTTTAAAATGCAACTGTAAATGAATCATAACTTTCGGAGATAGAATAATAAATTAATAAACCCAAAAATGTCGAGTTTTAGACGTTCACGATGCCATTGTAGAACGCAATTTGTCCTGAAAAATGCCTTTGCCAAAGGTTTCTAGTAATATTAATATTAATTATGTGTTTGTAAGAAACTTTAATCCATAATAATCAAGCGGGCATATGTAATCTTCTTGATTTTTCGGTCGTGAATATATATATATTTAAATTTGCTTGGTTTGTGTGAGGCTGGTTATTGCCCTATACCAGGCGTCGGCAACCTTTTAAGTCGGAAGAATCAAAAATTACAAAATTTTAAAGTTTTTAAAAAGCCACAATTTTTTTCTTGCGAACAGTAAATAGTACTTGCATAAATAAAGTTTTGAAAAAAAAAACATTATATTTATTCATATTAAAAATAAATATATATTCATATGTAAGTTGTGCTTTTTCACAACGAATTAGTATATATATGGTAAGTGGTTAAGAGGTAGAAATGGTGCCTAATCCTCGGTAATTGATTCAGAACGATTCTGAAATGTTTTATGAAAAGCCGCAGCTTCACATCCAAAGTTGCCGACCCCTGCTCTATACAGTCGTAACGCAGTAGCTATCGTTGAAGGTCACCGATTTATAACGAGTAGAAACTCCATCCCCCGACACTTACAGCCCCACATCACTTCAGTGCGCCGAGCCACGCCGGCCGCTTGTCCCCATCACCTAGTGCTCATTGTACTAGATATATTCTAGATATAACTCTCTGACGGTGCGTAATAGTGTGATATAGTTTAAACTGAGTCAGTGCTGCAAATTGTATGATCAGGTAAGTCGCCTAATTTTAGAGTCGAATAATCCCCTTCAGTTTGCGTTTAATTATGACCGAACATAGATAATTTGAGTGCCTTTTGATATAACAGGGATCCTCAGCCCCGAATAAATGATATTTGTAGTACTTAACGTTTGTATGCATTTACGAAAAACGCAAACTCTTGTAGACTTAATTGCCTATGTTGGCGCCGTGATACTCATAAAATGAACTTTTAAGACAGATATTTCAGCATTGCTTTAATTAGGTAGCGTATTATGGTGTACGCAATTAGAAAATAGTGTTACTGAAGTAGTTACTTCAGCACATAGTTAAGTGCATTAGTAAAATAATAATTATTATTGTTTAGACAATACTCATGCTGGTATATAGGAAGATAGATAACTCTTTATTGTTAGACCTAACATAAATATAAATCACGTAAATTATACACTTAAACAATAACCGATTTTATATCCAATAAAAGTGATCTTTCCCAACCCATAAAATTATATCTGCTTTTTCAACAACTTTTATACCATTTTAAAGATTTTTTTGTAATACATTTTTTTAAGACTCTGAGAGCACATTTTTGGAGGTAGCCAACCAATTAGTCGACAAAATATTATGTTTATGAGTGGTTTGTAGCGAGAATGGCAGAGGACAGCGAGAGGTTGTATCCTAACTGCGACTCGCGGGTCTGGCTGAGGTCCTGTAAGGAGGAGGTCGAAGAGCCCTTGGAAGGTGAACTTACAGGTAATAAACATTTATTATTTACACCTCACCACTCGAATTTTCTCTTAGTATAAATCTCATTTTCATCCGAGATTATCACATGCTATGAAACGGTGAAGGAAAACATCGTGAGGAAACCTGCACGTCTGAGGGAACTTAACTAGTTCTCGATAGATGTGTGAAGTCTGCCAACCTGCACCGGGCCAGCGTGGTTGACTATGGCCTGAATCCCCCTCGCATTGAGGGGAGGCCCGTGCCCAGCAGTGGGACATTAAAAGGGCTGTAGTAATGTAAAAAAAATAAAAAAATACATATGTGTCAGTAGACAATCTTTTATGATGGTCCATTTATGTGTGCGTAACTGTCTGAATCCGGTAGGCAATAAAGAATAGTCCACAGTAGTTAATGTCTGCAATTTCAGTAAATGATCGCGGCAATACAATTAAATTGACCTTCTGCTAATTTTGCACATCAGTGTGACATCACGAACACCGGCAATAAATTTTCGTTAAGAATAAACACAAAACATATGAAATGAAAATAAATAAAAATGTTGGTTCTGAGAATATATTCTTCATATTCTGTGATAACCACAGTCCACAACAAGTAATTGGAGAAAGTACTTACTTATGAACAGCGTCCCCTAAAAGTTTTATGTACAGGTAGCTGTTTGGAGATCCTACCACGTGTATACGATCAGCTGGAAGTTGCTAATCACTGTAATCTTCGTAAAATATTGCTATCGTCAATTGTTAATTATCGTAAAGTACTCCATAGTTTAGTGTGTATGACCTTTACCGACTTAAATGCAGCGACGTTCACTTCTTTCTCTGAAACTTCGTAGCCCAAGTGCAACGGCATTTTTGCGTTGTGTAGGTGAAATACCCTCGTGGCTCCGCGGCACGCTGCTGCGCAATGGTCCTGGATCTCTGGAAGTCGGCTCCATGCGCTTTGAGCACTTGTTCGACAGTTCAGCCCTTTTACACAGGTATGTACTTATAAAACTTACCCGATCGCACATTATGTGAACTACCACACACTAAAGACAACCTGGGAAAATCCCCTCTTTGCATTTACCAATTTTTTACTCTACATAACGGTCCTATTAAATATTTGCCAACAATCTTCTTGCGTCATCTATGATGGTCTCCAGTTGACAGAAATGGTCTTGTATCTAAAAATGTGTGTATCTTTGGGGCAAGCACTCATAACCATAGGTGACCTGAACCATGCACCTGGTACCAGGCTCTAATCCTCTATTTTTGTCACCTTATTTGCTGGCTTTTCTTATTCGGGACCTTGTATAGGACACTAGTTTTGCCTTTAGATTCAACCCTGATAATTCCATTATCTTCAGGTTCGCAATACACGATGGCAGCGTGACATACCAGTGCAAGTTTCTTCAGTCCAAGACGTTGCAGAAGAACCGCGCCGCCAACCGCATCGTGGTGACAGAGTTTGGTACAAAATCAGTGCCCGATCCATGTCACACTATATTTGACAGGTACGAATTATCTTATTTACGTGTAGCTGGAATGTCCAGCTGGGATTTTCCTTTCCACGGTAATGAAGTTACATTTATAAAATTAGCCATGGGAATCATTTACGGGGCATATTATTTGGAAGTTTCGTATATTATCTTCATATTTTTTTTATTTAATCTGTTTTTGTTACTATCTGAATGTAGGCAGGTACTTATTAGATTGCAATTTATGTTTCTTTAAGAAGATAACTAGATACTTCGTATCATATCTCAATTGCTTAGCACATTGAAGCCGTCTACTTTGTAAATAAATTATGTTCGGATTCATAAATACTACTAATATTAGAAATGTGACAGATTGTGTGGATGGATGGATGGATGTTTGTGACTCTTTCACGCAAAAACTACTGGACGGATTTTGATGTGTTTATACATCAGTGTTATTGTTTATACATCAGAATAATATGTAGGCTATTTATAACGATATTGAATAAACGAAGTCTGCGTGGACGAAATCGCGGGTAGTAACTAGTTGTACATAACGTTATTAATATATAGGTTCTTCTTCTTTGACGGTATCACTCTTGATAGAGTGGTCGTGGTCAGCACTTCAGGTGTTGGTGGCAAGCTTCACTACAGGCCGCCACTCTTCTCTGATGGTCGCCTTCCTCGTGCACTCGTGTAGTGATGATGAACCATTTATTGCCGCTTTTATCTGGTCAGTCCACCTCATAGGCGATCTTCCTCGTGGCCTGGTACCCTCAACCTTTCCCTGGACCACAAGTAGCTGGACCACAATATATAGGTACTGCATAATTTCCAGGGTGGCAGCGATATTCAACCCCGGCGAGTCGTTTTCGGATAACGCGATGATCTCGCTCTACCCGTTCGGGGACGAGATATACGCCTTCACAGAGGGACCTGTTATTCATAGGTAGGAACATTGACTAATATCCTACTCTAATCTGACACGTAAAAACGAAGATTCGCCAAAATTATCCACCGACATCTTGATAATTCTTAGGACTCTGCGGTGTGAATGTAGAGTTCACTACGACACCACAAGTGGTGGCCACCAAAATGATGGCTCTCAAATTTTAAAATAAATTTATCTATTAATAAAATCCGTCTGTGCTTGAAGTAAGCCTATTAAAAAGGCACTGCTACGTTCTTACATATAGAGTTGCTGTTATAGAGGAGCTAGTTTCACGCACGACATGACTGGTTTCATTCAACATTCGATTCCCAGATTTATGAGTGTTTGATAGAGTCTCTTCATGTGCAGGGTAGACCCGGTGACCTTGGACACCATGGAGCGGAGGAACCTGACGGAGTCTATCGCCCTGGTGAACCACACCTCACATCCGCATGTCATGCCTAACGGTAGATACCTTCATTCTCTTGAAAAAAAGATACGAATCAAATAAACTTATTAACTTATAACAAAGGCTTGGTCTAGTGCAGGTATGTCAAAGATACGGCCCGCGGGCCGTATCCGGCCCCTGGGCCGTATCAATACGGCCCGCGATCGCAATATGTCACAGAAAGAAGAATCATGACTTCACTCGATTCCTCTACGGATGTTTTAAAATGAGCACAATACATTTCTATGTAATTTCAAGGGCAGCGCGTGCCTTACAATCGAGAGAGGTAGACAGTAACGCCATCTCTTAACAACATATTTTAAATTTAATATAGGTATGGCCCTCTGCAAAATTGAGATTGACACCCCTGGTCTAGTGGTTTAAGCGTATGCCGCTTGTCTCACTGCACTGGGTGGTCACGGGTTCGATTCCCGCCAGCGGGAAATTTCGGAAATGGTCTTTTCGAAATTTGCTCTCGTCTGGGTGTAACTGGGATCGTCCCCAGTCCGTTGTATGGTATCCATAGTACAAGCGCTATGCTTAGTTTGAGATCATAATATGATGAGTATGTCTTGGCTGGTGATATTTAATCTTTTACAAAATGAAAATAGGAATATGATGGACAAAGATGAGGCTGCATCCGCAATGAGTAGGTATCCTGACATTGTCAAATACATCATCATCACGCCTGTATTCATGGTAGACATGGGTGCACTATAGTACACCCACACTTCGCCGATGTATTTTGGTCCCAATGTAATAGGGGGCGAGCCTATTGCCATTATACCGGGCACATTCCCCCTCAATACGAGGGAGATTTGGGCCATAGTCCACCACGCTGGCCCAGTGCGGGTTGGTGAACTTCACACGCCTTTCTATAGACGTGCAAGTTTCCTCACAATGTTTTCCTTCATTGTCAAGTAAATAGCAATTACGAATTCAATAAATACACATTATCTAGGTATACATATATAAAATGAATCCACATTTCCGTTGGTAACTTGAGAACGATTTTACCGATTTCATACATCTTTAATTTATAAAGTTTTCTTATACTTTGTTGAAAGTTCTAACGGAAAAAAATGAAAATAATTAGGGTCCCTAAATTTCGCACGTGGGACATCGCAAGCCCGAGTTATTAATAAAAATGGGTAATAGATTACACTGATATCTTATCTGTTAACGTTGGTCGTAAGAAGTTTGGTACCAACAGAATGGTCACCATTATCCTTTTACCATCTTTGCTAATTACGCGCTCAATTACAATCGGCAATTCAAGTCGCATGTGACCTAAATACCACGCACGCCAGGCATCTACGTTGCGTGTTGCGGTCTAGACGCTAAGTAAGTATAGATAACTCTTTGATAAGACACCTTACAAAGTAATACATTATTGCATAGGTGTTTGATAATAATTTAGGTGTTTCAATACTTACAATGGCCGGCCTTATCACTCAGTGATCGTAGGTATTTGACGACAATTGATTGATTGATCGCGGCTTAATCAATAAATTTGAGCATAGGCCGCCCAGCCCTTTGTACCGGGTGGTTGCTGGTTCGAATTCCAACAGCGGACACTTTCGGAAATGGCTTTTTTGGAATTTGACGGAAACGGAAACCTGCACGTATACAAAGGCGTGTGAAGTTCACCAACCCGCACTGGGCCAGCGTGGTGGAATGTGCCCAAATCTCCCTCGTATTGAGTGGGAATGGGACCAGTATAATGACAATAGGCTCGCCCCCTATTACATTGGGACCAAGATACATCGGCGAAGTGTTGGTGCAAGGCAGTGTATCTCTGCCTACCCCTTAGGGTAATACAGGTGTGATGATGATTATATTTTTTTTGCTATGATGTTTTCAACAGGCGATGTGTATAATGTCGGCATGTCCATGCTGCGTGGCAGGCTGCGTCACGTTGTAGTCAAATTCCCATTTACTGAAAAAGGTAAGTAATTAAAAATATATACTCAGTGAGCCTTCATCTCTTTCTTAATTAATAACAAAATACCCTTTTTTACGAATTAAATGAAATTATATTTTTATCGATATTTATCTATACTAATATTATAAAGAGGAAAGATTTGTATTTTTGTATGTATCCAATAAACTTAAAAACTACTGAACCGATTTCAAAAATTCTTTCACCGTTAGAAAGCTACATTATCACTAAGTAACATAGGCATATAAACCCGTACGAAGCCGGGACGGGCCGCTATAATGGATTAAGATGAGGAATGGCTCCAGCTGCGGTTAGCGGGTATTTCATCTAGTGTCAAGTAATTAATAGCAGTGATAGAGATGGCGGCTGACGCGATACATGAATTAATTATTTATCTTTTGGACAAATATACATTTCAGGCAATGTTACAGAGACGACGTATTTTTTTTTGTCAATATCAAAACGAACGCTGTGTTAAACTTAATATACATAAATATAAGGTTAATTTTTGTAGCGACATCTATCACTTCACAGACGAACTAAAAACTGACGTATCCTACATCGCGATATTAAAGTTATACGAGCAACTGAACATATATACAAGAACCCGAAAACACCCGTCTGGTGGGAGGATCCCCAAATTTTAAATTACGATATCATACATAAGCTGGATTTTATTGATGATTTAATAAATATTATTATTTTATATTCAGCTCTTGTAATTTATTCTGCAATATTTTTCAGGTGACATGTTCGAGCGCGCACACGTCGTCGCCACAATGAAACCAAGATGGTCTCTCCATCCAGCATATATGCACACATTCGGTATGTTCCGTACTCCATTCAAGTTCCTTTAAAACATGCATATCGCGACGCGTAAAAGGCGTAGTGCCTCCAGCGCCATGTTGGGCGAATCTCATTTTTATCCGAGATTATCACTTGCTATGAAACGGTGAAGGAAAACATCGTGAGGAAACCTTCACGTCTGAGGGAACTTGACCAGTTGTCGATAGATGTGTAAAGTCTGCCAACCCGCACCGGGTCAGCGTAGTGAAATATGGCCTGAATCTTTCTCGCTTTGAGGGGAGGCCCGTGCCCAGCAGTGGGACGTTAAAAAGGCTGTAGTAGTATGTAAAATTTTCGTGTTCTGTCTTGTGAATATAGGTAGTCGCCCCTCATGTTTGTAGTTTACACTGCTAAACAGTGTTATGGATGTACCCATCTGCTAGAACACGACACGTGTTACAAATATTCAAAGGTCTTTATCTCAGAAACTATCATAATTAGGTATAAACTGTCTTCACTAAGCATTCACATATGAGCTACCCTTTATGTACCCAAAGTATTATTTCGGACTTCTGATACATCCTGTATATTGTTGGAATCAGTGATTTTTATCTCCGTCTTTTGAGCTGGGTTTCGTGCAAAGTTACGCAAATGGCGCTTGAGTCACCTCGCCTTTAATCCGTCTTTAAGTTGAAGTAAGAGCCTCCTCATTTTTGTGCAGTCTTTTAAATATTATGTAAATTTGTTTCTGAGTTCATATAGTTTCCTAATTGTGGACAATGATGTTGAACACAAATTACAACGAAACTATATTTGAAAATACTAAAATTATTGCCATCTTTGTCGTACGTATCGGCCATAGGAAGGACGACAATACCTACGCTTAATTTAGTGTAATTTATTTATTTTTTATCCGGGCCCTAATTCGGCCCGGCCCGCGTGTTAACCTCTGATGTGGGGGTCAGAGTCCTTAAATTATGCCTTATAATTAGTGTGTAAAATGAGTTTTTCAGTTTTTCCAGTCTTATTTTTATTATAAAGTCAACATTTTTTATTATAAAAGATAAAAGTCATAAAAATACACGATAAAGTTTAGTGTAATTTAGTTTGGTGTCTACAGAATCGACACCAATTTAGCCAATGATATTAGAAAGTATAGATACGTAAATGTATCAAAAGACGTCCAAAGATAATTGGACCGATCTCATTGATGTGACGGCCGTCTATATAGTCGTTGGCGTCGTGATATAAAGAATCTGATACTTAGACTTCAAAGCATGGAGATATTATAACAGAGATGGCATATCGAGCCCGGGATGCGGTAAATTTTTCTGGTTTACCTGACTCCGCCATTGTTGTTTTCCCATATAGTTACCGTATACTACAGGTACATGAGATAACAACCATGGCGGAATAATTATCGCAGAGCCATACGAAGACTAGAGTCGTTATGGGTACTCTAGTTACTCTATGCTTCAAAGTCACACGCAAAAATGGAGGTGTGAAATCATCAAATGTTAGGAAAAGCTCCCTATTTGATATGAGTTTATTTCAGGTATAACGGAGAACTACTTCGTGATACTGGAGCAGCCGATGGCGGTGTCTGTATACGGCGTGCTGCGGAACCAGCTCGCCAACGAGCCAATCGCCTCTAGTCTACAGTGGTACCCCAATCATGAGGTAAAATGCACAGGGCCCCAAGTTTACTAAGGATAAATTCTAACTTCTCTATTTACTGAAAGCAATCGTCACAATGTTATTTTGATGAAAATTGACATTTAAGTTATTCAAAAATGCTTTAAACTTCCTCTTTTCTTGTTTTACGAAATGGTATTTAATGGAATAAGGTGAGGAATAGCTCCAGAATCAGAATCAGAATTTTTTTTATTCATGTAAACCAATACAGGCACTTATGAATAGTCAGTAAAAAATAAATAGTATTAATAGTATCTCTACCACCCATTCGGAATGCAATTCCTATGGAGAAGAATGGGCAAGAAACTCCATGGTTGCTTTTTTCCAATAAGGATTTACATGTTATTTGCATTACAATGTGTTTCTTTATCACTGTCATCATCCATTTTTATTTATAATGTCTATGTATTGAATTTGTCCTTGCTATAATCACTCGACATTGCCATAAATACCGCATATCGCAGGTGCAGGCATTCCTCATCTTATTCCATCAAAATATCATCATTTCACTCATTTCGTAAAAAAAAGAAGAAAAGACATTTCTATAAATATAAAGGAGCGTGCTTCCCCGACATAGGGGGCGCTATTCAACAATAGCAGTCACCAAAAAAATTTAAACCTTACTATTAGTAAGAATTTTACATTGGCAAAATGTCTGCTAATTGCGGGAGCAGCTATTGAAATAATCTTAGTTTCCTGGTGCTTGAGGCAATCAAATAAACAATTATGAAGTCTCATTTAAAAAAAATAAACAAAGAGTTTTTATTTAGTTATTAAAAAAAACAATTTTTAAAGTTCAATGAAATATACCTACCTCATAGTATCTTATTTCAGACGCACATAGTCCTTCTGAGTCGGACGACCGGCAACGAGGTGAAGCGGTACCGCACGGAGCCGCTCTTCTACCTGCATATCATCAACACGTACGAGGCGGCCGGGACTCTAGTGCTCGACGTCTGCGCGTACAAGGACGCTAAGATCCTTGACGGACTTTACGTACACGCTATAGAGGTACGGTTTTATTCAATAGAACGTACCTTCCCTTGCAATACAATTCCCGTTTTGACTAACACGAGCAACCGCCTTAATATGTTGCTTAAATATGAAGCAGTTAAAGAACACAAAAAAAAAACATTTTAACAACCGAAAAATTATCATTATAAGTCGCCTATTGAAAAACGAATGATGAAATGGAATCTGTTTTTTAGGCGTCACCTTACATTAGACATTACTTAATTAGCCGTCAGTTTTCTTGTTGCTAGTGAAAACAGTCACCAGTTATGTAAAATTAATGCATCCAAGAAGTGGACCTAGTTAAGCAAAAATCTCCTCATCAAGTCAGTTTTGATATATGGCAACGTTAAGTTTGATAATGTGTATTATATAACCACACTGCTATCACGAAGAGAAAAAGACGTTCTTTATAAATAAAACAACTACAACATCGGAGAATTGTGTTGTACATGAAAAGTTTTACGGGTGACAGAGAAAATATATTACAATACAGGTTCCGTTTCATTGCACATAAACAATGTGGGATGGTGACCTAGGTGGTAGAAATGCTGGAGCCCCCTTTAATAATTATTTTATTCTGTTTTTTTAGTATTTGTTGTTATTGCCGCAACAGAAATACATCATCTGTAACAATTTCAACTTTCTAACTATCACGGTTCATGAGATACAGTCTGGTGACAGACAGACAGACAGACAGACGGACGGACAGCGGAGTCTTAGTAATAGGGTCCCGTTTTACCCTTTGGGTACGGAACCCTAAAAAATAATAATCGGTTGCACTGCGATGTTATCCAGACGATGCAGAGTAACGCCGAGTACGCGGATTGGTTCCGCGGGCGGCCGCAGCGGCTGCAGGTGTCGCTGGCGGCGCCGCGACTGACACACGTCCAGCCGCGCGCGCTCGCCGCGCCCTCCTGCGAGACACCTAGAATACACTACGACAAGTACAACGGTCAGTCAAACCCTAACCCTGTTAGCCGCTACTCTGTTTGCCTATACGCCGATTTCCCCTACGCTGTTTGCCTATACGCCCTTTGCCCCTAGGCTGTTTGCCTATACGCCGTTTGCCCCTACGCTGTTTGCCCCTACGCTGTTTGCCCCTACGCTGTTTACGCCTACGCGGTTTGCCTCTACGCTGTTTACGCCTACGCGGTTTTCCCCTACGCTGTTTAACACTACGCTGTTTACCCCTACGCTGTTTGCGCCTACGCTGTTCGCCCCTATGCGGTTTGCCCCTACGCTGTTGGCCCCTACGCTGTTTACCCCTACGCTGTTTGCGCCTACGCTGTTCACTCCTATGCGGTTTGCCCCTACGCTGTTGGCCCCTACGCTGTTTACCACTACGCTGTTTACCCCTACGCTGTTTGCGCCTACGCTGTTCGCCCCTATGCGGTTTGCCCCTACGCTGTTGGCCCCTACGCTGTTGGCCCCTACGCTGTTTACCACTACGCTGTTTACCCCTACGCTGTTTGCGCCTACGCTGTTTGCGCCTACGCTGTTCGCCCCTACGCTGTTCGCCCCTATGCGGTTTGCGCCTACGCTGTTCGCCCCTATGCGGTTTGCCCCTACGCTGTTGGCCCCTACGCTGTTTACCACTACGCTGTTTACCCCTACGCTGTTTGCGCCTACGCTGTTCGCCCCTATTGCGGTTTGCCCCTACGCTATTGGCTCCTACGCTGTTTACCACTACGCTGTTTACCCCTACGCTGTTTGCGCCTACGCTGTCCGCCCCTATGCGGTTTGCCCTTACGCTGTTGGCCCCTACGCTGTTTACCACTACGCTGTTTACCCCTACGCTGTTTGCGCCTACGCTGTTCGCCCCTATGCGGTTTGCCCCTACGCTGTTGGCTTCTACGCTGTTTACAACTACGCTGTTTACCCCTACGATGTTTGCGCCTACGCTGTTCGCCCCTACGCTGTTTACACCTACGTGGTTTGCCCCTTCGCTGTTTGCTCCTACGATTTTTGCCCTTACGATGTTTACCCCTACGCTGTTTGCCTCTACGCCGTTTGCCTCTACGCTCTTTGCCCTACGCTGTTACTAAACAAACTAAATTAAGCACCCATCGTATGGCACGATGGGTGCCATACGATGGACTGGGGGCGATCTTAGTTACACACATACCAGGGCAAATTCTTAAAAGGATATTTCCAATATTTTCTGTGGGCGGGAATCGAACATGTAATCGCCTGGTTCAGTGAGCCTAGCGGCCCACGCTCCAACCACTAGGCCAAGCCCTCGTTAATGTACACCATCTTTTAAGCCCTGGACAAACTGGGGCGTCATGACGCGCCCTGCAAAATGTTTGCTAATACGAAAATGAACTTTATTGACTTATACAAAAAGTTTATTCGTCAGCGAAATGTCATTGACGAACAAGATTTCGTGTATTGTTTTAGGTCGCGAGTATAGATATTTCTACGCTATTAGTTCTGAAGTGGACATCGAGAACCCTGGAACTGTAAGTAACCAATTTTGATTTTAAGTAGGTACTAAATGGTAGAAATAGATTCTGATGTAAACAAATAGGGATAAAATACAAAACTAAGGAATAAAGGATAAAACTAAGGATAAAAAAGGCATTTTTTATTTAGAAATGACATTAACTTGAGCTTACTTAGAGTAATTTAAAAGACTAAATTTTGAAGTAAACTAAAATTACGTATTAATGTGGAAGCATAGTTCCATGGACGTGATTTCGTATTTTTTTAAGATTTTGTACAAAGCATTAACGAACTGTTCACAAAATAATAAATAAAAAATGCTTTTATTACCAAAACAAGAAATCACAAAATTGATTTTAACCAACTTCATTGAAAGAACTTCATTGACTTCATGTGTCAATCATCATCAATCATCAGTCATGTGTGAATTTTAAGGTTATTTGTAGCTTTTTAGTGCACGTAGGGTTTGAAGTCTGTTTTTGTATTTTTGTTAATTGTTTTTTTGTTACTTTTGTTCTTTGGCTGGCAGGCCTGTGTCGTAACGATCTGTCACAGTAAAACTGTTGACTAATTAAACATTATTCTTAGGATAACGTATCACGCACTCTATCAAACCCTTAGCTATCACAGGCTCGGAGATCTAAATCGATCAACATACATGAGCCATAGGTATCATCTTAATCAAATGATATGTTTACAGCTAATAAAGGTAGACACCGTGACGGGTTCAGTAACGACATGGAGTGAGACTAACTGCTATCCCAGTGAGCCTGTATTCGTTCCTACTCCTAATGCAAAGGTCAGTACCTCTTTGGTAGATCCTCCGCTCTCCACGGCATGGGAGTACTTCATGGAAGCACTCTTTATTTAAAAGCTAAAAGAATTTTCTTCCAGACAACCAGTAGCATAGTATAGAGTAGTAGCGTAGGGAGTGCTCAAAGCATTAAGAATTATAGTCATTTATTCATGAAAGCCAATACATACCAATATAATCAGTGGTAGCCTCGTGGGCAAGAACGCCCGCCTTTAACGTAGGGGGTGCAAGTTCTTATCCGGAGCCCGCACCTCTGAAATAATTTTCATGTGCGAATGTCACTTTAACAATGATTACCACTTTCTGAACGCTGAAGGAAAACATCGTGAGGAAACCTGCACGTCTATAGAAAGGCGTGTGAAGTTCACCAGCCCGCACTGGGCTTGCGTGATGGACTATGGCCCAAATCTCCCATAATATCGTATTGAGGGGGTATGTGCTCGGTATAGTGGCAATAGGTTCGCCCCCTATTACATCGGGAACAAAATGAAACAGAAACGGAAACAGTGCACCTCTGCCTACCCTTTCGAGAATTACAGTCGTGATTGTATTATTACCAATACATACCTATATGTATCGTCAATAATAATATTCAAAAAAGCATCGGTACCTTTTTGAAAATCGTTTATAAAAAGTGAAATGGTTATTCCCGCTACTGTCAAATTTCGGTTAGCCCTTTTCAGAATTTGCCATGGTCTACGATGAACTCCCAGTTACACCCGTAACTGGGAGTTCATCGTATGGTACCCATAGTACAAGCTTTGCTTAGTTAGGGTCATGAGTATGTGTCTTTGATGTAATAATTAACCGACTTCAAAAAGGAGGTTCTCAATTCGACCCGTATGTTTTTTTTTTTGTAGGATGAAGACGACGGTATATTATTAAGCGCGCTAGTGTGGGGCGGGGAGCGCACGCGCACGGTCGCGCTGCTCGTGCTTGACGCGCGCGACTTGCGCGAGCTGGCGCGCGTCACCTTCCAGACGCCGTCCGCGGCACCCAAATGCCTCCACGGATGGTTCCTACCGCAGCGGGCCACGATACAACAAACCTAACCTCGTAACATCATTACCTAAATATGGACTTTATGCATATTGTATAAAGATCTTAATTCGTATGACCTTCAGCCCCGTCAACGCTCGCGGGTCAAAATATTTGCCAATACCAAACGAACTCTGTGTCAATATGCATAAAGATTACATTTCTGACGTAAAAGCCACGCCCTCACGCGCCAAATTTCGCTCGCTATGTCAGTGTCATTTCGTTGTAGAATGAACTTTTTCTATATGTCAATACAGTTCGTTTTGCTATGCCAAATAATTTGACCCGCGAGGGTTGACGCTGCAGTGTTTTTTGCTTTTGGATTCAAGTAGTTTTTGTTTTGAAAAGTACTAATGTAAGTTAACACTTTGTAAATATATTAAAATTACGTAAGATAAAGCTGTAGCTAGGTATTGATGTAAATACCTAGCTACAGACTATATGTATTGATGTAAATAACAAATTAGATTAGACTTAAGTATAATGTGAATTAGTTACGTATTATACAGAACGTATCTAGAGTCCGAAATAATACTTTGGGTACAAATGCGGTAGCTCATATGTGGATGCTTAGTGAATACAGCTTATACCTAACTATCATAGTTTCCGAGTTATAGACCTTTGAATATTTGTCACAGTTATCGTATTCTGGCATTCGGGTACATCCATGACCCTATTCGGCAGTGTAAACTACCCTTATGAGGGGCGACTACTAATATTCACAAAACAGAACATGAAAATTTTACATAAGACTCGAGAGTTATAGAAATTGACGACGAAAAAAGTTGGTAATACATGGTTTTATTTTGATCTTATTCAGTTGTATACCCGATACTGATGCAAACGTCAAAGCATTATTTCGGACTTCTGATACACCCTGTATGTACTGATGTAAATAACAAATTAGATAAGACTAATTATAATTTGCATCAGTGATGTACATTAAAAGAACTAGCTTCTACCCGCGACTTAGTCCGCGCCGACTTAGATTATTCAATATTGTTATATATTCTAGCCTATGTGTTATTCTAATATATAAACAATAATATTGTAAAGGGTGCCATCAAAATCCGTTCAGTAGTTTTTGCGTGAAAGAGTAATAAACATCCATCCATCCTCACAAACTTTCACATTTAAAATATTTGTTGGTTAATAGATAGACACATACACACATATGCTCACACACACACACACACACACACACCTCTACAGACACGTTTACCTTTTGTTTATTTTATTTCTAGATTGACTTATAAAATAAGTGCTTACGACAAAAGAGCACTAATATAACAGACCCAAAGTCTAGTTTGGTTCGCTCACAAACATAACTTATGTACCTATATAAGACTTCAGAAAAACCTAGTTCTTATTCTTATTGTTGTTCTTAATTATTCTTATTAAATTTCTGGCGTTGGTGTTGGCTAGGTGTTGGCTAGCAACATCCCACGTAAATTGTACCTAACCAATAATTTTTCTTAATTTATGGTGATATTTCTTTACAAGTAATCATTGCATTCGATTCTACGTATCAGCTTTCGATTTTTAGAGTAACATCCCAAACGTTTAAAAAGTAAAAGTGTTAACTGACGCAACATTGTAACGACGCGGACGTTCAGTTCAGTTCTTTAGATCAGAAAGTGTTTATTAAAATGACTCCACTTTAATTAAACAAGATGCCCATCATCAAACGTGATTTGTCTATATATCGTCGCCTGCGTAACTACCGCCAATGATTAACATACACTTGAGAATTATTACTACTATTTATAGAGTTAGTGACACCGTACTGGACAAAACCTGTTTGAATTCGTGTAAGGAATTGGCGTATACGTCAGTGATATCACTGCAACCATTTAAAGTTTGCACATTCGAGGAATCGGAAAGCTTACTTTGTGTCAAATGAAGCGAGCGATTTTATCAATAGCGTTATGCATTCGATTGTATTTAATGCTGACAATAAAGTATTGCCAATCGATGAGGAGTATGTACGGGAAAGTGGTTATCGTGACCGGCGCCAATTCGGGCATCGGGTTCGAAACCGCAAGGGAATTGGCAAGGAGAGGAGCGCGCGTGATCCTCGCTTGCAGAAGTAAGGAGAGGGGTACTGCCGCGCGAGACCGCATAGCCCTGGAGACGGGTAACACAAATGTCATATACAAGCACCTCGATCTGGCCTCCCTGGCCTCGGTCAAGCGGTTCGCAAGTCACATCATACAGACGGAACAATACTTGCACGTGTTGATCAACAACGCCGGAGTCCATGGCTCCAGCAACGCCCGCACCAACGACAACATAATCAGGTCCATGCAGATCAACTACTTCAGTCCGTTCCTTCTCACCCTGCTGCTGTTACCGCTCATAAAGAAGTCCAAACCGAGCAGAATTGTCAATGTCTCCTCTATGCTACACTTCTTCGGAACCATTGATTTGAATCATATCAACGAGGAAGGGTATTACGGGTCTACACAGAGTTACAATAATAGTAAGCTGTGTATTCTCAGTGCAACGGTGGAGTTGTCGCGGCGCCTGGCCGGCAGTGGCGTGGTGGTGAATGCAGTGCATCCTGGTATAATATTTACTAATATATCGGGCAACAGCAGCTTATTAATTAAAGCTTTGTTTATGTTGAGCTGGTTGTTGTTGGGTAGGACGGTGAGGCAGGGCGCGCAGACTGTGGTACATTTGGCGCTGGCGGAGGAGTGCGAAGGTGTCTCCGGGAAGTACTTCGTGGACTGTACGGAGCGCTCCATGTCGTCGCGTGCGTTGAATCCGGATATAGCTAAGCGACTTTGGCATTTCTCCGAAATTCTCACTGGCTTTGATGGCAAGATTTGAAAGGGTTTAAAAGGGAAAAATGTAAAACAAAATTTCTGTTTTGCAATGGGGGTTATGAAGGTTGTAACATTAATAAGTGGAACTCCGTGCAGCACTCTTTCCTGTAGCAATAGAAAAATAATTGTTTTAATAGCCAGAATTTAAAATCTTCCGTTGCTCTGATTATGTATAGCTACATTTACGTCAAGTATATGTATTATGGAGTGGAAAATAATTAAATTATTTATGGTGGTAAGTGATTAAAATGAATTTATCTATAGTATTGAAATAAAACTATTTTACGGATTCTATCGCGTTTATTTACTATTTGATTTTCCCGACGTTTCGGCTGCTTTACAGCAACCATGGTCACGGGGGGACTGAGGTGTTGACGTCCGATGTCATAGTTAATCTATCTATTTATATAAAAATCAATTGCTGTTCGTTAGTCTCGCTAAAACTCGAGAACGGCTGGGCCGATTTGGCTGATTTTGGTTTTAAAATGTTTGTCGTAGTCCAGGGCAGGTTTAAACGGTGAATAGGGATTAATTATCATTTATTAAATATCCAATCATTGACATTAGAGAAAAACGAGAAATCATAAACAGAGAAACGTACACGAGTAACCATGGTAACCACAGACAATGACGCAAAATATGGAAGCTAATGTATGAAGAATGACAATCACCTTTGGGAAAATATGGAAATATTGCGAGGAAGATTAAAAAAAGGCTTTATTGTGCTATTTCAAACACACAATATATGTTTTGCTGGAATTAAAAAATATATAAAATTCTGACTGTCAATTAATTGGTTGTAGAATGTGTATATTTGAGTCGTCTGTCAACGTTTGTCAGTACTTGAGAACTATATTTACTGTTGTTGTTTTAAAATGCCAAGGAGAAGACGAACTGACGTAGGTCGTCGAAGTCAATCTAATGTACGACGAGCTACCTCACATACAAACCGCACTGATAACCACTGATAACCAGCGAGATACAGATAACGATAATTTTCGTGTTGGTATGGCAATGAAAAATGTTTATGTGTTGTTGAAAATGGCAATGTCTGACATTACAGAAAAAAAAATACAGCCATTTTAGATTCGGTAGAGCTTAAATGTCGTTAGAATAGGTGATGTACACCGGGTCATCGCACATTTAACGTTTATTAATTCTAAGGCGGTACGAAGTTCGCCGGGTCAGCTAGTAATAAATAAACGAGATATAATCCGTAAAATAGTTTTATTTCAATCTATAGTACCTATTTTATGTATCCTCGTGAATCTATTTATCTTTCCTTTTTTTACGAAATGAATGAAATATAATAATAAGATGAGAGATCAGCATAATAAAATAATTCAATAGGCAGGTCAGAGTGACAATTTAGTAATCTGTACACTTCCTGTGTTACACCACTGTCTAACCAACATACCCGCCAAACGCAGGTGGAGCCATTCCCCATCTTATTCCATTAAATATCATCATTTCATTCATTTCTTAAAGAAAGAAACCGCTGAGGCCTCGCGCACGCTGGGCCGTCAAAAGACTTCAATAATCTTGCTAATACCATCGAGATATGCTAATACCAAAACAAACTGTACTGATTGCTGATGGAAAAGTTCATCTTCAAACGAAATGACATTAACAGTGCGAGCGAAGTTTTATGCGTGAAGCGGACAGACTACGCTATAATATAATAGCATATAGTATATAGCTCATAGCACAACAATATCGCGCACATTACATTGTTATGGCTACGTTCTCACTGTACTGTAGGTACTATATATTATTGGCTTTGTATGGTGCGCGATATTGTTGTGCTATATATTATAGCGTAGTCTGAAACCCGCTTGAGGCGTGGCTTTTACTCCTAGATTAGAGAAGGTAGCTTTTACCCCAGAAATTCAATCTATATGCATATTGTTGACACATTAAGTATTGGCAAAAAGATTGACGATGTTTGTGATGTCTTTTGACGCTATATGTGCCGAGTGCCTGGGAATTTTTATTATGTTTGCCATAGAAATAAAAAAACCAAATAGGTAAGGTATGCAGGCAGGTGCTTCACTAATTAAATTTAATGTGAGATGAATTTAAACAATGGGTATTAAGTAATTTTCGGTTCACATCGTCGGTTGATCATTATTTGTTTTGTTTTTGTAATTCTAAGTGTAATAAAAGTGTAAAAAACATATGCGACTTTTTTTTTCAAAACGAAAACTAACTTCATAATTACTCTTAGCAGAAGCATATTTTTCAACAAAAGTCTTGAATGAGGGTAAATAATTTATTCGTGTGGTTTTGCTACACGCATTTAACCTTCATGTAATTTGGTACAGAGTACATATTCAAAAAACCGGCCAAGTGCGAGTCAGACTCGCGCACGGAGGGTTCCGTACCATTATCTATAAAAACGGCAATAAAATCACGTCTGTTGTATGGGAGCCCCCTTAAATATTCATTGTATTTTGTTTTTTAGTATTTGTTGTTATAGCGGCAACAGAAATACATCATCTGTGAAAATTTCAACTCTCTGCCTATCACGGTTCATGAGATACAGCCTGGTGACAGACGGACGGACGGACGGACGGACAGCGAAGTCTCAGTAATAGGGTTCCCGTTTTACCCTTTGGATACGGAACCCTAAAAAGCCAAGTGTATTAGCTCGGTCTAATATGTCCAGGGCACAGCCCAGGGCACAGGCCAGGTCACAGGTCAGCTCAAAATTCATGATCATTCAAATACATTACTTAACTATTATTTTTTTACTATCAGACAACACATACTTATCGTACGATCCCAAACTAAGCAAAGATTGTACTATATGGGTATCTTGCAATGGACTGAAAGCGATCTCAGTTACACCCAGTTCAGGGTTAACTAGGAAAAGATCAATTTCGGAATTTGCTTGAATTTATACTAACTTATATTTGATTGAACCATTGTTGTCGCATTCAAACTCTCTAAATGTCGCCGCCGGCAATTATGAGCCAAACCCCGCGCACACAACAGCACAACGCCGCCGTCCGCGGCATGTGTTGATAGATCCTCCTGACACGATCACCGCCCTCCTCGACCCGGGCATCGAGAGGGCCCCCAACACACCTACACCAGCCTCAAACAGACACCGACCTCGCCGGCGAGGTCGAGGAACCCTCTCTTCTGCTCGTAGGTGCATCTTTGCACATAGGGGCGTAGTTATTACCTCTCCCCTCACGGCAACTGCCCAAGCCGAGGTCGTGCCCCATGTGGCGCCCTTGAGCTAGTTGCCCTCCTCTTCCGCCCTTAAGGTTTTGGCTGGAGTCGCACTCTGCACTCGCCACTCCTCCGGTGAAGCTGTAAAGGCCAACTCACGGCCATCAGCGTAGTCCATTAAAAAAAAATGAACCATTGTTGCAATTACATTTAATTGTAGAATTAAAACTTTGTGTTTCAAATCTATTTGTGTTAGTTGGAATGCTCCGAATAGTCGCCACCTTTATAGATTACAAAAATATTCCCTTAAAAACATAGTAGATACTTATCTAAGTAAATATTGGTTATTGTGCTTGTTGGATGGCTCTGAATAGTCGCCACCTTCATAAAGGACGTGAAAAGTATGTTTGCTTTCGTAAATTCGGGCAACAATGTTTGCGTCAGTAAGCATATTAGCTTATTATACGCGGCGCTCCCCACGGAGTAGCTAATCCAATTAATAATATACTTTATAGCAAACATGATAACTAGCCATTACCCAGCAGGTAGGTATTATACCAACATGCTCCACACAGAGCACCTACCGTGTATACATATCGAGTGTTTCAAAAGTCTGAAATAATAAATAAAACACATCATCATGACGCCTGTATTCCCCGAAGGAGTAGGCAGGGGTGCACCGATTCTTAACAATACCTATCTATCTATCTACACTGTTTTATGTACCCTTGGATGTGTTCTAAGGCCCAAATACAAAAAAAACTTGTAACTCTAGAAATACAGCCTGTACACCTACGTACCTAACATAATAGTTCAGACCTATGATACTCTCTGCATACTGGATGGTCCATTACGAACAATATTGGTTCAGTCGCGCACACCCCGAAGCGGCGATCAGGCGAGTTTAATAGAATTATTCATTATTTGACGATATCAGCGTAGTGTTGGCGTTTGTTTAGCTCTACAACGAATTTCAAGGGAGTAAAAGTAACGAAAAAAATAATAATCACTTTTCGTTATTTCTACCATGAGCAATGTGTTACCAGATAATCTCAAAATGTTTAATAAAAGTGAGGAAATGAGCGAAGAAGACTGGTACGCCTTTATAGAGTTCACTCTAAGCGAGGAGCCGTACATCTCTCAAGTGATATTTTCCATTTCAATGCTCGTTATTTTCCTGCTTAGCCTGGTCGGCAACATCCTGACTTGCATCGTCATTTACAACGACACATCTATGCACACCGCGACTAACTACTATTTGTTTAACTTAGCCGTATCAGACCTTCTAGTCACATTCCCGATTCTGTTAGTAATCTATCAGATACTTAGCCATCACACCCAAGTGATACAGGTTAACTACGACGATTTTCCGTGCAAATTCTTCCATTGCATTCACATTATATTTGTTTATGTGCTTTGGAATAATGGTATTCTGGTATTGATTGCGTTATCTATAGAAAGATATGTAGCTATCTATTATCCAATGATGCTGAAAGGAATGGTGGAATGGAAGCGGGTTGGGAAGATAATTGCCGTTATTTGGGTGGTGGCAGTGGTTGAAACTATCCCTGTGATGTGGACTCTAAAGCTGATCAAGACTGAGAACGCAGTGACGTGCTTCTCGCTGGACTCTCCTACCGCTAGAGTGGTTAACAGATGGCTGGCGGTAGTAACGTTTGTAATACCACTGATAATTATAGTGTTTGTGTACACTATGATCGCATTTAAAGTGAACTTCAATCAGCGGAAGAATCTGAATGATAATGTATTTAATTATCGAGATAAGAAGAAGAAAGTTAATAAACTAATTGGTATGTATTTATAAATGATTTACTAAGACAGCTAGCATTGATTCCCAAGTCCCAAACTAAAGACTACCATTATATCTAATAGAAGTTCTGAACCCTCTCAAAACAGCTCAAGTGGTTTTCTCCCTCTTCTTTTCAACGAAAATAAAAATGAATGGAATAAGATGAGGAATGGCTCCACCTGCGAGTACCGTGTATTTCGGCCAGTCTCAAGTACTTAATAATCAAAACATTTATTATTATTTTTTTCTTATATACTACTAAACGCGACCTCAACTGAGAAGAACCCGCAAGAAACTCAGTTGGCTGATCTTTTTTTTTAATCGCCAAAACTTATTTCAAATACACAGGTACATGGGAATTCAGTGTTACCTTTAGAGCTGCTTTTAAATGTAGTAGCAAGAGCAAATTCAATAAATGATTCATCCGCCATCTTTATCACTGCCATGATCCATTTTTTTATAACGTGTATTTATTGAATTTGTCCCTGCGGATTTTATCAAATTATTTAGAAAGTCATGTAATAATGTCACTTATTTCAACCTTTACGCTACTTATCTTTCAATGTTTAGTAGCTCTGACGGTTTCGTTCGTGATCTGCTGGCTCCCGTATTTCCTCATTCGAGTGGTGCCCTATACGCCGGACATGCATCGATATACGGAGCTCCGAAGGGTACGTACTCGATTCTATGTACGGTTATGTAGTTAGCATTCCTTGTATTATTATATAGTGATGCGTACATACTCGTATATAAGTCAGTCAGACATTCGCCGTGCTCTCACTGAAAGCGAATTAACTCGTCTGGTTTTGAAAATACTCTCTATCTCAATATACGTAAAGATTTAATTTCTGTGATAAAAGGAACGTGATCACACGTAAAAATTCGCTCGCGTCTCGATGATATTCCGTTGAATAAAGAGCTTTTTCTAAAAGTTCGTTTATTTATATTAGGTTTTGGCAAATAAAATGGTCACGCGAGGTTAGATGAGTTTGTGGGCGCACGGCTTTAACCGTGAATGTTGTTCTTGGCTTCACCAGTCACACGGAGCGAAATGCAGTTTGGATTTATTTATATCGTAACACTTTTCTGATGTCAGCCACGATATATTTATGATGGATGACGTACCTTTATACCCGGTGAATGCACGGATAATATAAATACCATTATTGGTAAATCTCAAAATGTATTGATTTCATAGTAAATTATTAATAAGCTTCCTAAAATTTTGGGGATCTATGTGTAGGTTCTAATATATGCTTGTTTGGTACAGTGGTGGGCAATGGCTCACAAGGTGGCGATATTTAACGGATGGGTGAGCACAGTACTGAACCCGCTGCTCTTCAGCATCATGTCCACTAAATTCAGGAAAGCACTAAGGGTATGTAACCCATCTATTTTATTAGGCAATACACCCCACTCACCCGATTAGACCTTTTAGAGCAGATACAAGATTGAAAGGGTCTTTTTTGATTTACAGAAGCTGTGGAACAAACGATTCAAGTAGGAGGAAAGGAAGAGATGGAAAACACATAACGGCTTGTCTAGAAATAATGTTATCTAATTTCTATTGTCCATGCTAGCCGTAGGCTGACCGGAAAGATAGCATAAATAATTTGATCCCTTATACATTTATTAAACATTATTATATTGAATGCGATCTATACTCTCACTTATGCTAACTTGTTATGAGTTCAGTATAAAGCTACTTCAGTATTTAGTCAATGGCAATACCATTTGGAGCATTTTATGCCGTTTTTCTATCACAAAAGCGGACATATATCGGATGGTTGGTTCGCAATACGATGTCTGCCATGAAGACCAGGTCTTCGGGCCTCGTGACCGCCTCGAGCCGATATCTCCTCAGCAAACCCGACATCACAGTCTTCAGTTCTATCATTGCGAACTTCTGACCTGAAATTATACAATTATTCACTTAAGGCAGTGTTTTTCAACCTTTTTCAGAACACGGCCCCTCAAGTATAAATAAATAATTCGCGACTAGGAAGTCGCGAAATATTTGCTCATTGCTTTTTTTCATGTATTTTATTTTGTGACAAATATTCAATATAACATATATATTCATTTAAAAAAAAAAAGCGATGGTAGATATTGTTTAGTGAAAAGCAAGCACAACCTTCGTATTAAGAGTTTTTTGTTTAGTATGATACAAATGATGTCCTTTAGTTAACATTTTTCATAATTTACCTTATTGTTTTTTTTACTGCAGTAGCTTCCCAACCTTTTTCAATTCCCCTATGAAGCTTCGCGACCAGCTAAAGAGGCTTCAGGACCCCCAAGGGGTCGGGACCCACACTTTCAGAATGAATTTTGCCGATCTAAGAGGTTTAAGTAACCAATATTTGAAGCTAGGAATGTAGGAGTTATGATGGCTTGGTGTAGTTTGCTCGGCTCACTACACTGGCTGGTTGCGGGTTCGATTCCCGTCTGTGGCAAATTTCGGTAATGGCCCTATTGGAATTTGCCCTGGTCTTGGTGTAACTGGGACCGTCCCCAGTCCATTGTATGGTACCCATAACACAAGCGTTGCTTAGTTTGGGATCATACGATGAGTATTGTGTTATCTGGCGATATTTATATCTATTTATTATTATGTATGATCTCAAATAGCCTTCGCAATTCTTGGGCATTTCATAATGGTCTTCTTCGGCAGCAAAAATAAAATTAATAACTAAACATTATAATCACCTAATTATTGTCTATACTAACCATGTTTCGTTATTAATTTTATTTTTGCTGCCGAAGAAGGCAATTATGAAGTGAATATTTGAGCAATCCAAAAACTAAATCCTTTATAACCTATGCAGTTTCTAGGACCAGCGCTGAAAGGTATGTACGCGTAGGGGTGTCTCTTGGCGGCATTCTCCGGCAGAAACCGCTCGGGGATGAACTTCTCCGGATCGGGGTAGATGGTCGGGTCGCGGTGAAGATCGTAGATGTGGATAGCGTAATATGTATTCGCCGGGAGTAAGTGACCACCTATAAAAAATGCAACATAAACAGCCGTATCTTTTGATTTTTTAGGGCACCAAGGGACCGCAGACATAAGTCTCTGTTATAAATTTCAACTTGATATCTTCACACGTTTCTGAGAAAAAGGGTCATGACACCTCGACAGAGAGACAGGCAGACGGACAACAAAGTGATCCTATAAGGGTTCCGTTTTTTTCCTTTTTAGTTACGTACGGAACCCTAAAAAACAATGAAAGGAAATATTATTATGGACATACCAAATATGAACACATGATCAAATAAGCAGATCAGCATAAGGTTCTATTTATATGGTGGAAATCTAATAATTCAACCCAACAGTCTTCAAAATGTTTCTTCAATAGGTACGTCCTTCATCTTCTTATTTTACGCAATGATGCAATTGTAATGGATTAAGATGAGGAATACCTGCATCTGCGATCAGCAGGTATTTATGAGCTGCATACCTATTACAACCTCCTGAGTTACAAATCTGGAGAAAAATGGAACGCTTGGATAGAGACGAAGGGACTCCTTGATGCAGCACTCCAAGTACTTCATCTTCCTGAGATCCTCAAACACCGCAGGTCTGTCAGAGTCACCGTATATGCTCTTCAGTTCTTCATTAATTAAATTCTGGTAAAGAATAGAGAAGTGTTTATTATTGTGACAACAGTATACCAACGGCAAAGTTAAGTTTATCTCTATCCAGTTTATCTTTTCGTTACAGCTAGGGATGTGAAAAAATATCGTTTTTTTTATATTAATCGATTTTTAATAATCGATTCTCTAAAAAATAAAAATCGATTAATTTTAATGAGAGAAAAATCGATTATTTAATCATCGTTTTTTTCCCGTCCAAGTCACATCCCTAGTTAGAGCAATGTTTGGTGCTTTCATAGTTTAGGTACGGAAACCTCTGTGCGCGAGTCCAGCTCGCACTTGGTCGGTTTATATTTTGCTATGTTACATCATCATTTAAGTACCAATTTTTTTAATAAAACATATTCCGCACCTTTAGCGTAAACTCACCTGTATCTCTGGTTCGTTAGCAATCCTCATTAACATAAAGCTGAGTGCTGTTGCAGTGGTGTCGTGGCCCTACACAGAATATAGTAAAAAAGTCAATTTATACAACCGTTAAAAAGTATTCTGCTTGAGTCAAGTATCACTTATAACAAATTAAATATATAGAGTATTTCAGAAGTCCGAAATAATAATTTAAAGTTTTCATCAGTATTGGATATACAAACTATGATAGTTAGGTATAGACTGTCTTCACTAATTATCCACATATGAGCTACCGTATTTGTACCTTATTTGTTATAATAACATAAAAACCCAAAACAGGGAATTATATTGTAATATTGGAAATAAATTGTCAAGTGAGTCTTTATGCCTCTTAAAAAAATATTGCCAAATTTCATAAAAAAAGATTGCTAAATGGACAGCCATAAGAATTGGTAGACATTAGTAATTTCTGCCGTTCACCTCAAATAAAAACGTGTCCACTTCCTCTCTGATCCCGCGGTCATCAATGTTTCCTTTTCTCTCTTCATCCAACAGTAGATCGAGCATAGCCAACTTGGATTTTCTACCATAAATGTCATCACTGTTCCCTTCGTTTCCGAAATCACCAGTGTCCTCCATAACAAACTCTCTTCTTTCCTGTATTATTTTCTTTGTGAATTCATGTAAGTCTTCTACCACTACATTAGCCTGTTTCCTGTGGCTGCTTAGGCTATGTATTAAGTCAACGAATAACCATGGTTGTGTCAGTCTAGTCATCAAAATCAATCCGTATTTATGAACCCCCGCTATATATTTGCGCACGGTGGGTGTGTCTTCACGTATTTTTGTTCCCATTGCTGTTTCTGGAAAATTAGGACAGTTAAAAATTGTAGCATTAATAACATAAAAATATAACATACAAATAAGCTAAAACGTGCATAATTAGGAAGAAATAGGAATAACATAATGTTATTCTGGTAAGGCACTGGGGCCTACACTAAAGCAACGTTAAACAACTCAGCGTATCTTTCATATATAATAATTTATGTAGATTATTATTCCTGTGTGAATGTACATTTGGAAAAAATTAAACTGCATTTCATAGTCAAGATAGATCTTAAATGACTATTTGTGATAAGCTCCTCGAAAAAATTCCACCTTTACCAAACATTCTGGAGTATAATATAGTTACCACACATGATCCTTAAGGCGATTTTACTAGACAAAGGTATGACGTCAATTTTCTCCTTGTCGACCTCTTGCTCGAGGCTTTTAACAAGATCCTGGGTGTTCTCATTAAAGGTTCTAAAGAACTTGATCAGTATGTTAAAATGGTACGCTGGTGTCAACATCTTGCGACGCTCAACCCATTTTTCGCCTGTAAAAAAGATTATTCAGTTCATATAAGTGAAGTCTCAGGCACACTGGGCGTCAAGATACGCGCGTAAAAATATTTGCCAATTCTAAAACGAACTGTATTGACTCATAAAAAAGGCTCTTTTATTAACGAGACTGCATTAACGGTGCGAGGAAATATCGCAGCGTGGTCGCGTAGCTTTTACCAAAGAATTTCAAGCTCAATGTATATCGGCATAGAGTTTGTTTAGTATTTGCAAATAAAATGATAGCGCGTCTTGACGATCCAGTGTGATCGGGGCTAAAAGACATAGTTTTTGTAGAAGAAGCTGCGCAACCACGCATCAAAATTCGCACACGTCATTGATGATATTTCTATGAAAAACTTGCTTCTTCTTGGCACAGTTCGTTTTAGTGGAAAAAAGCAACCATGGAGTTTCTTGCCCATTCTTCTCCATAGGAAATGCATTTCGAATGGGTGGTAGAGCTACTATTATTATTATTTATTGACTATTCATAAGTGCCTGTAGGTATTGGTTTATATGAATAAAAAATATTCTGATTCTGATTCTAATACTGGCAAAAAAAAACCGGCCAAGTGCGAGTCGGACTCACGCACGAAGGGTTCCGTACCATTATCTATAAAAACGGCAAAAAAGTCACGTTGTTGTATGGGAGCCCCTTAAATAATTATTTTATTCTGTTTTATAGTATTTGTTGTTATAGCGGCAACAGAAATACATCATCTATGAAAATTTTAACTCTCTAACTATCACGGTTCATGAGATACAGCCTGGTGACAGACGGACGGACGGACGGACGGACGGACAGCGAAGTAATAGGGTTCCCGTTTTACCCTTTGGGTAAGGAACCCTAAAAATGACAAAATTCGACGCACCTGTGCTCAGGCTCAGGGTTTAACATCAATAATTAAGATGTGGCAACATACCCTTACTGACTAAGAGTCCCTCACCGAGCCAGGGGTGTAGGAAGTTGTACGGTATTTGCTTGCCAATGAAACGTGGTGACGATAGTATAACCTGTAAAATAAATAAAATTTAACAAAAATAAGTAGGTGCCAATCTACGTCAGACTAGGCAAATACACACATGAATTGGCACCGACTTTAAATGTAATGAATTATAAGGTTATTTCTAGCTTTTTAGTGCACCTAGGTTTTTGAAGTCTGTTTTTGTTTTTTGTTAAAAAAAAATTTTTCATGCTTTTTAGTGTCAATAATCGTTGAAAATATGCAATTATTATCACGTCATAACAACCCTAAAAAAGTAAATATTTACAGCCGAAACACCCCCACCCCCCACCCTCTCTTTCCACTCCTTTGGGGGTAAGTTTCGATGTTTGTTAACAATCCGTGTTAAACAAAAACTATTAATCAACCTAAATGAAAACTCCTTATAAAGCCGTATACAACTACATCATCCACGTAAATAATGATCATAATAAACATAAAAATGTTCATAAAATGAAAATTGCTTGCCCGTACAATTTTAAATTTTTATGGGACCAAATGGCATCTATTCCGCATCAAACAAAAAAAGAATCACGTAAATCGGATCATAACTCCGAGTACTCGCAGCGTAATCGGGGTGTCCATACATTAAAAAAAATACCCATCGAATTGAGAACCTCCCCCTTTCAGGAAGTCGGTTAAAAAAAATTGCTTCTTCATTTATTATAGGTACAGTTTGTATTGCTATTGGCAAAAAATTGGTCGTCCGCGTTCTGACGTCAAACTTAATAAGTGTAAATAATAATTTCGTAATGACAAAAATCACTTTAACGTTTACTTATAAAGTGGGCATTTCAAACGCTGTGGTTTTTATTATTTCAAAATGATAATTAAAAAGTTAACATTCTGTTTTTACAGTTTTTAAATCCAACGATTCCATTGTATGCACAGCATATTAATTTTTTGTCATTCTGTAAATACTCGTTTTACTTACCTTTAGAATTAAAAGTAATAAACATAAAGTAATTAAAACATATTTAAGTCATGAAGTACGTAGTCATTTTTTATTAATTACTTCATGTCCGTTAATTTTATTTGGGAATAACTTCGAGCTGTTTATATGTATTGATATTTACCTCGATATCTTCTGGTCTTAATGGCATGACAGCTCTAAAGTACAGCCCTGATATTTTCCAAAGATTGCCGAACTCCTTGTGCCATTGACGGAGCTGCTTGAAGATTGCCTCTGTCGAAATAAATATTAAAAAATGCCAATAGCAAAAAAAAAGGTTGCAAATCTTGCGTCAAAATTCGCTGAAGAATTTTCAAATTTCGTTGAAGAATGAACTTCGTCTGTGATTGAATACAGTTCGTTTTGTGATTGGCAAAATATAGGACGCACGCATCTTAACTGCTCAGTGTGCGGGGGCTTTACACGTTCAAACGAGCTGTCGGGAATATAAAATTCGATAGTCCGAACTTGTACCTCCCGGCGTAGTCAGGGGAAAATTGTAAAATACATTTGTACAAAAAATGCCAGTAAATTGTAGATGAGTAACTTAATAAATTAACTCATTAGTTTGATAAAAAAATCAATTAACTTGCGACGCAGCGTCTTTTTAGGGTTCCGTACCCAAAGGGTAAAATGGGGCCCTATTACTAAGACTCCGCTGTCCGTCCGTCGGTTCGTCTGTCCGTCTGGCTGTATCTCCTGAACCGTGAAAGTTAGACAGTTGAAATTTTCACAGATGATGTATTTTTGTTGCCGCTATAACAATAAATACTGAAAAACAGAATAAAATAAATATTATCTCCCATACAACAAACGTGATTTTATTGCTGTTTTTATAGATAATGGTACGGAACCTTTCGTGCACGAGTCCAACTCGTACTTGGCCGGTTTTGTTAAAGTACACGTGATATTGAAGCTGTTTTGAGAAGTGCTTACCAGGACTTTGATTCATGGCCATCATATTCCCAACAAGTGGTAGACCTCTCGGCCCTTTGATTCTTGACACCAGCCGCCCCGCGTAGTTGTAACGATAATATAAATGTATTGATATCATCACCGCACATAGCAAACACAGTGTTTCTAGTAACATTTTTCCTAATGTTACGAAACAAATTTAACAAAAATGACAATTATTCTACTGTCCTATAATGAATAGCACCAACGAATTCAATAAATACACATTCTACTACTACTACTACAGCCCTTTTAACGTCCCACTGCTGGGCACGGGCCTCCCCTCAATGCGAGGGGGATTCAAGCCATAGTCCACCACGCTGGCCCGGTGCGGGTTGGCAGACTTCACACATCTATCGAGAACTAGACAAGTTCCCTCAGACGTGCAGGTTTCCTCACGATGTTTTCCTTCACCGTTTCATAGCAAGTGATAATCTCGGATGAAAATGAGATTCGCACATAAATCCCAGAGGTGCGAGCCGGGGTTTGAACCTGCACACTTTGATTTGCAAGGCGTGCGTTCGACCACTCGGCTACCACTGCTACTAAATACACATTATAAATGAAAAAATAAATCTATTTGACACGTTCGCTGCGTAAGGTTTTTTAGTCTACTTTCAGCTGGTGCGTTACGAGGTTATATCCACTCATAGATGTACTAACTTTGTGATTGCTGCTCATTGTATGAAAGTTCGCCACGAGCCAATATGACCTCACATCGCAGCGAACGTATTAATTGATAAAATCGAAATCGTTATCGAGGTTTCATCGCAATAATTGGCTACCAATGTTTGACAGTACTTATCGCATGACAGTCGTTAACAATGTTGTATTATTCGATCGAGCTCCTTGTGGACGGAAAAATCACAAAACTTTTTATTTTAATTCATAGACACAAGGTGTAGATAGCACGCGCACAAACTGTTTAATATTTTAATGTTTATAAAATAAGCCTGCCTCTAAAAACGACCTACCTAGTTGCTTAACGAAACCTGTTTTGGGCAAGGCTATATTAATCAACATTAGTTTGAAATAGCTGGTTTAATTATTCACAGCCATTTTTAAAGGCGATTTCTATCCAACGAAGCTAAAATAGATTGTTAAATAAGATACTTCTGCCCGTGTCAAAAATATTTACGCAACTTAAAAAAGCTAAACATACGGGTTGAATTCAGAATCTACCTCTTTTTAACCGATGTCAATAAGGAGGAGGTCCTCAATTCGACCCGTATGTTTTTAAAGAAACAATTATCGTATTAGGCAAAACAAGGTTAGTAAATTCTTTAAAAGAGATGAATATTAAAAGCTCTTGCAGGCTCCCGCCTGCGTACGTATGCTGGAGTCTATTCACACCAGGGTTGTTACGGATGCAAAAATTTAGACATCCGCGGATGCAGATGCGGATGCGGATTATTGGAAATTTTCATCCGCGGATGCGGATTCGATGCGGATGCGGATGTGATGCGGATGCGGATTTTGGGATTTTAAGAGGATAATTATTTAAATTTTAAGTGCATAAATAACTGAAAACCACTGGCGACATTTCACTTAATATTTATATAAAAATATTCGTTAAACACGCAAAAAACTATGAAGTACACAGTAAACACCTCAGAGTAGATAGAGTTGACATAAGAACTTAGCTCTCCGTATTGCTCTGCGGCGATTTTTTTGAAGGTTGCGAATAATGGTTTATATGAGAACCACCATCTTAGAATTAAGATCAAGTAAGTGCGTAAGTGTCAAACAATATAAACAATAAAATTCTAATAAGGTCGGGCTTCTTAGGGCCGTAGTATATAGTAGCTCGATGGTAAACACTCACTGTAACTATAATTTATAGACAATGCGAAAAAACACAACAAACAAAACCTGCAAGATCTTGTTACCAATGTGCGCCTTCCTATTCGTCAGATACCAAATAATGTTAGCAATTACCAAAACAAACGGGAAGCACGTGCCACTCTGGCTCCGCCCACTTTCTTTACATGTAATAACTTGTTGATGTAAATCCGCATCCGTAAAAACTCCGCATTGATTGATGCGGATGTGAATGCGGATGCAGATGTCTGAATTAATGCGAATATTCCGCATTTGCAGATGCGGATGTGAATATTCGTAACACCCCTGATTCACACGACAAAGCCGGCTGCCAGATTATTATGATTTTTTTTTAATACAGGGGAGACAGGCTGAGGTATAATAGTCATAGACAATAGTACAGTGACGTCAACAGAAGACATTCAAAGTACAAAAATAATTTACAATTTATTTATAACTACAATTTTCCGGACTCTATCAGTTCTTTGAGCTTAAACTTCTGTATTTTCCCGGAGACCGTTTTCGGAAACTCCTCGGTGGTCTTCAGCAGCCTGGGGATCTTGAACCTGGCGATGTGGCCACTGCAGTGGCGGGCCAGGTCGTCCAGCGTCACGCATGCACCCTCGCGAAGTCGGAGTACAGCGCACAGTTCCTCCCCTAATCTCTCATCTGGGACACCTACAACCTGTGGAGATTAACTTTTTATTACCTATTCGTTCGTCTAAACTCAGCAAGACATGCCTCCTAACCAGGAGAACTAACTATCCACAAGCCAATAACTAGTATTTCTCCACGATACAGGCTGATATTTTGTAGATGATGATGATTAATGATATGATGAATTTTAATGGCATACGATGAGGAATACACATTATAAATAAAAATGGGTGATGAGAGTGATAAAGATGGTGGAAGGCCGGCCTAAAGATTTGTAGACCGACGTCATGGTTATCACAAGAATCTTCAAGCTGTCAACATGGCCTTAATCTTAAATGAGCTCTCACAGATCTACTAAATATGGTAGATATTTTGAATAGAGGGTTTGGAGAACTTAATTAACCGATTGTCTAATAAGTCGCTACTAAAAAATCGTATAAGGAATATGTAGGATTAGGAATCCTTCATACCTGGCTTTCGATAATATCAGGGTGTGTGTTGAGCACGTCCTCTATCTCTTTGGGGGCGATGTTCTCACCTCCTCGCACGATGATGTCTTTCAGTCGCCCCACTATACGGCCGTACCCGTCTTCGCCGATTGTGAACTTGTCTCTGGGTTGAAAATATAGATTAATATATTATCGCAGAGCCTAATCTCAAGCTAAACATTTTAGTGATAAGGCCACCCATTGTTACACTTAATTATTATTTTTCTATCTATAGTTAGTATTTACCGTAGTAGTTACTGAATTCTTACCCAGTTTTCAGCCAGCCGTCTTTGTCAAAAGCCTGCCTGGTTTTCTCGGGCTCGTTCCAGTAGCCAATCATGGTGTTGTACCCTCTCACAACCAGCTCACCGGGACTACCGAACGGTACGATCTCGTTATTGTCATCCACTACCTATGAAAGGATATCCGATTAATAATTGTAAAGAGTCTCTAACTAGCTTTTTTATGTCTATAAATTTAAGAATAGGCATCAAACAGCATGGTTAGCGTGGATCGCACATCATAATACTCCAACCTACAAGTTTTTCTTACCGAGTCATGATATGCCAGTACGCCTTCTTTCGAATATTTAAATGCTTTCTATATAGGTACACAACCTAATTTCATATACGATGTTATTTTGTTAAACACATAATTCACATAAACCATATTCCTTGCAAGGTCAAACACATGCCCTCTACAAAAAAAATACGATTTATATTTTAATTTATTTCGAATATAGTATTAGGTATTGTACCGATATGTAGGTACACATTGTTCTTTACAAATCATTACAATGAGGCACGTCGAATTATGTATAATGTATAACAATGCGGTTAAACGGGATCATTATACAGTGATTTTACAACGATATTACTTTGCATGTGACATTATTCAAATTCTTTATTTACGAACAACATATGTCCATTGGTTAATTTCTAGCATTACTTATAAAACTACTGTTAGTAACTATAAGCTAAACTAATTACAATACTAACATAATTTTTGACACCATGTACCTGAGAGGCACACCACGCGGACGACAGCCGGAGAAATAACTTTCATTATTCACTTCTACCATCGTCCGTATAAAGCACCTACCCAGGGGACCATCCCGACTTTCTGCTAACGTACTAAGGATGATGTTGCTACTCCCCTGCACCCTTCTCAATAATGTCGGAACTTTTTTTCGAACGACGGCGTGGAAGCCGTCAGTTCGGTTCTATGCAAACATACTGGAGGCACTACAAAAACAGGGAAGGTTCAACATCATCCTGAATATGATATCTTCTTCTTTTTTTACTTTTGGGCGATATTTACTTATATACATATTTAGAATCAGTGATTTTTTCTGCTTCGAATGAGTATACTCTTCTGCAAAGATAATAAAATGTCGCTTAAGTGAAATGGCCTTTCACCCCTTGATATGCAATTCATATAATATTGTAACTTTCTTTCTACTTCTGCCCAATAGCTATAAACATTAAAACCTTTTGAAAGTGCCGCGAAAGACCAACTTTCCGTCAGCCTTTCTGAGATGATGCCAGCCTGACGAATGTGTGTTAACGAGATACCTTAGTTTCCACGTGGTCCTGTATGTAACCAACAGTCTCAGCAACCACGTCTGTGCTGTCACCAGGAATGCTTTGGAACACGCATGCCGTAGTCTCCGTCATGCCGTATAGAGCCTGAAAAAAACATCAGGCCTTAACATCATCTCTTGAAGTAGGGCTTGCTTTTCTGAGCACAGTTTCTCGACTCGGTCACAGCTACACAGACAGCCAACCTATTTGAGGGAACTTGTCTGAGGGAACTTGACTAGTTCTCGATAGATGTGTGAAGTCTGCCGACCCGCACTGGGCCAGCGTGGTGGACTATGGCCTGAATCCCCCTCGGATTGAGGGGAGGCCCGTGCCTAGCAGTGGGACGTTAAAAGGGCTGTAGTAGTATAGGATAGTATATCACGCCTGTATTCCCCGAAGGGTAGGCCGAGGTGCACTGCAGTGCGCCCACACTTCGCCGATGTATTTTGGTCCCAATGTAATAGGGGGCGAGCCTGTTGCCATTATACCGGGCACATTCTCCCTCAATATGAGGGAGATTTTTGGTCCACCACGCTGGTCCAGTGCGGGTTGGTGAACTTCACACGCCTTTCTATAGACGTGCAGGTTTCCTCACGATGTTTCCTTCACCGTTTCATAGCAAGTGGTAATCTCGGATGAAAATGAGATACATTTTGGTAAGGGGGCAGGTCATGGAGATATTTCGGACATGGCATTTCGAGCCCGCGATGCAGTAAATTTTTCTGGTTTATCTGACTGCACCATTGTTGTTTTCCCATATTGTTTCATACTACAGGTACATGAGATAACAACAATCGCCGCAGATTTATACGAAGAGTCTCCACTCTTACCTAGAGTACCCATAACGACTCCTCGTTATGGGTACTCTAGATACTTTATGGGCAGATGGACCATTTTTAAAGAGTGATTGGTTTTACTGATAGAGTTTGACAGTAAGTATCTCTATAACCTTTACCCTGAGTTTTACGTTCGCTAATCTGAAATATTGAACTCTATGGATTGCCCGAGAACAGTTTGCTATATAAATTTAACTTGAACACGAGCAACGCCTATCTTAATATTAAGCCCAATACCCCCTTCCATATTATGAACGTATCGGACACGTACAGGCACTACTTTAGCGTATCAACACCGTATCGCCGTGAATTGACTGTTGGTCCGGTCATGAGCGGAACGATCTAATCTAGTAGATATGGTTTCATACTTCTCAATACAAATAATATTGTTTTGTCTAATTCTCAGCATGACTATGGTATGCGAGGCTATAGTGGGCAGACTTCATTATATGTTACAAGTGCAACTCTAAGTGTTCAGGCGAGCTACACTTCTCATCAAAAAAATCGAAACACTTTCGTTTTTATTGTTTTTGTCCTAATTTTTAAAATTACTCATCATACAAAATACGAAACCTATGAAGACTTAATTTGAATTTAGAACATTAACATTAGGATTTATAAACCTCATACTACTCACTATTAAATGACATTTTACATTTATTCCTAAATATACACATTTTTCTGATAATCCTTATCAAATCATAAACTGCGAGGTGTTTCGATTTTTTTGATGAGAAGTGTATTTCAGATTTTGCAATGATGTTTTGCTGTGATAATTCACAGAATCCCTTTACCTTTACAGAATCTGCATTGAGATATTTTTGCATTTCCCGTATAAGCTGTGGGCTGCATGGGGCTCCTGCGGCTAGAGCTACCCGGACCTTCGAAGGCACCTCCCCCATGGTTCTGATCTTTGACAGCATGTCCACGAACATCGTTGGAGTTCCGGTTATTACCGAGCACCTGAAGATCACAAAAATATTAGGAGGAGTACAAATAAAGTATAAATAAAGGAACTTTACATAAGATTACTCCACTGTACTGAGATTTGGGTACCAGTTGACTAAAGTGTGCTGAATCTATGTGCTTTCACCAATAGGAATGCGTGATTTCCTTAGCATGACCTAACTTCGCTTGAAGCTTATGAAATTAATCATACCTAGAGATACATAGAGACTACATAGAGACTCCCGAAGGCAACTAAATTAGACCAACCTTCCCTACCTTTCTTCTTGTAAAATATTTCATTAACACATGGAACCTTGATTTGATATCACTTATACAACTTGATCCAATATATCAGTATCTATGTAATAAAGCTTATCTAATGATATCAACATCACTTACTTTTCAGCCAACAATGCGTTAATATTAGCCGGGACATTGTACGTAGGGGCAGCTAGTATGAGTGAACTGCCGAATCTGAGCCCGGCCAGTATAGTTGCTATCGATCCTAGAGCGTGGAATAGTGGTACCTATGGAGCACCACAAAAAAACAGAAAAAAATCTGTGACAGAAGAAATGGCACTATTGAACTTAAGCAATATAGAAACGATAGAATACAAAGGAAAGGGAAGGAGATAAGATAGAACGAATAAATTGAAAAGGATAGCCAAGAATAAATGAGCAGTTTTCTAAAAAAGGAAAGAGTTTTTACACCAATAACAATTTAATACTTATATAGAAGTAGAGCATTGTAGTTACAGAGGCTACCCTTTCAGGAGTCTATCAACAATTTACTTCATTTGAAGAGATAACGGGATCACCGTTATTATAATCATCTATATAGAAATTATCCCACAGTATTGTATGTACCTGTACACAAATGTTGTGGTGGCCTTCGTGTAATGTGTTCCTCTTGCCAATATAATACGTGTTGTTCACTACACCCCGATGAGAGTCTAACGCGGCTTTCGGATCACCTGTAAATAGATAAACTCACTCGATATATATCTATTCAATCGAATGTCCTCAAGTAACGTTCTGTTTTAACTCAGGGTGATCCCAACCAAGCAACAACTTTGTGCCATACGGACTTGTAGGGAGGATCTATTAATATTAAACTAGCGGGTTTTTCATAATAATGATTTATTTATAATGAGGGCCATAAAAAAGCAAAATAATATTTTCTTTATTTTAGAGTATTGTGTCTCACTGTGAATACTTAAGAAAAAAATGTCCTTTCTAAGAGATTACTTAAGCAAACTTCACAAGCCCACGGTATTAAGTACCTGAGGAACTCACCGGTCGTGCCTGATGTGAAGTGGATGATGCTGCCATCTTTGGATTCCACCTCGCTGCCATATCTGGAGATATCACCGCTGCTCCCGTGACCGGTGATCAGTGAATCGTACGGGACTGTACCACTGTTGAAAAAAGATTCAATTCTGATAAGTTGGAACAAAAAATAATATTTGATGAATTTCCTTGACAAGCCACAGGAGTTGAGTCAAATAATATTTGCTCATGAGGTGAACAACAGCAATTTCGCGAAATCATAACAAACACGTAAATAAAAATCCAAGAACTGATGCAGAAGACAGGCGGAGGCCTCACATATACTTCTTTTGGTAACCTTTGGCATACCTTAATTTTCTTTTTTATTCCAATTTTTATGATACATTTACTAAATTTAATTGATTAGTTTTATGGGCCCAACCATTTTGAAATACTTACGGCAGCGAATCTTTTCCTGAATTAATAATAGACTTTAAATTTGGAAATTCCTTTGAACTTAGAACCCCTACTTTAGTGGTGTGGAGTTCTGGCACTAGCTGTTCAAGCGTCTTGTAATAGTTTCTGTTTGTTATTTCCGGTCCTATCAGCAGACTTTTCATCTCTGTCTTGTTTATACAGAAACTCAGTTCTTTCTTCTCGTAAACTGGGTTTATGAGCACCTGGAATATAATTAATAAAACGTTAACGATCGCTTAATACTTAAGTACTAACATTACACTGTATTATATACTGTATTTAGTTTGAAACCACATAGTTTCTATTCATGTCTGACAATATTTTAAAATTAAATTTGGCTTTTTTGGTGTCACAATCATGGCTGTTAACAATTAAGTCCTGGTCTTGTTTCCCAGGTCAAGTAAACTAATTTTTGACAAGTATTATTCTAAGAAGCAGGAGCTTATATTTTTGAAAAATCTACATAAATAGAACTTAGACTCATACACCTCAAATATGTGCAATATAGCCTTTATAAATCTTACAGATATAAGTCCAGCGCGTGCAGCTGCTACCAATGCCACGATCCAAGACGCGCTGTTGTGGGACCACAGCCCCAGCCGATCACCCTTCTCCAAACCAGAGGCGCGAAGGGCAAATCCCATGGAATCTGCCTGCCGAACAATAAGTAAGAATTATAAAACAACAGGATACGACGTACTTACAAATCTGGAAGCCAAAAAACAATGTCTAAACATACTAATGTATGTTTACACATTGTAAGTATCGTAATTGTAATAAGTATCGTGTATGTAGTAATCTACATACACGATACTTGGATAAGTACAAAAGGATTTCAGATTTGTAAAAAACAAAATTGGACTCAAAAATCCCCGACTTCCTAGACCTTCTAGATACAAGAGCACATGCTTCTAATATTTAATAAAAAAAAGCTAGTTTTAGTAAAAAAAACTAAGGTACCTGCTTCAATAGCTCCTCATACGTCAAAGTGATATTCTCGTGAACGGACTTTACAGCAATTCTATCAGGGTTCTTGTCAGCGGTTTGTGCGATGACGTCACCTATAGTCGCGTCCAGCAGCGGCTCTGAGCCAGGGTTGTGGAGGTAGCTGCCCCGAACGGCTGACGACATGTTTCTCATCCATCTAACAAAACAAAATTACAGTACAGACAGTGATATGCACAGCTGTGTTGCGCAAAATTTACGAGTATAAATATAAGAATCAATTGCTGTTCGTTATTCTCGCTAAAACAAAGTAATTGGAAAATGAGAAAAATAAATAATAAATGATACGAAATTGATCATCTAGTTATTTATAAGAAGTCCCACTCCCTTTGAGTGTACAAACTCCGATGTATTGATGCGTTCAGGTGCATGCCCCCTTAGCATGACCGTGTAGACATAAGTTTTATCTCTTTCAACTGTCAGATTTGTCGAGAAAATGCCGTCCCACCGAGCCATGTCCAGTACATAAAGCTCGAAGTGACGTCATTTTCTCGACAAATCTGACAGTTGAAAGATATAAAACTTATGTCTACACGGTCATGCTACAGGGCCAGGAACACATACACCAAGAACAGGTAGAAAAGGAACAGAAGAGAACGAGAGGTACAGGAGACCTAGCCAAACAGGAAAATGCATAACATAGAACAAAGTCAGTGAATGTGACATTATGTTTATGACAAACCTTTAGCAGCATCTTTTTAATATTACTTTGAATTGTTTGTAATAAAAAATATGCCTGTGCGAGGTGCTTTGAACGCCTAATATAAATGGTCATTCGCTTAATTTTCTTTTATAATGATAAACAACAACGATAAACTAAATAATTTGTTCCCATAGTACATTGAATGATAAAAAATGCGTGAACATAATTAAGTCATTCTATTGTTTTGAGAGATAAAGACAAAACATCTATGGATGTACAAATATGATTAATTGGATCAGATATAATCACTTGCTTTCCAAGCGAGAGATCGATTTCTAATCGATTTGAACTTCAACCCCTTACGTTCAAGGCGGGCGTTGTTGCCCACCACGAGGCTACCACTGCTTTCTAGTCTCTTACTTCTCACTTTTTCTGTTACGGGCGCTACTTTTAAACTACCTTACACTACAATTATGATTCAGATGTGTACACCACGCCCTTCTTCATGTACAGTATATCTATGAAATAATATTATGAGCACAGAATCAATAACATTTGTTTTTCCAAGCTTTATATTAACTTGCAATGTATGTCCGGGTGGAATCTTGAAACTGAATTTTAAAACAGTTATCTTTTACCGATTGAGCTGAAAGGTATACACCAAGATGGCGGAATAGTTATTTTTTCTGCACTACCACAGTATGGGTATCAAATAAAAGGGTTTGCTGAGGAGAACACGAAAACTAAGGGCAATTAAATAAAAGCTTTTTGTGAAATATATATAACTAGAGACTTTAGTTTTTATTTTTAGCTTGCTTATTTTAAGATTATGTAAAGCCGGTAAGCCACGTTTAAAAGACTTAAACTAAGATTATCTGAGTACGTAAAAATACGTGGTAAGTACCTATTTAAGTAGCTGTTAGCTGTGTATTTAAAGAATACACATAAACAATATGAATCCAAATGAGTCACATGTAACTACATATAATAACGTACACAAACATACAGCGGTATTTATGTATTAGATAAGAAGACACTTTAATCATATTAAATTACACTAGTCACGCATGTATCTTATAATTTTATAGAGATAAGTACTTTGTAATCGGAAGTTCCGAATTGACGTCGACAACAACGAAACAAAATTTGACAATACTTAAAATACGCAACGACACGATGGCTTAGTAGATGGTTTGAGTGCAGCCTGCACTGGGCGGTTGTGGGTTCGATTCCCGACAAGGACAAATTTAAAAAAATAAATTTTCGTAATTCACTCTTGTATGGGTATAACTGGGGCCCAGTCAATTGTATGTATTGTACAGACTTTGCTTAGTTTGGGAGCATACTGTGTATTTATTACTGTCTCGTCCATATAAGTATAACGATCGTGCGAAGGAGGGTAGAATAGTAGCACCTAAAAGCAAGACCTAACAACGCAACGGTCTTTATTCTACAATGTTCATTTGTGATGTTAAAATAGATAAATTATTTACTTTTTATTGTTTAATTAAGTAAATTTCACAAAAATGTTAAATATTAATCCTGGTTGAGATGATTTTCAGTGTTAAAGCCGCTTATCGTAACCCTTTAAATTTATATTGTATACCTACATAGTAGGTCTTTCATTTAACACTCTTAAAATCATTTACGGTGCGACGTACCTAGGCTGTTTATGCTACGGCGCTCCTGTGTGGGCTGACAGGGCCACGATAGGGGCGGCACGGCGTAAATTGCTTCAAAGTCAACGCTTGGCTTTGATTTTCTTATGTATGGCATACCGCTCGGTCAGTATCGAGGCCCTGCCGGTCCTCGCGGGCGTTCTCCCAGTCAACCTTGAAATCGAAAGACGCGCGGCCATGTACTACTCCACTCGCGAGAATATGAACACCGAGTTCCTTAAACCACGTGACCGCTCTAGAATCGCTAGATTATTTAATCCGCAACCTATTGTTTATGAAGATCTATTAACCGAATGGCAATCTAGATGGGATTTAACAAGTAAGGGGCGCCACCTCCACCAATTCTTCCCAAGCGTTCGCAAGCGTTTGGAGAGGACATAGCTGGAGGTGGACCACTGTGTGGCTCAATTTCTAACGGGACATGGTAACTTCAGGAGCAAATTATTTTTCTTCACTTTAGTGCCCTCGCCGCCGCTGTGCCAATGTTCGTCACCGTATGTCGAATTCGAACAATCTGCTCATCACATCCTATGGGAGTGCAGCCTCTGGCAAAACGAACGTAACAATATGTTAAACAGTTTGCATGTTACATCGGGAGTGGTGTATTACACAGACCTTGTTGAGACCAGGGAAAATTTCCGTGCGTTCAAACGGTTCTACCATACCTATTACTGGAATCAAGTATAATGCAGCTCACATTGTTAGGTTCAACTAATGTCAAATAGCATCCGTGGTGCCTTCTTTATTTCTGTGGCAATTCAGCCAATACAGTTATTTTTGTCTCCCGCTTTGCAATGGGGGGAAGTGGATACATTTTTCTTCCAACTCCTCCTACACCTTTTTCGATTAAATTCGTGCGGGTTCCAAGACAATTTAGTTTTTCCCCGGGACTCGCCGAGGGTCAAACCTCGGTGTTTTCAATGAAAACAGGTGTAACAGCGGTGGGAATGTGTGGCGGGCTTAGTCCCAAAAAAAAAAAACCTACATAGTTTTAAGAGGCGGAATATAAAGAGTTATCTATCTATCTATTAATCCTTTTAGAAAAGCTTAAGTAACCATAGAGTTTCTTATCCATTCTTTACCATAGGAGATGCATTCCGCATAGGTGGTAGAGATTTTTTTTGTTTATTGACGTTTCATAAATCAGATTACTAAAAATTTACTAGAAATCTGATTCTGAAAATATGATTCAAAATCCGAACCCATATTGATTCCGCCCTGCTTATGGATCTGCGGCATTTTTTTACGTTTTATCTCACATTCACCATTGTAGTTACCTTAGGTACTAGCTACTTAGCAACTAGGTACATCTCCTTTTAATTTTACCTCCATGGAACACTAATCCTAAAAAAAATACGTGCTCTAGCAAATAAATGAAATCAAAGATATTTTATTATCCTTTGTATACGATTTTTAAAGCGTTAAGTTTCCCTAATATTCGGCCCATCCCAACAGTTTTAAAATATCAGCTGCTACTTTGAACCCTCTTTGGTGTAAGGATTAAAACAGCAAACGGCACAATCGACTTAACGGATCATGCCTAGGCTTATAAAAGCATGGAAATAAATTAATATTTTGATTTTATGGGATAAAAAGGTGATTTATTGATATAATGTCTCCGTTTTCATATGATGAAGGCTTGCAGACTCGTTATACCCGTTCTGAACGACATTGTATAGCTAAGCGAACAACCTAAACCACTATACAACGCTTTAAAATATTTAGGTTACAAATACTTGTATATAATAGCGACATCTTAGCAATATCTTTAGCGATGCATAGAATTCTTGGCGTTCTCTGTTGTTACGTTACTAGCATTATAAACAAGGTAGGTTCATGTATATTATACCTACTTATATACTCAGTATACATTTGTAATTATTTCTTTGTCAATAAATCAATAAATTGTATAGCTATCATTCTTAGAGTCGTGTTTATTATCGTAAATATTTTATACACAATATTGAAATGACAAATGGACAAATGGAAATGACAAAATTGAATATAAAATACTTTATTGTTGATAATTAACTATACTTATACTGTAAGATTATTTAAATGTAATAATATCGTGTCCGTACGTTTAGTTTAAATTTTAAACTAGTCAATTGTCAAATTCCTGCCGAAGACGCCAGTCATAAATGTATACATAAGTAGATTCCTACGTCATTTTACGCATATGTATTAATGTACATACCTCATCATACAATTGTTATCCACAAGTTAACTTCAGTTATATATTTCTAGTTTCCAGATAAACCAAAGACTGCGTAACAAAACACAGTTTAATTAATATGTAGCTATATAGGGAATACAATTTGTGACTCTCAAAAAATACCAATCTAATTGAGAACCTCCTCCTTTTGGAAGTCGGTTAACAAATGTCAGTCAATAGGTAGGTACAGATAATAAGAAAATGGGATCTCAACCAAAATGTAGGTACCTAATTTAAATAATTTAACTGTACCCAATTTGTAAGCGGATCTCTAATTGATTTTTAAAAATATTTATTTGAAGGAACCCTCATATTTAATACTAACAAAACACAATAAAGTCAATCAAGTCAATGCATTAAAACATGTACTACTACACAGTTGAATAAATATGCATAAAATATGTTGCTTATACAATAAATAAACATTATGCAATGCTGTTATAAATAAATATACAGGTGTAAACTCCAACTAGGTATTTAATCTGGTTATTTAAAGAAAACCATAAGAATAACAAAACAAAATAATGTCAATAATAATGTACTTTAGTTTAATAGATATAATATAAAACACGTTACTCATACAATAAATAAACGTCATTTATTATTGTTGTAAATAAATAAATAGGCATTAAAACAAACCTCGTTTTAATTCTGTTGGATAATCCACTTTTACACCACATAGTTCGCAGTCTCACTGCACGGGAGCTCAGTAGTAACTGATGGGACCACTGACAGCTATCTACTTAAGTATCGTGCAGCGGTCAGCACTGACTGTTATCATTGTGGATACTATAATAAATATTGGCTGGTATTAATCTGCCTAATTGCTTACGATATCAGCTGGCTCGACCGGTGTTATCCACATAAAAACATGACCGAATGAAATAGTAATACTCTTATTTATGAATATATACATACTCACGCCTGTATTACCCGAACGGGTAGACAAAGGCCCACTGCAGTGCATCCACACATTGCATATGTATTATAGGGGGCGAGCCTATTGCCATTATACCGGGTACATTCCCCCACAATACAAAGTAGATTTGAACTTTACACGCCTTTTTATAGTTGTGCAGGTGTCTTGCCTTCACCATTCAGCAAGTGGTAATCATTAATGAAAATGAGATTCCGAAAGAAAAAATCCGAAAGTCCCGGAGGTATGATTTGAACTTGCACCCCTTGCGTTGCGTTAACTAGGCTACCACTGCTTCTGCACTGCATTTTTTTATCGATACTCTATACTATAATATTATAAAGAGGAGAGATTTTTATTTTTGTATGTAAAGAATTAACTTAAAAACTACTGGACCGATTTTTTTAACTATTTTTTTCTAGGAAAACCATTTATTTCAAATCACAACTATTTACAATTATTATTATTTAACTACGTCTCGGTGTAGAGATGCGCCAGTAGACCGCTCGGTGTCGCCCCCAGTCTATCGTATGGTACCCATACCACGGTTATTATTTGAGACCTTGGGTAGGGATTGAAAAATGGACCTTAAATACTTACTACACAGAAGTAAATATATTTATAAAACTACGCATGGTCGTACACAACAACATATCAGCTTTTCAAATATGATATAATTATTTATTTTGTAACAAGTGCATTATTTTCTAATGTAGATACTACCTATATAGATTACGTAGACAAAGAGTAAGGCTTTGTTTACATGGTAAAGTCGGCTGTCCGATAATTACGGGCTTAGCTGGAAGGAATACTCTGGAGCTATATGTACCTGTGTATTTGAAATAAATTTTGGCGATTTAAAAAAATATCAGACCACCGAGTTTCTTGCCGGATCTTTTCAGTTGAGGTCGCGTTTCGATCCGGTAGTGGTAGTAGTAGTCCTATAAGAATAAAAAATGTAAACTTGACAATTCGTAAGTGCCCTCATGGTCTTATACAGAATAAATGATTTGACTTTGAATGTGCAGTGACAGATTATTTTGTGTGGAAGTGTTCACCGGAACAGTCAGTTTACAGCGGGCAAGCGGTTTTACTGTTTGATTGCAGCCTTAGTGCCCAGTGTAATTAACACACATGTCAGAAATTTCACGAAATAGAAAAGTACTCTAAAAGTTAAACCACCGCTCGGAAAGATGATAGCTATTAATATTAATTATGTATATAGGTTCCTATTTAAATGAATTTAAATTGGACGAATCGATGGATGGTTAAATATTTAATCCTTGTATGTACCAAAATACGTACATATATGTATGTTGGTACATAGCTACTAACATACATACTTATAATTAAATAACCCATTGCAGCTACTCCATCTATCAATCTGAAAACTACGTGTATGTAGCCGACCACGGTCAAGTCTTTCCATTCTTTTCGGTATCTGATCTTGGTGGTGAGTGGATCGAGGCCGCGGCCGCCCTGCCCCCGCCCGCACCGGAAGTGGCGCGTGGGGCGCACGCGACGCCGCCGCCGCCGCCGCGCCGCCCGCCCACCGCGCGCCGCCCCGCACTGTGACGAAACATGCAAATTTCCAAGCTCCTAAGGCCACGATACTGATCTAGGTAGGTGAAAATGCGTTACAAATGTGTTTTCCGCCTTCCTGTGTTCTCAAACAAGGTCGCACAGATCGAGAACATTGATCCGTCTCTATATTTAGTCAGAAAACTAAATCATCCACTTCAACATTAACCTTATTTTGGGCGATTATTATGAAAATTACGATTGGTGTTTCATACTAGTACTACTTCAAAATGTATAGTTTGTTCATTGTTAAATAATACAAGATCAACCTTTACAATGTAACCTACTCGTAATGTTTAGGCAGACATTTAGTCCTATAATCGCCTTTTATGACACGAATAATGTTATTCTAAACAGGCCCCTTACCTGTATTGCAGCAATGTTTTCAATATTACTTTAAGTTTGGACAGTTAACTCAGTACAAAAAACTACAGCTACTACTGACAACATCAATATTTTAAGCGGTGGTGGTAAGACGACTGGTCCATGCAAAGAGAATCAGGAATTGCAATCATTCATATTTTATGTATAAAGTACACGATGTGTCTATCATGTATTGTCACCCAGGATGGTTCGACGAGTTCAGCTACGTTTTAGATAGGATGATATCTGACTATCATTGAGCTGGTAGGCACGTTCAAAGATCATTAACTGTCCCCAGTCCAATCTGTAGACTGATTTAAAAAATACATCATCATCATCATCATCACGCCTGTATTCCCCGAAGGGGTAGGCAGAGGTGCACTGCAGTGCGCCCACACTTCGCCGATGTATTTTGGTCCCAATGTAATAGGGGGCGAGCCTATTGCCATTATACCGGGCACACAGGTTTCCTCACGATGTTTTCCGTCACCGTTTCTTAGCAAGTGATAATCTCAGATGAAAATGAGATTCGCACATGGAACCCAGAGGTGCGAGCCGGGGATAGAACCTGCGCACTTTGATTGCAAAGCGTGCGTTCGACCACTCGGCTACCACTGCTATTAAAAAATCTGTTGGAAAAAATTAAGTTAGTGATTCAGTATTCTATAACATTAATTCCATTAATGCATAACTTCGATCCGCTATTAAAACAACCTCCTTCAGTCGTACAAAAACTGTTTACTCATCGGAGCCAGGCCAGACGAATGACGTTGCTTTTAAATTTCATTACTAAATTGCAACACGTTAAATAATGTATACGAGCCAAACATTGCTATATTTCATATTTGTTACCATTAGGATTTTTTGTTCCACAGTTATGTTTAGGTACCTAAACAGAGATGAGTTTTTGTTAATTAGTAACATAAATTTAATGTTCCTTTCATGTTATTGAAACATAGCATTTATTTCGGTTTCTTTTCCCGCATGTAGAGACTCAGTTCTAATTAGAACTTATGAAACCCTTATTCAAACTTTTTGTCAATACTAAAACAGACTCTGTTTAGCTTCAAATTAGCACAAAATATAGACCAATATCAAATTTTCTAAAAAAAATCTACGCCCAACGAAATATTTATAAACCGTCATATTCGTAGTTACAAATCATTCCCGTGACTGAAAAAATAGGTCAATGCATGGGACTATCTGAGACATCGCTTACGGGATTTTGTTTGTAAATTCAGCCGGGCACCCGCCGTCGCCTTTATTTACTCGAAGCATGCAAGAAATCGGCCGGCGGCGGTACGCAACCGTGCCGCAGTCATGCTCCGCCCGCCCTCCGAGTAGCTCGCCAGCCATGGCCGCCCGTGAAACCTTGTGCAGTGATTCATAGCCGTGATACTGTTATGTGACGATGTCCCAAGCGGCCGGCGGCAAGAAGGGCGGCAAGGGCCCGCCGAAGAAGATCCCGGAGGAGGACAAGAACCCACCGGTCAAACCACCGGAGGAGGCCAAAGAGGAGACTTCCTCCAACAATGGTGATAAGAAGGAGGTCAAGGAGAACAATGGGGAGCCGCTGGTGGTCAAGCCCCCGAGCGCGGGGGTCAACGTGCGGGAAGTGGCTGCCAGGATCCTTACCCTCGCGCAGAAAGGGGAATGGCCGGCGGTGGAACAGACGCTCAAGGTCCTGGAGAAGCTGGTGGCGGCTGGGGGGGAGGACACCATCTCCGTGCCCATGGCAGGCATATTGGATCCGGTAAATTTACATTTAGAATCTGAACTTGCTGACGTTTTATCTCATGGCAAACATAATGTGGGTTGAGATGGATTCGGGATTCTAGGATATTGGTTGGATTATTTCTCATCATGTGGATACCCTTTAAAAGTGATGTAACAGAAATAGGTAGTTGTGGTCCAAATATGGGTAAATAGTAGTAGGCAGTAGTAGCCTAGTTGGTAGAACACCCGTTCGTCGTCTCAAGGTGCAAACCCAAGGCTCGCACCTCAGAGATATTCAATAATGATTACACTTGCTGAGTGATGAAAGCATACATCGTGAGGAAACCTGTACGTCTATAAAAAGGCTCGTGAAGTTCACCAATCTTCACTGGGCCAGCCGGACGGACTATGAACCTCGTATTGAGGGGGAATGTGCCCGGTACAATGACGATTCCTCTATAACATTGGAACCAAAATATATAGGCGAAGTGCGGTTACACTACAGTACACTCCTGCCTTATCCTTCGGGGAATAAAAATGCGGTGATGTATGTATGCAGTCAAGCATTTTGCGATTAATATAGGTAGGTTTGTTAGGTGTGGATGCCCCGATATTTTTCTTGAAATCTTATCACCGAAGAAGAATCATCTACCATATAACATCTACTATCACCTTATTTTAAAACCGTTGTTCTTTTAATACCTTAAATAATAAGTATTAAGTATCATATTAGTAATAAGTAATAAGTTTGATCCGTTCTTTAAAACCAGCTTTTGGCTGTTGGCTTTACCACTGAAATACTCGCGTGAGCGAATTCACTTGACTTTTTCAAAATTTACTGAATTCCATACTTATAGAGACCAGAACTCGCGCCCTCCGCCGACAATTCGTTGTAATATGAGCTTTTTTTCTAGTCTGTATTAGTAAAAGATGGTAGCGCTCGTCTTAACGCGTCTGTTTGGTGGTGCCTTAATATGGTCCATGTTTGACGTTATTGGCCCACTTTTCTTTCTTGTTTACTCGTAATTATAACCGTGTTGCAGGTTAAGAATTTGAAACACGCACGGTCAAATACAAGCAAATACTTACAATAACATTAGTGCTTAAAAACACGTTTAACTTATACTGTATCTCTATGCGTTCTGTTGCAATAACAACCTAGCTTTATATCATCTTCACGCCTTCTTACTCCAAGGGGTAGAGAGATGCACTGCAGTGTGCACATTAGTGCTAATTCATCGCCAAAGTATTGTTGTTCCTTATGTGGGAGCGAGTCTATTGCCATTATACCACATTCCACCTCAATGCTGTGGTTTGAGACATAGTCCACCAAACCTAATGCGAACTTGGTGAACTTCACACGTTGTTTTAGAGACATGCAGGTTTCTTCATAATGTTAGTCAATAATAATTATTGAAATGATTATCTACCCGTATTCGTAAACTCTACCTTTTAATACACAATATACAGACTTTATTACGATGGCCTTGCTCTAACTTAAGTCCAAATTAACTCCTATTACAGATGTCCTTCATATTTTCGTTACCAGTGCTAGCGATCAAAGGTCTCGCCAAAGGTGTATCAGAAGTCCGAAATAGTATTTACTAGTGCATAATGATGAAGTAGCATTGGTAGCTGAGTGGTAGAACGCACGCCTTGCAAATCAAAGTGTGCAGGTTCAAACTCCGGCTCGCACCTCTGGGATTTATGTGCGAATCTCATTTTCATCCGAGATTATCACTTGCTATGAAACGGTAAAGGAAAACATCGTGAGGAAACCTGCACGTCTGAGGGAACTTTACTAGTTTTCGATAGATGTGTGAAGTCTGCCAACTCGCACTGGGCCAGCGTGGTGGCCCAAATCCCCCTCTCACTGAGGGGAGGCCCGTGCCCAGCAGTGGGACGTTAAAAGGGCTGTAGTAGTAGTAGTAATGATAGCTAACATTATTATGTAGATTCTCAGTGAAGGCAGGTTATGCGTCACTGGGTTTCTAGTTAAATGGCATTAATTACTTTTCACATTTATTGTGGAGTGGCCTTAGACCATATCCAAATAACAACAAAACAGTAGGCACACGAACATTTTGAGTAGGAATCCAGGCATACGAAATTTGTAATTTTGTCGGTTAATAAAAATACGTCCACATGCCAACTTAGATATTTTGTATAGTATTGTGTTGTTACTACTACTACTACTACTACTACTACTATTACTACTACTACTACTACTACTACTACTACTATTACTACTACTACTACTACTACTACTACTACTACTACTATTACTACTACTACTACTACTAATGCCAGGGGGATTCACGCCATAGTTCACCACGCTGGCCCAGTGCGGGTTGGCAGACTTCACACATCTATCGAGAACTAATCAAGTTCCCTCAGACGTGCAGGTTTCCTCACGATATTTTACTTCACCGTTTCATAGCAAGTGATAATCTCGGATGAAAATGAGATTCGCACATAAACCCAGAGGTGCGAGCCGGGGTTTGAACTTGCAAACTTTGATTGCAAGGTGTGCGTTCGACCACTCGGCTTCCACTGCTTATTCCATTTGTCACGGTCTTACAGTTACTTAAAGGTATGAAAGTATTATTTCTGACTTCTGAAAAACCCCGTATATGCCAAAACCTTCAACCCTAGTTCTCGTAAATACAGGCGCTTTCAGTCCTTTACCAGACGATGCTGATAATATCATATTGGTAGTCCAAAAAACTTAATTGATGCAAATTTTAGGAGTCTAATGATTGATGAACGATTCTTAACAAGGACTTATGAAACTGTCTTTATAGGAACAGTTTAGACTAATTCATGTTAAAAGTTTTATGTTCCATTTGCGAAACTGATATTTTCATGAATATGTCTAAGTAGGATACATTTGATTTGAAATTTCAATTTACGAACAATCTACAATAGCAATTTCGGAAAAAGAAAATCTATGCCACTTTTTAGAAAACTTTCTTTACATGTTCAATAAATGTTAGTCCTTCATACCGACTTCATTACTTGGTTATCTCAGAATTGGGATTTTATTTTTTTATAGATTTAGATGTATTTATTTATTTATTTTTGCACAATTATACAGAAGTAAAAAATGTACAAGGCAAGCTTAATGCCTCCGGCATTTTCTACCAGCCAACCTTAGAGTGATGTAGAGAGAGAGAGAAAAAAATTAATGCAAACAGAGAAAAGGAGTCGAGAAAAAAAAAAAGAATAGGAAAAATACTATGGTAAAATACTTACATAAACGAACAAAATTATGATTAAAGCCATGCATATTATAAAATTTTGTATATTTTAATACTATATAATTAATATAGATAATCGTAATAATATACCTATGTCATACATACATATATACCTACATATAATATTATAATAATAAATTCAGTTTGTTGAGAGATTGAAGAAATATTGTTAAGAATCTGCCAGTTGTTTCCGGTACAGTTGTCTTACTTTAAATTTAAAAGTATCACGGTTAGTGGACATCCTGATTTCGTGGACTCGAACGCGTGAAATTCATAGCGTTGAGCTGATTTTATAGTCACGCGTATAACTAGTCGCACGGTGAGTGCAGCTTGGCAGTAAATATATCAATTCCAGTTCTATTGTAACGTGTCTCATCCGCGTTTGTGTTTCATACATATTGCGAACTTTTGCATCGCGCTTGACTTGTTTCATTTTTTTAAATGGATTTTGTTTTTGTTTTATAAGTCTATCAAAAGTCAAAGTATTATTAAAACAATATTGCTAAAGATTTTGTGGCAAGAGGGCTGTTGCTCCGGAGATTACACTCAAGCTCTTAAATAACCTGGGCCCCAAGTCTGCTAACACTATCGTCGTGAAGTTGCTCCGACTCCATTTTTTTAAGGTATACAAATTACTTCTTGTATTAATGGTAACTAGAATATGACTAGTTAAATTTCATCGAGATGTCAATATCTAACGTCTACACTGCTCATATTCTAGGTACCATTAAAAAAACATGTTGTTTTCATGTCTTAAAAACCCTGATAACCTTGAAAACTTGGGGCCCTGATCCCTTTACAATATTATTGTATCCTAGAGATGTCGATTCTGTTGTACACAATCTAGACCTAAACTTTATTTGACAGCACTAAAAATAATGTCGTCCTGCTCATACATTACGGCCGTAAGAAGGACAGCAATACGCTCAGTTTTTTGACAAAAGAATCGACATAGTAACCTCTATTTTCACATTAGTTGTAACTTAAAAACTAACTGCAGCCCTTTTAACGTCCCACTGCTGGGCACGGGCCTCCCGTCAATGAAAATGCGAGGGGGATTCAGGCCATAGTCTACCACGCTGGCCCGGTGCGGGTTGGCAGACTTCACACATCTATCGAGAACTAGTCAAGTTCCTTCAGACGTGCAGGTTTCCTCACGATGTTTTCCTTCACCTTTTCATAGCAAGTGATAATCTCGGATGAAAATGAGATTCGCACATAAACCCAGAGGTGCGAGCCGGGGTTTGAAGGTACACACTTTAATTGCAAGGCGTGCGTTCGACCACTCGGCTACCACTGCTATAGTTGCCAGTTGCCAGTTGTAACTTATTCACATTTAAAAAAACTATATCTTTTGTTTACAATACGGGTATGTTTTGTTTTGATAACGCTAAAAGCTTTGATAAAATGATTAAGTAGGTACGTAAACTGATAAACTACATCAAAGTTGACTGTAAGTAGTGGTAGATATTATACCATAATAACCTATGTATATTATATGTGTAGGTATCAAATTAATTAATCTTGCGATCTAACTGTATACGTAATCAGAGTCTGCCTGTTCATATCTCATGTTTCATTTCTCGCCACGTTTTTTTTTATACCATGCTTAATCCGGAAATAAAGAATGTTAGACTATGACCCACTATTACAGAAAACTTGAGTTTTATAAGTATGATAAACGAATTTAACCAACTATTTGTGAGCACTTGAGATTTTAACGAATGACAAAAAATCTAAATAATTTTTTTTCACGTGGCCATGCTATGGCCGTAAAAAGGGAAAAATGTATGATGAACCTTCATAAACAAAGTTTGGTACTTAAGTTCACGTAGCTCGCCGTTTCGGCCATTCGGTCGATGCCTGAACCATCCGATGTCTTCGTAACATGCCTGAAAAACTTTTCAAGAGTTACCACCTGTGTCCTCCTCCCAAATATATAAAGTGATATGATCCATTTACAATAACATTACTTTTAAATCATAGATTTACGATATTTATATTGAACAGTTTTATAGTTTGTATTTATGTTTTTTTTAAACAAAGATTTTTGCGACATCGTGGGTTCCCGTATAATCCTTAATTATTTAACACCCGGCTTTACCATGTAAATAAACCTTTATACAGTAACAACTACACCAGATTTTCTAACACAAATCAGCATCTCCAAACTTGTGTTGAATTTTTGAACTCTTTATACGATTATTCCGTACATAGTGGAAATAAAGTGGTAGCCGAGTGGTCGAAGTGGTAGCCGAGTGGTCGAACGCACGCCTTGCAAATCAAAGTGTGCAGGTTCGAACCCCGGCTCGCACCTCTGGGTTTCATGTGCGAATCTCATTTACATCCGAGATTACCACTTGCTATGAAACGGTGAAGGAAAACATCGTGAGGAAACCTGCACGTTTAAGGGAACTTGACTAGTTCTCGATGTGTGAAGTCTGCCAACCCGCACTGGGCCAGCGTGGTGGACAAAGGTCTGAATCCCCCTCGCATTGAGGGGAGGCCCGTGCCCAGCAGTGGGACGTTAAAAAGGGCTGTAGTTAGTGGAAATAAAACATGTCTGCATTTGCCATATTTTTTTAAGACGACTGATGCTCACGATTTCAGTTGAATTTTTATTGAATAGCCTTGAATCACGTCACAAATGTAACGTTGGTATAGATTGGTAGCTCATACCTTGTATAAACTTGGGTCTTAAATACTAGTAGGTAGGTACGGTATCTATTTGAAACACACTAATGAGTTTATTGTCACAATAATAATTTGTTATGAAGCAACAAGCAACAGATAGATTTGATTCTCAACGTTTATCGGAATTTACGATCCATTTAGGCTCAATCACGGTAAAGTCGAATACCGGATTATTGCGGGAACGAATATGCAGAGGCAAGTTACGTTAATAACGTTAATGTTTACGGGATTACAGAGGTGATTTAAAAATGGCAGTAGAAGTCCTATTTAGATAGATTTATTTATTTATTAATTTGAAATATAATCAGCGCCAATTTCTATAGTACAGGTTCAAAATCATCATTTCTTAAAAGAAGAAGTTTGTTTGCTTGAAAGTTGTAAATCTCCAGAACTGGAGATACAATTCTAAAAGCGCTTATCTTTCATACGTTTCCAATTTTTTGTACATGAGGGCAGATAGTTAATAAATCCACGAGTGTGGGCTATGCGAACAAGTTGCATGAATGAACGTTTTATAGATAGACATTAACTAGTGTAATTTTAATATCTTTCTAAATAAAAAAAATAATGAACTTTACGCGGGTAGAAGAGATGTGCGCAGCTTATTTAAAATAACTATCGCCAGACAACAGATACTCATCGAATGATCCCAAACTAAGCAAAGCCTGCCATACAATGGACTGGAGGTGATCCCTGTTACGCACAGAGCAGTAAAAAAGGTACTGGAAATGCCTGGGAATCGAACCCGTAACCACCCGGTTTAGTAAACCGAGAGTACTACACTAGACCAAACCGTCGTACAACAACCCCCACTGATTTCGTAACTGGGCCAAAAAGGGGAATGTTGTGTGTAGTCTCCCGTTCCAATATGAGGGTAGATTCAGTTTCAGGGAACGGTAACTTTTCTCGGTATCGTCGACGGGGGCGGGCTGTATGTTCGATACCTTGGCAACCGATCGCGTGCCAGTCTGCAAGGCATCTTTCAAGTTTTTACTGCCTCCGCCGGGGGATGGCAATTGGTGAACGGATCGATCACAACTATCGCCATATACGAGTATGTTTTGTTTTGCTATTCACGTGAGATACGCCGCTTCGTCTTCGCGGGCGAATCAACTTGTCTTTGGTTGAAAATCTACTCTGTGTCAATGAACACAAAGATTGAATTTCTGTGATAAAATCCACACATCCTAATCTGCTAAAAAATTAGCTAGGTAAAATAGTGCGTTTAGGCGCGCCTATTGGTGCAGGGCTTGACGCGTGGTAATAATTAATCGATTTTCATATGGTTTATGTGAAGTCCTTTTGAAGCGCATATATACTGCAAGGCTTTGGTTTGAGATCCTCTCTTTTCAATGTTGCAAGTTCGATGCCAATATTTGCATAGAAATATTGGAATCGAAGTTACTTTCGGGCTAATGCATTTTGGTCACCAGCGTCCTAACGACTAACTATACAGCAGTATAAACTTTATGTATTATTTTGTGGTACGACATTTTACACAGTATCAAAGTAATCAATACATTAAGACAATACTGCTAAACGGAGATTTAAAATTAAAAAGCTCTACCATGATATTATTTTCTTATATTTACGCGAATACTATACATTGAAATAAAACTATTTTACGGATTTTATAATTATTACGCGTTTATTTACTATTTTAAAATAAAATAGTAAATAAACGCGATAAAATCCGTAAAATAGTTTTATTTCAAAGCTCTACCATGACTTTATTCGTTCACTAATTAGTAGCGTTTTTGTTGGATGTATGTGCGACAAATTGTTAGCTCTTTAAGTGGTCAATAGCTGTATAATTTCTAAGAAAATATTTAACGTAGACTAAAGCTGTTCTCACTCTTCCGGCGCTAGTGTCCACAGTCACAGTGACTACAGAGTATAGTGCCTAAAAAGACCTCACCATCCTTTACATTGAGCGCTTACTTCTACCCTGAATTAGCTTCACAAACGGCAAAGCTATAACCCAAATAGGGTCGAGGTAACGGCAAAGCCTGGACATTGATTTCCATTGAGCTATACAAAGCACAAGACATTCTATTTTTGGCGGGTTTACGGCACCGCGTGCCGATGTAAGCTCAATTAAAGCTAGCTGCTAGCCCCGCCGTGGCGTGAGCGAAGTGTGCCAGACGGTCACCGCGAAGCACCCGACTTTGATGAACGTATAGTCGTTATAACGGAATCTTACGACGTTTGATGTGGCTATCTTGAACAGGTGGTCCTACTTTATTGGTCGTGTAAGTCTATGATTGATACTATATGCGTTTAATGCTATATGCGTTTAATGCATTATGCGTTTGATGTATATGCGTTTGATGCTATATGCGTTTGATGCTATATAGACGACGGTTTTGTATATTGGTTTGAGCGTAGGCCGCTCAGTTCTCTAAACCAGGTGGTAGCGGGTTCGTTCGGGAAAAGGCCTTTTCGGAATTTGCCCAGGGTTACCGATTTTGGTTTTGATAGATAACAATCTCTATTCGAGATATGTCGAATAAAAACGTCAAGTTGGTCGTAATTTTTCGTTTTTTTTTCACGTATCTCGAATAGAGACGATGTCTATCAAAGGAAAATCGGGCCCCTGGTCTGGGTGTAACTGAGATCGCCTCCAATCCATACAAGCTTCGCTCAGGTTATAAGATGAGTATTTTTTTATATTCATATTTTATTGTCTATGTGCGTTGTATATTATGGCATAAATTCGTCCCGTTATCAGAATATAGTATACTTATCCGGCATTGTGCGAATTCGCTTACTTTGATCATTGATTAGATATAAGACGTACCAAGTTACTGGGGGGCCAATTCTCGCATGATCGACACTATATCTAATTCGACATATGTCGAAACTAAATGCCAAATACGACCAATTTTTTCGTTTTGTTAGGGTTCCGTACCCAAAGGGTAAAATCAGAACCCTATTACTAAGACTTCGCTGTCCGTCCGTCCGTCCGTCTGTCACCAGACTGTATCTCATGAACCGTGATAGTTAGATAGTTGAAATTTTCACAGATGATGTATTTCTGTTGCCGCTATAACAAATACTAAAAAACAGAATAAAATAAATATTTTAGGGGGCTCCCATACATCAAACGTGTTTTTTTTGCTGTTTTTATAGATAAAGGTACGGAACCCTTCGTGCGCGAGTCCGACTTACACTTGGCCGGATTTTTTTTTCGACATATGTCGAATTAGAGACGATGCCGATCATGCGAGGATTGGTATCAAGAAATATAACTTATCAAGTTGTTTGTAGATATAACCGAATATGAGGTTCTCATTATAAATATTGATATGAACATAGGTCAGATTTTTCAATCCCCAGACAAAAGGTCATATAACTCCATAACGAATAAAGTTCTTCTTCTTTTTTACGAAATGAATGAAATGATGATATTTAACACGTTCGCTGCGTAAGAACTTTTAGCTGGTGCGTCATGAGGTCATATTGACTCATAGAGGTACTAAATTTGTGAGCACTGCGCACTGGATGAAGGTTCGCCATGAGCCAATATGACCTCACAACGCTGCGTTGTGAGGTCATATTGGCTCATGGCGAACTTTCATCCAGTATTGTCGGGGAATTTGTAACTTTGAATTAAATGCAAGGGCAAATTCAATAAATACACATTATAAATAAAAATGGGTGATGACAGTGATAAAGATGGCGGATGAACAACGAATAAAGTTATTTGGATGTTTATTCATACAGATGAATAAACATCCAAATAACTTTATTCGTTTAGTAACTTAGCTGATAAGTACTTATCAGTACTTATCAGCTAAGTTATCCGTCAAATAAAACCTATACAGAGTGTATCAGAAGTCCGAAATAATACTTTGGGTACATATACGATAAATAATGTGTAACTATCATAGTTTATAAGCGTTTGAATATTTGTCACAGGTATCGTGTTTTTATCTTTGGATACATCCATAACTATTCAGCGATGAAAACTACACTTTCAACTAAGTGTAGGCAACTACCACTATTCACAAAACAGATCTTACAAATTGAAATTGAAAAGTAAGTTGAAAAATCATTGTTGAATTTAGATCTAAAATTTTTAAATACCATTCAGTTGTATACACGATACTGATGCAAACGTCAAAGTATTATTTCCGACTTCTGAAACACTCTGTATATTGTTTGCTATTTGTGGAATAAACACAGTCTGTCAAATTATCTCAAGATTAAAAATCGTGTCTTCATCAATTTTATTTCACCAACGTTTTTTACATTAATATATTATTTAATTGAGTTATCCAATATCCTATCTATCAATCAAGACATAGGGAACAAAGCCAGCCGATAGCCCGCGAAGTATTGCGCTCATGGCATGGGCGCCGCTCCAAACGACCCCTATTTCCGCCTGAAACTATATATTTCACGTCCTACATAATTTTGGGTATAAATGGTTGGTAAGCCGCGAACTGACCGTTTCTGTGTCAAGGGTAAGAGGCAAGAGTTTGGCGTGCTCGGCTGGCCGTTACTCGCTAATCGATGGGAGATCCGACCTTGGCTCCACCGCAACATCCTTGGGTTCTGCTGACCTGTCTAATGGTGGAACCTTGGCGGTGGGAAGGAAGTTATTAAAACACCTGTTTTGAGGCTACAAAATAAAAAAATATATTTTTTTGGTACAATTTTGCCAACGAGTTATTAAAACAAAGAGGGAGCTTTTCCTAATATTTGACAGTTTCAAATGTCCAATTTTGTGTGTGACTTTGATATATACGTATGTCAGCAGCTAGGTGGCTGTGGCAGCAATGAAACCTATTTTGATCCATTCTTTCCGACGTCTTTTTGAAATATTTAGGTATTAGGTAAGACTTTCTAATATTATTGGACCTAGTATTAACTCGAGTAAGAACCTAGTATAAACATTCAAATCGAGGTAAAAGCAACTGGCCAATGCATATGGATTTAACGGAAATGATTGTAAAAGGTAGAGAAATATGTATGGAAGCGCTCTCTCAAACTATCGGCTGACCGCGGTCAGATAAATATTATTTTTAACAAAAAACTAAAACCGACTTCAAAAACCTAGGTGCACTAAAAAGCTACAAATAACCTTACAATTCATTACATTTGGAGTAGGTGCCATTCAACGTCAGACAAGGCAAATACACACATGAATTGGCACCGGCTCCAAATGTATTGAATTGTAAGGTTATTTGTAGTTCTTAAGTGCACCTAGGTTTTTGAAGTCGGTTTTTGTTAAAAATATTTTTTTTTCATGATTTTAGTGTCAATAATCGTTAAAAATTTGCAAATATTATTACCTTCAGCCCTACAAAAGTAAAAATTTATAGCATAAAAAAAATTACCCCCCCCCTCACCCCCCCTTTAGGGGTGGGTTTAGATTTTTGTTAACAATCCATATTAAACAAAAAAAGATTTTTCGAAATCGGTTCACTAACGCCGGAGATATGCTGTAGTCCGGATTGGACCCCCATTTCACCCCCTACATATTTTTTCTTTCAAAATTCCTGAAAGACGTATTTCTTTCCTATTTTGTATGAAAAATACATATACAAAGTTTCAAGTCGATCAAAAAATATTTTTGAAATTATGTGACCTTGTGACCCCCCATTTCACCCCCAAGGGGTTTCTGATAATATTTTGGAAATGGGACCAACCTTGAAGAATTTCCTAGCAAACCTCAAAAAAAATTTTGAAATCGGTCGACAGACGACGGAGATATGCGGTAACATACATAAAAAAAAACAATAAACATACGGGTCGAATTGAAAACCTCCTTTTTGAAGTCGGTTAAAAAGCGTATAGAATTGCGATTATAGCTATGTACCTAAAGTACCTTAGAATTATTAGTATATCTTTTAATAAATTCTGTGCTTTACAGCTTAATAAAAGCATGAGTGTTATATTCGTGTTATTTTATTACCTTGTTGTAATGTTCGACATTAATTAAGATACAGGGATCATCGTTTTTATGTGTTACTTAAGCTCATTTGATGATAAGCGTTGTCTGGTATTATTTTTCAAAAACACTTTATTTGAAATTATTACACAAATAAAAATGTTAATTTATTGGTAATAATGAGACTTTTATAGCCTTGTTACACAAAAACTTGAGAAGTGTCAAGGGATACCCGGATGGAACGAAGTTCCTTTTGAAATAAAAAATTGTACACATACATACACACACACACATATATATATAAATTGAAATCGAAATCGAAATCACACACACAATCGAAATAACACACACATTTACAAAAGTGTAGTTACAACTTTTACTCTCACACACACATTTACAAAATTGTCGGTCGACACTTTTAGTCTTATTTTTTGCCGTCTAGCCCCTTTTCGCAACGCGCCATAAGGAACTACGTTCCAAAAACTAAAACCGCAGACACTGTACAAAAAAATATTTCTATTTCAAGCAACTTTATAGTTTTCTCAAAAAGCCAGATTGTAAAGAACTCATTCATTCTTTAGTCACTACTCAAAGAGGTTTATTACTTTACCACTAATACATGAGGCGCCGGTGTAAAGCCCGCCCACGTTGATCCGGAATCTGGATTATTTCTTATAACTTTACCTACGTACCACCCACATTAGCATCGTTTTAATCTTTATTTTGATTTACCCTTACAGTGTATAAGACACCATTAACAGAATGCGAACTTATAGTCTTGCCCAGTCCTAGATTAGCTTATAATATTAAGCAATTGCTTAGGGCATCCCGTCTGGGTGAGCACCAGACACGACCCAGAAAAAAAAACGGGCACACGAAAGTTAAAGGAATTTAAAAATCATACGAAATCATGTTGTGCCGACCCCATCTAACGTGGGATAAGGGCAGAAGGAACAACACATACATATTTTACCTACGATACGTATTCACTTTTTTTTTTCAATTATTTCTTTGTAGTTTACTTAAGGATGGAGGGGGGGTTGTCACAGGGGTGTCAAGATTGCTTCGGGCATCAAGTTGCCACTGGTCTTGCCAGCCAAGACGCATGCATCGGAATATGCGTCCATACCAAAACAAACCCTGTGTTAATAATTATAAAGATTGAATTTCTGTGGTAAAAGCAAGGAGACCACGCGTCAGAATTCGCTCGCGCTGTCAGTGACATTTCGTCGAAAAATGAGTTCTGCTGCTCAAACGGGGCTATTGACACACCAAGGTTGTTAATGCAGATTAAAAGGCGGTGGTTATTGAGATTGCCGATTATGATGCTACGTTTTACGTTTACGTATCGTCATATTTTGATCATTCGAGATCAAGTTGTAAATACGACCTAAACGACGATAAACCTAGATTAACACGGTAGCTGCTACACCAGGTCATAAAAGCGTTGAGTATCTTTCTGCCTATGCGAGCGCTGAAATCGTGCTATTTCCCACTGGGCCTAATCAACCTGGTTCCGCATAGTTTGAAAGTACATGAAAACGGACCTAGCAGCCAACGTGTTAATAGATACCTACCACCTAGTATTCAAAGTCAGCATGAATATCAAAAAAAACGTCTACCGCTGCTGTTATAAGTTTGCAAAAAAAAACCGACATTAATTTGCATATTACTTCAAAAGGCATGTCAAAAAAAAGTTGGATTAGAAGCGTGTTTCAGTCGTTTCTCCATAATTAATTACATATGCAAAAACGGGGGTTCCGCTAGTTACACTTTTTTGACATCCCCACTCCGCATTCCCGCGACACTTTACCATTGTAATGAAATTAAATGTTCATGAATTATTTACAACTGTAGCCCTACTATTGTCTACACGCGACTTTTACTGTCGACACTCACTCGCGTCTTCGTGAAATATTTTGTATCGGTTACCCGATGAAGTAACAAACAACTACATAAAGTAGGCGCGACAAAGCGCGCGTGGCTATACATACTATAAATATCTAACGCATACGTTGGCGAGTAACGACTCCTATAAATTCGTGGTAGAACCACATTACTGTTCTCTTTTTTAACTTACTCTACTTCGATGTGTGTTAAATTAATCCAGGTTTCATTCTTCTACTAATAGATTAGTAACTTAGCAGTAAAACGGGCGTAATTAGAACATTTATTCTCACAACCACTATTAACATATTATCTATACATCTATACATACAAATAAATAAAATTGGAGTGTCTGTTTGTAATATCAAAATAACACTTTTTTACCAAATGCGTATGAAAGTATATACGATACCTATAACGAAAACGCAATTTTAAAATTTTTTGTTTGTCTGTCTGTCTGTCTGTTTGTTTGAGGTAAACTTCTAAACGGCTGAACCGATTTCAATGGGACTTTCACTGACAGATAGCTGACGTTCCAAGGCGTAACTTAGGCTACTTTAATTTTAGAATAAGCATTAGGGTTCCGCGGGAAAAACATAATACCCATATTTCCGTGGAATCTCCCTAAAGTCCACGCGGGCGAAGTCGCGGGCACAGCTAGTGTAAAATATATACTAAAGATGCCTTATATACATTTGTCCGTTTGTCGGAAGATACGCAGAATTTACAGTAGGTTCAGTATGGCTATGGTATGACCACGTAGACATACAGTTTATCGCTTCCAAATGTCAGACACGTTGAGCAAATGACGTACATGGAGCTATCTCTACTAGACTTAAGTAGATATGACAATTTCAATTATTCTAGGTCTCCCCTCAATGCGAGGGGGATTCAGGCCATAGTCCACCACGCTGCTGGCCCAGTGCTGGTTGGCAGATTTCACACATATATCGAGAACTAGTTAAGTTCCCTCAGACGTGCAGGTTTCCTCACGATGATTCCCTTCACCGTTCCATAGCAAGTGACAATCTCGGATGAAAATGAGATTCGCACATAAAACCCAGAGCTGGGGTTTGGACCAGCAAACTTTGATTGCAAGGCGTGCGTTCAACCACTCGGCTACCACTGCTTAATCAGACAATTGAAATAGATAAAATGTGTGTTTATGCGGTCATGCTGTGCCTACTGGACCCTTTTTGATTAAGCTACCGATACCACCATCATGAGAGTAGGTTAAAAAAAAAATTCAGAAGGCAGTACTTTTGGAGACGGCGCACATTGTGAGGAAGTTCCTCTCTCTGGAGCCCTAACCACTGGTAACTAGGACCCTGTTCCAGATGCCGGTTGGGAACTGTTTTTTATATTTTTAAATATATTTTTTATATATATATTTAAATATGTAATTCATAAGAATAATAAGAAATAAAGATGATAATAATAATAATATAATAAGTTTAAAAATAATGACTAATAATGAATCTAACAGCAATGTGAACGAGATAGCTTCGGGAAACGAGATAGTTAGGTCAGCGCGTACTGGCTGGACGGTACGGCAGCGAATTATTACGTTACAAATAGAAGGTAATATACCTTAATACAATGACATTACAGTTGAACTTTCAATGACTAATCATAATGGTGACTTCACAAAATGATGTCAAATAATGTACATAACGCAGGTTGCCAGGTTTGTTGTAGGCGTTATGAAAAAGATCGTATAAATGATAGTGGGGGCTTATAGAGTAGATATAAAAAATAAATACATCATCACGCCTGTATTCCCCGAAGGAGGTAGGCAGAGGTGCACTGCAGTGCGCCCACTCGTCGCTGATGTATTTTGGCCCCAATGTAATAGGGGGCGAGCCTATTGCCTATATACCGGGCACATTTCTTCATTCAGAGTAGATAATAATTATGTTTTTAAACATTTCCGAAGAAAAATTGTTAAATAGGTAGATACATAAATAAATTTAAAGTTATATGACATCTTTCTTATCTAGATAGACTGAGCTGAAGATTCAGTAAGTACCTAACTGGTAGAGATAGGTACTACCGCGTGCAATGGTACCAGAATCATGCTTTTATATTTTACATTGGGTCTATGCATGTGCCAATAACATGGAAGGCTGCCAAGCCTCCAGTTACAGTACTTATACATAATATTAAAGGTACATAACGAAATAATATTAAAGGTACATATACGGCAGCTGATATGTAGATGCATAGTCAACGCAGACTATAGATACCTATTTATCATAGTTACTGAGTTACTGACCTTTGAATATTTGTCACATGTATCGTGACAAATATTGCGACACGCATTGTAGATGGATTGAAATTTCTATAAATTTTTCTAGGTTAATAATATTATGATAAGGATACTGGCTTTTCCAGGCATTCATTCATTAGCAGTGGTAGCCGAGTGGTCGAACGCACGCTTTGCAATCAAAGTGCGCAGGTTCTATCCCCGGCTCGCACCTCTGGGTTCCATGTGCGAATCTCATTTTCATCTGAGATTATCACTTGCTAAGAAACGGTGACGGAAAACATCGTGAGGAAACCTGTGTGCCCGGTATAATGGCAATAGGCTCGCCCCCTATTACATTGGGACCAAAATACATCGGCGAAGTGTGGGCGCACTGCAGTGCACCTCTGCCTACCCCTTCGGGGAATACAGGCGTGATGATGTATGTATGTATGTATGTATCATTCATTCATAGATAAATGGACCATGCAGCAGTCATTTTGATATGGTGTATTCCACCAAATTCTCGCATGTTCTATATCATCTCTACTCGAGATATGTCGTAATTTAAAAAAAAACTTTAAAAACATGCTTTAATTTAATTGCCTTAAAAAGAAGAAAATAAACTTGAAATTAAATCAAACCAATCAATTTAGTACATGTATGTACACAATTTATTAAATGATATTAAAGCTTGTTGCGTGAAAAAACACAGTATAAGACACCATATTTATTTTTGTTTTCTTTATCGAAAGCTCTTTTATTCATTCGCAATAAAGGTTTATAGAAGACAAGGCCTACGACCATGGTTGTTGTGTGGCAGGCATCCAAAGCAGTTATATAAACGTTATTATCTAAATAGAAATCAAATCATTCACTATAAACAAATGTATATTGTGTACGAACCGGCGAATTTTCAATTATACGAAAAGTTACGGAGAAATGAATAAGCGATTCAAGGACTCAGCAAGGGCGGTCAAAACCACCCTCAAATGTGACGTCATTTGTCAAAGCCTTTGAGAAATAGGTTTAATGTCATTACTAATATCATACACTTATTTAAATAGCACGTTTACTTAAATGGAATCTTTAAAAAAAACGTGTTTGACCTACTCATTCGTATTTATAATATTCGACTTTATCACCAAAGATACTTTTAATTACCTATGATTACAAGTTTTAAAATTGAGTACGTGTGTATGTAGAGCCTGTTATATTAGGTGAGGAACTCAGAGGGCTTGTCATAAGGTTATCTGTAACATAGCCTCACCGAATGCCTTACCTATTTGGCTTTAAAAAAATCATGCGCGTTTCCGGTTAAATTAACTTGTAACCTCAACATTTTACACGTGACAGCGTTGATGTCTTTCGGATGTACATGTCCGGTTCGTCTCTACCGCGCCGCGCTACCATCAAGTATGATAAGCTCTATGATCAATGAAGTCGTCACTAAAAATTAATGGTTAAAAAAACATTTTAAAAACAAGCTTTTATTTAATTGCCCTTCAGAATCAGAATCAGAATATTTTTTATTCATATAAACCAATACAGGCACTTATGAATCGTCAATAAATAATAATAGTAGTATCTCTACCACCCATTCGGAATGCATTTCCTATGGAGAAGAATGGGCAAGAAACTCCATGGTTGCTTTTTTTCGTAACTTAGTTTTCGTATTCTCCTCAGCAAGCCCTTTCATTTGATACCTATGTGGTAGTTCAGAAAAAATAATTATTCCGCCATATTGGAATTAGAATGACGTCACATAGCTAAGCATGCATTGTCATCCAAAATGAGCGTGTATACCAAATTTCAGCTCAATCGGTTAAAGATAACTGATTTAAAATTCAGTTGCAAGATTCCACGCGGACATACATACATTGGGAGTTAATATAAAGCTTATAAAATATTGTCATCTTTCTCGTACAATATGGCCGTAAGAAGGATTATGCTTAGTTTAGCGAGATTTATTTGAAACCAACATAATCGACACCAATAAGTATCTATTTAAGTCATTTATTTTAACATTCAGTTGTATACCCAGTGAAACGCAGTGGTAGCCTCGTGGGCAAGAACGCCCGCCTTGAACGTAAGGGGTGCAAGTTCAAACCCCGGGCCCGCACATCTGAGATAATTCTCATGTGCGAATGTCATTTTCAACAATCATTACCACTTGCTGAACGGTGAAGGAAAACATCGTGAGGAAACCTGCACGTCTATAGAAAGGCGTGTGAAGTTCACCAACCCGCACTAGGCCAGCGTGGTGGACTATGGCCCAAATCTTACTCTTATTGAGGGGAAATGTGCCCGGTATAATGGCAATAGGCTCGCCCCCTGTTACATTGGGACCAAAATACATCGGCGAAGTGTGGGCGCACTACAGTGCACCTCTGCCTAACCCTTCGGGGAATACAGGCGTGATGATGATGATGTATGATGTAAGTTGTATACCCGTTATTTAATTTTAAGTTTTTTTGTTTTATTTTGTTATTTTTACACGTGATATTTTTTTTTATTTTTTTTTAACCATGAATGTTTATTCTAAACTATTATAATGAGGTAAGCATTTCACAGGACACGCATAGACTAGTGTGAAAGGTTTTTAATAATATAATAAATACCATTATAGGTACAATGTATTCGTATGGAATATAAATATTTGTATTTACTTTTGCAAGAAAGTATTATGTCGAATTTTTGATACACCCTGTATGATATAGTAGGTACGATTTATTCGTATAAATTAGGTAGTCACTATATCACGAACCAACCAACCGGATATGACTAAACCGGTTATGACGGGGCAGTCCCCGGAACCGGGTCAGCGATGAGTATTAATCGGCTAAAAGCTTCGTCACCGGATATTTCGAATTTCAGGAAGCTCCTACGAAACGCGAGGCCTGATTTTCAGGACATAAGGAAATTGGGTATTGACTAATGATTGTTCAATCTGATTGATGCCTTTAATGTGATTATAAAAAAAGAAAAGCGATTATAGGCCAGTGCAAATAGGAGCGTCAAGATAAGCGCGACCTATTTTGCCAATACGAGCGTTTTTTTTTGTCTATACTAAAACGAACTGTATTGACTCAGAGACAAAGTTCATTGTTCAACAAAATGACATTGACAGCGCGAGCGAATTGTGACGCGTGCGGGAGTAGTTTTACCACAGTAATTCAATCTTTATGTATATTTACACAGAGCTCGTTTTGGTAGTGGCAAAAAAATTGACACACGGCTTGTGACGCCCCAGTGTGCACGGGGCTTTACATTAATATTTTGCAGCAAAATAACTGGCGACATTCACATAATAAATATTGCAAAACAGCTTTTAGTGTAACGAGCGTGACACGGAACATACCACGGAACGTATTTATTTGCAAACTCCCTCGCTGAAGTCCGTTCTATATTTGAAACCGTAATTTTCAACATTGACAATAGACTTTGGCGGGAAATGGAAAAGTTTATTTGTCACCTTTTAAAGGAGACGGGGATCTCTGGGCCCAATTGTAATAAGTTGAGATATGGTTTAAAAAAAGCGGTATTTGTTTCTGATTCAAAATATAAAAAAATCAGCTCAATTCACTATCCGGGAGACGAGAAATCATAAAAATAAGTTAATTTCACTGAAGAAATAGAGTATCGATTACAATAATCGATTACTGTGAATGATTTAAACAATTGAACATAAAATACTTGATAGATTCAATCAAAATGAATAAATACATTGTAATAATTAACAATAAAAAAAAACTACAATTAATATAGTAAATAACTGTGTGGCGTCCGCGTTTCCGAACGCTCCACAAAATGTCGACGGACGAGTTTCCGAACGACCGCGCGCCCCAGACAGAGTGAGCACGTTCGGTAGCTCAAAAACAAATTGTGTTATTAACGATTAAGCACATAATTGTATTCATTTTAATATATTAAAATACACTAAAGTGGTTGAGTTAACACCAAAACTGTATATTAAAACAAAATAACAATCACAGTTAAAAAATCTGCTGTTTTGTATCTAGGTTGCTGTTACTTTGTTGAATAACCACACTTTTACTAAATCTCTAATAATTCTGCTCTCAGATTGCCAAGATCAGAAAAAAATTCGGAGATGGTTTGATAATATATAAGCTCTTAATTGACACCACTCTCATATTTGTACAACTGGGCCCAATAATGTATGAAAGCGTATCCGTCTCCTTTCGAAAACTTGTGTTTGTTAACGCTTATATGATTATGTGAAGAGTAGTGTTGGCCTAATAAAATAACAGATTATAAACTACCATACCATACAATTATAACAACATAAGTTTTCTAAATTGAGAAAAATCCTGGAAAAAAAGGAATGCCTGCACGCCTGCACCTTTGTTTAGCGGTATTTGTGACAAATTCGAGTAATTAATAGCAAGGATAAATTAAATAAATACACATTATTTATAAAAATAATTGATGACTATTGAAAGATGAATAACTTGATAAGGATGGCGGATGAATAAAAAAAACAATATTACTTTTCAATCTCCCACCAAATGTATATTGTTAGTGGCCAATGAAAATTACGGTTTCAAATATAGAACGGACGTTAGCGAGGGAAAGTTAGTCGCTACTGCATTATCATACTGCACCTCCATTCCAATAATAAAATAGGTACAACAAACAAACAATCACAATTTACACGGCCAAATGGCTGCCATAAAATCCGCCCTTAATTACACATGGCATTACAGGCCGTAGCCCGCCCGCCCCAAAACAAATAATGCAAAATTCAGGTGTGCCAAATACTAGGAAATTAATTCACTCCAACTACCTGTCCACCTTACTGCTACACCATCGGGCTAGCTAGTTGGCCATGACAAGACATAAGTCATGGATTATGTCGCAAGATCGGCTGTGGTACACAAATTACATAGTTACGAGCGAAAGAGACAAAATTGACATATATATATATATATATATATATATTAGTAGGTATTAGGAACAACATTTTGAGAGCGACTCGGTGCGACATAATCCGTGACTAAACTCTAGCCTAGGGGCAGGCGAAGCCAGCAGCGCTTGAATGATGCTGGAATAATATGTAAAAAGACCAAGAAAGGATATCAATTCCGTTTTCATGTTTCAGTTATTTTACTATTAGTACATATAGGTATATGGATTAAGTACTTATTTCAAACATAGTTTATATACCTACACTAATTAAAATAATTATTACGGGCAGGTTTGCCGGTCGAGTAATCGTTCCAAGAAGGCTTTTCTAACCCCTTTGACTGCCCACCTTTAACCAATTGCAAGTTACAAGTAATAGCGTTTTCAGGATAGAGATACCCATTAGTATTTGCTTTCAGCTGGGAACATTTTTACATAACATAGAAGCGTAAAGACTATTTTAAAACTCTTTGTTTATTATTAAATAATCTACGATTTAAAATTCTGGGGCCGAAAGGAGTTAAAAAAAAATAGGACGCCAAGAGTAAATCAAAGATAAATAAAATTATCATCAGTCATCTTTTTCACCTTCATATTTATTTTACTTTTTAATTTGTTTTTATTTAATTTATATATGATATCAAATTAGTGACAGTAATTACGAGTTGCGGGTGAAGCTGTTCAGATTTTTCGATTATATTCATCATTCAAATACGTGTCGTAAAAAAAAAACAAAAAGAAGAAAACATACTTTTTGCCTTTGATGAAACTGGCCGTATATTCTAATTGACTCTTAAATATTAAAAAAAACAGACATGTTATTTTGTGCGGGCTCAGTATTCTATCAGAAGTTATGTTTTTATTTTATTAACATAATCGATGTACTCATTTGCATAAGACGTTGTGTTCATAAATTGCATTGGGAGGATGAATACTTGCTTATTTAAAGCATCAATGTTTGACATCACCTTTAAAGCGAAATTATTCTAAAATGCTAAAATAAAATAATAGAAATAAGTATTAGCTTATCTGCAAGCGTTTATTCTTTTGCACGTTCTCCATACTAATCTGCTGATGGAAATATCACAACATAGATATTTTTTTGTCGTTATATGTAGGCCATAGACACCGTTCGATCAATAGACACACCTTACGAACGAAAGCTATTTAAATATGTAGTTCAGGTGTTTGTCTTAATAATAATTATACCATGATAGGTAGGACCCTATTCCAGATGTCGGTGGGAAACTTCGGTCCGGAGATTAATCAGATTTTTTAACTTAATATTTAGTAAAAAGCTATTATTTTGAAAATACAAATAGACTCTTCAATTTTAATTTATTTATATAGATTGATTAATTAATTACGCAACCTTGACCTATCTGCGTGGTCCATGACCTATCTTAGTGAAAATGTTAATCGACTATGACGTGTTTTAAGGTGAGGGGTGTGAGCTAGTGAATTGCACCCCGCCCTGATTGGCCGAGCTAGTTACTGACACGAAACTACTTCGTATAGAACTTAAACGGACAATTATATTTGTTGAAGAGTTTTAAACTTGATTTATGTATAGAAAAACATTGCGGTACATATTATTATATAGCATTAATAGTTTAATATTACTTTGTTTTTGCCAGTTTTTGTTATAAAGGAACTGTCAAAATGTCAAAGCAATATTATTACGATCCTGCTAAAAAGTTGGCGGTAGTTAACTATTGGGGACTGTTTGGTTTTTTTTTGTTAACTTCGACATTTTTTTCTTTTTCATAATTGCACATAGATGAATATTTGTCAACTGTAAGTAATGGTTATGTAAATAAGATAAACAGTATTTATGGATTGGAACTATTTAGATTTATATAGTCAAAATATTGAACTATGCAGTTATAATTGAGCAACTATATAATAGGATTTTCGTTTATTATGATTCGTGTTCATAAAAACTAGGTGTTGCTAACTTTTTTTAGGTGCCGCCATTACCTCTACTAGAGTTTTGACCGAGTTTTCTGCTTAGGTTCTTTCGTAGCTAGGATAACGTTAACCATTGGTTTCTTGACGACTCTTCTCAATAGAAGCAGCTCTCCGAGACAATGGTGAATTCGAACCATTCATAATTTGGTTGAACTTCATAAAAAACAGATTTTAATATTCAGGAAACGATTGGAAGCCAAAACTTGCTGTTCATCATCGAATTCTAAACTTTTCATATTTTTTTAAATGTTCGATTGTTCTCAATTGCAACCTTAGTCACTTGTCATAAAGATATGTATCAGCAAGTGCAATGTTCCAGACTACAGGCATGACCCCGCTGATGTACGCGGTGAAGGACAACCGCACCGCCTTCGTGGAGCGGCTCATCGAACTCGGCTCCGACGTCGGCGCCAGGAACAACGTGAGTACCTTACGCCGAAAGTACCTGTATGTTCCACCCTAAAAACCCTAAATAACCTTCAAACCCCAAAAACCCTGAAAAACCTGTTTTGTTGCCATATGCCTCATTGCTTAACGTTAGCTGCATAAGAGAAAGAAAAGTCTCTACAACCCGGGATTTTGTTTGGCAATGGTGTTAGTACAAATAATTGTCGATAAGTGTCGCGTCTTGAACGAAGCGAATTAGGACGAGAAGGTAATTTCCCGTAGGGTGGGTCAAGCTACCGGGTCGAAACTCATACTCCACTTAAAGAAGCTATAATATTTTTGCTTTTATTTAAATAAAAGCACCCAAGTAGTTACTGAGGTTAAGAAAAAAAACATTTAAAGTCATAAAGCCCCCGACACACATTGGCGTCAAAAGTCGGCCATCAAATTTTTTACTAATAGCAAAACGAACACTGTCAATATACATAAAAAATAATACTGGAAGCAGTGGTTACATTTCTACAGCCACAGATGTCGCGATAAGGCCACCGCTGGTAATTTATGCCCATAACCTACAATAGGCAAGTCGCCTCGTTCTGAAGAAAGCCTCAGGAAAATGCAATGTTTACGTGCAAACTTAAACGCTCTAAAATGAGAATGTTACTCAAGTACCTATATGAGCCAATATTGTACTGTATATATGTAATAGATTGTTTATTTATCTTTAATTGCTTAAGTTCTGGTGTTGAAATCCAACCCTTAGATCTTCCTTTTCACGAATAAGTAGCCAAATTTTGTTACGAATGTAAACTTGCATAATTATTTCCTAATTTATCTTTAGAAACTGACTAGTTTACGATTTTTCCCAACTTGTGAGAGTGGAAGCCCGTTCCCAGAAGTGGGCTCTCAAAAAGGCTATACATAATCTTACCGAAGTTATCTATGAATGATTAACTACAGATAAGGGTTTGCAAATCTTATCTAAGTCGGTTGACTTACTTAACTTCGGAACTCTTGCTATGCACACATGAAAACCTGAATAAGAATTGAATGAATAAGTTTGTGCTTACCAATTTTTTCCTCCTCCGGTGAAGCTGTAAAGGCCAACTCACGGCTAACAGTGTAGTCCATTAAAAAAAAAACCTAGTTTTTCAAAGTCTTTCTTTATGGTGTTGAATCATCACCCCTTGAGTCAGGGACCGTGACATTAAGAAGTGGTGAATTGACCACGTATAGTACACGCAACCAATGAATTATACCAACATCAGCCCAAGTAACTAATTTACTACTAAAACTTTAGACTCATTTTAGCTTTGCATGGAAACTTTGAAGGAACATCAGTCCCATTTATTTTGTGGTCTACTACTACTTCGCGCATGCAGACATGGGCGCCATATTTTTGTCCAATACAAAACTTACTTTATTGACTCATAAAAAAGGCTCATTCTTCAACGAAATTCCATTGATAGCACGTGCGAATCTAGGCTCGTAGTCACGTGACTTTTCCCACAGAAATTCAATCTTTATGTATATTGCTACAGAGTTTGTTTTAGTATTGGCAAACGCCTTTATTTCATTAACTAAGAAGACAATTCTGTATCAACTTGATCAGAAAATAGGTAACTATAAAAATATCATTGACTTTTATTGTATTATTTCTTTGTAGCCTTCGTTGCTTATAGGATCCTAAGAGCAGGTAGAACAGAATAATGGAAATATAGAAGAAATGAACAATTTCTTCCATTAAATGCAATTCATTCCATTATCTTAGGTCTGAGTACGTGCTCATGTCTATTAGGTGCCAAATGGTGCTCAAGAAAGCACGCGATGTTTGCATTAGCGATGCCTACATGTTCGCTCACGCATTTAACTCAAGAATGTGGGTACATACTTGTAGGTTTGCTTACCTACCTCATTGGTTCTAGCAAGAAATTGATCAAAAAATGCCTAATAGTTGATTTTCATGTATCCCACAGCTCCTTATCTCGATGTACATAAAATAAAGTTTTGTTTTGTGTTTTCATAATATTAAATCATAGAATTAGTACTTACATTAAATTATTTACGTAAGAGCTACATTGAGGACATAATATATTCGTATTTATGTCGGCCATACCACTAATAGGTAGCTATAGTTTTAACAACATAGTTTTATGGCGTCTGCGTTTCCATTTCCATACTAAAAATACTAAGTTTGCGACAACGATAATTTCGTACCAGGCGCTTTTAGGATGAAAATAGATTATTAATTACGCAATATCGTTATAAAGGTAGATGTATTAACAACCCAATAAAAAACCCAATTAAATGACTTGAACAAAAGATCAAAACATTTAAAACTATCCAAATTAATCAACTAACGATACAATGTTGTCAATTCTGTTAGCACCCAACTTAAGGAATTGCCAAATGAATGAGCGAGATGGCAATATTTATAATGCTGATTATTGCTGATAAGTTGTAGTATGTGTAAAAGAGAATTGACATCATTGAATATTTTACTAACAGGACAACTACAATGTTCTTCACATATCAGCAATGTACTCGCGAGAAGACATCGTTAAACTGTTGCTCTCAAAACGTGGAGTGGACCCTTTCGCGACGGGTGGGGTAAGCATTTCATAAGTACAGTAGTTGTAGCATGACCGCCAATATAGACTTATGTCACAGATTATGTTGATTATACAGGCTGTTTCAGAAGTCCGAAATAATACTTTGACGTTTGCATCGGTATCGAGTATACTACTGAATGGTATGAAAATTTGATCGAAATTCGACCATGTGTTTTCGACTTTTTTTTCGTCGTCAATATCTTTATATCGTAATATCTCGAGTCCTATGTGGAATTTACATGTTCTGTTTTGTGAATATTGGTAGTCGCCCCTCATATGTGTAGTTTACACCGCCCAATAGGGTTATGGATGTACCCAAAGACCAGAACACGATACCTGTGACAAATATTCAAAGGTCCATATCTCAGAAACTATGATAATTAGGTATAAACTGTTATACCTAATATAGTGTATTGTATAAACTTGTATAAATTATTTCGGACTTCTGATACACCTTGTATATCTCTCTCGTATGAATTAAGACAGAGAGCGACCGAGCCAATCCGTGACAGAGGTCATGTCTTGACACGTGCTAAAACCACAGGTGTCTACAAGTACGGAGTACAAAAACCTGTACGGAAATTCCTTCATTGTATTATTTAAAGAAGTCATTCGTCAATGTACTTTTATAAACTAATCAGGGTCTCAAACCCAATTATACTATCGTTGTTAAAAGACTGACTTTATAATGCATGAAAAAAACATTGTTATCACTAATACCTAGAATACCGTGTAGACATTAGACTAGTTGCATTTAGGCTATCTTTGACAAAAGCTATTAACATACTACAACGATTGTCTTAGGACCCAGGTTGATAAAAGTTATATTATCTACTAGCTGTGCCCGCGACTTCGCCCGCGTGGACATTAGTTGGATTAACCGGAAATAATGGTTTTATGTTCATCCCGCACAACACTAATGCTTTTTCTAAAATAAAAGTACCATAAGTTACGCCTTGGAACATCAGCTGTCTGCCAGTGAAAGTCCTGTCGAAATCTTTTCAGCCGTTTGGAAGTTTACAAGGAACAAACAGACAGACAACAGTTTTAAAAATTGCATTTTCTTTATAGGTATCGTGTATATTTTCATATGCATTTGTTAAAATAATGTTATTTTGATATTACAAACAGACACTCCAATTTTATTTATTTGTAAAGATAGATGTATATATTGTATAGATATTCCATGAATCCAAACCCTAGCGTTACTAAAAAGTATTATATTCCTATTTGTAGAGTCGGCAACAAACAGCTGTACATTTGGTGGCGAGCAGACAGACAGGCACCGCGACCAGCATACTCAGAGCTTTGCTGACCGCTGCGGGCAAGGACATAAGACTGCGAGTCGATGGGGTTAGTAGTTATAGAACTATGTACAAAATTTCGAGTAGCGGTGTCCCGCTACGAATACTTCAGAATGACAGCTTGATTCGAATTGAATTTTAGTTCCCAAAAGCTAGCTTGCAGCGAAGTTATCCGCAGTCCAACATTAGTACGCCAACGATGCCAATCCAACCGAGCCCTTTCTCTAGCTAGCGAATAAATGTATGCAGATTGAAAATAGTAAAACCGAACGACCGATGCGAATTGGTAACAATAAATTTTAACCTTTATTGCCGTGTTATTAGAGTTATGATTGGTATATAGTAGTGAAGCGTGGATGCAGCGGTGGTGCTGCGATCGCGTGCAGCCGCGGCGCCCGCCTGGCACCGCCACCCGCCGCGTAGGAACTACCCCCGAAACACCCCCTACACAACCTGTAAACAAAGGCCTACGTTCAAAGAAATCTACGCATACAAAACCCTTAGAACTCCCAAAGTGAAGAAGTCCTTTTTATGACGTTAATGCGCCAACAATAATCTGACAAATACTTATTATGGCTATTCAGCCAAAACAAACCACGCCAAGGCTGACGTTTTAAGGACATTCCGATAGTAGGAACGAGCCACCCTCGCGAATAGAAACTAGCTAATTATCCGCCGAGCTTTAGCCGCCGTGTACACGTCACGGCGCGAATTTACAATGCAAATCAGTTGCTGAATATTAGTTACAACCTCAGCGCTGAAATTCAAAATTACTAAATTTAATACAATACGTCTCAGTCGGTCCTTCGTCACGACTAGAGGAAGGCAGCTCCGCCATGGCCTCCGATAATACATTCGCGTCGATAAATTAGTGCGATGGATGAGCAAGTACGTATCGAGTCCGATTGATGGGCTAGACTTTATCGAACCGATAATGCATCGCGAGTGACAGCGCCTCTGCGGAATCGATTATCCATTACATCTAACCGCCTGAAAAGATTGCGATGCACATAAATCGGATATTATTGTCTGTGGTGTCACAGTTCTGAAGCGAGTCGTGCAGTTGCACTCGGGGAATGGCGTGAGTTGTTTGTGCTCAAGCGGCGCATGGAGTGCGGCCGGCGCGATGTCAGATGGTGGCCGAGAACCGCCCCGGAGCGCCAACCTGGCGTTCGGCTCCAGGGCTCACAGCCCGCCCGTTAACCTGCAGGCTAAAGACCTGCAGAAACTAGAGCTCAGCTTCATTGAGCTGAACAAGGAGCGCGCTCGCCAGAAGGAATGGAAAAAGCTAATTCGCGACCTGGTGTTCCAGAGGGGGAAGATCCCGCTCCTGTTGGCGGTGGAAGCCGGCAACCAGAGTATGGTGCGCGAGCTGCTGAGCGCACAGACGGCCGAACAGCTGAAGGTACGTTGCACGAACGCCTGCAGTTTATTCCTTAGCTATGTTTATGATGTGTGAGTTGATATAAATTCACGCGTAGGTGCTTTATTAATATGTGTGTTTTAGATCTTAACGTAAGTGTTTACTGACTTTTTCGATTTTCGATAACATTATTCTCATGCTTTAACTTTTTAATAAGGTATTTCTATCTTTTTTGCACGAATATGTACATACGTTCCTACCAATGTTTTTTTTTTATCTCAGACGTGTAATTACCAAATTTTAGAATCTGATTTTATTTAGTCCAATTTTCAAATTAAGCAGCAAGACCTTATCAAATGTGATGCTGGGTCGCAGGCAAGTACCCCTGCCGGTGACACAGCTCTTCACCTGGCTGCCCGGAGACGAGACGTGGACATGGCTCGGATCCTGGTGGACTACGGGGCAGTTGTAGACGCCGTCAACGGGGCAGGGCAGACATCCCTACACATTGCCGCGGCGGAGGGCGATGAGCCTCTCGTGAAGTACTTCTACGGAGTAAGGGCTAACGCGGCCATTGCTGATAATGAAGGTGAGATGACATAGAACCTTATCTTTTAGAAATACCATTTTACATCTAGAAATGATCACCGCTTGATGTCCCTATATACAATGTAATGTGATGTGCTTCAATGCGAGAGAACGAGAAATATTGGAAAATAACTTAGGTGCCTAAAGACTTTTGAAGTATCCTGCAGTATGTATAGTGAGAAAATATGAGATTATCGCCCGGCAAAATTGGCATTTGCCAATACCAAAATGAACTGTATTAGTAACAATAAGAGCTCATTTTTTAACGGAATGTCAACGATAACGCTACTGAATTTAGTCGCGTGGCTTTTGCCAGAGAGATTCAATCTTTATGTCTATTGATATAGAGTATATTTTCATATAAGTAAAGTCATAGGATTTTAAGCTAATTGTATTGATAGACACATAAATAGTAGCAATTGCGATATCCCTATGCTTCCATTTCAGACCGAACGCCGATGCATTTAGCCGCGGAGAACGGTCACGCATCTATCATTGAACTGCTGGCGGACAAGTTCAAAGCGTCCATCTTTGAGAGGACCAAAGACGGCAGCACTCTGATGCACATAGCCTCGCTCAACGGGCACGCCGACTGTGCCATGATGCTGTTCAAGAAAGGGGTCTATCTACACATGCCAAACAAGGTAAGGATATCTGATTAGGTCGCAAAAAGGGAAAAAAATCCAAGTTACTATGGAGTTTTGATTCCAAACAGTCTTAACTCAAACTATTATGGTCAGAAAAGGTAAAAAATTAAATATGTCTATACCTACTATCTAGTTATAATCATGGAATTTTTGGACATTCTTTTCCACAGGAAGTGTATTTTGGATGGGAGGTAGTTTCTTAATTTTCTTGAAAAATCATTGACGACTCATAAACACTGCTACAGTCATTTAAAAAAAACACGAATCAAATTGAGAACGTCCTCCTTTTTTTGAAGTCGGTAAAAAATCTTATTCATTGTCCCACGACCGCAGTTATGACTTAACATTTATAGAATTTAATATGCTTGTCATTTGCATAATTACATGAAATAGGAAGTATTTTCGAATCGTTTGTGCATTCAAAGCTATCAATAAACAATATAAAAACCTTAACAAAAAATCATATCAGTGTAATAATCAATTGCTTTGATAAATAGCTATACTCAATATTTTTCTACTCTTTATTCTAGTTTATCATGCAGTAAGCATCGAAAAGAACGAACAACGCGTAAATGATAACAGCAGTAACCCTTTAAAGTAATTAAAATCGCGATATTTACGTCGTGAACACACTAGAACGACTTCATTCAATTGTACTGTGTATTTATACGCAAAGACTGAATATCTGTGACAAAAGCCAGTCGATCATGTGATTATGATCCGTCGCGTTATCAATAACGGGGTAGGGAGAGGTGCACTGTAGTGCACCTACACTTCGCCGATGTGTTTCTGGTTCCAATGTAATAGAGGCGATCCTATTGCTATTATACCGGACACATTCACTCTCAATACGAGGGAGATTTGGGCCATAGTCCACCATACTGGCCCAGTGCGGTTGGTGAATTTCACACGCCTTTCTGTAGACTGCAGGTTTCCTCACGATGTTTTCCTACAACGTTCAGCAAGTGGTAATCATTGAAAATGACATTCGCACATGAAAATGTCAGAGGTGCGGACCCGGATTTGAAGTTGCACCCTTTACAATCAAGTCGGGCATTCTCCCAACTAAGCTACCACTGCTTCAACTATTACATTTCGTCCAAATATGTGCTTATGTTGCAAGTTAATACAGTTCGTTTTGGTTTTAACAAAAAATTGGTAGAGCACGTTTTGTCGCACCGTTATGCGCAGGGCTTTCGCATTGTTCCATTCGTATTTCCGTGACAGTGAGTTTATTGCGAGCACCGCAGCACACACCGCTCCTTGAACACGAAAGCTTTTATACCGTTGCGTGTTTTCATAGCCAGTGCATTAGTAATGAAATATATTTATTTTACACTACAACCTTAGCCCTATTTCTAACGTAGGAAACACTACTTAAGTACAATCAAACGCAAATATTTATACCTATTAGATGATCTATCCTCCACAAACTTTTGATTATTATAATCACCTACTCATACAAACTAGAACATGCAGTAGTTTTCAATGAAAACGCTGGTTTGGCTAGCCGGGAGCTTTTCCCTTTGGAAAAGTTAACTTATCTTGGAACCTTTATTTTCATAGAGTATTACTAGTAATGTGAGGTTATCATTACAAATTAAGCTTGTACTAGGAGTGGATTCACGGTAATAGTTTAATGGCCTGCTTCGGCATCAAATCCAGAATCTCTAAGTCATCAGAGCGGCACCTCTAACTACTAGACTATTTTCGCTTAAAAAAACCGGCCAAGTGCGAGCTGGACTCACACACCGAGGCTTCCGTACCTAAGCTATGAAAGCACCGAACATTATTCTAACGAAAAGATAAACTGAACAGAGAGACAAACTTAACTTTGCAGTTGGCATACTAGTGTTCCCATACAAACTAACTACAAAATAAGTTCGTAATCACAAAAAAACATTTTCTAACAATAAATTTACAGTTTTTGGATTTATTCCTTTACTTGTGCTATAAGACTTTGCTTTTTGCCAAATTTCATGATTCTAGGTCAACGGGAAGTAACCTATAGGTTTTCGATTCCCGTGCAAATGTACTGAAAATGCAACATAAACCGCCGTATCTCTTGATTGCGTTAACCTAGAAGATTGATTTTTTTAGGGCACATAGGGACCGCAGACTAGAGTCTCTGGTATAAATTTCAACTTCGTCTACGCCTTTCTGAGAAAAAAGGCTGACAGACAGACAGACGGACAACAAAGGGTTCCGTTTTTTCCTTTATAGGTACGGAACCCTAAAAAGCCGCGCGAATGGTCCATGTCTTGTCTGCCTTCGACGAAAAAATAAATATATTGATTCTTTTCTAGTTTTATTAAGGAGTTATGAATTTTTGTAACAGTTTTGTAGCTCTGGTGTAAAATTGGATATTTCGAGATACGACATTTTCACTTTATGCCGTCAATATCCTTATTATTAACTACTTACCAAAACGAGAGACAAAAATAACTAGATAACTTTAGTAACAAGTCACAAGTGACTGGAACTCAGTTGCAAAGTCGACGTGTAAAAAAGCTTTGTAGGTAGTATCTTAAGCCGGATATCCGACACTTTCAGACCGTTATCTTGACGGACGTAGTACCTTTGTAGATATACTGTAGGTCTTGAATTTCCCACAAAGACACATAAACGCAGATATGAATACATTTCCGACTAACTGCCCTCTACATTACCTGCGTCCGGATATCCGACTCCCTTCGGTGTCCGGTTCACCGGATATGTGGAGTCACGTCCGTCACAGCTTACTGCTTAGTTGATCTTGGTATTTATATACCATGATATAATTAGAAGCGGGCAATGTATAGGTTTATTTAGGAAAGGTATGAGTCTTGAAGTCTTCGGAATAGGAACTAGGTAGGTAAGTATAGTTTTAACGAACGTCGAGCTGGAGCAAATAATTTATGTACTTCGCTACCAATTAATATAATAGTGGAATATTTTTGTGCTTATACTATTATCTTGTAGCGGACCCCGCCAGGCATATCATCCGCCTGGGAGGAAAATCTTCCCTTTACCGCCAAAATCTAATAAATGAGATACCTGAAGTAATGAACGTCTTACCTTAAGATATACTTTACTTACTCGCAAATAAATATAAAGGTATTAACAATGACATTACATTTTTTTTAGATAAAACTAAAGTGCTATTTAATTCATGATAGTCAATAGTTTCAAAATTGATGAAAGTGAACATGAAGAAATTGAAAATGATTGAACTGAAATTGCACTTAAGTATTGTATGGTAGCCATGATACCTGTTGTTTTGTTTAGGTACCGTGCAATTAGTGTGTATTTCTGGTCATAATATAATACAATAAACAAACAAAAAGTGTACAGGTCATATATGCCCTAATTTTTTGAATTCGGCTGAAATAGACAACTATTTATGTGTGATTCGTCTAGGATGGTGCCCGAAGTATACACACAGCAGCGAGGTATGGCCACGTGGGCATCATCAACACGCTGCTGCAGAAAGGCGAGAGCGTCGACGTCACTACTAATGTAAGGACCCTGTCTTTCTGCTTTATATTTCCATGATGACAGTATTTTTTTGTTTTTTATTAGTTTTATCTGTGGTAGAGCTTATAACAAGGTTACAGTACCGCAGTTAAGTTAATAAATGCCCGTCGCTTTGCATATTAAAGCCATTGGGAACTTTAACCAGTGGTACCTACTAACATTCAGAGAAGGTAAGGGAAGTGTTATTCAGTAATAAGAAAAAAATAATTTCAGGATAACTACACAGCGCTTCACATAGCCGTAGAGTCGTGCAAGCCCGCAGTTGTAGAGACGCTACTGGGGTACGGCGCTGATGTCCACGTACGGGGAGGGAAACAGAGAGAGACTGCTCTACATATAGCAGCGAGGATACCTGATGGTATGTACATATTATATCAGCACTTAATAGACATAGACTTTACTAATATTAGAACTACACAGTCACAACACAGACGCACACACACACACAAACACGCACATACGCTTGGATAATAACATCAAAACATCTACACAGAATACAAAGCGTCTATTTACTGATATTATAAATAAATATTTTTCATCCGAGATTACCACTTGCTATGAAACTGTGAAGGAAAACATCGTGAGGAAACCTGTACGTCTATAGAAAGGTGTGTGAAGTTTACCAACCCGCACTGGGCTAGCGTCGAGAACTATGACCCAAAATTCTCCCCCGTATTGAGGGAGAATGTGCCCGGTATAATGTCAATAAGCTCGCCCCCTATTACATTGGGACCAAAATACATCGGCGAAGTGTAGGCGCACTGCAGTCCACCTCTCCTACCCCTTCGGGGAATACAGGTGTGATGATGTATTTTTTATAAATAAATATCGCCAGACAACTAAGTATGATCCTAAGTTAAGCAAAGCTTGTACTATATGGTATCAGGACCAATTGTGAAAAGGTAATTTCCGAAATTTGCCACTGGTGGGAATAGACCAAGGCGTCGTCATTAGGTATTAAAATGCTCCATTTAATTTTCAGGTGATAAATGTGCACTCATGTTATTAAAGTCTGGAGCGGGGCCTAACAAGGCGACGGAAGATGGTATGACGCCAGTCCACGTAGCAGCCAAATTCGGCAACTTAGCTACTCTAGTTCTATTACTAGAAGACGGCGGTGACCCACTTAAAAAGACCAAGGTAATTTTAGTTAAAGCCCTGGCCATATTGTGACAACAATACGCGTGCTGCATATTTTTTGCCACAATGAACTCTGTTTCAATATGCATAAAGTTTGAATTTGTATGGTAAAAGCTACACGAACACGTTGCAAAATTCCCTTGCGCCGTCTGTGACATTTTGTTCAAGAATGATCTTTTTCTATGAGTCAATACATTTCGTTTTGCTATTGGCAAAAAATGCAGTGCGCATCTTGACGCATACAGTCTGCCCGACGCTTAGTAATTTAAAAATAAATTTCCATTATGTAAACATTTAAAAAAAAAATTCTATCGTCGCCTTGTATATTGCCATTGTAATATACTAAAATAATAACATTATGCTAAAGCTAGAGCACACTTGTATTTGTTTAACTGCAGCTAACTATGCAACGTTAAACGGCATAACAAATAAAGCATGTATTAACTTTCTAGACAGGTGAGACACCCCTCCACATGGCCTGTCGAAGTTGCAAGCCAGACGTAGTTCGACATTTGATAGAGTTTGTCAAAGACCATAAAGGAGAGAGCGTCGCTACGTCATACATTGACGCAGTCGACGAAGACGGTGCCAGCGCTCTACACTACGCATGCAAGATCACAAAGGAAGAAGTCAAAATACCTACAGCAGACAGACAAGTTGTCAAATGTCTCATAGAAAACGGCGCCGATGTTACCCTTACTACCAAACATAATTACGAAACCGCTTTCCATTTTTGTGCCATGGCTGGTAATAATGACGTCATGACTGAGATGATCACTCACATATCGTCAGCTGACGTCAGCAGAGCGTTAAACAAACAGAACTCTATAGGCTGGACCCCTTTGTTGATAGCGTGCCATAGAGGGCATATGGAGTTAGTTAGTACTTTACTGTCAAATCACGCGAGAGTAGACGTTTTTGATACTGAGGGCAGATCAGCGCTGCATCTTGCGGCTGAACATGGTTTTTTACAAGTATGTGATGCTCTTTTAACGAATAAAGCATTCATAAATTCAAAAGCTAGAAACGGCCGGACAGCCCTGCATTTGGCAGCAATGAATGGCTACGCGCATTTAGTGAAATTCTTAATACGAGACCACAACGCTATGATAGATGTACTAACCCTAAAAAAGCAAACGCCATTACATTTAGCCGCGGCGAGTGGTCAAATGGAGGTTTGCAAGCTTCTGCTAGAGCTCGGAGCCAACATTGACGCAACAGATGAGTTAGGCCAAAAGCCAATACATGCTGCAGCACAGAATAATTACTCTGAGGTTGTTCAACTATTTTTACAACAGCATCCAAACTTGGTGATGGCTACAACCAAGGATGGCAATACGTGCGCACATATAGCAGCTATGCAAGGCTCAGTGAAAGTGATCGAGGAACTGATGAAATTCGATAGAACTGGAGTGATATCGGCGAGAAATAAACTGAACGATTCGACTCCTTTACAATTAGCTGCTGAAGGTGGTCATGCGGATGTTGTGAGAGTTCTCGTCAGGGCAGGAGCGTCGTGTACAGACGAGAACAGGAATGGGCTGACAGCTGTGCATTTAGCAGCTCAGTACGGGCACACGAATGTATTGGATGTGATGCGATCCACAAACACTTTGAGGATATCAAGCAAAAAGTTGGGAATGACGCCGCTGCACATAGCCGCATATTATGGGCAAGCTGGTAAATGGTCACTTAACATCTTCACACGTTTTTTTTTCCTTTAATATCATAGAAAATATATTTATGGAGTTATGGTTTTGTTATAGAGACTGTCCGGGAACTTCTATCTTATGTGCCAGGAACGGTGAAGTCTGAAGCTCCTACGGGAGTTTCATTAGTGCCAGAGTTGGGGGCTGAATCAGGATTAACCCCATTACATCTTGCCGCTTATAATGGTAATGAGAACGTCGTGCGGTTGCTTTTAAATTCTGCTGGAGTGCAAGTTGACGCTGCCAGTACCGAAAACGTAAGTAATTATGAAATACACATATCTTAACTATCTGTTGTGCTATTTTTGAGACCTAGAAGGTTTTTTGATGTTTGGTTACAGGGTTTTAATCCTCTACATCTCGCGTGCTTCGGAGGACACATGTCGATTGTAGGACTCCTTCTAAGTAGATCAGCGGAACTACTTCAAAGTACAGACAGACACGGTAAGACCGGTCTACACATCGCCTCAACACACGGTCATTACCAAATGGTGGAAGTGCTGCTCGGTCAAGGAGCTGAAATCAATGCGACGGACAAAAATGGCTGGACACCGCTACACTGCGCAGCTAAAGCTGGTCATCTCAACGTTGTAAAGCTACTGTGCGAATCAGGGGCGTCACCTAAAAGTGAAACTAATTTAAATTGCGCTCCGATCTGGTTCGCCGCCTCGGAGAACCACAACGATGTCCTTGAATACTTACTGCACAAAGAACACGACACGCAGTCCTTAATGGACGACAAGAGATTCGTTTACAACCTCATGGTGTGTTCGAAAAACCATAACAATATACCCATCGAGGAATTCGTGTTAGTGTCTCCGGCGCCCGTCGACACAGCTGCGAAATTGTCTAACATATACATAGTTTTATCTACTAAGGTATGACATGTTGAATTATTGATTCATTGCTCATGTAGTGATTAATATTCAACGCAAGCCGTGTTCCTTAACAGGAAAAGGAACGTGCCAAAGATCTTATAGCGGCAGGGAAACAGTGTGAAGCGATGGCGACCGAGCTGCTGGCGCTGGCGGCCGGCGCAGAGTCCGCCGGTCACATCCTCACCGCCACCGACAACAGGAACATAGAGTTCCTGGACGTCTTAATAGAGAACGAACAGAAAGAGGTCATCGCGCATACCGTTGTGCAGAGATATCTTCAGGTAAAAAATAGGTAACTTCCCTACTACCACGCTTGAATTTTAAAACCGGCCGAAATACTCAGCAACCTTTTTGATTTCAGGAACTCTGGAGAGGGTCCCTCAAATGGACTGGCATCAAAATTATGTTCCTTTTTTTCGCGTTCATAGTGTGTCCACCGGTGTGGGTCGTGTTCTCTCTTCCACTAGGCCATAAATATAATAAGATTCCAATAATTAAGTTCATGTCGTATCTAACTTCACACATTTATCTGATGGTGTTGTTGTCTTTAGTAGGGATAACGCCTATTTATAATTCTATATTTAGGGAAAGTTTACTGCCGCGATGGTACGAGTGGATGCTGCTCATAATGTTGAGTGGTCTGCTACTATTCGAGTTGACGAACCCCAGCGACAAGTCCGGGCTAGGGTGGATCAAGATCGCCGTATTGCTAATAGGCATGATAGGTGTCGCGACACACGTCGTCGGTTGGATATTCGTCAACAACAAATACTGGCCGACGCTCATGTACTGTAGGAACCAGTGCTTTGCGCTATCATTTCTGTTAGCCTGTGTACAAATACTGGACTTCTTATCCTTCCACCATCTCTTCGGTCCGTGGGCCATCATTATCGGGGATCTCATGAAGGATCTGGGGAGGTTCCTCGCCGTGTTAGCGATATTCGTGTTCGGATTCTCGATGCACATAGTCGCATTGAATCAGCCGTTCAGAAATCTGAACAAGGCGGAAGACAATAAGTATGCGAGACAGCTCAGGAAGAAAATATTCTCAGACGGTAAGTGTGACTCCATACTACGATGCGATACTGCCAAGCAATTTCTAATGATACACTTGTTACGTAATAGAAAACAATCGATCGAAAAGACAAGCGTATGATACTCAGTGGATAAACTCACTGTCAGGGGAATCGTACAGAAGAAAACAGGGGCCAACTGGACGTAAGCTTGTGTTAGAGAGACCATATTACATTATTACACTTTTATTTTTCACTTTCATGTACGATGATCGCATTACAACTCGACGTGCTTCGTTTTTTACATTTAATTTGATTTTCCAACGATATGCACATCCGCTTTCAAGCTTGATCTTTCGCCGTCGCATCGAGAATGTTATCATCGTCGCCGGTTTTTTACAATACATCCCATTAGATAACTGTCGCTACCAACACAACGGGAATGTGGAATGTGTTAGGACCCTGTAATATACAATACCACACATCGCCATAATACGATATCAACTTTTATTCGTATTGCATCGATTATGGCACGTGTGACTCGATGGTTAGAATGTAAATCTGTATGATTCGCAATGCATTTTCTGTATCGCATATCAAAAGCTTTACGAAACGTTGGTTTCCAGATGACACAGAACATGCATTGCGCGTCACAATATTAGTTTTAGTGGAATGAGTGGCCGACCTCACCGCATTCGATGGAGCAAGTGTATGATTTGCGCATGCCGCGGCTGGCTTATTGTCCTGCGTTTGTCACTGGCGTATCGAGGTACCACTTTATGTTTCGTACCTGATTCCGCTCACTGTGTGTTTGGCTGTTTGTCGTCTATGTGTCGCAACTGTTGCGTCCACGCTGTCGATGTCGCGACACTCCAATAGCTGAGATGACTTAGGGGATGGGGTGGATTGATGCCGCACATCATAAAAACGACATTTCAGTACAGAAATAGGTATACATAAAATTTTGGTCTAACTGTATAAAGATCTATTTACCTATAACATAAACATCACTTACAATTACAATACTACATGACTGTATCAATCTATCTCACCCACACTAATCGGTGTCGACTTAGCTGTCGTAGATCTAGATTTGAGGGAAGATTGATGCAAACCCGACAAAAATTAAATTTTGCCTTGATAAATATAAATAATTTTGACATAGGTAGTACTTGCATCAGCCTACCCCCACTTACTCTTTCCTCGCAAGAACTTGGTCCATGTTGAGTGTTGTCTTCTAGCGACGTTGTCACCCTTCGAGGCGTTCGAGAAACTGTTCTTCGCCCTTTTCGGCCAGATCACTTTGTCGGACCTGAACTACGTGTCACCGGTCCGAAGTCCCTGGACCCAGAACCTGTTCAAGCTGGTGTTCGGGGCGTATTTGCTGATGACAGTCGTGGTGCTCATAACGCTCCTCATTGCGATGATGTCGGACACTTACCAGCGCATACAGGTAACTACGTGTCGCCCAGAACTCTCGTATTTGTTCGCAGTAACCATGAACCCAATTTATTCGTTCGAGTTGCTATTCTTCGCTGTGTTCGGACAAACCACCACGGACCAGACGCGTGTGCATCGAAACGACATGACCGTGCAGCCGCAGTGGACCAATTATTTGTTCAAAATTGTGTTCGGCATCTACATGCTGGTGTCCGTGGTTGTTCTCATCAATCTGCTGATCGCTATGATGTCAGACACGTACCAGAGGATCCAGGTAATACGTGAACAGATCTATCCATTACCTGTGCACGTGGCGCACACAGTTTCACTATATAAAACCTAACAAATACATAAAAATAAACACCTCTAAATTTTACTAAATAGTTTAATACTTATCCGTAGTTAGTATAACTAACAAAATTAATTTAATTTATTAAAATCTTGAATGTGGGTATGTAATTATATACCTACAGGAATTAATATTCAAGGCTCGCTGTATATGAACAGAAGGAGTATTCAAGTGTTCTTGAACTTACATTGTACCTTAGTCTTAAATAAATTTGATATTCACTAATCAACACATGAATGAAGACATCATCACTTGAATAAATAATAACCGCGTAATAATTAATATAAGTACGTCATCTGCATTTAAATGTTTATCATATGAAATTAGAGATAAATAACTAATCTATATAAATTACCGTAGCGGTAGATTCAACTAAAAAAAAACTAAACAAATGTAAAACGACAATAAATGCTCAAATACAGACACGAAATACAATAGACAATAAGCGAAAAAATATTGTATTGCATACAATGTAATTCAAAATGGGTATACTAACCCTTAAAATATAGGTTTTCTAACCTTTTCTTAAAACTCGGCGCAACGCAATTCTAATATCAGTTGTACAATACAACACAGCAGAAGGTACAAGTGATCTAACTATGCTTTTCAAAGCAAAGAAATAAATGATTTTTTTTTTAAGAAAAAACGATTTCTCATATTGTACGTAACTAAGAATTGCACGCGTATTATACGCATTCTCAATCACATTGTATTATACTTGTTCATTCCTTTAAATTTCGTGGCTGTATTCTAGAAGCTATCACAATTATATCTCACAGACAGCTTATACTGTCGATCGGCGAAGCGGGGGTGCACTGCAGTGTACCTCTGCGTGAATACAGGCGTGATGATGTATTATTCAAATATTGTTAATATTCCAGGCACAATCGGACATAGAGTGGAAGTATGGCTTGTCTAAGTTGATCCGCAACATGCATCGCACGACCACGGCGCCCTCGCCTCTTAACCTGGTCACCACGTGGCTTATGTGGCTCATAGCTAGGTGTAAGGTGAGTAGACATTTCCATAACATCACACATATCATCATTACTTCTTCAAAAGGGAATAAGGGAATAAATATTCTACATAGATCCAATGGACCTTGACGTGATTTTGATAAGATTTAATCCAAGCGACAATATCCTAGCAGTTATGCTGCCCTCGTTACCAAAAGGTTCTGGGATGAATCCTCATCCTGGTCATTACACTATTGACGACATTTATATTAGTTAAGGATGGTAACAGGATTACTAGTTATGTGATAAACTCAGAGAAATAAAAATAATCATAATAAAAATTTACCACTTTTCTCGTACTTACAAAAGGTTCTATGCGTGTATAGAAGATACGCAGATGAAAAAAGCAACCATGGAGTTTCTTGCCCATTCTTCTCCATAGGAAATGCATTTCGAATGGGTGGTAGAGCTACTATTTTTACTATTTATTGACGATTCATAAGTGCCTGTATTGGTTTATATGAATAAAAAATATTCTGATTCTGATACAGCTATGTAATTTCCCTTAGAATCGGCTGAGCAAGAAGAAACGGCCAAGCCTAGTGCACATGATCGGTCTGCAGCGACAAGACCAAATGAGTGCCAGATCGAAGGCGGGTGCTAAATGGCTGTCCAAGGTCAAACGCGGACAGGTCGTACCCAAAGGTAAGAATATACAATCACTTCACTTAACTAAATAGCTACTTACTTAACTTTCGCATTTAGGTTTGTAAAGTTGCAATCTGACTATAGGCAAGGTTGTAGTCTCCCCAATATTGTTTTTTTTAGTACTTGGCTTATAGTTATTTGGATTCAAAGATCAAAATAGTTCCCCATATCATAGATCCTCCTATTGCTAATTTGTTAGGAATTTTTAATTCATTTACAAAGGTATAACAAATCTTTATTTATTAAAAAATTGCAAGTCATCATTCAATTTCAGATTCGACCCGTCTCTCTGTAGTCCACCTCAGTCCACTAGGTTCGCAGCTTAGTTTTAGCAACGCAACCAAGATAGAGAACGTAGTAGATTGGGAGATCATCGCTAAGAAGTACCGCGCTCTTATGAGGGAGGAGAGCGAAGAACCCGTGACGAAGGAAAACGAAGAAGACACTGCGGACAATGTCTCGGAGATAGTTCCTAACAATATATCCAATGCTCCAACTTGAACAGGCGGGGTAAAGTCTTCGGAAGATGTGTGTAATATATATGGGCCGTTCGTTCAACGTTCTTTCCCTGCAGAATAACTGTCGTACAATCCTTTAACAAACTATTTGGTGTAATATACTACAACCTCTAATCCATATACATGTAAGAGCGACAAAGAACTTGAACATCGACGTTTCTTCTCGCCAGAGTAACTGGCAGGAAAGAACTCCTCTATTGAAAGTAGGTCCAAATTGGCGAAGTACAGATTTGATATAAAGGTGAACAAAATAACAGAACTTAACATCCCAACACACATGACCACACCTGATCTGTTTGAGAAAGACGGCAAAAATATTTGATACATACGATATAAGCTTTATCTCTCCTTCATATGGTTAGAACCCCAAGTCTAATAATAACGCTATATAATAGCATGGTTAAATTTGAATTTAGTGGTTGAATTTGTATTCAAGCGATTGTCATTTTGAAACTTAGATGCTTAAAATTAAGCTTAAAATGTCAATCGCTACTGCTACGTTACTTTGCGTAGCGAATTTAAAATCTTTGAATCAGACGATAAATGATGCCATTCACATACCACTATAAATATAGCAAATGTCAATGGCTAAACATCGAATACATCGAACCATATTACACCTTTGGCTAAAATATTGTTTGAGCCAAAGTAGTATATTTTATATATTGTATGAAAATTATGTGTCTAGTCAATTTATTTTCACATAGTTATGATTGGTTGCTCTTTTTGATTCCCACGATATAATGCTGTGTTATGTTTCTATAGTAACTAACGTCTGACACTAAACGAATAGTAGGTAGCACAGTTGTTGCAAACATCAGCATTAAGTTTAGCATCAGAATCTGCTTTGATCGATCCTATTGTCGAAGTCGCGACATGACCGGTAAAGCTGTAAAGGCCACCTCAGGGCCAACAGCGTAAGACCTTAAAAAAATTATGACCGCTGAGATGTTATTATCAGTTGCAAGTTTTGATATAATGGTTGCCATTTCTGTGTTTGAACACTTGTGGAACAGACCGATCCGATATTATTTCGATGGTAAACAAATACAAATATGTCTCATTACACTAGACCTTCATTGCATCAAATTCAAGGAAATAATTAAAACCTCAGGGACCTTACCACCGTCTCTTACAGTAGTATTGTTATAATGATAAGACATTGTACTAAGTAAAACTGAAAGTATTATTAAAAACAGTACTGCCAGAGAGGTTGTGTTCCGCTCGTGTCAATAATAAAATATCCGCTTTTGCATCAGCTGATGTAAAATAAAATTGCTCCTCAGTAACAGATCAGATGGTAGGTAGTGTTTCAATATTATATTGCCTTCACGGCAGCCTAGTTATAGCGGATGGATGGTATAATAAGAACACTGTATATTTTACACTAATCATAATACATAACATAGATTGTAGAAATAACGAATTAGCGCTAGTACATAAGGACAGCGAAGTTATTTTTCCAGCCTAATGTTGTTTAGTACATAAGACTAATTTATTTCTACTAATATTTTTTATAAATAACGTGTTGTGTATTTGTGTAACTGTATTGTATTAAATAAAATCAATACGATTTTTATAATCAATTTGTCGTCTTCATTTAAGTTATCGTTGATAACAAAATGACAAATAATTCAAACTATTCCATTTTCTGTTACCAAGCATAAGGATCCGATTTAAGGTCGGCCTAATCGAGAATTGTGTCGGCTTAAATTATTCTTGCAGCTTTTAGCCACTACTGATATGGCTCAAACCGATAAACATGTTCAGAAGCTTCCTACCCTACCTACCAATAAATTATAATTGAATACATAGTTCTGCATAATAAGAGGTAGATTAGGTACCTACTCTGAGGAATAATTCGTACTCGCAAATAAATAATATTGTGTCTTTAAGGTTAAATAAATAACGTTCGCTTCAAAAACAATTATTATTAGGTTATATTTCTAAATAACGGTGACCTCACCGTTATCGCAGTAAATATTGTGTTTATTTAATGTAAATAAAATTAACCACACACATCTACGCCAGCTGCGTGGTGCCAAGCTTGGTATATATAAATGACGAATAAGACCTGTTTTCTCATCAATTCCTTCATTGCGTTACTTTTCAACCCATTTGTAGCAGTCGCAGTGAGCGTACAGTGTTCATATTTTTACTTTTTTTAATAACCAGGTTAGGGTTCGGCAGTTCGGCCATAAATAACCATGTGGTATCATATTTCGGGAGTATCCGTCGTGTTAATTTGTAAGTATATATCCAACAATTGCATCTTATGATTTTCTATTATTATTAGACCTTATCATGTTTCCCACTAGCGGCTGGGGATTTTATTTCATAAAATTAAAGCTAGATAGATACATTTATAGACTTTCTCAGTAAAAAAAGTAAACTTTAAGACTATTATACCGATATTGCTAAATGAACATTCAACAACCTCGTTCACATTTCCTATGTCTACAATCTTGATCATTGACTGGTTTGGTTTTGATGAGTTGGGAGCAAAGAATTTTAATGAAATAGTTGGGAGTTATGTACTAATTACATATTTAAACGTCGAATATTCTTTCAATGTAAAACCAGCTTTTGTTTTCGTATTACAAAATTAATCAAAGTAGTTCCTATCTAATCTAATATTTTATAACGTACAATTAATTTTACTTATGGATTTCAGGCACTATTCAGTCGAAAAATGCAGCGTATTTGCGTTGCTTCGCAGGGTACGTATCTACTTACCTACTATCTTAGCTATTATAACTGGCAGATTCCTCCTCAATGCAAGGAGTTATCTTCAGGTTATCAATACACAATACCGGGTGGATAACTATGAATCATCTCTTCAATGTCGTAGATCCTCATATTGGTTACCTCCATCATACAGTCCGACATTCACCAAATACCTATGTTCTTTGGCAATCTGCCTAAGAGCTTATTAGCAATAGTTTTCTTTTAATTTCCATCGTAAGATCCTAAATTAAGCAACGCTGGCACTATAGGTACCATAACATTTACTGGGGGCGTCCCAGTTACACCCAGGACAAATTCTGAGAAGGCGATTTCCGAAATTTGTCGATGAAGTGCAGTGATGATGAAGCAAGTGAGCTGAACGGCCTACACTCTTGCCATTAAACCATCTTCATGAAGCCATTTAATTATTCAGCTAGTGTTCTTGAATACTTAACATGTGTTCCAGTTAACTAAATAATCTATGCATTTTTACTTGACTGTTAGCAATACCTAGATACATTTTTAGTAGGTATTTAGTAGCTATATATGAACCGATACAATTGCTATCATGGAGGTACGTTCCGTTTTTCATACTATACGACAATAATTACGAACGTAATTACATAATATTATCACTTGACAATAGCAAATATAACAGTGTGTACCAGAAATCCAAAATAATATTTTAGGTAAATATACGGTAGCTGTGAAAGACCTATCATTGTTACAGACCTTTGAATATTTACCGCAGGTGTCATGTTTTGTCCATAGGGCATGCACCCTAAAAATAACATAGGGCTGTGAATTTGAATTTGAACATTACCAGTGCAAACTACATCTACTAGAGGCGACTACTAATATTCAGAAAACAGAACTTGAAAATTCCGCTTTGGGCAAGAGATATTTAAGTTCTTAAAAATCGCGGCGAAAAAAATTTAAAAAAATCCTGATTGAATTTAGATCAAATGTTTCATACCATTTGGTTGTGTAACTGATACTCATGTAAACCAAGTATTGTTTCGAACTTCTGATACATCCTGTACATGTGAGGCGCCAAAATAGTTTAAAACAAACTGATTGTGGAGTTGGGAGCTACTTAGAAAGTAATCTCAAAGAATAGGAATTCAGGAACAAACAAAAACATATTGCATTCCGGTTTCGTAAAGGTTTGAAGGTTGTTGACTACAATTAAATCAATATTAAAAAACATAAATTAATTAATTAAGCAAGCAGTGGTAGCCGAGTGGTCGAACGCACGCCTTGCAAATCAAAGTGTGCAGGTTCAAACCCCGGCTCGCACCTCTGGGTTTATGTGCGAATCTCATTTTCATCCGAGATTACCACTTGCTTTGAAACGGTGAAGGAAAACATCGTGAGGAAACCTGCACGTCTATAAAAAGGCGTGTGAAGTTCACCAACCCGCACTGGGCCAGCGTGGTGGACTATAGCCCAAGAAAAAAATCTCCCTCGTAATGAGGGAGAATGTGCCCGGTATAATGGCAATAGGCTCGCCCCCTATTACATTGGGACCAAAAATACATGCGCGAAGTGTGGGCGCACTGCAGTGCACCTCTGCCTACCCCTTCGGGGAATACAGGCGTGTTGATGTATTTATGTATAAATTAATATTAGAAAGTAGCACCCAGAAAATTTAAATTCCAGTTCAATCGACAATTACATGGAAGTGAATCTGGACAACGCTACAGCGCTCGTAAATACTATATACTTCGATGTTACCAAAGATACCGTAATGTATACCTTTGGATACTTGGGCAAAATGGACGGTAACGCCACCAAAAGTATATTGAACGCGTACTTTGACTACTACGATGGCAGGAATGTGTGTGTAATGAACTGGCAGAAAGAGGCAAACTCCGGTATCATAGGAGTGAGCTACCCTTATGTAGTGGAGGTTACGCACGATGTGAGTACTAATTTGTTTCACGTATCAAGCTTGCTCTTTAAGCTTGAAGCTTAAAGCTTTAAGCACTGGGGCGTCAAGACACGCTCTAAAAGTTTTCCAATACCTACCAAAACTAACTCTATATCACACGATAATTAAATGTCTGCGACAAAGCGACCACGCTGCAGGACGCTTTTGTGGATAGTCCACAGGAATTGTCTAGCTTTTTTTTTTTTTTTTGAAGGACTTGCACTCCAACCAAGGCCTTAAGGGCAGGAATTGTCTAGCATTCTGCATTCTACTGTACGTGTGTATGTCACTGAACTGCTCCTAAACGGCTGGACCGATTTGAATGTATTTTTTTGTATGCGTTTGGGTGGCGCCCTGGATGGTTTAGATTCACAATTGGACCCGGTAGGGGGCGCTGCTTTCGTATGTATTTCTGAGGCGGTACGAATTTCGCTGGGTCAGCTAGTAAAAATATATATATATAGCTAATATAACTAGCTACTAATATAGTTTGATCAACACTCAATAAGCATTTATTTATGTAATGGCCCTGACTCTCTGTTGTCTTTCAGCTCGCCAAAAAATATGCGACAGCGATACTGGACCTGTTCGAAGCTGGCATGAGTCTAGACAGCCTGCACCTTGTGGGTTTATCTTTGGGAGCGCACATGTGCGGGGAAATTGCCAGAAATATATTGTCTACTATCGGTCAAATTTTATCACGGTAAGACGGTAAAACTTTAGACGGAAGATGAGAGTTTATCAACTTGCGTTGCCGTAAAGTTGCTTAAAAATAAAGCGGTTCCTCGATTTTGCCAGCTGTTTCGACGCGATACAATTGATAAGAGAACGCTGAACTCTTTCTGGCTCTATCTCGACACATTAGCCCAGAATTTATTAATGATATGTTTTCAATCTTGTATGTTTTTGTTACTGCATAGTCACGAGAGTTGGCACATTTTAACAGCCACGGATTGCCACGGCGGAAATTAGCCATACGTCGAGTTACCCTGACCAGTGGAAATACCCATAAGATGTATTTTTATTTCCAGTATAACGGGCTTAGACGCCGCATATCCAGAATTCGATGGGTTGTTAAAAACACAACAACCGTTGAGCAAGACAGATGCCAAATTTGTGGTCATCTTTCACACGGATCCCAAGAATATGGGCATGGAGACGGCTACTGGCACCATTGACTTCTACTTTAACTATGGGTTTTACAAAAACGGTACCAATAGGCAGCCTGGCTGCGAGGGAGGTGTAGCTGTTCCTTTCTCGGACAAAGGTAAGAACATATAAAACACAATTTAAAAAAAAAACCCTGAGATTGTCAGCTGTAAAAGTACCAGGACAACATAAGGGACGAGGATAGTTGATATCAAACGATAAATTTATTCCGGCAGGAATAATAATTCGCTGAAAAGACTGGAGCGAGTAAATTCACTTAAGTCTCCCAGAAAATGTACTCTGTGGTGATATACAAAAAGTTTTGATTTCTGTAGCAAAATCCACGAGACCATGTGGCTAAATTCGCTTGCGTCATTCTCATGGCCATAATGTACGAGCAAGATGGCTTTATATTTGGTGTTATCCAATTAAATGTACCTAGTCTTAAGTTGGGGTCTTCTTTAATTTCAGCTTTATGCAGTCACAACCGCTCGGTAGGCTTCTATGTAGCTACTTTGGCAGATCCTAAGAGCATGCCAGCTAGCAGGGCTGTTAGCTACGACGCTTGGGTTGCAGCCAATGGCGCGCCTAATAACAACACTTACGTAGGAGACTTGGCCAATAGAGAGTAAGTAGCTTTTTAATAGCTGACTCTTTTGGAGTAAAATTCGAATAATGCATTACCGTCATATATCATCCTGCCTGCATTCCCCAAAGGAGTGGACAGAGTGCACAGCGGTGCACCTACACTTCGCCGTTGTATTTCCAAAGATATTAGGTGCGAGCCTATTACCATTATACCAGGCATATTCCTCTTCTTTTGACGAGGGAAGTTTGAGCCATCGTCTACCACCCTGGTCCGATGCGGTTGGGTAAACTTCACACGCCTTTCTATAGTCGTGCAGGTTTTCCGTTTCACGATGTTTGCCTTCACCGTTCAGCAAGTGGTAAACATTACAAACAAATTACCTACAGCCCTTTTTTAACGTGCACTGCTGGGCACGGGCCTCCACTCAATGCGAGGGGGATTCAGGCCATATGGACTATAGTATGGTAAACTTTATTGAATGAAAATGATATTCGCACGTGAAATCCTAAATCCCAGAGGTGCGAGCCCCGGATTTGAAGCTGCGCCCTTTGAGTTCGTTCGGGCATTCTACCAGCCAAGCTGCCATTGCTATCTAATTCGAATAATTTATTCAACTGTAATATTCATCTTGTTTTATTGACAGGTACTGCGGTGTGTATTACTTGACCACCAACGACGCAATGCCTTTTGGCAAGGGAGATGCGGGGCTGCACCCATAGAAAAAAAACTCACTGCAAATAGGACACACTGACACTGATACACTGACAATGGGTTCTATAATGTAGGTAACAAAATAAAGTAAACTAAACTAGGGGTAGTGTTTTATTACTTGAATATATAAGAAACGGCACTATTTTTAACCGACTTCAAAAAGCCATATACGTATACCGCATATAGGTATACCGCATATATCCGGCGTCTGTCGACCGATTTCGAAAAAACTTGTTTTGTTTAATACGGATTGGTAACAAAAGGTTGTTTGAAAATATGCAAATAATATCACCTCATATATTACTTGCATATTTTCAACGATTATTGACACAAAATATTAAACCGACTTCAAAACCACAAATAGGCACTAAAAAGCAAAAAATAAATTAATATAATTATTATAAGCGCTACCCAAGTCATATATTTGAAGTCGGTGCCAGCCAAGTCTAATTGGTAGTTGATAGATACTATCTACAAGTAACTACCTACTTACTACATACATACATTGAGTGCCTATTTGTGGTTTTGAAGTCGGTTTAATTTTTTTTGTTAAAAATATATTTTTTTTATCTCAAATATTTTACGAGTTATTACATAAACGAGAGGTTAACACGAGTACTCCATTATGTTCTTTTATTTTATTCGTAGATTATGTTATAAGAGCACCAAGATACAGACCCTAAGTCTTGTTTGCTTCGCTCACGAACAATGTTATAGGTATAGTAGGTAGTAACTTTCACTAAAGTAAGTTTTTTTCTTAATTTTGTGCGTGGCACACCTCTACGAAATTAAGATTGTCTATGTCAAGACATATAAAACCAGGGACCCCTTTTTGGCATGATCGAGACATCTCTAATTCGACATAATTTATTTATTTATTTAAGGATAACCCAAAAGGCTTACAATATAACTTACATTAAAGAACAGTGGATTAATACATGGATTAATGCAGCCTTAATTATGGGCTTCCACGGCAAGCGAATTAGTCTGATGTGCTATTGAAAATTAATTTAATTAAAAAATAATATCGAAACAAAACGTCAAATAAGTCGTATTTTTTTCGTTTTCGATTCTGTTTTTTCAGGTGGCCATTGCATGCATTGTAGTCGTAAAACATCATTTGAAGGGTACAGGCAAATAACAGGGAATGCTACTTTTTTTTTTGTTTATTTTTTCATATTTTGTGTAACGTATTTTGAATTCTAATCATTAGAATTTAAAAAGAGTTATCATATGGCGCCAAAAATGCAGTTTTGTTTATGGCCAAACTATAAAATTGTTGGAATAGTTGAACTTTCAAATAGATTTTTCCCAAAATTCATTCAAAGTCAAAGTCAAATCATTTATTCTGTATAGGCCTATGGGGGCACTTACAATTTGTCAAGTTTACATTTTTTTTCTTATATTCTACTATAGTACCACCGGATCGAAACGCGACCTCATCTGAGAAGATCCGGCAAGAAACTCAGTGGGCTGAACATTTTTTAAATCGCCAAAACTTATTACAAATACATAGGTACATATAGCTCCAGTATGTTGCCTTAGAGCTGCTTTTAATAATAAAGATAAGATAATAATACGTTAGTAAGGTAACACACGCTACACAGTAATTAATTAGGACATTCCTTGTTATTTGCTTGTACCCTTCATTTGGACCTTCTAACTCACCCTGTATAAATTGCTTTCTTGTAAATTTTCACTTTAAAAACCTATCTATGTAGGTATATAGGTGTCAATATCAATGAGCGCATTGCCAGTGTCTCATGTAGTACAGACCGCACATAGCAGTAAAAATTAACTATGCGGTATCGTGTTTGGAGAATATCCGGCGTTTTAATTTGTAAGTAAACTTGGTATCTACTGTCGTACACTTATTGAAAATACCTTATATTCCAAACAAAGCTATAAGTATTGTTGTACTCGTATTTCGAAGAAAAAAAAATACATCATCACGCCTGTATTCCCCGAAGGGGTAGGCAGAGGTGCACAGTAGTGCGCCCACACTTCGCCGATGTATTTTGGTCCCAATGTAATAGGGGGCGAGCCTATTGCCATTATACCGGGCACATTCCCCCTCAATACGAGGTAGATTTAGGCCATAGTCCACCACGCCACGCTGGCCCAGTGCGGGTTGGTGAACTTCACACGCCTTTCTATAGACGTGCAGGTTTCCTCACGATGTTTTCCTTCACATTTCAGCAAGTGGTAATCATTGTTGAAAATGACATTCGCACATGAAAATTATCTCAGAGGTGCGGGCCTGGGCTTTAAACTTGCACCCCTTATGTTAAAGGCTGGCGTTCTTGCCCGCGAAGCTACTACTGTTACTATTTCGAACAAAGTTCCACATTTTGTGATCTGGCTCAAAACACAAATCCAGCAGTATGGATTAATATTACTTAAATTTTTGACAGCTTTTGTTATTTCAAAAACCTGCTGAAAGCGGAGCAAAATAATGTTAAAATAATAAATCAATAACAAATAGTATTAGTATTATGGTCCCTAATTTGATTTCAGTTAGTAGGGGTATTATATCAGCGGAACCAGTATCTTTTAAAAATCCGCGGCTCAAAAAGACAACCAATGATTTGTGATAGTGCAACATTTTTTAATAGTTAAATTATTTTTAGGGTTCCGTAACTAAAAAGGAAAAAACGGAACCGTTATAGGACCACTTTGTTGTCCGTCTGTCTGTTTGTTTGTCAAGACCCTTTTTCTCAGAAACGAGTCAAGGTATCAAGTTAAAATTTACAAAAGAGACTCGTGTATGCGGTCCCTTGATGCCCTAAAAAATCAAACTTCTAAGTTAACGTAATCAAAAGATACGGCGGTTTATGTTGCATTTTCAGTACATTTGCACGGGAATCAAAAACCTATAGGGCACTTCCCGTTGACCTAGAATTATGAAATTTGGCAAGAAGCAAGTTCTTATAGCACAATGAAGAAGAAAATCCGGAAACTGTAAATTTATTCTTAGATAATGTTTTTTTGTGATAACAAACTTATTTTGTAGTTACTTTGTATGGGGACACTATACCAACCGCAAAGTTAGAGTAATGCTCGGTGCTTTCATAGTTTAGGTACGGAAGCCTCGGTGCGCGAATCCAGCTCGCACTTGGCCGGTTTATGAGCATAACATTTATGTTGCTTCTGTATTACAGGCATTATTCAGGTGATAGATTCAGCAGCTTTACGATGCTACTCAGGGTATGAACTTTCCAATTAATTAATTTTATTAAAAACCTTTTATAGTTGGTAGCAACTTAGAAAGTAATCTCAGCCGACAGGAATGCAGGAAAATCATTTTGAAGGTTGTTAACTGTATTTTAATAATCATAGCAGTGGTAGCCGAGTGGTCGAACGCACGCTTTGCAATCAAAGTGCGCAGGTTCTATCCCCGGCCCACACCTCTGGGTTCCATGTGCGAATCTCATTTTCATCTGAGATTATCACTTGCTAAGAAACGGTGACGGAAAACATCGTGAGGAAACCTGTGTGCCCGGTATAATGGCAATAGGCTCGCCCCCTATTACATTGGGACCAAAATACATCGGCGAAGTGTGGGCGCACTGCAGTGCACCACTGCCGACCCCTTCGGGGAATACAGGCGTGATGATGTATTATTATTATGAGTAGCTGATTCCTAAATTCTACCTACATAATAACATTGTCCAAAGTTATCAACTTTTTTTTCTGTGAGTAAGTGTCCTTCGCACTCGAAAAAAAAGACTCGCCTTGCTCTAACGAAGAGTGTTATTCTTCGGAGCCTTTGCGTCTACAGACGTACAGATTAAAATGCGATCTTAGCTGGTGCTTAGAGACCTTGAGAATTGGTAGATTATAGTTAAAACCAAAATTATCTTTTGGTATAACTTTATGGCGGAAAAGGGAAGATCTTCCAGCCAAGCGGGGGTATGCCTGGCAGAGCCCGCTTCTCCGCTAGAAGTTAATGTTGGAGATTTGTATACATAGCTACGATCATCGAGAACTCTGCTATCGCGGTTTAGGATTAACGTAGGACTTAGTATGGTGACTCAGTTTTTAATATACGTCGCATTGCGATGTGTTGCTTGACGCCATCTATCAGCGTATGATAGAAGTTCTGTATTTGTGGCGAGGTTGAACATTTTACTTTACCTCAGATATACTTGGGTCAGCTATCACAACTCATTAGATATACATATAGTTATATTTTAAATACATTTCTTAACACGGTAGCTGGTACACTAGGTTTTAAAAGCCTTGTGAGTATCTTTGTGGCTATGCGAGCGCCGATATCGTACTATTTCACTCGGTACGCACCAACAAAATTACTCCCACTAGGACTAATCAACCTGGCTGCGCACAGTTAGAAGAACATGAAAACTGGCCTAGTAGTAAACGTGTTAAATGATACTTTAATTGATTCTAACGAAGCAGAAGGTAACGGCACTTATATTTAAAATCGTGCTCTATCCCACCTTCCGCAAACTGATGCTGAGACTGATATGTTTAATTAAAATTCCAGTTCAATCACCAATTACAAGGAAGTGAGCTTAGATAAATCTAAAGTACTCGTGAATACTACATACTTCAATGTTACCCGACAGACCTTAATGTATGTCTTCGGATACCGAGGAAAAGTCGACGCTCACTCTACGGTCATAATGCTGAACGCATACCTTGCATATGATGACAGGAATGTGTGTTTACTTAACTGGGAGAAAGAGACAAACTTTGGCCCATTAGTAATAAGCTACCCTTTAGTGGTAAAGTTTGCACAGGAAGTAAGTATATTATTTTTAGTGCTAGCTCCAAGCATTTAGAAAACAAAAATTTCTCTTAATTTATGAGAATTGAATACCACGTATATAGTTATTTATAATACAAGCGTCTTTTACTATAGGTAGACACGGTAGAGCTATGACCTTAAATACGGAGAAATATAACAGAACTAAAAGTAAGAGTGCTTATAGTAAATTAATTAACAAACAATTAAAAGCATTTATTAAGTACCTACTTATACTCGTATATTTCTAAAATATGTATAAACTACGCTAGCCTAAAAAACAAACAGTATACGCTAAAACTTATAAATCTCTATTATAATGATACAAGAAATAAAAATATAATCAAATTACAGATCGCCAAGTATTTTGCTAAAGCAATACTGGACTTGTCAGATGCTGGCATGAGGCTAGACACGCTGCAGCTGATTGGTTTGTCTCTAGGAGCACATCTTTGTGGGACTACAGGAAGAGAAGTGCTTGCTCACGGCAAAACTATAGCACGGTAAGTTAACCGACTGTGCGAGTCTCTTCAACGAAACTACATTGACAGGGCAAGCAAACTTTGCAGCGAGGCGGCGTGGCTTTTACTACGGAAATTAGATTTTTATGCATATTGATACAGACGCGTTTTGGTATTAGCTAAAAATTAGACGCGCGGCTTTTTAAGCACTAGTGTGCTAAGTGTGCTAACCTATACATTTTTCAGTATCACTGGCTTAGACCCCGCGTATCCAGAATACGATGAGCTATTCCGTATAAAACAGCCGCTGAGCAAATCAGATGCCGGATTCGTGGACATCATACACACGGACCCTGGGCATAAGGGCATGATGACACCGACTGGCACCATTGACTTCTACGCCAACTTTGGGTTGTACAAAAACGGTACTAACAGACAGCCGGGCTGCAAGACGGGACCATCCATTTTTTTTTCAACTGATGGTATGGAAACATCCATTTTTTATTACTAGGTTTTTGTAGTGTCGAATAACCGACGAAAGAAACGGAGGTGGTTCTCAATTCAATGCGTTTTTTTTTCCATTACAAAATCAAATCAAAAATCTTTAATGTATAGTATACATCGAGCACTACCAAACGGTCACGATGCCTTTGTGAGGCTTCTTTTCCTCCTATTTGAGAGGTGTCAGTATAGTAAATAACCTATAAGCTGAACTAAGGCACTACTGTTACGTAGTAAATACTGAGCTGGTAGTAGGTATACGGTGGAGGAAAAATAACGCCATGCAATCAACGTAATATACTCATCGTAAGATCCCAAAATAATTGTACTATGGGGACCATACAATGGAGCGGGGGCTTTCCTAGCTACACCCAGATCAGGGAAAACTCTGAAAAGGCCATTTCCGAAAATTGCTGAGCCGAGTGACCTCAGCTAGTCCGACAAAAACCACCACCAAGCCGTCGTAGTTTGGTTTGCCTATTTTCTCACTCTTAGTAATCATTTAGAATGATATATACGTATTACTTATTGCGTATGCGTAGTAAGAAATACCCAACAATCGGTTTTTATATGAAAACCACAATGTAGAATAGGTGTTAAGGTCACAGCTATTATTTTCAGATCTATGCAGTCACAACCGTGCGGTCGAGTACCAGGTTCAATCCCGGTACACTCCTGAAGACTTGCAGGCTAGCAGAGCTGGTAGCTATGACGATTGGGTCGCTGCACACGGCGAGCCAAATAACGTCACTTGTATAGGAGATTTAGTAAATAAAAAGTTAGTATAGGTTTTGAAAACAGACAAGTTCGAAGATATGTGCTTATATTTCGTGATTTAGAATGGGTATGTATGACAAGCGTGGAAGGATCAATCGTAATGTTATACGAAATCATTTTGTGAAGTCAAAATATCGATTTTTTTGTCCCCAAATTAAAATATTAATTTATATTGTTATTTCTATACAAGCAATAGCCTGGTCAGTCCACTTTGCCCTTCCGTTTTGTTTATCTTAAAGTCAAATATAATTTAAAAGTAACGGCTGATTTAAGAGCCGTTGGCCCAATCACAAACACATCAAGAACCTTGTAAAAACGCGGATAAATATTTCTTACTTCTCGTTTTTAACAAGCTATACCTATATATTCTAATTATATCTTAAGATACGAGATTAATGTAAGCTGAAGGATGATGTGGTGACTAAGATTGAGAAAAGTATGTTGAGGTGGTTTGGCCATGTAGAGGGGATGAGTGAAAGTAAACTGACAAAAGAAATATACCAGGCGAACGTGAGTGGAAGTCTAGGAAGGGCGCCCAAGGAGGACCTTTCACGACCAGATTAAAGTCTCTTCCAGAAAGGTCAAGTCCGTAGCACCCTCAACCGACGCAAGTGCATGAAAAGATGTATGACTGTGGATGAAACGAAAGAGGTATGTCAGGATCGTAGCATGTGGCAAACGGTAGTCTCTGCCTACCCCATGGGATACAGGCGTGAGTATATGTATGTGAGTATAACACTTATTCTTTGAATTCTTATCGACAGGTATTCAGGCGTATACTACTTGACTACCAACTCTAAGTCTCCTTTCGGTCGAGGACGTGCGGGACTACTACCATAGTAGATATATATACTTACTACCTAAATAAGCAGTTGTAATTAATTAATATATGACTGTATTCATATAATAAAGACTTTATATATAATTAAACTAGCAAAGAAGGTGTTTTTGTCTATATATTTTGCATGTGACTGTTTAAGTGTTTAAAATAAATACATTACTTTGGTTGCCTTCTTCATCATTCTTTTTTTTTATGTTAGTTGGTATTTTTTGTTTTCTAATTGCAATTTCCTTCCTTGACAATAGCATAATACCAGCTAAATACGATTGGAGCCATTCCTCATTTAATTCTATTTAAATTTATTATGTCGTAAAAATACGAAGAAATTAAGCAGCGTGCGTTTGATGCCCCAATGTATCCGGGCATATATTGTACTAAATTTGTAAGGTATCGAACTTCTCCTTTTGAAACTACACCTACATTATTGTATGTCGGGGCGAGTAGGACCGATCTTTAAAAATTGGTATCAGGTGAATGTGAACGAATGTGAAAAAAAACCTTGAAGGTATTAGTTGTAGACGTATAATAAAACAATTTCGTTTTCAATTCAAGCATAAAAACCTCTTGCACACTGGAGCGTCAAAAGTTGCGCGTCATAATGATTGCCAATACCAAAACGTACTAGTGTTCATATACATAAAGATTAAATTACTGTGGTAAATGCATGGAGATATTATAACGGAGATGGCATATCGAGCCCGCGCTGCGGTAAATTTTTCTGGCTTATCTGACTCCACCGTTGTTGTTTTCCCATGTAGTGACCGTATACTACAGGTACATGAGATAACAACAATGGCGGAAAAATCGCCGCAGAGCTATACGAAGACTGGAGTCGTTATGGGTACTCTAGATACTTTATGGGTAAAAGCCACGCGCCCGCGTGTCAAAATCTCGATGAAGAATGAACATTTTATATGAGTGTCAATACAGTTCGTTTAGGTATCGGCAAATAAATCAACGCACGTTTTGACGTACCAGTGTGCTGGGGACTTAACAATGACACCAATTTTATGTACGTACTCAAGCTTCCAGTATACACAATTGGACAAAACTAATAGTATTGCCATCTCGTTTATACTAGGCCTGCCTTTTAAGTTCTGTCGTTTCCATATTTCCCGGCAATTTTGAATTTGGAACTGTTCTATATTCGAATGTGTTTAAATTTTGAGTCTCAAAACAGTTAAAAGTATTAGGATTAATGCTATTGTTTAGTCACAGCGTCGATTGGAATCTGTCAGGTCACGTACAAAAATGAACCTTTCTAAGGAAAATGTTCGTGCAATAATTTTCTACAACTTTAGAAGAGGCCTGACACGGCTTCAGTGTTTTGAAGAGCTAACATCTGTGTTCAGTGATGAAGCCCCATGTCTGCGGACTGTCGAACGCAGGTATTTAGAATTCCAGCGTGGACATACTAGTGTAAGTGACAAATCTCGCGAAGGACGCCCAAAATCCGCCTTCACTGAAGATAGCATCATTGCCGTGAGACAACTAATTATCGAAGATCGTCATGTGACATATCGAGAGATAGAGGCTCTATTAAGCATCTCAGGGACAACCATTCAGAAGATCTTGCATGAAGCGTTTGGTGTGAGAAAGCTAGTTTGCCGTTGGATACCGCATCTGCTTTCCGACGATCACAAGGCGGCCCGCGTCAGATGGTGTAAGAAAACTCTGCAAAGGTTCAACCGATGAGAGACAAATCACGTCTACGACATCATAAGTGCTGACGAATCTTGGATCTAAGCCTACGATCCTGAATCCAAACAACAATCTACAATCTGGGTCTTTCAAGACGAGCCAAAGCCGACTAAAGTTGTTCGTTCTCGAAGCTCTTCAAAGAAGATGGTGGCCACGTTCGTTGGAAAAACCGGCCATGTTGCGACTATTGTACTTGAAGATCGTAGAACGGTTAACGCAGAGTGGTATACCACAGTTTGTTTACCTAAAGTCATCGTCGAACTTCGAAAATCTAACTCAAAGCGACGCATCATCCTGCACCACGACAACGCAAGCTCACACAGCGCTCGTCAAACGATTGAGTATTTGAAGCAGGAAAATGTAGAAATTCTTGACCATCCTCCATACAGTCCTGACCTAAGCCCTAACGATTTCTTTACATTTCCAAAAATTAAGAAAATTCTTCGTGGTCAAAGGTTCCAGTCCGGTGAAGAAGCAGTCGACGCTTTCAAGTCAGCCATTTTGAACACCCCACTTTAGAGTGGAATAAATGTTATAATAACTGGTTTGAGCGAATGGAAAAGTGTATTAAGCTACGTGGTGGATACTTTGAAAAACGATAAAAAGTACTATAAGGTTCGAGTTGTGTTTTTTTCTTTAAACGCCATAACTTAAAAGGCATGCCACGTAATACATCATCATCATCATCTATTTCTATTAATCTATTTACCTTCCAGCCTACCTTCCAGAATTATTAGACTTACTCTAAGCCTTCCAGTACCTATAATGGCATTAGGTATTAAGTAAGTGTGTGTTTACAATAATCCTATCCATAGATTAAGTCTTTCTATAATTGTGAGGGTTTTGGTGAAGTGGTTTGAGCGTCTGACTGGTCACGGGAACTTTAATAAATACCTCTTTAATTTAGGTATCACGGACAGCCCCCTATGCAGAGCATGCATGGAGGCGGAAGAAACAGCCGCTCACGTCTTGAATGGCGAACTACCGAGCACTCTACCTGGGCTCACCGGATAGTCTCCAGAAAGTCTTTGGCGACGTTAAGAAGCTGGAGAACTTCCTGGATGAACTGGGATGGCTGGAGTAACCAACCACCATCCTACATCACACAAAACAGGCGCAATAGACGTCGAGTTGTGGAAAACGCCCACAGAAGAAGTGAATCGAGCGTAGGGCGCACTGTGTCGGATGATTGCTGGTTCTATTCCAGTCTGCTTAAAATGTTGGAAATGGCCATTCAGAATTTGGCTCGGTCTGGGTGTATCTGGAATCACCCCCCAGTGCATTGTACGGTACCTATAGTACAAGCTTTGCTTAGTTTGGGATCGTACGATGAGTATGTGTTGTCTGGCGATGTTTATTTATTACAATTAGTGGAATCTTGCAACTGAATTTTAAATCAGTTATCTTTAACTGATTGAGTTGAAATTTGGTATACACTCTTATTTTGGATGACAATGCATACTTAGCTATGTGAGGTCATTCTAATTCCAATATGGCGGATCGTCCAAGATGGCGGAATAGTTAATTTTTCTGCACTACCACAGTATGGGTATCAAATTTATGTAATCAAAGGGCTTGCTGAGGACAATACGAAAACTATGGGCAATTAACTAAAAGCTTGTTTTTAAATTATTTTTTTTACCATTAATATTTATTTATCTTTGCGACAATAAAATAATCAACTCTACATAAATAGGTACGTTCATTGGTACAATTTTAAGAATCAAGGCCGAATTAGATTTACATAAAAATACAAATTGGTCATTATAAACATATACAGGGTGATTTAGAAGGCTGAAATAATACTTTGGGTACATAAACGGTAGCTCATATGTGGATACTTAGTGAAGACAGTTTATACTCAACTATCATAGTTTCTGAGTTAGTATAGGCCTTTGCATATTTGTCACAGGTATCGCGTTTTGGTTACATCCATAACCCTATTCAGCAGTGTAAACTACAATGATCAGGGACGACTGCATAGGACTGGAGATATTACGAGTAATAGAAATTGATGACAAAAAAAAGTTGGAAAAACATGGTCGAATTTCGATCAAAGTTTTATATCATTCAGTTGTATATCCGATACTAATGCAAACGTCAAAGTATTATTTCGGACTTCTGAAACACCCTGAATATATTATGAGTTTATTCGTTATAAATAAGAAGTGTCTGTTTGTTCGTCTAATGTAAGTATGTATCTACTTTAAGCGTATTATGTTTCCGCACTATGACTTGGCTATAATTTACGGCATTAGTTACAAAAAATACTGTATAGGAGATCGAGGATTGTCAACACGAAACTGACGTATAGGTACACCTATCTTGTATATCATCTACAAACCTCTTACAATTGCATTTGTCAGTAAAAAATTGTTAAATTTGTTTGTCAATACCAATACCGAGAACCCCTGAGCTAGTAGTGGAGACGGAGGCATAACTTTGTAAATGACAATACTAACTAACTACAGCCCTTTTAACGTCCAACTGCTGGGCACGGGCCTCCCCTCAATGCGAGGGGGATTCAGGCCATAGTCCATCACGTTGGCTCAATGCGAGTTGGCACATCTATCGAGAACTAGTCAAGTTCCCTCAGCCGTGCAGGTTTCCTCACGATGTTTTCCTTCACCGTATCATAGCAAGTGATAATCTCGGATGAAAATGAGATTCGCTCATAAACCCAGAGGTGCGAGCCGAGGTTTGAACATGCACACTTTGATTGCAAGGTGTGCGTTCGACCACTCGGCTACCACTGCTTCTAAAATGAACAAATGACAATATAAAAAAATATTATTTATCAAACTAAAAATGTACATTCGAATGAATTATTTTCAGAATTAGTGCTGGAAGGCATATCAACTTAATACTACTTGTCGGGGGGAGAAAGGAGGACTATACAGGAGAGCAAGCTCATTCGACGCAGAAAAATTCGCTGATTCCAAATATGTACGTTCACTCCTCGTTATTAACATTTTGTGTTCAATATTTAAACTTTCACCTATTCATTTTAACATAATTTATATTTTAACGCAGTCGACACTTTTACTTATGTGAAGTAATTCCCTACAGTATTTTCGCTCATCTTAAGCGTCAAGAGTTTTTGTTCATAACAATCAATGTTTGGTACAAAATAAATAAATTAAACTATTCATTACTTAAAATGAAAATATATATAAGAATACCCACATATGATTATTTAAGGTTTTGTCCGCGTGGAATGGTAGCAAGAACGCTGACTGCTTTTACTCGACAATTATATCAATATTTTTTATATTTTAAGACCTTTATCCTAAACCATGACAGATACTATTTCCTCTATGCTTCTATTTATTTGGGAAGTCATTGGAATTTGTTTTATCAGTGGCATCGTTGTATCAGTAGGCTGCGCGCGCGCACCCGCCGACAACCGTATGCGGTTCGACACGGCGGAATAAACACACAATTGTTTGAAACTAATAAACAGAAAATTTTTCGTGAACAGAAAATAATTAGCAGATAAAAATTGTGTGAAGATTTAAAATGTGGAATGTGAATAATTATTTGTTTAGAACAATCATTTTCGTGTGTTAGTATCTTAACTACGTATTATATACCTAATATCCAATTATCTTATTATAAGTATTTAGATACCTGTTATAAACCCCAAAGTTCAAACAAATTTAAACCTATCAACAAATTAATTACAAAAGTGTCAAAACAAAACAAACAAATCAATAACAAATCTAATGTAAACGGATCACAGCGACATTTTATCAATTACCTACTTTACTGTAAATTTGGTAGGAAGATATATCTATCGAATAAATATTGAATGTCAAAACCTAGTGTATATTTTAAAGGCTGTGTTTTTTATAGCTGTTTGTACAACTTTCTTGGACTATTTTCCCTTGTCTGAATTCATTGACCTAAGGCAGGTATATAAGCATCGACGTAACATCTGCTTCTTCTCAGTCGGACACTCTTGTCAGAGTGGTCGTGGTTATGTGTTGCTCTTCTCGGAAATGGCCGCTGCTTTTGCAATTCTTCTCCAGGTGACTCTGTTAATTGCGTTGCGAGAGCATTCTACTATCGGGCATTTTGTTGTAGTTTTAATAATATCTACCCATCTTCTATAATTATCATCTTCTATAACATCTGCTATAATTAAAGAAATAAAATACCGATTAATTAAACCAAATTTCCTAACAAACTATAACAAAATCATTATGGGATTGTACAGCTCAGGTTCAAAACAAAAATCGAAATATTGCCCGTCATGTCAAAGTGTAGCGTGTGTTGCCTTACTAACGTATTATTATTCTATCTTTATTATTAAACGCAGCTCTAAAGGCAACACACTGGAGCTATATGTACCTGTGTATTTGTAATAAGTTTTGGCGATTAAAAAAAAATATCAGCGCACTGAGTTTCTTGCCGGATCTTCTCAGTTGAGGTCGCGTTTCGATCCGGTGGTAGTATAGTAGTATATAAGAAAAAAAAATTAAACTTGACAATTTGTAAGTGCCCCCATAGGCCTATGTTTATGACTTTGACTTTGACCTTAGTTACTTATACCAAAGTAAGTATCGGGATAGATAAAGTTGCAAAATAAATGTACTCTCAACTCTATCCACATAAAGGTTTCCATTTTTATACACACACTATTAAACTATATTTGTTACTCCTAAAAATATTGCTATCTTACACATACATTACTGATATAAGCAGGGCGGCAATGTCGATTTAAATACAGATATAACTCTCCATTTGTTGATAGGAAACATAACAAACTGAAAAAGTTTTTCCATACAATTTTACAGGTTTTCTACGTTTATCGGGAGCGGCATTTTTGCGATGTTACAAAGGGTAAGTTTTATGAATTATAATAACTAAGCTAAAAATGGCTGGCATTCCATCGATATAAGTAGCCACATCCTTAATTTGCACGACACATAGGTAAATAAAAAAACTGGCCAAGTGCGAGTCGGACTCGCGCACGTAGGGTTCCGTACCATTATCTATAAAAACGAGCAAAAAAATCACGTTTGTTGTATGGGAGCCCCCTTAAATATTTATTTTATTCTGTTTTTTAGTATTTGTTGTTATAGCGGCAACAGAAATACATCATCTCTGAAAATTTCAACTCTCTAACTATCACGGTTCATGAGATACAGCCTGGTGACAGACGGACGGACGGACAGCGAAGTCTCAGTAATAGGGTTCCCGTTTTACCCTTTGGGTACAGAACCCTAAAAACTAAAAGGACTTACTTTAATAAGGTCATAAATAGTTTTTTATATTATTCACTAATGCATTAAAACACATTTCAAAAACTGCTTTGTAACGAACCTGTGCAGGTTTGTGTATAATTTTGGGGTAATTAATTATTTGTCACACACAGAAAGATATGCAATAGTTGTTTGAATATTGTGCCAAGCCAAGGTTATAAAAAGTGGAATTCTAGGCCCATAAACATAATAATGACGTAACGAATATTAAACCGCCATCACCTAATCGGACGAGACCACTTTCTTTGCCAATGCAACCGCTGTTAGCTATTGATCGTCGTAATAACTGGTTTGTACGAGTAAACATTACATCCAAATGCATGGAAAGGATTTATACACGGTGTTTACATGAGTATCGGGTACCTATCTATATACATACATACAAATAAATAAAATTGGAGTGTCTGTTTGTAATATCAAAATAACACTTTTTTACCAAATGCGTATTATGAAAGTATATACGATACCTATAACGAAAACGCAATTTTAAATTTTTTTGTCTGTCTGTCTGTCTGTCTGTCTGTTTGTTTGAGGTAAACTTCTAAACGGCTGAACCGATTTCAATTGGACTTTCACTGACAGATAGCTGACGTTCCAAGGCGTAACTTAGGCTACTTTAATTTTAGAAAAAGCATTAGGGTTCCGCGGGAAAAACATAATACCCATATTTCCGGGTAATCTCCCTAAAGTCCACGCGGGCGAAGTCGCGGGCACAGCTAGTACATAAATATAAAATAAAAATTATAAAAAAAATATCGAAATTCAACCACGATTTTACATTATTTTTATTTATTTCAATTCTTGCTTTACCGTCTGTATAGAGCCTAACGTCAAAGCAAGAATTAAAACCGGAGTTTACAAGGTAAAATCCACTCCTTCTATTGTTGCAGTCGGTTAATAAAATGTAGCCTATGTTACCCGGGCTATAGTAACAAATCGATTGACATCTTATTCATCAAAATCGGATGATTAGTTTAGGCGCTACGGAGGAACATACATAAATACATAGACTGCTACAATAATAACCCTTCTTTTTGGCTTTGCCATAGTCGGGTAATAATTCGTTTAGTAATCTACACAATGTATAGGCGAGTTGGCCTAACAAGAATAGCGGCCCATTTAAAATGGGTATCACGTATCAATGGCTAACCTAGCTAACTAAACAACCGACCATAATCAATTTCGACCACGACGTTAGAACCCTGCCCACACAGGCACATCAAAACGCGCGAATTAAGTATCCGACGCAGTATTTAATTTAAAAAATACTTTATTTAATATTCAAAACGGTACGATATCGAAGCAAACAGTAAAATCCCCTTATAATGATTATTATACCGCTTAAATAAAATGCTAAGTATCCATTTCCCGGCAATGTCGCAATTGTTGGCCTGACGTCATTGGCTGGAAGTGAAGCTAATTTGGGTAGATTGGATACCCTAAACTAACGCATCCAGTTCTTTGCCACACAAAAACGTACTATGTTAACTGTTTAAAGATGCACCGATCACGAGAGCGAATTTCGACGCGTGGTTGCGGGCTGTTTGCCAAGAAAATCCAATGTTTGTGTATCTTTGTGAGAGTGCATTAAAAAAAAGTCGAGCTATTTCGCTCGGGCCTGTGGATGCAGGGCGTAACTGCTGTCGGCACATTATGCTGTATACCAAAGGTCGAATACTGACACTGTCTACAGTCCAATATTCAAAAGCGTCAATGGCTCAGTGGTAAGACGGACCGTCTTGCTAATACACAGGAGCTATATATACCTATGTATTTGAAGTAACTTTTAAAAATGACATTACATGTTGATGAAGTTGATAAAGTTGGCAGATGAATCATCGTAGAGTTATTTATGTCTTGCGATTTTTACAATCGTTGACAAATTGCCAATATTATGACTAACGCAGACGCACTAATCAGTAAACAATGGAACTTTAATGGTGCCGGCCAGTGCACTCTGGTGTCAACGAACGACAATGTCAATTCCTATCAGCGGCAAATTTTGAAAATGACCTTTCTAATTGACCCTGTGATGGGTGTAACCGCGATAACCTCCAGACCATTGTATGGTACCTACCAAGCATTGCTTAATTTTGGATCCATACCATGAGTACCTGAGCGTTGTCTAGCAATAATAAAACATATTTTAACCCGCTGTTATTACTAGTGAGATCTAAAATAAGATTACTGACGCAAAACATTCACGGACATATTATTTTGTAATCTTCCATGACAAACAACAAGTAAAAACGATCAAGTAAAAAACCGCAAACAAAACTCCACTCGATACAAATGGATGGATGAGAGGTTTCTTTGTTAAGTTTGCTCAATGTGAGGTGAAGTGAATTCAAGTTCAGCGCGACCTTTGCGGCACGTGCGCGTGCGGGGCGGCATGGGGGTCACTCTAAACGAGCTGGATAGATAGAGCACGAAAGTGATTTCGTAACATACTAAACTCTTTTCACTCACATTTTCAAATCAAAGAATTTCAGATTTTAAAACTTACAAATAAAGGATTACATGTCGGCCACCAACAAACGTAGCTAGGAATCTGAAGATTTCGTGACTCCAAATTCAGGAATTTCGGGATTTGATACCGGGATAAGTAGGAATTTTAAATTTAAACACCTTTCGATACTGGAATTCTGCGAGTTAGACTGCCATTGTCCACGAAAATAGTCCTAAGAGCCCGAATTTTAAATCACGATACCTTGCAAGACTTCAGAAAGACCATTTGTACATCTGAAGCGACTTGTTAACCAACTTAATTGCCATTCAGATCGCGGCGTGTACTGACACGCGTTGACCAGCGATTTCCACAAATATCCTTGGTTACGAAATACCAGCAGTGTTGCATTGCAAGTACAGTTAAATGGCTTGTAGGTACAATACATGTTTTATTTATCAGATCTCATTTCCTGCGATGTCCTTTGGAGTTTCAATTGAGGTAATTCAGACTGGAAACTTCACAAAATTTACCTACTTAAATTGCAAATAAAACAAACCATCTAAATTCAATTTACCAACCTTTCAATGTCATAGACAATCTAAGTAAAATAATTATCGATATACAATATCCGTGATAGGAATAATATGATTTTCTTCAGCCTTTACCAAACAGCTATATACATCTTATTACAGGACATTAGAAAACTATCTAGTGACACCTTTAGACAAGCCTCTGTCTATTTGGCCCTGCATGGACACCGCCGTACCTACCGTGATCTACACCTTCGGATACCGCGGTAGGGCAACCGGGCCAGCCACTACTGCAGTCCTGAGCGCTTACATCGCAAAGAAGAAGAAGAACGTGATACTTTTGGACTGGGAAGAGGAGGCCAAGAGTGGGCTGTTGGGTATACCTCTGGGGTATGCGTTGTATGCTGTGCCTAATGCTAAAAAGGTATTTTCCTCTAACTACACTTTGGTCTGTATGGTCTTCTCTGAAGATTTTCACATGACACAGCCCCCCACCATTCGTCATCAGTCCATCTTATGATGGTGTTCCAAGTCCGTCTTGGGGAATAAGTAACGTATCACATGTTGAAAGCATTGTCAAATTTCTACGCCAAGTTTGTCAGTAGATCCATGTGCCAGCTTGGAATTGGCCTATTAAATGTAAAGAATTCTGTCTTTGTAACGAATAAAAGTTTGTGGCTAACATATTGCATCGTGTGAGTGAGTAGTCAAAGTTCTATCATCTTCCTAGTTATCTTCAAACCAACCAAACTTCAACTTCAGTAGGTACCTCTATATTTCACAATTTCTTTAGATCGGTGTAGAATTGGGAGAAGCAGTGATGCAGCTTGAGAAAGCCGGCCTCAACATGTCGGATATCCACCTCATGGGGCATTCCCTGGGGGCGCACATCATGGCATATGCTGGCAGGCACGCCAGAGAGAAGGGACACGTAGTTTCAAGGTAACTCGGCAATGACGTCATATATCGTAATCATTATGTGGTAATTTGCCACAGCAGATCCGTCACTGTGACTTTGCAACAAAATCCATTTTTGGACAAACAGTGAGACGTATGTGCCAGCTTTCGCGTGTGAAAGATAATTACGAGACACACATTTGCGTTTACAACCTCCATTATGCTCAATCACACTGACTGATAAATGCATGCATAAATCAATGTTTTATTTACTTAAACCCCATGAGAGCATAAGTGTAGTATTTGTCTATATAATATTATGTTGAAGAAATGGGAACCTTAATTTATATGGGAATTCGACAGAGTTCGCAGCTCTACAATAAGTGGAGTTTGATGATCACATATGATATTTTAGATATTTGTACGGCAAATAGTTAAACGCTATCGAACACCCAATATAAATTAGCGAGCGTGAAACACCTACCTAAACTCATGGTAGAGTCAGCTTGCGAATTTTGCGTTTTAGTAGACAGGGCTCTACACATTAAGAAGTAAAAAAGCATTATCTACTATGTGGGGGAGAGACACGTAGTATGAACAAGTATAAACCATCGATGGCTCTACCATTTAATAAACCCTAATAAACCGGTATATCCAGGATCACCGGGCTGGACCCAGCAAGAGCCCTCTTCGAAGGCACCTTCGCTATCCAGTCTGGTTTGGATCGTACTTGCGCCAAGTTCGTGGACATCATCCACTCCGACCCCGGTGGCTACGGGACTACCAACCCCACGGGAACCATAGACTTCTGGCCGAACCAGTCGGGTAAAGGAGAACCGCAGCCGGGATGCCCTGTGGGCGATTTTGAAACGTTTAGTCCTGAAGGTAATCTATGTTAATTTCTGTAACTCTTTTTACTTTATTATTGTGTAAAAAATTATGATTTTTGTTTAATTTGCCTAGGAGACCGTGAAATAGGCCAATCATATTATAGAGTGCCTGAAATTTAATTAATTACTTATAATATTTATATAATAATAACACTTATATACCTACGGCAATAAGTCGTTTTAAAGTTGTGGTTAGCTATTAAAACTCTAAGAAATCGCCACTAAAATATTATTTCTTGGAATTTTTCATTTTTTTATACTACGTACAATGTAATTTTTTTGTTGGTAGATATTATTTCAATGTAAAATTCTTCCGAATACAAAATATCAAGATCTCCTATTGTTCCGCGCTTAACATTATCTTTACAATGAAACACGCTCAATGTCATTAAATACCTACTTCCTAATAAACATTTCAATGCAATCCAATCATTTAGAAAAGTGCCTAGTTGTATACCTACCTTACTCATTTTATCGCGGTGTTATCTAACTAAAATACACCGTGACACATTTCCGAATCACACGGTACCATCTCAAGGCCCCATTTACTAAGATTCGGATAATAATTAGGTAGATACTCATAGTAGGTACGAAGTACCTAGGCCCGTATTTCCTTGATCGCATTGTTAACTACTGACGTTAATAGGTCATTCATCAATCGTAGCCAAATACCAACATTATCTCGACTGCTCATTTAAATGTGTGGTTTTAATTATAATGTTAATTTATGCGCAAACCTTGCACAAAGAAAAAATAACCTATTTACTAGATAAAAGCGACTCAATGGTTAGGTATAGGTAAATCGTCCGGGTAGATACAAGCTGTCTGCATTTATGTTGATGTACGAATAACGAAACGATAAGAAAATATTATAAAGTAAATATTTTAGCAAAACCAATTATAGTAACACAAAACAATTTGTTACGACAACCCAACACTAAGTAGGTACCAATGTAGTACCATGCATTAGCATTCAGCCAACTGTCACCTATTTTAGGTCGACTGTCAGCTATCATCACCTTTTTTTTTTAATGGTCTACGCTGTTGGCCGTGAGTTGGCCTTTACAGCTTCACCGGAGGCTATCATCACCGAAAATTCAGTCAACTGTTAACTAACGTTGATTAAATAACACCCAACCCAATTTTAGGCAGCTATTAACCAGTTATTACATTTTTTAATGATAATCTTTCAAGAAACGCTACGTGTTTCGTAACGTCTCGTTTCTTTATGGAATACTAGCTGATGCCCGCGGCTTCACCTGTGTGGATGTCGGTTATCGGGACTAAAAGTAGGTAGGTAGGTAATCATGAAATTTTGATCCCGTTCTCGCAACCCATGGGAACTTATTCCAGGGATAGCTTTATAATAGCTTTCCAATGACCACTTGATGGGTATATTATTATAACTCTAGATCTGTGCAACCACGACCGGGCCTGGCGCTACTTCGTGGAAGCGATATCCTCGCCAACATCGTTCCCCGCAGCCTCTGCCATAAGCTACGAGGACTGGCTTGCTAAGGAGGGCCAAACCAACCAGACTATTTACTTGGGAGAACTAACAAGCCCACGGTAGGTTCGACTAGCAACTAAGTTTGGAATGTGAAATAAGGGTAGGTATACCTATTGTATTATTATACTACGGAAGAACTTGTTTTTTTTTTTTGCAAATTGTGATATCAGACGAAATAAAAATGTGCCGCAATATGAAACCTCCTTTTTATAGTCTGTTTAAAAAATGACCACCTATGTTTTACGCAGTTTTAACATAAATAATTAATATATAATAAGTAACTATCTATACTACCTATTCAAATATTTTATTAACAAGAATAAGTATAATAATTGCGACCAACATTTATTATACGTAAGTTCTTTTACTTAACCGACCTCTTTAGAACTTATATACGTTAAAAAATCTATAATGATTCCATATTCTATTTCTGGCTACCGATATTTATTTTTATAGCCGTTTATTAAGAAATTATTTTATATCTTTACAACAAATAATAATAGTAGTAACTACGTACTGAATTCTAAATAGGTTCGTATCTATCTAAATTATTTATATTTCCCACAATTGTTTTAAACTTAATTAGGTGTTACCTAAACTTGACAATCATTATTTATGATTATTACAGCAAAATTATTGAAATAATTACGTACGCCGACTTAAAATCGCACAAAAAGTTACAAAAACTTTTAATTTTTACGCTGTCTATGAAACGTAATATAATAATAGATACCTACGTTTTAATTTATTTTGTTCTCCACAGAGCCAAAGGGAACTATTATCTAATGACGAAACCTAACGCACCGTACGGCATGGGGAAGGAGGGACTCAAGCCGGTTGATAATCAGGCGAGGAAGCGACGGAACTCTACACTCTCAAGACTATTGAAATTCCTTAGATGATGTCAGGGACTATAAAAATCTCTACATAATCGTACTAAATTTGAAGGGTACAGGAAATTAACAGGGAATGTCCTAAAGAATTAATTTTGAGAAAAAGACATTTGAAAGTTCATATCAATTCTATAGTTTGGCCATAAACAAAACTGCATTTTTGGCGCCATCTGTTAACTTTTTTTAAATTCTAATGGTTAGAATAAAATTCAAAATACCATACACAAAATATGATTCTATAAAGAAAATTGTGACATTCCTTGTTAAGTTCCTGTACCCTTCATTTGATATGAGTGAGGCTAACAAGAGTTATCTTGTTAGCCGTTAGACCTAATAGAGGTCCAGTTAGTCCAAACAACTTTTGATCGAAAGTTCCCATTGGTTCTAAAAGGACTTCCTTTGGTTCTAAACGAGCTTTCTTGAGTTCTTATACAGCTCCCTTTGCCCTAAAAGTTCTCAATTTGGGCACATACGTCATGAATTAGTATAAGAATAACGAGGGCCCGACAACTTGTATATGGTACGGTATGGTAAGGTATCTACTGTTTGTGAATTTGGTAAAATAAGCTTTTTTACGGCAAGATTTATTTATTTGAACTATGTATTTTTTTTAAAGAAAACATAGATTTGTTTTAAATATCTACTTATTAAGTTACAGGTAGGGTATGCCGTGAAATAAAAGATAGGGTATCATAAAAATATTAAAATGTTTACTTATTCACACATTTTATTTTCATGATCGTAGCTAAAACGTTACGATTATTACCAAAGACAAAATAGATAAGTATGTACCTACCATAGTTTAGTCTATGGTATCACTAAATATATTCTTCTACCTTAGGCAGGTATGTTTACTCTCTATATAATATTAAAACTAAACATTTAATTATGTAAAAGCATGTATGTACCAACATTCATATAATGGTAAATTAAAACAAACAAAATATCAACTGCTGTTTTTTTTATAAAATATCAACCATAGACACAAAATTTATTTTTATTATGTTATGACTAGAAATATACATTTCATTACTAAAATAATTACATTTACCTGTACTTAAAGTATGCTCATTTCTTTTACACATAATATAAATTAATGCCACTATCAAAACATTTGTCGATGCCTTGGCTGTTCAGGGGCCCGATTTTCTTTTGATAGAGAAAAATCTCTATTCGAGATATCTCGAAACATAACAAAAAATGTCGAATGAAAGCGAATTTTCGTATTTTCAAAATGTCACGATAGAGATATAGCCTTCGACATGCAATTTGTGATCGACATGCAATGTCGAATGAATGTCGAACGTTACTCTATGATTTGATCGGATACGTCAAATCATTTTGGCGTGCGAAGTGCGAACATAATTGATAACATTTAAAACGTTCCATTCCTTTACTTCCATTCTATTCCTTTACTAAATATTTGATATTGACCGTAAGAAATGTAGTTATATTTTTGCTTGGCCTTAATATATTGGATTTATTACTAATACGGCTCTATTCTTATTTATACACCTTAACAATATTTTAAAACATTCTTAACGCCCAGTCGATACTTTTCAAAGCTAATCAAGAAAAAAAACGGAACGTCATTTACATGTCTACAAAAAAGTCGAAGATAAATCTCTATTGTGATCAAAAATAGCTTTTTTGATAAAAATCGTCATTTTGGTGACATTTTTAATAGAGATTTAAAAATAGAGATAATCTCGAATCGAGATTTACCCAGGTTCGATTCCTCTCAGCGGTAAATTTCAGAAATGACTTTTTCGGAATTTGCCCTAGTCTGGGTGTAACTGGGATCACCCCCAGTCTATTACAATAGTACCTAGTCCTTTTTTTGTTAGCACCGAACTAAACTGAGTATATTGCTGTCTGTGTGAGCGAGACAACAATAGTTATAGTGCCGTCCGGTCCATTTTGACAGTAGACGAACTATGGGACTAATCCATGGAGATATTATAACGGAGATGGCACATCAAGCCCGCGCTGCGGTCAAATTTTCTGGTGTATCTGACTCCGCCATTGTTGGTTTCCCATATAGTTGCCACATACTACAGGAACATGAGATAACAACAATGGCGGAATAACTAACGCAGAGCCATACGAAGAGTAGTCATGTGTAGTTATGGGTACTCTATGGACTAATCTAAATTTAGTTTAGACGATGTTAACATGTTCTTTCTTGAGGCCATGGGTCACACGGCGCTCACAGATACCTGTGCTAAGTGGGCGATGTGGAATAAAACCTTTTCATAGTAACGTCAATGTCGACTATAGCGTTGCGGACGTCGTGTGTAGCCGCACTTATCGTCTCAAACGTGGTCGCCAGCCTGTCCAGCGCGCGCGCCTGAAAATTAATACCATCATCACGCCTGTATTCGTCGAAGGCGTAGGCAGAAGTGCACCCACGCTTCGCCGATGTATTTCGGTCCCAATGTAATACGGGGCGAGCCTATCGCCACTATACCGGCCACATTCCCGCTGAACATGAGGGAGATTCGGGCCGTGGTTCACCACGCTGGCTCAGTGCGTGTTGGTGAAGTTCAAACGCCTTTCTGTAGACGTGCAAGTTTCCTCACGATGTTATCCTTCACCGTTCAGCAAGTGGTAATCATTATTGAAACTTACAATAAATACGTAGGTAACCAATTTACTTATTTTAGTACATCCAATCGCGCCGTGGACAAAGAATGCTATAGACAGATGGATGCAATCACAATTCCATCTCTTTAACTCAAAGCGAAACAGCAATATAATTAAAAATGTGAGATAAAAATACAGGTTACTGGCCTATTTTCGCTATACAATAAATAATAACGAGGGGTTATTTGACCTAACCGACACTTTTGGGCGATATCGACTTATATACAGGGTGGAAATTTGTAATGCCACCTGAAGGGAAAGTACTCTTAATACTGTAGCTAGAAAATAGTACTCAAAGAAAACATTCCTTTATTTTTGAAAACAAAGGGAACTGCATTCAAAGATTTTCGACAATTCGCTTGCCACACCCGGGAATCGAACCGACTAAAATCTATAAATATGTACTTTTATTGCATCGATCGTTAGGGTCAATTATAAAGATGAAATCTCTCTAACAAACTTGGTAAATTAAATGAAAGGAAAACCATGAAATCCAGACTTACAAATTCAATGGGTTTCAAAGCACTTTTACTCGAAGATCCATCTCTTTACTTATGTTAGTTATTAATAAATATTATTGAAGTAATTTATCCATTTTGTGTAAATAATTTAAGATTTCATAGTTTTCCTTTCATTTCATTTACCAAGTTAGTTAGAGAAATTTCATCCTTATAATTGACCCTAACGATAAAAAGCACAGGGTATAATTATTACAGATTTTAGTCGGTTCGATTCCCGGGCGTGGCAAGCGATTTTTCGGAAATCATTGAATGCAGTATTCTTTCTAATTAATAATAACAATATTCCACCCTTACATATTTGGAATCAGCTAATTTTTCTGCGTCGAATGAGTATGCTCTCCGGTAAAGTTAAAAAAATGTCATTTAAATCAAATAGCCTTTCACCCCTCTATGTGTGTTATTAATAGTTATCTAACCTGTATTTGGGAAGCTTCCGCTAATCTCTCCATGGCCTGGGAGTTGGCTTGTGTGGCAAGTGCCAACTGCGACATCGCAGATGCTTGGTCACTCATCGCTTTTACCTAAAAAAGCAATACATTATATTCTAATGACTATATACTTTGGTAATGAAAATTGACAATCATGTAATATACAGATTGATAGACATTGAATATATACCTTAAGTGAAAGTAGTTAAAGTTCGATTTGCAAAAACACACCTACTATTGGTTGACATGTTATTGACTTACCATTTTTTCCATGATAGCCATCTGCCTTCCATCTACATCCAGCACAGGCTCATCGAATGCAACCAACTCAGGTTCTTCATAAATCACCAGTTCTGATTGGCTTCGATCCATACTGTCATCATTAAAGAAGCTCTCATCAACGAAACTTGATTCCTGCTTTACCCCACGAGGTTCTGGGAAAAATAAACTGCAATAAACACACAGTTGCTGAATGGTGACGATTAACATCGTGAGGAAACCTGCAAACCGTGAAGTTCACCAACCCGCAATAGGCGAGGGTGGTAGACTACAGCCCAAACCCAAAACCCCCTAGTAAAAAGGTGCCCGGTATAAAGGCAATAGGCTCCCCCCTATTACATTGGGACCAAAATACATCAGCGGAGATAGGGTGCACTGCATTGCACCTCTGCCTACCGCTTCAGGGATACAGGTGAGATTGTGTACTTTTATAAACACACCACTTATGAACCTGTCAAAAATGAGTGGAGTATACAAAATGGTTCCTAAAGGAGGCCTTTCCAATAAATAAAAATGATGCCATCGAAAAAGAAAAGCAAATAGCAATTTTACTAGCATGGGGAACTACCCCACATGTAATACATTATCAAACTTCAAGCTGCCATATCTCAAAACTGACTCCATGTGGATTGGATTCTTTTCGTTTAACTATGTCCAACTATAACCACTGATTTCTTAATTAAATGTTTGGGAAACAAGTTAGGCCAGGTAAGGGCCACCTTGTTACTTCCCCACAGTAGGTACCTCGTCCGTAAACGTATAAAGTATTTAAAATATACATTCCATGCAGGCCTCAATGGATTCAATTACATCTACAACCTGTACCTAACACAAAATATTATAAGTAAAGTAAAGAATATGCTTACTGCCTGCATCATTTGCCAGAAAAAGATCCCAAATTTTCTTCTCGATGTTGGAACAGAGACTATTTGAATCGCCGCCACCACCAAGCACTTTCGATCTAACCGTAGACTTCTTGTCTGCCCAGTACTGTGAAAAAATTGACATATTCTCCTCAAAGCTACAAATTAATTTATTAAAATTTTAGGATAAACGCCGTAATAAAATAATTCAATAGGTGTACCTATCGTACCTTAATACTGAATATGTTTTGATTGTAATCAAAACATATTCAGTATTAAGTCCATTATAAATTATGTCCTGTCCAAGACATACTCCAATACAAACGGAAATGTGTTGTCTGGTACTTCCCACATAATATTTAGGAGAAAATCATTTAAATGTAAACCTTTACATGTAACTTTATACAATCAGAGTACCAAATGAATGGAAGTACCTATTTTAAGATACATGTAAAAAAACTTTAGAGATTTTTACTGTATCGATACAATAATAAAGTTCACATTGCTTTGCTTAGCCTTCTCACAGCTAACCATAGTCAACCATTTCTGCTTTTATAAAGCACAAAAAAGTAGGTACTTACTTTGATCCATGATTTCATAGGCCTAGTGGGTCCAGTAATATTATTAACGGTACTTGTGAGTTTGAACCATAGTTTTTTGCTCTGTTCCCGGCCTTCCAGGCCTCTGAGCTGTCCCTGGGCTAGGGCTGGGTGCTTTTCCATGAAGTTTACAATAGCTGTGACTTGCTCCAGACTGGGACGGGACTGGAATTTTTTAATAGTATTTACTTAAATTCTTAATTTAACTGGCCATCATAGAATATCATAGGAATAAATTCAGAAAATCAATACTCAATGATGATTGTAATTTGGACCTGGACTGTGTTTTCATGACTTAACGAGTTGATTATACCTTACAATCAACTACTTCAGTAATTAAGTACATAACATAACATAAGTAGATACATAACATCAATTTGAAATACAAAACTATTTGATTTGTGATGTTTAACAATTAATATTAATGTGTGTGTTTGTGGTAGGTAAATTGTACAGTACTTAGAAACAATATAAACATAAAATATAAGGGTGCATTTCTGCTACGAATCATCTGGCGTTCAGTATTTAATCGACTTATGATGTTGACTGTACTTAATCATAACTTATTATGTTAAATGAAGGAACTCGATCGGAGGAACCCACTTAATTCTCATCTCGCCGCTATTAAAAATAAGTGAGTAGTTGATGAGGTAGCAACCAAAACACGGAGTTACGCCAACATCGAGTTTCCGTGTTTCGAGTTTTGTTGTAAACAATTGATATTTTACTTGAAAAACTTAGCAAGACTGTACTCATGTACTTACAGCAATTACGCGGTCCGTCATAATGGAAAATAAACAATGCCCAGTAAGTAATTAAACACTTTCTTATATCTTCTATTTAGGTGCCTCGAAATAATTGATTTCGATAGCCAACTTCCATTTCGAATTCTTGCATTTCTTCAGCAAAACGTCGATATCAAAATGACAAGGCAACCATTGGTTGGGGCGCGTCGCGGCCGAGATGGCCAAGTCGACTCGACTCGACTCGTTCGTCATAGTCAAGTTTTAACTATCCAATACGTACGTATTGAACTTGGATAGTTAAAACTCAAAATATATAAACAGTTTTATGTGAGCGTTGCCTCTAAACGTCTTAAAAACTTCCCCATCTTTGTACATTCCTCTGGATGTATTGTAAAATATGTATACTTGGCAAATAATCTCACTCCAAATGTTCAAAAGTTGGCATTATTGGCATCTTGGCCACATCGTGGCTACATCTCTATAACGTATAGACAACCTAATCAGTTTCTCTGTCAAAGTCAAATAAATGACAACTTTATGACAGACAGATCAATAAAAAAATATTTCAATATATTATCTTGTTGGTTTGATGGGGCTTCTATTTTGTAATGTTTTCATGAATTTTGAATAGATATTATTTTTGAATAATATACGTTCCAGGAATATTGTAATATTTAATGAGCCACGATATCTATATGCTGGTGTTTGCCGGCTGAATACTGAATGATTAACTAGAAGCAATAGTTCTTTCAGCTATGGCAAATTCAGTAAACATATCTATCGAAGCTCCCATTGAGAACCAAATCCAGGAAATAACTTACGATGGCCAGGAGATTTATCAAGCGTAAGCATTTACCCTGAATTTGGCAAACATTTTCAATTTGTAATATTATGTAGGCCCTTTTCATATTAAAATCTGATAGTAACACCTTTGTAATACACATATTGCAAATGATTATGAAAATCATTTACATATATCAGCACGTAACGTAACCCATAAATTTCTAAAAGTTCTTACCTATTTATACTTTTCAGCACTTAAATGTAGCATAAAGTTACTGTAAATGTCTCAAAATTTTCTGTAGATCTAGGGAACAGCATAATAAAATATTTAAAAACAGATTGAATAATAGTTTTAACTCTTCTGCAGTCCACTGTCCATGTCTGAAAACCTCGCCCGTTTGGCACAGAAGATAGACTTCTCTAAAACTGAGGATGAGTTCTGTAACATCAAGAAAGAGGGAGAGAGCAGTTCGGACACCAAGTCGGAGGATGAGAAAGAACCAGGCTATCAGTCCAGCCTGTGGCCATGGGACTCGGTGCGAAATAAACTGAGGAATGCTTTGACTGAAGTTAGCGTACTGGCAGATGTGTTGACTATAGCCAAGGAGAAGAGATACATGGTAAGCTTTTGATAAAACCAAGCAATGGCCCTTGCATATTGCACGAGCTTACAAAATACACATAATATGTTGTGCTGTAAACAGAATTTAGAACAACTGTGGCTTGTTTGAATGTCATGAAACAAGCATTGTCAGCTTGTGAAGAAATCACTGTGTCACAATCACAATTTCACCCCTGATTTTATAGAATCTATGAACTTTATAGATTCTATAAAATCAGGGGTGAAATTATAGATATAGATTTTATAGTATAAAGCACCTACAATGATGTTTTTGTCATTGTAAAACTGATTTACGATGCCATTCTAGATTATTATGAACTATGCCACCAAAGTCATTCTATTTCTCATTTCCTTTGCAAATTACGTACAAAAATAAAGTAATAATTGCTAAATCCGCAGGTATTAGACCCAGTTCAGCCAGAGCAAGTGGAAAGCCGGCCCATGGTCCAAGTGTACGGTAGGAAGAAGGCGCTCGCGGCGGCGGCGGCCGTGCTGCTGGCGGGCGTGGAGCGGCTGCGCGCTGGCGAGACCATGCGCATGACGCGGATGCCAGACTTCCACATCGACCTGCTCCGCTTGCGGCAGAACTGGAGGCTGAAGAAGGTCTCCAACACAATCGTAGGGGACCTGAGCTACAGAACAGCTGGCTCCAAGTTCAATCAGACTGGAGTTTTTGAGGTTGGTGATGGTAAACTAAAATCATCATTTTCTTACTAGCTGAGCTAGCATTTGTTGGGTACTTTCTTAAACATATTGGGAAAATAATGACTGAAATTAATACCCACAGACCAGATACCTATAGAATGGCGGGCCCAGTGCCTTACATTAGTAGTAGCAAGAAAAGTTAGCAGGTACGCCTCCATTCCGCGCCGCATACCGCACGGTCTGTCTTAATACCAAACTAATCTCAGTATATTGTCGTCCTTATTATGTTCGTAAATTGCGAGAAAGAAATATTTTGAATGCTGCTTCATGGAGTTATGATGCTGTTTGCGTAATAGGAAAGAGATGTGAAATATAATTGTTGTTTGCAGGTGACGAAGGCGCCGGAAGAACAGATCGCGCAGGCCATCACCGCGGCCGGGCCCGTGCCGTCCGCGCTGCGTGTGGCTGTCCCGCCCGAGCTGCAGGGCGTCGCCTTCATCTCCGTACTCTGCCAGAAAGGTAGACAACGCTATATCACAAAAAAAAGTAACCGTCGCGGGACGCCTGGCAGATGTGAAACATTATGTTATTTAGAGTAGAGAGAGAGAGAGAGAGAAACGTCGCAGCCGCGAGTGAGCGGAGCCAGCCGGTGGGTGGAGTCTAAGCGGCGGAAAGAACCGAGGAGCCACGGAGCTGCTCGAAGTTTTCGCATTACGGCATCAACAGCCGCTCTCACTCGCCAAGCGCGCCATTAGATGTTTCACATCAAAAATATGTGTATGTTTGGTGTTTGTCGCGGGTGGTGCAGAGCAGGAGGACGTGGTGACGGCGACGCTGAGCGCGGCGGCGGCGGGCTGCGGCGCGGCGGCGGGCGGGGAGGGCGCGGAGCTGCACTGGCAGCAGAAGCTGGAGGCGGCGCAGAACGTGCTCTTCTGCAAGGAGCTGTTCGCCCGCCTCGCCGCCGAGGCCGTGCAGCTCGACGCCTCCATCCCGCACATGGTCGTCGGCAATCAGATCATGGCCACGGTTCGTTAATACCATCGAGATACATAAATAAAAACGGTCCGACTCTGCTCTGCGGCTATTTTTTTTTTTTACATTTGTCTGACATCCGCCATTGTAGTTGCCGTATACTACGGGCAACTACAATGGTGGATGTCATATGAACGTCAAAAAAATTGCCGCCATACGCAGGGCGGAGTCGAAATGGGTTCTCTAGTTACTCTATGGTTATTATCTACCTTTTGTTTATCATATTAAGACTACTTACCGCACATCGAACCATATTTTTACTATAATACTTGACCGTGAGGCGTCAAGTCATACGCGTCTTATTGTTTGCGAATACCAAAACGTACACTGTGCTTATATACATAAAGATTGAATTTCCTTGATAATTGAGACGGGACGACGACGCGGACGCGTATATATTCGATCGCGTTGTCTATGACATTTTGTTAAAGAATGCGTTTATTTATGAGTCACTGCTATAATATACACGTCACAGTCACATATATCTATAATTCAATAATTCTAATGAAACGTATTTCATTGGTATTTAAGAGAGATTCGAACCTTTTTTACAAGTTAGTTAACACATCATTTGTTTTAGGTCTTACCCGGCATCCAGTTGCTAATTGGACTATGCCACAACAATGGTCAAAACAATACGGGCGCTAATCCGGAGGGAGTCAAGGTAAATATTAGTATGAAACATATTTTTTATGGCAAATTGTTTCGTTGCCACCGCCACATATTCCTGTCACTGTTACTCCTGTAAGCCAGGACCGACATTGAAGACACCGAGGTTTATTTAAACCTCGGCGAGTCCAGGAGAAATAGCTTATTGTCTTGGAACCCGCACCAATTTAATTGGGATCAAGTTCAAAACAAAAATCTAAATATGTCCTGTGACCTGTCATGACAAGTGTAACTTTTTTTTTTAAAGCAGCTCTAAAGGCAACACACTGCAGCCGTTTTTGCAGAAATATTTATTTGAGTTAGCTTTCGTGATTCAAAAAGGAAAGGGCTATTTAAGCAATTGCTTAGGGCATTCCGTCTAGTGGGGCACCAGAAACGACCGAGAAAAGAAAACGGGCACACGAAAGTTAAAGCAACCCCAACTAGCATGGGATAAGGGTAGAAGGAACAACACATACATATTGTACCTACGATACTTATTCACATTTTTTTTTCAAGTTAGGGGGGGGAGGGGGGCATGTCACAGGGAATGATTGCTTAGGGCATCAAGTTGCCTTAATCCGGCACTGATCGTCTTGTATTGCGTTTGTAGCCGGAGAGCGCGACGGGCAAGTCTGACCACGACCACGTGCTGGAGCACTCGCTGCACCAGCTGCTGCGCGCCGTGCACCACGCCAACACGCACCATCCCTTCCCGCATCCCGCCACCGGCCCGCTCGGACCCTCCAAGCGACGCTGTCTAGCAGGTTAATGTCTGCAATATCCAGTGACCAACATTCAACAAGTATCCGGACACGACTCACGATAGACGAGCTGGTAACCAGCGGGGTTAGGTTAGGTTAGTTATTCGCCAGCTCGCTTACTGTCTTATTTCATACGAGAGAAAGAGACAAAATCTACATATTCCGTGACATAAGTCTAGTCTTGGCGCTCATGCTACAACTACAGGAGGTTTCAGGTTCGACCCCCCCCCCTCCCTCCCCCAGTCTGGTCTTTACAGTATTGGCGTGAGCGCACTCCCAACACAAGCATTTAGCTCAGCTGAAGGCTCTAACTACACTACTAATAATGTCATAACCACACATTGCTTATAATTTAAAAAGAAAATACTAAACCAGGTCAATTTGTATTCGCGTTCAGTCCACTGACATGTTTCAAAGTGTTTTTGAAAATAGAATTTTGTCATCATTTGCTGAAGTCTATCTGATGCAAACCTAATTCTGTAAATAAAATACAAGCCTACTTGATTGTAAATTCGGCTGTGTATAATTTACGTTATTTTACTTGCAACAGGTCCGATGGCTGCGGATAGGTACGAGTTACTAGACATGAGCAAAGAGCAGTCCTTACTGGAGCAAATAATACAGCAAGCACAACACTTCTTCATGCGGCGGCGTAGCGAATACGTTCTAGACACTATTGCTAAAGAGGTATGAGTCCAAAGGAAGGAAGGTCACATGTTCCAAGTTGGCAGTGGTAGCCTCGTGGGCAACGCCCGCCTTGAATGTAAGGGGTGCAAGGTCAAATTCTGGGCCCACACCTCTGAGTTAATTTTCATGTGCGAATGTCATTTTCAACAATGATTACCACTTACTGAACGGTGAAGGAAAACATCGTGAGGAAACCTGCACGTCTATAGAAAGGCGTGTAAAGTTTACCAACCTGCACTGGGCCAGCGTGGTGGACTATGGCCCAAATCTCCCTCGTATTGAGGGGGAATGTACCCGATATAATGGCAATAGGCTCGCTCCCTATTACATTGCGACCAAAATACATTGGCGAAGTGTGGGCGCACTACAGTGCACCTCTGCCTACCCCTTCGGGGAATACAGGCATGTGATGATCTATTTATTAATTTTATCTTTTGCAGGTGAAAGACCCTCTAATCGTATCACATTGGAATGCTTTGAACAGTCCCACACAATCCTGCGTGAAAATTAACATCATGGCTTATGGGTACGTAAATAACTATGATTATTATTGTATTTATAGAACAGTTCAAAGTACAAATTGATAGTAAAGTTGTTTTGAATGTCTAGTGACTAGACTAGACTCTAGTCTATTTATAGTGTCTTTTTTACAGGTATGACGCGGTGTGTCGGACGTCCTTGGTGGTACATGTCGGTGAGAAGACCCTCAAGTGCATCTGCCGCGATGGTAAAGTAAGACACTTGTCCTACGAACTTCAGGAGCTAAGGGATCTTATATACTGTCAGGTATTTAATCATGACTCATAAGATATGGAAAAGTATTTCTAACTAAATAATAAATTAGGTAGGCAGCGCAAGCGCCATTGTTTTTTTTTTTTAGTCTTTTATGTCAAAAAACGTATGAATGTTTCCTGGCAAGAGCCTAGCTCCTTAGGGGCCTTTAGTTGGTAATTACTATTTTTTACTTCATTCAATGGTGGTCGTCGATTCTATGTATTCAAAACAACTTTATCCAAAATTTAATAAAGATCTATTTGTATTTAGAACCTCCTATTTTCGAGATCACAAAAGTATCACCACATACAACATACTTATCTGACTGTTTAGTCATTTTCGCGATGTGCATTTTTAATAACCCCAACGATTTTATTAATTGTAGAATTTCCCAATTGCACAGATTTATCAGCACCAAATGATGGCGGTGCAGGCGGTGGGCCGGTGCATGGGCTGGCAGCTGCTGGCTAGCAGCTCGCACCTGGGCTCAGGGCCAGTGGAACCGCTCGGGAACGCCTCGTCCTGTCTGCTCGCTTCACCTAATGGTAAATATCGCTCCACCAGCAGGACTTGCATGCATGCAGGCCTAGAAGACCTATGTCGCGTCTATTCAATGCTGCCTTATTTCATAAGACAGCGAAATCGACTTCATGACTTAAGTGCAAATATGCACCCAGTGCGACAAAATTTGTGTTACTGTCGTCCTAACTCACACGAGTGCCAATTGATCTATCCTACATTTTTTCACAGCAGACTGTTCAACAAGTCCTACAAAGTGTTTTTATGTATTTAGTTCGTTAGAGATATTTTTAATACTTTTTGTTTAATGACGATTAAAAAGTGCATGTATTGATTTACTTCAATAAAAAAATTCTGGTTCTGTTCAATTTATAAAGGCACTACTGTGTAATGATTCGTCGTAATTTTCGGTTTCTATATATTTTTATACTTTTCAGGTGATAGAATGATAGCAATAAGATGCGAACCTTCAGTTGGCATTCAAGTTTTCATCGCTCAATCCCCAAGAAAAGACTTCTTTGCCAGTGAACTCGTCCAAGACAAGAAATGGGAGCATCTCGGTGGAGCTTTCAAAGAAATAAAGTTGGACAAAATGGAAGGCAAAAACTTTCTGAACAAGATGGAGCTCCTCATGGCGTGTCTCAGTAGTCCCTCGTAATTGTAATTAGCATTAAGAATAATGTTGGTGATGACTAAATAAAAGATCCAAACTGAATTATAATCATATAATATTTTTTTGTCATATTATATATAGGGAAACTTAGCATTAGGGTGCTTAGGCAGAATGTTAAGTAATCACTGAAGGATTGTTCTTGCATTAAATTCTCGACCAAAATGATACGACCCGAGATCAGAATTTCCAAGGAACTGAAACAAAGATTATCATTACGAAATAGTCCACGAGTGGGCAAGTGACATCAACTCAGTTGTACACATCCCATTACAAGAATACTACAAGCACCCAAGTGCAGATTGGAACAAGTAGACATTGCTCAAAATTACTTAAATTCTCGTCACTTTAGTTTTCGGTATATGAGAACAGAAAATTACTCAGTATACATGTCATTGACCCCAGACTAGACCCGCAAGGTCAATCCACATAAGGGACCAGTACAGAATTATAATAAAATCATAATAATAATTAAGAGATTACAATAAAACCTGAACACCCTCAAGTTTACAAGTAATTATGTAAATTATAGATTAGATTATTCCACTCTACATTTTAGGTTCTAACTGATGTTACAAATGGTTATTCTATGACTCAATACTCAGGGTTACTTAGTTGAACAAGGAACACATAAATGCAATTATGTTTTTCAATTTACACTGTTAACAAAGAATTTTAGTAATACACAACATAACCCTATTCCCTGCCATGGTATAAGACCATGTGATTTTACAAATATAAGTCCCCGAGTCAGTCAAACAAACTTAAAACAGTACAAATCTACACACTGGATACAGTGAGCAGTTACAATCTTGTAGTATATTCTAAAATACCTATAGCAAGGTCTAGAAACATAAAGCGTAAGTTAAAAGAAAAAGTGTTACCTCAGGTTCCTCGAGACATCTATAGAACTCCTCCTCCTAGTATTAAACCCTCAGTTTTTACCAGACATTGAATTTAACACTTGGAAGGCTTCAGATTACGATAACACTAACACCTAACGTTATTTTAAAAACTAAATTAATATCGAGACAGAGGCGACCTAGATCTGAAGCTGCCGCCGCCCGAGCCGTATTCTTCGCGCTGGTTGTTGCGGTTGTAGGGCCGGCCACCGCCGCCGCCTCCGTATGAGTTGAAAGATCTGCCACCGCCACCGCCGCCGCCGCCGCCGCCACCCGAGGGGCCACCGAACCCACGACCCCTAAAATTGCCGCCGCCGCGCCCGCCTCGGAAACCGCCGCCTCCGCCTCCGCCGCCGCCGCGACGGGGCCCGTCACGCTTTCTCGAAATCTCAACTTTTAACGTCGCGCCTAGCATCTCGAAACCGTTCATCGCGCTACAAGCATCTTCGGCCTCCTGCAAGTTCTCAAATTCTATGAATGCAAAACCGGGAGGGTTGAGTGCCACCCAAACGGAGTTTAGTTTCCCATATTTATCGAACTCCCTTTCCAGATCTTCCTTTTTGATCCCTTCGACCAGTCCCCCGACATAAACGCGCGTGCCGCCATTACTCATGATTGTGTGGAAATCTAAAAAAGAAAGAATATACGAGTCACGCACGATATATGTAACAATAAAGAAGTTCGGTACATATTTATTAACGGAACGATCAAGACGAATTTGCAATTGCGACGCAATAACAGGCAAATTGTACAAAAATATAAATATATAAATACACGAAGAAAACAAAATGTCGACACCTAGGATGCCACGCCACGCTAACAATTGCTATAGTTTACTATAAAAGTATAATAATTAGGGTTACTTACGTGTATTGAAGTTACAAAAATATTATGGAATTAAAATAAACCTACAGTTACTTAAACTAAACTAATTTTACCAAATTATTTTAATAAAAATTGAAGGAGACATTAATGGTCGATGAAATTTGGGAGTGAGTGAACGAGTTAAGCAAGAGCAAGCGTGAAACGCGGAAATTCTATTGAGCTAAATGAATGAACAGCCAACTTCTACGCCAGTGTTGCAAAAGAAATAACTACAATAGTGCTGCAAACGGCAAACTAGAATTTCAATATTTTTTAACAACTATTATTTAAATGTATTTTACAAAATACTGAAATACGTTGCATGATATATTATGCGATATGTCTTATCAATAATTGTATGTTAAAATAAACGGATATGTATAGCACTTCCACTTTTTTAAAACCAATTATCTGGCTTCCTTCCTAATCCTCGTGCATTCCTAGGACCGCATTATTTAAAGTATAAGTAACCAAAATTATTAAATAATGAATATTACGACGACACTAAAATGCAGGGTATCTTAAAATACCTTTAATTTTAATTTTGACCTTGAATCTAGTAGTAGTTTGTAAAAAGTATAATACTACTAAAAACAGTATTAACCCTTACATTACAGTTTGCAACACTTGTGCTGCTCGACCGATAATATGTTAATATATATAATAATATGTTCCAGCATTATACAATAATCATATTAAATTAATCATAAAGACTTAATCAACATATCTAGAAAGAAAACATTAGTTGGAAAGCTGAGGGTGGGGAAGAACGAATGAATGAACAATGTCATACAGATTTTAGTCCTTTTCTGTCTTTTGGCATCCCCATTATGTCTTACCAGTGTGGGTGGCATTAGGCTTATCAGCAATAATTATTATTAACTAAAGAAAAAAAATATTTTATTATATTTATTCTCAAAACGGGTATGTAGACAGAGATCCCCCAGATCCCCCATTTTCCACCAGGAATTTATTAATTTTGTAAAAAACAATTTTTGTTCAAGACATTGGCCATAAATAAAGACTTTTTTCCTTCATCGTCAGTCTTATTTAAGACTAGAATAGTAAGGTAATAATTTACAAAGTAATAATTGGTGAAATGAAAATACAGACGAGACGACACAGTCCTATAACTTACCATGTCTACGCTTCTATGGGACTATTCACTCGTACTGTACTTACACAAACATGTACATGTATACACTCATATACAATGCTAGGCTTGCTTTGTTGTCGGAAGTAGTGGGGGGGAGGAGGCTTTCGTTTGGAAAAAGAGTGAGTGAGTGAGGCTGCTATCCGAACTAAAGTAGGAGGGTCGAGGGGAAGGGAGGACGAACAACACCAAACGAAACCGGCCAAACGACTCCGTCCAACGGTCGCGTGCGCGGTAACGCGAACTTTTACTTTGTTTTCCTTAGCCTTAGCCCCACCTTTGTTTCACTATGAAATGTTTTGATTTAAATTGTCGATAATTGTGCATTTTATATAAATGGAAAATTGTTACCTACCCATGATGACGAGTTAGCCTACCTGTGCGATGTTTAGTAGGATATATATGTTGAAATAGGTGGAATGCAGGTGAGGAGAAGCGTTTAATAAAAGTGAAATGAATATTTTTGTGTTAAGTTAGTGAATAATGGAGTGTTGTAAAGACATGGGTGTTCAGAAGAGACATAGTCAGTTTGGTGACACGAAATATAAGTGGAGGACGATGTGTGCGTTGTTTATAACGGTGTTGTGTTTCGGTGGGAGTGCGGGGCAGGTTGGCAGTGAGACGGATCCTTATCTTCTGAATAAGACGTCGGGGCTCACGGAGCTGGCGGGTGGTGTGCTCACCGGCGGCCAGACGGTGTGGAGACCTGACAGTAGCCCGTACTTGTTACGGGATGACCTGCTGATAGAAAGAGATGCTGAACTGGTAATAGAGCCGGGAGTCGAAGTGAGATTCGCGCCGATGGTCGGAATCACAGTGCGAGGGAAATTAGTCGCTGTGGTAAGATAATAGATACTAGAATTACTTAGTCTTACGCTCGAAGATGCTTGGTGACACAATGTAGCCTGTTTGGTACTTTTATTGTAGATACCTAGGTAGTAGTTAGCGAACTGGCAACGCAACGAAACCTGTCGCAGCTGCGCTTGTCTGGAACTAGTTATTAAAATTCCTAGTCAGTCTGCAAATATCAACTTATTCTAGATTAAGCTTATTCATTGCTGATACAATTTTAATATCAATCTTATTGAACCAGCTGTTTATTTTTCGAATAAATTCGAATTAGATTCCGATTAGCCTTATAGGTATTGCTTATAAGTCGTGTAGTTAATTCGCATAGGTGTCTACTTACCAACAAATCAGAGTCTATAAAATCAGTATCTATGGATAAGCAAGAAAGAACATTGTTGGAATGCTACATATATGTTTCCGTTAAAATAAGTTACTTACAATAAATAAATTTGGTACATGTTCAATCTCTTACTTTAAACGCATACCCTTTATACTTAAAATGAAGTTGATAGGTTTTTGTCCGGTAACAAAAATTCCTTACGAAAAAAATAGTCCAGCGAGCACATTTTATTGATCACGCTAGTAGACCTTTCGATAAACAAACACTTGATAAAGACGATAGCGGCACGTACCTGCCCGCCCTGATAAGGGCTACGTATCATGTCCATTCAACTGATATTGATTTATTCACCTGTTGGTATGACGAGCTAATATTTAATCCAAATATTTGATGAATTTTGCGAAATAAAATGCTATTCCGTGAAGCACTTGAACGATTTGTTTTAATTGTGACAATGGCGGGGATGCTTGATGACCTTTTTCTACTATCCATGTGCTACATAGATGATATTATATTTACTCTCTCCTTCTTTTTTTACGAAATGTTGTCATTTAATGAAATAATATTAGGCATGTCTCCCTCCACCTGCAATTAGTGGGGATTTCAACTGGTGTCAAGTAATTTATAGCAAGAATAAATTTAGTAAATACTATGGCGGACGTCTTTATATCGACTAAAATGTTTTACATTAGAAAGTTATCGAAATCCCGAAAAATAACTTAAACGACGCATGTTCGTACTTTATACAAACATTATCCGTTAGATTTTATCAAATCAAAGAGTTATCTATCGCATTTCATAATAAGTATATCCTCCTTCCTATTTTTTGTCGTACATGTTGTGCATGCGCTCCTCATTAAAAATGATGAATCATGTATCAAATCCTGACGTGGAGCACGTGTTAACGAAGGCAGCTGAAGCTATAAAGGGCGCCGGCATTACCTGACCCGGCTCGACCCCGGACCGACATCCTTTCGCTAATTCAATCAGCTCGACAAATCACTCCGCGATGACATCTCGAGGGATCTACGTCAAGTAACTTCCAGGACCAACCGGATGATTACTATTCTTGAACAACTATTTAAAGTGTTTTATGCTACGGACACGCGGACGCTAAGGGTGATGATGAAGGTCAATCGACGCAGGAGCGGAAGGGGAAAGACAAAGTGCCTGACCCTAAATAAATAAACGGTTTAGAGATGTATCTACAACGACAAATATTACAAACCAAACACCTCCCTTTTCTTGTTTTAAATATTATGAAGACAATTTTCCAAGGTACTCAGTAGGTATACGTAACTATTTGTATTAACTATTTTTGACTACATATAACACAAAAACAGTCGAAGATTACTGACTGAATCAAATATTCTAGGAATCTACTACATATTCCTCTGCAATTTCACTTCATAGTGCATCAAAATGCCATTACTGTCTACAGTTAGATGAAATTACGCATGTCCAATTCAATGGTATGGAATGCAAAGCATCACAAAAGGTGTTATTGGATTGGTGAAAATAATCTCACGACGTTAGTCTGTGTCAGAAAAAGTAACATTCGCTGACAATAGAAAGAAACCAATGGATAATTTATGTGTAAAATCGAGTAATAGGTAGTATGGTCTTCTGCTGAGTCTATTAGATAAAGTTGTAGTTAAGCACGCATTATTTTCGTCCGGTAATTATTGCTAGTTAACAGCAATTAACGTTAAAGTCCTAAATGTTCCTCTTGCCAAGCTTTGTGAGAAACTTTGAAATCTACAGTCGTATTTTATCCTTGTCCTATATTTAGTGATTGGCTATGCAGGTTGCTAAAGCTGCATATTTACTTACATGGAATAAATTAACAAATCATGCATTAGTCTTATATCCTGCCTTTTCTTTATTTCATAAGACTTGATTGCTACAAACTACAGTTCTCTTATCTTCGTACCCGAAAAAACCTGAACGCTCATAGCCAGCACCTTAGGGCTGCTATCAAAATCGTGTCAAGATCTATAAACAAGATAAGCATTTAAAGGTACCCTCACTGTTTTGTTACGTCGCTAACGAATCCAGTTATTTTCATTTCTTATCGCGCTCTTAGCGCTGCACCTGTCGGCGTCTAATGACCTCTTATCGTGGAGTTACCCAGCTTAATAGCAACAGTTACTTGAAGGAACTTAACTGCTGCGGTTGACTGCTACATCATTCGTTCCAATACCGTGTATGGCTAGCAACCTTGAAGGTAATTACCGAACGGCACCTACAACTGTGAATCATCGAAAATTGGAATTAGCATTTTATTGACATTGATCTTTACATATATGTCCTTTTATGTTGCAACAATTGTTTAGATCAACTGAAAAATACGCGGGATTATCAGAAAACAAGTACTAGTAACAATATTGCAACAGCCTAATGAACACTTGCGTATAGATATTGGATATGCTTGTGGTGTAAATAAATTTTACTGAGGGATTCTTATGTAGAAAATGCTGTCGTCATCTATCTAACCGTTTTTGGCTCTGAAATTAACTAAACGAAGAGATGATTGCAATGTAATCAAATCAAAATATAACCAAATTAAATATATATCTAATCTCATCGAACCAATCTTGACCGATCACACTAGTTGTAATTCTAATTTTATCACGTTTATGTGCTGTGACGTGTGATTTGCCACTATAATGCACATGACTCGTTCATATGTTACTATAAGTTCTTACCTACCTGATGAATCACAATCTCATAAGACAAATTGACTGTTTGCCCTTATCAAGGCAAATAGTTTGTCATCGAGTAACGTAATGAGAAAAGTCATTTTTGTATTAAGTAATTAAGAAAACCTTGACTTTACTTTTAACTACTTAACTGATTAATTATTTATTTAATACATCGTTTCACGTTGACATCATTAATTCATTATAAAATTTGGTTTTTGAGAATGTTATTAGTAGGTAAGCAGCGCTTTAATTTAGGATGAATTGTTTCCAAATATCCCTTTTTAGAACAAATTTACATGTTTTAATTAAAACACACTTTTTACAACATCCATGTTTAATTACGCATCCGCTACTCATAAATAATTAAAGACTGTTATGAAATAGATGAATGATATTTTTTCTGAATAATTATTTGTTCACCCGACCATTCATATCGAAAACTAACCACTATTTAATTATATCGAACACATTTATAGGTAACTTAACTTGTGCAATATCAAAAGTATCTACTTACTTAATTATTACTGTCTCAACCATTTTTAAAGGTCTACCGTGATAAAATTAATTAGTATCTGATCCCAATGAAAAGAACATGATATAACGATATAATTTTATAATCAACGTTTAACAGACTTAAATTCAAGAAATCGTTCAAGTCTTACAAGCAAGAACACTTTGATTGTAAGTAATGCAACTGTATCTTAAAAGATGTTTCAGCTCACTAGCGACGTACGTATCAGTGAAAGTTTTTTTTTTTTTTTTTTTTTTTTTTTTTTTTTTTATGTGATAGGGAGGCAAACGAGCAGACGTTTCACCTGATGGTAAGTGATCAACGCCGCCCATGGACACGTGCAACACCAGGGGCATCGCAAGTGCGTTGCCGGCCTTTCCAGTAAAATCAGTTTTCCAGTAAAATCAGTACCACGTTCTCTGTCGTAATTTTTAGTTTTTACCTTACCCACAGTAGACGGGCGAATGACCTAGATGAGTCATCGCGTCATCTGCGTTCACTAATTCATTATCATGAAGTAAATTACACACGTAGTGACATTAATTGTATCTATTAACTTCCGGTAAAGCATTTATTGTTCATACAACATCTCCTATCAGCTACCGTTCGGGTCCATTGCATTCTTTGATATCGCTGTCATGTAATATCCTCTTCATTTCTACAAAACGATTTCGTACTCTTGTTTTATCTTTGCGTTATTTTATGGCTGGATTCGAGTTTCTGGTTCCGGCTTCATGTATCGATGAGAACATACTATTGCAAGTTATTTATCACAAGTTGCAATAATTAGGACTTTGGTATTATTTAGTTTATTATCTGCTACAAAACCATAAGATAGTCATTGAAAGTTGAGCTACTACACAGCCGAGTAAACACAATTACCACCGTTTGGGAAGCGCCACAGTTTCACTGACCGATCATCGATTGTTTGGGTTATATTTCGAGGTCGCGTGCATCTAACAGTACCGCATTGATTTCGCAGGGGAAGTGGGTTGCGGTTGGGCCTAGCATGTTCTGTTACGCAACTAGGCTGCCTCGTTATACTTGAGTAGCCGTAATGCGGATAGGGAACGTATTTACAAGAATTATATTTCAAGTCTCAAGTAAGAAATAAGACAAAAGGATCTTAAAATTTGCTGCAGAAGTAGATATAACAATAATGTAGATTTTTTTTTACACGAACAAGAACTAATGTTTGCCAGTATTAAAATATGCTGTAAGAAGGACGACAACATGCTTAGTTTAGCGCAGCTTAGTTAGGTGCCAACAGGATTCACACCAATGTGATTATTTTGATAACCGTATCAGTATATCATACATCGTCTCTAAGACTAATCGATAGAAGATCAAAAGCAAGATAGAACTTTGATACCAATAACAAATCCTGTAATTAAAATATCGTATCAAAAACACTGCAATTGAATGTAGTAGTGGTAGCACTATTTTATGTGAGACCTTGTGAATTAATAAATCGTGGCAATTAAATTGCCTGGAACTAGCTCGCCCACTGATCTTTATCTGTGCCGTTATACGCTCCATCTAGTTTCAGACTTAGCATTGGGTACTGTGCAACTGAAATCTGAAAAATTAGGGCAGGAAATATAGAAGAACTAAGTACTTACTAACAAATTATTCCCACCTAGAAGGTACTTCGAGTTGCCCTTTGTCAGTTGTCTTTTCTTTTTACAGTTAAAGTACATCTGCACTAAATATCTACCATAATGTAAATTCTGAAGTGTAACTATTATTAATGAGCTACCAGCTTAATATTGCTTGTCTAGATTATAATAAAGCCTTTATAATACCTGCGTGAAATAATTCACAAATAAATTCACGAGGTTCATGCATGACATTTCGTTGGAAAATGTACTCTGTCTGAGTTATAGGTACAGTCTGTTTTGGTATTGGCAAAAAAGTTGGTTACCTTAAAACGCTAAATGAAAAAAGCTATGTAGAAGATTTATGATAATTCTGATTGAAAACTCTCATTATAGACAGCTTAATCGAATCGCAATTCAAGAGCGTCGCTCAACGCCATTTTACATACAATCCCATGGTAGATAGATGCTCCATATAACCAGAGTAGCAAACGGCTTGAACCTTAACGTGAGTTCAATGTCTGGCGATATCGCTGCGATCTCGTTACGGGGCCTGCTAATAGTTCGAGCAAGCTATCATTCGTCTCGCTTGGTGCTCTTCATGGCATATCTGCCATTACACTTGCTGTGGTGACATATTGCTTATTATTACTGTTGCACCCCGCACTAACTACGGCGAGCGAAATAACTTGATAATTTAAAAAATGGTACTCTGTATCAATATACGTAAATATTGAATTTCTGTGGGTAAAAATCATGCGACCACGCGTCATAACACGCTGGCGTAATCCAACTCGTCATAATATCGGCGTAAGACATTTCATTCAAAAAAATGCTTTTGCTATGTGTTAATACAGATCGTTTTGGTATTGGTAATAAATAGGTTGCGCGTATTTCGTGTCATTAACGGTGTGGCCCAAAGCTACCGTCTATTGGGAATTCAGTAAAAAGAAAAACAGGGTAACGTTACGTGTTTAAGTTAGTCGATAGAAGTTACTTCCGTGAGCAACAGAAAATAATTGAAACGGTAAAAAGTGTATGATTGAATGTGTATCTTATAGTAAGAGAATGGAATTCTATCCTGAATAAGAGCCTAAGTACTTATAGCATTTTCTCACTAAATTCATCTTTCTAGGCTTTTAAATTGGGTGCTTTTTGTAATAATACGTTCTGGTTCGGTTAGTAAAGTTTAGTCAGTTCAGTAGCCCCTGTTGAAATTTTATATACCTATAGCTAAATATGCTCGATCATCTTAAACATTGAATATTATATTCGTTAAAGTTATTGGAACGTAGTTAGACACCTCTCAAGTTTTTCTACCTACCTCTCCAATTTGATTTGGTTTATGCAACGAATCTGTTTTGCACGATTCGAGAGTAACCAAAAAAAATATTTTTTTTGTGAAATGATTTGAATTGACGGCAATTCTATATTTACAAATATGCCTTCTTTTATTCCACTGTATTTACTTAACTATTTTTGTACCTAATGCATTGTACATCACGTTAGAATAAAATAATTAGGTATCTAGTAATAATTCTAGGTAAGTAGGTATTGTTAGGACATAAATAATTTTCAAGTTATGATCTTGCCTATATTCTGGCTTGTCTAACAAGCAAAACCTCTACTAATAGTAATAATCTATTCTTTATAATTAAAGTTCCCTATATTCGAATTACAAACTAATGTCCACCTCATGTACCTACTGTTTAATTACTACCATAACAAGTTAATTAAATATTCAAGTAGTATGTATTTACTCCGACGGCGGATGTAGATTACGCCAGCTGATTTTGTTACGTCGACTATAGAACAGTTTGCGTAAACGATTCCATTCATACACAACCTTGGCGTCAGCGCCATTTATGCATTTCTTGCAATAATACATTATAACTGATAAAAGTAAGCCGTTCTCGCTCACGTACCGGAACTATAATAACATACAATAGAAACGGTCCGGAATTATAGTAGCGTTCAGACAAGTTTTTGAGCTGGACAATTAGTGTTAGAAATCCTTTTGGGAATTCACCCACATGAAGGCGCGGGAGACGCGTTATTTAGTTAGCTATTAAATTGTATTTTATTTATAGGGATACAATCAATTTGAATTTGCTCAAGAGTTTATATTACATTTGCTAGCACCCACTGCACATAATAATTGCTACCTACTAGGTAATCATAAGTTCTAAAAGGTAAGTTACTCCTGACTGTAAACTAAAATTAAACTTGAATTGTTACCCATGGGAAAGGTTATAAAAATCTTAACCGAACATGACCCAAATAAGATGTCAAGGAGTACTAGTTACTAATGGCTTTGGGTTTGATTATGCGACGCCATGCTTTGTATAAGATGCCAGGGATAAACATTCAGGACAAAGGCTATTGTGAAACTTAAAGGCACAATAACATTGTCAGAGATTCAAAGCAGAGGATATTAATGTTGCAGAGGTGACAAACGATGGCGGAATTTGATATAAAACACTCGAGTATTATCACCAGCACACCTTTTGCTACGAATATTTTGCTATCTCAGATTCGTTTTGATAAACACTGATCGATTAGAAATCCGGGCTGTTGATTTATTGGCAGTTTAGACATTGTGGTTTAAACATAATATAATCTGCTTTGCTATGTCCTATAAAACGAATGACGACCAAAATTTTTTCAGGCATTTCCTCGTCATCCATAGATAGGTAAGTACTTAGGTTGAGATACCTGCCTATCTACTAGTCCTCCGCTACTTATTACGCCTTATTATTTGAGTGGAACCCGTCTTTCAAATTTCAAGCCTATAGGTAGAGCCCGCAGTTTATAAGATTTGGTGACGAGCGAATCGGTAATTTATGATATAATACTAAATAACTATTAACTGACGACTTGGCAATCACATCCAAAGACTTCCAATGGTCATATTATCAGTCAGTGATACGTAAGGACCAAAGTAATTAATCCTCTAAGATTGATCAAATGGGTAACTTGTTTAATGTATAATTTTGGAGGTTTGATGGGACTTTCCGTTGTGTAATGTACTTTTGTTTAAATTTATAAAGGTGGGTATCACTTTCATTTTTTTAAAGTGAAAATAACGTTGTTAATTTTTTTAATTGTTCCCTGTTACTCGTAAAAAATACAACAAAGGCTGGAGAGACACAGTTTGTGCCGTCCGTTACATTTGGCACGGGAGTTACCATCGTCCCGCTCTGTTTGCCATGAAAAGCGTGACAAATGCACGGTCTTTGCACCGATCTGTGAAAAATAATCGCTACTAGATAGTAAAGTAACGCTAGGCTTTTGATGACAATACGGCTTTCTAGATCGAGATGATTTAGCTCGATGTTCTAGAATTATGTTAGATTGAAACAGTAGCATGTCGCCGTTTATTTTGTAATACCGCCCTAATGGCTAACATTCGTTTCAAATAAAAAGTCGCTGGCTCCACTCTCTGCTTCATATCAATGTACTTCGGCCCTTTACGGTACAGATGTAAATAGCCGTCTTTATCAATCTAAAATTGTTAACAAATTACCGACTTAAGTATTTTCATGAATCGCGAATCGTATAGTAAATCGATTCAGGATTTTGTGTTGGGTGAACAACCTAGAAACGTTTGCAGGCGCACGACGCTTTGCCATGTCAGCATCATCGTGACTTCGTGTTTCAATGCACAAAGGGCTTTTTACGGCAACTCACTTGGATGCACGAAGTGTTTCCAATTTTTTTAAATGCTATTGTGCACATAATAATGCTTAGAGCAGCATTTTCTGCTGCTAACGAAATTACCTAATATTTAAAGCTCCATGCCTTGTCTGTCCTCAGTGCGTCCTTGGCTTTATACGATTATTAAATAAGCCCTAACAACAATATAAAAAGCATCATACTTATCTAAAATGTTATCGCCAGGTATCTACTCATGACCATTTACCAAATCTATAGTGCTTTAGCTAAAAATTGCAAAGTTTCGATATAATCTCAACTATTTCCTTCCTACCTAATGTCTACCAAGCTTCTTGCGCCTGCGTCATTAATAAACGAATGACCGTTTGATGTAGGTATCTATTGAATAAATGTTAGTTATAATGTTTTATTGTTTGACGTAAATAGGTAGGCCCCTGACGTAGTAAGGTGCGTAACAGATGATTTATACTGAGCAACAATGTCAAAATAACTAATCCAGAGTACTGGAAAAAGGAAAGTTATAGGCTATAATGTGTATTTTCATGTCCTGTCAAGACAGTTTTAGCAAAGTTTCTGTTAAAGCTACCCAACTATTTTCTTGCCTTGAATGTGATTACGAAAACCGTTACCTACTCAATCTGATTGCTTGAAGTCTTCGACCGCATTATGTTTACAATAACGACGAAAACGATACAAGGACTCACACACAACTGTTTCCCGGAAATTGTGATAGAAGTTCATTGTTCCTATAGATAAGTTTCGAAATTAAATTTCGCAAAGCATTGCAGACATTTAATTATAATTCGTTTGCGGAACAATGAACTTTAACTGTAACCACGTTGGGAGGTCATAACTATATAATGATGCGAGAGTTTGGGGTGAATAGAATATTTTATTGTGGAGCTCATACCACTAATAACAAAAGCATAAATCCGTACTATGCGATTCAAATAAGAATAGGATCGACACTGCGCCATATTGTGACGAACGAAAACGAATAATGACTTTAAATAATTAAATATTACCTATACTAAGACCATTTACTACTAATTTAACCTTTTCATTTAAATTTGATGTAAGACTATTATTATTTGATATGCAAATAAGCTTTTCGCAAACCATACTTTTCAAGTGACATTTGACAGATATAGGTTATTGACATTCCTATTCTTATTTGGATCGCACTATATGTCGTTCAAAAACAAAACCTGTAACGGAAAAACAATGAGAGGAATTATGAAAGATTGGGCAAACTGTAGGTCAACAATTAATAATCATGACACCTTGAGTTAAGTGAAACAGATGAAGAGCAATGATACAAATACCTATATCAAATATACACTACTTATATCATATTACAAATTAAAAAACTATCGAAGTAGTTGTTCTCGCGGTAGGTACTTTCAAACTAGGTGGGAAGTAATGTAATTAGCAAGCCATGGGAATCCAGCCAGACGTAAATAGCAGTTGTATAAAATTACTTAGCAAGCAACGGGCACGAGTCGTGGGTCGCGGGGAAATCGGCGGAAGCACGCCTCGCTTGTCCAGCAGTTTGTTAGGCCATTTCTCCAGCGATGTACAGAATAAATAAGTTAGTAAAACCTCGTTATAATGCTAGTTGTCAATTTTACAAAAAAAGTTTTGATTGCATTATTGGCTTGTTATAACATTCACAGCCCCGATCATTAGTCATCATTTGGAAATTCCTACCTGTTGATTCTGACAAGCAAAAGGAGGAATACCTCTGATGACCACTTCTTGTGCTGTAAAACTTGTACCATATCAAAATGACCATAGTGTTTGGTCGTAGTCCCCTTGGCTTTGTTCGTACTAAGCTCATTACACATTCCATGCAACGCGTGTCGCTCGAACGCAGGAAGTCGTCACCATCAACCAAGGAATTTGTTTTGAATGTCCAATAACGATCCTAGTACTGTGCAGCACCATTGAAAGGAAAAAGGAGAGCGATATAGTTAGTACACCAAATGAGGTTTTATTCAGTTCAAGTTAAGTAAATAAGTATCGATCTTATTAATTCTCAACGGCAATATCTAACTGACCAAATAATTTTAATAAATCTTTCGCCTTTATATTCTGTATTGTAGACACAAAATCATGTGTTCAATCAAAATACTCGTCGAATCATTGAGTAATATGATCTATTGGAATAAAAAGTCTGGCGGTGTTATTGTCTTCTATTACCGCCTTGACTTTGACCTTCATCGAAAATTACATAACAGTGAATTCTAATTGGTAGTTGAACACATACGTTTTTGAGGCGCGTAGCTATAATAGGAAAACTAATAATCAACCTACTACCCACTGATTATTTAAAATTTATTTAATTATGATCGCGTCAGCCAATGGTGATCTAATCGACCATACTTTTCAAAAGCTTTTCTGCACTTTACAAGATTCATTATCAGTTTTTACCAGTTTGGGTCACTTGTGATAAATAAGTTATTACATACTAGTCTACTGTGATATTACATTACACAATCGATTTATACTACTAGACAAATTAGATGATTGCCAAATCCTAAATCAATAAGATCTCATAATTGTTGCAGCCATCCCTTCTTGCTATGGCTTCCTTTGTATACATATTATATCGTTTTCCATTAGTTTTTATTATTCAACACTTTTCTTAGTTCTTCGCTCGAGTAAATCTTTCGTAACCCCATAGTACCAACATGAAAAGGAAATAAAAAGAAAGTACCACAGCCTCTTTCCGACATATTTTATAGCTGAGTCACAACTATAACCAGTGTCCTTGCATCGTCCTTAATCGTAACCGGTCGACCACTAACGTAGGAGTTTTTTGTGACTCCGCCGTTGATAGCAAGCCACGCGTAACGATTTAACGGACGTCCACCGACCTGCCTTATAATATGCAGGGTGACGTGTACGGAATCGTGACATTATACTTGTATCTATTGTAAAATGTGTGTATTGGATATCGTGCACTCATGAAACTGTCTACGACAGCTTGTTACCAATGAATTCTCTAAAAAAACTGATCACGCATCAAGCCCATCCATAGTCTACCACTCCGAATGCAAGAAAATCAATAAAAATCGCAAAGTTCTTCTTTAGTTTAAGATTGGCATGTGCAAATGAACAAGTCGTCAGACGTTGCATTTTCGCAATAATGTAGGCGTAACACCCACTTGTGCTATACATTTAGGCTATTGAGAAACATTCAAATGCACTTGCTATTTAAAGGTGACAAAGACGGAACACTGCTTTCTACTTTCGCCTTCAGAATATGTACACACTTAGGCGCCATAACTTATTTATATAAAAGAGAATGATTAAGAAAATATAGGTATTCGATCAGAATTGCCAACTGCCTGGCTGCCTGACTGGTTGACCTTACAAGTTTTTGAAAGGCATGACGTCTGCCGTGCCTACCCACATACTCGTATACTTAGCTGGGTTACTTATGACCTAGATCTTCCTTGTCTTAAACGACAAAACCAGCTGATATAGCCAAAACTTGAAAAGTTTTGAACAACATTTAATTTTTAGGAATTTGTGAGATTTTTCCACTTTTATGCAGTGAATTCAGCTAATTTTAATAGCTTCGGACATCACAGACCTCATCATTTATTGTTATTGCATCACACATTCCAATTTAGCAACGGTGAGCTAACAGTTGGCCAGTAGATCGTGACCATATGAATGGGGTTGTTTGAAAAGGCAGGAAGCCGTATAGACGAAGTGCAAGGGCGCATCGCTGCAGTTATTGTTTAGAAGCTATGGTTTAGGGACATTAAAACTCGGCCTAAAATGAAACGTGTTAACTAATATGGCTAGCTTGTTACTTACCTTCGTTTATTAATATATTTAAAAAATGGAAACGTCTAATGCACAGGCTATAAAGTGTGTTTCGCTAACGATAAAGTTCGCAGTTGACAAATTGAAAATAGGAAAAATTATGTGTTATGGTTTACCATGGATTTGTTCTAGCTTTCATCACTAATAACCCTGTTTTTGTAGGATTATGGTTGAGTACCTACACAGGTCCAATACTATGATGTCATATAGGTAGTTAGTAGTTCCTAGTTACGCGAGCATAGGTGTCGATGACCAATGGTATTTTGTAATGATTCATTCTGTTATGCTGCGCTGAAATACATAACACATGAGTGTTAAGAAGTCTTCAAACATAGTACTTAATTCATAGTGAGTAGGAAGGACCTTCTCCCACAGCCATGACGACTGTCTTCAAGAGTTTCAACAAAAAGTAACTTAAGATTAGATGTATGGTAATGTTATTTGATGTTACTCATGTATGTAAGAATTTGATCAAACACTTGTAGGCATTCTTGGCTAAGAAGGCAGGTATATTTTAGTGAGATTAGCGATCAGTAAAATTTACTAAAAGCGCCATTAGATTAGATGCAATGCACTCTGAACAATAAATTGAACGTTATAATTAGACATCGGATTATAAGCACTATAAAAATGCCAAAATATGCACTAACCTTTTTAGTGCATATTTTGGCATTTTTATAGCGGCGGAATATGCACAAAATATGCAAAATGCGCGTGGCTTTTACCAGAGAAATTATCCGTATATCGCCATTGGCTGGTGTATAGTATAAAAAAGTTATGCTAATTCGCTCGCATCAGTGGTGGCAGGTCGAAATAATCTTATACCTACCAAAAATAATCAGAAATAGTATTAAACGGACTCAGAATATATGTCAATCGATTATCCGTGACTTCCGAGCGTTTCTGCAACGAACAATAGTAAATATTATTGGCAAAACCAGCGCGGTGTCGTGCGCGTCCGTCCATTCTTTTTAACACTCAACCTCTTGTACGTGAAATGGGTAAATTGCACTGTATGATCTCCTGTAAAAGAGAAAAAAAGCAATATTTTCCGTTATTGCTGATACGCTACTGTTCAAGAGATCATTGCTTGTGTGTTGCCCTCTATTAGTTTTTATTTGATTTTGATAGTAGTTAGTGGAAGAGACAAGGGGAGGCCTTTGCCCAAGATAGGGACGGATTTTCAGGCTAGCAAAAAAATTAAGTCTTTTGTTATTGGTATTTTATTTTCAGACAATATAAAACTTTTTCTTGTTATTTCAGGGTGAACAACAAAAGGGCATAACATTCACGAGTACAGAAGACCCAGCCACATCGGCGAAGCCAGTACCAGATATACGTCTTGTTGATGGACCATCAATTTTAGTGGGCAGAGTCCAACTGTTACATCGAGGACAATGGAGATCAGTGTGTACAAATTCGAGAAAGTTAGTATTGATAATGTCACTCGCATAAGTCTTACAAACAATGATTACTTTCTACAACTTATGCGTTTTTTTGTTTCAGTTGGACCATCAACGATATGGAAACGGCTTGCAGACAGTTAGGGTTCATGGGAGGATCATTCTACAACTGGATAGACCGACAACCCGGAAGACGACCAAGACTCTTGTTTGAAGAACCGAAATGCAAAGGCACGGAGTACGATCTTTTCCAATGCGATTGGAGTTCGAGACAACTAGGTTCAGGCGTCTGTGACTACCACCCCGATCTCGCCATTCAGTGTTCTCCTCATCACGACGTCTCGGGAAACTCGGGAAGATATTGGAGAGGTATAAGATTTGAGAATTCAGTATACGAAAGGATTCTCACTGCTGGTAATACACTATACGTTCCAACTTCCATGTCTAGACTTGTTCATGTGATAATAAAAAACGCTGGTCTTGGCAGAGACAACAACGCCACTAGTGCCTTAGATGTGATTGGAGTACCACCAGTAATGGAAGACATCGAAATCTCTAATTCTGCTTTCAACGCGATCAATGTGACGTCACCTAACGGTCCCATTGCAATAAACAATTGCACAATACAAAACAATAGAGGATACGGTGTGTACGTAAACTCTACGTACGGCATGGCCAAGATTGAAAATTGTTTGATTCACGACAACGGCGGGGACGGAGTCAAATATGTGGTGCATGAAATTAACATCGACGAGAGATTCGATAGGAGTGAAATATTCGACTTATGCACACTAGCATCTACACCTAGCCAGACGTTCCCAGTCCAAATGTCAATCGAACAATCGAGATATTCCAACATGGAAAGGGATTGTCATCAAAAATTCTACACAAGGCCAGATCATGTTCTCACTCTAAGTTTCTTTAAACTTTTAACCAATCAAAATAACACGGGTGAATTATACATATATGATGGACTTACGGCAGATGATAGACTTCTATTAGCGTTCAGTATCAGGAACCACACACGACCACAAAGTGTTGCGACAACCAGGAACCGCATGTATGTGAGATTTCATGCCAACGCGAGAACGGATATTACAGGATTTCTGAGATTAACATCAGGTGTGAGTAAAACCTATGACCTAAATGTAACCGACACGATTATATCAGATAACAATGGAAGAGGCGTGGTCATAGAAAATCTCAGATCACAAATTCATATTCATCGTACGTCTATATCCAACAATAATCATGTAGCCGGCCTCCATGTTGTAAGCGGAGCGGGAGATGTTAATGTCACTGAGAGCAGAATATCTTTTAACCAAGGTGACGGAATAAATATCACTGTAACTGGAGGCAATAGAAACATATCCAGAAGTATTATAAGCTCTAATCAAGGACATGGAATATCTGTATGGATAAATAATACTTTAGAAACTGAGTACATACTAGTTAATCAGACAACTGTGGTTGAATACTCTGAAATTTTTAAGAATTTAGATGTCGGTATTTTACACGGCAATTTTTGTGGCGACAGCTGGGTTAACATAACTGGTAATTGGTTTAATACAAGTGTGGAAAGTACAATAGATATATCCACCTGTTGGAGGTTCAATAATCCTGCACGATTGCTCAATTTACAAGTAGGTCACAATAGATTTTATGAAAACCAAAGAGTGCCTTTGAAAATACAACCGGCCTTAAATGTTATGGGAAGGATAGAATATAATTATTTTGAGCATGGCAACTTTGGTGCAATTGTTATACTAAATAGAATAGAAGGGAGGTACTTAGAAGAGTTTGAAATATTACCTGCACGATTTAACATACAACACAATTATTTCTTTGGTAACAAAGGGCCTTTTGTAGTGAATCTCGGATTGTCACCATACAGCGACCTTCAATACATAATGTTTTCTAGAAACTTCCTCCGGGACAATAAAATAAGAGAACCATTTGAGCCTTTAGAAGGCTTGTCTTCAAGACTGACTCCGAGAAGTAGAGTCGCTGCAACAATTGTACTCGCGTCGAGCAATATTGACGTTTTCCGAAATATAATTAACAATCCTGAAGCCCAATATGAAATTGGATCGCATGTGGAAGACCAAAGTAAAATATTAAATTGCACATACAATTGGCTCGGCTTTGGCGAAGAAGAAAAAGTGTATAATAGACTATTCCATAGAAAAGATAGGTATAATTTAGCTAAAATTACTTACATGCCTTATTTACTACATAGCAGTAATCCCGGCGCGACGCAAATAAACTATAACTCGCTGTATGTACCCCAATTCAATGTACCCGGTACTTTTAGAGTGGGGGGTGAAGTAGAAGGCATTGAAATACTGCGGCAAGGAGAATACGACGTTATCAAAGATATAAATATACGTCCCGGCGGCAAATTGGTTCTACAATCTGGCGTTATACTAAAGTTTCCACCGGCTATTGGTATGATGGTGGCAGGAAAATTAGATGCGAGAGGGAAACGACCTAATGATATCATGTTCACTCTAAAAGAAGAAATAGTTATGAATAACGATAGCATTTATGAAACTGATTTTGAACCGACTACACCTGGATACGCTGAACCTATTGTGCCTATAAGGCTTTTGGGTGGAAGAACTCAGCACGAAGGAAGACTTCAAGTCAGAATTAATGATAAATGGGGCACAGTGTGCAACTATAAATGGAATATCATAAACGCTGCGTTAGTCTGCAATCAACTTGGTCTAGCCCTTAATCCAGACGATTGGTTTTTAGAACCTAATGAAATTCCTTCGGCCGGAATCACAGAGGATGTAGTTTTATCAAATGTAGAATGTACAGAATTTGACAACGATATTACAAAATGCAAATCTGAAACGCGAGAACAATTCGAAAACTCATGTACACATGAAAACGACGTGGGTATAAGATGTTACGAAACAAGTTGGGCTGGGCTAAGATTTAGTGTGATTTCTGAAAGAGCAGACTTACAATACATTACAGTAGAGAAGGCTGGATTATTAGATTATACGTCTAATGTTTTCAAGCCAGCACTCCAAATAGACTTCGCCAGACATAGCTTGGAGAGTGTTAAAATCACAAATAACTACCACGATGGTTTAGGAATTTTATATTCTGACATTTATGGAGCTGATGCAGTGAACACTGTTCGTAATTCAGAGTTTAACAACAACAGAGGTAGTGGCATCAGTTTTAAACAATTAGGACTTAAAATTTATAGTTCAGTAATCGAAAATAACGATTTGGCTGGGATATCTCATAATCCTCATATAACGGGACGTCAACAAAGAGAAATAGCAGGGTGGTTCAATTTAGACCCAGGGTTTAATATGGATGAGTCTAATTATCATCCAATAATGATACCAGAGTACGAAACGGACATTAGTTTGGTGAATGGTGAAACAAGGCACATTGTTTTCACTAAACGCTATGGAAATAACGTATCAAAATCTTATAATATCAAATGTAATCCAGGATTTGTTCTTGGTCTTCAACTTTTGAATCCTATACACAACTTTTCTACAGAAAGTATCTGTATGTTTGATTCGCAAAATATAAATGAAGGTAGTACTAAATGGTGTCTCGATCGTGATTTATCAACTTTCCCTGTAACAAGCAGCAGTTTTAGCATTGTGTTGACGTATGAAAGTGGAACCGCAGCCCTAGGCGGAGTCGTTCTGGTTGTAAGCACGATCGTAGCTCCCGTCCAAAATATAAGAAATAAAATTATAAAAGGCCCAGTCCCTACACTACAAGTTGTCAATTCAAAGATCAAAGGCAACACCAAAGGCATAAAAGCATTATATTATAACAGATATTTGAATGAACTCGGTGATCATTTTCTGCGAAAAGCCAATGAGACTATTAAAATATTCAATTGTGAAATAGCACACAACAAGGAAGAGGCTATTTATATTAATACGCCATTTTGGGATATCCATGACAGTAATATTACAGAAATCACAATAATGGTCAACGGCAGTTTGATCACTGATAATGGTAAAGGAATCTATCATTTTGCCAGAGATCTGAGAAGTTCGAATAATTTATATCATTATATTCTGCAAGACAACACAATAGAGAGAAACCATCACGGTGGATTCGATGTCGGCTTACCATACGTTTGGCAATACAATGAAAACTTCACACACTCGGTATACATGAATAACAACACTTGGCGCAACAATCAAAACTTCGCTATGGTTATAGACGGACATTTTGCGGAAGTTAATATAACTAAGAATACTTTCACGGACAACAATTGCAAAACGGGGTTAATATCTATTCAAGGTATGGAGAAGAAAATGATGATTGATGGGAATTATATCGAAAGGAATAACGGAAAGTTCATGGTAAAGTTTTATATGGATAGTCAGAGTGAAATAATGGGTATTGTTTATGCGCTATTCGTGTATAACCAAGTCAAAAACAATAAGCATATTTTATCACAAACCAGCCGTGGCGCTTTAATCAGGAGCGTAGAGCCAACATACGTCATAGGATTTAAAGGAATACAGAAAGTTAAAGTGAGCAGAAACTTATTTGGCAATAACGCTCTTGAGTATACTCTGCTAGCTGGTATTAAAACAGCAAAAATTAACAATTTGCTAGACGTTACTGAAAACTGGTGGGGAACAGCTATTGAAAAAGAAATTAAAAAACTCATATTTGACTTCGATGATTGGAATAATCATGCTATTGCCACATATCTGCCTTATTTATTAGAAGAAAGTATGGATTCCAGCGTCTCAGCTACATTCAGTCCGCAAATAGCAATGGACGCAAATGAATTAGGTGGCCGTTTGACATCTAATTTCACAATAGAGTCAAGAATAGCCCCTTACATGGTCAGAGCTGATATCACAGTAATGCCGGGTGCTATTCTAGCTATTAGCCCTGGTGTGATATTAGAATTTGCACCGAATGTGGGAATACTTGTCATGGGTACTCTACAAGCCGAAGGTCACAGCCAAATGCCTATAGTCATGAGACCGATGACGCCTGAAGCAAATGTCGAAATTAATAGAGTGCGAAGGGACACTGGACAGTACAATGCAGTACATCAGAAACACAGACGACAGCTGGAACTATTGACTTTCCAAAATTCGATTAGGTTATGTACCGGTAGAAATTGTTCTTTAAGTGACAATGTCGCGAATAGAACAAACGAAGGATTTCTTGAATATTACAATAAAACTACGCTACAGTGGGTTCCAATGTGTGATAATCGTTTTACAGAGAGGAACGCTCAAGTCGTCTGTAGGGAGTTAGGTTTTAATCCTATCAACGTATTCTTTGCTCACGATAGAAGAGTAGAATATCACAGTAACTCTTTGTCACGTATTTGGTCATGGCCAGAACCTTTGCAATGTGTCGGTACTGAAGATCGTTACGAAGACTGCCCTATAAGGCTAAACGGTCAACTGTATGGGCACCGTCATGAATGTAGATGGGATTCAGAATTTGTATTTATCCACTGCGGAACAAGAAACTTAGAGGAAAATCTTGAATACTGGGGCGGAATAAGATTTGCGAATTCAGAATTTGAATATTCGCTTTATGAACAAAGAATTCATGATCATCTTACACATGAAACAATGAAGATAGCTGAAAGTGAATTGGTGCATGTACATATAACAGGAGCTGGTATACTACACAATGAAAAATCTCCAGCTGTTCAAAGTATTATAAAGAATCCTAGAATTCGAAATGTAAACATTACAAAATGTGCACACCACGGAATCAACTTAGTGTCTCCCACCGATTCTATTAATATGATGTTTAATTCTATTAACGACATTTTAGGAGAAGGGATAAGTGCCATATCTTTGAATGGAGAAGGCAGAGAATCAGATGAATCAAGTTTCACACCACTAAAAGAATTGACCCTTCCATACCATTTGTTCTCGCTTATAGATATTTGTGATAGTACCAAAGTAATTACAGTGGAAGAGCGCGTACTCCTATACTATAAATACGATAATAATCCTGTGAATTGCGTCAAAATATTCAAGAGCTCGTTCAGATCGAAACCGTTTGGATTCCGTTTGCTCCAATTCAATCTATTCAACCACACCCAGAATTATGGTAAAAGAGACTCTATAAGCTTGTACGATGGCGACATCTACAATATCACAGCACCAATGATTGGTTATTTGGAAAATGGATCTCCTAAGGAAAAAAAGCTTTTCAAGACTGAAGGACCTAGTATGAGTGTTAAGCTGTTCGCGAATGGAGCTTCTGCTGTACATGGATTTATCGCTGAGATTGTCACTCTACCTATATCTGCTATTGGATTTAGTAAGTTTAATTGATTACCGCATTGGTTCATTTCAACGTAAATGTATAGGTACTAAATCTCCATTTTGTTTCCATAGATCGCGATGTCCAGCACAATATTTCCAGCAGTGAGTTCATAAAGAACAGGGACGGGGCTATCACATACCAATCTGTAGGTGAAGTCAATCCGATGGTCGCTATCACTAGAAACGAGATTGTGGACAATTGTTTGAAATTGTACGGAAACTTTACATCCTGCCCATCTGCTGTTAGAGTAGATGTGCAAAATACTCAAACTTTGGTATTTAGAGTAAGTGTTTATTACAATGTTATGCTCAAAGTTGTTTACAGATGAAAAATCATATAGTTAAGTCATTCTCAATTTCAGAATAACTTAGTACGCAGTAATATCGGAGGTTTATTAGTCAGAGCAGACTCAAGAGGATCAGCTACATCACTTCGTGGATGGATACACAATAATCTTTTCTTCGGCAACCATCATATGCCATGTCTAAAAGTCGAAGGTATATATTTTATTCTTGTAGCTTGGTCTATTTTGTTGCATCCAATTTGTTTCGGATCTTATGTATTAACTTTTTTTGTGAAAATTTATTTTAGGTCGCCAATCGACACCATACCAAGAAGTCACAATCTATCGTAACTACTTCACTCGCAACCGAGTGCCTTTCAGTGATGTCATTATACTTCGACAAGTAGTCTCGAACTTCACATACAATTACGTACATGCAAACACAGGGTTGAGGATATTGGAAGTGTCAGGATTCGATAAAGTGAGATTACCTATTTATCAAACAACGTCACACAACGGGTTTTATAAGTAAGTTTTTATCACTTACAAAACTTCGAAAATTGTATTTTCTGAAGTATGAGTACATAATTATTAATGTACTTTAATTTATGAAATGCTACAATGAAATGTACACTGTTTATAGAAATTATGCCACAGACCGCGAAGGAAGAGCGACAGTTGTTGCTGGCACTGCCGGTCAACATTACGTGGACAACATATTTTTCAATCCGGACAACGATTACGAAATGATCACTGTCAATAGATCAATGTGAGTACTTTGATCAAATACCAATATTCGATTGTTATAATCTATTTAATATTCAATTTGATATTATGAGCTTGGACCCGCGTATATTGAATGATATAATGGATTTATATATGTTCCAATAACATATCGATGAACATAATAGTAAAAAGATAAATTGTATCCTATCTCGTATTATGACATATTTAGATGACCTTACTATTATGTATTAGAAGATTCTTTACAGCTTCATTGAGTAATAATTATGCTTTTATTCCCTGCATGATTGTTTATAACGAAATTATCATATTTGCATGTTTTGTTGCATGACTACCCGGACCATAGCTTTCTTGACTATAATCCGGCTGTAGTGAGGTAAGTCCTATTCGAGACATATAATATTATTATTTATTTCTTAATGTGCTTTATTATTATTTTAGTTTATTTTATTGTGTTCCTGTTGTGTATTGTGGTTTTGATTTAATTTGTTTCTTATATCATTTTGCTATTTTTTTTACCTTAATTCAATTGCAATCACAAGGACACTACTCAATATTTCAGTTCCCTTGATCTCTGGCGTACGCGAATAGATGCGAAGCACAATTTCTGGAGTTACAATGAGACTATAGCCGTTGGTGGACGTATAAGAGACCAGGCTGACAATCCGTTACTAGTAGAAGTAGACTATAGGCCATTCTATATGAACAACCTTACGGTTCTTGGAGGTGGTAAGTGTCCACCGGGATGGGACGCGGTTGCCGGAACTTGTTACATGTACGTTGGCGCTCCAATGACGTATGAGGAAGCAAGACAGTTTTGTTTGGTAAGCTTGTTTTTTATACATTCTATAGATATCTAATTTAAAATATGTACTTCATATAATATGCTTTGGATTTTGGATACATGCTTACAGCCGCACCTACTGTTAGCGGTGTGATCGAAATGTATTTAACATACATTTTAGTTTTTTTGTCACGCATGTCTTTGAAGATTTGCTATGAACCCACCTCTTCGTAAATCAGCGGGTGAACTAATGAGTCGCTCTTACGTGGCTTGAATCGTGACTATAAAACCAGCCCGAAATTTGATAAGAAAGTAACCTATAAACGACGGACTATACGTCGTGGTCGTCTTTGAAATATAACACACGAAACAGATGAAATTGTTATTGCATTTAGCGCAAAACTAGAACATAATTTCTAATGTAATTTCTTCGTTTAATAGTCTGACAACGCATCCATGCCTTACGTTACCGGCAAGTACGCGGTCCTCTACGACTTCATACAGCGTCAGAACCAGTGGTTCCAATACGGCGACAGGGTGTGGGTCAACCACATTGATTACGTCACGCAATGCACGTCATTCGCCTTTTCGTCAGTTGAGGTTTCTGATTGCAACCAGAAGAACGCGTTTATCTGTGAGATTGGTAAGTTATTTCTGGCAAATTTTGAAAATATTCCAACATCCATTTTTACTTCCTAGCCTTATATTTTTTTTCTACTTTCGGGATTTTCCAGATTATCGTCGATATTTGAAATTTACACACAGGCAATCTTACAATGACTCTATTTTTTTAACCAGACTACCCTGCCTAGTTATTTTATATTGTGCTGAATGCCTAAACCGCCAAGTTGCTGAAATACTGAAGGATAGACTTATAAAGCAGTCTGGATTTAAACTTTAATCTTGCCAATTTATTCCAGATCCAAAAATAACGATAGATCCGATGTCGTGGCAAGGGGATACCCTCGCTGTTGCATTTGTAGGAGTTCTGTTAGCTGCTATAATTTTAGTGGGCGCCGCTCTTATCTGCTGGTACTCCAAGTCTAAGCACAGGTAAGATCACTAAGACCCTTTACCATTTATACTCTCATTTTCAAACTAGAGGTAAATCACCTTACAATCGGTACCTGACAAATCAGGTTTTAATGATTACACAGTTCGATTAAATATTATCACTATATTAAAAGGGAGAGTAAATAAGTAGTCAATGAAAGTCTTCATTGCCTTGCTTTTCAGACATGTTCAAAGACTGGAGAGGAGGAACTCCATACGGCAGTCGCTACATTCGGTGCGATCCATCGGCAGCATCAACGGAGGTTTCCCTGACAACACATACCGGAGAAAACTGGCGCAGATGGTGAGTCTAGCTCAAAGACTATTAAGCACTTCGGTTAAGGCCAACATTATGTCTCGCGGAGTATAGAAGAGCCTAGTAACTTTCAAAAAGCATGTTAAACAAGTTAACCAGAATCAGTCTCATATTGAGTATTTAAGCATATAACAACGTATCTGTGTCTTTATTTAACCCGTCATCAACTTCCACAGAGCACTCGTTCCACTGACACCCTAACTAAAACCTCGGACTACAGAAAAATGCTAGCGTCTACCACGTCCATGGAATCGATGGAGAAGAGCCAGTTCAACTCCTCACTAGACGACACTCAGAGCTTCGACATATATGAAGCACACAACCCAAACCCTAACGTGATACCATTAACACATAGCACCTTTGTCAAAAAACCAATAACTCCAGAATACTCAATTCCACAAAATAACAATCGACCATACAATTTGGCATTCAGAAATGAAGGTTATAAGGATAATTCGGGACCAGCGAGTGGAGCACCCTCTATAAATACGGTGGCTACGGAAGAAATACCGATTCTCCATCACCAGGAAGGCGTCAGGTCACCTCAAGACGAATATACAATGTCACCAAACAGCGATTCTCAATACTTCAACTCAGACACACTTCCACTAAGGTCCGATTCTGAAGATGGGAACACATTAAAACGCCAGTTGGAGAGGGCTGGTAAGTTATACGGGCCTTACGGCGCGGCTAACTTTGGGCAGCAGCCGAAGCTGTCGTTCTTAATGGAGTTAAGGTCGAAAATGCCGGAGCAACCGCAGCCGGGTGCAGCGCCGACAACGACATTTGGACAGCGAAATAACATTGCTGGTAAGACCAAAACCAATTGCACTGTATACACTCATCTAGAGCTGAGGTTATTTTTGTGTAGTACGTATTTAGCCAGACTGATCTTAAACATAAAATTACAGTCAAGAATAACGCCGTCCAAATCCTTACTTATCAATAAGTATCTTTATGTGAGTGTTGCTTATTTCTAGATCAACAACAATACTACGAAGACAACCTCCCAAGTCCACCACACCCACCCGTCTACAACACCGCGTACGATACGTCGACATCCGACAACATGCCCAGTTACGACTCTAGTCCCCAAGATCTGTCTAGAGAGTTCGACGACTCTCCTTTACCGGAACTACACCACAGATCTAAGTCTGAGGCGTTACTGGAGACCAATTTCGACTTCGAGGACTCCGAATCAAGTCCACTGCCGATGACCGAAGCCAGCAGATCGCATAGTCAACCTTTAGAAACTGCAATGTAGGCAATAGAAGAAAATTATTCAACGGCCTCGATTTGACTCTTTCGTAACTCGTAATTTACTCTTCAAGTGAATTCTTCTATGCAGTTTACTGATATGAGTGTTGTTACCTTACATGCAATGCTAATTTGCACATAACCGTCAGAGGTTCTAATTGCAAGAAAAAAAAAGATTGTCTTACTCATAGATGTGAAAATTTAATTTTGCGCGGGAAATAGGATTTAACTGATGTGGCACTGGCATGGCACTAGAAAACTGCCTTATGTCTAGTGTCTTAAAGTATAATATTTTTTGGAGAGTAATCCATACCTACAGTATAAGTAAAAACGCAATTGAAAGACTGAGTACCTACATGTCTTGCGATGTTTTATATATCTTGCATTTAAACAAGCATTCTATATTTTATGATACAAGTGCCTTGTAGACTTCTTACATTCCATGTTTCCTTAGTATATAGTTAGTGTATATTAATTTCTATGTAAAAAGTATTGTAAGTATATAACGTACCAGAGGTGATCGATCTCATAATGAAATAAACAAATCTTTACGTTAACAATGAGAAATGGCTGCCTTTAATTATAAGCTTGTTTAATTTAAGTAGATGTAGGAAGCCTGAATCCCGTATGGTGTAACAGGCTCCAATCTTGTAACTTAGTAAAGATGCAATATTAAATACGTATCTGGGTACTTACCTTTACAATAATACCTGCATGTCCGTCCTTGTGTTATTTGATATATGGTTCTTTAAAAGTGGAAGTGTAAATTAGTTTAAGAACAGTTTTTCCATATAGTAAGTTAACTACGAGTAAATCGATTTATAATTATTTCTATTTACATTTTACTTAGTATATTTTCATACCTACATAGTAATGTAGGTCTATTTTGATTGTTAAAACATCACTACGTTTGTGACACGACCTTTACATTATTTTTATACTTATTTATTTTAATTGCTATTCATACTACTTTTATTACCTGTTAAGTAAATGTTTATGCTTTAATCGTAGATGTTAATGTAGGTAGAATATGATTGAATAATACCTACTTACCTTATTATAGTAGATATTGTGAAAAAATAGAAATAAATTAATTGATGAAACATGAAAATGAAATAAAATTATGACAATATTTTTCATAACTTGAGTAGTTTTATTTATAACTTACTGGAGGAAGCTGTAGCTAAGGATTTTATTTCTACTTACTTATGTCTTTAATGTATGTATAATATTCTCCATAATAATATTATAGAAATATCAAACAAAGACACCCTTTTTTAGGAATAAAACTCTGACTATTGTGTGTGGTGTGAATAACATGAATTTGCCGCCTCAACTTCCTTCCCTTCCTTCACTTTGTCTATGACATATTTTTATTTTATTTTCGTTACAAAGAAATGACGAATCTTCATCTACAAAATAAATTAAATAATGAAACCATCGATTTAGGATATTAGAAATTTAAAATGTTTGCCTAAAACTTAATTAATAAGATGCGGCGAGAACCGTGGGACCTATATAAATGGATTGATGGTGCTCTATGGCTGTTAGTGACGTTTATTGTGACAGCGAGCGTGCCATTCCGTCAGCTAGAGCGCCTTGCTGTCAGTAGTGTCAGCAGTCAGTCAGCCAGTGCGCTGCAAGTTGATGGTTGTGTATTTTCGTCGTACGATCGCGATCGTAATGAAATAAAAAATAATATACATTCTACACACCAAATAAATCAGCTTTCAGTCAAGCTATATGATGTATGGTCATCAACAACTTCGAGAATAAAGTATTCCAATGTCTTCTTCCTTAAAATCGCGAGAAAGTGTATGGTGAATCGAACCAAAATCGTTTCGCGTAATTCCATGAAATAGAAATAGTTTTACAGTGACAATGGACGCGACTGGATCTATCAATACCGAAGCTGTCGAGAGTATTGAGAATGAGGAAGAGGTTATTGACGATTCGGAAGAGCGTGAATTAGTTTCTGACTCTTGCTCCACGAAGATATTGGATTCGGGTGAAGAGCCCAAAGACAAATACTGGGTTGTTTATTTCCTGTTTTACCTCTTCGGTATCACTTCCTTGGTACCCTGGAATTTTTTAATCACCGCCAATGATGTAAGTGGATAATATTTTTATAAACAAAACATATGTTACATGAATATCAAGATTAGAAGTTGAAGAATGGCCTTATATTGATTTTGATTTGAGATAAAGAAATGAAATCAATGTTATGACATTGACACACATTTTTCGTTCGTAAATTTATAGTTTTTTTTGTAAGGGATGAGTATATCCATGATAAATTCAATGCTTATCACAAATTTTAGATAGAAAAGGTAGAAATATTTATTTGTTTCTATGGCAACTCAGGCTATACAATGGCTTTTGGTCTACCGCTTTGTAATGTAGGAATACAATTTTCCTTCCAACTAATGCAACCCTTTCTTTTGATTACTTGTTTCTATTTAGCCTGACAATTTAGCTTTTAGTTAAAATTGGCTATGATAATGATGAGTTAGGTTTAAGGTAGGATACCAAAATTTTGCAATTTTGTTGCCTATCTATATGATGCTTTTAGACTTGACAGAATGTGAGGGTACTCTAACCCGCACCATTAGGCAGGATAACAACATGATAGGTTTTGGGCCTGACTCCATAGAACAAAAAAAAAACATGATAGGTTTTCATTTTTATGGCAAACTAGCTGACACCCAGCGACTTAACCAACCCGCGTGAAATTTGGGAACCCTAATTATTTTCCAAAATTGAAGTAGCCAAATAATGTAATTTTTAAGCAAATTTTTGTCACCCTGTGTTACATTATTTTTGGTTTCGTAGGGATATCGATTTGTTTTTTAAATAAAGTATATCCTATGTTCATCCTGACTAATGTGGCTTTCTATAGGTGGCAAAAGTTTTAAAATCTGTTAAGTAGTTTTCAACCGAATCCATTAGGAACAAACAATGTAATCTTCCTATTTATATAATAGTATAGATATATCTACCCGAGTACCAAATGTTATCAACTATCTAATTGGACTGTGCAGCCAATCTGTAACATGTAAAAGCTTATATTTTCTTTATGGTTTTAGTACTGGATGTACAAATTCCGGGATGTTACACCAAGCAATCTTACAATGGCAGTCCGGAAGACACCATTCCAGGCTGAGTTCACATCGTACCTCAATGTGGCTACAGCCATTCCTAACTTGATTTTCCTTGTACTGAACTCAGTGTATGGTCACTTGTAAGTATAATAATAGACCTTTTAACATACTACTAATGATCACCAGCTTCTCAATTGGATGGGGATTCAAGTCATAGTCCACTACTCCTGCCCACCGCGTTTGGCATACTTCACACGTCTTTTTATCAACATGAAAATGCTATAGGTGGAAACCTGGCGTTTGAACCTGCATCCCTTAAATTAAAGGCGGGCGCTCTACATACTAGGCTGCCAGGCTGCCACTGCTACTTCAAACTTTATGTTAGTTATAGTACTTTTTATTGCACACACCAAACCAAGAAAATAATACAACATTCTTAGTTCTAAATACAGTAGCTATGTACAATTACAATGTACAAATTTATGTTACTTATGTTATAAAGTCAGAATTTTTTTAATTTTCCCCTGTTGGGATTGCAGCTATGCAGGAATCACCTATCTCTATTGTTATTGTTATTTATACTCCTTGCTAGCAGAGGTAGCCTTGTCGGTAGAATGCTGGCCTTGCATGTAAAGGGTCCGTGCAAGTTCAAATCCCGGGCCTGCACCTGTGAGATAATTTTCATGTGCGAATGTCATTTTCAATTATGATTACCACTTGCTGAATGGTGGGGAACCCCTATTACATTGGGACCAAAATACAGCAGCGAAGTGTGGGTGCACTGGAGTGCACCTCTGCCAACTCCTTCGAGGATTACAGGTGTGATGTTGATGATTATAACACCCCTTGCTGTCACTATGGTTAAATGTGTTTCCTTGTGTGTGTTTAGGTGTTAGTCTTAATAAATGTCATGATGATCATTTTTAGGGTGTCACTTAAAAGCAGGCTGCAAGGGTCACTGATAATAGTGACAATATGCTTTCTGGTGACAACCTCAATGGTGCAAGTGAACACGGACGACTGGCAGAATGGTTTCTTCATCATCACCATGATCACCGTCGTCATTATGACTGGTGAGTTCTTTTATAGCGCGAAAGTAAACGCCTTTTTTGACTAACGTTTAAAACGTGAGTATAATAAGCTCGTTTTTAGGGTTCCGTACCCAAAGTGTAGAACGGAAGTCCTGTTACTAAGACATCGCTGTCCGTCCGTCCAGGCTGTATCTCGCGAACTAGTTAGACAGTTGAATTTTTCACCGATTATGTATGTATCTATTTGCCTCTATAACAACAAATACTAAAAGCAGAGTAAAATACATATTTAAGGGGGCTCCCATACAACAAACGTTGCTCGTTTTTGTAGATAATGGTACGGAACCCATCGTGCGCGAGTCCGATTCGCACGTTGCCGGTGTTTTAGTTCCATCACCCATTTTTATGTAGGTATAGGTTATATTTTATTTACTATGATATTTTTAAAAGTAATTGCTTTTATATTGTTGTTATAAGCAATTAGGTTGATACTTAAAGTATCTTATTATACTTAAATTGTTATCATTGGAAATTAGATGCACGTGCACTATTCGACCCGATGCAGTGATTCGCAAACATTAAACTGGGTCAAACGTTTCTGATTATTATCATAGAATTATAAACTTGCACAAGCCTTTATAACTTGGTACCTACAAATATAGCCTGTTTCAGAAGTCCGAAATAGTACTTTGACGTTAGCATCATTATCGGGTATACGACAGTGGTGTTAGGACGCATGTCAAGGCAAGATGTTTGACACAGATTTGCTTGTTCGCTCTCTGTCTAATTTCATACGACAGAAAGAGACAACATCAAGATATTCCGTGACATACGTCTAGTCTTGGCACACATGCTACAACTACTGAGTGTTATAAAAATTTCATCGAAGTTCGATCACGTTTGGAATGAGTTGGATGAGAATAAATGTGATGGATATACTTTTGCTGCTGCCGTATGTATTTTACTAGCTTCTACCCGTGACTTCTATTTATTTATTATTATTAAGTCCGTTCAGTAGTTTCTGCGTGAAAGAGTAAATAAAACCGGCCAAGTGCGAGTCGGACTCGCGCACGAAGGGTTCCGTACCATTATCTATAATAATCGGCAAAAGCCCTAATACGTATCTTAAAATAAAAATATAAATAAAAAAATAATTAAATAACAACAATGAAATAAAAATATATCAGTCCTACAAGTGCCCCCCTGTGTGAGAAAGCGGAACTAACTCGCCTCCAGTAACCGCGATCCTCTGCGTGACTAAGTAGTCCAGCTATTTGGCGTTAGGTGGCGCCAGTTGTCGTTTAGCGCACGCTAAATGGCGGCAGTTGTTGGTTGGTTCCTGGAGGTTTAAAAATTCTGTATCTTCCAGAAACCGGGATCAAACCAACTTCTGCTACCACGCTAGGTCGTTTAAGGGGTTCCCCTTCAAGATCCACCCAAGCACTGCCCGTGAAAAACTAAGGTGTCAAAGTCGCTTTTCAAGTTACGAGTGTATTTTCGGTTTGAGTTAAAAGCTTCTAGTTTGTGTACACCAAAATTTTAGTCCCAATTTATGAAAATTATTTATGCACTGTATCAATGGTCAATTTAGAATTTGAAAAAGATAAAACTAAAACACACTTTATAAAAATTTAGAACTCTAAAAACTAAAAACGAGCAAAAAAGTCACGTTTGTTGTATGGGAGCACCCTTAAATATTTATTTTATTCTATTTTTTTTTTAATTTAGTTAGGCATCGAACAGTCATTTTCTTACAAGCTATGTTGATAACATACAATATTTTACAAAGGACCTACAGTGCCGAAAATATAATGTATACAATAATAAATGTTAATTTAAGGCCTTGACAAGACAACGTTAGTCGAACAACAAAATAATTTATAAGTAATAATATAAGTAGTAAAGAAAAAATAATAATAAGTAAATGAAAAAAAGTAAACATTAAAAAATCGTGAAAAAAAATTATTTTTAACAAAAAACAAAAACCGACTTCAAAAACCTAGGTGCACTAAAAAGCTACAAATAACCTTACAATTCATTACATTTGGAGTTGGTGCCAATCAACGTCGGACAAGGCAAGACACACATGAATTGGCACCGACTCCAAATGTAATGAATTGTAAGGTTATTTGTAGCTTTTTAGTGCACCTAGGTTTTTGAAGTCGGTTTTTGTTTTTTGTTAAAAATAATTTTTTTTCATGATATTTAGTGTCAATAATCGTTGAAAATTTGCAAATATTATCACCTTATAACAGCCCTAAAAAACTAATATTTACAGCCAAAAAAAAAATCACCCCCTCACCCCCCCTTTCCACCCCTTTGGGGGTGGGTTTCAATCTTTGTTAACAATCCATATTAAACAAAAAAAGATTTTTCGAAATCGGTTCACTAACGCCGGAGATATGCTGTAGTCCGGATTGGACCCCCATTTCACCCCCTACATAATTTTTCTATCAAAATTCCTGAAAGACGTGTTTTTTTTATTTTGTATGTTAAATACGTATACAAAGTTTCAAGTCGTTCAAAAAATATTTTTGAAATTATGCGACCTTCAACCCCCCATTTCACCCCCAAGGGGTTAGATTTCTGATAATATTTTGGAAATGGGGCCAACCTTGAAGAATTTCCTAGCAAACCTCAAAATAAATTTCGAAATCGGTTGACAGACGCCGGAGATATGCGGTAACATACATAAAAAAAAAACATACGGGTCGAATTGAGAACCTCCTCCTTTTTGAAGTCGGTTAAAAACAGAGTACAACATAAGGATCAGATATAAGCACATTATAAGGAAAAGTTAACTCAGGGCTGAATTCGCTTCAATTTTAATTTTAAGTTGTTAATTGATGTATGAAAAGGTCTACATATATTAGAAAATTCTTTATTGTATGTATTGGTGGAACGATGTATGAATGAATTATATTTTTTTTTTTTTTTTAGTATTTGTTGTTATAGCGGCCACAGAAATACATAATCTGTGAAAATTTCAACTCTCTAACTATCACGGTTTATGAGATACAGCCTGGTGACAGACGGACGGACAGCGAAGTCTTAGTAATAGCGTTCCCGTTTTACCCTTTGGGTATGGAACCCTAAAAACATCCATCCATCCATCCTCACAAACTTTCACATTTATGATATTAGTAGGATAGGATTTGTAGTTTGGGTACTACATAATGGCCACCAATAATGAACTTGGAATAAGATGAACATGTTTAAATATCTACTTCAATGTTAAAAGAATCAAAGCTAAGGTTACTCAAGATGTAAAAACCAGTTTCATATACTCAAATAAAAAATAAGGATCAGAATTAATTTAGATAGCATTGATAAAATCTAGCTATAATATTATGTTCTTCAATAAATGTGCTAGTTATGATAATGTTTCCATTAGGATTAGTTGTATAAAGCTCCAGACACACTAAGACGTCAAGATGCGCGCTGCAATATTTTTGCCAATACCAAAATGAACTGTATTGAGTCAAGGATAAAGCTCACTTTTCAACAAAATTTCATTGACAGCACAAGCAAAATCTTGCAGCATGGTCGCGTGGCTTTTACCACAGAAATTCAATCTTTATGTATATTGATACAGAGTTTAAAATAAATAGATATTGCCTGACAACACATACTCATCGCGTGATCCCAACCCAAACTATGCAACGCTTATACAATGACGGCGATCCCAGTTACAGCCAGACCAGTGGGGCTAGCACGCATGTCAAGTCAAGACCTTGTCACGAAGTTGCTCGCTCGCTCTCTGTCTAATTCCATACGAGAGAAAGAGACAACATCTAGACATTCCGTGACATACGTCTAGTCTTGGCGCACATGCTACAACTACGGGGCAAATTCCGAACAGACCATATCCGAAATTTGCCACTGACGGGAATCGTACCGGAAACCACCAGTGGTCCTAGCATGAACGTATAGCCATGAGTTTTATCTATTTCAACTGTCAGATTTCTCGAGAAAATGACGTCAATTCGAGCTTTTTGTTCCTACTCTACGTGGCTCGATGTGATGTCATTTTCTTGACGAATCTGACAGTTGAAAGAGATAAGACTTATGTCTACGCGGTCATGCTTAGCCCACAGGGTAAATTCAGAACAGACCATATCCGAAATTTGTCTCTGATAGGTACCGGATGTGATGTGATGGGTATCGTACCAGAAACCACCTGGTGTATTGAATTAGGCCGTCTACGTTAGAACCAAGAGACCAAACCGTTGTCGTTGGTAAACATTTTCGAGCGCGTGTATGACCCCCGTGTGCCCGGGGCTTATATTCATAGCGGGCATCTATAAGACTTATCTAGTCTCTATTTGTCCTCTCTGTTCGATGACCATATGACCATATTCCAGTTGTCATTTAATAGGACGAAACGTTAGGCATATGACACATCGTAATACCTACTTACAAATAGTATTTTATCCATAAAACGACCTTTACGATGCCTTAGTCACATCCCATCCAAACATTTAAACAAAGATACTGACGATTGTGTTTTAATTACGACTAATATAGGAGATAAGATATATCAGCTTAATTATGTATGCGACGCTTACCCGTATGTTGCTATATAGCCGCGCGCATAAACGGCGCTTCAGAATATTTACCAATAGCAAAACGAACTCTGTAACAATATGCATAAAGGTTGAATTTCTGTGGTAAAAACCACGCTCCGTCGCGTCAATATTCGGGGGGCTATAACGATAAACACCTGTGGGGTTAGCACGCATGTAGCGACAAGACCTTTGTCACGGATTCACTCGCTCGCTCTCTGTCTAATGTCATACGAGAGAAAGAGACAACATCAAGATATTCCGTGACATACGTCTAGTCTTGGCGCACATGCTACAACTACTGGTTCAGTGTGCCGAGCGGCGTACCCTCAAACCACTAGACCAAACTGTCGTCGTCCATGCGCCGTGCCTTAGGAATGAGACAGTTTATCAGTTTAAAACATTCACGTCTCCTTACAGCTGCCAGCGCGGTCTTCATAGGTGGACTGGTGGGCATCGCGAGTAGATTCTCCAGGGAATACATGGCCGCTGTCGTCAGCGGCCAATCGCTGGGCGGGATCATAGCGGCCGTCGCCCAAATCATATCCCTAGCCTTCAAGATCTCGCCGCTTCACAGCGCCCTAATCTACTTCGTCATCGCTGATGTCATGGTCATCACCTCTCTCGTCTCCTACGTGATGCTGTACAAGATTGACTTCTTTACCCATCACATACTCCGAGGGTCGGGTGGTATAGCCGCGAATAGGCACCGCGACGTCTTCATGAGTGTGATCATCAAGAAGATATGGGTCTACGCGTTCAGTATATTCGCCGTGTTCGCGATAAGTATGTCCGTGTATCCAGCTGTTACAGTGCTTGTGGAATCTCATCCGGACACGAAGGGCACCGATTGGAATAGTGAGTATTTCCTTGTCCTTGCAATTACCATTATAACTTGCCTCCCAATTTTGCCAATAAAGCAAAACAAACTCTGTGTCGATTATCCATAAAGATTGAATTTCTGTGTAAAAGCCACGACCTCAAGCTAAAAAATTCGCTCGCGCTGTTAGTATTGAAGAATTAACTTTTTCTATAAGTCAATACAGTTTGTTTTGGTATGGCAGAGAATTTGGCGCGCGGCCGTCGGCACTACAGTGTCCGCAGCGGCGGCCTTAGAAGGTGGCGAACAGGGCAATCGCCCGGGGCCTCGCTCTTGCAGGGGCAAGAAAATCTGTATTAAAATACAGATTTTTTTAAACTATTTTTATTTAAAACTTTTGATTTTGATTCTTAATTATTTATTAAGGTTATAAAATAACGGTAAATTAAAATAAAGTTAACTAATTCAAATCATAATTGATAAATTCATTTTGCATTCATTTTAGCGCCTCGAAACACTTGAAGATCGGTTTTTAAACGCATAGCACTTGGGATTAGTATAGTATTATATAGTCTGTGACGCGGGAGTCAGGATATAATGTTCTGCTCGTCTATCGCTCGGGGAATCCCTGTCGCTAGAGGAATTCTCTTGTTTCATTTCGTTCGTCAACTTTTGTCACCTTGGAATTATTTTGCTTGCAGTATGAGTTACAAAATTGTTGCTGTACCGTACATATCTTTCAATTATATTTAATACTAGCTGTGCCCGCGACTTCGCTCGCGTGGACTTTAGGGAGATTACCCGGAAATAATGGTTTTATGTTCACCCCGCGGCGCGGAACCTTAATGCTTTTTCTTAAATTAAAGTATCCTAAGCTACGCCTTGGAACGTCAGCTATCTGCCACTGAAAGTCCCGTCGAAATCTGATCAGCCGTTTGAAAATTTACCCGGAACAAACTGACTGACTGACAAAATTTATAAAAATTGTATTAGGTATTGTGTATACTTCCATATGCATTTCTTTAAATAATGTTATTTTCATATTACAAACTAGTGTCGTAACGGAGGCCTTCTTAGCGGAGGCGGATGCGGAGGCGACGGGTTTCACCTCCGCGGATGCGGTGGTTAACGGAGGAGGAGGCGGAAGTGAAAGTGGATGTAGAAAATACAATTATTTTTCACTAAATTACTTAAAACAATCACGGTTCAATTAGATTTACATAAGATCGCGTCGATAAAACTTCTTACGTACGTCTAACGCGTCCAAGCAATTCGACAGGTGATTCCTGTCGCGTATCATTCATTTGACAAATGACGTTTGCACGCCCACCCCAACCGTGTTCCCGCCGCGCACGCGTTGATTCTTGTTCATTTGAGGCGCGCGGCCGGACGGCTGAGTAGTCGCGAGCGTCGCTGCTTGCGTATGATTAGTAAATAAACCTCCGTTATGACTCCGCATAAATTACACGGATGCGGAGGCGGAGGCGGAGGTACGATTTCTTGCGGAACTTCCGCAGTAACGGAGGCGGAAGCGAAGTTCCGTTACAACCCTGTTACAAACAGACACTCCAATTTTATTTATTTGTATGTATGTATAGATATAGTTACGTTCTTATAGTGTTATATTTAGAGATGAAACGGTTAGTGGTTAGGACGGATACCGGATATTCGGCAAACTACCAGGCCGGAGCGCCGGGTATCTTAAAGACATCTCGAATCGATCGCAATTACTATCCGGTATCCGGCCGGATACTGAAACAAGGTCGGATTGGCCGGATACTGAAATACTATCCGGTATCTGAACGGATAGTATTTCAGTATCCGGCCAATCCGACCTTATTTCACTATCAGGCCGGATACCGGATAGTAATTGCGAATTACTATCTGGTATCCGGCCGGATAGTGAAACAAGGCCGGATAGGCTGGATACTGAATTTGTATCCGGTATCCGTTTCATCTCTAGTTTCAAGTATCCGCTCGTTTGCCGAGGGTCATAAAAAAACGATCACTGAAAGGACAAAGGGCCTCGCAAAGACCTGCTGCCCGGAGCCTCGCAATGGGTAAGGCCGCCGCTGAGTGTCCGGGGGGGGGCTTAAAGCAGTAGGACACTATTGGATATGTTATTTAGAAAATATCTAAGTAAAAGAAGTGGTAGCATAGTTATTGTTCGCATTGAATGTAAGGGGCGGAGATTGAAACTCTGCTACTCTGGGATTTTAGGTTTTCATACGCGGATGTCATTTTCAATAATGATTACCACTTGCTGAACGGTAAAAGCAAACATCGTAAGAGGACCGGAATATCTGTAGAAAGGCGTGTGAAGTTCACCAACTCGTACTGGGTCAGCGTGGTGGACTATAGCCCAAATCTACCTCGCATTGAGGAAGAATGTGCGCGGTATAATTAACGTGACCATTTATTTATTTTGTCAGACCGGGACACATCTGTGGAAATATTTAATAAAAAAGTTTTTTGTCTTTTACAAGTATTTTATTATAGAAGATGGAATAACACAAAATAAAGCTCTAAACACAAAAACTTTTTAACAAAAAATTAAACCGCCGAAAATTTTAAAAAGCAAAAAATAATATACCTTTTTTATTTAACCTTAATAACAAAGTTCTTAAACTAATGTAAGTATACCTAAGTCATTTTGAGTCGGCGCCAAACAAGCAAATTAATTAATTTAGTAAAGTGTGATGTACGGCGGCGGCGCGGCGAGACACGCACCTTCGCTGGAAAATGCCGAGCGTTCACGAAGTTAACGTCAGCGAGACAGCAATACACAGCGAGATAGCGATACACAATGTGTGCGAGTGGTCGTACGGAGAGTACATTTTTTGGAATGTTAATGTTGGTCGCTGAAGATTTCACGTTGCATTGTTAATTTCATTTGGTTATTTCTTTAAATTTATTGTTCATTAATTGTTTGGCGCCGACTCAAAATGACTTAGGTATACTTACATTAGTTTAAGAACTTTGTTATTAAGGTTAAATAAAAAAGGTATATTATTTTTTGCTTTTTAAAATTTTCGGCGGTTTAATTTTTTGTTAAAAAGTTTTTATTTTATATTTTTTTGTGGCTAAAATCTACTACTTAATCTGAATCTACTGTTTGTTTTTTTGTAATACACAACTCAGCATTAAAATTTGAGAATTAACAATAAATCTCGCCCTATTTTCCCACCTTTCGGGTAGGATTTTTGTTCCTAATTTATATAGGACCAACTTCGAAGTTATACCCTAACCAATACGTGTCGAAACGTGAACCTCTTCTGTTTTCTTCGTTGGTTAAAAATGGGTATAATTCCAAATAAAGTCCACGTGGGCGTAGGTATATCATGGTGTAGGTGCCAATCTATATCAGACTAGGCAAATACACACATGAATTGGCACCGACTACAAATGTAATGAATTATAAGGTAGTTAAGGTTAACTTTTTAGTGTAGCTAGGTTTTTGAAGGCGAATTTAGTATCTATTTTGTGAAAAGATGCAAGTATTAGCACCTCATAACAGCCCAAAAAAGGAATTCACCCCCCTCCACCCTTTCCATCCCATCGTTTCGATATTTGTTAACTATCCGTATTAAACAAAAAAAGAATTTTCGAAATCGGCTCACTAACGCCGAAGATATGCTATAGTCTAGAATGCAAACTTTATCAGCCCATTTCACCCCCTAAATATATTTTTTTTCAAATTTCCTAAAACACGTGTTTCTTTATTTTGTATGTAAAATACATATACAAAGTTTCAGGTTGATCAAAAAATATTTTTGAAATTGCGTGACCTTCAACCCCCCATTTCACCCCTAAGGGGGTTGATTTCTGATAATGTTTTGAAAATGGAACCACCCTCGAAGAATTCCTTAGCAAACGTCATAGAAAAAATCGAAATCGGTTTAGTGACGCCGGAGATATACATAAAAAAGAATGCAAACTTTATCACCCCATTTCACACCCTATACATTTTTTTTTTCAAAATTCCTAAAACACGTATTTCTTTATTTTATATGTGAAATACATATACAAAGTTTCAAGTCGATCAAAAAATAATTTTTAAATTATGTGACCTTCAACCCCTCATTTCACCCCCAAGGGGGTTAATTTCTGATAATATTTTGAAAATGGGACCACCCTCGAAGAATTCCTTAGGAAACGTCATAAAAAAAATTGAAATCGGTTTAGTGACGCCGGAGATATGCGTGATCATACATAAAAAAAAATAAAATATACGCGTCGAATTGAGAACCTCCTCCTTTTTTTTTTTCGTCGGTTAAAAATAGTTAAGTTGGCATGACTTACTAACTAAGCCCCCAATAGTGGCGTGACTTCTAAGTCATATTTTTGTCGGCTGAACAATTTTTTTAAAATATCTGGTATACGTTTGTAACTGAGTACATGATTTATTTATATTTATGTTCGGAATCAGAATAGCTTCCCCGTGCGGGGCATCGGGCCACGCATTTCGAGCAGAAAAAATAAATTTTAAACTATTGTTGGGCCTGCTTGCAAAACCGGGACTATGTTGGCTACGCTGGGGACACCGGGACAGACTGCCTGAAACCGGGACTGTCCCGCCCAAGCCGGGACGTATGTTCACGTTAGGTATAATGGCAATAGGCCCGCCCCCTTATACATTGGGACCAAAATACATCGGCGAAGTGTAAGTAAACCGCAGTGCACCTCTGCCCACCCCTTCGGCGAATACAGACGTAATGATGATGATGTATTTTTATTTACAAAATAATGTGTTCGTCATTTGCAGATATATACTTTGTGCCGGTAGTGAACTATCTGATATTCAACTGCGGCGATTACTCGGGCCGATTGGTGGCTGGATTTCTGTTGCGAGTGAGTATAATGTAAAAGTCACATCCTTTGCAATTAAATGGGAAATTTACGTTGTTTTTTAATTGACCAAACATGTCCTATTAAAAATGGAACAAGAATAAATTGTAACGATACTTGTTCAACCGGTTACCATTCATCTTATAGCATTATGATTATAATAATGAATAATGATATGAGTGCATTTACAATTGTATTGTATAGGAAATAAGAATTTGGCCATTAAAATAGTTAAATCTGATGCGTTTATCTCCGAATCTTCTCAGTTGAGGTCGCGTTCGCGTTCCGATTATAGTTGGAAATTTGTATATTATATAGTTCAGATCGTCGAAATTCTTCTTGCGCGATTCAGGATTTCCATAGTACTTTGTATAGCGGCTCGATTTCTTGTACGCGTAGAATTGCGATGTGTTGGTAGTCGCGCCATCTATTAGCGAGTGTTGGATGTTCTGCTTTATGGCGAGTTAAAGGGGACGCCACAAGTCTTTTATAGGTTGTGACCGTATTACAATTACATAACATTTTCTTCTAGCCTAATAACCAATGGATAACTGCGGCGGCGAGCGTACTCCGCGTGATAGGTATCCCTATGCTGATGCTATGCAACGCGCAGCCCCGCAAGCATCTGCCAGTGCTGTTCCTGAACGACTGGGAGTATATCATCATTATGATCGTCTTCGCATTCACCAACGGGTACTTAACCAACATCGTCATGATCAACTCTACCAGGTATGTTTCATACTTAATTTGTTTCCATCACTCGGTTTAACACGTTAAACGACAATGAGATTTTTATTTAAAAAAAAAACTGTGTTAGCGTTTTATATAATTTCTGTTTAAAAAAAAATAGAAGGTGTGAAAGAGCATCACTCCGTGGTCTATAAAATCTTCTTGGTAAAAATTCGTTCTGGCTTAAAAAAAAATTGTATTGGTCTATGGTTTTTGGATTGAGAAGTGTATGTGTGTGAATAGTTTTTAATAATTATTATATGCTTTTATTTAATAATAGTACTTGTTTGAATCGCCAACTGATACTTAACAGTAGAGACTAGCAGAGTTTATATACTTGAAATCGACGCAATTTATCGAGATTATGTATATTGTAAGCATCTGCTGTAGGGTTCCGTAAATATAACAAAAAAACCGCTAGAGGCACCGGTGACCCCCACGGGCCGCTAGTTTAGTTTTAATATAATGTTACCGAACATGAACTCTATAATCTATAGCTCTTATTTATTTATGATTTCTTTAAACATAATTGTTTTATAATACGGCAATAAAATTATGTAAACAATACAACAACATCTATTTGTAAGCAACATTTCTAAGATAACCATGTGAGTCATTTTACAAGTTATCTGTGTGACCCAATACAGATGTATTGAGCTAATTGGGTTATCAATGCCATATACTAGATACTCTTTACCTATTTACTTAGGTCACTTGAACATAAACTAATTTCTTTATTATCGGTGACGGGACAACTGGAAAGGCTTTTTGACTTGAGAGACACTTTTGGGCGATATTCACAGGGTGTATCAGAAGTCCGAAATAATACTTGGACACTAGCATCTGTATCGTGTATTGAATGGTGTAAAAATTTGATTGAAATTCGTCCATGTTTTTCCAACTTTTTTTTCGTCGTCAGTTTCTATAACTCGTAATATCTCGAGTTCTATGTTAAATTTTCATATTCTGTTTTGTGAATACTGGTAGTCGCACCTCATAAGTGTAGTCTACACTGCTAAATAGCATTATGGATGCACCCAAAGGCCAAAACACGATACTTGTGACAAATATTCGAAGGTCTGTAACTCAGAAACCATGGTAGTTAGATATAAACTCTCTTCACTAAGCATCCACATATGAGCTACCGTATATGTACCCAAAGTATTATTTCGGACTTCTGATACACCCTGTATACTTATATACATATTTGCAATCGGCGAATTTTACCGTGTCGAATGAGTATCTCGCCTGTAAAGTTAAAAAAAATGTCGATATATGTATTATTAGAAAAGGTTTGACTTTTTTTTACGCCGACTTTATATTCATTGCGCGTAACATGAGTAGTTAGATTTCAATTGTAATAAGTTTTGATGTGAAACATCTAATGGCGCGCTTGGCGAGTGACAGCGACTGTTGATGCCGCGATGCCGTGATCCCAAAACTTCGAGCAGCTTCGTGACTCCTCTTTTCTTTCCGCCGCTTAGGCTCCGCCCACCGGCTGACTCCGCTCACTCGGTCACCCGCCGCTACTACGATGTTTATGATTTATGTTCCACATCTGCCAGGCGTCCCGCGACGGCTCAGTTTTTTAAAGTCTTATCATTTATTGTCAAGTTTATTTTTCTTATTCTGGTGTATAAACAATAATAAAGTAAAGTTTCATCAAAATCCGTTTAGTAATTTTTGCGCGAAAGAGCAACGAACATCCATCCACACTCGCAAAGTTTCACTTTTATAATATTAGTAGATGTTTTTATTTGTTTTGTTATTTTTCAGGGTTGTGGACCTTCACGAGCGCGAGAAGGCATCGTCTCTGGTCGCCACGATGCTGAGTGTAGGGCTTACAGTGGGAGCCGCCGTCGGCATGGCGCTTGTGCATTTCCTTTAAACATCACTAAGAATCACCCTAAGGTACAGCGGCTATCTTGCAACATTATATTAATGCTACTTTCAGTTTTTGACAGTTACTACTACTACTACAGCCCTTTTAACATCCCACTGCTGGGCACGGGCCTCCCCTCAATGCGAGGGGGATTCATGCCATAGTCCACAGTTACATTATTGACAGTTAACTTAGAACAAAATGTGTCTAAAATTTACAGTTATTATGGACATAACCGTACTTTAAGTGTTAAGGTCCCTAAACATACATTATTTAAAAAAAAAGTTCTGTGACAACACCCGCATTGCCTTGGTGGCCGAGATAGAACCACAGATACAATATGCTAGTGTTGTCCACAGACTATCTAGAGTACCCATAACGACTCCACTCTTTGTATAGCTCTGCAGCGATGTTTCCGCCATTGTTGTTATCTCATGTACCTGTAGTATACGGCAACTATATGGGAAAACAACAATGGCGGAGACAGATAAACCATAAAAAATTACCGCAGCGCGGGCTCGAAATGCCATCTCCGATATAATAATACCTCCACGGCGATGTCGCATTATAATATTGGAAATTGTCCTGTTAAAGCATTGTTTTTACGAGCTTTATATTAACTTGTAATGTATGTATGTCCGGGTGGAATCTTGCAACTGAATTTTAAACCAGTTATCTTTAACCGATTGAGCTAAAATTTTGTATACACGCCTATTAAGGATGACAGTGCATGCTTAGCTATGTGACGTCATTCTGATTCCAATATGGCGGATCAACCAAGATGGCGGAATAGTTATTTTTTCTGCACTACCACAGTATGGGTATCATTTCAATAGTAGCTGTCAATTTTATTTTCAGATTTTGTGCTGAGTCTACTGTCAAAAGCTCAAAGTAATATTAAAACATTACTGCGAGACAGGTGGTGGTAAGAGGACAGGTTACTAAGACAAGATTACATTTAATGACATTAGAATACCCTCCAATTACGAAATTTAAATTCTATAAAGTCCCTTTTAAATGTTCAAAGACAATTTCACTTGGAAACGTTTTCTATAGATATAATTTTATTATTTACGCATATGAGTTACTTTTATACAAGACAATGGACGAGAGGAAATTGTTATAGATTAATATTGACATAGAATACGAAACTTAGTCCAATTTTATATTATGTTGTAAATAGATTGACATATAAGTCGTATTAGAAACTACACAAAATGACTTGTAATAAAGTGAAGTTTCTCATCATCACGGCTCGCACGTGATTCGACATTAGACCAAGGGGACAATCCACGCATGATTGACATTATCACAAATTCGACATAATATGTCGAAATAAAACGGCAAAATTGGGGTCCGATTTTCGTTTGCTAGACGCTAGAGATTGATGTCTATCAAACGAAAATCGGGCTCTTGTTCGTATTCTATCCTTTTGTTTCGACATTCGCATCTTTAAAAGTGTAGAGACCTAACTCAAAAATAATATTGTTGAAAAATGGTCATTAGAACGACCCTTTAAGATTTATAGTCAAAATCCTAAAATTACAAAATGAGTCTCTATACTTTTAAAGATACGATATGTCATACTTGGGCAAGAATTCTCTTGATTTTTTTTTATTGTACTCTATGTTAATATATATGAAGATTGAATGGCAAAAGTCACGGTATTTCACTCGGTGGTGGTGATATATCCTTGAACAATGTCCTTTTTCTGTAAATTAATACAGTTCGTAATGGCAAAAAATGGCTGATCGCGATTTGACGTATCTATTTACGCGATTCTATGCCATAATATCCTATGAAATAAGACAGTGTGTCAGTAGATCAGTGCGACACAATTCTAGACATAGACCTGGTCTTGTCATGTGTGCTAGCCCCTTTAGATTGTGTATTGCAAAGTTATATAATGTGACCGCGGGCGGTGTTAATATCAAATAATCAAATTAAAAAAAATAATTAACAAAAAGATACTAAATTAACAAAAAGACACTAAATGTATACGTACGAAAACTTTACATTTCTCGAAATACTATTTCCAATACTAAACCATTCTTTTTTTTAACAAGTTAAAGTTAAAATAGACTTAGAATTACTAAACTTTGACTTTAAGTCGCTCATTTCAATGATGTTAGAATACGTGTAAGTGTGCACTCAAATGTCTTGTCGGTGCTGTTTTATTTACTTTTTTTTTTAATATAATGGCTTTACAGTTATGTAAATAGATAATTAATTTGTATTGTATTATCAGAATCCTGCCAAACCATTTTCAACCAAATAAATGACATGGAATTGCATTTACCAATTTGGTATACGTAGTTTACAAGTATTTTTTTTTTTAATTGCACCCATTTGTAAATGGTGTATAACCATGTTACAACACAATTACTAAATGCTTAAGTCATAATTTTTAAACTGCCTGGTATGTCATAAGATATTTTTTTATTTGTTTTTTATAATGCAATGAAAGAAACAATTTGTGATTAATTAATTTAGTTATTTAAATAAAAATATATAGATCTCAAGTAGATTATAGTTTTAAATGTTTGTTTTTTAATAAATCGTGAATCTTGCATACATCTTGCATATTATTATATATTACTATTAGATTTTATTAATATTATTTTTTAGTAAGTCATTTTTTATACAACATATTTGTAATTTTGTACCTGATTGTATTTAAGTACGTGTATTTTATTTTGCATATTATTAACGCCGTTTATGCATTACCATTACAACTTACTTATGTCTAAGCGTAGCTTGCTTGACTCACTTCACCCCCCCCTCTTCCGCTCTTAGGTGCATCTGTGCACCTACGAGCGCAGTCACTACCTCTTCCCTCACGGTAACTGCCCAAGCCGAGGTCGTGCCCCCTGTGGCGTTTTCCGCCCTTAAGGCCTTGGTTGGAGTGCACACCACTCCTCCGGTGAAGCTGTAAAGGCCACCTAACGGCCAACAGCGTAGTCCTTTAAAAAATAAAGGCTCATTTCACCGGGTTACGGGTTCGGTTCCCGCCGGCGTCAAATTTCGAAAATGTCTGGGTGTAAGTGGGATCACCCCCAGTGTACGGTGCCCATAGTACAAGCGTTGCCTAGTTTGGGATCGCAAGATGGGTATGTGTTGTCTGGCGATAGTTATATTTATTTATTGGTAGATCCAACGATGTTTCCATACATTTTTGGGGTAAATCTATTATCCCTTTAAGCCTACGGTACACTGGGACGTCAACGGTCGCGCGTCTGAATATTTTCCAATACCAAAACGAACTCTGTGTCAATATGCATAAAGTTTGAATTTCTTTGGTAGAAGCCACGCCTCCACGCGTCAAAATTCGCTCGCGCTGTCAATGTCATTTAGTTGAAGAATGAACTTTTTCTATGAGTTAATACAGTTTGTTTTGGTGTGGCAATTTAACGCGCGAGGGTTGATGCTCCGGTGTACGGGAGGCCTTATACTAACACTAGTAAACCTTTTTTAACGTTATGCCTACTATACATTGTAATGGAGCTTAATATTTAGGCATACACAGTTAATGATGTCTGCGAGTTTTAGTGAAAGCGGCCGTAACAACAAAGAATAAAACACTTTATTTCCTAAGGAAGAATATTGCCATTCTGTTTTTTTTTTATCACAATTTTTTTTCAGTATATGTACACTTATGTAATTTATTTTAATATAAAATGATTATATTTGTGTAGAACTATAATATCATTAATGCTTTGGGGCATGATGCAGGGAATTTGAGGGTTTTATTACTATGTAATAGTTTTTATTAGAATGTCTATTTGTAAATATCCAAGTTAGATCCATTTATATACTTATTACATGTGTAACCAATCACGAATATAGATTACTAATTATTATGTGTACTTAGAAAAAAAAATACTTATATTACTAATTGTTACACATTATGCAGTAAGTAGCTAATCTATTCAGTAATAAATAAATGCTTATACTAAAACACATTACTTATTTTTTATGATCTAGACTAGTTCAAGTCCACTAACATTCTCGCTTGAAAATGACGATAGTGCAGATTTTTTTTTGTGTATTGCCCCAGTGATGTATCAACAAGACGGCAATATTTTTAGTGTGTAATTAGGTTTTTAATTTTTATTGGCAAAGGAATTGTGTCTTATCAGTATAATTTAACCTATCATTATGGATGGTAATATCTAGTGACTCGCAGGTTGCCAGGGTCACTGTACCGGGTGGTTGCTAGTTCGCTTCCCATCAGCGGCTAATTTGGAAAATTACCTATTCCAAAATGTTCCAATCCACTTATGGAAACGATGCTTTTTGGTTCACTTCGGCATAACTGGGTCCAATTTGCCTTCGTCTGGGTATAACTGAGTTTGCCATTCTTGCAATTGTATGGTATCCTTAGTACAAGTGTTGCTTGGTTTAAAAAACTTGCATAATACTTGCTGCATAATAATGTCATAATCAGCACCCTTAGCATGATCGCGTCAATTCAACTGTCAGATTCGTCGAGAAAATGACGTCACAAGGCATGTCCAGTTCAAGAAGCTCAAAGTGACGTCAATTTATCGATAAATCAGATAGTTGAAAGAGATTAAACTTATGTCTACGCGGTCATGCTGAGCCTACAGGATATTTCAAACGTAGTGATTGTCTTTTTCAAGCGATGATGCTCTTAGATTTAAGAGTGTAGTTTTTTATTATTTTGTCAAACACATGTTACTGATATCTTCAGTTATATGTATATAGAAATAGTTACAACTAGTTACTGTAAAATATTACCTACTATTATAAATAGTTCTGTGTATTTACAAGCTTATATATCACAAGCGGTAACTGTATGCACCAATTTATAATCGACACTGTGTATAATTATTATCTTGTTTGTGTATGTAAAAAACAATATGTAAAAACTTTGTAAACAAATAATTAACTGAACTTTTTTTTAAGTACAAACATCAGTCATACATTCTTCTTTAAGGAAATGAATGATATAATATAATGGAATAATTAAGTAATGGCTACACTCGCAATTAACAGATATTTTGCCGGTGTCAAGTAATTTAACAGTAATAACAAAGTATTAAAAATGGCGGCTGAATCAGTCATACAATTTTAACAGTTGAAATTGCTATTGGAAACGAGTTATACAGGGTGTTTCCGAAGTCCGAAATAATACTTTGAAGTTTGTGCATATTGGTAGTCGCTCCTCATAAGTGTAGTCTACATTGCTGAATAGGAGTATTATCGTATTACCTTTGGGTACATTCCAAAGGCCAGAACACAATACCTGTGACAAATGTTCAAAGGTATAACTCAGAAACTATGATAGTTAGGTATAAACAGCTGTCTTCACTAAGCTTCAGCATATGAGCTACCGTAATGTACCCAAAGTATTATTACGGTCTTCTGTTACATCCTGTAATATGAAAGAATATTTTCGATGATTCCAACACCAGAATTTATTGTATTGACAATGGAATATGAAATCATCGATTTAATATTGAGTAATGGTTTGTTTAAAAAGTTTAAACTTCATTGAAACTAGGAGTAGATGGTATCAAGATGTGATATTGTTGACGAAAGAATGTGTGAATTTAAGTAAATAAATTTATTTCTGTGATAAAGTATTTTCGTTTAGATTTACCTTTTAAACTAAGCAATTAGTTTGTGCTAGGACGTCCCCCTTGAAACAAGCCAAACTCTCATATACCTTAAGGGCTTATTATGCTAACAAAAACAAACCACAAATAAATTATATTTGACAGCAGCAATTATTGTCGGTCGACTCACTCACACATCACGACTTGAAGAAGGACGGCAATATGCCTAGTTCAGTGCAGTTTAATTTGGTCAGAATCGACATCAAAAATAACATACAAATACGTCATCACGCCTGTATTCCCCGAAGGGGTAGGTAGAGGTGCACTGCAGTGTGCCCACATTTCGTTGATGCATTTTGGTCCCAATTTAATAGGGGGCGAGCCTATTGCCATTATACCGGGCACATTCCCCCTCAGTACGAGGGAGATTTGGGCCATAGTTCACCACGTTGGCCCAGTGCGGGTTGGTGAACATCACATGCCTTTCTTTAGACGTCCAGGTTTCCGTACGATGTTTTCCTTCACATCGATATCAGTGTCAAAGATTTACGCTAAGTATAACCATTGTAAATCGTGTGTTGTGTGTTTGTAAAACTGCAAAAAAACACACTTTACGCCATGAAGATAGAACATAAATTCTCTTGTTGCGATCTGTTTGCGGATCATACACATAACAGCTGGGATTAAAATAAACACATAAATCAGTCAGTCCATTTAATAAATAATGTCATGAAAAAAATCAATCACAATTTCAGGTCTAAATGATGATCAATGATCTTTATATTAAATTAAATAACATTATAGTCCTCATACAAAGCGATTACTAGTTACACAACAGGAAGCTAGTAAAAAAAAAAAAGTTTAAAAAAAAATCCAGGCACCATAAAAAAAGCTTACTTAAGTTATGATTATTCATACACGATTTATTTTAGACAAATTGATGACATGGGCCTCAAGTGAATTAAAACAATCGTTGTGGAGTTGCTATGACTACATTTTTTCATATTTTATCAATGGTAGCGGTAACAATCAGTATTGAAATAACAATACTTTAGGATAGGGCTTCCCAAACTGTGCGTCGCGACGACCTGGGGCGCCGTGGTATTATCCCAGGGGCGTCGTGAGGCGATCCAAATAGCTTGGCTGTCTGTGTAGCTGCGACCAAGTCCAGAAACGATGCTCAAAAAAGCAAGCACATCCTTCTCATTAATACCAATCGAAAATAGATATAAGAGCGTGCGTGCTTTTTATCTTTTTTGTTTGCTTTCATTTTAGTTTTGTTCTTTATTTTCTAGTAAAAAAATTTGATGTTATTTTGAGTTTTTCTAACAAATTGTTATTAGAACTAGTAGGTAAGAGGCGTCGCAAAAATTTGGTAACTTCACAAGGGCGTCACAGTTAAAATAAGTTTGGGAAGCCCTGCTTTAGGAGGTGGTAGTAAAGCCCATAGTATATATGATTAACAAAACCACCTGTGTATCGTAAATATATTTAAGCGACTAGCCCTTACACTTATATACATAAGGTTATATATATTTTTTTAAGTTTACTCTTCGGGCCAATGCCTCACTGCCAGTAATATCACAAAAATCACATCATAATTGATAATGTGGCGAGACGCATCAAAACCAAAGCCAAAATGCGCGCTACATAAAATTATGCCCATACCAAAACGAACTCTATAACCAAACATATAAAGATTACACTTCTGTGGTAAAAGCTACGTAACAAACTCTGCAAAATTTGATTATGACCTCTTTCCATGAGTTAATAAAGTTCGTTTTGAAATCGTCTAAAAATTTGTATAGCGCGACATAACCCCTCAGTATGCGCGTGGTTTAAGCATAATATTGTCTATTGGTTCTTACATCGGAAGTGATCGTGCTTCCGAATAGTTGCGATATACACAGGATGATTCAGAAGTCCGAAATAATGCTTACACAACTCATGAGTACCGGGATTACAAATTTTTATTTACGGTTACCGCTATAGTTGAAAACTTGAAATAACTCTACTCTGAATGGAGTTTGTACAGTACTAGCGGCCCGTCCCGGCTTCGTACGGGTGGACATTCCGGGATAAATAAATATAGTCTATGTTACTCAGTGATAATGTATATTACTAACGGCAAAATATTTTTGAAATCGGTTCAGTAGTCATTATGTTACATACAAAAATACAAATCTTTCCTCTTTACAATATAAATATAGACATAAATACGTCTAGGAATGAGCCTCAAGTGCAAAACATACTGATTGCAGAAATATTCAAGGGTCTGTAACTTAGAAGTCATAATAGGTATAGCCTAAGGCTGGTTTTCCTGTCACGCTGACGGTCGGCGCTGATGGGCCAATTTGTATGTAGTTCACAGGTAGCGTTTTAGTGTCGAGCTGAACGCACGTACCGACAAATACAGTTTACTTCACGGTGATCAGCGCGATACTAAAACGATACGAGCTGACCGATCAGCGTGACAGGAAAACCAACCTAACCCCGAAATTATGTGACATAACACTATACATTTGTATTTAAAAATGCAGTTTAAAACTATTTGTAGCGAGATACATTTTATTAGTATTCATCTACATATCAGCAACTGAATATATTATTTATTTCGGACTGCTGATACACCTTGTATATCACCCTAGTATGGACACTGGTCCAGTTTGCACAACCCTGTACCATATACATTATAATATAAATTTAAGTGTGTCAGTGCCCGAGTCACCTGTTCCGATGGGTGACCACCTCGGCGCCTTGCCGCACGAAACGGAACATACCGTTGGATATGGCCACCACAGGCGAGAATAGCCGGAGGGGGTATTCGCTGGAACAGATACAATCAGTGCTATTAGAAAGTACAGATAATTAAATGTGGCAAAAGAAACGAAATTGGTCTACAGACGGCCGGAACATGCTGGTAGCATACATATAAAAACAAGCTTTTAAGTAATTGCCCTTTGTTTTCGTGTTCTCCTCGGCAAGCCCTTTTCATTTGATACCCATACTGTGGTAGTGCAGAAAAAATAACTATTCCGCCATCTTGGATGTTCCGCCATATTGGAATAAGAATGACGTCACATAGCATAGTGCATTGTCATCCAAAATAAGCGTGTATACCAAATTTCAGCTCAAACGGTTAAAGATATTCACAAGATTTCACCCGGACATACATTGCAAGTTAACATAAAGCTTGTAAAAAAAATACGGGTCGAAATGAGAACCTCCTCCTTTTTGAAGTCGATTAAAAAATTGATCACATCGTCCTGTCTTACACGTATTGACACAGACCAGCGTTTTACAACCTATTTCATGACACAGCCCCTTTAGTATGAAGAAATATTTCGCGACCCGTTGCTATTTCCATGTATTTTATTTTGAGACTAATATTCAATCCAAACAATTAATTCATTCTCATAATTAGAGTTCGGATAAATACATAATTAATTCAAACTGTAGTGTTTTTTTACTGCAGTAGCTTTCCCAACCTTATGCAACTCGCCTATGGGTCGCGACCCACAGGTTGAAAAACACGGCCATAGACAATACCAGACGTAAAAGTCACACATAAAATTAGACGTGTGAAAGGTTTGGAAAAGCTCCCTCTTTGATATAATAGCCAGTTGGAAACAATATTATGAAGTAGGCACTAAAAGTTAGTAACTTGCAGTCACTACTATACGATTCAAATGAGAATAGGATCGACTTTGCGCCATATTGTGACGTGAAAAAACGAATTATGACTTTAAATAATGAAATATTCTATTAAGACAATTAATTACTAATTTAATCTTTTTATTTATATTTGATGTAGTTACTATTATTATTGATATGCGAATAAGTTTTTTGCAAACCATACTTTTCATGTACATTTGACAGATAGAGCTTATTGACATTCCTATTCTTGTCTGGATCGCATAGTACCTATTTACACTGACTTTGTACATAAAGACTATGGCTTAGTGGAGTAGTTTAAGCGTAGTAGGCTGCTCGATTGACTGCACCAGGTGGTTACGAGTTCGATTCTCATCACTGGAAAATTTCGGAAATGGCCTTTTTGGAATTTTACCCTGGTCTGGGATGGCCCCAATTCAATTGTACGGTACTATGGGTTACAAGCTTTGCTTAGTTTGGGATCATACATTATGTAGATGTTGTTTGGCGATATTTATATGATATACTAGCTGATGCGCGCAGCTTGGCCCGGTTGTCGGTTATCGCGACCAAAAGTAATCATGAAATGTTTGCAGACATCATCACAAAAAAACTTTTATCCCCTATTTCAACACCTTACAACACCTTACAACACTGTTTCCAATTAAAAAGTACCCTATGTCTTTTCTCAGGCTCTAGAATATCTCTGTACCAAATTTCATTCAAATCGGTTCAGTAGTTTAGGCGTGATTGCGTAACACACAGACAGAGTTACTTTCGCATTTGTAATTTTTTTTTTTTTCTAGCCTTTACATGTCCCACTCCTGGGCAAAAGCCTCCCCTTTACTTCTCCACACATCACGGTCTTGGGCTATTTCCTGCCACGATGTCCCCGCAAAGGTGTTCAAATCATCTCGCCACCTCTTTCTCAGTCGACCTCTTCTTCGGCGACCGTCAACAGGTATCCAATTGGTAGCGATGTTTGCCCACCTTTGCGGGCTCATGCGGGCTACATGTCCGGCCCACTCCCACTTCAGCCTCGCAGTCTTTTCTTCTACATCTGTGATTTGAGTTATGGAGCGCAAGATGGTATTTTTAACTGTATCGGTAATATTAGTAAGGATTAATAATATGTTCTACCTTCCGATGACAGGAGTGGCTTCATTACCGCTTAATATAAACACAGGGAAGAATATGGAGAAAACACAACCGCTGAAACAAAATAAAAAATATTATTAAGTATGTAATTACTATAAAATAAATAGCTCAGTACCGAGATTTGTGGAGAAGTAAAGGGGAGTCTTTTGCTCAGGAGTGGGACATAGAAGGTCTATAAAAAATTTAATCACACTTAATTTTGTATTAATTGAATACAGTGGGGCTACTACTACGCGGACCAAGACAAGACTAATATCATGGAATATGGCATGGGTGGACATTATTTTAAAACATTTTGGGATAAATAAATATAGCCTAAGTTACTCACTGATAATGTAGCTGTCTAATCCTTTTTGAAATCGGTCCAGTAGTTTTTAAGTTTATTTGTTACATACAAAAATATAAATCTTTCCTCTTTACAATATTAATATGGAAAACAGAGAGCGAGTTGGTGCGAAACAATCCGTAACATACCTTCCGTCCTTGTCATTTGTAATGTATGAGCAGAACAACAATATTTTTAGTGCCAAACGACCTACTACTACTACAGCCCTCTTAACGTCCCACTGCTGGGCACGGGCCTCTCCTTAATGCGAGAGGGATTCAGGCTATCAAATAAATATTAATTGTGTAGTCTGCCAACCTGCACTGGGCCAGCGTGGTGGACTATGGCCCGAATCCCCCTCGCATTGAGTGGAGGCCCGTGCCCAGCAGTGGGACGTTAAAAAGGGCTGTAGTAGTAGTAGTAGTAGTTTGTAAATGTATAATGTAATGTGTAATGTAATGTCGTTATCTCTACCTCATAATTATTTAATTATTTTACCATTAACAGTATAGAAACAAGTATATGTCAGATTAAATAATTAAAGAATCCTTCTTGAGGATAAGATAGCAACGTCTAGAAAATTGGCTTATCTAATTAAACAAGATAAGACGCATTTGGACTGACATTAACACGCATCTCATGTTTTGTAGATCGATTGGAATATCAATAAATATGAATGTTACATTACTGACTTCACTATAAAGGGTGTTTCAGAAGTCCGAAATAATACTTTGACCTTTGCACCAGTATCGGGTATACAACTGAATGGTATAAGAATTTGATCGAAATTTGACCACGTTTTTCCAACTTTTTTTTCGTCGTTTCTATGACTTGTAATATCTCAAGTTCTATGTAACATTTGCATGATCATGTGAATATTGGTAGTCGCCCCTCATACGTAAAGTATAAATTGCTAAATAAGGTTATGGGTCTACCCAAAGGCCAGAACACGATATCTGTGACAAATATTCAAAGGTCTATAGATCAGAAACTATGATAGGTATAAACTGTCTTCAAATTTTCAACATCAAGTTCAACAAATTTCGTTCGCGCAGTTTACATCATCATAATAACACACAGGAATACAGATTCCCCGAAGGGGTAGGCAGAGGTGCACTGCAGTGCGCCGACACTTCACCGATGTATTTTGGTCCCAATGTAATAGGGGGGGGGGCAGTTTAATTGAAATTGAAAAATAGTCTCAATGTTATAGGGTTAATTATTAAGATCTTTCCACATACCTTATGATATATGACTGTGGTATCTGCGTCAGAACGGCCAATGGCATTCCAAAGCCGAGGAAGTAAGGCCAGTTTGACTCGATGAAGGTAAGCCTCTTGTGAAGCTCCCAGCCCATGTTGAACCACTTGTACTCGAACGAATACAATGAGTATAACAAGCACATGTGTACTAGACATAACAGCTCGCCTATGTACGCTAGCGGAAGCATATTCACCAACATACTCTGAAGACAAAAATATTGAATTATTTTTTATAACAAAATGTACTCTATTGACTTATAAAAAAAAGCTCATTGTTCAACGAAATGACACTGACGACGGCGTGAGCGAAAATTGCAACGTGGTCCACCACAGAAATAAAATCTTTATGTGTATTAACACGGAGTATGTTTTGGTATTAGCAACAGTTTTACCCTGTCGCACGCGACAGCGTATGCACAGCATACTTAGCAGACGCCTAGAGCGTCGCGTGGCTTTTATTTATTTATTTATTTATTTAAAAAACCAACGGCGTAACAAAAGAAGAAATACAATTTTTGAACAATAATAATAGTAAGGCTAATAACAGGTTTTCTTGAATACAATATAAAAATAAACTAAACAGTGCAAATGAATTAGTACTAATATATAAAGCGAATAAACAAGAGTAAATCTAATAAATCTAATAAATCTTGGAGCTAAGGAGGTATACAGGTAGATACTACAAGTGTGGTCGCGCCAGGGGTGCTACTCTTGAAATCGACAACGATACATTCGAAACGACACGACATTACTTCGAATATATCGACCTTACCCTACTCTAACAAATGTTCGAATTCCTTGTCGTTTATCGTATCCATAGACTATGTTTGGAGTGAATGATACGAATAATAAATGCAAAATTTGTTGAAAACCTGAATATTCTCTATGGCCTCATTTTTTAATCTGTGGGGCCTCTCTGTAACAAAAATAGATTGAGAATCTAAGATACATAAGACTCGCTAGCTCTTTCACGCTCGCTGTTTTTTGTATAGCGCCGTTTCGCTTTAACTACAGTCTTCTCTATCTACGATCATAAGGCTTCCAAAGATAGTAAAAGTCTTGACATTGTAAACTTCTGAAAACGTTAACAGAAATTAGCAGGAGAGCTCATGGCTACACTTGATATAAAAATTATAAATAATCACATCGTGCAACAGTTTTTATTTAATATTTTACTTACCCAATTGTTAATATGTACTTAAACTGTTGGTGTGTCGTTTTTAAATAAATAAACTGTTTTATTCCGTATATCACTTACTTTTATAATATTTAGACGAATTTGAATAATATTTTATATTGATAGGATACGAAATTCACTACACGATAATGCCGACGACGTCCTAAGAGGTGTCGTTGAGATTATCGCAAAAATCATATGTTGGTCGTTGTCAAATTCGAATATTCGTGTCCGACATTTAAACCTAAGAGTAGGGTTAAGCTCGATATATCGGATTATGTATCGTTCGTTCAGTCATCGATACGACATTAAAAACGATGGAACTTAGAGTAGGATTCGACACGACAAATGTCACGATATATCGATTATCGTTTTCAAGAGTAGCACCCCAGGCGACAGGCCGACCCAACAACAGGTGAAAATCACGACAAGTTTAAGTTATTTGTGAAGATGTTATCGCTTTAATAATGTGTTTTTTAAAACTAAATTTCGAGGATGAGAAAAGATCTACTTGAGCGAAATGTGCGTTGTATGTTTGAGATAAGCGAGAGAGAACAGAGTTGGTCGCGTAGTTAGTATGGCAGCGCGGTGGTTGCAGCAGTGGCGTGTGACGGGTGCGCCGCAGGGGCGCGTTGAACCTCATGGCTTCAAGAAGTTGCGGGCAATCCACGTTTGCATTTAAAATATCGTGCAGAAGACACATGTCCATCACTTTACGTCTGTCCTCTAGTGACATAATATTGTAATCATTGCAATTATCGGCATACGATTCTGTTGCCTTATGAAGGCGATAATTAAGATGTTTGAAAAATATCCTTTGTATACGTTCTAGGCGGTTTATATATATTAAGTAGTGTGGCGACCAGATAGGGCTGGCGTACTCTAGTATACTGCGTACATATGCAAAATATACAGATTTAATAGCTTCTATATTTGTGAATACCTCGCAGCTACGTAAAACAAAACCTAGATTTTTAAATGCCTTGGTGGCTATATAATCGATGTGGTCCGCTAATGAAAGTTTACAGTCAAACATAACACCCAGGTCGCGGACTACATTGCATCTGTTTATGGGGATACCATTAAAATTATAAGAGTAATTAAGAGGAGTACGTTTTCTGGAGTATGTAATACAGAGACATTTATTGATATTCACAGTAATACAATTTTTATTATAATAATTAAACAGGCTATTTAAATCGGTTTGCAACACGACACAGTCATCAGAATTTATTATTTTGTTAAATATTTTTTTATCATCGGCGTACATTAGGTGATGAGAAGCTTTTACTACAGAAATTCAATCTTTATGAATATTGATAAAGAGTACATTTTCAAAGATATGCCAGATAATTAGGTGCCTCCAGTGGGTTTATGCTTTACTGGAATTCGTTTTCCCCAGTGCAAACATACTGTATTCAATCCTTTAAGATACCCACAGGACGACAGTAGTTGGCCGACGATTACTCATTGGGCCAGACGAATGGAAAGAGGCCATAAAAAAAAGAAGGATATAATTCAGGTAATAGTTAAGGTTAATATTCACCTGTACTAAAAATAAAGCTTGCACCAGCAAACTGAAGAGTGAGTCAGCAATGATCTTGCTTAGGCTCGACATGAACTGCGGCCGGCCGCGGCGGTGGCGGTACGCCGAGTCTGCTATATCCTGCCAACATATTATTTTGTTTGCCTATTTTGATTATGCCAATGTAAAAAAAAACAAAAAACAAAAATGTTTTATTCCTGTAGGCCAAAAAGCACTTACAAATAGTCAAGATTCTACCACCGGTTCGGAATGCTGCTTCCACTGAGAAGAGCCGGTAAGAAACTCACTGGTTACTCTTTTCAAAATGATATGAATCAATGTGGTGAAGAACATTTTTTTTATTAGGTCTACCAGCAATTTGAGATTATCACTAGCAGGCCCTCAAACCAAGTTAAATGCATATGCCATTTAGGGCATATGCCATTTTTGCCATATGCCAGGGTATTTAACCAAAATAAAACTTCATACACATACTGTGATGGGTGGAAATCTATACCCAGATCCTCCACCATTTGCATCAACTTGTAATGTAAAATACTAGTATTGGTCGTTTCTAAAGATTGAAATTTGCAAATATCTGGCATATTATGTGCCGCATTGCATATACAGATCTTAAAAAAGAACTTGCCCTTTCATTTGATACCCATACTGTGGTAGTGCAGAAAAAATAACTATTCCGCCATCTTGGATGATCCGCCATATTGGTATTAGAATGATGTCACATAGCTAAGCATGCATTATCATCCAAAATAAGTGTGTATACCTAATTTCAGCCCAATCGGTGAAAGATAACTGATTTAAAAATTGCAAGATTCCACCCGGACATACATTGCAAGTTAATATAAAGCTTGTAATAATAAAAATACAATAATTTCCATTTACAAATCTTACAAACTAAGCATTAATGACTTATTACCATAATCTGTAATCGCTAAAGCAGTAAACAACTGACCTGAAACCACAGGCTGTTGACTAGTTTACTCAACAAAAACAGCGGCAGGACCCATATCATCCTGAAGGTCATGGACAGGAATGGCTGCATCCATGCCCACACATTGTGGGCAACGCCAGGATCATGCCCAAATACCACTGTTACTAAGTACTTCACCGCCGGCAGCAACACATACTCAAATACCAGTATACTCAGTAAAAATATGAAACCGTTTAGGATGCATGATTGCAGCACCCGTGTAAGTACTTTTGATTCCCTAAAACAAAATATTATTTACAATACAATAGCAGTGGTAGCCGAATGGTTGAATGCACGTCTTGCAATCGAAGTGTGCAGGTTCAAACCCCAGCTTGCACCTCTGGGATTTATGCGCGAATCTCATTTTCATCCGAGATTATAACTTGCTATGAAACGGTGAAGGAAAACTTCGTGAGGAAACCTGCACATCTGAGGGAACTTGACTAGTTTTCGATAGATGTGTGAAGAATTATGTTATCTTTGAAGAAATACAACCTTAACACTTTCCTCAAAAATAAATTCAATTTTATTTCTGTTATAAACGTTAAATGCACAAAACTTTAAAAACGTTTTAAAATCATATAACTAAGTAAATTGAAAATATAGACAAGAAATAAAATAATGAATATTTTCTAGCCATATGGCGTTATATATGAATTTGTAAAATGATCGATAATATAATATTATTTATTAACTTACTGTATCACTTTTGGTTGTTTAGGCTTAAGTTTGGAGTATTCGAACTCTGATTGCGGTGACCGACTGAGTGCCCGCTCATTGATCTCTTTATCTAAATATAAAAGTACCGTAACACCTCGCAAGCTGTCTATAAAACCCTTGATAAGCGACACAGAGAAATTCTGAAACAAAATAACAGAACAACGATAAGTATTTGCAGGTACAACATTGTTACAACACAAAAGATTAAATTACAAAGAAACCACTTATCAATATACATACTGTAACGCTTTCCATCTTGTGTTCCTAATTTATTTTCACAACTCCATTGTTCAGTAACTATAATCATAAATATTCACATTATTTCGTTCGTAGTTTTGTGTTGACTGGTGTTGACGTAAATTTTACGCCAAATAATTTGTGGTCACACACAGATTAAGCTTATGCAAGAGATTAAAAATATGATGACCGAACATTTGACAGCATTGACAGTGGCTACTACTACTTAGTCTGTGAACTCTGTGATAATCAAAATGTTTATTTCTTTATTTATTATTATTGAATTTGTTGTAACATATTGATTTGATACTGGCAGAGTACTCACTGATCGCTGGTGCAGCCTATGTGGTGCAGCCATTCCTCATCTTAGTTCATGAAATGTCATTAGTTCATTCATCTCGTAAAAGGAGAAGTACCGAAAAGTATTACAATGTAAGTAAAATGTTAATTATTCATCATTATCTTAGTCATCATTATCATTATTACTGTTATGGTATAGTCATTTGCACAAGCCGTAATTACGCACTATAAATATAAAAAAATAATAAGGTTGCACTGGCATAATAATCAAGTATTGCGCCAAGAATAAATACGTCAACGTCATATACATATATCAAACGTCAGCTGTCAATGCATTTTCTTCTATTATTATTCGTATCTCTTTCACGCATACGTAAACTGTATCGCTCCTTTCTTGTTTACACGCAAACGCAAACGTAAAATCCGAAGTGGCGATTTGGGAGGGAGTTGTGATCTGTGATCGGGGAGTGGGTAGAGAAATTATTTCTTTTATTGTTATTCATTATAATAGTTATTTTTATTCTAATTACAATAAACCGCGATTTCGTAGACAAGTAAAACTTGCACAGACTTGTAAACTTATGTGGTCACCATGGATAACGGGTATCTCCTTAATAACTTGAGGTAAGAATTTGCTACTTGGAAAGGATACTAAAGAAGTCATATTACGTATTTACCTATTTCGCAACTATGTTGCCCAAAGTTACATACGTACTTTATGTATGTTTGATAAATGTATTTACGTTATATTTGTTATGTTCTATTTCTGGTGTATTTATTGGGGGCCTTGCCTTGGGGGCTACATAAAAAGTTTTAAAACTTTCACTTTCTTAAGTGCCTAATCATAAAAAAAAATACGATGTGGTACACAGAAAATGTAATACATATTTTGCTACCTACCTAAGTACTTAAAATAACTACTCGGATAACTAATTTGCAAAACAGATTTTTTGATAATTTAAATTAAGTACATTCAAATTTAAAGTATTTACTATAAAATTAAATATAATCAGGAATATAAGATTAGGGTAGTAATGTGTCATTCTAGGTCATACTACTACTACTACAGCGCTTTTAACGTCCCACTGCTGGGCACGGGCCTCCCCTCAATGCGAGGGGGATTTCAGGCCATGGTCCACCACGCTGGCCCAGTGCGGGTTGGCAGACTTCACACATCTATCGAGAACTAGACAAGTTCCCTGCAGGTTTCCTCACGATGTTATCCTTCACCGTTTCGTAGCAAGTGATAATCTCGGATGAAAATGAGATTCGCACATGGAACCCAGAGGTGCGAGCCGGGGTTTGTACCTGCACACTTTGATTTCCAAGACATGCGTTCAACCACTCGGCTACCACTGCTATATAATATAAATTAATTTTTTTTTTTTTAATAGAGCCAGTTTTTATAATTAAGAAGGTAACTATATTTTATTTAAAAACATAGATGCTTTTATTAAAATTCTTAGAAATGTGTAAAATAATATTATGGATATTCTAAAAAATCTATCTGCATATAAATATAAAATGTAATCTATTTTATTCAAATTGTGAACATAGAAAATATACTAAAATAGTTACCTGCCTTCAGCATATTCCCACAACTTAATGAAGGTCAACCAGAGTTTGTAGAATGGTTAATTTTGAAATATCTCACCTACTTACCTACCTGTTATATTATTTAAATTTCAAACTTATTACTTTATAGATGCAATTTTTTCTAACCATTTGTGTCCCACTGCTGGGCAAAGGTCTCCCCCCCTCCTTCCATTCATCCCGTTCTTTCTCTCACACCATCCATCCAAAAAAGGGTCAAGGTCATCGCGCCACCGCTTTTTGGTCCTACCACGGCGACGACTTCCACATTCAGGGATCCATTAGGTACAAACTTTTGCCTACTGTTCGGAGCTCATGTGGCTAAGGTGTCCCGCCCATTTCCACTTGAGTGCGGCTGATTTTACGCCCACATCTGCGATACAAGTCATGGAATAAAAAACAAATGGTAGCCTAGTTGGTAAAACACCTGCCTTGAATGCAAGGGATCCAGGTTCAAATCCTGATCTTACATCTCTGGGATTCCCTGATTAGATTGGCGAAAGTCATTTTCAATAATGACTACCACTTGCTGAATGGTGAAGGCTGATATTGTGAGTCCTGGCATGTCTATAGAAAGGTGTATGAGGTTCAAAAAACCACACTTAGCCAGTTTGGTGGACTATGGCCCAAATCTCCTTTGTATTGGGGGAGAATGTGCTCCATATGATGGCAATAGGCTAAGTATGGATGCACTGTGGTGCACCTCTTTCTACCCTTTTAGGAAATACTGGTGGGATGATGGAAGTTTATACTATTCCACTGTAATTTTATTTATTTAGCAAACATGTTATTTTCCTTTGAATTTAATATTGAGGTTAACTAAATTATCTACTTAAGATTCTGTAATAAAAAAAAACAATTTTAAACAATGGAATTACCTACATCTGAAAAAATTGTATCAGACTATAACATATCAACAAAACCTACCAAAATGACCAATCCAGTTAGTAAGTTCCTATTAGTTGTGTATGTACGTATGTATGGTAATATGTAGGGAAAGATTTACACTCAATCAGCATGTTTTGCTGTCAAAGCTTGTACGAAGCCTCTTCTTTCCTATTCTATTTAATTAAGTTTGCTTACTTATAAATCAATGGTTCTGAATCTATTGGTACTAAACTAGAAATTATGCTATCCTTCTCACATGCATAATGTCTGAGCGAGCTAGCAGTATTTTAGTGCTATCAATTTTAGTTACAGTTGAGTAACATTAGCAGCAATGACCTGTGTAGGTTGATAGCCTGTCCAGTTTAAATAACTTTTCACTAGATGGCATTACATGTTATTATAATGGCTGTTTTAGATAGAGATGGTACGGCATATTGAGGTAGGTGCCTAAATGCTTATCAATAGTTATATATCACTTATTTCTTATCAAATTATAATGTGGGCTTCTACATATTTACTTCAAAGTGGATATCCTTTTGTTCTATAGTTCAAACAGCATGAATCCAATTAGTCATAGCATAGGTATCTTTCAAGGCATACCATTACAATACTAAAATATGAGAAAATAATTAAAATCTGTATGTAATGAACTTTCCTGCTTAGTTACTCAAAAAAATTACAAACCTATTTACATTTAAGATTGTTGTCTAAAGGCAGTCTGATATGACAGACTTAACTCACGTTTGCATGATAATTTGTTACATGAAAAAAAAACACTTGAAATTAAAAAAAAAAACAAGTTGACTACGACACGCGCAATGGTCTACCATTACAAGCCAAAGTTCATTCCAACTTGTATACTGTATACCTAATCCTCGCTCCGTCAATCGTCGATCGACCGCGAACGAAGTAGATAGTCGCCCAGTCGTGTGGTCGGCAGCAGACAGTGCGCGCGCGCTACAGAGCGACACTTTACCGTACCAACTCCTTTGTGACGTAGGAATGACCAATTGAGTTTCGTTAAATCCATTGTGTACAAAATGACCGTGGTCAAAGAACAGAGCCTCGCAGGCCCCGTGGACTCTAAACCCATTATCTCCGATAGGAAGGGCAGTTTGAAGGTGACGATCACCCCCGCACAGCACAAGACTCTCACGCATCTGCCGAAGAGACCCCCGGTGGACCTCGCGTTCACCGATCTCACGTACAAAGTCCAGGAAGGAAGGAAGAGCAGTAAGTCGCATTTTTTAATATATTTTTTCATAGAAAACTAGCTATGTGAGGTTATAACATGGTAGTGTTTCAGACTAAGCTACAATTCTCGTGCTAGGAGTTACTCACGTTACCTAGCCCAGAATCTCGGAGTTACTAGGGTGACCACTCTTAAAACTAGATTATTGACGCTAAAACAATTAGGACTATCTTAATGATAGCTGTGTTTTTCATACTTTGTGACGATAATAGAGGCAGTAAGACAATTATTCAGAATGTTGTTGTGTGGGCGTGCATGATTAGCGGGTTTTTGAAAGAGCGTCTTTTATAATAATTACAAGGAACTTTTATTATACAAAGTGCTTTGTGAACCTCAATATTGACGTAACTTTCTGTTTTGAGATTGCAGACAGGTGTAATATTCTTTCTAGTCATCTCGCTCACAATGAGGAAAACCTAAGTTAATTATCTTAAAGTTTTTGATATAACAAGTTATGTGGGTAGTTGGTACTTGAGAAACAGTAATCCGAACCGTAGAAATCAGGGCGCTAATAATAAAGGAATTCATTTCGTTATTTTCTAAAAATGTTCAATCATTTGTGCGATTCACTCACAAAGTCATTTCCTCAGTGAATTCTTATTCGGTATCATTATTAAGAAATAATATCATTATTAGGGTATTATTATTAAGATATGAATGAAGTGTTAGTATTGCTGAAGTGACCATTTTAGATAGGAAGGTGAACCGAACTCTACGAATCAGCATTGTAAGGTCGCGTTTGCAACCCCTAGAGGATCCCGCAGTAACTTCATGATTAAGTCAAAACGCTTTCCTAGAGGTGCTCAAAAAACAAGATAAATTCCCGCGTCAACGGTTGCGTCAAAATGCGTGCGACTTATTTTTTTGCGAATACCAAAAGAAACTGTATTGACTCGTTGAAAGAGTAAATTTTTAAACGAAATGTAATGATGCCAGCGTATTTTGGCGCCTGGTCGCGTGATTTTTACCACAGAAATTCAATCTTTATTTATATTGTAACAGAGTACAAAAAAAAATGTGGGTGCAGGGCGTAATGAGGGCTCCTAACGACGTCTTAATCATTAATTATGTCCGCGTTATTGAGTCGCTGTGTACCTACTTATACATGACCTTACCGCAGTCTTTTTTATTTCTACAGTAATAGAGGTTATATTAAAATGTTAATTGTTGAATTAACAAACCCATAATAATATGACGTCAGTAATTCTCTAAATTAACACTATAATATACTCGTATGTAATATGAGATAGTTTCTTTGGTGCCTAAATCATTCTGTCATACTTTGCAGCGAGTCAAACAAATACGGTTATCTTAATATATATATGTATTTCTTCTGTACGTGTGTATGTCACTGAACTCCTCCTAAACGGCTGGACAGATTTGAATGATTTTTTTGTACGAAGTTCTCCCGGTCAGCTAGTAGAATTATATATGTCTGTATGAATATTGACACTAAATTATTATTGGTTGGTGGTAGCTTGCTTTACAGCCCCGGATGGAGAATTATGTTTCAATAAATAAATGTGTAACTTGATATTATAAGTTACTGAAATAACTTCCAATTCCGGTCATGACAAAACTTGTAAATATTGCGTGCCTGTTTGGACAGAAACTGGTATAATAAATAATCTATTCTGGTGGATTATCAATCGTAATACCACGCTTTTTAAGACTGATTCAAATTGATACCATGCTATAAGATTCGACCAATTGACTCTCTAATACGACTCAAAGTATACATATATGTAAAGTATATAAGTATACATAATAACTCAATCGTAAATTTTTCAGGTAGTTTTAATTTTAGTTGGTGTTAAAACCACAATCGCGTTGTTGGTTTGCCTCCATCCGTTTCAATATAACTAATGTCCTTTTAAATCTTCGTTTTTGGGTCTCGTTTGAAAATAATTATAAAATCAGGTTATTGTCCGACTTGCAGTATATGTACTATGCATAAACAATATGATCGAAATTATGCCCTAAGCACCAGGCCACGCTAAGTTTATCCTTCATCTTCTTAGACAAGGTCGAGCAGTTGCCTTCTCTTTTCCACATTTAGATGACTAAGTAATTGCATCCTTATACACGTGACAACTGACAACTGGGGCCTGGCCTCCTCCGGTGAAGCTGTAAAGGCCAACTCACGGCCAACAGCGTAGTCCATTCAAAAAAAAAAAAAAAAAAACTGGGGCCTGGTCATGTCCTAACCATCTCTTAGAGTATTGTTGTTTTATTAGTAATTGTCAATTTTTAGGGTTCCGTACCCAAAGGGTAAAACGGGAACCCTATTACTAAGACTTCGGTGTCCGTCCGTCCGTCTGTCACTAGGCTGTATCTCATGAACCGTGATAGTTAGAGAGTTGAAATTTTCACAGATGATGTATTTCTATTGCCGCTATAACAACAAATAGTAAAAAACAGAATAAAATAAATATTTAAGGGGGCTCCCATACAACAAACGTGATATTTTTGCCATTTTTATAGATAATGGCACGGAACCCTTCGTGCGCGAGTCCGACTCGCACTTGGCCGGTTTTTTACAGACTTTGTACTGAGTTAACTGTCACAATATTTTAAGTAATATTAAAAACATTGCTGGATTCATCCGCCATCTTTATCATTGTCATCATCCATTTTTATTTATAATGTATATATATTGAATTTGCCCTTGCTGTTAATTACTTGACACTGGCTGAAATACCCGCTTAACGCAGGTGGAGCCATTCCTCATCTTATTGGATTAAATATCAACATTTAATTAATTTCGTAAAAATGAAGAAGAAAAACATTGCTGCAAGACCGGTGGTGGTAAGGGAGCCGTTTGTTTATAAAAGGCCGAAACATTGTTTTGTTGGACAGAGTTAAGTGATAGTTGGAGAACCTTTAGTATAATTTAGAAGCTTCTACGCATGTCAGTTGTCATCATTAAAATAACATTGGGATGAAAGCTCTGTCGGCTTTATCCTTGGCAAAAGGTAAGCTCACATGAAAGTTGGGACACAAAAATAGAGAAAGCAAATCCAAAGATTAGACGGAATATAGGTTTCCGCTGTAAGTAGTTTTGTGTAGGATCGTCTGATGTAGGTATGAAAAGTAATCATAATCATGTTAGAGATGATTAAATTAATATTCTTGTATGTAATGGCACACTAATAATAATACATCAATACATCATCACGCCTGTATTCCCCGAAGGGGTAGGCAGAGGTGCACTGTAGTGCGCCCACACTTCGCCGATGTATTTTTGGTCCCAATGTAATAGGGGGCGAGCCTATTGCCATTATACCGGGCACATTCTCCCTCAATACGAGGGAGATTTTTGGGCTATAGTCCACCACGCTGGCCCAGTGCGGGTTGGTGAATTTCACACGCCTTTCTATAGACGTGCAGGTTTCCTCACGATGTTTTCCTTCACCGTTTCATAGCAAGTGGTAATCTCGGATGAAAATGAGATTCGCACATAAACCCAGAGGTGCGAGCCGGGGTTTGAACCTGCACACTTTGATTTGCAAGGCGTGTGTTCGACCACTCGGCTACCACTGCTTAATGGCACACTAATTGCTGCATAACGCGGAGAACGCAAAGAAATACAATTTCTAACTAAAATAGATAACGGTTTCGTGAGTAGGTTTTGTGGTTTATCATTACTGCTCGAAGTGAAAGCAAGTTTTGATGATTCTTTTACGTTTTACCTTCCACTCGTATTGACTATTTCTCCAATCTCATTAATAGCACTCTTTGTACAGTTCATCAATTTTACTTGGGTCATCCTCTCGCTCTGTATCCATCTACATTCATACACATCACATTTTTAGCTACAAGCTTCTCATCTCTTCTCATCACATGCCCAAACCATTCTCAGTCAGTATATAATCTCTGTACATATATTAGCTATGGGGTATTTAAACACCGTTATCTTTTTCGTCAGATTACACCCACAATCACTAAGGGTTCCATGAACAAAGACATAGTTGAAAAACTAATATTACAATGAAGATTTTGGTCTTTGAATGTCAAGAGTCATATTTTTGTATGCTTGTATCGTAGCAGATATAACATTGCTCTTGGGTCGATTGCTTTACGTATGATCATCAAAGTCGATGGCTTGCATGTTACGTAAAATAAATAGTGATGATTATCTGGAAGACAACACTATTCAAGCAAGCAGAGTCCATTAGATTATTTCAATATTCGACATTTGCAGTACTTATTCCAGTCGTAATAAACGTACAGTATGATATATACGGATGTTTAGTCCATGAAACGACCAAGGAAACACTTGTAGGACCCACGTTCCGCTAGGAGTTCGAGACGCAATTCAGCTTTTCCGCTGTAATTGGCAATGCTTCGCTGTATACGTGTAAGCAAGCCTGTTATTATGTGCTATCCGGCGACAATGCGCTGCGGTTACGAAGTGCAAGTCATTATTTTGCTGATGACACCTTTAAATGGTACATTTTGTTTAGGTATGTACTTTGTTATTAAGAAATTGTTGATAATACGACGACGTTACTTCGATACTTTTGGCACTACAAATTATTATTCAAATAATACTGTTAACTACTCAGTATAGTAATATAAATGGCGCTTGTACATATAATTATAGTTTAAATCGCAATGCAATTTTATATTTTATAACCCGGAACATCTATATCTGTCTGCTTCTGTAAAATAATCCCAGACTTCAGTTATCATATAAGTACAGATATTATTTGCAATACCTTTTAGATATGCGCACTTATATGTTATCTAAAAATATCTGCTACATTTAAATACGGGAATGAATTTATTTGGTCATTAATTAACGTTTCACAAATCATTCTAAATTGTGCATAAACTTCTTTATGTAAATAAGGTAATATGAAGCTCGTGCGCGACAAATATATAGGTAAACCCATATTATATTACTATACTCTTTGGGTAAGCCCACCGCAGGAAGTCAATTATTCGGAGCTTATCCTAGCGTCTTTATGTCTCATGACCATCCACCCTATATTTAGTTTATATTGCCCCATGCCACACAATCTGTAACTAAGCACGATTCGATCGATTACGAATAAGTAATCAATTACACACATTTTGAAGTCAAAATGTTACGCTGTTCATTAATTCTTTAATCATCAGATAAGAGCAGGTAACAATTTTTATCGCAATTGTCATTGTATGAAACGGATATTAACTTTTTTAAATTGCAAACGCGCTTCTAGATAATCATTTATCTGTTCTGTACACAACTCGTTCAGTAGCTTTTGCGCCCTAATTTTACTTTTTTTCAGCCTATTTAGGAACTGTATGCACTCATGGAAGAAGCACAGTTTTCAACGAAATTTCATCGCATGAGCGCATTTGAAGTGTGGTCTTTTAGCACAGAAGTTCAATCTTTATGTGTATTGAAATAGAGTAGCATTTTGGAAAAAAACCGTTATACATATTCGCAGTTCCTTTGGGTGCAGACAGAGCGTAACAAATTTGCTTTAATTTTACAATTCCGTGGTACTTACATGGACGGCTTACGTAATGCTTTTTAGTTTTGTCACCGAAGTCATTATTTGCCTGATCAGCACGTTTCAATGACGTCACTTGACAATATATTTTAATGCTCTTAACATGCCATCGGCGAAGTGTGGGTGTGCACTGTAGTGCACCTTTGCCTCCACCTTCGGAGAATACAGTCGTGATGATGTTGAAGATGACTTGAAATCAAATTAAATCAATTTTTTATTGTAAAAATGCCTGCATCAATATTTACACTGCGTCTGGCAACTGCTTCATATTTTGGCATAGGCCTAGACTCTAGAACATTAGTGCTCTGTCTTAACTTTAAATTTGCTCATCTCAATCTCAAATGCAAATAAAGACTCTTTGTTCTACAATTTGAACATGTTCAAAGATAGTTGGATGAAAAATATTGTAACGAGTAGTGTAGATTTTATTCCTGACATTCCTTTATCTGTATGATTACAGTCTGCAATCGTTACGGCGTATATGACCCCTCAGAGCGGCTGTAAACGACCTAATTGAATGGCATACTTAACCTAAATGTTATTATTCTTAAGTTCGAATTTACTTGAAATAATTAGCGTACAAACAAATCAAAATGTAAGATAAGGATAAAATCGAGAAGGTGAATGTAATTAAAAGTCAGACAGCGGAATAATAGGGGAGTCTCGGTGCAATTAAGGCAATTGACCTGTTGCCCGCACTCGAGGAAGTCGGTAAATGTTGTATGTCAGCATCGAACTGAGCAAACTTATAAGTTTGTAACGATACCAGTTTGAAAATATGACTCTTGAGTATCGAAGAACAAAGTCTTATTTGCAATGTTTCCAGTTTGGCATTTCTTGGGACCCGTCGAATGACGTGTGTGACTTTTTTTTATCAATTTTCTGTGACATTTGCAAGGTATATGAGGAAGAGGAAAATGGTGGTTAATAAGTATAGTTCAAGTTGCATCCCACTGAACTTTAACCAATGTTCTTGAAGCGTGAAATATGGGTGGAAATTTCCTACTTCCTCTTCAATCAGCCTTTGAGACTCGAGCTCAACTGTTGAGACAACTTTCACATAAGAGATAATGTATATTGTAGTTCCTAACGATATAGCGTTCTTAGAGTAGTTACAAAATTAGTATTTTGTTACAAGCTTCCATGGTCTTGTATAGTTTATAGCGGTTTCTTATAAAGCTTACAAATCTATTCTGGCCATAAATTTCATGTTTCCAACACAATTTTGATTGTAAATTTTGTTACTTCAATGTGCTTACTACTGTGATACTATGATACGTCTCTCTTGTCTTCACCGTCTTTTGTTTTAATATACATAATATTCTGCCTAATCGAAGTCCACCATTCGGTTGCTCACCATTGTACCTGATGAGAATGTTAATGTCTTGGCATTGTCTGTGGGTTTTGTGTAACTTTGTACGTAGTAGTAGTACCAGTTTCCATCATATAAATGGTATTATTTGAAAGGATTTGATCATCTTTAGGAATTAAAGTAATGTTCTAAATAAGCTTGTTTACATTATTTTATTGATACTTTGATACTTTACTACATTTTATTGGTAAATGTGTTATTTTTATAAGTTGTCTTTGATTAGATACAGACATAAAAAGAAAGCCTTGTTTTCAAGTTCTAATATGTTTACGCGATGTCGATAATTCTCAAGGTCTGAAGCGGATATTGTTTATGGAAAAACACCTCGATTCCTCGTTATCATCGGACTTATGCAATTAGTCGTTTCAAGATTAGCTAGTTTAATTTTAGACGCTTGGAAAACTAATCATCTTTCTAATTAGTAACACTTCTAATAGAAGCTCTTCATCGCACATAGTAACCAGGTATTTATACCACCAGGTACCTATATTTAAGAAAGAAGTAGTCGTTGTCTTCATCAATCTTTATTTTTGTCTTACTCGAGTTGAATAGGATGGTTCAATATATTTAAAACCGTTCTCCAACAGGCATGTCAGAAGGAGCTGGACCCATCGCCAAAACAAAAACGAACTTTATTAACTCATGGAAGAAGCACATTTTTCAATGAAATAATGACGCGAGAGAATTTTGACACGTGTTCGTGTGTCTTTTGCCACTAAAATTCAATCTTTATGTTTATTAATACAGAGTGTAAGTCATAAAAAGTCACGATAATTCACAAACAGCAGTGGGTACATAGACATACATATTCCACATTAATTATATTAATTAGACCAAGACTGTTAAATACATTTTTATGCGCATAGTTTCTAGTCCAAAATGCTATACCTACTCATAAAAAAATCAACGCTTATTGGAAGATCAAGCATTTCGAGCGTTATCTAAATGACATGTTTCCAAATGGCCTCGATTATTCTTTGTAATTAGGCAATTGAATTAGCTCGATCTAGTTTTGTTGGAAACTTGAAGAACTCGTCTAGTATTTTTTTAATTCGATTATAGGTCACCACAAGTTAGCAGAGTAAAGTAAATAGGTGATATTAAAAATATTATACAGCGCCCCAAGGCCTCAAACACTTTCGTCGTCGAGTTACTAATACTTTTTTAAGTAATGAAATCAACATCTTTTATCAATTGTAGCTAGAATATGTTCACTGTCACCTTGGAGCCATTAGACTGGTCATATTTTAAGTACCATTGGTGAAACATGTTATTTTCTGGTTTTATAAAATGAAGTCTTAGCAACTCCACTACAATAGTGTTAGGAGACTTTCACCAACATCCTCACATACGTATAAGTTGCTCACGCAGAGTTTTAAGGGATAGTTTAATATTCAATGGTTTCTTTAGGTTCTTGATAGCTGATAATAGCGCTATAAACAATAGATTAGTATCAAACAAATTGCGTTAACAACGTGTTATGCACTAAACGCCCTCGTTTGATCTTTGCACCCTCCATTGTGAATGAAACAATGCAATTATAAAATCGAGCGTGCATCACACCCATTGCAGACAGTTTATAATCATACAAGTATTTATAGCATAACCTAATGGATTTTTAATTCTCTACGGTGTAAAACTCTTTGTCCCAGGCGTTTCAAAACACGCGCAGCCGGTTTTTTCCCTATACGAATAACATGAAGCGCATTTTTCGTCGAAATGTTTGACGCGTGGACGCATGGACACCGAATTTCAATCTTTATCAGTAATGCTATAGAGTACACTTTCAAAAGAAGTTAATTCCAATAACCTTAGGTCGGTTTTCTCGACGAAGGGTACAGGAACTGCCCGGGTATAGCCAGTTGGTTTTGGGTTTCGCGATTATTTTTACGAAACAAGAATTGACATGATGCGGAGTCAGAATTAGGATTGAAATCTGGCAAAATATGTAAATTAATATTAAAACAATACTGCTGGAAGACGTGGTGCTAAAATTGTTAAAAACCCTGATGACTCTCGGAGCGAAAAACAAGATTCATTATCATTCGTCGCTCTTTCCAATACTTATCCGTCTGTCTCAATCAACACAATCATCTCTACCGGTTATAAAGAGGAAATATAAGAATACCTACATGGCATATATGCAATAGGTATGTTGAAGTGAGGAACGGAATGTTAAAAACAATAAATACAGTCGACTTTGCCAAAGGATGAGTAATGTGGACATTGCGGACTAAGGAACAAAGCAATACGATATCACAGTTTATATTCCACCTACCTCCCATTCAAGTTATATTGGTCTATAATTGATAAGGTCGAATGTTTAGTGGGTTTTTATGGTAAACCTCAAGGTAATTGCAAGGAAAAATAGGCAGTGCCGTTTCGTTATTTTATTTTTGGGTAATTGGTAATGCACGTGGCTCTGTAGCCACTAGTTATGAGTACCTAAGTACGTGGCCTTCTATAGAGATGGTCTTTGATGGAAGCTTTTCAAATGAAGGGCCTCTATGAAACTTTAAGTATGCAATATCAGTTTACCAATGTTTAGGGGTAACCTGCAGCGGTGTTCCCGGACCGATGCGACAAAGGTATCTTCAAGAAACGAGCATACTCATTCCTTAAAGGCCGGCAACGCACTTGTGATGCCCCTGGTGTTGCAGGTGTCCATGGGCGGCGTTGATGACTTACCATCAGGTGAAACGTCTGCTCGTTTGTCTCCCTATCTCATAAAATAAAAAAACCTAAGTTTCTAAATGTCCCGTATATTTAGGAACCCAAATATTGGTCACTTAAATTGTAGTTTTGTTATTTCGATAATGTCAACATTAAGGTTTTAGTTCGGAAGGCACTAGTACTACTAAGGCTAGGAACTTAAGAAACAAAGAGATGATTAGGGACTCTGGTGTTGTAAGGCATTCATCTGCCAATTTTAGTCCTATTAGGTTTTTGGAGCAATGTTTACCCATAGAGAAACCGGCCAAGTGCGAGTCGGACTCGCGCACGAAGGTTTCCATACCATTATCTATAGAAACGGCAAAAAATTGTATAGGAGCCCCCTTAAATATTATTTAATTCTGTTTTTTAGTTTTTGCTGTTATAGCGGCAACAGAATTAAATCATCTGTGAAAATTTCAACTATGATGATTTATCTAAATATCAAGGTTCATGAGATACAGCCTGGTGACAGACGGATGGACAGCGGAGTCTTAGTAATAGGGTCTCGTTTTAAGATCTTTAAAGAACTTTATTTTGTAATTTAATTATTTTACCAACTAGGTATCCGTCCAGCGAGTCCGCAGTATTAAAATACCGTCAAATTGTATATTACGCAATCATTTTCACTTTCTGCTTCATAACATGTGAAAGTTGGTAAGAATACTGCTGTATGTACTAAGTACTTGAACACTTAGGAAGGTAATGCAGTATTTTTTTTACAGAATTAAAATTACATTAAATGTTCGTTGCCATTTATACATTTATTTTCCACAGATGTGAAGACAATTCTCAAGTCGGTGTCCGGCCGACTCCGGTCCGGCGAGCTGACTGCTATCATGGGACCTTCGGGAGCCGGCAAGTCCACACTCCTCAACATTCTCACGGGTTACAAGTGAGTGAACTTCATTATTGGACATATTCCCATTATGCATTGCTAGTTCTGAACTGAACTCTTGAACACACAGCTCACGAAGGCTTGGTCTGGTGGTTTAAAAGTATTCGGCTCACTAGACCGAGTGGTCGCGAGTTCGATTCCCGTCAATTGATATTGTTGAATAATGAAACGCCCACAAGTCTACTAAGACTATCTTTGAAAAAATGGCGTCACGAAATAATGCGTAAGAAAATCAATTTGTATCAATGATAGCAAAACAAGAGTGTAGATAGTCATTAGAACACGTCGCATTTTACCTACTTTCGATAAAAAATGTTCTGAAAGTAATTGAGCCATGGACAACGATGTTACCATTTACTAACCTCGATGCTACCAAAGACATAACACAGGAAGCACGAGCGTGAACAGCAGTAGGAGCCGCTGAATGTAAAAGCGTATAAAAGACACCAAATCTTTCCACTTTCTTCACCCACGTTTCATCACCTAGGTGAGCGGCGACCGCTTTTTCACCTATGAGATATCACTATAACCCACATTATGCGTGATTAAATCCAATGCGGCATTATACTCTTGAGCTATTGATAGTACGAAACAATTGTTTTAACGTATTGTAATAAGAACATAGTTTTATATGTAAAAATATGATAACACTGTTGAATTGTTGATTGCCTACGTCACTTGTTGTTGTTATTTGCATGTTTGTTATTGTGTAGTTTAAAAGTATTATCTGATTTGGCGGCGGAGTAAAACGCTCTGTATTGCCGGCGCTTGCACGTGGCAGTGTTCTAAAGGAGACATTTACTTACATTGAGCAGTGGTGTTAGCACGCATGTTAAGACAAGAGCTCTGTCACGGATTGGCTCGGTCGCTCTGTCTCATTTCATACGAGAGAAAGAGATATAATCCACATATTCTGTGTCATAAGTCTAGTCTTGGCGCTCATGCTACAACTCCAGTTGTTATTAGGCGTCTCCCGGCATAATGTAGGGCACAGAAAGTGGTCTCTGTCGTTTGGCTCTGCTGTCGCTGGTGGATTCTGTTGGCATCAAACCGAATTATGCCAAAATAAGTGTATTGCAGTCCTTCTCACTGCCGTAATAACCGAGTGAAACGGCACTATGGTGCTGTCTAATACAGTTTGGTGTCAACAGAATCCTCAACAGTATTTATCAGATATTCGTAGCAAATAAATCTTTGAGTTTATATTATTCGCGCAATTTTCGAAGTGTGCTCTTATCTATATATTCATGGCACGACATGTATGTAACCCACACACGGAAGCGGGTCACGAAGGACATACATATTATTTATTATGATTGTATGTAATGACATCATTATAGACTTTGTGTGCGGAGGCCTCGTATTCTGCTGTTTCAAACTGAGTCTAATTTTCATTCTATTCTTTATAATTCCTCGACGAAGATCAGAAATAATTATAAATACTATATAGTTTTCATTGACAATTATTAATTAATTACTTACTTTACAAACCCAAACTTATACAAATTGTTTAGCAACTAATTGATCTACTTCTTCTTTATTTACGAAATGAGTGAATTGATTATATTTTAATGGAATAACATGAAGAATGTCTGCACCTGCGATTAGCGGTATTTATGGCAATGTCTAGTAATTAATAGCAAGGACAAATTCAATAAATACACCATAAAAATGGATGATGACAGTGATAAGGATCCAACCTAATTGATCTATTTATACATTAGTAATGACAGGACATTTTGAATTATAAACAAAAGACGCGCGTGACATAATATTTCCCAATACCAAAACGAACTCTGTGTTGATACATAAAAAGATTAAATTTCTGTGGTAAAAGTCGCACGGCCACGCGGCAATATTCGCTCGAGTTGTCAATGACATTTCGTTGGAAAATGAACTTTTCTATGAGACAATACAGTTTATTTTAGTAAAATTGTTGTCGCTTGCATCTTGACGCTTCGGTGTGCCCAAGGCTATCAAGCGTTTCTAGGGTTCCGTACCCAAACGGGAACCCTATTACTAAGACTATGCTGTCCGTCCGTCCGTCTGTCACCAGGCTGTATCTCATGAACCGTGATAGAGAGTTGAAATTTTCACAGATGATTTATTTCTGTTGCCGCTATAACAACAAATACAAAAAACAGAATATAATGAATATTTAAGGGGGCTCCCATACAACAAACGTGATTTTTTTGTCGTTTTTACAGATGGTACGGAACTCTTTGTGCGCGAGTCCGACTCGCACTTGGGCGGGTTTTTAAATTATACTGGGGTACTCCGGGTATCCGGAGTGTGCTACTACGCTAACATTTTTGTGTGGAAAAAGTCAAAAATCGACTTCATGAATGGACCGAATGCGCCTAATGCTTTGTGGTTTAAAACCATCGTCGCATTATTTATAATGACACTGAAGTTATGTAAGGTTTCCGGAAAGAAAGAGCTATGGAAACATATAGCTGTCTCATTCAGTTACGCAACGTTACCTCCAGCACCCTTCCTTTGCGTGCAGTTCAAGATATCTAAGTGTCATCGGTTGCAAGGCGCTTGCTCCATCTTGCCGTTATGCAATTGTAATGTACACAAATGCGCCAGTCAGGGGCCTTAGCATCACCTTTTAAAGTAATATTGATGTGTAACATCTAATGGTGCGCTTGGGGAGTGAGAGCAACTGTTGATGGCGCGATGCCGTGATGCGAAAACTTCGAGCAGCTTCGTGGCTCCTCAGTTCTCCACTCACTCGCCGCGACGACGCATTTCTACTCTAAATAACATAACGTTTCACATCTGCCAGACGTCCCGCGACTGCTACTTTTTTTCAATAGTAGCTGTCTATTTATGACAGATTTTGTACATAGTTAACTGTCAAAAACTGAAAATAATATTAAAAACATTGCTGCGAGACAGGTGGTGGTAAGGGGACAGGTGTATGTTTTGTTATTATGTTCCATCGTCTTTGAATTAGGCCCCGAACACACTGCGGAGTCAAGAGGCGACTTCATCCGCTCTTTATTATCTATGTTTATCAGCCATTTTTAGTGTTCCGTACCTAAAAAGTTGCCATCTGTCTGTCGGTCTGTCTTGAAGATCTGTTTTCTCAGGAACGCGTGGACGTGGATGATCATGTGGAAAAGATTCTCCCGTGTCTGTGTCGCATATTTCAACACTCGCAAGGAATTCAAAAACCTACAGAATCGTGAAATTTGGCAAGAAGCAATGTCTTATGTATTGACTTAAGTTTGTGAGGAACCCTCGTTCTGCTAGTCCCGACTCGCACTTGACAGGTTTCTTTATATTATAAAATAAATCACGTGTATAACCACAAAAATAGTGTACAAAAAACTTGTTCATAATGTTGTTGTGACATTGTTAGTTCAATGTCACATATCGTAGGGCTGTGTACTCTGGCGGTTAAAAGTTCATTGGTTTTAATAATAGTTACTGAGTAGGTACTTATTGTACGGTATAAATAAAGTATCAGTGGAGTTAGCAGAATGATAGAGAGTGGTAGAGCTACTATTATTATTAATTGATGATTCATAAGTGCCTGTATTGGTTATTATGAAAAAAAAAAAGCTGATTCTGATATTGTCTTTGACTAGACTCGAGGTATGTATCATGGAGCTCTTATGAGATACTTATTGTATAAGTAAATCTAGAAATAAAATATATTAAAAAATAAGAATAATGTTAAGATAAGTTTAAAAAGAAAGTGCAAAATATCAGTAAATTTACGTGTTGGATGAGGTTGCGTCTGTGTGTGTGTGTGTGTATACACATGCATTTAGTAAAAGTTGTTATTTTAAAATTACAAGCAGATACTTCAATTTTTATTTGTACATGTACAAAAATAAGACAGCAGAATATTTATCTCGCCCTTTTCTGATCCGGTCTAAATACCAATGAACTCGCTTCTGTGAGCATTGTGAAGATCAATGCCTTTATCAAATCAGCTGCTATTATTAGCCCAAGATCTTTGTGCAGGATGATCCGATCCTGTCGCGTGGTGTGATGTCTCACCTCCGGGCGTCTCCTGTTACAATGACTTCGAATCTAACGGAAATTAACGCCCTGGACACATTGGGACGTCAGCACGTGCGCGTTAAAATGTTTGCCAATGCTAAAACGAACTGTTTCGTCAAACGCGCGATATCTAAACCGAAAAGCGGCGTGTAGTGTGACCTTGACTGGCCGTTGCCAGGCAACGTCCTTAATTTCAGAATATAATTAGATTATACCTGTATTTAAAGATAATGTTCTAAAAAATTTAAGATTCTTTGTAGGTACTAAAGAGTATCCGTGATTTTGTTATTAGTCTTAAACCTCACCACGTGTCACCAAGGGGGGGCACATTCCCCCTCAATACGAGGGAGATTTGGGCCATAGTCCACCACGCTGGCTCAGTGCGAGTTGGTGAACATCACACGCCGTTCTATAGACGTTTCTCACGATGTTTTCCTTCACTGTTCAGCAAGTGGTAATTATTATTGAAAATTACATTCGCACATTAAAATCTCAGGGGTGCGGGCCCGGGATTTGAACTGGCACCCCTCACTTTTATGATGCCGTCATAATTCGGCACGACCAATGTCGCTATGTCGTTTATCGATGTCGTTCTCGCTATGCAGTAATTATATTTTTGTAATAAAACATAGTTTCAATGAGATTGTTTTCATATTATAGCGAAATCGGACTTGTTTATCGTGCATCGTGGTATCGCAACTAGGTCGTGTGTCCGTTAGCAACATTTACGTACTTGTGTGTGCTATTGCGAATGCTTCTGGGAAAGAGGAAGCGACATTTGCTATCTTTGTCTCTCATTAATGCACTGTTTGTCTTCGTGAGTTACTTTATAATGAGTTGTAGATTTATATCGCGTTGCTTTTGATCTTTTATTTCTAACTGAGAAGTTGTAGAGTAATCTAACTGTTAATATCAAACCCGTTGTGGGCAGAGTCAATGCAGAGCCGTATAGCTTATGTTTCTTGCGAAAATGTTTGCAGTTTAAAGAGAAAGTCTGCAAGCCGACTATAATTCCGTGCAGTTCGTATAGCGTATATTATAGTATTTTGGCGATTAAAAAAAACCGGCCAAGTGCGAGTCGGACTCGTGCACAAAGGGTTCCGTACCATTATCTATAAAAACGGCAAAAAAATCACGTTTGTTGTATGGGAGCCCCCTTAAATTTTCAACTCTCTAGCTATCACGGTTCACGAGATACAGCCTGGTGATAGACGGACGGACGGACGGACGGACGAACAGCGAAGTCTCAGTAATAGGGTTCCCGTTTTACCCTTTGGGTACGGAACCCTAAAAAATGATCAGCCCACTGAGTTTCTGACCGGATCTCCTCAGTTGAGGTCGCGTTTCGATCCGGTGGTGGTATAGTAGTATATAAGAAAAAAATGTAAACTTGACAATTTGTAAGTGCCCCCATAGGCCTATACAAAATAAATGATTTGACTTTGACTTTGAGTTAATATTATATCGATACAAATAAATCAAATTGAAGAGTCTGATTTCAAAATAATAATTTATTACTAAATGGTTAATAGGTATGAAAGTATATATTAAAAAAATTATAATAAAAAATATTAAAAAAATAAAAAGTTATTCAAATCGATCAAGGCGTGTTTACCGGGCTACGGCGATGCGACAAGGAAGGGTTATGATTTTAGCACTCTAAGTATGTTTGTATTTACGTATGTTCCGCCGTAGCGCCTAAACTATTCATCCGATTTGAATGGATAAGGTGTCAATCGATTCGTTATTATGGCCGGGGTAACATAGGCTACATTTTAACCGACTTCAACAATAGGTGGAGTCCATTTTACCTTGTTCCTTAGTCGGATTACAGTGTTATGAACTGTGTTCTTGTTCGTTTTAGCGAGTCTTATGAAAATCAATTGATATATATATATATATATATATATACGTATATATATATGTACGATCGTATTTTACTATATATATATATATATATATATATATATAGTATAGTATAGTAATACGATCGTACATTAAATTATAAACTACATAAAATAATAATATGTTACGTTAATGTCATAAATATTTCATGTTCATTAACAACCTGTTCGGGTGACCAGTTTTATATGACCTCTAGTTAGTTTTCATCGTCACGCCTGCAAGGGCAGGCATTTCATGGCTGTTCAAAACTGAACCATTTACCCAATAAATGTTATTGTCTATCGTTGTCATTAGTCCCATGTTATCATTTATAATTCGGTCAAGAGTGACTCGGACTCGCGTACCGTGGGCTCCGTGTAAACTTATTGTTATGCAAAGGCAAGGCATAGCTTCTTTTCAAATTTCATTATTCTAAGTCAACGGGAAGTACCCTATAGGTTTTTATTTCCTTGCAAATGTACTAAATATGCGGTATGAACGATCCTTCTTTGGAGTGCGTTGACTTAGATTCTAAGTATTGTTTTCTTATATTTACGCGAATACTATACATTGAAATTAAATTGAATTAATTTTACGGATTTTATCGCGTTTATTTACTATTTTCCGACCGATGGACCGCAAACAACAACTAAATATGAGGGTACCCAGTTATTAACTATGACATCAGGACATCTAACACCTCAGTCCCCCGTGACCATGGTTGCTGTAAAGCAGCCGAAACGTCGGAAAAATAAAATAGTAAATAAACGCGATAAAATCCGTAAAATAGTTTAGATTCTAAGTCTTAGAAGATTGATTTTTATACATATCCATAGGATTGCAAACCTGAGTATTTCATATTAATAAGAACTTAATTACTCTACGCGTTCCCGAGAAAAAATGGTCTTGACAGACAGACGCACAACGAAGTTATCTTGAACTGTCGTGTCTTGTTTCCTTTTGAGGTACGGAACCCTAAAAATTAAATATAATAATTATTATTTATTAAATCAACATCAGCAGAGTTTATGCATCCTATGGTGTGTCGGGTTTTTATAAAAACCGTTTTAACCGTTAATGCTCGCGACATGGCTTAGTCCCAACAGGATTATGACACTTAACTCTCATGACTTTAGTATCTATAATTGCTTGGCGTACAGTTATTCGTGCGCGAACTTTGGAACTAGCGTAGGAGCAAGGTTAAAAACCTTTGGTCTTTAATTTTATTATTCTTGACAGAATTTTAACACATTATTCGTATTAGAATTCTAAAGCAACTTCATGGTCAAATGTTTGTTTCCAATGTACCTATCTACGGATGCTGCCTGTTCTTGACATTATTTGATTAAGAAATTATACTGCAGAATAATATTATGTGAATAGACACATTATTGTGGGAATTAACTTGACTTTTAATACAGAATATGTTTCAGCAGTCTGAAATTATACTTTGACGTTTGCATCAGTGTCGGGTTTACAAATGAATGTTATAACAATTTGATCGAAATTCGACAGTTTTTCCAACGTCAATTTCTATAACTTGCAATATGTCGAGTTCTACGTAATATTGGCATGTTCTGTTTTGTGAATATTGGTATTATGGATGTTCCCAAAGGCTAGAACACGATACCTGTGATAAATATTCAAAGGTCTATAACTCGGAAACTATGATAGTTATGTATAATCTGTCTTCACTAAGCACCCACATATGAGCTACCGTATGTATCCAAAGTATTATTTCGGACCTCTGATACAACCTGTATACCCTGTGTCAATATTACGTAATTTAGATTAATTTACGTGTCAAATGCACGCGATCACGCATCGGAATTGATTCTCAATATCGATGACATTTCCTTGAAAAATGTGCTTCCTCCTTGATTAGTTAATCGAGATCATCCGCCATCTTTATCACATTCTATAATGCGAGTGTATTGAATTTGTCCTCGCTAATAATTACTTGACAGTGCCATAAGTACCCGCTTATCGCCGCCGCAGCCATACCTCTCTTCTAATTCCATAGAAAACTCATAAATTCATTCATTACGTAAAATGGTCCAACCATTTTCCTCTTAATGACTTACCATCTACTTCCCCATACTGCGTTAAAGGCATCATACCAAAGCAATTATTTCTATAACCATCTGTGGTTTAGAATAATCCCTTAATTGTAAATGGGAGTAGACGCACCTAGTAAGGACGCACCTAAATTTACAGTCCTTACTTACTAGCTTCCTAAGCGTAAAGACTATATTTGTATTTAATATTAGACTGCCGTGAGTATAATTCTTCTCTAGTATTGTGGCAAAGGTGCTGTCTACTCTCATGGCATTGCTGCTCCTGAGAATGTATTACTCGCAATTATCATTTTGAAAAGAGTAACCATTGAGTTTCTTACCGGCTCTCCTCAGTGGAAGCAGCATTCCGAACCGGTGGTAGAATCTGACTATTTGTAAGTGCTTTTTGCCCTACACGAATAAAAAAAAACGATTTAGATTTTGGATTTTGAAAATTAAGTATTAGCAAAAAAAAATATATTAGTATTGGTCGTGGGCATTTTGTCGCGCCTGTCTGCCTAGTGGTTTATCGTTTTCTTTCCCATTTTTGTAAAAATTCCATCCATGCATTTAAATAGGTATGTTCCCAAATTGTCCATTTTGTTCCCTGTATGACTCATACCGGATCCTAAAATTTATTTAGTATCGTTATCGGTAAGTTTTGTATTTTATCGTCGTATATAGATAGTGTAGTCCCGATAAACCTTACAGCAGATATAGGGCTTTCACGCATTAGTCAGCGGGGTCCGCCATGGTGTATCGTTGATCTAAATATCTAATTTTCTGATCGATAAGATAATAATATTGATGACAAAATCAATATCGCCGAGTGTTCCCAATCGATTCAAGGCTATTTATTTATGGGGGGGGGGGGGTGACTGATCCTATCGCAGGATGCGTACGTCAAAACGCGCGAACAAATTTTTAGCCATCACCAAAACGTTCTTCTATACTATACTATACTAATATTATAAAGAGGAAAGATTTGTATTTGTGTATGTAACGAATAAACTCAAAAACTACTGGACCGATTTCAAAAATTCTTTTACCGTTACAAAGCTACATTATCACTGAGTAACACAGGCTATATTAGAAACCCGTGCGAAGCTGGGACGGGCCGCTAGTTATTTATATATAACGTCGGAAAATCCTTTATGGATACCTTGCCACCTCGGGGGAAGTGGTCTACCATCCTCCGCCTATATCAGGGCGCCCGCTCCACGGCATACCAAAACGACCTGTGTTGAGTCAAAGATAAAGCACATTTTTCAACGGTGAACGATGATGACGCGACCGAATTTATTCGTGTGTTCACATCGCCTTTGCCACAGAAATTCAATCTTTATTGATATTGGTACAGAGTACATTTTCAAAAAGTGACATGACTTACCTACTTACGATGTTACTGACTTCTGATTCTTTTGTATACTTTGAAATGTTGAAATATTTATTCTATGATATTGTATGGAATCTGTTAGCATTCCTAGCTAGACATGGATGATACAAGTATATTTCAGGCGAACGTGATTGACCAATATTTGATATGGAGTTACCGTACATACCTAATACGACCGATAATAAATACATTCTTTATACGTAGTTATTCATATTTGTTATCTTTGATTGTAAAACTACGATGTTGTTCATTATCGTCTGCTGTTAAGGCACGATGATTTTATTTCTTTACGAAATGAATAAAAACTGAACGGAATAGGATGAGAAGTGCCTTCACCTGCGAATAGCGGGTATTTCGACAGTCAAGTAATTAATAGCATGAACAAATTCAATAAATACACATCACGCCCCCGTCACACTGGGGCGGCCAAATATTTTCCAGTACCAAAACGAACTCTGTGTCGTGAACGTAGTGGTGGAAGCCACGCTCCCACGCGTCAAAATTCGCTCTCGCTGGCAGTGTCATTTAGTTGAAGAATGAACTTTTTCCATAAGTCAATACAGTTTGTTTTGGTATGGCAAACATTTGCCGTGCGTTGACACCCCAGTGTGCGGGAGACCTCATTCATATAAATGGCTAATTGAGGTGATAAAGATGACCCATTATCGCATATTTAAAATTATAGAGACCCATTTTGAAATTTTAGGATTCGACTATAAATCTTAAAGGGTCGTTCTAACGAACATTTTTCAACAACATTATTTTTGAGTTAGGTCTCTATACTTTTAAAGATGCGTTATGTATTTAATCAACTCGCGATGGAATGACACTTAATTAAAATTTTAGACAATTTCGGTAGATAATTAAACTGCAAAGACTTTAAAAAGATAATTTTAATTTATTATTCTTTGTTATCCTCAATTTAAAAAAAGCTATAATTGATTCAATGTTCTCACGATTTTTTAACAATTGTAATATGTATTGTCCCCAATTAAATTTTTATTAAATTAACCACGTAAATAGGATTTGTTCGTTACGCTCAAAATCACCAGATTTTTTAACCGACTTCAAAAAGGAGGAGGTTCTCAATTCGACCCGTATGTTTTTTTTTTTTATTTTTTTTTTTTTTTATGTATGTTACCGCATATCTCCGGCGTCTGTCGACCGATTTCGAAATTTTTTTTTAGGTTTGCTAGGGAATTCTTCAAGGTTGGTCCCATTTCCAAAATATTATCAAAAATGTAACCCCTTGGGGGTGAAATGGGGGGTTGAAGGTCACATAATTTCAAAAATATTTTTTGAACGACTTGAAACTTTGTATATATATTTAACATACAAAATAAAAAAACACGTCTTTCAGGAATTTTGAAAGAAAAAATATGTAGGGGGTGAAATGGGGGTCCAATCCGGACTACAGCATATCTCCGGCGTTAGTGAACCGATTTCGAAAAATCTTTTTTTGTTTAATACAGATTGTTAACAAAGATCGAAACCCACCCCCAAAGGGGTGGAAAGGGGGGTGAGGGGGGGTGATTTTTTTTTTGGCTGTAAATTTTTACTTTTTTAGGGCTGTTATAAGGTGATAATATTTGCAAATTTTCAACGATTATTGCCACTAAAAATCGTGAAAAAAAATTATTTTTAACAAAAAACAAAAACCGACTTCAAAAACCTAGGTGCACTAAAAAGCTACAAATAACCTTACAATTCATTACATTTGGAGTCGGTGCCAATTCATGTGTGTATTTGCCTTGTCCGACGTTGATTGGCACCTACTCCAAATGTAATGAATTGTAAGGTTATTTGTAGCTTTTTAGTGCACCTAGGTTTTTGAAGTCGGTTTTTGTTTTTTGTTAAAAATAATTTTTATAATCTCCCGTACAATATCACGTTTAATTTTATCGGAATTTCTAAGTACAACCTGTCTACATTTATAAAATCTCTATGTAGCTAACTAAACCCGTACAGCGGATTTCAAACTACGCTATAATATAATAGCATATAGTATATAGCTCATAGCACAACAATATCGCGCACCATACATTGTTATGGCCACGTTCTCACTGTACTGTACTATATATTATTGGCTTTGTATGGTGCGCGATAATGTTGTGCTATATATTATAGCGTAGTCTGAAAGCCGCTTTATACGAGTCTCACCATCTTTTTGCTTGATATCACATGACTTACAATTATCATTCTTTGTCCAGAACATCTGGCATGGAGGGCAGCATCACAGTGAACGGCATGGAGCGTAATCTCTCGAGCTTCAGGAAGCTGTCTTGCTACATCATGCAGGACAACCAGCTGCACGGAAACCTCACCGTCGAGGAGGCGATGTCAGTCGCCACCGCACTCAAACTACCCAGCTCGACAACCAGCGCACATAAGGAACAAGTGGTGAGCCATGAAATACATGATCATCATTACGTTGACATTCCCTGAATGCGTACGTAGAAGTGCACTGCCGTGAATCCACACTTCGTCGATGTGTTTTGGTGTATCAATGTAATAGGGTGCGAGCCTATTGCTCTTATACCGGGCAAATTCCTCATCAGTGTGTGAGGGAGGTTGAGGCCATAGTCCACCACGCTGGCCCAGTGAGAGTTGGTGAACTTCACACGCCTTTTTATAGACGTGTAAATTTATAGACTCACAGAAAATGCCATTTAATGATAAAATCCGAAAATCTTAAGAGGTTCGGGCCTGGGGTTTGAACCTGCACCCCTTGAGTTCAAGGCGGGCGTTCTACCTACCAGGCTACCATAGTTTGAGGAAGCCGTACTGCTTACTTTTTTCTTCTAGTATTTCAGCGGCATAGGAAAACACAATGCTCCACGTTATGTGTGTATTGACATAAATCTCCCTTTGTTCCAGATTCAAGAAATCTTGGAAACCCTAAGCCTTTCAGAGCATCACAAGACAATGACTTCCAACCTCTCAGGTGGTCAGAAGAAACGTCTATCGATCGCTCTTGAGTTGGTCAACAATCCGCCTATTATGTTCTTCGACGAGCCAACTTCGGGTCTGGACAGCTCTTCTTGTTTCCAATGCATATCTTTGCTGAAGACCTTGGCAGAAGGTGGGAGGACCATCATCTGCACCATACATCAGCCTTCGGCGAGGTTGTTTGAGATGTTTGATCACCTTTACACGTTAGCTGATGGACAGTGCGTGTACCAGGGTAGCACGGGAAGACTGGGTGAGTGGCGTTTTAAGTCCCATGTGAATTTTAGACTCATGAGTCGTGACAGACAGACTCTTGCTTGACTGACAGGGAGTTTGGTATTATTGGCTGCTTTTATTATCTTCTTTGTCGTACTGTCTTCATTCCAACTGAAATAAGAGTCAAGCTTTATAAATTGAGCTCTATATCGTGTTGGAAGCGGTTTAATTTCCAATGGAATCGAAAGTGACGACGTGTTGATAATTTTGTTATTTTAGACTGTACGCAACACAATTTAAAGTTCACATTTCAATGCATCGAGTCAGTTAATAAGACTTTTTATTTTGTAAAAAAACTGGTTTGCATGCGTTTTAGTGAAAACAAAAAGTCTATAAAAGTGCGTTAATAAATAATAAGGATTCGATTTTGTATGCACTTAAAAAAACCTGTTTGAATGTCATTATCGGATAATCGACTTTAATAGCCGGTGTTAGAGTTCGAATTCGCTTGCTCATTTTATTGTTTGTCCCTAGTGGAATGGCTTGGTAGTCTCAAGCTGAACTGTCCCCCGTACCATAACCCCGCCTCGTTCATTATCGAGGTGTCTTGCGGGGAGTACGGAGACAACACCGGGAAGCTGGTACGCGCCATTAACAACGGAAAGAACGATATCAGGTAAGGACGTCCAGAGTTCTACCACGAGTCTTACACCCTGAACACACTGAAAATGTATTCTATGCATAATATACATAACGTTTGAATTTCTGTAGCATCCCATGCGATTTAACGAATTAACTCGCATAATCGATGACATTTCGTTGGAAAATGATCTCATTGTTTGTGTTAATACAGTTCGTTTTTTAATTTCACGTGGCTTTCATTGTAAAGGCGCGTTTTTATCGATACCAGGGGTCGGCAACCTTTTGAGTAGGAGTCTTTAGAGAAGTCTTGAGAGAGCCACAATTTTTTTTCATGCCACCAATAAATACTTGCATAAATAACGTTTTTTGATAAAAAAACAACATAAAAAACAACAAAAATAAAAATTACCTTATCCTCGTTAATCGATTCAGAACGATTTTTGAATGTTTTTTTTTGTATATAAAATAAATAATATTTGCGTATAGAACTAAAGAGCCGCAGCTTCACATTCGAAGAGCCTCAGTTTGCCGACGCCTGCACTAGACAATCGTCACTAATTACACAATATTTTTTCCCAGGAACGGCATGCCTCTCCCGGAAAGCACAGTTCCAAATTACAACAACAAGAAAGCCATGGAGGAGTCTCTGAAGGACACTCAGGAGTGGGATAAGAACGATCTCTCCCAAGTGCAGGAGAAGTATCAGGACAGCGTCGTTAATGGCGTCAACGGAAACGGAAACTTGAATGGGGTGTTGCCTTATTCTGAGTTCAGTAAAGGTATGTATGGTAAAACATTTGCTATGAAACAAACCACCACCTCCTCGTTCACCACCGTTCACCACCACCACCTCGTTCACCAGTGGTAGCCTCGTGGGCAAGAACGCCCGCCTTGAACGTAAGTGGTGCAAGTTCAAATCCCGGGCCCGCACTTCTGAGATAATTTTCATGTGCGAATGTAATTTCCAACAATGATTACCACTTGCTGAACGGTGAAGGAAAACATCGTGAGGAAACCTGCACGTCTAGCCGTGTGAAGTTCACCAACCCGCACTGGGCCAGCGTGGTGGACTATGGCCCAAATCTCTCTCGTATTGAGGGGGAATGTGCCCGGTATAATGGCAATAGGCTTGCCATTATACCGGCCATTATTACATTGGGACCAAAATACATAGGCGAAGTTTGGGCGCACTGCAGCGCACCTCTGCCTACCCCTTCGGGGAATACAGGCGCGATGATGATGATGTATGCAAACCACCTCACGCCCGTTCTGCAGTCCTATTTCTAAAAGGCCTTTAAGTTTCTTCAACTCAATTTTGTATCACAAGTAAATATGCGAAAATTAATCTCTCTAGAAATTATGAAAACACACAGATTTGGTTCTATTTAGAAACATGTTAGAAACATAAGACCAAGAGACTGGCTCAAAGATAAAACGTTTCATTTTCCGACTACTGAGAAGCTATTATTTATATGAGAACACTAAAGTTTAAGATACAAGCAAATATGCAGAAAGTGATGTCTTCAGAATTTTTAAAAGCATAGACACTTGTATTCACTTATTTTAATTATAAATGTTAGTATAATAAAACCTATATATAAATCTATACAGTGTGTTTCAGTAGTGCGAACGAATACTTTAACAAATACATGAGTATCGTGTATAGAACTGAATGTTTTTTTTTTTTAAATAAGTATTTTCGCCGTTTAGATAACTTTACAAGTAAGTACTGTTTTGTGAATATGAGTAACCACCTACTAAGGTCATAACTTGGGACAAGTAATCAAAGGTCTGTAACTCAGAAACTAGGTACAATAGGCACTAAGCACTACATACCAGGTTCCGTATATGTACTTACCTAAAATGTATGTAATGTAATTACCTTTTTTTTTTACGAAATGAGTGAAATTATGAAATTTGATGGAGTAAGATGAGGAATGGCTTCACCTGCGACTAGAGCGGGTATTTCGCCAATGTCAAGTAATTAATAGCAAGGACAAATTCAATAAATACACAATATAAATAAAAATGGACGATGTCAGTGATAAAGATCACCTAAATATTATTTTATACTTCTGATACATATGACATTCACTGTCAAGCAGCCATTTTTGTTTACCTTTATTAAAAATTGTATTATAAATAACATCTAAACTTTAGTTGCTATGAAATATCCTATAAAATCCTTGGGACATTTGTTATCATGCGATCATGACCCTTATTTACACATTAATAAGAGTTAGTGATAAAAAACATGCATCCGCGAGTCACAATAAGATTATTATAATTAAGTTAATCTAGCTAGAACGGCATAAACAGGAAACGCTTGTGTGCGTGTGAACTTTGACCTTCGCTATCTCGACGCATGCGCATCTTGTTGTATTAGGTTCATTTATGTACCAATAAGAGCGTTAAATGTATTCCATCATCATCATTTGCCTTACCTTGTCCCACTATTTGGGGTCGGCGCAGTATGTCTTTTTCTTCCATTCATCTCGCTTTTTCGTCATACTGACATCCACTCCGATCTCATCCATATCAACCTTTAAACAGTCCATCCATCTTTTCTTGGGTCTTCCTCTCGCTCTCCATCCGTCCACATTTATACTCATCACTCTTTTAGTCATATGATTCTAGAAGAGATGACTCTTCTCATCACCTGTCCAAACCATTCTAATCTCCTACTTCTTACTTTTTCTGTTAAATGTATTCCATACACGCGGATATAAAAATACAAAAGAACAGGTCGTCGACTCGTTAAATCGATGCGATTGTCGATTTTGGGAGACTATATACTATATGGCTCTATCATTTTTTACTAAATAATAATGGAATGAGTTGTAAGGAATGGTTCCACGAATGATGCTAAATGAGATTAGCGGGTATTTCAGCCAGTGTCAAATGATTAATGGCAAGACCAAATTCAATAAATACAAATTATAAATAAAAATGGGTCCGACGATTAATCGATTTATATAAGAATAAATTAAATAAGAATATAATAAGATTATCGTTTTTTTTAGTTGACATTAAGAATTACATCATCTATTGCCAACATATGTACAAATATAACCAGAAAACACCAACTCATCATTTTAATACTAATTTAACAAATCTTGTACTAGGGGTACCATAAAATGGTCTTGGGGCGATCCCAGTTTCACCCAGACCAGACCAAATACCAAGAAGGCCATTTTCGAAATTCAGTGCAGTTAGTCAAGTATAGTCACAGTAATAACCATACGTGCACTAAAAATCTTGGTTAAATGTGGATGCACCTCTGCCTATCCCTTGGAGCTATACATGTGTTATAATGGGTATTAAAACTTGCGGAAATGTATTACCAGATACATTATCATACTCGTATGGTGACGCAAATTAAAACTAGTTATGTATCTTTGTTAAAAAAATCCTACAAACCGGTCGGTCCTAACCAAATCCAGTAGGGTGATTAATTGCGTAATTTTAATTACAAACAAGTTTCAATCACCTTCAGTCAAAACAGCTATCAAAATGTATGAAATCGTTTGAAATCATAAAACATGGCGGATGCTTTATGATTTCAAACGAATTATATTTGCAGATAAAGTTACAGAGTCGCCTGACTGGTATTAACAGGTATTCATCTGTACCTTAGTATAGTATTTAAAATACGCACTTATAAATTTCGGAAATGTTTTAATGTTTAAAGATATTTATTGTCATAAAAGACAAATCGCCACTTACATGAGAACAGATTTTACTTATAAGTAGAAATTACAGTTGTCGTTCGATTTCATTGCCCCCTTAGCACGTTCAGTATTATCAGTGCAGATGCAAGGGTATTTATCAACGATATGTTGTGCCAGTTTTGATTTGAAAGTGCTAAGTGAACTTACATTTTGTCTCCAGGTGATCCGCTGGTAGTTCAAATGGAGTCGGAGAAGCAGGACAATGTGGAGGTGGCGCTGCTGGGCGGAGACGGCTCGCCCCGAAGGTACGCCACCTCCGAGCTCACGCAGTTCTGGGTGGTGCTGAAGCGGACACTGCTCTTCAGCCGGCGAGATTGGGTAACACGAATTTAGAAAACATTCATTCTACTACTACAGCTCTTTTAACGTCCCACTGCTGGGCACGGGCCTCCCCTCAATGCGAGGGGGATTCAGGCCACAGTCCACCACGCTGGCCCGGTGCGGGTTGGCAGACTTCACACATCTATCGAGAACTAGACAAGTTCCCCCAGACGTGCAGGTTTCCTCACGATGTTTTCCTTCACCGTTTCATAGCAAGTGATAATCTCGGATGAATATGAGATTCGCACATAAATTCCAGAGGTGCGAACCGGGGTTTGAACCTGCACATTTTGAAACATTCATTCAATCTAATGAGAATAAGATCTAATTACCGTAGTGGTAGCAGTCATGTTTTATTATTACTATAACCTTTTTACGGTTTATGTGTATTGCCCATCCTTCTTACGGCCGTAACGTGTGAGCGAGATGGTGAAATTTATTTGAGTGCCGACGAATAAAGTTGTAGTTTGTGAATCAATATCAATAAGATAATAAGAAAGAAAGTATAGTTGCAATATAATATAAACAATGTTTATACAGGTCCTTGGAGAACATAATATAGTTTAGTTTGTGATGTAACATTGTTACATTAGTAGTATTGTTTCCGATTTTGCGAGTAGATGTCGTCTCGGACGAGCGATTTGGATGAAATTCAAGACTCTTTGAGGAACACTAACACTAACTAAATTATCTCAGAAGGGCCATTACAAAATCTCGGATTATTTGGATGATAAAACAGCTTGGGATTGTACAGCTTATGTGCAAACAAAATCGGAATATAGCCTGATGTAATAATCAAAGTGTAGCGTGTGTTGCCTTACTAACGTATTTTTTTATTATTATTAAAAGCAGCTCTAAGGGCAACACACTGTGTATTTGAAGTAAGTTTTGGCGATTTAAAAAATGATTAGCCCACGGATGCCGGATCTTCTCAGTTGAGATCGCGTTTTGATCTGGTAGTAGCATATAAGAAATAAAAATATAAAATTGATAATTTGTAACTGCCACCGTAGGCCTATAAATGATTTGGCTTTGACTCAAGACTGGTAAGAACAATATTGAACCTTGTGTCTCCTCGTCCGCAGACCCTGATGTACCTGCGTCTGTTCGCGCACATCCTGGTCGGTTTCCTGATCGGCGCGCTCTACTACGACATCGGCAACGACGGCTCCAAGGTGCTCTCCAACCTCGGCTTCCTCTTCTTCAACATGCTCTTCCTCATGTACACCTCAATGACCATCACTATACTTAGCTGTGAGTATCTCTACTTTTTTTTACCATAGTTGTTTTTTTTCGTGATTATATAAGTACAGTTTTAATAATTGTATTTTTTTTTTACTAAACTTTACGTTTTTTACAATAATACAAATTGTTTTGACGAAAGTCAACATTTTGAATTATGATAACTTTTTTTTACGATCGATAACATTTGTCTTTCTGTCTGTCTGTCCTTGTCAGATAAGACGGTTTTAAGTTTTCTTTTAAATGCTTCATTACTAAGCTCTTTCCAATTCTTAGGCAACTTATTAAATATAATTGGAGCCATGCAAAAGACACTCTTACGCATAAGTGCAGTCTTAGATGAATGCAAACAGAGCTGGCTGTCGTCACGTCTACTACGAGCAATTTTTTATTAATTTTCACGAACATTGCAATTTCTAAAATGTAGATAGAAGGTAACGTCAATATTTTAATTTTTTTAAAAAAAGGTTGGCAGGTGTCTGTAGTTTTTAGATTAAACATTGACCTGATGTATCTTTTTTGAGATTATATAATAATAATATAATTATCATGATTCTTATTCTTCTTTTGCTTATTTTTTAAATTCCAATATTTTAAATTTCTGGTTAGAATCCGGTTTTGTGCATCAACACTTCTTGATTGTATTGTTTTCCTTGTAATATGATTCTCCACATGGAATAACCCTTTTTGAAATGAATAACCATGTAGTTTCTTATTACATACTTTTCTATAGGAAATACATCCCGAATGATAATGTGGCGACCTCTATAATTGTTTTTAGGGTTCCGTACTACCCAAAGGGTAAAACAGGAACTATTACTAAGACTTCGCTGTCCGTCCGTCGATCCGTCTGTCTGTCACCAGGCTGTATCTCATGAACCGTGATAGTTACAGAGTTGAAATTTTCACAGATAATGTAGTTCTGTTGCCGTAACAACAAACAACGAAAAACAGAATAAAATACATATTTAAGAGGGCTCCCATACAACAAACGTGACTTTTTTGCGGTTTTTATACATAATGGTACGGAACCCCTTCGTGCGCGAGTCCGACTAGCACTTGGCCGGGTTTTTCAAGTATACTGATTATGATTCTTAACTTATTGGTGTAATTAGTTGTACAATGTTTGATTAATTTATTTTATTGTTTCAGTCCCACTCGAGATGCCCGTGCTAATAAAGGAACACTTCAATAGATGGTACTCGCTGCGGTCCTACTACTTGGCAATCACCGTCTCGGATTTACCGTTCCAGGTTATTAATTTATGATATTGAATAAGGCTTGAGCGCAGAAAACCTGTGTCTCTCGATTTGCTCAAAACCAGTTTCAATAAGACCAAACGCTTTTGCCGCATTCTATTAATATTACTTTGGTGTCTTGGCAAAAATTGTAGGCACACTGGTGCGTTAATTTTTTTACTATACTATACTATACTATACTATACTATACTATACTATACTATACTATACTATACTATACTATACTATACTATACTATACTATACTATACTATACTATACTATACTATACTATACTATACTATACTATACTATACTATACTATACTATACTATACTATACTATACTATACTATACTATACTATACTATACTATACTATACTATACTATACTATACTATACTATACTATACTATACTATACTATACTATACTATACTATACTATACTATACTATACTATACTATACTATACTATACTATACTATACTATACTATACTATACTATACTATACTATACTATACTATACTATACTAGACTAGACTAGACTAGACTAGACTAGACTAGACTATACCATACCATATACCATACCATACCATACCATACCATACTATACTATACTACACTACATTAGCAAAACAAACTGTAATGACATATTGAAAAAGTAATATAATAATGTTGTTCAGGCGATATTCTGCGTGATCTACGTGGTGATAGTGTACCTGCTGACGTCGCAGCCGCCGGTTTGGTTCCGGTTCGCGATGTTCCTGTCCTCCTGTCTGCTCATCTCCTTCGTAGCGCAGAGCGTCGGCCTCGTCGTCGGCGCCGCCATGAACGTGCAGGTAACATCCCTATTGCTCGGTACATACAATGCCAAGGCCAAATTTAGCAAGCGCCGTTACGAACTGTTAAGAATGAAATGGCGAATGGGTTCAGCTATACAGCGTAGTGCTGACCGATCGACCACACTCGTTTACTAAATCATGTGATGATTTATGATAAGTTTAAAAATACAATAGCAAGGGTCGAAACAAGTCAGTTTTTTTACGGCAGGCAGTAAATATCAGTTTCTCCTGAGTATAGTCAGTTAAGTACTGACTTAACTTTTTAGCTAAGAACTAAGTTTCTTAGGGTTTAGTGTTATCTAAAAAGAATGGATGACACCCGGGGGGCCAAAATTTGTACCGACTGGATCTCAGATAACAGACACCGCCGCCGTGGTCGATCTAGGAAAAGTTGGTGCGATGACTTAGACCGTTATCTGGAGGGATGGAGTGATCTGGCAGGAGATAGAGATGAGTGGACGAGAATGGGGGAGACCTTTGCCCAGCAGTGGGACAACATATGTTAAAAAAGTTTTAGTGAAGCGTTTTTTTGTTGTACTCCCAACACTAAAACTTAACTCTAATCCATTCGTCAATAAAAACAAATCCAAGTTTGCAATAAGATCTGAGAAATTCCTGCCGTTGGGAAAAGCTAGGATTAGAACTAGCGTCCTTTGCATTCAAAGCAGGCGTTTACCAAATCGGCTATCATAACATTTGAAATAATTCGAAATTTTTGTTCTGTTTCCAGAACGGTGTGTTCCTGGCGCCGGTGATGTCGGTCCCGTTCCTGCTGTTCAGCGGGTTCTTCGTGTCGTTCAACGCCATCCCGGTGTACCTGCGCTGGATCACGTACCTGTCGTACATCCGCTACGGCTTCGAGGGCACCGCGCTCGCCACATACTCCTTCGACCGCCCCAAGCTCAAGTGTCATCAGGTAACTTTTTTTTATGTGAAACATCGATAGGTGAGGGGTGAACCTCATTTTTGGCGTGGCGAGATTTGCCGACGCTTCGCCACAACAAAATGAAACCAACCTTATTACTTGATTAACAAAGTTTAGTGTTAAATGTGGCGACGCGGACGCGGCGACGCTTAGCCACGCTATGCGATGGTATCCAACAAAATGAAATCAATCTTTGAACAAGTCTAACAAGGTTCTGTACTTGGGAGCTAAGCTCGACCGTCCCAGGGTGGATCGGTTGCCGAAAACAGTGGCACAGTGCCCATGTCTATCGACCGGAACGAACCATAACGCGTTTCATAAATTGCAACAATCGAGCCAGCGACGTCTATTGCAGATATGGTGAAACTATTAACTACTATTTTAATAAAATAATTTTTTTGAAGAGACATCTTTAGGAATGCAACGGAACTATTATTACGTAAAATTGATGGTTTTTGAACTGTTATTTATAGCATACAGCTGGACACCTTTTCAACTTTTCTCCCATATGAGATGACTCTCCTTATATCTACACTCCATACATTAAACCTAGAAGACGCCTTCACGATATGAATACTACTGTAACTGACCATTGCTTCATAGTTAGGCATCATTAGCTGAGCAAGCGATGGAATTTAGAAACCGAGTTATATAAATGTGGCCGTATAACATCGGTTTTATTCAATATATAAAATGACTAGCTGTGCCCGCGGTTTCACCCGCGCTAATAGTTACTTTGGCGTAGAGTGATGTTATAAAGTATATGATTATATACCCGATTCATGTTCGGGAATATTCCCGTTTTTGCCACATTATTCGTTGCTGCTACGCTCCTATTGGTCGCAGCGTGATGATATATAGCTTATAACCTTCCTCGATAAATGAACTATTTAACACAAAAAAAATTATTCAATTCGGACCAGTAGTTTATGAGATTAGCGCGTTCAACCAAACAAACAAACAAACTCTTTAGCTTTATAATATTAGTATAGAGTATAGATCACACGTGAAAATTCGTTCTCGCTGTCACATTTCGTTGAATAATGACCTTTTTCCACGAGTTAATACAGTTCATCTTAGTATTTAACCCGAGGACTTAAGCGCAGTTATAACGACAAGTATTTCCTTTCTCCAGGTGTACTGCCATTTCAAGAACCCGCGGACGACACTAGAGGAACTAGACATGGAGGACGCGGACATCACCCTCGACATCGCCGCTCTGTGTCTCATCTTCGTCATACTACGTATATCCGCCTTCCTCTTCCTGCGCTGGAAACTCAAGTCCACCAGATAAACAATTATGCACCTTATTTTATATAGTTTAAAGATGATAACTGTACGTGAAGATGAATGACAAAAAATGCCTTCACGGTGCTGTGATTGGTAGTTGATTAAACCGTCTAGGTGTGTGTTTGAACCGATTATCGTCGAATAGTGGAAGAACTATTCCAGCTATTAAATTAAAAAAAACTGCCTTGAAATAAGTCCATCCTTTTGGATGCTTCAACTCCACAGACAACATATCACCCCTTGTGCGCTGAGCCGGGGTCAAGATTGTTGTAGGTTTTATATTAGAACAAAAATGTTATCACTACAAAACACAAGCTAATAGTTACTCTGGCTTTTAATTGAAATGAATCCATAAATCAAGGCGCATTAGGTTTAAATCTTGATCGCAGGGCGAAACAAACGGGTGCCTTTAAAAGACCAGAGTCGTGGTTATAAAAATACGCAGTTAGTGATAAAGAATTGTTTTTTTTTTAAATCTGCCGTATGTAGGATTGCAATTTTTTAAATGTTGCAACTTCGAAAAAAAATCATTGAAGAATTTTTTTATTGATTTACTCATATATATAAATAAATTATTATATTTTCCGGATCTTGTAGGTATTGGTGTCGAAAAAATATAAATGACAAGGTCGTACAGAACGGAAGTAGGAAATCAAAGGTTAACTAGTACCTATTTGTTTAGGCGTGCAAAAATATATAAGGATACACATTATTCATGACAAGTTATTTAAGAATTATTTATTAAAGTCCCACACACTCGAGGAATCAATGGCTGCGCGTCGAAATATTTGCCAATACCAAAACAAGCTGTGTTTCAATTTCAATACACATAAGGATTGAATTTCGGTCGCAAACGCTCCGCTCCAAAATCAAACCTCGCGCGCGCTGTCAATGTAATTCCGTTGAAAAATTGACTTTATATACGAGTGAATACAGTTCGTTTTGGTTTTGACAATTTTCTATTTTAACGCGCGGATCTTGACGCCCCAATGTGCGGCGGGTTTAATACTGCAAAGTTTATTCAAAATAAAGCAATCCTCTGTTGTTTCACAAATATATTTATTATGCGTTAATATTGAAACTGAATGTGATAATCATCGTCTTTGTGATATAAGGAAAAATGTTCACAAAATTATAAAAATGTTTTAATAATTATTATTACAGTACCTAACATTAATATATATAAACACATATCGAGATCAGTTGGTGGCTATCCAGGGTGTAATCAGAAGTTCGAAATAATATTTGATATGTAGATGCTTCTTCTTCTACTGCGGGCGTGTCCACAACTCGAAGTCTATTGCGCCTATTTTGTGTGACGGAGGGTGAGCTGGTTACTCCAGCCATCCAAGTTCTGCCAGGAAGTTCCCCAACCTCTTGACGTCGCCAGAGACTTCCTGGAGACTTCCCGGTGAGCCCAGGTAGCGTGCCGGGCTTAGTGAATCTATACCTATCTATCATAGATTCTGAGTTCCAGACCCTTGAATGTTTGTCACAAGTATCGTTCTATGGCCGTAGGGCAAACCTGTAACCCTATTTAGGAATGTAAACTATATCTACGTGAGACGATTATTATAAGAAAGAAAGAAAGAAAGAAACAGTGGGGTTAGCACGCATGTCAAGACTAGACCTTTGTCACGAATTCGCTCGCTCTAATTTCATACGAGAGATAGAGACAAAATCAAGATATACTGTGACATAATACTAGTCTTGGCGTTCATGCTACAATTACTGAACTTGAAAATTTTGCATAGGACTTATTTTATTTTTTTACAAGACTTTGAGAAATGATAGATTTTTGATCTAATTATTATCAAATTTAGTGGTGTACCCGATACCCATGCGCGAGCGGTAACGTATTATTTCGGACTTTTGATACAGCTTGTAGATCTTTTTATAAGTATAAGAAGTGACTAGTTCTTTATAATATATCTTTGGATGCTATAAAATGTACTACATAGGATTTTTATATTCTATGGGAAAGTGACAGCTATGTCGTAATATTAATAAATTTGCCAATCATGTTCTACGATAAAAAAAAGTAAAATTTATATATATTTTTATTGTCATAAGATCTGCCTCGACCGAAAGCATACAAGACTAATTAACAAAATTAGCCACTATGTAAGTAATAATAAAATTGATTTTTGCTCATAAATTATTCCTATGTCTTGCCTTATCGGCCAGCCGTGTCTTTATATCAAAGATAGTTAATATTATTTTATTTTTAATTGTGTAATGGTAATTTATATTTATTAATAGTGATTACCGTAATCGTTAAATTTAATATAATTACTAGTTCGTTTTGTTTTTATATTTTAGCATGTTACACGGAAATGGAGCGGTAATTTACCGGTAATAAATCTAAATTACCATTACCAAACGTAGTTAGGTAAAATAAATCAGGGATCATGGTAATATTCATTGTACTTAGTGATGTAATTATTATCGGTAGTTTTGTGGTCCAATAAATTAATATTATGGTTAGTTGTAATGGTTATAGTTTGTATAATGTTTTGTACCTACCTATTATATTTTTAAATAAATGGTCTATGAAATTATTTTATTTTTGTCTTTATTAAACGTAACATTTCCAGGATTATTATTTAATAGATTGTTTTTTACTAATTAAATATAAATAGAATATTTAATTTAAAAAGAAAACCGTTCCATACATTTGAATACTTGAAATATTTTGCGATTTTATCAGAATCCTTGCAAACTCTGACCTTTAATCACATCGTCATAATACTGATTGAGTGATTGTATCTTTTTATAGATTTCAGTGGGGTTAGCATGTCAAGACAAAATCTTTGTCACAGATTCACTCGCTTGCTCTCTATCTAATTTCATACGAGAGAAAGAGACAACATCAAGATATTCCGTGACATAAGTGTAGTCTTGACACACATGCTACCACTACAGATAGTGAGGAGTAACTCTTCTATTTCATTTGAGGACAAGGTAGTACCTCACCTTAGCTAGCGAGGTGTTCACGAGGTACACCTCATTTGAGGTGAGGAATCGCTTAAGCTAGTATTCACTTCGTTCGCTTACTTACTCCAAAGACTCACTCACTCGCGATGCGATTAAATCTTTTTTAAGCAACTTTTACATTCCGTGGTAGGAGGAAGTGAAGAATGAATGAAAGCAAGATGAGGAATGTGAATTAGAGGTAGTATAAAAGTAGCGCCCTTATCAGAAAAAGTAAGAAGTAGGAGTTTAAAATGGTTTGGACATGTGATGAGAATATGAGAATCATGTGACTAAAAGAGTGATGAGTATGAATGTGGACGGATACAGAGCGCGAGGAAGGCCCAAGAAATGATGGATGGACTGTATAAAGGGTGATATGAATGAGATTGGAGTGAATGTTAGTATGACGGAAAAGCGAGATGAATGGAAGAAAAAGACATACTGCGCCGACCCCAAATAATGGGAGAAGGTATGGCAAATGATTGAGGAGTGAGGGAACGAGTGAGACGTTTCAATGTTTAAATTCAAGTAACTCGTACAATTTGAGGAATGAAAGAAAGAAAAAACATTTATTCAACACAGACACAAAGAACACAGAGAATACAAAACTTAAAAATAGATACATAAAAAAGGAAAAGAGCTCAGTGTGACCTTAAAAATGACGACTTTAAATGAGTCTTCAGGACTTCTAATTTCAGAGCAGAGGCTCAAGTGGAAACTATAATATAAACCTACTTACTTTTCAAGACTCAGGTAAGAAATGTAGGTACTAATGTCCTCGGTGATTTCATCTGGCAATAAAGAAAGACAGGGCCGTCTTTACCCGGGGGTCCAAGCGGTGCACCTGGGCCCAGAGTCCTAAGGGGGCGCAAGCCGACCGCCAACAATTTCGATAGGTACCTACTACACTGAGCGTGGTCTCAGCACACCTAGTTTAGTATAGGTACATCTAGTTTTGGATTAGCCTAAGGGCTATTTAAGCAATTTCTTAGGGCGTCCCGTCTAGGGAGGCACCAGAGACGACCGAGAAAAAAACGGGCACACGAAAGTTAAAGCAATTTCAAAATCTTACGACAACATGTGAAATCATGTTGTCCCTTTCCCACCTAGCATGGGATAAGGGCAGAAGGAACAACACATACATATTCTACCTACGATACATATTTATATCTTTTTTTCAATTAATTCTTTATTCTTTGTAGTTCACTTAAAGATAGGGGGGGGGGGGGGGGAGGAAGATTGCTTAGGGCATCAATATCATAGGTATTGTTCATATCTTTTGCGATGTGCTAGTTAATTTCAGTCTTAGTAATACACAACAGATAATTTAAATTCATTCAACATATGCGTGGCAGAATATACCTACAGATCGAAGAGCACGACTTTTGGCTTATCACTTGGAACCCGGATAATATAAAAATTATATTGCGTCTTTTTGCTGACATTAGCACCCCAGCGCCGATTATGCTTAAGACGGCCCTGAAGAAATATGTAGACGATAGCGACAAGCGTATGCAGTTCGTACCTACAGGTATTATCATTGCCCCGCCAATCAGTCGCGCTGAATGACTACCGACCATCCGGGATGTTACGCGCCGGCCACTCGGCCGATTATTGGTACACTCGTTCCGCTACTATACAGTGTTATGTTATCTAGTGATAGGTAATACATTTAATTGCTCATCATGGACATATAAAAAATAAGTCGAGTCTGAAAAATTATAAGTGAAGCACCCATAGTCAGACGATTCACTAGTTTATGTAATGACTACGTACCTACGTTGAACTTCACACGCCTTTCTGTATACGTGTAGGTTTTGTTTTGTTTTCTTCACAGTTAAGCAAGTGATAATTATTGAAAATGATATTCGCACATGGTAATCTCAGAGCGGGCCCGGAATTTGAACTTGCACTCCTTACGGTCAAGGCGGACTTTCTACCAACTAGGCTACCACTGCTTGCAATAAGCATTAGGGACTTATATACTTAAATATATTGTTATTTTTGTGTATCTAAATACAAGCAATAAATAAAAAACAACTGTCGAGTAATCAAAATGCATGATCAATATTTAATTTATACTTAAGGTCAAATGTTACGACTTACGAATTAGCTGGCGCCGCTAATGTAGGTATTTTCAACAAAATATATTGAAGGTGTGGGTACAACATAGGTTAATGGTAAAGTCCGGCACACACTGTGGCGTCAAACAAAACTAATGTTTGATTATACTAAAACGAACTGTATTGACTCACTTCAATTCACTTTTTAAAAGTCTATGGCTTCCTTCTTCTTTTTTTTACGAAATGAGTGAAAAGATGATATTTTAATGTAATAAGATGAGGAATGGCTCCACCTGCGGTTAGCGGGTATTTCAGCCAGTGTCAAGTAATTAATAGCAAGGGCAAATTCAATAAATACACAATATAAATAAATAAATTAATGTATTTTTTTAAGTACATGCTTTTATTTAATTGCCCTTAGTTTTCATGTTCTCCGTGGTTCTGGTAGTGCAGAAAAAATAACTATTCCGCCATCTTGGATGACCCGCCATATTGGAATTAGAATGATGTCACTTATCTAATCATTCAGTGTAATCCAAAATAAGCGTGTATAAAAATTTCAGCTCAATCGGTTAAAGATAACTGATTTAAAATTCAGTTGCAAGATTCCACCCGGACATATATTGCAAGTTAATATAAATCTTGTAAAATGGATGATGACAGTGATAAAGATGGCGGATGATCATCTTAAGTATTGACTCAAAGAAACAATTCATTCTTCAACGAAATAAAATTGACAGCGCTAGCGAATTAAGACGCGTGAGATGTTGCTAATGCCACAGCAATTCAATCTTTATGCATATAGATTCACAGATCCTTTTGGTATTGGCAATAATTTTGACGCCTTAGTATGCCTGGGGCTATAATGTACCTACATTTATACCTATGTCTAAGCAGCGAGAAAATCGTATAGATGTTGACCTTTTTGATGACCTTTTTTGTAAGTTGATGTTATAACGTTGTACTAAAATTATTTTCATTATAAAAAACCTATATAAGACAATAATTAGAACTTGAATTAGCCGCATGTTATTAAGTAGATACACATAGATTTCCATAAAAAATCTCGTTTTCATTAACATAACTTAGCATATCATAGTTCAAGGCATCTGACTTTTAAAACTAGGTACTCTTCGGCCATTATTTCCTTATCACACTTAAGTAAAAACATTAGCGTCACAAAAAGTCACGGAAATAATCGTCTGTCTAATGGCACGACATGTTAATTATTCTTTAAAACATAACTTCTTACGTTTCATTTGTTCAAGAAACACATAGTCTAACATACAAACATACAATAATGCTGTCCATTTACATTTTAATATTTTACATTATTAACGTGAACTGTGTTAATCTTACACATTTTGAAAAACAAAACGATGCAACATTGATTAAATGTATCAATGGTATCCTGAAGAAATATTTATCTGAAAGTAAAGAAGTGACATTCGTGGATATGAATTCTGATGCTAATGAAATTCTTAAAGCAATACATTCTACAAACATCGTATCATTACTATCTAGAAAAACTGATCAACGAATGGAGGCACCTAATGTGGGGTACCTAATAGTGGCGCAAGAAGCAATCGATTTCACAGAAGCATTCCATCGACTCTTTCAAGAAAGAATGTGGAATCCTTACGCAAGGTTTTTGATTATTGTCATGAAACTAGAAGACAATACGCTTGAAAATATCTTCCATGCACTGCTGAACGCACACGTCATTAATGTTTTACTAGTAAACGGTACTGATGATACCCAGTTGTATAGCTATAACCCCTTTGAGAACAAGACATGCGGCAGATACTTCGACAGAATCATCAGCTATGGAAAATGCTGTGAAACATTCCAAGACTTGTATCCGCATAAAGTGGTCAACGGTTTAAAGAATTGTACATTCCTTGTAACAGTGCCACATCGACCACCTTACTCAGTGGATATAAACAGAATTAACCCTGGAGAAGCTACGATGGGCGCCGAGCAACACATATTCAAAGAGTTAGCTAGACTTGAACAATTTAATGTGCAATTTAAATACAATTATGAACAAGACGCATTTTATAAAATTTTTCCAAACATGACAGCTTTGAAACCAATGGCGATGCTACAAAATAACGAAACTGATATAATACTTGGTGGCATGATGGTAACTGCGTCTAAAATGAACGCTTTTACATGCTTATCTGGGCATGCTGATTATGAAGACGGCTTCGGAATCATAGTAAAAAAGGCGACACCAGTTCCACCTTGGAAAGACTTTCTCCTCGGACTTGACGAGTACGTATGGCTAGCTTTAATCATAATTTTCCTATTATACTCAGTGTTAATGGTTATACTGCTAGACACGAAAGACAAGAGCGCAGTGATGTTGAAGATGTTGGATAATTTGCTGCAGCACGGTTATCACTTCAATAGTAGCATGATGGTGAAAGGCATCTTCATAATATGGGTATGGTTCGCATATTTGATGAACGTCGTCTACCAATCAAACTTGGTCACTCTCACCACAGAGCCGGTTATGGAATACCAAATTTCTAACTTAGAAGACGTGATTAGAACTAAAATGAAAGTATGCATTGGCCCTGGTGTGCAGGACTACATTACCTCCGAGGATCCAGATGTAAATCTCACCCAATACCTAATACATTGTGTCGATATGTTTGACAGTGTAGCGAAGGTAGTTAAATCGAGACACCTATTCACGCTTGTATCTGGTTCGTTTTTCTATTACAATAATGAGTTATTTTACGATGAATGGGGTCGTCCTCTCACTTACAAGTTTAATAACATGCACACCGAGTTGATACTGGGAATATATTTTTATAAAGGTTTCCCGCTATCAAAGAGTTTGCGATTAAATGCGATTCGTATGAGGGAGAACGGATTGATTAACAAAAGATTGTGTGATTTATATCACTCGAGGCGGATTAAATATCATTTCGCTAACAAAGATTACGAAGCTCGTTTCGCTGTGCCCTGGCTCGTGTATGGAGTAGGTTGCTTTATGGCCATAATCGCATTCATATTAGAAATATGTTTTTATAAAATTCAGAAGTAACGACGTCAGCGGCAAATTTCGGAAAGGGCCTTTTGGAACTTTGCCCTGGTCTGGCTGTAACTGGGATCGCCCCCAGTCCATTGTTTGGTACCCATATTACAAGCGTTGCTAAGTTTGAGATCATACGATGAGTATGTGTTGTCTGGCAATATCAATGAATTTAGATCACACCGTTTGGATGGCAACATTTAGCACCTAGCAGGTTGGCACTTAGCTACACTTTAAAATAGCGGCGTATCTACGAACGTTTAATCCTGACTAAATAAACGCCAGTGGATTTGCAAGCGCAGTATTTGTAGATATACGAGTATATAGATAAGTGGCTATATTACAGTATTATTTTATCATAATTACGGGTATACTACTGTACGGGGCGGGATAAGAAAAATACACAGTATTATTACAGTTGTCACATGTCAATCACGTCAGCAATTATTACCAGCCTAATACCACATAACCCTTACCACTACAGTTCTAATTATAGGTAGGTAAGGACAATTAATGTCTGCACACACAATTTAAAAGATTGATGGGTTCAAAACAAAAGTAGTTATAATACATACCCTTTCATGGAATCGTAAAAAAGTTACAGAAGTCAAAAATGTTGGTGGTGTTTATACTTTCTCTCTTTCATTATTACGTAAAAAGTGAAATTTTAATACCAGCACTGAACCCACAAGATAAAGCGCTAATTCAATGCGTTACTCATGTATTACAAAGATATTATAACGATAAGAAAGAGCTCACATTCGTTAACATACATTCTGAAGACGATGTTCTTTTGAAAGCAATTCATTCAATGACGATTTCACCGCTTATACTGAGACAATCGACGTTCCAAATGAAGGTTCCACACGAAGGATACTTAATATCATCAAAAGATGCTATTGAATTTCATATGTACTTCAGATATCTGATCAGAGATCGGTCCTGGAACCCATACGCCAGATTCTTCATAGTAATAAATCATCTACGTATTGAAGATTTGGACATTGTGTTCACCGCGCTTTTAAAACAGCATGTTTTCAACGTGTTACTCATTAATGGCACCGAAAACGCAGACTTGTATGCCTACAATCCCTTCGATAATTACGCGTGCGGAAAATATTACGACGACGTCATCAGCTACGGTCATTGCTCCAACAATACTCAAGACTTGTTTCCAAAAAAACTCGTTACAGGACTTAAGAATTGCAGTTTCAACACTGTCATGCCCCATTGGCCACCTTATACCATAAATCCTTTCATAACCGAAAATAAACCTACAATTGGTGCAGAACAGTCTATATTCCAACTGATCAGTGATTTGGAGGGATTTAAAGTTAACTCTATTTACGTTAATGATGGAGAAAACTTTTCTACAATAACTGGAGATATGGTAGCCTTTGGACTTTTGAGCAAGTTGCAGAACGATGAAGCAGATATTATTATAGGTGGAGTATTGCTTGTGCCATCACGTTCTGACGCGTTTACATATGTTTACGAGCATTTAACTTATGTAGATGAAATAAGGTTTTTTGTAAAGAGGGCTACATTGGTGGCCGAATGGAAATACGTGTACTTAGAATTTGAAACAAAAGTATGGGTGCTTTTGATCATAAGTCTCATTTTCCTCTGGCTTCTAATGATAATTTTACTGCATTACAAGGATAAAACTTATTTGATGTTGAGATTGCTGGACAACCTTTTGTTACACAGCTTTAATATACGTTGTCGTTTTACAGTTAAATGCGTATTGATAATTTGGATATGGTTTGCTTATTTGGTGAATACTTTCTATCAGTCCAGTCTTGTAAGCATCACCGCGAATCCGATTAAGGAATATCAGATATCGACTGAAGAAGAACTGGTTATGCGCCAATATCGATCTTGTGCGAGTGAGGCTATGAAAAACTTTTACCAAGACGTAACTCATCTTGTTCATAATCAGGAGGCAATCGAAGGCTGTCAGACCATTTTGGAAGGCCTCAAAACAGTGGCTCATGGTAAGGATTTGTATGCCGTCCTTTTATATTCAATATACAATTATAATAGACAACAATTTACCAATGAATATGGCATATCACTCATTTATTCATTAAAAAACCCGTATGCGAAGGTAATGTACGCTATATATTTTTACAAAGGGTTTCCGATGAAGGATAAATTGAGCCTTACTGCTTTGAGGATAAGGGAGAACGGATTAGCTGACAAGCTGCTGAATGATATGTATTATTTAAGGAACCTTAAGCATCATTATCGTTCGAGGGAATTTCACGCGCATATCGCGAATCCGTTCATTGGATATGCTGTGGTGTGTTGTGTGGCTATTATCGTGTTTGTGGTTGAAATTTTGTCTAAGCATTAAACCCCTGTTGGTTCATCATCACTACACGAATGCACGAGGAAGGCGGCCATCAGAGAAGGGTGGCGGCGTGTTGTGAAAATTGCCACCAACACCTGAAGATCCCTTCACTACGACCACTCTGTCAAGAGTGATGCCGACAAAGCAGAAGAATTAAACCACGATGCGTTAAAATTTTTGTCATTACCAAACCGAACTCTGTGTCCATATTGATAAAGATTGCATTTCTGTGCTAGCCGTTCAGTGGTAGCCGAGTGGTCGAACGCACGCCTTGCAATAAAAGTGCGCAGGTTCAAACCCCGGCTCGCACCTCTGGGTTCCATGTGCGAATCTCATTTTTAATTAGATTATCACTTGCTAAGAAACGGTGAAGGAAAACATCGTGAGGAAACCTGCACGTCTGAGGGAGCTTGACTAGTTTTCGATAGATGTGTGAAGTCTTCCAACCGGCACCGGGCCAGCGTGGTGGACTATGGCCTGAATCCCCCTCGCATTGAGGGGAGGCCCGTGTCCAGCAGTGGGACGTTAAAAAGGGCTGTAGTAGTAGTAGTAGGAGTATTAGCGTTTCTGTGGTAACAGACGACAAAATTCGCCTGTCACTACGTTGAAGAATGAACTTTTTCTATAAGTCAATACAGGTTGTTTTGGTACTGGCAGATTTGATACACGAGCATTAACGCCTCAGTGTGTACCTTTAGTAAGTACGTATATCTAACTACAGCCCTACCTAAGTATTGACGTTGAAAGTGAATTGTGTAGCGCTGATTGTCATAACTACCAACAGTCGATATGTGAACAAAAATTTGTTTGTTCTGTCTACTAAACGATTCTCGTTACATTAACAATGTGTTTTGTTACAGTTACCTACTTACATACATTTTGCTGTAGTTATATGAGCTATTCTGTAGTTACAGCATGGACGCCAAGACTAGTCGTATGTCACAGTTTATCTTGATTTTGTCTCTTTCTCTCGTATGAAATTAGACAGAGAGCATGCGAGCGAATTCGTGACAAAGGACGTGTCTTGACATGCGTGCTAACCCTACTGTTATCTTTTCTCTATATAGTAAAGTCTATAGAATATGTCGTAACGATTTTACAAAAGTATTTTACCAACTTGTAAATAAGATAAAATTAATAATTATGCTTCATCTCGCTTTCAGACCCCGTGGGGGTAGGCAAACGTACTGTATTGCACCCACTTTATGCCTATGTAGGTATTCCAAATTATAGATCTTGATAAAGCTTTGGCGCAGTTTAATTGTTATTATTAAATATTTATTATAATAAACTCTATTCATTTTTAGGGTTCCGTACCCAAAGGGTAAAACGGGACCCTATTACTAAGACTTCGCTGTCCGTCCATCCGTCCGTCCGTCCGTCACCAGACTGACCGTCTCATGAACCGTGATAGTTAGACAGTTGAAATTTTCACAGATTATGTAAAGACAGAATAAAATAAATATTTAAGGGGCTCCCATACGACAAATGTGATTTTTTGCCGTTTATATAGATAATGGTACGGAACACTTCGTGCGCGAGTCCGACTCGCACTTGGCCGATTTTTGATACCTATTTGGATCTCTGGAATAGATGGTAGATGACACTTCTTGGCAATAGGTAACCTTCATTCAGTGTAAGCAATATCAGAATCAGTAAAGTCATTTCGGTGAATGAACCCTATTTAACAACTTTACAAACATCTTTTCCTCATAAAAATATTTGACTTATTCATTTTAAAACTTGCTAATGTCGGGTACGTTCCTAATGTACCCAACCTTTGTACCCGCATTATACAGGGTGCTTCAGAAGTCCGAAATAATAATTGGCCGTTTGCACAAGTATCGGATATAGTACCTCCAACCGAATGGTATAAAAAATTTAACGAAATTAGTCGCCAATTTTTAAAACGTTTAAATATCTCGAGTCCTATCCGAAATTTTCAAGTTATGGGCCCCGATTTTCGTGCGATCGGGATTCATCTCTATTCGAGATATCTCGAAACGAAACGTCAAATCGTATGTATTTTTTTTCATTTGTTTCGAGATATCTCGAATAGAGATGAATCTCGATCGCACGGAAATCGGGGCCCTGTTTTGTGAATATTAGTAGTCGCCTCTCGTTGATGAATTTTGCACTGGTGTATAGCTGATGGATGTACCCTAAGGCCGCAACAGGATACCTGTGACAAATATTCAAAGGTCTGTAACTCAAAAACTATGATAGATATCACCTTTCTTCACTATATTTTCCTCTTTTATAACGCATGCGGTGTTTACCTATAAGTAATTGTTGCATTTTGTTCCTATTGTTTGATTGTATATTGTATAACGTATTAGTGTAAATAATTGTTGGTAAACCTAAAATAAATAAATAAATAAAATATATATATAGATTAACCCGTATACCGAATATAGTCATATACCACTCTATATACTACCCGACTATATACTACCGTATACAGTCGGGTGACAGGACAAACTCATCATAAAAAAACAATGCAGTAATTTAAATTTTAATAGCTTTTTTGATGTGATTTTGTGAATTTTGCTTCTTGGAATGCTGTGAAGTAATGCACTTATGGATATGATTGCTTTTTCCTGGGAAAGTTGGTGATATTTTCAACCTTTGTCATGGCACGGCCCCTTTAGTATGAAGAAATATTTCGTGACCCCCCTACCCGTTGCCTTTTTTCATGGATGTATATCATTTTGTGACAAATATTATACATCATCACATCATCACGCCTTTATTCCCCGAAGGGGTAGGCAGAGGTGCGCCCACACTTCGCCGATGTATTTTGGTCCCAATGTAATAGGGGGCGAGCCTATTGCCATTATACCGGGCACATTCTCCGTCAACGAGGGAGATTTTGGACCATAGTCCACCACGCTGGCCCAGTGCGGGTTGGTGAACTTCACACGCCCTTCTATAGACGTGCAGGTTTCCTCACGATGTTTTCCTTCGACGTTTAGCAAGTGGTAATCATTATTGAAAATGACATTCGCACATGAAATTTATCTCGGAGGTGCGGGCCCGGGATTTGAACTTGCACCCCTTACGTTCAAGGTGGGCGTACTTGCCCACGAGGCTACCACTGCTAACAACATATTGATACTGAAATCTGACTTAATGATTGATTTTTATAATTAGGGTTCGGATAAATGTATAATTAATTTAACTTTTTGCATCTCCCATATAGAAGCTTCGCGACCCCCCCTAAAGAGGCTTCGCGACCCCTTAGGGGGTTGCGACTCACACGTTGAAAAACACTGTTTTAAGGTATTTAGTTTTTCGTACTTAGTGCGTTTTTCCTGTCATCCGACGATATGACTTTCGGACTTCTGATACATCCTGTATAATTAGTTAGGTACCTAGTACATCTAACTATTCTGAGCTAACAAACACTTCAATAAATCTTCATGGCAATCTTAAACCATTAATTATTTATGACTATGAGTAATTTCAATTTCAATCTGAACTCTACATACAGAGTAATAAGGTGTAAATTGTTATGTGCTGAAATGGGAACAGGACAGTGCATCGAACCTCGGTTAGTATGTGATTATCGTAAGTACTTAGTATTTATAATAATGCTTACCTATTGCTGAGGTCATCGTTCGTGAAATTACATACGCTTAAGGTTTTTAAGTTCAATGTTTGACACATAATAACAATGTTCCATGAAGCCCTACGCATATTGGGGCGAAAAGACAAGCGCGTAGAATTTTCGCTTATACTAAAATGAACTGTATTGACTCTTAAACAAAACTTATTTTTCAACGAAACTTCATGGACAGAGCGCGTGAACATTGAAGCGAGGTCCTACGACTTTTAACCACAGAGTATCTAAAGTACACATAACGACTCTACTCTTCGTATAGCTCTGCGACGATTTTTCTCCTTAACTGTTGAGAAAATTACGTCACTTCGTAATTTTTGTACTAAATACGAGACGGTGTCCATTTTCTCGACGAATCTGACAGTTGAAACAGATAAAACGTATGTCTACAGGGCCAGTCCATTATTGACGATGGCTTAGTCTGAGCGTAGACCGCTTGCCTCAGTTCCCCTTTTTAAGGGTCCCGTACCCAAAGGGTAAAACGGGAACCCTATTAATAAGACTTCGCTGTCCGTCCGTCTGTCTGTCACCAGGCTGTATCCCATGAACCGTGATAGCTAGAGAGTTGAAAATTTCACAGATGATGTATTTCTATTGCCGCTATAACAAAAAATACTAAAAAACAGAATAAAATAAATATTTAAGGGGGCTCCCATACAACAAACGTGTTTATTTTCCGTTTTTATAGATAATGGTACGGAACCCTTCGTGCGCGAGTCCGATTTGCACTTGGCTGGGTTTTTTTAAATGGTTTAAAACACTGAATTTTAAATTGATCTCTTTAAAAAAGATAAAGTAACTTTCAATGTTGAATAAGATACAGTACTAGTCGCGATTCTGGGTCAGTGTCAAAAAACTTGTTACGCTTAGATGTTTATTGAGAGGTTCCGCAGTACGCTACATACAAGAATAATCATCAACAACACTTAAGCAACACGTTTGGGCGATATCAATATAATAAGTCAATATCACCCAAAAGCTGATACATACTAGCTGGGCCCACGGTTTCACCCGTGCTTAATGTTACTGTGTCGTAGAGTGATAGATATTATACAGCGTGTTTCAGAAGTCCGAAATAATACTTTGGGTACATATACGGCAGCTCATATGTGGATGCTTAGTGAAGACAGTTTATACCTAACTATCATAGTTTCTGAGTTACAGACCCTTGAATATTTGTCACAGGTATCGTGTTCTGGCCTTTGGGTACATCCATAACCCTATTCAGCAGTGTAAACTACACTAATGAGAGGCGGCTACCAATATTCAAAAAACAGAACATGCAAATTTTACATAAGACCGAGATATTACGGGTTATAGAAATTGACGACGAAAAAAAAGTTGGAAAAACATGGTCAAATTTCAATCAATTTTTTATACCATTCAGTTGAATACACGATACCGATGCTAGCGTCCAAGTATTATTTCGGATTTCTGATACACCCTGTATAGCCTAGAATTGAGAAACCTCCTGCTTTTTAGATGTCGGTTAAAAAGTAGCCTATATCCTTTCCCAGGCTGTAGACTATCTCTGTACCAAATTTCATTTAAATGAACTCAGTAGTTTAGGCGTGATTGTGTAATACACAGACAAAGTTACTTTCGCATTTATAATATTAGTAAGGATTTGGAATCGGCGATTTGATCGGCGAATCTCATTTTCATCCGAGATTATCACTTGCTATGAAACGGTGAAGGAAAACATCGTGGGGAAACTTGCATGTCTGAGGGAACTGGACTAGTTCTCGATAGATGAGTGAAGTCTGCCAACCCGCACCGGGCCAGCGTGGTGGACTATGGTCTGAATCCCCCTCGCATTGAGGGGAGGCCCGTGCCCAGCAGTGGGACGTTAAAAGAGCTGTAGTAGTAGTAGTATTAGCATCTATGGCCATCTTTTGTCTATGGCAATACAGAGTGGATAATTCTCTTCCAGCTCCGACTAGAGTTTCTTTCACATAAATTCGTGTGAGTTCCAAAAAGACTTAGCTATTCCCAAAACTCGTCGTGTCAAACCTCTACGTCTTCATTGGACATCGCTGTAGAACCTGAAGGCTTATCATGACCGCGTAGACAAATCTGACAGTTGAAAAAGATAAATATTATGTCTACGCAGACACGCTAAGCCTACTGGTAACAGATGTGCCGGATTAAGGTAACTTGATGCCCTAAGCAATCCTATCCTTAAGTGAACTGCAAAGAATTAATTGAAAAAAAAAACGTGAATACGTATCGTAGGTAGAATATGTAGGTGATGTTCCTTCTGCCATCCCATGCTAGGTGGGGTCGGCACAACATAATTTCACATGTTGTCAATCCGGCTATATTAGTATGACCGGCCTGCTACCTGACGTTTTTTTCTCGGTTGTCTCTGGTGCCCCCTAGACAACATTCACAAAAACAGTCTTAACCAAGTGGTCATGAAAAAATAACATTGCAAAAGTTTGCAATGTCAATTTTTGCTTTCATTCTAACGATAATTTTTGTATTGTCAGAACACTTTTGAAGAGTTACACGTTTTTGCATATAAATAAAGTTAAAATGGACTTTGAATGTGACCTACACTTTGGAATACAATAGGTTCTTAATTTAGTCTAAGTCTAGACAAGAATTAATGTGTAATAATTATGCTGGTTGAGTTTGTAGTATTTTTCAAGAAATATGATAAATATCATAGATTAACTAATTAACTTATTCTAATCATGTGGCTATAATATTCTTGGTACACTTGTGTGTAGGTCTCCTTCTCGGAAGGTGACATTTGCGCGATGACGTCATCATCGATGCACGTCAGCGGCACCGCCTTGCCGTTCACCGTCACGGTAGGCGTGTTATCGTCGGAGTTGGACTCTTCACTTTCCATTTCAGCAACAGTAGCCAATTCGTTTTTAAGGTTGTATGGATCTTTGGATTCATTGTCGCTGGAATCTGAACTTTCTGGTTCTATACCCTTTGATGATGCCGCCTGACCCCATTTGATGCCGCGTTTCCTTTGTTTTGCTTTTCATGTGCGAGCAGCACAGACATGATGTCGTCATTCTTTTCTTTGACGGCAGACATCGAGTTGCTCGCGTTACTAGCGGCTTTCTCTAGCGCCGCGTCCGTTGAGTGAACATTATCGGGTCGTTGGGAACGATAGTGCTCTCGACCATCCAGACGGGCCGCTTCTTGCACAGCGCGGCGGGCGGCGTCGTGCGCGAGGTCGGCCTCCCCGATGGTGACGTCGACGCGCGTCTCCTCCACCAGCATGCCCTGGTTGTATAGGTACATATACGTATTATTTGAATTATTACGCGTTTTCTTTCGACGACGGCTTGGGCCAGTGCTTTGTGCGTAGGCCGCGCTCCTCACTAAACTATGTGGTGGCGGGTTCGATTCCCGTCAGTGGAAAATTTGGAAATGGCCTTTTCGGAATTTGCCCTGGTCTGGGTGTAACTGAGATCACCCCCAGTCCATTGTATGGTACCCAAAGTACAAGTTTTCTTAGTTTGGGATCATACGATGGGTATGTGTTGTCTGGAAATATGTATTATTTTAGATACATAACGCACGCCTGGTATGTATGTATTCAGATAGTATTGAGTGATAGGTACCAACTGGTTGTTAAAACTTGGAGAGATTTAATAATTTGTAGTTGTAGGGTGTGCGCCAAGACTAATGTCACTGAATATGTTGATTTCATCCCTAACTCTCCTATGAAATAAGGCAGAGACCGAGCGAACGAATGCGTGATAAAGGTTTAGTCTTGACATGCCTGCGGGCTGCGAATGCCCCACTGCTCGGTGATGGACCGCTACTACTCAAGCGGGGCTTTATACGGTGTATTAGCAGTCCGAAATAATACATATACGGTACCTCATATGTGGATGCGTAGTGAAGACAGTTTATACCTAACTATCATAGTTTCTCAGTTATAGACATTTGAATATTTGTCACAGGTATCGTGTTCTGGCCGAATCTGGCCTTTGGGTACATCGTTAACCTTTTGGCGGAAAAGGAAGGATCCGCCGACCAGACGGGTGTTAGTCTGGTGGGCCCACCAGACCGGCCTACTGCCCGACGGTTGTTGTCGGGTTCTTGTATATATGTATGTGCAATCGCTCGGATCACTTTAATATCGCGATGCAGGATTCGTTCGTATGCGTCGAGGTAGATGTCACTGAATACCAATATTCACAAAACAGAACATACAAATTTTACATAGGACTCGAGATATTACTTAAAGAAAGATATTATTTAAAGAAATTGACGACGAGAGAAATTTCGATCTAATTTTTATACTATTCAGTTGTGTACTTGATACTGATGCAAAAGATTATTAAATATTTCCATAGGGCGAATAAAGGAAACGTTGTTCACGGTTAAAGACGCGTGTTTATTGCATCAAATTTAGTTACATAGTCATAGATACATAGAACATACAGTGCTGCCACACTAATGACATCAGACAAAAAAAAAACCTAGTAATATTGGCAGTGACAACACTGGTAGTACAATTAATGTTGTCATGATAAGGTTAAAATAATTAATACGGAACCCTAAACAAGGCTTGCCTAATATTGTCTATGGTAAATTTTGTCTCACAAGGCCGGCGCACTTTGTCGGTTGTTTTGAAATCGATAGCTGTTATGAAATAATTCAAGAACTAATTGCATGATTACTACAAGTTCATTATAATACCTGAAGTAGTTGCAAGTTGGTGGGAGTTATATCTGTCTCCATATTTATAAAAGTTATAAATCCAGTTTGACTACAACTGGGTCTAGAACATTTAGTTACAATGCCTACAATTCTTCAAAATTGGACGTGTGGAACGAAAAGCTCCCTCTAATATAATATTTCGTTGTTTTCTAATATCACTGTTGAAAATATTAATAACTAGCGGAGCCCGCAACTTTGACTTTAGAAAAAAAATGGTTTTATTTTATCCCGCGGAAATCTAATTATTTTTCCAAAGTAGGAGTATCCTAAGTTTCCCTTTGTAATATTAGCTATCAGCCAATGAATGTTCTATCATAATCGCTCCAGTCGTTTGGAAGTTTACTCCAAACAGGCGGACGGACAGCAATTTTTTTTCTAATTGAATTTTCGTGAATGTTAGCGCATAAACTTTCATATCGAGGGGTGAAAGGCTATTTGACCTAAACGACACTTTTGGGCGATATTGACTTATATACATATTTGGAATCAGCGAGCTTTTCTGCGTCGAATGAGTATGCTCTCCTGTAAAGTTAAAAAATGCGCTTAGGTCAAATCGCCTTTCACCCCTCGATATGCATTTAGTAAGAAGCTGTTATTTTGACATACAAACAGACATTTTAATTTTATTTATTTGTATACATTGAGGGCCAGACCGGAATAACGCGATACGCTTAGGTACATAATTAGATTATGCACGCGAGAATAAAAAGCATGATATCATCATATGTACGAAGGACGAGTTTGATAAATGTGCGTTGTCTTTATGTACCCACTTCTCATATATATTTTGTATTTACTGTAATCAGTTATTGGCGTCGATACTATTGGGTCTAACCTAATTTACATTAAACTAATCGTATTGCCGTCCTTTTCACAGATGTAGCGTATGAGCAAGATGACAATATTCTTTGTGTCAAAACCTTGTATTTGACACAAAAAATATTGTGTTTCAGAAGTCCAAAATAACACTTTGACGTTGGCATCAGTATTGGATATACAACTGAATGGTAAAAAAAATTGATCGTAATTCGACCATGTTTTCCAACGTTTTTTCGTCGTCTATTTCTATATCTCGGGTCCTAAGTATGTAAAATTTGCATGTTCTGTTAACTCATAAGTGTTGTTTACACTGCTTACTGAGTTTTTCCTCTCACCCAACGATTGATTGAATGTATCATTGCTATTAATTACTCGACACTGGCTGAAATACCCGCTTATCGCAAGTGGAGCCATTCCTCATCTATTTTATCATTCATTTCAAAAATGAGACTAGATGGCCATGGCATCAATGTGACCAAGTTCAGAGTATTTTTTACGTTGTTTTGGTACATTTAGATATCTGTGCTTTTAATATCATTGATAGTTTCGTTGTAGTTTTTTGTAGGTACAACAGGATCGGGCTCATGGTGACCAATAAATAAGCCTCGATTTTGTTGCCACTCAATTAACACGACCTTCTAATGGCCGTCGTATTGTATAACGAAGATAGCAATATTTTAAGTGCTGTCAAATTTAATTGGTATCAAATTTATCAGCAGAATTGACGTCAGAGTAAGTATATCGAGTTTTAGTTCCCAATATATAGATGTCGCTGAGAATTACAAATAGATAATTGAATGCCTCCCACACACTGGGGCGTTTTGTCATATCAAAACGAACTCAATTTTTTACAAGCTTTATATTAACTTGCAATGTATTATACAGGGTGTATCAGAAGTCCGAAATAATACTCTGGGTACATATACGGTAGCTCAGACTTCTGAAACACCCTGTATGAATGTCCGGGTGGAATCTTGCAACTGAATTTCAAAATCAGTTATATTTAACCGATTGAGCTGAAATTTAGTATACACGCTTATTTTGGATGACCATGCATGCTTAGCTATGTGACGTCATTCTAATTCCAATATGGCGGATCATCCAAGATGGCGGAATAGTTATATTTTCTGCACTGCCACAGTATGGGTATCAAATGAAAGGGCTTGCTGAGGAGAACACGAAAACTGAGGGCAATTAAATAAAACCTAACCATTAATTTTAGTATTATCAAGATTAAATTTTTATGGTGAAAGCCACGCCCCACTGCGTCAAAATACGTTCGCGCGGTCAGTGTCATTTAGTTGAAGTATGAACTTTTTCAAAAATTGGACGCGCGCGTGTGCTTCGAGGCTTCACGCGTTTCGTTCAGTACTTACTGTGGCGAATAAGTAAGTTTTGGCAAGTACATATTTTTTTATCACATTTTTTGAGTTCATGTACATGAAAAAAATTTATCTCTACCACTCTCCTTAATTTTATAGGTTCACTGAATTTATTCACCGATCTTCTCAATCGAAGTCGCGCTTTCGATAAGATAGTACCTATATTAGTTAAAAAAGTAAAACATGACAATTTGTAAGTGCCCCCGTACAGCTATACGAAATAAATGTTTTGACCTTGACCGTGCCTTTAATTTAACCTATTTTAAAAATGTACTCTTGTTTGATAATTCATAAAGCTTCATATAGTTGTGCCTTACTTTTTTTTCAGTCTTGATACAACGTACCTACCTATCTTAATAAAAGCGATAATATGAGAAAACATAGGTATGTAGATACACTAACAAGATAAAAAAACATAGCTGTATGTTGATATACTCTAGTGGAGAGAATTAATTCAAGCAGACGCCAGTTCTCACCGTGTAATACTTATTCATTAATTGCTACGTATAATACTTACTTAGGTCTATGCATATTTTATGTTAAGTAGGTACCTATTTCGCACAACTGGCCCCTTAACACTAGATACTTGTCATGCAGCAATGTTTTAAATACTAATTTCAGTTTTAGACTTGTGGACTTGGTTTTAGAATGTGATACTTTGTGTACTGGAACTTCCAACGCAGCCCAATTATTTCGCCTTCAGGACAGACCCGAACCCGACGGACAGGACCGAACTTCAGAAGTTGATAGCCAACCTTCACTAGTTGGAGAGGCACTCGTTGGAGAGGACCTCAGATCCTGCGATTATAAACTTATTTTGTAGTTAGTTTGAATGGGGATATCAGTATACCAACGGCAACGTTAATTTTGTCTCTCTATCCAGTTTATCTTTTCGGTAGAGCAATGTTCGGTGCTTTCATAGTTTAAGTACGTCCAGCTCGCACTTGGACAGATTTTTTTATAGGTCTATGGCCGCCACACATTCCCACCACTGTTACTCCTGCAAGCCAGGATCGACAATATCTATTGAAGACCCTAAGCGAGTCCCGGGGAAAAGCTACATGCTACATTGTATTGGAAACTGCACGAATTTAATCGAAAAAAGGTGTAGGAGGAGTTTGAAGACAAATGTATCCATTTCCCTCCATTGCAAATCAGGAGACAAAAATAACTATATTGGCGGAATTGCCACATAAATAAAGAAGGCACCACGGATGCTATTTGACACTAGTTGGACCTAACAATGTGAGCTGCATTATAATTGATTCAGTCAATTAGTTACGTACATTATATTAAGTGTAATTTAATAGGTGCCATACCTTCTCAAATTTAATTTTAATGTTAGCGGTGACAACGTATCGTATATCTGTGTATAGTTAAGTTTGATATATTACCTACCTACGACAGGGTGTATCAGAAGTCCGAAATAATATTTTAGGTATAAATATCAAGGGATGAAAGGCTATTGACTAAAGCGACTTTTTTAACTCTACAGGAGAGCATACTCATTCGACGCAGAAAAATGAGCGGATTCCAAATATATATAAATCAATATCGCTCAAAAGTGTCGTTTAAGTCAAATAGCCTTGAAATAAAACTATTTTACGGATTCTATGGCGTTTATTTACTTTTTATGTTCCCGACGTTTCGGCTGCTTTACAGCAACCATGGTCACGGGGGGACTGAGGTGTTAGACGTCTTGATGTCATAGTTAATAACTGGGTATCCTCATATTTAGTTGTTGTTTGCGGTCCGATCCACGCAGAAAGTGCTCACAGTGTCTCGAGGTCTTGCAATGGTACGCTTGGTTTTGGATTTAATTATATTATACCCAAGTTGGTGGTAGCACCCAGCCATCTTCACTATTGAAATTAGAATGTTTTTTAATTTCAATGGCCTCACGTATCATCCTTGGTCGGAATCGGTGTTCTTTTGCGAGGATCTGCGGTTTATCAAATCTGATATAATGGCGGGTGCGGTCCTGTACATGTTCACAGATTGCAGACTTCGTGGAGCGTCGAACTTCGTGAACAGCCTTTCACTGTGTTAATGTGTAGATGCATAGTAAAGGTAGATCGTACCTAACTATCATAGTATGAGTTATATCCCTTTGAGTATTTGTCACGAGTATCCTGTTGTGGCTTTAGGGGCACATCCATAACCCTATGTAGCTGTGAAAACTTCATTAACGAGAGGGGCCTACTAATATTCGCTAAACAAAACTTGAAAATTTCGAATAGGACTCGTATCGAGGTATTTAAGTTTTGAAATTGGCTGCTTAAAAAAACTGAAAAATCATGATCAAATTTTGATACAACTAGCGGCACGTCCCGGCTTCGCACGGGTGGATATTTATTATAAACATTTTGGGATAAATAAATATAATATAGCCTTTTTTTTTTAAGGACTTACACTGTTGGCCGTGAGGTGGCCTTTACAGCTTTACCGGAGGAGTGGCGAGCGCAGAGAGCACTCCAACCAAGGCCTTAAGGGCGGAAAGGGGTGGCAACTACCACAAGGGCGCCACAGAGTTCACGACCTCGGCTTGGGCAGTTACCGTGAGGGGAGAGGTAGTGACTGCGCTCCTAGGTGCAAAGATGCACCTACGAGCGGAAGAGGGGGTTCCTCGACCTCACCGGCGAGATCGGTGTCTGTTTGAGGCTGGTGTTGGTGGCCCTCTCAACGCCCGGGTCTAGGAGGGCGGTGATCGTGTCGGGAGGATCAATCAACACGTGCCGCGGACGGCGGCGACGAGTTGATGATGTGTGCGCGGGGTCTGGCTCGTAATTACCGGCGGCGACAATTAGAGGATTTAAATATAATATAGCCTATTTTACTCAGTGATAACGTAGCTTTCTAACAGCAAAATAATTTATGAAATCGGTCCAGTAGTTTTTTAGTTTATTCGTTACATACAAAAATACAAATATTTACGTTTATTATTATTCAGGACTTCTGAAATACCCTGTATAATACGAAACAGTTAATTATGTATGTACGTACTACGTTGTCTTCAGTAGTTAATATTCGATTGATTGTATTAATTGTTAGAATTTGAATGTGTTAATAGCAATTACGTAGGTTAATTAAAGTCACTTCTCCCGTTATTATACTAAACGAATTCATGAGAGCGAAGTCCAAATGGAAGTTCATCAGGTTTATTTTCAGCATGAAGCATTATTCTTATTCCAATACCAAACGAACTGTATTGACACATTGATAAAGTTCATTCTTCAAGTAAACGATTTGGAAAATCGTCGGTAAACGATGTAGCCATAAACTCATTTGGAATTGGATTGAAACTAAATGACATCTTCTCTAGTATCGTGGCTAAGGTGCTGTCAAGGCGTTGCTGCTCCTGAGAATGTATTACTCGCAATTATCATTTTGAAAAGATAATTTCTTACCGGCTCTTCTCAGTGGAAGCAGCATTCCGGACCGGTGGTAGAATCTGACTATTTGTAAGTGCTTTTTGGCCTACACGGATAAAAAAACCGGACTCGCGCATGAAGGGTTCCGTACCATTATCTATAAAAACGGCAAAAAAATCACGTTTGTTGTATGGAAGCCCCCTTAAATATTTATTTTATTCTGTTTTTTAGTATTTGTTGTTATAGTGGCAACAGAAATACATCATCTGTGAAAATTTCAACTCTCTAACTATAAAGGTTCATGAGATACAGCCTGGTGACAGACGGACGGACGGACGGACGGACAGCGAAGTCTTAGTAATAGGGTTGCCGTTTTACCCTTTGGGTACGGAACCCTAAAAATGATTTTGATTTTGACACTGACAGCGCGAGCGCATTTTGACGCGTAGGACGTGCCTTTTACCACAGAAATTCAATCTTTATGTATATTGACACAGAGTTTGTTTTTGTATTGGCAAAAATGTTGGCACCCCAGTGGAAGGCTTAAGTCTAATTAAACCTTGCACAGGCGCCTCAAAATACGCGGCACAATATTTAGATCATACCAAAATGAGCTGTATTAACTCATAGACAAAGCAAATTTAGTCTTTATATATATTGAGACAGAGTACATTTTCAACTAAGTCCAGTAGATCCTGGACGTAATTCAGTATATCCCGTCTCGTAGTATTTGTAAAAAAATACTTCTATACAACTTTCGTTTGAAACGACTATAGCCTAATGGTTAGACGGGCAGCTCTCGTAACTGAGAGGTTTAAGGTTCGATCGCCCCATTCAACTTTTAAAGTGAGCCCATTCGCTTCTAGCACAACTATTTTGCTTTGTTGCACTATTAGTATAATGTGAAAACATGACTTTGCAAGTAGGTAATCTTTCTAAAGAATATTTTACCGTAATTTTTAATTATAATTTACATTTTTATAATTAAGTTAACACTAAAGAAAAAGTTAGAAAGACAAAGTGCTAAACAGATGGTACGGGCTGATCACTAGACTATGGAGGGTACTACTCCGGTAAAGCTGTAAAAGCCACCTCACGGCCAACAGCGTAGCCCATATTAAAAAACAAAAAACTATGGAAGGTAGAATTAAAGGAGGGCAATCTCCTATGGGAAAAAATTGAAAAAGCGTCCGTCGAAATGCATGAAATAATAGTTTAAAAAACTTCCACACTGGCGCTGGTGTCGATAATGGTATATATCGACGCCCCCCGGGAATAAGTCGGTAGCGCTATTATGGACTTTATGCTGTTATGCCAGATTCCGAATCAGCGATTTTTCCGTACCTGTTTTTTCCCGGGGGGCGTCGATATGTCATTTATCGACACCGGCGCCAATGTGGAAGGTTATTGAACTATTATTACATGCATTTCGATGGACACTTTTTCAATACCATCTAGGTATCACTCCTTTACTCTACCCTACATACACAAGACATAGGAATGCAAAGAGTCAAGAACAATGTTTTTTATTTGACCTGCATACCTATTTGAGAGTGCTAGTAACTTTATTAATTAAGTAATTATAAGTGATTCTATGATATAGGATCCAAGATATTGGATAATCGAGTCATGTTTGTATAAAAAGTAATTTACTACTCGTTTGTGTATAAAAACATACGTACCGAGATTTCACACGCAAAAACCGCTTAATAAATTTGAATAAAATTTAGGTCATACATAGGTTACGCAATGAGGTTAAACATGTTTTTTTATCTATGAAAACTTATGCCAACACGGTAAAAAAGTTAATAATATCTAGACTTGCGATAGTTTAATTTAAGATTTAAGCCAACGACTACATCCTACATTAGGTTAGTACGGTTTCATTTCCCGCGCCAACTCGACGCACGCGCCTTTCTGTCGAGAAAAAAATACGCGAGTTCGAAATTTGAAAATTGCGGAAAGAGTGTTGGATGACTTTCTTTTTTAAATTAACGTGCTCTATGGGCATTATCGTGTCGTGTTGTTTTTTTTAATCAAAAGATCAAAGGTATGTTATTAAATACTCTTTTTCTTTTAGTTTAATAAAAAAAATGTATTTAAATGAATGTTTTGAAATTTCAAATTGGAACGATTTTTATCGATGCTGCTTGGGTAAGTTATATTTAACCGACGACGGTAATGTAGTGCTTAAATTTGCATCGAATAATACAGTTTCGTATTCCGTTGCATATCCCATACGCTCGAATTGGTTTAAAACTGCATACTTACCGATTTGAAAGTAAAATACTTTATGGATAGTCATAAAAAAATATTTTGAAAGTGTTCGCAGAAAAACTTTCTGTAACTGAACACAGCTTATCATTACGATGGTTAACTGTATGTATATTTATGAGGCAGTTAAGTACGAAGTGACTTTTAACGATCTTTATTTTTGATGAAATGAGCTGGTAGGTATCAATTTTCTTTTCTAAGTGGTGTTTTTTTGTTCTATAGATTTTTTGTGTGTCAACTGTTTTCCGGTTAAGTCACCTACGTACGTTGATTGTATATTTTCATTTTGCTAATCAAAGCTTTTTTTTTTTAACTCTAAAACTGATTATGCCTATATCGTCAGTTTTAGAGTTAAAAAAAGTGTCGCATTTAAAAAAATACTACGATAAATAATAAAATACTAATTTAAAAACAATTCTACTGATATCCCTTAAAAATAATATTCTTACGAAATATAAGATATTATTCGAACGTGATTTGTTACCTACTATGTAGGCTATTATTATGTAAAATTATATTATTATGTAAAAAGAATATATTCCAGCCAGTTCTAAAAACTGAATCAATATAATACAACGTATAGTTTAAACCGAGCAACCTCTTTTCTACATAATATTTTTTTACATTATATAATCTGCAAAGAATTCCGATATTACGACAAACTTAAAAAATATCGCTTCCTACAAAATGTATGGATATTACCGTAGAAGTAGCGCTACATTGTAAGATTTTTATAATGTGTATTTATTGAATTTGACCTTGCTATTAATTACTCGACCTAGCCATAAATACCGCTAATCGCACGTGCAGGCATTACCCATCTTATTCCATTAAAATATCCTCCTTTCACTCATTTAGTAAAAGTAGAAGAAGAATATGTAACTTGTTGTAACTGTGCTAAATGAATGTATTTTCTTTCTGTATCAGGACTTTTCTTAGCTGAAAGGCAATAACCCCAGAGTACCTACCTAATGGAGCAGGCAATATAATTTGGTAACATCAAAAGCTAGACAGAGTGACTCTAAATTGAAGTTGCAGTCCCTACTACTAATACCTACTACAGCCCTTTTAACGTCCCACTGCTGGGCACGGGCCTCCCCTCAATGCAAGGAGGATTCAGGCCATAGTCCACCACGCTGGCCCAGTGCGGGTTGGCAGACTACACACATCTATCGAGAACTAGACAAGTTCCCTCAGACATGCAGGTTACCTATCTCACGATGTTTTCCGTCACTGTTTCATAGCAAGTGATAATCTCGGATGAAAATGAGATTCGCACATAAATCCCAGAGGTGCGAGCCGGGGTTTGAACTTGCACACTTTGATTGCAAGGCGTGCGTTCGACCACTCGGCTACCACTGCTATTGTCCCTAATTGGGGTTAATACACTTTTTATACTTGAGATAAAATGTGTAGGGAGAAGTGAATGAATATAAATAATATCAAAGTATTGTTCTCTCCACCGACCGTTATCATGAGTGACACACATATGGATTGATAGTAAATTAGGTACCAACAGATGCGCAATATTTTGATACTCGCCGACCTACTGAGGTCGACTACATTCTCGATCTGTTCAATGGGGTAGACGATAAACTCGTTTGGAATATAACAACACTGTGTTTCGGCAAAGAGTTATGCAAAATAGCGAAATGCTAGGAGATCTAAACCCGAGTCAGATTTTTTAAAAATAAATTTAAACCTCTATAAAGCTCGCTGGGACGTCGAACAGAAACAGCACCAGAATATTTTTTATTCATGTAAACCAATACAGGAACTTATGAATCATTAATGAACAAAATATTATTATAGTAGGTATCTCTACCACCCATTCGGAATGCATCCCCTATGGAGAAGAATGGGCAAGAAACTCCATGGTTGCTCTTTTCCAATAAGGATTTAACAATAAATATAGAAAACGGACTGTATTGACTTATAGTAACAGCTTGTTCTTCAACGAAATTACTTTGAGTGGATTTTAACGCGTGGTGGCTTGGGTTTTTGCCACAGAAATCTTTATGAATATTGACACAGGTTCCGTTTTGGTATTTGCAAACATTTTTACGGGCGACTTTTGACTCCATAGTCTTAAAGGTGCTTAAAGAGGTTAAAATTATAAGTCGACTGTCGATTAGGTAGGTACTGCACATACCAATCTATACAAATAAATAAAATTGGAGTGTCTATTTGTAATATCAAAATCTATACAAATAAATAAAATTGGAGTGTCTGTTTGTAATATCAAAATAACACTTTTTTTACCAAATGCGTATGAAAGTATATACGATACCTATAACGAAAACGCATTTTTTTTGTCTGTCAGTCTGTTTGTTTGAGGTAAACTTCTAAACGGCTGAACCGATTTCAATGGGACTTTCACTGACAGATAGCTGACGTTTCAAGGCGTAACTGAGGCTACATTAATTTTAGAAAAAGCATTAGGGTTCCGCGGGAAAAACATAATACCCATATATCCGGGTAATCTCCCTAATGTCCACGCGGGCGAAGTCGCGGGCACAGCTAGTTATACAATAAGTATACACTCAATGCAAAAGTTTTTAAAGGAAGTGTTTTAGAGGTCCGGAATAAAAATGTAATATTTAAATATTATATACATATATCCTATGCTACTAATATTATAAACGTAAAAGTTTGTGAGGATGGATGGATGGATGTTTGTTACTCTTTCACGCAATAATTGCTGAACGGATTTGGTTTAACCTTTACAGTATTATTGTTTATACATAAAAAATACATTGACTATATTTTATAATGATATTGACGGGTAGCAGTGGTAGCCGAGTGGTCGAACGCACGCCCTGCAATCAAAGTGTGCAAGTTCAAACCCCGGCTCGCACCTCTGGGATTTATGTGCGAATCTCATTTTCATCCGAGATTACCACTTGCTATGAAACGGTGAAGGAAAACATCGTGAGGAAACCTGCACGTCTGAGGGAACTTGATTAGTTCTCCATAGATGTGTGTAGTCTGCCAACCCGCACCGGGCCAGCGTGGTGGACTATGGCCTGAATCCCCCTGGCATTGAGGGGAGGCCCGTGCCCAGCAGTGGGACGTTATAAGGGCTGTAGTAGGTTATAAGGATATTGAATAATCGAAGTCTGCGCTGACGAAGTCGCGGGTAGAAGCAAGCACCGGTTTTTGCGTGAAAGTAACAAACATCCATCCATCCATCCATGTAGTCTGAAGGTCCAAACACACAATGATAGTTATTGTCTGTCTTTACTAACCAACTACACATTAAAGCTACGTACATGTATTTTAATTATTTCGTACTTCTGATACTCCCTGTAGGTTTGGCAAGTCATCCGTTGCACCACAAAGTTGTTGCACAAGACCTAATAGTATTTGTAAACACTAAACGTTGAATAAACAGCAGAGATACTTAAGTACCTTTATCCAAATAGATATATTGTCTTACAGCGAGACTCCACTATTTCTCTTTGTAACAAATTATTGATTCATCTTCAAAAAGTTAACGATTAGTTCAATAGTTCGAGAGTAGGCTGCTTGGCTCACTATCTATCTATCAGCCAGAGACGTCCACTGCTGGACATAGGCCTCCCCCATAGATCGCCACAAATTACGGTCTTGGGCTTTATGCGCCCATCGACTCCCGGCGACCCTGATGAAGTCGTCCGTCCACCTTGTCGGGGGTCGTCCCACATTCCGCTTCCCTGTTCGTGGCCGCCACACTAGGACTTTGATGCCCCAACGGCCATCCGTTCTCCGGGCAATGTGTCCGGCCCATTGCCACTTCAAACGTGCAACCCTTCGCTATGTCTGTTACCTTGGTTCTTCTGCGGATGTCCTCATTTCGGATTCTATCGCGCAGTGAATCTCCCAGCATAGCTCGCTCCATTGCACGTTGAGTGACTCTGAGCCGTCTTATGAGTCCCATTGTGAGCGACCACGTCTCGGATCCGTACGTCATCACTGGCAACACACACTGTTCGAAGACTTTTGTGGCTCACTAGACCAGGTGAATGCGGGTCCGATTCCCGCTACTGGCAATTTTCGGAAAATGGCAATTCCAGAATTTGCGCTGGTCTAGGTTATACTGGGATCGTCCCCAGTATTGTACGGTACCCATAGTACAAGCATTGCTTAGTTTGGGATCATGCGATGAGTATGTGTTGTCTGGCGAAGTTTAGCCAGTACCAAAACAATCGAATGGCATCGATAACGCGAGCGAATTAAATAATTCGCGTGACTGTAGCCACAGACAGACTCTTTTATTTTATAATAGCTTCTATCCGCGACATCGTCAGCGCAGACTTCAATTATTTCAACATCGTTATAAATAGCCTATACGTTATTCTGATGTATAAACAATAATACTGTAAAGTTTCATCAAAATCCGTTCAGTAGTTTTTGCGTGAAACAGTAACAAACATTCATCCATCCACACAAACTTTCACATTTATAATATTAGAAGGATTGTTAGAGAGCCCATTTAAAAGCAAAGCAAGTAGGTACCTTCCGAGAATTATTGGAGCGAGATTTCATATTTAAATGTATCCTGTCTTGTTATTATTCTTAATCCGGTTGGCGTTAAGTAGCTACTATGTTTAATATTCAACTACAATGATAATTAGTTTGTTAATATATAAGGCATCCGTCTCAACTCAACGTGTAGTATTGGTTGTTCTATTCAATAATATTTTAAATGACTTGCAGATTTGACTATCTACTATTCAAGACCTACATGGAATCTATTAAACAGACAAACTTGACCCGCTTATGAGTCAATGACGTGTCTAACTATGTGCACCATGTATCAGAAGTACGAAAATTTCAACGTCTGTGCAAATACCTATCGCGTATAAATATACATCATCACGCCTGTATTCCCCGAAGGGGTAGGCAGAGGTGCACTGTAGTGCGCCCACACTTCGCCGATGTATTTTGGTCCCAATGTAATAGGGGGCGAGCCTATTGCCATTATACCGGGCACATTCCCTCTCAATACGAGGGAGATTTGGGCCATAGTCCACCACGCTGGCCCAGTGCGGTTTGGTGAACTTCACACGCCGTTCTATAGACGTGCAGGTTTCCTCACGATGTTTTCCTTCACCGTTCAGCAAGTGGTAATTATTGTTGAAAAGGACATTCGCACATGAAAATTATCTCAGAGGTGCGGGCCTGGGATTTGAACTTGCACCCCTTACGTTCAAGGCGGGCGTTTTTGCCCGCGAGGCTACCACTGCTTTTATAAAACTGCACGCGTATAAAATTGATAATAAAAAACTTTCAAATTTCGAATGCGTTTCTTCTTTTGAAATGTCATATTAAAAAAAAAACTCAAGTCTTAGAGCACCCCACTCTAGGGCGTCAAAATAGTTGCTCAAAATTGTATTGATTTTTGGAAGAAGTTCATTCTTCAACAAAATGTCATCAACAGCGCAAGAGAATTTCGACGCGTGGTCGTGTGAATTTTACCACAGAAATTCAATCATTATGTATATTCACACAGAGATGGTTTTGATATCGGCAAAAAGAACGACGCACTCGTCTTGACTTCCCAATGTGCCATAATTTTCATGTTCTGATTTTTGAATAGTAGTGGCTGTCTCTCGTAAATGTGGCTTACAGTATTCAATAAGCTTAAGAATATGCCTTAGCGATAGGCCATAATACGATTCTCGCGACATTTATTAAAAAGTCTGCAGCTCCTAAACTATTAAAGTTTGATATAGTCTGCCTTGACATATCTCCATATTAGCTACCGCATTCCTAAAATATTATTCCGGACGGCTGACACACCCTGTACATAATAGTTAAACGAATTCTACAGAAGGAATTTTCGGCGTTGCGTGCATGGCCGTGGCCCTAAAGTTAAATGTAATTTGTTAGTGATATGAATGTTTGTTATGTAGAACACATTGTAACAGGCTTATGTTTTAAGCGACTGTTGGTAGTGCGTTTAGGAGCGGGGCGTATTTATCGTAACAGATATAAATCACAAGTATTCGTAGATAACAGATAATAGTTGTTCTTGTGATATCATAATATCTGTTAAAAATATACTTCCCAATACTCATTCACAATCTACACTCCCACAGTACCATTGTTTCCAGGACTGCTATGCAATGCAAATTCAATGAACAGACAGTCCTAAGCCTGTTTAAAAGCATGAAGGAAAATTGTGAGATTGATAACAAACAACAACAATAGTATAATAATAATATCTTCTTGTACTCATATCATCTGATCCCTATCGTGATTAATTTACTGGCAGATCTTGCTTTGAAAAATAACAGGCTGTTATTTAATAACAGATATTGACATCTGTTATTATAACTTAACAATAACAGGAATAACAGATATCAAGGTTGACCGGTTATAAATCACGACTAAGTGCGTTACATATTGTTTTCTTATATTAACGCGAATACTATACATTGAAATAAATCTATTTTACGGATTTTATCGCGTTTATTTACTATTTTATTTTCCCGACGTTTCCGCTGCTTTACAGCAACCATGGTTGTCACGGGGGGACTGCGGACTGACGTCTAACACCTTAGTCCCCCCGTGATCATGGTTGCTGTAAAGCAGCCGAAACGTCGGGAAAATAAAATAGTAAATAAACGCGATAAAATCCGTAAAATACATTTATTTCAATAAGTGCGTTACATTCATGAATAGGAATTAACTTGAATTTTTTGAAAATATACTCTGTGTCTTTATTTATAAAGCTTGAATCCCTGTGGCAAAAGCCACCCATGCTTCAAAAGTCGCTTGCTCTGTCAATATCATTTAGTTGAATTAACTTTTTCTATAGATTCATCCGCCATCAGTATCACATTCATCACCCATTTTTATTTGTAATGTGTATTTATTTATTGAATTTACTTTTGCTATTAATTACTTGACACTGGCTGATTTACCCGCTGATCGCAGGTGGAGCCATTCCTCATCTTATCCCATTAAATTTCATCATTTTGTAAATAAATAAAAAAGAATATTTTTTCTATGAGTCAATAAATTTGGTATCGATAAACATCAGTGTTGACGCCCGGGCGTCATTAAGACCCGAACACACTGGGGCGTGCCCCAGTGTGCTCGTGTCATAATACATCGGCTTCACATTACTTGCCAGTGCAAATCCACTGCAGTTAAATCTGTCACGATAAATCACAATAACTCTTACAAAACAATAAATCGTCAGGTGACAGCAAAAACTCAATAAGTAACAAAAAAGCCAGTACAGTAATTTGAATTTTAATAGTTTTCTGATGTGATGTAGTGATGTTTGCTTCTAGGAATTCTGTAAGGTAATGCGCTTATACCTACGATGACTTTTTCCAGGGAAGTTGTTGATATTTTAGGCCGTTTGTCCACCGCCGTCGTGACCGGGACGTCAACGAGAACGAGATGACGGCGCCGAAGTAGCGGTACATAGACTACTATAGCCGCATGTCCACCGCGCGTCCGTCACCCGAGCACCGTCATCCCGGCCGCCGAAGTTTCGAGTAGATCGGCGTGACCGCTAGAACGGCACGGTTTTATGACGGGCCGATGTGCCGGCAATACAAAACACCTACAAAACACACACTACCGTCACACCGCGCCGTTCGCGAGGTTTTTTTGTAAGCCACCGATATCTGCACGGTGGACACACGATCGCCGTTATGTCATCTTAAACTCGACCCGAAATAATCTCGTTCTCGGTGACGGTCCGGTGACGGCGGTGCTGGACAAACGGCCTTAAGGTACATAGTGTCAAAAAATCTTTTTAACAAAAAATTAAACCGCCGAAAATTTTAAAAAGCAAAAAATAATATACCTTTTTTATTTAACCTTAATAACAAAGTTCTTAAACTAATGTAAGTATACCTAAGTCATTTTGAGTCGGCGCCAAACAAGCAAATTAATTAATTTAGTAAAGTGTGATGTACGGCGGCGGCGCGGCGAGACACGCACCTTCGCTGGAAAATGCCGAGCGTTCACGAAGTTAACGTCAGCGAGACAGCAATACACAGCGAGATAGCGATACACAATGTGTGCGAGTGGTCGTACGGAGAGTACATTTTTTGGAATGTTAATGTTTGTCGCTGAAGATTTCACGTTGCATTGTTAATTTCATTTGGTTATTTCTTTAAATTTATTGTTCATTAATTCTTTGGCGCCGACTCAAAATGACTTAGGTATACTTACATTAGTTTAAGAACTTTGTTATTAAGGTTAAATAAAAAAGGTATATTATTTTTTGCTTTTTAAAATTTTCGGCGGTTTAATTTTTTGTTAAAAAGATTTTATTTTATATTTTTTTGTGGCTAAAATCTACTACTTAATCTGAATCTACTGTTTGTTTTTTTGTAATACACAACTCAGCATTAAAATTTGAGAATTAACAATAAATCTCGCCCTATTTTCCCACCTTTCGGGTAGGATTTTTGTTCCTAATTTATATAGGACCAACTTCGAAGTTATACCCTAACCAATACGTGTCGAAACGTGAACCTCTTCTGTTTTCTTCGTTGGTTAAAAATGGGTATAATTCCAAATAAAGTCCACGTGGGCGTAGGTATATCATGGTGTAGGTGCCAATCTATATCAGACTAGGCAAATACACACATGAATTGGCACCGACTACAAATGTAATGAATTATAAGGTAGTTAAGGTTAACTTTTTAGTGTAGCTAGGTTTTTGAAGGCGAATTTAGTATCTATTTTGTGAAAAGATGCAAGTATTAGCACCTCATAACAGCCCAAAAAAGGAATTCACCCCCCTCCACCCTTTCCATCCCATCGTTTCGATATTTGTTAACTATCCGTATTAAACAAAAAAAGAATTTTCGAAATCGGCTCACTAACGCCGAAGATATGCTATAGTCTAGAATGCAAACTTTATCAGCCCATATCACCCCCTAAATATATTTTTTTTCAAATTTCCTAAAACACGTGTTTCTTTATTTTGTATGTAAAATACATATACAAAGTTTCAGGTTGATCAAAAAATATTTTTGAAATTGCGTGACCTTCAACCCCCCATTTCACCCCTAAGGGGGTTGATTTCTGATAATGTTTTGAAAATGGAACCACCCTCGAAGAATTCCTTAGCAAACGTCATAGAAAAAATCGAAATCGGTTTAGTGACGCCGGAGATATACATAAAAAAGAATGCAAACTTTATCACCCCATTTCACACCCTATACATTTTTTTTTTCAAAATTCCTAAAACACGTATTTCTTTATTTTATATGTGAAATACATATACAAAGTTTCAAGTCGATCAAAAAATAATTTTTAAATTATGTGACCTTCAACCCCTCATTTCACCCCCAAGGGGGTTAATTTCTGATAATATTTTGAAAATGGGACCACCCTCGAAGAATTCCTTAGGAAACGTCATAAAAAAATTTGAAATCGGTTTAGTGACGCCGGAGATATGCGTGATCATACATAAAAAAAAATTAAAAAAATAAAATATACGCGTCGAATTGAGAACCTCCTCCTTTTTTTTTTTTCGTCGGTTAAAAAACGTTTGCATTGTTGTATTTAGTGAGTTTTTCCTGTCACTCGACGAAATAGACAAACTCACGATGCCTTTCCGTGTATACGCAGAGAAATTCTATGAGAAAATCCCGCGCTGTACGTATTTACTTGAGCGAAATTGCGAGCGGTAAAACTGTTGCATTATTATTGCCAACTTTCTTATGAACGTCGTATTACGACTGCAGTCCCGCGCAAATAAGCGCGTCGAACACACGCAACCTTTATGGCAACACCAAAACGAACTGTATTTACTGATAAAGAAAGCACATTTTCCAACGAACTGTCATCGATGATCAGAGTGAATTTAGTCACGACGTTGAATAACCGTTAATATTGAAATTCAGTCTTTAAGTATATGAACATAGAGTACATTTCCAATAAACGTCAAGTTAATTTGTTCGCACTGATATGTTCAAAGCGAGTGCAGGAAGTTGTATAACAGTAACATCAGTTAGCACGGTCGTAACCAGTTTGCCTGTCGACCGGGATACTTTCAGACCTTACACTGAATATTATAGGATATAAGAAATAAGTCTTGTAATCTTTATAGAGAAGAGTTTAATAACTAAGTAGTTCTACTACTATAGTGGTGCAGGTGCAGTAGGTTGGTGGAACATCAACCTTGAACGCAAGAGGTGCTAGTTCAAATCCCGCACCTCGTGATTTTTCGGATTTTAAGTGCGAATGTGATTTTCAATAACGATTACCTGTTCAAAACAGCAAACATCGTAAGGAAACCTGCATGTCTATAAAAATACATGCGAAGTTCACCAACCGACGTGGTTGGTGAACTTCGCATGTCAAATGTTGGTGAACTACGACCCAAATCTCCACCGTATTGAGGGGGAATGTGCCTGGTATAGTGATAATAGGCTCGCCTCCTATTACGTTGGCAGCAAAATATCATAGACGAACTGTCAGCGTTAGTGTACCTCTGCCTATCCCTTCGGAGAGTACAGGCGTGATGAACTTTCTATACATTTGGGGATCGATTAAGTTGGCAACATTGTTTTTAGAGATTTTTTTGTTTCAGTTTCTCCCCCTGTAATGCTGAGGAAGTAAATAAGTCATGATGACATCACTCGAAGCGCCAGGATTATCCCGGGCACGCGGGACCCACCTGTCGCATCTGCCCCAGCGACCACCTGTTAACCTCACCTTTCAAGACCTGACATACACCGTACAGAATGGGAAAAGTAAGTACTAACATACCACAGAGCATCAAGGATCGTTGAACGCATTGCAGCTATTCTATATTTTAAACTAGCTGTGACCGCGTGGAATTTTGGAAAAACAGAAGCCTTACTAACTCCTTGTAACATCAGCTATCTGTCAGTGAAATTCTCGTCAAAATTGGTCCAGCCGTTTGGGCGTTAACCTCAAACAAACTGATAGACAGACAAAAATTTAAATAGTGCGTTTTCGTTATATGTAGCGTATACAGGATGTATCAGAAGTCCGAAATAATTCTTTGGGTACATATACGGTAGCTCATAATATGTGGATGCTTAGTGAAAACAGATTATACCTAACAATCATAGTTTCCGAGTTTTAGACCTTTGAATATTTGTCTCAGGTATCGTGTTCTAGCCGTACCCAAAGGCCGTAACCCTATTCAGCAGTATAAACTACACTTATGAGTGGCGACTGAACATGTTATGTGAATAGATATTATATTCACAATATATTACATAATATATTCACAATAATAAGTAGGTATTGAAAGAAAAAAGCCACACGGGTCGAATTGAGAACCTCCTCCTTTTGGAAGTCGGTTGAAAAGGTTAGCTTCGCCTGGCGTACAAAAGAAGGTGTAGATTAATGTGAAATACATACGTATCTTGTTTATACCGAGTTTGTTATTTACAAATGCCACCGCTTACTCATCGTATGAAAGGGACTATGCGTCTTCGATCATTGAACTATCTAATGGCTGTATTAGAAGTTCGAGCGGCATACGCTCACACCACAAAATCAAGCCGTTGTCAAAAGAATTATTTCGGACTTCTGATATATCCTGCATAGGTCAGTATGCAGGATTATCATTTTCATCCGAGATTATCACTTGCTATGAAACGGTGAAGGAAAACATCGTGAGGAAACCTGCTTGTCTAAGGGAACTTGACTAGTTTTCGATAGATGTATGAAGTCTGGGCCAGCGTGGTGGACTATGACCTGAATCCCCCTCGCATTGAGGGGAGGCCCGTGCCCAGCAGTGGGACGTTAAAAGGGCTGTGGTAGTTGTAGTAGTAGACCAGTATGAAGATCTTGTAGGTAGATAGATAGATAGAGTACTCTTTATTGCACACACCAAACAAAGAAAATAATACAATCATAGGTACGTGTAGCGCGGACCGTCTGAGAGAGAGTTATCATTCGCAATTTCTAATTGGGTCGTTGCTTGAGATTGTACGACGAGTCACGTTGTTTGTTTACATTTATCTCGATACTAGGTAGTTTAGTTACCTATTTTTTATTATTTTACTAACGTGTAACAACTAATTATATAAAACAAATACCCGATCATAACTAAATGAGTATGTGCATAAACTGTATATCGGCAAAAAATATTTATGAACAGATAACAGCGAGCGAACAAAGCAGACATTGCAGGAAATTATTACGTCAGATAGTATTTCCAGGAGTGTGAGGAAGGTGCATGACTAATTGTATGTATCCATATCGTAAGATATTTATTTCAAGTGCTGTCATTATATACATCATCACCGATGTATTTTTGGTCCCAATCGAGCCTATTGCCATTATACCGGGCACATTCCCCCAACACGACCAAGTTTTTTGGGCTATAGTCCACTCTGGGCCAGTGCGGGTTGGTGAACTTCACACGTCTTTCTATGGACGTGCAAGTTTCCTCACAATGTTTCCCTTCACCGTTTCATAGCAAGTGGAAATCTTGGATGAAAATCAGATCCGGACATGAAACCCCCCAGAGGTGCGAGCCGGGGTTTGAACCTGCACACTTTGATTGCAAGGCGTGCGTTTGACCACTCAGCTACCATTGCTATCAAATAAAGTTTTATCATAGTTACTGCACTTACAACAAGAAGTGTCTACTTAAAACAATTTTATAACTAAGAGTAATGTATTCTGATACCCACGAAAGGTGCGAAAGTGAATTGCTAGCGAAGTTTCAAGGCCAAGGTCAAAGAATCTGTCGAAACAATATCCAATTAACTATTATATTCTTCCTGGTTAGTGTTACCAAAAAAGTAGACAAGTAATATTGTTTATAAAAACCGGCCAACTGCGAGCTGGAGTCGCGCACCGAGGCTAAGTACCTAAACTATGAATGCACCGAACATTGCTCTACCGAAAACATAATCTGGATAGAGACACGAACTTATCTTTGTTATACTGTTTTCCCTATACAAACTAACCGCAAAAGTTTACAAAACTGAAATCGAGATTTAATTAAAACTGACGGCGAAATAAATTTGAAAAATCATATTGTTTTCTTATATTTACGCGAATACTACACATTGAAATAAAACTACTTTACGGATTTTATCGCGTTTACAAAACGTCGGGAACATAAAAAAGGAAATAAACGCGATAGAATCCGTAAAATAGTTTTATTGAAAAATCATGTTCGAATTTTGATATTTGTTTTATTATCATTCCGTTGTAAATTTATTTATTTATGAGTTCTTAAGTTGACTAATGTTTAGCATTGTAATGCTAAACAATAGCACTTATTTGGTTACCTATACAAAAAAATTGTATTATTAATTAGCACTGCAAGAAATTTTAATGTTGCTGCGACAATTCAGTCCTTCTGCAGACTCGCGCGTCAAATTTTTGTCACTATAAAATAAACTGTAACCTATAGAAAACCGTTTTTTTTCTTTTTTTACGAAATGATGATATTTTAATGGAATAAGATGAAAAATGCCTGCACCTCAGAATCAGAATGTTTTTAATTCATATAAACCAATACAGGCACTTATGAATCGTCAATAAATAGTAAAAATAGTAGCTCTACCACCCATTCGGAATGCATTTCCTATGGAGAAGAATGGGCAAGAAACACCACGGTTGCTTTTTTCAAATAAGGATTTACATTTCTGTGTTTTTCTTAATTAACAATTATAACCTTTTTTTAACGTTGGAATATCCTATATGGATACCCTGCGACCTCGGGGGAAGTAGCAGGGTTATGTAGGAGTCCCGGCAGAAGGCCGTATACCCACTGAAAACCGACGCGGACGGTGTACTATCCTCCGTTTGTATCGGGGCGCCACGGGATCGCTTTGGCATGCACCGCGATAAGTAATGCCTGCACCTGCGATTAGTATTAACGAAAATGTCAAGTAATTAATAGCAACGACAAATTCAATAAATACCTACACATTATAAATAAAAATGGATTATAACAGTAATAAAAATGGGGGATCTAAATGCAAGAAAGAAGTTACAATATGAAAAACACATACAAATCTAAATCCTTATTAGAAAAGAGCAACCATGGAGTTTCTTGCCCATTCTTCTCCATAGGAAATGCATTCCTAATGGCTGATAGACATACTAATAATACTTTTTGTATATTGACGATTCATATGTGCCTTTATAGGTTTACTTGCATAAAAAAAATCTGATTCTGATTCAGTTAATTGTTCAACGTAATGACACTGACATGGAATTTTGAGCCGGCGGGCGTGGCTTTTACGACACAACTTTTTTTTTATCCGGGCCTCCGTTCGTCCCGGCCCGCATGCTCACCTCTGATGTGGGGGTCAGAGTTCTTAAAATTAGCCTTAAGTTTAATGTGTAAAATATTTTTTCCAGCCTGGTTTATTTTATTGAAAGTAAAAAAATACACCATAAAATAATAATAAAAAAAAGTAAACCCGTCTAAAAAATAACAATATAAAACGACAAGGCTTTGGACAAGAATAGTCTCTTTATGCATATTGACACAGAGTTCCTTTTGGTTATGGTAAACGTTTTGACTCGCGAGGGTCGCCGCTCCAGTGTGTGGAGAGTTTTAGTTTGTTCGGGGTCGTTGCCCCGCGTGCGTTATCCACAGCGGCTGTTACTACAGTATATTGACACTTTTCCTGTCCTGAAGGTGAAAGCCCTTCACAATGGCGCGTTAAGATACTAGCGTCAGATTGTTTGTCAATACCAAAACGAATTCTGTATCAATATGCATAAAGCTTGAATTTGTGTGGTAAATATCCTATAAAAATCAAACATATTTTTTCACCATCCGTCTTGCAGCTATGTATTTACTTTACTGGGTTCTATCCGCGAGCTCGTCCGTCCGTACAGACGTATGCATCTTTTTTTTTATCGTCGGAAAATCTTTTATGGATATCCCGCCGCCTCGGGGGAAGTAGCAGGGTTATGTCGGAGTCCCGGCAAAAGGCCGTATACTCACTAAAACCGACGGTGTACTATCCTCCTTACCGTATTGTATCGGGGCGCCACGGGATCGATTTAGCATGCACCTCGATTCTGATGTATCCTGCTTATCCTATTAATATTATAAAAGTGAAAGTTTGTGAGGATGGACGGATGGATGGTTGTTAGTCTTTCAGGCAAAAACTACTGAACGGATATTGATGTAACTTTACAGTATTATTGTTAACCGACTTCAAAAAGGATGAGTTTCTCAATTCGACTCGTATGTTTTTTAGGGTTCCGTACCCAAAGGGGAAAATCGGAACCCTATTACTAAGACTTCGCTGTCCGTCCGTCCGTCTGTCACCAGGCTGTATCTCATAAACCGTGATAGAGAGTTGACATTTTCACAGATGATGTATTTCTGTTACAGTACTCCCATACAACAAGCGTGATTTTTTTGCAGATTTTTATAGATAATGGTAAGGAACCCTTCGTGCACGAGTCCGACTCGCACTTGGCCGGTTTTTTTTTTGTTTTTTTATTTATCAGAACGATATTGAATAATCGAAGTCCTCGGGGAGGAAGTTGCTAGTAAAGTAAAGTTTCATCAAAATCCGTTGTGTGGTCACATCCCCACAAACTTTCACATTTTTAATATTAGTAGGATTCATCATCATCATCATCATCATCAGCCGGTGGCAGTCCACTGCTGGACGTAGGCCTCTCCCAAGATGCGCCACTGAGCCCGATCTTCGGCTCTTCTTCTCCAGTCACTGCCCACCGCTTTGCGTATATCGTCGCTCCACCTAGTCACAGGACGTCCTACACTACGTTTGCCGATTCGCGGTCTCCACTCTAGGACGAGTCTACCCCAGCGGTTGTCAGTCCTGCGGCAGATATGACCGGCCCAGGATTACATTCCGTTTTTACAGTTAACTTAGTACAAAATCTGTCAAAAATTGATAGTTACCTACTATTAAAACATCAATACTTAAGGCCCCTGCTTAAAGTATTAATGTTACTGCGAGCCCTTTCTTTTAATAGTGCTCAATTATGTGCTCACTTCTAAGATAGGTACTAAACTAACAAATCTCAAAGCGGCAGGAGTTGCATCGTAAATTGCGACCACAACATTGGTCAATTTTAGAAAGCTGCTAGTGATGCATAGGGATGGGACCCTCCGTATTTATCGATATCGATATTATTTTACCGTCGGTTTTTGTCATTACACTACACTTGTCGATCTATGTAATTACATGCATATAAGGAAAAAATAAATAACAAACTTGACAATTTGTTAGTGCCAAAATAATTGATTTGACTTTAACTTTAACATGTAAAGTATTTTTTTATTGTAAAGTGAAGCTAACAAATTAAAAATAGATATTTCTATTGCCTTAAAAATCACATACAAATGCAATTTTTAGTACTAAAATGTTGTTTAATACCATTGTAAAAAGATCATAACTGAAAATTTTCGGGTTCATTTTTCATGAACGAAAAAAAAAACTTAATTATGATTGCAAACTATTGCAGCACATTTATCAAACGTAAAAATGTCCCAATACGAAGTTAATTTTGTATTAATCTTGGAAATCAGTATTACAGGAACAAACACAGTCTGGACCACACTAGATTAATAACGCAATATTTAAACGTATCGATGAATATGTGCCCCTCACTAGACATTGGAGCTGTGCACGTGACTGTCCTGTGGCCTGATTAAGAGCAGCACTGTATATGCGCTTGCGCATAGCGCACGGAGAAAATACGGCCACCAAGTACAGTACTAACATCATCCTATAGAAATAAGACCTACGTAGGTAGGTAGATAAAGACGTGATGTACGCAATGCAGTCGGCAGAAAATCGTTGCACATAATGGCATCTTGCGAAATTGTACAACAGCCGTGGAATTCTTTGAACACTGCACCTGTTACAGCGGGGACTGAGTACTGTTACTTTAAATGCAAGACATACCTACTTACTTATGGCAGCTTTGCTTACCAAAGAGATACCTACACGTTTACTGAATTTCGTAGTACTTATTAGGGAGAAACAAAGATTGGGGCGAATATAAAGGAGGCTATTGCGATGGAGGCGGATTGATATAGGGGCAATTAAGATTTAGGGCAAATGAGATAGGGGCAATTGGGACATGTACTATATTTATATAGGGAGCAAATGATACACTGAGAATTTTTAGATGGGGCAATTGAGACATGGTACAATTGAGATACTTGCACCCATGGGGGGCCATGTCCTTGTTCTGCGAGCAGGTGATGCAAGCGAAGGAGGCAGCAGAACGGGCACGGAAGACCGATCCGCTTGCCGCGGCAAATCGTCGCAGGAGAACCGGGCGGAGGCGGCGCGCAGCTGCCGACCTAATGCCGCCGTATGGAGGGCCTGCAGGTGACAGGAACGGGGGTTACCTGTCACCCGCGTAGACAAGCTGGCCCTCAAGAAGGTAAATGGTACTCAGGTACCGATATCAGATCGTTTTCCCCGGAGAAGTGCGCGGGTGGGGGCTACCCACAAACGAATGGTTCCGAAAAAGCGGATAGCCGCCGTTAGGTTGCGGAAGTATGCTACCGCGTTCCCGCGACCTAACAACCAGCTGAGTGCTGGACACCAAGGGGTTTTGGTGAGTAGGAGTCTCACATCACCAGCCTGCCTCCCCCGTGGCAGACTGGCATCCATGATGGATTTCCCCTTGTAAAAAAAAGGGTATATTTGCACCAAGAGAAATAGAGAATATCAGGGGTATTGGAATTTAGTTAGGGGCAGTTGCTACCTAGAGAGTTATACAACCTACACTTTAGAGAAAGGACCTCTGTGTTGGTTAGGCGCTTAGATACAGCCTCTTCCGTTCGTTGTGGATCCTTATTTTCTTAAGGTTAAAGTTTATTATCGTTCGCATAAATCTGAAGACCGTTAAATAGGTCCATGGCAGACTTGCGCAGACGTCTATTAGGTAAACAATAATGGCAGGTACATTAAGTTTTGCAACGTGCGTGCTTATCTTGCGTTATGTTAAACCATCAGGAAAAAACCTATCTAAACTGCATTATCCTGTTGTAAGACCAGCAGGGGTATTCAATATTTAATAGTTGGCCGATACTGACTTTTGCGGAAGGTTTTGATGAAATCCATTAATAGTATATTCTCAATTAGCTTGTACCTGAAAAAAAGGAATAAAGCCTGAAGAAAAGACCATATTGCATAGAGTATCTTGAGTACCCATAACGACTTCACTCTTCGGATAGCTCTGCGGCGATGTCATTGTTGTTATCTCATGTACCTGTAGTATACGGCAACTATATGAGAAAACAACAATGGCGGCGTTAGATAAACCAGAAAAATTTACCGCAGCGCGGTCTCGAAATGTCATCTCCGTTATAATATCTCCATGCTGTATTGACTCATTGAAAAAGTTCATTCTTCAACTAAATTCCATTTTTATTTATATGGAAACACAGTTCGTTTTGGTATTGGTAAATGTTTATTTATTTATTTATTTAAAAAGGACACACCAACAGTATACCTATTAACACTTGGGTAGGTAAAATATTAAATAAAAACTGGTCTGATAGGTACACCAATGACAGGCGTATACAACTTTCACCGACGTGAGACCTAAACATCAAAAAAAGAAACAAATAAAGTTGAAACTAAACAAAAAAATAAGCGAAAACTAAAGCTATTAATATTTCCACGCACTTTGGCGCCCCAGTGTGCGTGAGGCTTTATAACATCAGCTATCTGACAGTATAAGTCCAGCTGTCCTCCAGTAACCATCATCCTTCCTGTGAAGTCGGTCCAGCCGTTCCGTAGATTACCCGGGACAAACAGACAGGCATACAATATATATTTTCATCTGCATTCAGTAATCAGTTAACATTTTACAAACGGACACTACAACTTTATTTATTTGTATGGATTTCCGGTAAAAATACAATAAATACACATTTTAAATAGAAAACGGGCGATAAATTGATTAAGAGGTTGTAGATTTATTTTCTTAAGGGTTTTGACGGAATCTTTTAAAAACATGGCCGGGAATAATTAAGCGCCACTCAGTCGATTAGGTCGCGACACGTGCGTACGATGTGTGCACCTTGAACTATTAACATAAACCATTGTTTTAATGATATAAACACATTAAAACGCGCCAAGAGGCACTTACTTTGTTGTAAATTATAATGCATGACTACCTTTTGCAATACACACGTTTTATTATCCTTAGGCATTATTTACACGGTAAAGACTGCTGTCTGACACATTTAACGGGTACGGACGTGTAGTTGGAATATTATGTATGTCAAATTACAGGATTCTCGGAAATCTTAGGCTCAAGTTTGTAAGTAATTTTGAATTTTATAATTCAAAATTACTTATTGCAGTGGTAGCCACGTGGGCAAGAACGCCCGCCTTGAACGTAAGGGGTGCAAATTCAAACCCCGGGCCCGCACCTCTGAGATAATTCTCATGTGCGAATGTCATTTTCAACAATGATTACCATTTGCTGAACGGTGAAGGAAAACATCGTGAGGAAACCTGCACGTCTATAGAAAGGCGTGTGAAGTTCACCAACCCGCACTGGCCCAGCGTGGTGGACTATGGCCCAAATCTGCCTTGTATTGAGGGGGAATGTGCCCGGTATAATGGCAATAGGCTCGCCCCCTATTACATTGGGACCAAAACACATCGGCGAAGTGTGGGCGCACTACAGTGCTTACCCCTTCGGGAAATACAGGCGTGATGATGTATTTATAATTATGATGATGTATTTACTTACTAATTATCGAAATCTAATGATTGTACTTACTTATATCAATGAGCAATCTCGTAAAAAGAGCGTTTAATTGCTTGCATTTTTTTTTGCCAATACCAAAACGAACCGTAGCATCATATAGAAAAGACTCGATTTTCAATGGTGGTGTGACCGAATTCGGACGCGTGGTCGCTCGGCTTGTACCACAGAAATTTAGTCTTTATATATATTTAAACAGAATGCATTTTCAAAAAAATTGTTGCAATTCTTTCGTAAAAGGAGTGTCAGTACGCGAGCGTTTTAATTATTTTGTCATTATTAAAACTAACTATATTGACATATAGAAAAAGCTCATTTTTCAATGGAATGTCATTGACAGCGCAAGCGAATTTTGACGCGTGCTCGCGTGGCTTTCATCACAGAAAATTAATCATTATGAATATTATCACAAAGTACATTTTCAAAAAATTACAGTCTACTATTAATCTGGGGTGGCATAAAATGAGAACCATATTTAAGCGATATTTATTTATATTTCCTTTAGTTTGCATACCATACCTAGTTGATTAGGTTTGAAATGCCGTGTAATAGATAGTCACTGTATCCTTGAGTCGGATTTCTGTCGAATGTCGGCCAGTCTCTCCGAGTTATGCCTCAGGGCCAGCTCCTAATATTTCGTAATTTGAGTTATTTCCATTCAACAACTGTGTTTTAGATCTTGTTTTAAAATGGGATAGAACTCACTACTACTACATCCCTTTTTAACGTCCCACTGCTGGGTACGGGCCTCCCCTCAATGCGAAGGGGATTCAGGCCATAATCCACCACGCTGGCCCGGTGCGGGTTGGCAGACTTCACACATCTATCGAGAACTAGTCAAGTTCCCTCAGACGTGCAGGTTTCCTCACGATGTTTTCCTTCACCGTTTCTTAGCAAGTGATAATCTCGGATGAAAATGAGATTCGCACATGAAACCCAGAGGTGCGAGCCGGGGTTAGGACCTGCGCACTTTGATTGCAAAGCGTGCGTTCGACCACTCGGCTACCGCTCACTCACGGGGTCGTAAGAAATCGTCAAAATGTTTGCCAAAACAAACTCTATGTCAAACCCCTTAAAGATTGAATATCTGTGATAAAGCGTCAAAATCCACTTGCGTTGTCAATGTCATTTCGTTGGATAATAAACTTTATGTTTGAGTTAATACAGTTAGTTTTGGTATAAGCAAAAAAAAATACACGTGCGTCCTAACGCACCAGTGTGCGACATCAGCTATGTGTGGCACCTCTGCATACCCCTACAAGGGAATACAGGCGTGATTATCTATCTACTATGAAATGGTACGTCTACTACGGCAAGATGACAAGCCAGTACACAAGGTGTTCCAGAAGTCCGTAATAATACTTTAAAATTTGCAAGGAGTATCAGGTACAACTGAATGGTATAAAATATATTATCAAAATTCAATCATGTTTATTCAACGTTTTTTTCGTTGTCAATTTTATGAATTTACTAGCTTCTACCCGCGACTTCGTCATCGCGCACTTCGATTATTTAATGTCCCTATACTTACTTATCACGTTATTATTTTGATGCAAACTATCATATTGGTTATCTATACAAACTTCTAACAGTCTAATAACAGTTTGCTGACTATCGCTTATCTTTGTAAATAAAACATGGTTACGCCCATAAGCAGCCATATGCACCCAAAATAATATTTCGGACTTCTGGGACACCGGACATATCAACCGTACGGCAAACGTTGTCCCAATTTAACATAGAGCGAGACTAATTGTGGTACAATAGACGCTCCCGTATCGTATGTCGTGGCGTGTTCATTTGTGGAAGCAAGCAGACACAGAATATCGCGCTGACTAAGAAATAAAATCTAGACTTGTATTTAAAAAACCGGCCAGGTGCGAGTCGGACTCGCGCATAAAGGGTTCCGTACCATTATCTATAAAAACCCAAAAAAATCACGTTTGTTGTATGGGAGCCCCTTAAATATTTATTTTATTCTGTATTTTAGTATTTGTTGTTATAGCGGCGACAGAAATACATCATCTGTGAAAATTTCAACTCTCTAGCTATCACGGTTCATGAGATACAGCCTGGTGACAGACGGACGGACGGACGGATAGCGAAGTCTCAGTAATAGGGTTCCCGTTTTACCCTTTGGGTACGGAACCCTAAAAACCAGCTGAGTTCGCGGTTTTGTCTACGCGGAATTTAGCAACCCGAATTATTTTTCGGTTACAAAATGATTTATAACAAAAAACAAAAACCGACTTCAAAAACCTACGTGCACTAAAAAGCTACAAATAATCTTATATTTCAGTACATTTGGAATAGGTGCCAATCTACGTCAGACTAGGCAAATACACATATGAATTGGCACCGACTCCAAATGTATGTATGTATGTATGTACTTGTTTCCAACAAAAAAAGAGTCACAACAAAGTTATCCGCGAATACACATAAAAAAATACGGTCGAATTAAGAAACCTCCTCCATTTGGAAGTCGATTAAAAATGAGCCCAAATTACTCGTTATAGCATCAGCTATCTGCCAGGGAAAGTCTCGTCAGAATCTATCAAGCCGTTTTGGAGACACCCGGAGCAAACTGACACGCAGACAGACTAACATGTTTGAAATTGAAATGAAAATATTTTATTTCAATAACACAAAATTTAACATTAGTTCATTGTTGGAGTCTCCTTTTAAGCATATTAAATGCCTGTGCCAGGAGGCTCCGCTCTTCCATATCTTATGCTAGTTTGTTACATTTGGTTATTACTTATTTATAAATGGTATAATATAAGGTGCTGATAATATTTATTAATTGTGTGTGTATGAGTGAGTGTTTGTGCGAGTGTGTGTGTGTGGATGTGTGTTAGTGAATGTTTTCGTTATACGTTCCATGTATACTTTTTATTAAGTTTTTTTTGCCTGAATTACTACTTGACATAGGTTTTTTATATAATATGATAATGATGTTAAATATGGCATTCCTAATCTTTATGATACATACTTCAAATGTTAAATTCGTAGCTTGAATTAAATTAAATTAACGTTTATGAAGTCTCCTAAACTTGGGGCCCTGTTGGCAAGGGGGGGTAGAGAGTATTGGTGTTAGTATGCTGCAAAATCACTGATCATTGCGAAACGTAAAGGTAGTACATCCGTGGGATATTGCAATATTATGAGTTAATTGTTCACTGCGAAGGTTGTAGTGAATACTCACTCGTTGCGACTAATGAGGCCAGCTATAGACATGGCGTTTTTGAAAATGCACTCTGTGTCATTAAACACATAAAGATTGATTTTCTGTGATAAAAACCACGCGGAAAAGCAGCAAAATTCACTCGCCTCATCGATAAAATTGCATTGAAAAATGTGCTTAGTCCATCAGTTAGTAGAGTTCCTTTTTGTATTGAAAAACATTAAATTGGTTGCGCATGTTGTGATGTGTGCATGCAGAGCTTTATACGTTACGTTGCGAGCGTTAAAGAAGAAAATCTATATGACGTCATAACAATTTAAATATTTATTTTAAAAACCAATTAGTTTTTTTTTTACTTTTTTTGTAATTCCCAAATGTTGATTGAGATGATCTGCCATTTTTTGCATATTACAAAATTTTATTAATTACCTATGTGAATAATATTAATTTATGATTGTTGTTAATTACTTGAATCTGGCAATATACCTACCTACTAATAGTGGGTCATTATATTTCGCTATAAAAGAAGAAAAAAGTGCTGTTTTTTTAATCGACTTCAAAAAGGAGGAGGTTCTCAATTCGACCCGTATGTTTTTTTTTATTTTATTTTTATTTATTTTACCGCATATCTCCGGTGTCTGTCGACCGATTTCATTTGTATTCTATTATCTCTTTTGGGGGTTCTTTATGTATTGTAAAATCTTTCTAATCTTTATCAGAATCGTAATTTTTGCTACGTAGATAAACCCCCGCAAACATACAAGTCGTTCGCTTGATAATATTAGTGCAATTTACATTAGGAATGAGTAATTTTTCGAACAATAGTGCAAAAACCGAGGAAAAGGAAACTAAACTGCGCTGAGTAAGAAATGAATATAATTGATTCTATACATAATAAATTAATTTATGTTAAGAAAATCAATTATTTATAACTGTTGACCTTTCTAAAACATAGGTGCGTCATTATGAAGACGGTATAAACTAGTCATGTAAATATGTACAATATACTTTGAAATAGGTACTTCTGTACCTACAAATTGCGTGTTAATTTAAAGTTTAACGTTTTGAGGCTGACATACGAGTACCATTAAAACGATAGAATTGTATCTGTAATCATATTTTGCTGGTTTAGCGTCATTTACCCAAAAAACTAACAGATATAGATAGGGTTGCCAACCATACTTTATAATAAAGTATCCTACTTTATTTTATTACAAGCTTTATATTAACTTGCAATGTATGTCCGGGTGGAATCTTGCAGCTGAATTTTAAATCAGTTACCTTTAACCGATTGAGCTGAAATTTGGTATACACGCTTATTATAGATGACAATGCATGCTTAGCTATGTGACGTCATTCTAATTCCAATATGGCGGATCATCCAAGATGGCGGAATAGTTATTTTTTCTGCACTACCACAGTATGGGTATCAAATGCTAGGGCTTGCTGAGGAGAACACGAAAACTAAGGGCAATTAAATAAAAGCTTGTTTTTAAAAAGTTTTTTACCATTAATTTTTGGTAATTATACTTTATACTTTTGCATACCAATAAAGTATGTGAGAATACTTTATTTCCAACCTTTACTGTGTTGCGTAAAACAAAACACTCATTATGGGTACTTAACTATTTAACGGTACACATAAGTGAAAACGGATAATGGAAACTATTTATAATTACTAAACACACACACACTTAGATGTGGTATGGTGTGTGGTGGTGATTTTTATTGTCAAACAAGCTTTGATACATTTAAAGATAGCAAAAACATTAATTGTTACCGTTTTTAAGGTAATAAAAATATAACATTTTAAAAAATACTTTTTTTTCTTTTAAATACTTAATTTTTATCCTATCCACACCATTTTATACGTTTTTTTTTAAAGTTGGCAACCCTAGATATAGGTACCTTCTAGTAAAGACATATTACTGTTAAGCCTCCCCCACACTGGGGCATCAACACTCACGCGTCAATGTTTTTACCATCGCAAAACAAACCGTATTGGTATAAAGAAAAAGTTCAATCTACAATGAAATGACACTGACGCGCGAGCGAATTTTGACGCGTGGAAGCCATAGAGTATCTAGAGTACCCATAACGACTCCACTCTTCGTATCGCTCTGCGGCTTTTCCGCCATTTTTGTTATCTCATGTACCTGTACGGCAACTATATGGGAAAACAAAGATGGCGGAGTCAGATAAACCAAAAAAAATTACCGCAGCGCGGGCTCGAAATGCCGACTCCTATTACTACTACCTCCATGCTTTTACCACAGAAATTTTATCTTTATGTATTGACACAGAGTTCTTTTGGCAATATTTTTAACGCCCGCTCCAATGTGTGTAGGGTCTATTCTATGAATTAATTCATGTCCATTAATTTCAGGTTCCAAGATAATTTTACGTAACGTCACCGGCGACTTCAGGTCAGGTCAGCTGACGGCCATATTGGGTCCGTCTGGCGCCGGCAAGAGCACGCTTCTGAATATATTAGCTGGATATAGGTACGTAACTCATGTTCAAATCCTATAGAGGCTGTTTTAGAAGTCCGAAATAGTGTTTTCGCATAGTATAAATAAAATTAGTTGTAAATAAAAGTAATTCTAATAACATTATGTAAAATCATGTTATCATACGGTATTTGTTTGGGATGATCTGACACTGCGCATACGATCTCATAAACTCGTAATTAAAGGATAGCTGACTTTACCGTAAGAATAGATCCTTCAGAGGACGTCGACGATAATAGATTTAAGAAAAAAATGCGGCAATTTATGTTCGCAATACTATTAATCTGACTCTTACATAATTTAAACTAAGCGGTTGGACCCGTCAGACCGAAATTATAATTGTCACGGTCAATATTGAAGGTTGATACTATGTTTCTGACGATTCATTTCCATATTACTCAGCTATTTGCATTAAAACTCTTATAACACATTGAATTCAGTTCTATTGGCGTGTTGAAGGCAATGTGTGTATTTACAAACCCCGTCTTGGATTTCTGCATTAGCCATGCAGTACGCGCGCCAAGACAACTCTACTCTACTCTACTCTATGTTGGTATGTGTAAAGATTATTTGAAAAAATCCTTATCCTTATTTGAAAAAAGCAACCATGGAGTTTCTTGCCCATTCTTCTCCATAGGAAATGCATTCCGAATGGGTGGTAGAGCTACTATTTTTACTATTTATTGACGATTCATAAGTGCCTGTATTGGTTTATATGAATAAAAAATATTCTGATTCTGATTCTGCTTGAATTTCTGTAGCAAAAGACGCCCCCCCGGGTCAAGATTCGTTCGCGCTGTGTCATTTAGTAGAAGTATTGCGCGTAATAAGCGCAATACTTCTACTTAATACAGCACTTATTACACTTCACTGAATTTAGTCGTCTTAATTCAGCTTGCTAAATGCGATTACACTTGACTTAATTCAGTAACAACTGAATTAAGACGTCTAAATTCAGTGAAGCGTAATAAGTGCTTAAGAACGTTTTCAGTGACAGCCATCGAGCTATTCTATACTAAGAAGCGGCCCTAAGGAGCCCGAACTGCGGTAAATTATCCGCCATATTAGAATTTGATTGTTTATATTGTTGTAACGTCAATTTGTGTAGTGTATTGATAGACTCATAGTAAGAAAATATTCTTCAAAGAAATGACATGAACAGCACGAGCTTAACTCGTATCGCCATCTTTTTTTGGGCCTCCCGCGATGTAATTTGGCTACATTTGGCACCCAATAGGTAATTGTGGCCAGCCCAGTCCCACTTCAACTTAACGGCTTTGAGGGAACACTAAAATCGTTAATTGTTTATTAACGATTTTAGTGTTCCGTACCCAAAGGGTAAAACGGGAACCCTATTACTAAGACTTCGCTGTCCGTCCGTCCGTCTGTCCCCAGGCTGTATCTCATGAACCGTAATAGTTAGAGAGTTGAAATTTTCACAAATGATGTATTTCTATTGTCGTTACAACAAAAATACTAAAAATCTGAATTAAATAAATATTTAAGGGGGCTCCCATACAACAAACGTGATTTTTTTGCCGTTTTTATAGATAATGACCTTGGTCGTTTTTTTAAGATTACGAGTATAGTGACAAAATTCACGGAATAGGTATTTCCGCGAAAAAATATTGGCTACTCATGCACATGCCAAACAGGAAAATTTGTTGTGGCCTTGAGTTGCCAGTTTTAGGAGATTTGGCGATCATTATGGCAGGGCAATTAACACTAGCCTTGTCTACGAGAGGTCGAGGCTCAATAGGAGAATATTTGTTCATACATAATTATGTGGGTTTTATTTTTTACTCCATATATATTTAAATAACATTTTTATCATTATTTTCGTGTGTTGTTTGTTTCGTTCGTGGGCAAGAACGCCCGCCTTGAACGTAAGGGGTGCAAGTTTAAATCCCGGGCCCGCACCTCTGAGATCATTTTCATGTGAGCATGTCATTTTCAACAATGATTACCACTTGCTGAACGGTGAAGGAAAACTTCGTGAGGAAACCTGCACATCTATAGAAAGGCGTGTGAAGTTCACCAACCCGCACTGGGCCAGCGTGGTGGACTATGGCCCAAATCTCCCTCGTATTGAAGGAGAATGTGCCCGGTATAATGGCAATAGGCTCGCCCCCTATTACATTGGGACCAAAATACATCGGCGAAGTGTGGGCGCACTACAGTGCCTACCCCTTCGGAGAATACAGGCGTGATGATGATGTATTTTATTTTAAAGGCTAAAAAGTTTTACATAGTAACCCAGTAACCCAGTAAGTAGTAGTAGTGATAAACATTTGTGGCATAGGCCTGCGAGCCTAGTAAAAGGATCAAAGGACCAAAAACCATTTTGCAACTTTCTTTTTGGTAATACGAATGCTGGTTTTGGAAATGGCCCTCGTGGAATTTGGTCTGGTCTGGGTGTTGCTGGGGTCGTCCCCAGTCCATTGTATGGTACCCATATTATAAGCGGTATCTAGTTGGGGATCTCACGATGTGTATGGGTTGTCGGGAGATATTTATTTATAAGGGCCTTCACTCGCAATTAGTAGATATTGCCTGCCAATGTAAAGTAGTTTAATAGAAATAACGAGTTCAATATACAATGTAAGTAATGGGTGAGGAAGGCAAAAAATGGCTGTAGGTATAAGAAGGATGTTTGTTAACAAAAGTTTAAGGGTTTCATTTCGACCTGTAAGCCTTTTTAGGGTTCCGTACCCAAAGGGTAAAACGGGAACCCTGTTACTAAGACTACGCTGTCCGTCCGTCTGTCACCAGGCTGTATCTCATGAACCGTGATAGATATAGAGTTGATTTTTTTACCGATGATGTATTTCTGTTGCCGCTATAACAACAAATACTAAAAAACAGAATAAAATAAATATTTAAGGCGGCTCCCATAAAAACACGTGATTTTTGCCGTTTTTATGGATAATGGTACGGAACTCTTCATGCGCGAGTCCGACTCGCACTTGGCCGGTTTTTTCAAATAACTATGCAGCATATTTACATACGCTTCACAAACAGTGTGATCACTGAATTCATTTATCACAAATTAGTGTTTTAAAGTGCCACATGATAATGCCCCGGCAATATAGAGGTGACAAGACGCGCGCTGTAATATGTTTGCCAATACTAAAACGAACCGTATTGACACTAAATAGGACATTTTTTCAATAAAATTACATCAATGACGAGTGCCAATTTAGTCTTTATTCGTTTAAGGAAAACGTAACACTTCAAAATTCTTAATAAAAACAGCTCCAATGGTTGCAGACATGAGTATTTGATATTAATTTCAACTTGACACCTCCACGCGTTTCTGAGATAAGTATCTTAGTATCTTGACAGACGGACAGACGTACGGTGATTTTATAGGGTTTCCTTATTGCCTTTTGAGGTATAGAACCCTAAAAAGACGACTTGTAAATGCTTTTTAACCTACACGGTTAACAAAAACATATTTTTGGGTTTTGCTATTCTGTGTTCAATGTACTAGGGTAACAGGAGCATCAGGAGTAGTCTCCACTAATGGCGAGCCCCGAAACCTGCGGCAGTTCAGGAAGCTGTCCCGGTATATCATGCAGGACGACCTCCTGCAGCCTTTCATCACAGTGCAGGAAGCGATGGAGATTGCTGCCGATTTGAAACTCGGCAACGATTTGAATAAAGAACAAAAGGGGACTGTGGTTTGTATTTTATTGTTTACACTTAATATGTGTATTTTTAATCAATGATAGGTAGGATATTACCAGTGTAGACTCCTTGAAGCCATTAGAAAAGTCATATTCTGGCTACCATGAGTAAAAGAAAAATGAACCTAAAACTAAATACCTTAAATAATATAATATAAAAACTAAAATATATAATTAAAAGGAGTCCCTTTAGGCAAAGTTCCGAAGATACTGGCAGCGTTCACCCTTTGAATAACTATGAGCAAAATATGTTGTGTTCATGTCTTGAAAAGAGAAACTACTGTCATATTACAAAGACTGTGTGCGGGTCCGAGATTTGAACTAGCATTGCTTACGTTCACGACGAGCATTCTAACACTGCTTTGTTGTAAGTTACCTACCAAAAATTGAAAGTAACATGACTATGAGTGGTGGCGGAAAGGGAGCTGTAATCTGTTTAAGTTTGAGGGTTATAGAAGGTAACTGACGTAGCTAGGCTAGGCAATTGCAGAACCCATGGCCGTTGACGCAAAAAGTGTCTAGACTGACGTCCGGATAGCTGTAGACGTAGTGTAAACAGCTTTCCCAAGTTAGACCGATGACGTCACGATACGCAGGAAGTCAGTAGATATGAGTGGCAAAAGTCTGGGAAATATGAACGATGTGGAAAGCTAGTGTCTAGCAGTGTTTACGGATGAGACCAGCCCCTTGTTGACGAGTTGATGTACAATAGTCTGATAAGTATAGGAGGTGGTACTGCTAAAACCCCCGCTTGGGTTCCATCGTCTTCTTATGTTTTCATAGGTGGACGAAATAGTTCAACTACTCAGGCTGGTCAAAGCCAGGCATACGGCGACGGAGAAGCTGTCCGGCGGCGAGAGGAAACGGCTGTCCATCGCACTGGAACTCCTCAACAATCCACCAGTCATATTCTTGGATGAACCCACCACGTAAGATTAAGTGTGATTATATTTCTTTAAATTTTTAGGAACTTTCGTTAAGGTTTTAACGGAGAAATGCGCGGGCGTGGCGTCGTCTCTTATGAAAACTAAATAAATCCTCATAAAAGTGACACTTAAAAAATGTTTCGTTTACGTAATTTTTATTACTTTGTAAGGTGGATTAACAAAGAGTTTATTATATATATCTATATGTACATGTATCTATCGATCTGAGTCCTGATATCCGCGCTTGTTCAACGTGGTGGAATATGGCCCGAATCGTTTACCTTTAGGAGATACAAAGCTTAGCTAAGGAATGGTGTTTTCACCATTGTTAGAAATCTCCTGAACATGTTGCTTAAATATTAACTAGTTTCCAGTTGCAGCAGTATTATAATATAAAAACAGGCATGTTTAATTAAAATTGATTAATTTATATCGCAGACATATGCCAAGCGATTATCTAAGTGATAAGTAGGTACATAATAATTAGACGTCTATAAAAACTTTGAAAGGTGAAACGGTTTTAATTTGTGGAAGTCAACCTGTTAATAATTATTTCCAGTTAGGTTTTAAGTAATTATTACATTATTCTGGACGGCTTGGTGTAGTTTCATGTCCAAGTTATATCCCTAACTGTCATTGGGCCATCCACAGCGTATACCAGTACAAAATAGGGATGTGAAAAATAATCGATTTTTATATTAATAGATTATATTTTTCTAATAATCGATTTTTAATAATAAAACTTTTTAACAAATGTTTATTTTTCTTCTCTCATAGTGTGTAAATAATTGATAATATTTTTAATAATCGTTTGTCTAAAAATTAAAAATCAATTTTTAAAATATCGATTAATTTTAAAAAGAGAAAAATATATTATTTAATAATCGATTTTTTCCCGTCCAAGTCACATCCCTAAATTTCTTGTTACAGTGGTCTGGATGATGTGGCGTCATCAACTTGCGTGTCCCTTCTCAAAAGAGTTGCCAGAGGGGGTCGAACCGTGGTCTGCTCTCTCCACACCCCCTCAGCCCGTATCTTCGCCGAGTTCGACCACGTGTACGTGGTGGCGGGAGGCAGGTGCACCTACCAGGGTACTGCTGCTGGAGTAGTACCCTTCCTCAATGATCTACAGCTGCCGTGCCCGAAGACTTACAATCCTGCTGATTTTAGTGAGTATTCATAAAATGTGATTTGGAATGAGGTATGCTAATCCTTAAATGAAATAATTAGTTTATGTTTTGAGCACTTAACGACTTAAAAATACTATTGTCTTTAATTTGAAGATAGATAGAAATTTCTATAAATACGGAGGGTAAATCATCATGAAATATAAATGAAATATATTAAAAAAAAAGTTTGATTCCATAAATATTGTTATATATGTTAAAAGTTGCAGATTGTATTTTTCTATTATCAAAGTAATGAATTAAACTTATAAGTAAGAATAAGAATAATTTAGTTCCGAAAAACTTAAAAATACTTTATAACATTTTTCGTGAGCGAACCAAACTAGGTTCGGGGTCTGTATCTTGGCGCTCTTATACTGTAACATACAATAACAAACAACAAACTACTCTGTTTTAATTTTAATTTTAATTTTATTAATATGTAATTAATAGGTTCAAAGTATTTCTAACATAATTTAAGCTACGCTGAATGGCAACCTTACTAACCAATTTAAAACTATGTTTTCTCTCTAAGTGAATGTATGTATTCTTTTGAGAAAATAAATCTTTAACCAGAACATACTTATTGTATAAGTAAATCTAGAAATAAAATAAAAAGTTGAAACATATATAAATCTGTGCAAGTGGGTAACGTACCAGTAATTTGGATTGTAGTCATTGAAGTTTCAAGCGGTGAATATGGATCTCAAGTGGATAGAATGGTGGCAGCAGTTGAGAACGGCAGGTGTCAGAGTTGGAGGAACTACGCCATTGAAGACAACGCCTTCCAGGAGTTAGAGATAGAGGAGCTGAACGCGGGGGGCGTGGAGAACCACAACTATAAGCACGGATGCTCAGCCTGCCAGCAGTTCCTAGTGTTACTGAAGAGAATGTTACTACAGACAATGCGGAATAGGGTAATTTTACACTTGATAATGTAGAAGAAAAATTATTACTTGCGAATATTGATGTATTGTTATTTTTAGGGTTCCGTACCCAAAGGTTAAAACGGGAACCCTATTACTAAGACTTCGTTTTCCGTCCGTCCATTCATCCGTCAGTCACCCGGCTGTATCTCATGAACCGTGATAGACAGTTGAAATTTTCACAGATGATGTATTTCTGTTGCCGCTATCAACAAATACAATCAAAAATGTTTTTTTGCCGTTTTTATAGATAATGATACGGAACCCTTTGTGCGCGAGTTCGACTCGCACTTGACCGGTTTTTAAACTCAGTGCTACCTATTCAGCGATCTAAGTTAGATTTACCAAATTAGACTTAAAATAGGGTCTCTACAAGTCTCAAGTGTCTATAGCAGTTTAATAACTTTAATTTGTTTCCAATTTCAGAACTATCTTTGGCTCCGTGTAGGCATGCATCTGTTCTTAGGATTTATTATTGCTAGCCTGTTCTACGATATGGGCTACGATGGCTCCAAGACCTTATTCAACTTTGGGTTCTGCTACGCTTGCACAATCGCCATGCTTTATATTCCAATGATGCCTGTATTACTAGCCTGTAAGTACCATTATTTTTATAATTAGGATTTGTTGTATTAACCTCGTAACTTGATTATTGCATTAATAGCCGTCTCCAGACAGCTTATTGTATATATTTTACGATTATTGTTTAATTAAGTCAGATTCACATAAATGTAAGTTTTTTGGGGATTTATCCGCCATCTTTATCACTGTCATCAGTCATTTTTATTTATAATGTGTATTTATTGACTTTGTCCTTGCTATAATTACTCGACATTGTCATAAATACCGCATATCGCAGGTGCAGGCATTCCTCATCTTATTCCATCAAAATATCATCATTTCACTCATTTCGTAAAAGAAAGTCTTTTTGGAAAACAGAAACCGGAGTTGAGTTGAAATGGAGTTTCTTGCCCATTCTTCTGCATATGAAATGCATTCCGAATGGGTGATGGAGATATTATTATTTTGTTGTTTATTGACGATTTATAGGTATCTGTATTTAATTGCATGAATAAAAAAAATGAAATTCTGATTCTGCTTTCTAGGAGCTACTTTCTTAAGAACCTAAAATACATAAAAAAATACATCATCACGCCTGTATTCCCCGAAGGGGCAGGCAGAGGTGCACTGTACTGCGCCCACACTTCGCCGATGTATTTTGGTCCCAATGTAATAGGGGGCGAGCCTATTGCCATTATACCGGGCACATTCCCCCTCAATACGAGGGAGATTTGGGCCATAGTCCACCTCGCTGGCCCAGTGCGGGTTGGTGAACTTCACACGCCTTTCTATAGACGTGCAGGTTTCCTCACGATGTTTTCCTTCACCGTTCAGAAAGTGGTAATCATTGTTGAAAATGACATTTGCACATGAAAATTATGTCAGAGGTGCGGGCCTGGGATTTGAACTTGCACCCCTTACGTTCAAGGCGGGCGTTCTTGCCCGCGAGGCTACCACTGCTACCTTAAGAACCTTATTCTTATGTTTATAGTTTTACCAAAAGTTACGTATCGATGATTTATTCTTCTTCCCAAATAAAAATTCAGGATTTAACTTTGATATTAGGACCATTAGCGTCTGGGTACTTTTCCTATTGAACCTACTTGCTAGATGTTTTGATACTAATTTATGAACATGCGAGTGCTCTGTTTTTGGAATTTTCTATTGACACGAAATCGTTACAATGAGTCATTATATCAACGAGTTTTTATATCAAATAAGGCGCTTATTCTATAAGTCTTACACGTCCAATTTTGTGTATAACTTTGACAAGACGTATAAAATTAGATGACCGTGACATCAATAAGATTAATTTCTGCAAATTTTTACGTATTTCTGACACACTGTATTCATACTTTCTAATATCATTTCAGAATCAGAATCAGACTGTTTTATTCATTTAAACCAATACAGGCATTTATGATCGTCAATAAATAATAATAATAGTATTTCTACCACCCATTCGGAATGCATTTCCTATGGAAAAGAATGGGCAAGAAACTCCATGGTTGTTTTTTTCCAATAAGGATTTTCATTTTTGTGTTTTAATAGGTATGCTAGGCTAGGCTATACATTCTCAAAACACAAATAAATACACATACACACATATACACAAACTACGTGCTGTGCAAGATTTAATTAGTTACAATATTAATTGTGTTAAATGTGCATCTTTTTATCATTCCAGTTCCAAAAGAAATTCAATTAGTAAAGAGAGAATACTTTAACCGATGGTACGGACTGAAGCCTTACTATGCTGCCTTGGTGATATCCCGGACACCTGCTACCATATTCTTCAGTCTCATATACTTGGCAATTACCTACCCTATCACTTCTCAGCCTCTAGAACTTTCTAGAATACTCATGTTCAGTACTACGTGCATTTTGGTGGCGTTAATATCGGAGTCGATGGGAACTGTGATATCTTCTATGTTAAGTGTTGTTGTGAGTATATCCACGGATTTTTTATTTGATCTTAAATATAATTTGTCCATAAGGTATCTTCAATTACTTGCACGTTACATTAAATTAAGGAACCCTATTTATTGTCATTTACTTTTTTTTCTTTAAAAACCTTCTACAAAGTATTACAAAACTCAAAATATAACATGATTACTGTGTGACTAAGGAAAATGGGGATTAATTTTTACAAGCTTTATATTAACTTGCAATGTATGTCCGGGTGGAATCTTGCAACTGAATTTTAGATCAGTTATCTTTAACCGATTGAGCTAAAATTTGGTGTACACGCTTATTTTGGATGACAATGCATGCGTAGCTATGTGACGTTATTCTAATTCCAATATGGCGGATCATCCAAGATGGCGGAATAGTTATTTTTTCTGCACCACCACAGTATGGGTATCAAATGAAAGGGCTTGCTGAGGAGAACACGAAAACTAAAGGCAATTAAATAAAAGCTTGTTTTTTTAAATTTTTTTTTTTAATATTTTTTTTAATTATATAGAAAGATTAAGTATTTTTGCCAGTAAGTTTTTCTTACTTTATTTTTTTTTGCGGATGTTAACTTTTGAATTACATTGCTCTTGCAGAATTCGGTGTTTCTAGGTCCAGCAATGAGTGTTCCCCTTATGCTCCTAGCTGTGTATGGGATAGGTAGTGGCGATGATCCCTTGCCCATTGTGTGGAGGATAGCCAGGTCTTGTTCCTTCCTCCGGTACGGCATCGAGGGTTTGGTAGCGGCTATTTATGGACCACCACGAGATGACCTGATATGTCCTGACGATGTTGACTATTGCGATTACAAAAATGTTAAGTGAGTACAGCTTATTATGAGGATGTTTAATAAACCCATCACAGTATATCATCACGGCTGTATTTCTCGAGGGTGTAGGCAGATATGCACTCCAGTACACTAACATTTCGCTGAAGTATTTTAGTCCCTATTCAATAGCGGGCCAGAGCCCGACTTTCTTTTGATATACATCAATAAAATAATAAAATACGACCAATTTGAGGTTTCGTTTCGACATATCTCTAATAGAGATTGATGTCTATCAAACAATGGCACCGACTCCAAATGTAATGAATTGTAAGGTTATTTGTAGTTTTTTAGTGCACCTAGGTTTTTGAAGTTGGTTTTTGTTTTTTGTTAAAAATCATTTTTTTTCACGATTTTTAGTGTCAATAATCGTTGAAAATTTGCAAGTATTATCACCTTATAACAGCCCTGAAAAAGTAAAAATTTACAGCCAAAAAAAAAATCAGCCCCCTGACCCCCCCTTTCCACCCCTTTGGGGTGGGTTTCGATTTTTGTTAACAATCCGTATTAAACAAGAAAAGATTTTTCGAAATCGGTTCACTAACGCCGGAGATATGCGGTCCGTATTGGACCCCCATTTCACCCCCTACATATTTTTTCTTTCAAAATTCCTGAAAGACGTGTTTCTTTATTTTGTATGTAAAATACATATACAAAGTTTCAAGTCGATCAAAAAATATTTTTGAAATTATGTGACCTTCAGCCCCCCATTTCACCCCCAAGGAGTAAGATTTCTGATAATATTTTGGAAATGGGACCAACGTTGAAGAATTCCCTAGCAAACCTCAAAAAATTTTTCGAAATCGGTCGACAGACGCCAGGGATATGCGGTAACATACATAAAAAAAAAATCATACGGGTCGAATTGAGAACCTCCTCCTTTTTGAAGTCGGTTAAAAAATCACACAAATCGGTCCAGCCGTTTAGGAGGAGTTAGCTTACAACGAAAAGTGGCATTGAGTTTTATATATATTGATGATTAATATTCAATACCTAATTTTCGTTTGGTCCGAAACTAATCAACTGTACTATGTGTAACTTACAGTGGACTGGGGGCTATCCCAGTTACATAAATACCGCCCTGTAGCATGACCGCGTAGACAAAAAGTTTTATCTCTTTCAACTGTCAGATTCGTCGAGAAAATGACGTCACACCGAGCCGTGCCCAGTACAAAAAGCTCGGAATGACGTCATTTTCTCGACAAATCTGACAGTTAAATGAGATAAAACTTATGTCTACATGGTCATGCTGAGGTTGTAGGGCATATGCCGAAAAGCATATCGAGGGGTGAAAGTCTATTTGACTTAAACTATATTTTTTATCTTTATACGAGAACATACTCATTCGACGGAGTAAAATTAGATGATTATAAATAAGTATGTATATAAATCAATACGTTCGAAAGTGACGCTTTAGTCAAATAGCCTTTTACCCCTATTTGTAAGTCGCTAGAACAACTAGATCAAGTCGTCGTCAAACACAAGTCATTTATTTATAGAAGACTTAAATTATATTAATATGTCAAGGCTAGCATACATTACGCGATAAGTGTTTAGGTGGAAGCTGATAAACTGGATATAAAATAGATTAAGTCGTATTTTTTGGCAATAATTTATTCTATACAAATCTTTATGTATAACAGTGGTAGCCTAGTTGGTAGAAGGTTCACCTTGAACGCAAGAGATGCACGTTCAAATCCCGGTCCCACACCTATGAGATTTTTATTTTCGACAAGTGGTTGCACTGAAGTAAGCCTCTGCCTACCCCTTCGGGGAATACAAGCGTGATGATTTATATATATATACATGCGTTCTTGAATTTCGTTTTATGTTTGATGCCTACTAGTATTAGTCAGTGACTGATTTAAAAATTCTTTCAGCTACTTCGTCCAGCTAATGGGCATGTCCGGGGTGTCCTTCTGGGTGGACTTCGCAGTGCTCGTCGGGATGCTGTTCGCTATGAACCTGACCGGATACTATCTTCTGCGCCAACGACTATCACCCAACTACGCTTTTAGGGCCATCAAACTTATCGGCAACTTCGTTAAGACCAAAATGAGTTCAGTATATTAATTGCCCAAGTGCTTAGAGAAACTAAACAAAACATGTTTTAAACAATGATATTCTAGTAAACAGATATGTTATACACGCACAAAACAAAAAAGTGTTCCGCGTAACAGCGGCAGCACACATACACACTTTTCATTCATTTTACATTTCACAACACGTAGAAATGTGCAAAAGAGATGGCTCGATAAAACCAACGAGAAAAAAAGAGATAGCTAGTGTTGTCACTTGTACATCCATCTGTCAACGAATACGTCCTAATTAGGACGTATTCGAGTCTTCACTTTTTTCGAGCTCATAACATATCTAGAATATCATTGGTTTTAAAGAATTAATTTTGTATTAGCACAAGTATACAGCAATGAAATGTTATTAGAAGAGAGAAAGGTAATAGGCGAATGTTGCCGGCGATAATTTTGCTTGTACAGGGTGTATCAGAAGTCCGAAATAATATTTTAGGTACATTTATGGTAGGTCATATGTGGATGCTTAGTGAAGACAGTTCATACCCAAGTATCATAGTTTCTGAGTTAATAGAACTTTGAATATTTGAACTTTGAATATTTGTTCTGGCCTTTGGGTACATCCATAACCCTTTTCAGCAGTGTAAACTACACTTATGAGAGTCGACCAATATTCACAAAACAGAACATGCAAATTTAACATAGGTCCCAAGATATTACGATTTATAGAAATTGCCGACGAAAAAAAGTTGCAAAAATATAGTCGAATTTCGATGAAATTTTTACACCATTCAGTTGTATACCCGGTACTGATGCAAACGTCAAAGTATTATTTCTGACTTCCGAAACATCCTGTATAGTAACAGCTTAGCTCCGTATAATAAAAAAGCACGACTTACGGATAGATTATATTTGATTTTTTTTATGAGTGTTAAACTTAAACATCACAAAGAATTTAATTACCTTCCTTTGTGATATTCAGTAGGTATACCAGAGTGTCAGAAGTCGGAAATAATAATATTAACGTTTGAGTATCGGGTACATAACTGGATGGACCCACGAAAATGTTATATCGGAAAATATTATATCAAACTTCTAAGACACCCGGTATAATTTATTAGTTACCTAAGTAAACCTTGTGCATACCTTATGTTTAATCGAATGTGTTCCCAGTGGGGTGGTATATAAATTTTTATTCTAAATGGGTATACTCTTAAAATATAAGTTATTCTATACGATTATTTGCAATTAGATATATTTTATTTTCGTTATTAAAACATTTTTAACGTGTTAAGTTTTCCCTAAAATTTTACGCAAATAGCTTTTTGTTTAATGGTATACGCTGTTGGCCGTGAGGTGGCCTTTACAGCTTTACCGGAGGAGTGGCGAGCGCAGAGTGCACTCCAACCAGGGCCTTAAGGGCGGATAAGGATGGCAACTAGCTCAAGGCCGCCACAGGGGGCACGACCTCGGCTTGGGCAGTTACCGCGAGGGGAACGCAAATCGCTCTAAAAGCAGTTGTTACTATTGAACTTTTTTAAAGATTTTTTTTTATTTCATTTAAAGTTCAACTCAGCAAATGGTACAAGCGACCTTGCTGACCATGTTTAGGCAATTAAATAATTTTTAATTTTGTGTAGAATAAAAAAAAAATAGGTAATAGATATTCTTTTTATAAAGAGGGTTGAAAGGCTATTTGACTGAAGCGACACTTTTGGGTGATATTGACTTATATACTTAATCAACGATTTTTTCTGCGTCGAATGAGTATAATACATGATATATAGCCTTTCACTCCTCGATGAAATGATTTCATATGACATGACAAAGATGTGCAAGCTTGTGATACCCACTGAAACACTTTGTATAACAACCAGCAAATTTATAAAAGAAATATCTTCGTTGTTATTTTTTTATATTAAAGTGCCACTATAAATAGATAAAGTGGAGACCGCGAATCGGCAAACGTAGTGTAGGACGTCCTGTGACTATGTGGAGAGACGACATACGCAAAGCGGTGGGTAGTAACTGAAAAAGAAGAGCCGAAGATTGGGCTCAGTGGCGCATCTTGGGAGAGGCCTGACACCGGCTGATGATGATGATGATAAATAGATAATATTTTTTTTATAAACTTGGGGATTAGAGTTTAGTTAATTCTTGTGTTAAATATATATTAGGTTAGTGTCATTAAACAGGGCCGTCTTAAGCATATTACACGCTGGGGTGCGGAAGCCTACCAACCCACACTTATGTCTAATTAAATCAATACCTATGATGTATACTGAAGGAGCTGTGCCTGTGGGTCCGCTCGCGTGGTCTCAGTGTAGGTACCTATTGGAATTTGAGGCGGTCGACTTGCGCCCCCCAGGACTCTGCGCCCAGGTGCACCGCACCCAGGGCCGTCTTAAACTATGCTGGGGCCCTTGGGCAGACAAGAATTTGGGGCCCTTTTGGAAAGTAAAAAAAGCGAATTATAATAACATTTTTTACTAAGTATGACCATTTATTATAGGTAATCAAATACAGTATGATATAATAGGGCGTAGTATATGCCTTGTAAATACCTTCATTACTGATTACTGATTTGTGAAAAAAGTGTAATGTGCCCGACAAAAATGGTGTGAGAATAAATGTGTGAGAGAAATTGTCGGTCCCCCTGAGAATGGGGCCCTGGGCACGGGCCCCGTGTGCCCTTATGGTGAAGATGGTATTGACCGCACCCCTTGAACCCCGGGTAAAGACGGCCCTGACTTTATAAACGTAATTTAACGGTGTGATAACTTTAAGGAAATGGATATACTTAAGACTGATTGAAAGCTAGCTATATCTTCAATGTTTATCTATAAAAATAAATACAAATTGAAATGTCTGTTTGTACTGTCAAATAACTGCTTATTAGCTAAATGTGTATAAAAGTACATAGGTACCTACAACAAAAAAAAAAACTTATTTAAAATTTTAGTTTGCCTGCCTGCTTGTTTGATATGGGTAATCTTCGAACGGCTGGACCGATTTGATGTGACTTTCACTGGTAGATAGCTGATGTTATTAGATGTAACTTAGGCTAGTGTTGTTTTATTGTATAAAATTAATTAGGGTTGCTAAATTCACGAAGAGTCGCGGGTACAGCTAGTTAATAAATAAAACTTAATTGTATGAGTTAAAAAAATATTATTTTAATTATTCATAGATACCGCATAGAGTAATAAACGTTAAAAAAACAATGGAATCATTGATAAAAAAATGCTGCCTTTCATTTTTTTTTTCATGTTTCACTGCCCTGTAGCAGATAGTTCGCTGGCCCAGTGCGGATTGGTAGACTTCACACAATTTTCTATAGACGTGCAGGTTACCTCACGATGTTTGCCTTCAACTTTCAGCGAGTAGTAATCATCACTTTCAGAGAGCGGGCACAGCGATTTTCGCTTGAAAAATTACTTCAAAATGGTCGTAAATTTTCCGTTTTTTGGGGTTCCGTACTTAAAAAGGAAAATCGGAACTCTTATAGGATCAAGTCTGTCAAGGCCCTTTTTCTCAGAAACGCATGAAGATATCAAGTTGAAATCTATAGCAGACGCTTATGTCTGCGGGCCCTTGGTGTCCTAAAAAAATCGAACTTCTAGGTTAACGTAATCGCATTTGATGCATTTTCAGTACATTTGCACGGGAATCATAACTTCCCGTTGACCTAGAATCATGAAATTTGGCAAGAAGCAAAGTCTTATAGCTCAAGCAAAGGAAAATATCCGAAAACTGTAAATTTATTTTTAGAAAATGCTTTTTTGCGATTACAAACTTATTTTGTAGTTGCTTTGTATTGGGGCTCCGGTATATCAACTACAAAGTTAAGTTTGTCTCTCTACCCAGTTTACCTTTTCATTAGAGTAATGCTTTCACAGTTTAGGTACGGAAGCCTCGGTGCGCGAGTCCAGCTCGCACTTGGCCGGTGTTTGTTTTATTCGACATATCTCGAATAGAGATGATCGACGAAAATCGTGCCCCAGGATTTTATTATGCAACCCTTAAGTTGGCTAAGCCCGCTACACATTCCCACCACTGTTACTCCTGTAAGCCAGGATCGACAGCGGTGTCCATTGAAATCACCGAGGTTTGACCCTCGGCGAGACCCGGGGAAAAGCTAAATTGTCTTGGAACCCGCCCGAATTTAATCGAAAAAGGTGTAGGAGGAGTTGGAAGAAAAATGTATCCATTGAGTTGAGTTGACTGTCATTGCCTAGTTATAATTAACTAATTATCTGTTAATATCGGTATTAATTAGGTGATGGTAAAATACCTGTAAAATAAAATAAAAATAAACAAAACGTTCTTCAAACGTATTTTATTTACCAAAATGTTTATCTCACTAGAAATCACGCATTTGTTAGTGAATAAAATGAATCTTTTCAACAAAATCTGACTAGGGCAGTCGATCCCACTTAATAAAAGTACAACATACGAATTAAATACTACAATATTTCTTATCGTGCACTTGTGTTTGTATAATGTTACTTATTGCAATATAGTAGAGTTCAAAATTGATAAATGTGATCATACTTAAGAATACTCAGTGCAATTGTGATTTTATCAGGCGCTTTAGGTTCTGTAAACAAATTGAAATCGCGGCTGAATGTAAGGGCAATTTTACTAAAATAGTCACTAGCAATTCCTCTAACAAGAATTCAGTTTTTGATTTTTTTTTAAATATTATGATACCTAGTTAGATATTAAATAATGAATTCGCTGATAATTATGAATCTGCGTGTGAATCACGCAGATGCTTGAAGATTTTAAGACATTTAGCGGAATCGCTACGGTTCTGCTAAACAATCAGTAAATGAATTCGTTTAAGAGGAACCGCTCGGTGGCCATTATAGAACCTTGAGAAGTCCATCTCTATGGTAGATACCATAGAGACCAACTTCTCATTTTTTCTCAATAACACATTTTGTTTACAGTGGCAGTCTTCAGAGAAGTGTTTTTAACGTGTTGGTGGATTTCACTTTCACTAAGAGACGTCTTACTTAACGGTATGTCTAAATAATTAAATTAATGTAATACTTAGGCAACGGTGAAGGAAAACATCGCGAGGAAACATGCACGTCTATAGAAAGGCGTGTAAAGTTCAACAATCGCGCTGGGCCAGGGTGGTGGACTATGGCCTACAATCTCTCTCGTGCTGAGCGGGAATGTGCCCGGTATAATGGTAATAGGCTCGCCCCATTGGGATCAAAATACATCGGCGAAGTGTGGCCGCACTGCAGTGCACCTCCGTTTACCCCTTCGGGGAATACCGGCGTGATAATGATGTATATTTAGGCATCAACCTAAGGCGTCTTCTCGTTTTCGTGAAATCGGGCATAACTTTGGCACCTCTGGAATTGAGGTGCCTTCTCTACTCGCTATAATATACTACAAATAGATTTGTTAATATCGTATATATCTACCTATATTCATATACCTACAATTCGTAAGTCATATATTAGGCTTCATTCACACGGTAACGCTGGCTGCCAGATAATCACGGGCTTACAGGAGTCTTGCACTTCAATACCACCCTTCTATATTATTAACCGACTTCAATAAGGAGTTGGTTCTCAATTTGAGCCATTAAACGTATTATTTATAAGTGTTAAGTTAAGAGTTGATGGTAAGACTCTTAGCGCCAACTCCTTATCAATATTGTTTTAATATTACAGAGTACCAACATTGTATATAAGTCTTATTAAAATAATATAAAAAAGGCAAAAAGCAGTGGTAGCCGAGTGGTCGAACGCACGCTTTGCAATCAAAGTGCGCAGGTTCTATCCCCGGCTCGCACCTCTGGGTTCCATGTGCGAATCTCATTTTCATCTGAGATTATCACTTGCTAAGAAACGGTGACGGAAAACATCGTGAGGAAACCTGTGTGCCCGGTATAATGGCAATAGGCTCGCCCCCTATTACATTGGGACCAAAATACATCGGCGAAGTGTGGGCGCACTGCAGTGCACCTCTGCCTACCCCTTCGGGGAATACAGGCGTGATGATGATGATGATGATGTATTTATAAAAAAGGCGGTATTAAAGTAAGTCCGACGAGTCGTATGAACGCTTTCATACGATTTTTAACACACATCTGTTCCCATTAAACCCTTAATTTTCAGGCAGCCGGCTTTGCCGTGAGAGTGATGTCTTAGGCATGAGTGTAAAGTGTGCAATAAATATTTATATGCAATCATAATTTACCTATGTACGCTTAGGTATATCGTGTTTGAACTATGTCAGTTGTTTATTGGAATGTTTACGTTTAATGTAATAAGAAATAATTATATTAGTTACATACTAACTAACCTTTAAACGTATGGAAAGTTATCAAGTATTTACAATGGGATTGTAGAACACTTTTATATTGAAAATGCCAGTGTCTATACATGAATTGAAAATTTAATCAATTTGAATATAAAAGTTTACAGTAATCCAATTAACACGTGGACTGCGGCAGTATTTTTTTTATTATTTCTCTCGGTTGAATACTATCATGATGGCTGTAAGGGACTTATTAAAGTAGCACACCACTGCATTCTGTTTAAGTAGAGCATTTTAGATATATATTTATCTCTTTCATAAACTAAATCAAATTTAAGTTACGGCCTCCGCACGGTAGAGACGGCTATGTTTTTCTTAGCCGCACGGTAGAGAAGGCTATGGTTTTCTTAGCTGCACTGCAAGGAAGACACGTACGAGGCTTATTTGACCTCGTTCCGCACTGAGCGTGTTAAGCATGTTAAAATGGCTTTTCAATTATAAAAGTGCTTTGCAATGCAATTGTAAATGGGTTTTTAAAGTCCATTAACAAACTTAGTGTAAGCTGCCCAGATGTTATCATACTAAGTTAATCATATCGAACTACATAACATACTTATTTAGGAAATAAACATATAAAAAATATTTAAAAAAAATTGGCAAGTATTTAAGTATTAATTTTAAATCTATTGCAGATATAAAGACCTAGATTCAATATTGGTGAATATAAGATATAATTATGTTAAGTGTACAAAAAGTTATATAACTTCCTAAGAAATACATTATTTTGTTCTACAAAACGGGTATATATAGGGCGTATCAGAAGTCCGAAATAATACTTTCAGTACATATACGGTAGCTCATATGTGGATGCTTAGTGAATACGGATTATGCCTTACTATCATAGTTTCGGAGACAAATATTGTCACACGTATCGTGTTTTGGCCTTTGGGTACAAAAATAACCCTATTCAGCTGTATGAACTATATTTATGAGGGGCGACTACCAATATTCACAAAACAGAATATGCAAATTCGAGACATTACGAGCCATCAATTTGTATAATTGACGACGAAAAAAGTTGGAAAAACATGGTCGAATTTCGATAAAAAAATTATACCATTAGTTGCATACCCGATACTGATGCAAACGTCAAAGTATTATTTCGGACTTTTGAAACATCTTGTATATTATTTAAATATTTATATCACATGCGATAGTTTAGATTGATAATGTGATAGCTACATAGATAGTTGAGCCTACATTTAGTTATTATGGAGAGATAGTCACAATAATCTATACATCTATACAAATAAATAAAATTGGAGTGTCTGTTTGTAATATCAAAATAACACTTTTTTACCAAATGCGTATGAAAGTATAAACGATACCTATAACGAAAACGCAATTTTAAATTTTTTTGTCTGTCTGTCTTTCTGTTTGTTTGAGGTAAACTTCTAAACGGCTGAACCGATTTCAATGGGACTTTCACTGACAGATAGCTGACGTTCCAAGGCGTAACTTAGGCTACTTTAATTTTAGAAAAAGCATTAGGGTTCCGCGGGAAAAACTTAATACCCATATTTCAGGTTAATCTCCCTAAAGTTTACGCGGGCGAAGTCGCGGGCACAGCTAGTTATAAATATAAATAAACTTATAATGGTGTCAATCAAATTTTATCACGCTGAGCCCGCTGCATTCAACCTCTCACACATTGGGGCGTCAACGCTTGCGCGACAAATGTTTCCCAATACCAAAACGAACTCCTTGCCAATATGCATAAAGAATGAATTTCTGTGGGTAGCATAGAGTAACTAGAGAACCTATATGGTTTCCGCGCTTTGTATGGCTATGCGGCAATTTTTTTGACGTTATCTGACATCCGCCATCGTAGTCACCTTAGGTACTTACTTGATCCAGCAACTACATAGGGCAACAGCAATGGCGGATGACAGATACACTTCAAACAAATTATCGCACGGCAGAGTTGATAGTCTGCTAACAAACAGCGATGGCGTGAGATCGTTCGGAGAGCTGTGTCCGCTCCTGCCACCGACGTGGATGCCTCGACGTGACCACGACCGCTCTGTCAAGAGCGAAACGAATGAGAAGAGAGTTGATAGTGCATCTCCGTAATACTCGTGTATCTCGATGGGTAAAAGCTACACCCTTCTCTAACTACGCTCACGCTGTCAGTGGCATTTAGTTGAAGAATAAACTTTTTCTATGAATCAATACAGATTGTTTTGGTGTGGCAAAACATTTGGCGCGTGAGGGTCGACGCCAAAGTGTGCCGGAGGCTTTAATAGTACGGAAAAGATTGAAATTAGACAATAATATAAAAATATAAATGAGTACGCAAGTATTTACAAATACAAATTAAATAATACTTTCTCGAAATAATAACAATTGTAAATAAAACAAATCTAACTTAACCTAACGAGTATTATTAAGATAATTAACCTACTTTGAGAGATGTGAGATTTTTTCAAATGAATATCTTATGCCTAATAGTTTCAAGGTCGTTTTTTGATTGGAAGCTATTATTTCAAATTCTCGATTACATAATACGTTTTGTGATGTTACGTTGCTACATATCTTTGAAACACAATTAGGCAATATAACCTAGAAACAGATCTTAATTGTTACTTAAAATTAAATGTGATCGTAGCTTGTACTCAAGGCCAAAATATAACTTAACTAATCTATATTACATATGAATAATGCACTGGACAGACTGAGACGTCAAGATGCGCGCTGCATATGTTTTGCCATACCAAAACGCACTTTATTTACTCATGGATAAAGCTCAGTCTGCAACGAAGAGTCGAATTTTGCAGCGCAGTCGTGTGGCTTTTACCATATAAATTTAATCTTTATGTTTATTATCATAAGGTTCGTTTTGGTATTGGCAAAAAAACTTTCTAGCGCGCGTCTGCACGGCCCAGTGTTTCCGAGACTTAAAACGTAGAGTCTATTCACACGGTACGGCCGACTGCTGTATAATTACAGGTTTAAAGCGAATGATGATATTCTGCTACAGAAACGGATGTGCCGTTAAATCCGTAATCACTGGGCTGCCGGCTTTATCAGGAAAATGACCCTTGAAATCAATTAAATCTAAACAAAAAAATAGTTATTTACAATTTGAGATTTTGCAATTCATTCATATTATCATAAAAACATTTGATTGCAGTAATATTGAAATGCCGTATTTTTTTAATTTGAATATTTACAATTGAGTTCTGAGGCCTGACCACTCATCACTTAAAGTATTGTAGTTTTAATAGTTACTGGCTATTTTTGACAGATTTTGGACTGAGTTAACTGTCAAAAACTGATAGTAATAATTTAAAACAAGGCATGGTGAAAACGGAAATAATCTAACAGTTCATATCAAATGGCTTGTCCAATGTTAGTTACTGAATTTCAGTACTTGTAGCATGAACGCCAAGACTAGTCTTACGTCACAGTATATCTTTATTTTGTCTCAATCTCTCGTATGAAATTAGACAGAGAACATTCGAGCGAATTCGTGACAAAAGTCTTGTTTTTTTTGAAGGACTTACGCTGCTGGCCGTGAGGTGGCCTTTACAGCTTTACTGGAGGAGAGTCTTGACTTGAAATGCGTGCTAAACTCACAGGTATTTGGGTATACAATATGGTTCAAAATGGGTATACTAACTATTAAAATAAAGGTTCTATGACTTATTCCAAACGAATATGAAAAGTCAGAAGAATTCTATTATCGCCTAACAGCTCTGAAACCAGTTCCTTATAAACTCTCCTTGATCTTAAGATACAATAGAAGGGAAAAGCAACCTAAAATACCATGTCAAAGGGTAGAAATAGATTAGTATTTTAAGTTTGTGGTAAAAAAGGGGTTTCACTAAGGGTTTCAACGCTCATTATACCTATTCTGTATCACACAGTATACCTATATACCTTAAACTTGTGATACTTAGGTGTCTCAACTGTATTGTGGCTTCTGTTGCCAACCCTACTTATACAAATTATTTACTATAATCTAACTATCCACATTCCACGTTCCCGGCACTTACATGATTAACTTATAATAGTGGTAACTAAGTTATCCCTTAAGTATAGACTTAAGAACTCAAAATTAATTATAAAATGTATAATAATAGTATAAATACGTGTATACACAGTAATGGAAGTGTGTTTGATTGAATGTACAATCTTTAAAGGGGTACAAATTTCTCAATTCCATATAAAGTTAATTTCATGTTAGGGGTCTATAGAACAACGGTCATGGATTTAACTAAACTTTTTCATAGAAATTAATTTTTCATTTGCTTTTCTAATACTTTAAATAAAAATCGCCAGACAACACATAGTACTCATCGTATGACTTCTAATTGAGAAATGCTTGTACTATGGGTGACTGGGGGTGATCCCAGTTACACTTAGACCAGGGCAAGTTCTGAAAAGGCCATTTCCAAAATTTGCCAATGGCGGGAATAGAACCCGCAATCAACCTGTTTAGTGAGCGCTCGGCTCACTAAACAGGTGGATTGCCTATGCTCAAACAACTAGACTGAGCCATCGACAAAATGCCATTTTAAAATGGGTTTAGTTTTAGACCGCTTGGGTGAAACAATTTTATTCACAAAATTGAGAAAAATTACACCCCCTTAAGATTTAAGTCGATAACTAAACATACTGTATATATATGTTAAATATACCTGTTAGAAAAGTTAATATTAAAAATAAGGACGTGTCTTTTAAAGTATCAAAATGGAATGTTGAATTTGAACTTAAAACAATATTTACAAATGGTAAGTAAATTAATTTGGCACCTACTCCTAAAGAGGAAGAACTTCGTTACTAGGTGCCGTAATACTAATGGTACTCAATAAGTACCGTAGCTAATTAAAAGTGATGCTAGGCTTCATTCACACGATAATGTCAACGGTCATATAGTTACAGTTTAAATGGGAACGGATGTGCAAGAGCAGAAGATTTTCTTTGGTAGCGCTCACTCAAACTGTCAGGTCAAAGGACTCCCAGAATCTGACAGCTCGTGTTAACGCTTTCATACACACTTCCGTTATCGTTAAACTCGTGACTATCGGACAGCCGGCTTTGCCGTGTCAATAGCGCTTAAGTGTCCTAAAGTCTTATTTGTGACTAAATCCCTGAGAAAAGACCACTATATTTTTTTTATAACAGGACTTAAATTTCGTAACTGCCTGTATCTTCATACATTCCTAATTCTTCGCTATTGTTACGCAATTAATTTTATTACTGGTAACAAAAAGTATGTTACAACTGGGAATAAATTAAATGCTATACGATTCAAAGGAATATTAAATTCCTTAATTTAACCATCTCACAGGCCACAGCTTAATCAAATGCTACTGAAATATTCATAAAGTATTAATATTTACGTATTTGTTTCTTAGCCTTCCTCCATTGCTTATTTTTCTTAATGAAACAGCTTCCAGGCCGCCTTGCGCTTCCAATACTCTCCTCAAAATTGAGTTAGGATTGAGCAATCATTCAAATACACGTATGAATTTTTGCAATGGTCCTATCCAGACACCTATTTTTAATTATTTGCCTTTAGAATGTGAATTGTTGACTGGCCTTATCTTCTAGACACTGTTCTAGGTACATAGCTGGTCTGTCTGAATCTAGACATGCGTCGAGTTTAGCGTGTCTGAGCATGTGTCCTTGTCGCCGCCAGAGCTGGGCGTCGTCTGATGCGTCGCATGCTGCCAGGAGGGCTGTCACACGGTCTTCCGGAGAGAGGGACACACATAGCTGGTGGTGTCTTATCAAACCATTGTCGAATCTCCACTCTTGATTGCCGCCAGTGTAATGGCAGGGGTACATGCCTGAAAAAAGATGGAATAAGTAATTGCGAGGGGTTTTACTATGGAACACTTCAGGAAATCATAATACCCCTCGAAGGTAGCCTGCTGAGTCTCAAAGGCAGAGGTACATTATAGTGTACTCACTCTTCAACATTGTATTTTTGTCTAGAAGTAAATGGGGCAAATGTATTGCCACTGTACTCCAGCAAATTCTAGCCATAGTCAGCCACGATGACCAAGTATGGGTCAGGGAACTCAGCACATCTTTTGATAGACATACAGGTATCTTCTTGTTCATTATTTTAAGAAATATTCGCAGATGAATATAAAAATCCCTTTGAAAACTTTGCCTACAAGTCGAGGTGTTTCAACTAGACTGCTACTGTAGACAAAAATTTATAAAATGAAGTGAGTACCTAATGTACCATCAATGACATGACCCATGGTATCCAAGCATCGGACGCCTTGCCTGATGACGTGTGAGGTCTCAGTCATGGCCGGGACCTGCAGCTCAGGGTACACGTGCTCCAAGTACCAGCGGAACGGTTTGCAGTGGAGCTTCTCGCGGAGATTCACACGATCCGATATGCTAGGGTTTAAAAGAGAATAATGTTGTTTTAAGAGCTTAGAATTTGAACAAGTTCTCATTAGCGTGTTGGACTTTTGATTTTTTGGTCTCCCAATATCTCTCTGAATTCCAAAGGTTAAAAACTACTCACTCTCCATATTCAACATGCTTAGCCAACGGCTGGGATCTGTAGTACAGTTCTTTGTAGTCGTCCATCCAAACTTCTGCTGCTCTTCGGGTGTTCCTAGCAAACACGGCCCCGGACCCGCCGGGGAAGGTGTACGGGTGTCTTTTGCGGAAAACGTGCCCTACACGGGAACATGGCACGATCTCTAGGGAGCCGCCGCACTGCCACACTCTGAAACGAAAGAGGATTGTGTCTATGGACCGCCAATTTGTTCTAACATGGTGATTGCTAGGGATTTAATATTATTGTTGTTCTGACTAATTGGGAGATTCATTAGGATTTATCTCAATAGGTATCTGCTACTAGATTCTTTAAAAAAATCGGAGTTCTTTTAACATTTGTTCTAATAACGATATGGTAAAAATAACGAAAGTAACTTCAACCTCGATAGTTATGTTTCAGGTGTTATTCACAGTTATGAATTTTTAGGTTTTAACCAATGTCTCCATACATCAACCTGTATATAAGTCCCTCATATAACAACTCTATACTATAACTCAGCTAGCTATGCTAATGGCCCACCTGAAAGAGATCTCCAAGTTCTCTCCCCCCCACACGTCCATCTTCATGTCGTATTTCCCGAGCTTGTTGAAGTACTTTCTGTCCATGCTGAACAGTCCGCCGGCGATCATCGGTGTCCTGATCACTTGGGAAGGGTCGCTGAGGCGAGCGCTCCTTTCCGCGTGAGATAGATACTCCCACTGCAAATGAAGTTCAGATAAATAGATCTGTCTTTCGCTGGTAATATATACGAGTAGATGACCTATTCTTGTATTTCCAAGAAAAGATACGAGGATTAAGACGCGCGCAACAACTTTTCCACCGAACTGTTTTTTTTTTTTTACGAAATGAGTGAAATGATGAAATTTAATGGAATAAGATGAGGAATGGCTTCACCTGCGACTGGCGCGGGTATTTCGCCAATGTCAAGTAATTAATAGCAAGGACAAATTCAATAAATACACATTATAAACAAAAAATTATAATGACAGTGATAAATAATAATTATTATTAATAACACCACAGAAATTTAACCTTTTTGTACATATACATAGAGTACGTTTTTAAAAGGGTCAATTGTATTTGCTTACTGGAGTGGATATCGGGTGTTATACCCTCACATTAGTAACAAAGGGAATCAAATTTTGCGCCAATGTCAACAGAACTTGATAATAAATTTGCAGCAACAAACACAAATTTGATCTGAATACTGGTTATAAAATTTGGCATGGCATCCACATTAATATTTTAAAAAGATAAATAGATAATTTTGGAACAATTTAAAAGCAAATTAGTCACATCCGCAAGTTGTGTAGTAGTTTACCTTGAAGACCAGGTTCCAGTCGAAACCGCCACGGAGGTCCGCAGACGCGCCGATATACTGGAAAGTGTCCATGCTGATCACATCGATCACAGGACATACCACGCGTGAAGGATCCTGAAACAGAAGTGCCGCAATATAAATGCTTGAAAGAAAACACTTATTTTTTTTTATCATTTGCTAAACGGTGAAAGAAAACAGCGAGGAAACCTGCATGTCTATAGAAAGGCGTGTATAGTTCACCAACCCGCACTAGGCCAGCGAGTTGAACTGTGGCCCAAATATCACTCATATTGATGGGGAATGTGCCCTGTATAATGGCAATAGACTCGCCCTATAACCAAAATACATCGGCGCCTTATAACCAAAATGCAGTACACCTCTTCGGGAATTACAGACGTGATGATGTACAAAAGGATGTAGAAACATACAGGTGACAGAGTTTCATATCGACTCTACATACCACTCACAGACAGCATACATAAGCCTCGTTCAATGTAGGACTCTTGTTATTAGTATCTGTCCAAAGTATCTAAGCATGTAACACTTTCAACCCTTTCACCGCTTGTGCCGAAAGAACCTATTCACGATTTTCAATGCCAAGTGTTACGTCAAGGTTGTCGTTACCATTGAGCTTGGAACCGGTTGTCATGCGCTAATATTATGTGATTGCTCACACGTAGCTGTGTATTTTAGCGGAGGTCGATACGACCTCAGGTCGACACACAATGGTTATGTAAACTCTGACCACCTTTGGGTCTTCACTTATTAGGAAAACGATGCGAAAGAAACCGTAAATGATATTGAAGAGAGTTTAATTTTCTTTGTTATCAAATTGAGACCAGGTCAAATCTAATCGTGTATAGAGTGAACTTAAATTGAATATGTACGATTATACTCAAGAAACGCTCGATTCACAAAGGAACTGCAATACTTTTAGGTAGACGTTGTTCCTATAAATGTTCTGTTAAGGTTAATGTTACGCATGTCCTTAAGAAACGGGTTGTTTTTCTCATAGATCGATACCAAGAAATGTATAAATTCCAGGAAGATTCATCCGCCATATTTGTCACATACATCACATAATTTAATGTGTTTTTATCATGGAGATATTAAAACGGAGATGGCGTATCGAGCCCGCGCTGCAGTAATTTTTTCTCGTGTATCTGACAGTCTGACTCCACCATTGTTGTTTTCCCTTATAGTTGCCGTATACTACAGGTAAAGATAACAACAATGGCGGAAAAATTGCCGCAGAGCTTTACGAAAAGTGGAGTTGTTATGTGTACTCTAGTTACTCTATGTTATTTATTGATTTTGTTATTGATTTCAATAATTTGACCGTGACACCATACCTGCTAAATGCGATTGCAGTCATACCTCATCTCATTCCATAAAATTGTACATGAATAAGAAAACAATTCCAGAAACGTTTATCTATATAAATTAGAAAAAAGGTACCTTCCTTAAAGCCTACCTATTGCATACGAGATAGTACGTACCTACTTAATATTATAGTATGTGCGTGATTTATTACCTATTTATCACGCACAAATGGTACTTAGTTGCATTACAATCACTAAATCAGATTGCAACAACTGACCAATTGTGGGTAGTAGTGAAAGGACTACGACAACTTGCATAATATTTCTTAGTTTTCTTGCATTAGGCCAGTCATTTGAGATGCTTGTATCGTATGACTAATTAGTAATATCTATGCAAGAATACGCAAGCTATGTTTCACCTAGGTGAGCAAGTGGATATATGTGAAACACACTTGCGTGAACGAAGTGATACTAATTCGTATCGTGATGTTGAGTGATAGCTTCACCAAATGAGTTCTTGAGTAGCGGTAGTTAATGCTCTGGTATTAAATTCATTCATAAATCATGCTAAAAATAAATCTACGACTAAGCTAGACAGTGGAGACATCTTAGGATGACCAGATTTATTCTTATTTGTTCCTGTAAGAATGTAATATAGATGTTGAAATTTTCAGGGTCCTCCAATTCTGTTTTTATCCGACTTCCAAAAAGGAGGAGGTTCTCAATTCGGCCGGTATGTTTTTTTTTTTATATATATGTACACCGATTACGCTGCGAGCTATGATCCGATTTACGTGATTCTTTTTTTGTTTGATGCGGAATATATGCCATTTGTTCCCATAAAATATTAAAATTGTACGGGCAAGTAGTTTTCATTTTATGAACATTTTTATGTTTATTATGATCATTATTTACGTGGATGATGTAGTTGTATACGGCTTTTTAAGGAGTTTTCATTTAGGTTGATTATTAGTTTTTGTTTAATACGGATTGTTTACAAACATCAAAACTTACCCCCAAAGGAGTGATTTGAATTCGGAGCCAATTATTGTGTGTATTTGCCTAGTCTGACGTAATTGGCACCTACTCGAAATGTAATGAATTATAAGGTTATTTCTAGCTTTTTAGTGCACCTAGGGTTATGAAGTCGGTTTTTGTTTTTTGTTACAAAAATATTTTTTATAGATTTGAGCAATACTGGAACTCACGACCTTTGGAACCGATGTCATTACTGAGCTACCATCGCTCTTAATTGATGCCATGAAAATACATGTATCCCAAAGTAGGTCATCTTATACAGGTATTAGATTGACTTTGCAATGTAGGTATTATAATAACAGGAGTGAAGGGATTACGATGGCGATGTACCTTACACAACGCTGTATCTTCCGTTCACCACGCTTGAGTAACTCGATTGACCTACGCCTTAAGCGTCAGCGTAAATAGAAACTCACTCTTATACGGTCCCGAATAGGGCCCCTAAATGATCTGTGGTCTTAAAGTATTTTCAATAGTAACTGTCATTCTTTCACAGATGTTGTACTGAGTTAACTGTCAAAAACGTAAAGTAATATTAAAAACATTGCTGCAATACTGGTGGTGGTAAGGGGCCTGTATTGAAATATTGACAAAAAAAACCGACTTAAAAAAACTAGGTGCACTAAAAAACTACAAATAACCTCATAATTTATTACATTTGGATTAGATAGAGGGTTTGGCTGAAAATCAGCGCTGGGGGAAGCTATGTTGCTCCTGCATGTGCTGAGCCACTACCTTTACGGCACTCTTCACACTGAGCTCTTTTCCTTTTTTTTTGTATGTATGTATATTTAAGTTTTGTATTATCTGTGTTCTTTGTGTCTGTGCTGATTAAATGTTTTTTCTTTCTTTCTTTCTTCTTTCAGATAACAATTTACTTTTACGCAACACTACATCAGACTAGGCAGATAAACATATGAATTGGCATCGACTCTACATGACTAATAAATTATAAAGTTACTATCAGACATACGAAAGCACCGCCACCTACCGGGTCTAATTGTAAATCTAAACTATCCAGGGCGTCACCCAAACGCATACAACAAAAATCATTCAAATCGGTACAGCCGTTTAGGAGGAGTTCAGTGACATACACACACGTACAGTAGAATTATATATATAAAGATTATCAGCTTTTTAGTGCACCTAGGTTTTTGAAGTTAGTTCTTGTTTCTTTTTTAATTTTCCCAGGATTTCTAGTTTTATTAATACATAGTTGAAAATATACAAGTACTAGCACCTCATAAAGGCCTAAAAATGTAAATATTACAAGCAAAAAAAAATATACCCTACACCCCCCGTTTCCACCCCTTTAGTGTTGATTTAAATTTTTTGAGCAATCCATAATAAAAAAAAGAAGATTTTTTGAAATCGGTTCACTAACGCCGGAGGTATGCTGTGGTTCGGAATACAAATAGATTAAAACGCTCTTCGCTTGTGCCATATGTAGCGCAATAAAATGGACCTCAATATCTGTAACATTTATGTTTTGCAAGCGGCTCTCGAGCGCTACATTTTGCAACACCTAGACATGTTTGTTTGTTCTATAGCGAGCGCGGCGCCCGCGCCGATTTCCGGGCGGCGGCATGGCAATATGATTGATGGCCTTAGCGGGTTCTTTTAGTTTTTTTTTTAAAACATGTTAATTATGCAGTCATATATTTGCATGCGAAAGTTACATGGGGAAAGGTAAGTGAGGTTTTTTTTTTTTATGTTTTTTTATAACCTATTGTATGTCCCACTGCTGGGCAAAGGCCTCCCCCTCTCGTCTCCACATGTCCCTGTCCTGGGCTTGTCGTGGCCACGTTTCTCCCGCAAAAGTGACCAAATCGTCGCACCATCTTCTCCTTGGTCTGCCACGATGCCGGCAACCGCCTTCGGGCATCCAAGTGAAGTGTAATAATTTTAAAAACCAAAAAAAACTTAGGTAAGTTTTTTTTATTTAGGTTCTTTTTTCTTTGTAATAAATTCTTACTTTTGCAATCTATATGGTTATCTATTCCCATCGGGATATACCTAGGTATAGTTCCATAGGTATTTATATAGGTATATTATGTAGTCATATACACTACTATCACTATTGTATTACTTAATATAATAATGTTAGTTACCAACTAACTTAACTTATCATACAACGACCTATGTATTATGCAAAATCACACGAAATGCGACCTTATTAATACTAGGTTAGGGGAGGAAAGGAGAGGGCATTTGCCCAGCAGTGGGACTTGATTGGCTTATCATAATAATAAGTAAGTGCCTATAACTATTGTAGCCAATAAGCCTGATATTGTGCTGATAGATCGCCAAAAGCGCCGTGCAATGATTATCGATATCACTGTCCCCCATGACGAGAATCTCGTGAAAGCAGAGAAAGATAAAGAAAACAAGTATCGTGATCTGGCTCACGAGGTTGTCGACATGTGGGACATTGATGCGACAATCATTGTACCGATAGTCGTTTCCGCCCATGGCTTATTAGCCAAGAGCCTCGACAAACACCTAAAGAGGCTCGCGTTAGGCAGCTGGATCAAGGGACAGATTCAGAAGGCAGTACTTCTGGAGACGGCGCGCATTGTGAGGAAGTTCCTCTCTCTGGAGCCCTAACCACTGGTAACTAGGACCCTGTTCCAGATGCCGGTGGGGAACTGTTTTTTATATTTTTAAATGTATTTTTTTTATTTTTTTTTTACATTGGGACCAAAATACATCGGCGAAGTGTGGGCGCACTGCAGTGCACCTCTGCCTACCCCTTTGGGGAATACAGGCGTGATGATGTATTATTATTATTACTATTATTTTTTATATATATATTTAAAAATGTAATTTATAAGAAAGATAAGAAATAAAGGAGTAAGTGCCTATAATATCTTCCTGAAATATTTCATCAAAGTTACCTGTGGAAACATTTTCCAGATCCTATACCGACGTGTAAACCACAGCAAAATTGGTATGTTGACCACCAATTTCCTTATTATTGTATCTAAATGATGTCATTACCTTACTTTAATGCACATTTATTTAATAGCTAGTGGAGTAAACGACTTCATTTTGTTCAAATTGAGTTCATAATCGACGTCGTATAAATAAAATGAATAACTGGGGCTCTAGAATGGCCACAGAGCAATTCCTCTTAATCTTAAAATCTCATTAATGAATTCATTTTTGAATTTTTATCAGATCCTAGAATTGCTACATTGCAATTCTTTTACACCTTTGCGAGTTTATTTTCATCGACAGATTCATATTCGGTATTATTATTTTGAATCTGCTTCGAAATCAGTAGTGGCTTTTGCGTCCCTGAACTTGGTTTACGCAAGTATCGTAGGTTCTTTATAAATATGTAATAAATTTATATGAGGCTCTATTCAGAAAGTTTTCTAATTTAAATTGTTTGTGCATAGTTTTTGAAAAATAATTATTGCAAAGATCAAAAATTAATTGCTTAATATATTTTTTATAATATTTGTATCCGACGTCTTTTAGTTTGAATTTGGAAATTGTATTTTTAGCCATAAAACTTTGAGTAGAAGGATTACGAGCTATTATTTTAAGTATAAAACCATTTTAAAAAGTGAAACAAACCCTCACAGATCTATTTAAACTTTGATGGACAATGGCGCTTATTCTGTTGGCCCACAACTAAACGTAACTAAACTAAGTGTAATACTCACTCACTCATAATATTATAAAGTTAAGTTTAATCCTATTTTGGTGCCAACAAAATTAGCGCCAATCATCGTTCGTTTATTTTGGTCTAATCTGATATAATGAACTAAAAAAATATAACCTACATAACATGGCATTTGAACGGAATTTAATGAAAGCCACCTACTTGCGCAATGGCATTACAATCTAATTTCTTAGTAAAGAGTATGTAATACATAAAAATAAATTGTAAAGATACATAATGCGTAGTTCAGAGATATTACTGCGATTAATTGCGACTTGTAAGCGCGTAAGACAAGACAATACAAGACTTGAGCCATGCGCCCAGCGGCGCGCGACTAATCTTTTGCCAATAACAAAACGAACTGTATTAACTTGTGCAAGAAACACATTTTTCAAGGAAATATCATCGATGGCACGAGTGAATATTGACGTGACCATTCTCGTGACTATTCGACAGGAATACTCAGAGTATATAAATAATAATAAAAAATATGCACTTTCTGTCTTATGAATTACGAATGTAACATAGTGATGACCAGAATTCGTCAGCGCACTGCAGTCTCTAATTTGACATGTCACAAGACAGGACAAAATTTTGACGTTTTGTTTCGACATAATGTCGAATTAAACTTAATGTCGATTATGCGAAAATTGCCTCCCAGTTCTGTCTACTCTTTCGAGAAATAAAGCTGCAATGGAAACATGTTCAAAGTTATTAATTCGAAAGTAAATATTTATAATCACCTTCACAGATAAACATCGAAAATAACGGTTCATCTGCCGACCTTGTGGCTCAAAGCCTTTAAAACATAATGGACGATCAATTTACTTTATTAAAAATTACACCATTTTAGTATTACACAAACTTCGAATTAACTAAATTTGACAGGACTAAAGTGTGATCATGACATGAAGGGGACGGATATACTTAGTTTTAGTTAAATTTAGCACGGTTCCAATGAAATCAGCACCGATTTTTTTTCTATTGAGGCAATGTATTTTGAAAAGTGAATGTTATGTTTCACGCCGTTATGGTTTAATTTCTTTTGCACTTGTGGTAGAAAACGGCGTTTTACATCGTGAAACTAATTTTTTTAAAGAGAGAAAAAAGTCATTGATTTTCTGACTAGTTACTACTACTACTACTACAGCCCTTTTAATGTCCCACTGCTGGGCACGGGCCTCCCCTCAATGCAAGGGGGATTCAGGCCATAGTCCACCACGCTGGCCCAGTGCGGGTTGGCAGACTTCACACATCTATCGAGAACTAAACAAGTTCCCTCAGATGTGCAGGTTTCCTCACGATGTTTCCCTTCACCGTTTCATAGCAAGTGTTAATCTCGGATGAAAATGAGATTCGCACATAAATCCCAGAGGTGCGAGCCGGGGTTTGAACCTGCACACTTTGATTTGCAAGGCGTGTTTACGACAAATTTGCAGGCTTATTATACTCATTATAAATAACATTGTATAATAAATATAATTAGTTTCCGTATATATAAAAACAAAATGAAATGTCCAACCAAATTTTTATGTGAAAGTACTTCCTGTAGCGCTGAAAAAAACAACAAAAAACAACAACCAATATGTTACATCTGTAGCGTGTTGGATTAACAGTCATGCTTGTTATGTTGCTGCGTTGCACGCGATCTTATGTAATTTTGTTGTTATTTTTTATATTTTTTGTTGTTACATTTCCGTTTTATTGAAGCTTAATGAATGATAGATGGATGACTGTGATAGGTGCATGCACAGTATTACGTACGTATTCTTAACCGGATCCATAAAAGGAAGAAGTTCTCAATTCGACCAGATGTAATTACTAGCTACCATTAACGATTAAATTAATAACGAATAAAAATAATTGATACAGATAGTCCCGTATATTTTCAATACAGGCGTAATTTTTCCGGTCAAATGTCAGTATCATTGCGTTAGATTCATCTGCCATCTTTATCACTTTCATCACCAATTTTATCATTATTATTACAAGCTTTATATTAACTTGCAATGTATGTCCGGGTGGAATCTTGCAACTGAATTTTAAATCAGTTATTATCTTCAACCGATTGAGCTGAAATTTGGTATACACGCTTATTTTGGATGACAATGCATGCTTAGCTATGTGACGTCATTCTAATTCCAATATGGTGGATCATCCAAGATGGCGGAATAGTTATTTTTTCTGCACTACCACAGTATGAGTAGCAAACGAAAGGGCTTGCTGAGGAGAACACGAAAACTAAGGGCAATTAAATAAAAGCTTGTTTCTAAAAAGTTTTTTTTACGATTAATTTATTTATAATGTGTAAACATTTATTTTTAGTGCTGTTCATTATTTGATATTTGCAGAATACCGGCTAATCACTGGTGCAGTCATTTCTCATCATATACCAATAAATTACATCATACCAGAAGAAGAATATAAACCGTCAGAGGTGTCGAGGTGTCGATTCTGTTGGTATTCAATTAAACTAAACTTACTGTATTGCCGTCCTTCTCATGTTCGTCATGTCTGAGTGAGACGGCAACATTTATGCTGCCAAATAGAGATGAAACTTAGAGTAGGGTAGTTGACATAGTCATTGACCAAAAAGGATAGAAGTCATATCTTTTAAAAAGTGAAGTGAGTATGCGATACATTCAAAATCATTTTTTTTATTCGTGTAGGCCAAAAAGCCCTTACAAATAGTCAGATTCTACCACCGGTTCGGAATGCTGCTTCCACTGAGAAGAGCTGGTAAGAAACTGAATGGTTACTCTTTTCAAAATAATAATTACATTCTAAGGAGCAGCAACGCCATGAGAGCAGACAGCACCTTTGCGACAATACTAGAGAAGAATGATTTATAACTACTATACTCACGGCAGTCTAATATTAAATACAAATATAGTCTTTACGCTTAGGAAGCTAGTACAGTAAGGTACGTCTACTCCCATTTACAATGAAGGGATTATTCTAAACCACAGATGGTTATAGAAATTATTGCTTTGGTATGGTGTCTTCAACGCAGTATGGGAGAGTAGATGATAAGTCATTCGGACTTCGGAATATCGTATTAGATGTATCGTTGTCGATTTTAGGAGTCGACCCCTCTAAGTGAGCGGTACCTATTCGAACGTACAGTAATGTCAAGGTCCACGTCGCGCGAACGTGTTGGTATACAGCAGATAGGTATGTCGTGTTCAAACTTTGAATCGACAATTACTCAATAGTTTCATGTAGGTACTATATCTGTGTAAGCTGACGGTTTCAGATCTTGCAAACAATGTTCCATCATTAATACACTACCATCATCACGCCTATATTCCCCGAAGGGTTAGGCAGAGGTGCACTGCAGTGCGCCCACCGCCCTAGTAGGGGGTGACTCTATTGCCATTACACCGGGCATATTCCCCCTCAATGCGAGGGAGATTAGGGCCATAGTCCACCATGCTGGCCCAGTGCGAGTCGGTAAACTACACACGCCTTTCTATAGACGTGCAGGTTTCCTCACGATGTTTTCCTTCACCGCTCAGCAAGTGTTAAAAATTATTGAAAATTACATTCGCACATGAAAATCTCATAAGTAGGAGCCCAGGGTTTGTATTTGTACTCCTTACGTTTTAGACGGACGGTTTACTAGTTTTACCAACTAGGCTACCACGCCTTCCATCACTACTTTCCTGTAAAATGCGTAATAAACGGGTAGCAAGCGCCACCGTGTAAGAGCTCCCTTTATAGCTGATAAAATATGTTTACCATGTGATTACAAAAGTCTTAAATGTCACGTAATCATTAGCACAGTTAGAATCCAATTTGCAACGGAATTACATTTAATTAATTAATTAATAGATTGTATTATCTATTAGCATATGTTACTCATTTACCTACTTTTAAGAATATCGTGGTTTCATTTTCATTATATGAATAGTGTAGTGCTACCACTAGTAGGTAGAAAACCCACCTTGGAAGCAAGCAAGTGGAGATTCAAATACTGGGCTCGCGCCTCTAGCTTTTACGAGGTTAATAAATAAGTAAATTTAATAAAAAAATGCCCTGTTCTGTGTGTAACAGACCATTATACAGACCACCCCCCAGACCATTATACAGTACCCATAGTACAAGCTTTGCTTAGTTTTAGATCATAAGATGACTATGTGTTGTCTAGCGATATCTAATTTAGAAGTAACGTCAACGCCTCGTGGGCAAGAACGACCGCCTTGAACGTAACGAACGTATAGAAAGGCGTGTGGAGTTCACCAACCCGCACTGGTCCAGCGTGGTAGACCCAGATCCCTGAACCCGAATCCAGAACCCAGATTCCCATATTGCTATTATATTATTATACGATCCCTCGTATTGAGGGGGAATGTGCCCGGTATAATGGCAATGCTTCTATGTCATAGGGGGTAATTTGTAGTATCTAATCTAATTTGTAGTAAAAAAATCAATACCTCTTTGATTCTCTGCAGTAGCGGTTCCAACCAGTGCGTGTTGCACTCCACGTGAGAGTCGAGGAAGGTCAGGACCGGGGCCGTGGCGGCGTTAGCACCCCGGACCCTGGACCTCATCAGACCCTCGCGCTTGGAGTTCCTTATCACCTTCACCTTGCGAATGGCCCGTAGAGCTGCACCGTCATCCGCTGGTAGAGAACAGGAGAGTTTACTTTATTAGTGTAATTGGAGCGAACGAATTAATTTGACTGTTATTGAAAATATACTTTGTATCGATGTATATAAAGATTGAATTCCTGTGGTAAAACCCTCGGAACCACTAAAACTCGATGACATCATCGATGTTTTCATTGAAAAATGTGCTTATTTTATCAGTTAATACAGTTCATTTTGGTAATGGAAAAAAAAATATCGCGTGCGTTTTGAAATGCTTATGAGCGCAGAGCTACGTAGCTTTACATGGAGCATTTATGTCCTGGACCGTAGATATATTATATAATAGGGATTCCCTAACTGTGCGTCGCGACGCCATCGGGCGCCGTGGTATTATCCCAGGAGCGTCGTGAGGCGATCCAAATAGCTTGGCTGTCTGTGTCGATGCGACCGAGTCTAGAAACGATGCTCAGAAAAGCAAGCTCATCCTTCTCATTAATACCAATCGAAAAGAGATATAAGAGTGTGCTTGCCCTTTGTCTTTTTTGTTTGCTTTCATTTTGTTTTGTTGTTTATTTTCTAGTAAAAAATTTAGATGCTATTTGAAGTTTTTCTAACAAATCGTTATTAGGCTAGAACTAAGTAGGTAAGAAACCAGGGCGTCGCAAAAATTTGCCAACTTCACAGTTATGATAAGTTTGGAAAGCCCGCACTGGGTTTGATTATGGCCCAAATCTCCCTCGCATTGAGGGGAATGTGCCCGGTATAATAGCAATAGGTAACATTGGGAACATCATACATCAGCGTGTGTGAAGTGTACTTCCGACTACCCCTTCAGAGCATTCGGGCGTCATGATGTAATATTATCATAATCAATACTGTAAAAGAGTTCATGGTACCGGAGCAATTTATGTCAAAGCTCTCACTAGAGGTCGAAAGTGTCGGATTCTCGACATTGCGTTAACGACCTTCGGGACATTAAATAGGTTTTAAAATAAATATAGGTTGGTTATAATAAATAAGCCCGTAACAACCTTGGCCGTATTGAGAATTTAGTATTGTAAATACATTTTATGATTCAGAGTTCTAAAGACAAATAAACCTTGTACAGTTTGTGTTATCAATGTATTATTAATTACTAGCGTAGGTACTGGAATTTCAGGGTTTCTATTATGTCTATTATTGACATAAGTTATATCTATTTCAACTGTAGATTTGTCGAGAAAATGACGTCACTTTGAGATTTTTATATACGCTGCAAATATGTATGAGTTAGTCGATTGGTGCGAGAGTCCATCTCTCGATGCATCGATCGACTGGGTGGGCAACCGGTTGTGCAATATGATTACAAATGATCGAGATACACATCAAAGCACACTGGGGCGTCAAACACCGTGCGTGAATATGTTTGCCAATACCAAAATGAACTGTATTAACTTATAGAAAGAGTTCATTCTTTAACGAATTGACACTGACAGCGCGAGCGAGTTTTGACTCGTGAGGGAGTGGCTTTTACCACAGAAATGCAATCTTTATGTCAATATACACAGAATTTGTTTTGGTAAATATTTTGATATGCGGCATATGACGCTCTCGTGTGCAGGAGGCTTTATTTATCCTATACACGTATGGACCGAAGGAGATACTTGGAGAGATTGCGTAACGAGTTTCGCTTTGAATTTTATTGTAAAACGCATTTAAACGAGATCTACTTCGATCAAGTTACAGATTTTTTACAAGCTGTTATTTATCTTGCAATGTATGTCCGGGTGGAATCTTGCAACTGAATTTTAAATCAGTTATCTTCAACCGATTGAGCTGAAATTTGGTATACACGCTTATTTTGAATGAAAATGCATGCTTGTGACGTCATTCTAACTCGACACATAGCTCAACGAACTTCTGTCGTAGAAGCCACGTCCGCATGCGGCAAAATTCGCTCACACACTTAACTTTTTCTATGAGACCAAAAATACATCGGCGAAGTGTGGGCGCACTTTAGTGCACCTCTGCCTACCCCTTCGGGGAATACAGGCGTGGTGATGATGTATTTTTCTATGAGTCAATACAGTTTGTTTTGGTATGACAAAACATTTGACGCTCAAGGATTGACGCCCCAGTGTGCGGGAGGCCTTATGCCTTTCACTGTTTTCAGTTATCGTTAGTGTGGTAATTTAAGTAACAATAGGCAATAATGTTTATGCAATAGGTTAAACTAAAATGGTCGAGATGTCACGTTGAGTGTGCGCATTTAACCTATGTTCTAGATAACTTTCATAAATTTGCCGTGACCCACATAATAGCGTGAAAACGGAAATTGTAGTAAGCGCCAATTATGTGTAGGTTACGATTGGATACTTACGATTATCACTAAAATCGTCGACTAGAATAATTTCTTTGATGAGGTGCTCCGGACTCCTATTCAGGACACTGTTGGACAATAATAAATATCAATAGATATCGCCAGACAACACATACCAGTAGGTACTCATCGTATAATCTCAAGCCAAGCAGCTTGTACAATAGTATACAACAATGGCCTGATAGGTACATATATATTACTAATAAGTACTATACAGTGGTAGCCTCGTGGGCAAGAACGCCCGCCTTGAACGTAAGGGGTGCAAGTTCAAATCCCAGGCCCGCATCCTCTGAGATAATTTTCATGTGCGAATGTCATTTTCAACAATGATTACCATTTGCTGAACGGTGAAGGAAAACATCGTGAGGAAACCTGCACGTCTATAGAAAGGCGTGTAAAGTTCACCAACCCGCACTGGGCCAGCGTGGTGGACTATGGCCCAAATCTCCCTCGTATTGAGGGGGAATGTGCCCGGTATAATGGCAATAGACTCGCTCCCTATTACATTGGGACCAAAATACATCGGCGAAGTGTGGGCGCACTACAGTGCACCTCTGCCTACCCCTTCGGGGAAAAACAGGCATGACGATGTATTTATTACTACTATACAATGGACTGGGGCTGATCTCAGTTATACCCAGACCAGGTCAAATTTGGGAGTCGAACCCGCAACCACCTAGTGCAGTGAGCCAAGCGGCCTACACACTTACTGCAAACATTGGTCGTATTGGCATTTCGTTTCGATATATATTGAATTAGAGATAGTGTCGATCATGCGAGAATCGCCCCCCCTGTTCTTTGCTTCCCTGCGATCCGAAGTAGGTTTTAGTCGGCTCTATTGCGACATGGTGCATGCTAATACGATCCCGTGGCACCCCGATACAAAAGGAGGATGGTCCACCGTCGTTTATAGTGGGTATACGGCCTTCTGCCGGGACTCCCACGTAACCCTGCCAGTTCCAAGGTGGCAGGGCATCCATAAAACATTTTATGATGTTAAAAATAATTGCCTCGACTGACGATGGTGGTGATGATAAAGAACTCACCTGACGATGGTCCGGAGTAGCGTGGACCTGGCCTCATTGTGGAATGTGATGATGACGCTCGTCTCTGGTAATCCTTCATCATATTTCTTGAGCCGACACCTAAATTATTAATTAAACATTAATATGAGAAAAACAAAAATGGTAATTTACTCGTCAAAGAACATAGGGTCGAATTGAGTACCTCCTCCTTTTTTCATTTCATCATTTGCCTTACCTTGTCCCATTATTTGGGGTCGGCGCAGTATGTCTTTTTCTTCCATTCATCTCGCTTTTCCGTCATACTGACATCCACTCCGATCTCATTCATATCACCCTTTATACAGTGCATCCATCTTTTCTCCTCCTCCTTTTTTGAAGTCGCTTAAAAATAAGTAATAGACGTCGGTATGCAGATTGCGAAACTAAACAGACTTAAGTGGCACTCCATTATTGTTTACAACTTGTAAATACATAAAAAATATCTGTACGGCCCTGCTGTAGCGGGTTTGGATACCCAGAAGGTGAATATCGATAATAACCTTATTCTAATTTGCACTGTTATGGGCGTAAATGGTATCGCCTCCAGCGTATTATGCAATAAAGCAGTGGTAGCCGAGTGGTCGAACGCAAAGTGTGCAGGTTCAAACCCCGGCTCGCACCTCTGGGTTTCATGTGCGAATCTCATTTACATCCGAGATTACCACTTGCTATGAAACGGTGAAGGAAAACATCGTGAGGAAACCTGCACGTTTGAGGGAACTTGACTAGTTCTCGATGTGTGAAGTCTGCCAACCCGCACTGGGCCAGCGTGGTGGACTATGGCCTGAATCCCCCTCGCATTGAGGGGAGGCCCGTGCCCAGCAGTGGGACGTTAAAAGGGCTGTAGTTAGTATTATGCAATACGCTGGAGACGATACTTGTTACATAAGTAGCTAGACTTGACTTAAGACATATCATATTAAGTCTGCAGCTTCGCCTTACAACATGAAAAACCGGCCAAGTGCGAGTCGGACTTGCGCACGGAGTGTTCCGTACCATTATCTATAAAAACGGCAAAATCACGTCTGTTGTATGGGAGCCCCCTTAAATATTCATCGTATTCTGTTTTTTTGTATTTGTTGTTATAGCGGCAACAGAAATACATCATCTGTGAAAATTTCAACTCTCTAGCTATCACGGTTCATGAGATACAGCCTGGTGACAGACGGACGGACGGACGAACGGACGGACAGCGAAGTCTCAGTTATAGGGTTCCCATTTTACCCTTTGGGTACGGAACCCTAAAAATGAAAATGAAAATATTTTATTTCGATAACATAAAGTTTAACATTAGTTCATTGTTGGAGTCTCCTTTTAAGCATGTTAAATGCCTGTACCAGGAGGCTCCGCTCTACTATGAACTCATGTCTAACATCTTCTCATAGTATGATTGTAAACGAAGCAAACCTGGTACTATGATCATACAGTATGACCCCAGGTACATTCAGGGCAAATTTTGAAAGGAAATTTTCGGATGGGAGTAGAATCCGCAACCAACCAAGGAGCTGAGCCAAGCGGCCCACTCTCAAACCACTCGACCAAGCCGTCCTCATAAATGAGAAGTAAAAATAAAACTGTCAGCCACGATAGGGCCGCGCTCTGCATTGACCTCACGTACAGAGGTCAACAGGGTACAAGGGAGGTCACGAATTCCGGTATTTTGCGAGCATCTATGCATATGACCACATAACAGATTACACGCAGAAGATTAATTACCTATGCACTTGGTTATTGGTAAATTATATTGTTGATATTATTTATCTTGAAATTTAAATATAAAACACAAAAATAGTTTCGACCTATGTTCGTTATAGACTTCGAAACCATCCAACCGATGTTCCCCAAAGCGGTTTCATTAGAAAAGCTATAATGGGAAGAAGGTTTTATCATTTTGCCAACTACAGCAAAAGTGACGTATTATTATTATAATAATATATAGTTTATTATGATTATATTATATTGTTGGTAAAGTTTGATAATAAGGGTTCCGTACCCATAGGGTAAAACGGGAACCCTATTACTGAGACTACGCTGTCTGTCCGTCCGACCGTCCGTCCGACCGTCCGTCCGTCCGTCCGTCTGTCCGTCTGTCGCCATGCTGTATCTCATGATCCGTAATAGTTAGAGAGTTGAAATTTTTACAGATGATGTATTTCTGCTGCCGCTATAACAACAAATAATACAAAACAGAATAAAATAAATATATAAGGAGGCTCCCATACAACAAACGTGATTTTTTTGCCGTTTTTGTAGACAATGGTACGGAACCCTTCGTGCGCGAGTCCGACTCGCACTTGGCCGGTTTTTCATTATACTGAATAACAATGTTTAGTTGATAAATAAGAGTAGATTATAAGCAAAATGTAACTTGGATCGAAAGGCGGACTGTGACACGGCCTTGTGAATTAACTTTGTGTAGAGTTCACCTTCTGATATTTACTTGTATTATGTGCAGAAATATTGAGGCCAAGATGCGCACTAATTGCATTCATGTGCGGTTTAGTAGACCGGTTTTAGATTAGAGGGGGCGTCAGGTGATGTTAGCAAGGATAGCATTCGCACATTAGTGCCCATAATCCAAAAATAGACAAAAAATATCATGCTATGTTATTACAATATTTGTATGTAATGTTACTCACATAATAAATATAAAACTAATTTTAGGTAATTTTCCTCCAAATATCGCATGAAAGTCCATTACGCCCAGAATTGATTGCAAAAACGAGTCTAAAATTCAACTTTTTCTTTTATAATTTTCAACTTTTTCCCCTTTATAAAAACATATTTAAAAAAATGACTAATTGAAAAAGGTTTTGTCCGTGTGGGACGGTGGTAAGAACGCTAGCCAGCGCGCTGGCTGCATTTCGACGTTGTATATCAAGGTTGATTAAACTTACATAGCGTTCCTAGTATCAGGCACAGGTCTGTTGCTAGGGAGGTTGTCGGACGCCGCCTGGTTGAACCGGTTCCGGACATACGGATCCGAGTCTTTGGACCCGCCGGATACGTATCCGGACTCATCGAAGTACGCCCGTCCTGTGCTGCCAGTCCCGTACGTCACTTCCGGCGAGGCCGGACTACTTTCCGGCTCTTCGATATCCGAATGTTGTTTTATAAGGCGGAGGGCTATGTTTTCTTCCTGCAACAAAGACAAACGGAGGTTAATCGTTTTAGAATCGGTAGATGCCAACAATAAGCCGTTACATGCCACAATTGGCTGCCCTGAACACACTGGGGCGTCAAGACGCGCAATACTAACTGAAATGAAGATTGAATTTCTGTGGTAAATGCCGCGCGGCCTCGCTGCGAAGTTCGCTCGCACCTTCAATGACCTTTTTACCGTTTGAATGATGTCTCTGATGTGTTAACTTTTTAAGTCGGAAAATCCTTTATACCCTGCCACCTCGGGGGAAGCAGCAGGCTGTATACCCACTAAAAACCGACGGTGTACCATCCTCTGCTAATGTCGGGGCGCCACGGGATCACCTTGGCATGCACCGCGACGAACCTGACGAAGACTATATCTATCTAGGCTTTTGAAACATTCAATTTTGTGATTTTTTTTTTCTTCAGTGTTTTCACAAAAAAATCTGTTACACTACGAAAGGTTGTAGGATTCTTGCAAAATATAATGTATCGGATTGTACAATAGCCCGTTCGTCGATATTCACCTTGACATCAACAAATACTACAGTCCTTTAAGTAATCTGTACTTCTTACATTATTCATAACATACTCAAGCACGCTTTGCGCAAACTAAAAGGCTTTGGAGGTACTTAAATGGTATCCACGCAGTACGATCTAAAGATACTTATTAAAGAATCGCAAATGGAATATATCTCGTTTAAGCTCCAAGGCTGTTTCGTATTAAGTTGGTCAACATATTGTCCTGACAGACGGAATATTCTGGGTTCTTTGTCAGCGCCAAGATCGCGTAGCTTTCACTACAGAAATTCAATCTTTATATATATTGTAACAAGGTTCGTTTTGGTATGAACACACTTGATGGTAATGACGTGTTGTGGCTTTAAATTCAACCCTTGAGAGATATCAACAACATAATATTTATCAACGAGTTATGTTCAAAGAGGGAGCTTTTGAAATAAAACTATTTTACTTTTTTATGTTCCCGACGTTTCGGCTGCTTTACAGCAACCATGGTCACGGGGGGACTGAGTTGTTAGACGTCCTGATGTACATAGTTTTTTTTTTTTTTTTTTTAACGAAATGAGCGAAATGATGATATTTAATGGAATAAGATGAGGAATGGCATCACCTGCGACTAGCGCGAGTATTTCGCCAATGTCAAGTAATTAATAGCAAGGACAAATTCAATAAATACACATTATAAATAAAAATGGATTATGACAGTGATAAAGATGGCGGATGACTCCCTAACTATCATTTACAATATTGTCGATGTCATAGTTAATAATGAGTAGCTTTTCCTTACATTTGACTGATTCCCATGTCCAATTTCGAGTGTGACTTTGACGTCTACCTACTTACGTCAGATAAAGTCAAGACGAATAAGACTGGATGCATCAATTCAGCCATTTAGGTAAAAAAGTATGACGTATTTTTGTCACATTAGGTATCTGCCCTCTTACCACAATTTCTCCTGCAGTAATGTTTTTCTTCTTTTTTGCGAAGTGGATTAAATTATGAAATTTAATAGAGTAAGATGAAGAATGGCTCCACCTGCGATTTGCGGGTATTTAAGCCAGTGTCAAGTAATTAATAAATAGCAAGGGCAAATTCAATAATTACACATTTAAAGACGGCGGATGAATCCAGTAATGTTTTTAATATTTACTTAAATTGTTTGACAGCTAACTTAATACGAAATCTGTCAAAAAATGACAGTTAATATAAAAGCAATAAATTTGCGGTGATTCCTCTGTACATTTTAATATCATTGTTATTTACTTATATCATTAAAAAAATAAAAAAAAAATTTTTGAATATAGAAGCGTTTGGTATTGGTCGTTTCTTGTTAATGATAGTACGTAAGAACCAATTCGGTGACCTTGCAGTTCGTCTCCGACTTTCCGCGGCCCATCCGATCGTCAACCTTGACATATCGTTTCACTACCACACATAACGCACATTTGAATGCTAATCAAACCAGTTCTTTGAGATCATGTCATCATGCCTTCTGTAATACTTGAGTGGAATTCGGTTGCCGAATTGGTCCAGAACTACATTATTTATGTAAAACTTTACACAAACGGAATATTCAAAATACTCACCTAGTTATCTTAAAACAGATTACCCTTGTTATAAACAGCGATGGTACGGCGAAGCAAATTTACCAATATGGCGCTTGAGTCAAAGTGCCACTTTGGTAAATAAACCCAGCTCAAAGGACGGAGAAAAAATTGCCGAATCCAATGATATATTTAACTCGATATTGCGCAAATTGGCGCTTGAGTCATTTCGATTTCCGCCGACGGAAATCGAACCTGCAGCCACCCAGTGTAGTATACGAGCGGCTTACGATCAAACCAATAGACTAAGCCGACTTCAATTAAGATGATGTAAAACTACTTTACTAAACTACTTATAAGTAAAACTTTTTGAAAATAATATCATATTAATATCATGGTTGTGCTCTTTAAGTACTAGGTAAATTGCTTATTGAGTAATACTGACATATATTGTAAAGGTTAAAATCGTTTAACATTTCAATTACCTAATTCAAATTTTATATGAACTTCATAACAAAACATGCAAGCTATAATTCATTATGCACGCAAACATTGTAATATTAAAACGAATCGCAAGAAAACCGGAAGAACATAAATGCAGTTTAATAATAATTGCTAAACGATTATTGTATACAGAAAACGGGTACCGAAATAGTAAGCAGACAGCGTTCTCGACGCCTAGTTAGAAGTACTTGTTTCTATTTACTTTAGTCGATTTTAATCGATACTTAGCTCATTTAAATCATCGTCGAAATTAATGAAGCATCTTTTTTTACGACCTGAATTAAATGATACAATTTTAATAGAATATGATAAAGAAGCAGTGGTAGCCGAGTGGTTGAACGCACGCTTTGCAAATCAAAGTGTGCTGGTTCAAACCCCGGCTCGCATCTCTGGGATTTATGTGCAAATCTCATTTTTATCCGAGATTATCACTTGCTATGAAACGGTGAAGGAAAACATCGTGAGGAAACCTACACGTCTGAGGGAACTTGTCTAGTTCTCGATAGATGTGTGAAGTCTACCAATCCGCACTAGGCCAGCGTGGTGGACTATGGCCTGAAATCCTCCTCACATAGAGGGGAGGCCCGAGCCCAGCAGTGGGACGTTAAAAGGGCTGTAGTGGTATGATTAAGAATTGCTGCGATTGACGCGTATTCTGGCAACGTCGAGTAATTAACTGTAAAGAAAAATTCAAGAAAAACACATTATAAATAAAAATGGATGATGACAGTGATAAAGATGGCGGATAAATTCCAAGTTTCAAAACTTATGCTTTTTAGAAATGTCACACATTTAGTAGACGATGATGACATATTACCTAGGAAAAATAAAGTCTGTTCCCAACTAAATGTTTACATAAAATATTTACACTTACAACAATATGTCTATAATACTTATACATGTTTGCCAAGATTCCAATTTATAGAAAAAACAAGTTTCTTTTTAAATAAGATTACAATAAGAATCTCGTTTTCGGACATTCGATCCGAACATAATTAGGCGTTATATTTTCAAACAGTACCAACATTACGTAGTCGGCTATAATTCCAATCGATTACGAGATTCGAAATTTATATCGAATCGGTGTGATTACATCACTATTCTAAACATTATCTCGACTGCCAGTTAGTCACGGTCCCGTTGACATAGTGGATCTAACCGAGAAATGCTTATTCGGGTAATTTAACGACAGAATTGAGATCAATTTTCTGTGAATTTTGACAAAGTAACGATGTTATAATGAGCATCGTTACTATAACGCACAGGCAGAAGCGTTATAACACTTATAACGAGGTTACTTTTACATTAATAAACGGATCATTTTACGATCAAAATAACGCGTCGGTTCGGCGTCCACAAGTAATTTGTAGAAGTTTACTTTCCTACCACTGTTAAAAATATTAAATCTACAATGAAGTCATTCACACTGAAAAAAAAAACAAAACCGACTTCAAAAACTCAGGCGCACTTATAAGCAGAAATAACCTAATATTTATCGCATTTGGAGTTGGTTCCAATTAAAGTAGTGCTACTAATTTTCGTATTAACACCTTAGCTGCGGCAAATAAATCATAAACTTTCATTAGATGCGGCGGCGGGTTGAAATGCGCCCCCAACGATCTTTCCGCCATTTAAAGTTTTCACCGTGTAAGCACCGCGGCGGGCCTATATATGCCTGTTCCGCACTGAAGATGTTAAGCGTACCAACACGTGAATGTTGACGCGTACCTAATAAATTTGCATACTTTAAACCTGTTTTCCGATAATTGCTCTGAGTGGATATAAACATTGCTCACAACGAGCTTTCTACAGCTAACCATCGGAATTTCACGCTCATAATGCTAATCCTGCGAAAGTGAGATTAATATTAAAGTAAGTAAGGTTTCAAATGGATAAACAAGAGCTGTCGGTTTACGGGAGTCCTGTAATACGATGGCTCATGTGAACACTTCCATATATAATGTTCTTTTTCCTACCGTTCCTTTTAAACCTGTAATTATAAGGCAGCTGGCCTTGTATAGGTGGAATTTACACTACCACAATTATGGAAATGGTATAATGCATTGGTATTCAACGTCCGCCTTTAACGCAAGGGGTACAAGTTCAAACTCAGGGCTCACAACCTATGGAATTTTCGGTCTTCATGTGCGAATGTCAATATTAATCATGATTGCCACTTGCTGAACGGTGAGGGAAAACATCGCGGGGAAGCCTACACTTCTATAAAAATACGTGTGAGATTCGTCAGCTTTTACTGGTTCAGCGTGGTGGGCTATAAATATACCTAAGGGTAAATATATTGAGGAGGAAAGTGTCCTGTATGACAATAGGCGCGCTATTGCATCAGGTCCAAAATACATCCCCGAAGTGTGCATTGCAGTGTACCTTTGCGTATCCCTTTTGGGTTTGAGGGCATGATGATGTGACGTGAACAATCATATACATGGGCGATGACAATTGTTAGGAAATAGCAAAGCACTGGAAAGTGCAAGTCTGTGCAAATGAGTGAGTAGTAGGTGCATTATGTGTAATGACATGCTCTATAAGCATGACTACTGAGTACCGTCAAGCTAGGCATTAGCTGAGGGTGGACATGTGATGCAATGATGCCAGGTCTCTATGAACTGTTACCATGAAACTGGTACCTCACTAAATTTAACACTACCATACATTCTGCTGTCTCGCTTATTGATTAAGGATGTGAGAAAAACAGCAATATACTTAGCTTAGTTAAGTTTGGATCCTATAGAATAAGCAGCCTACAGCAAGCATCGGCCCGGATGGATGCATATGACTAATAATCATGGTTCAATTTGTATGATTACAGAAAGCAAATATCTGAAATATGATATGAAAGTGATATGAATGAGATTGGAGCGGATGTCGGTATGACGGAAAAGCGAGATGAATGGAAGAAAAAGACATACTGCGCCGACCCCAAATAATGGGATAAGGTAAGGCAAATGATGATGATAAAGCAAATATCAGTGAAATAGTGAATGTAGGAAAAGGATATTGTAACGTTATTTTAAATTGTAAATATCTTCATAATGTTAACGTATCATCAAATTTACAAACTGTCGATAAAAATACTAAAATTTGAGCGTTTTCTCTTGTACGCATTAATTCGTAGATTTTTAGAAGAACCACAGCAAATCTGCAAATTTTCGTAAAACGGTAACGCACTTTCGCAAATTACGGAGACGTGACGTTGACGTCATTACTGCTTCATACATCAATACATCATCACGCCTGTATTCCCCGAAGGGGTAGGCAGAGGTACACTGTAGTGCGCCCACACTTCGCCGATGTATTTTGGTCCCAATGTAATAGGGGGCGAGCCTATTGCCATTATACCGGGCACATTCCCCCTCAATACGAGGGAGATTTGGGCCATAGTCCACCACACTGGCCCAGTGCGGTTTGGTGAACTTCACACGCTTTTCTATAGACGTGCAGGTTTCCTCACGATGTTGCCCTCCACCGTTGCACCGTTGCTTCATATTTGGCATTATTATTCTTAGTTTGCCATCCATTCACGTAATTCACCTTGACTTATCACAAATTCGATCTAAAATCATCGCTGATTTAAAGCCGTCAGTCAATGTATGTTATCGGTGTTTATGTATGAAAATGTGACGATGGCAAGGTCTAGTCGTTTGAGAGTACGCCGCTCAGTAGTTGTAGCATGTGTGTGAATATCTTGATTTTGTCTCTTTCTTTCGTACGAAATTAGACAGAGAGCGAGCGAGCAACCCCTGATCTTGTCTTGACCTGCATGCTAACCCCACAAGTCACTGAACCAGGTGGTGGCGGGTTCGATTCCCGCTAATAGAACATTTTGGAAATGGTCTTTTCGGAATTCGCCGTGGTCTGGGTGTAACTTGGATCAATCTCTTTTTTCGTGGGAAAATGCATTACGCATTCCCCGCCGACCCGGGAGAGTCTGAAGGGGTATTTGGTAGTCCCGTCCCGGCAGAAAGAAAAAAAATAAATAAATATACTTTCGATGACAGTAACGGATCGTTGCTGTTACCGATAACGATTCGTTTTACGGGAGCTTGGTATTAATCGCTTCGTCTGTGTCCGCCATTACGCACGCGCACAAAATAAACCGGATCTCAGTAATGCGACGATGTTGTAACCGAAGTGTCAAGGACGCGCGGTGACCGTCCACGCCACTTTCACGCTCGCTTCACGTAATTGGATTAGCGCGGCTATCTTCACGATCTGGCCGAGGTTAAGCTACGCTTGAGAAGGTTCGGGTTTAGATGGGTAAGATCGCGGGGCTGCCTATGGCTACAGATGCAATCAATCCTATTAATATTAATTATTAGTAGGATTGATAATAATAATAATTGTGAAAGTTTGTGAGGATGGATGGATGTTTGTTACTCTTTCACGCAAAAACTACTGAACGGTTTTTTTTTTTGTAGCAACGGTAGCCGAGTGGTCGAACGCACGCCTTGCAATCAAAGTGTGCAGGTTCAAACCCCGGCTCGCACCTCTGGGATTTATGTGCGTATCTCATTTTCATCAGAGATTATCACTTGCTATGAAACGGTGAAGGAAAACATCGTGAGGAAACCTGCACGTCTGAAGGAACTTGACCAGTTTTCGATAGATGTGTGAAGTCTGCCAACACGCTAGTCCACTGGACTAGCGGGACTATGGCCTGAATCCCCCTAGCATTGAGGGGAGGCCCGTGCCCAGCAGTGGGACGTTACAAGGGCTGTAGTAGTAGTAGTTACTGTATTATTGATTATCCATTAGAATAACATCTAGGCTAAAAGTTATAATATTCGAAGTCTGCGCGGACGAATTCGCGGGTAGACGCTAGTTAAGAATAAAGAACTAATGATGTGTGTTTCATTTTAATTTAATTTAATGTGTGCTAAGATGAAGTAAACAAGTATTAACATTGTCTGTTTAAATCTTATTTTTTATTAGTGATAGTAATCTGTGGAATTAGAACATGGCTCATACAATGCGCTGGCGCAAGAAGCCGCGAAGGACACGAGGCGGCCGCTGACTTTCACTATCACACACCAGGAATGTACGTAATTGGTTTAGATATCTTGTAATTGCGTTAGCTAACAAATCAAAGCCCCGCACATTATTTTTAAATGATTTTAATTACTTTGTTTTTTTTTTTGTTCCTATCTTTTAATATTTCTAATTTGTTTTTTTTAACCTAATATTTGTACGCCTTTTATGTGGCAAACATGACGAGAACATCTGTTACTTAACATCTTGCATGCACTCACTTGTTTGTAATGTACACTCCTGTTTAAACAAATAAATTTGATTTGATTTGAGTGGGGTGTCAAAGTTGCGCGTTCTTTCGCACTATACCTAAATGTCACTTCGATGAAAATGAACTTATTCTGTGATACTCAAAATAACTCTGTGTCAATAGGTATACAGATTAAATTTCTGTGGAAAATCATGGATATATTATATCGGAGATGGCATATCGAGAACGCGCTCAGGTATTGTTTTTTTGGTTTATCTGACTCCGCCATTGTTATTTTCCCGTCTGCCGAATACTAAAAGTACATGAGATAACAACAATGGCGGAAATACCGACGAAGAGTGGAGTCGTTATGGGTACTCTAGTTACTCTATGGTGTCAATATACAGATTAAATTTCTGTGAAAAATACACTCGCGCTGTCAAAGACGTCTCGTTGTAGAACAAGTTTTGTGTATTAGTCAATAAAGTTCGTTCGTAGTATTTACAAAAGTTTAAACGCGTGCGCTTTAATGTCCCAGTGTGAAGGAGGCTTTATCTACGCGTCACTTATCAAATCACAACCCAACGATCAACTTAAAGGTCAACCGGTCTGAATTGAGTTACATCGTAGCGTAGGCGAGCACACGAGGGGCAGTCGAGACGGGATAATCATACATTTGATATTGCCAGCGTCCCCCGAGAAGCGACCCCTTCTATAAATAAACGAGACGATCGCCATTTTTAGCTCCATAGGAATGGTTTATATATCGACGTTTGAAAGCCAATCCTTACTAAGCGATAAAAAATCGTAAAATGAGTTATATATACTTAACGACGCAGCAAAATCTGGCTGTTCGAATGTATACATCTATACATACAAATAAATAAAATTGGAGTGTCTGTTTGTAATATCAAAATAACACTTTTTTACCAAATGCGTATGAAATTATATACGATACCTATAACGAAAACGCAATTTTAAATTTTCTGTCTGTTTGTTTGAGGTAAACTTCTAAACGGCTGAACCGATTTCAATGGGACTTTCACTGACAGATAGCTGACGTTCCAAGGCGTAACTTAGGCTACTTTAATTTTAGAAAGAGCATTAGGGTTCCGCGGGAAAAACATAATACCCATATTTCCGGGTAATCTCCCTAAAGTCCACGCGGGCGAAGTCGCGGGCACAGCTAGTGGTACATATAACTCCTTTTTCGATTTTTTATTTTAATTTTTTTTAGTAAGGATTTCCTTTCAAGCGTCGATATTTACAGCTATAGCTTTCCCTTGCTTCAGTTCACCAACTCGCGCTGAGCCAGCGTGGTGGACTATGACCCAAATCTCCCTCGTATGGGGGAATATGCCGGGTATAATGTTATTAGGCTCGCCCCTATTTCATACATCAGCGAAGAGTGGGTGCACTGCAGTGCACCTCTGACTATACCTTCGGGGATTAGCCTCTAATTCGTCCACCTTGATGTATTTTTCCTTGAATAGACTGTCACTTAAACTTGTAATTTGATTAATTTTTCTTTAAGTCGTAAGTATCGGAAGGCAGAACGTTTAATGAACACACTAAGTTGCTGCGCAATAGTGAAGAAACTTCTTTAACACGTTCGTTGCGTTGTGAGGTCATTTTCGCTCATGGCGAACTTTATTCCAGTGCGCACCTCTCACAAACTTAGGTCCTCAAATGAGTCAATACAACCTCATGACGCACCAGCTGGGCCCCAAGTCTCTTAGCACTATCGTGGTGCTTTTGCTATGAGTAATTTTTTTAAGGCACGTAAACAACATGGATTATTAATGGTTGTTAAAATACGACCAATGTAGAGATTGTCTCCTTGAAGCCATTGGACTAGTTATATCCTAGCTACCGTTGATAAAAGATGTTGTTCTCATGCCTTGAAAAACCAGCCAAGTGCGAGTCGGACTCGCGCATGGAGGGTTCCGTACCATTATCTATAAAAACGGCAAAAAAATCACGTCTGTTGTATGGGAGCCCCCTTAAATATTCATTGTATTTTGGCTTTTAGTATTTATTGTTATAGCGGCAACAGAAATACATCATCTGTGAAAATTTCAACTGTCTAGCTATCACGGTTCATGAGATACAGCCTGGGGACGGACGGACGGACGGACGGACGGGCAGCGAAGTCTCAGCAATAGGGTGCCCGTTTTACCCTTTGGATACGGAACCCTAAAAATGAAGTTATAGCAACACCAAAACGATAGTGTTAAGGGACTTAGGGCCCTGTAAGTACAGTAAAAGTCCTTACGCGGCGAACGAGTTTATTAGTGGACCCAAGGCTTGAAAAATTTGCATATTTCCCATAATCTCGTTTACAGACTTATTTTAAGTACAGTGTTCAAGGTAAAGGGCTGTTGACGATAACTATGACGCGTGCAATGACTTTTGACGTCACAAAAAGCCGCTTTCCGTGTTTCCTGGTGCATACCTATAGACTTATAAAGGTTAAACAAGATTATTTTTTGTTATACTATTTTTGTTAATTAAAAACAGAAATACTCGTATATATTCTGAGTACTCTGTAGATTTACCTTATTAAGGATGAAATTGTCTATTTTTTCTATATTTGCGTCCCAAAAATTATTGTGAGTTATTGACGATATTGACTTAGACACAAATTTGGAATCAGCGATTTTTTATGCGAATACGTTTTTTTTTATGATATTATAGGGAGGCAAACGAGCAGACGTTTCACCTGATGGTAAGTGATCAACGCCGCCCATGGACACCTGCAACACCAGGGGCATCGCAAGTGCGTTGCCAGCCTTTAAGGAATGAGTATGCTCGTTTCTTGAATATACCTTTGTCGCATCGGTTCTAAAGTATGCTAAAGTTAAAAAATATCTCATAAGTCAAATAGTCTTTCGCCCCTCGACACTGTTTCGGACTTCTGATAGATATATGAAACCTCCAAGCAATGGTAGCTACGTAATTCTCAGCGATCGTTACGGATACGTGTAATAAAGTCTCGCTATATTTATTTCCTTCGGCGTAGAGCGGGTTTCACAAACGCCACGGATTTAAACAAGTTTGGAAAGTAGCCTGCGTTAGACTGGTCACGACACTTGTCGGGACTTAGGCCCACCTTACACTTCCAGTATTGTTAAGCCATTATACACTATAGACTAAAGAGCAGAATAAGAAAGGTGGCAGAGGAAACATATGAAAATCAGGGAAAAACGTTGTGTGTGTGGAATTAGAATAAATACGTAGAGTTAAAGAAGACATTAGCGTGGCGAAATAGGCGGTGTAGGTGCGCGGTAAGAGACGACTAATAAGTGATAGATAGCATTAGTGCCAATACCTAAAATACCTTTTTTTTTTTTTTAACGTCGGAAAATCCTTTATGGATACCCTGCCACCTCGGGGGAAGTAACAGGGTTATGTGAGAGTCCCGGCAGAAGGCCGTATACCCACTAAAAACCGACGGTGTACCATCTTCCGCTTATATCGGGGCGCCAAGGGATCGCTTTCGCATGCACCGCGACATACCTAAAATACCTACCGCTTACTATCAACAGTTTTTTTTCTCTGACTTAAGGTTTGCAGTAGAATTTTATAATTACAAAGGAAATCTATATGTTACCCTATGCTATGGACTATATTACGAAAGGAATAGTAACAAAAAAAAAACGCTTCGAATTGAGAACCTCCTCCGTTTTGTTTTCGTCGGTTAAAAAGGCGTTTTGCCGTATAAGCTAGTAATAAATACATGTTGTTGTATTACACCTATCAAAACTTTTAATGTTGATAGGTGTAATAATCACTTATTATTTACTTGTGTGCAACTGGCGATGCTATTACACAAAACTGTATTTACTGCCGTTTTACTTTATTCTTCTATTCTATTAATCGAAAATAACTCATAAATATAGTTACCTTCTCGCCTCTCCAATAGTTTGCTAAATACTTCGATTTTTTTAATTTATGCAAGCTAGCTTTAGTAGTAAAGTAGTTCTTTAATCAGGTAGGTACTTAAGTTGAAATTACTATTCTACAAAAGCATGCAAGTACTTCTTATAAGCGTTGTATAAAAACATGTTTCAATTCAATTTAAATAAATTAGACGCCATTCAACACTATTATGTATTAAGCCCTGGATACATTGTGCCGTCAAAAAACGCACGTCAAATTGTTTGCCAATACCAAAACCAACTCTATATCAATATGCATAAAGATTACATTTCTGTGGTAGAAACCACGCGACCACGCGTCGACCAGTTTTGTTTCGTCACAGAAGGAGCTTATGATGTGGAACATCTATAGGTGAGGGGTAAACCAGATTTTGGCGTGCGAGATTTGCCGACACTTCGCCGCAACAAAATTAAATCAACCTTATTACTTAATGCATCAAGTATAGTTTTAAATGCGGCCACGCTTCGTACTCCTCGGCTCCTTGGTTCTTTCCGCTCAGACTCAACCACCGGCTGACTCCGCTCACTCGTTTATGTTTTATGTTTCACATCTGCCAGGCGTCTCGCGACGGCTCAGTTTTTTTCTATGAGTCAATACAATTTGTTTTGGTTTTGGCAACGTTTTTGACGCGCGCGTCTTGACGCTTCAGTATGTCCAGGGTTTTACTGAAGTATATGTTTTTATTACAACTCCTTAACGTATGATCGGTAACTTTCATCTCAAATGATAATTGTATAATCCGAATCACAATTAACATGTTCAGATATACAGGATGTTTCAAAAGTCGGAAATAATATTTGAGGTATATCTACCATAAGTAATATTAGATGACTAGTGAAGACAGATTATATCTAAGTACTAACTGTGCCCGCGATTCTGTTTGCTTGTAGGATACCCTATTAATTTATCTAAAATAAATGTATGCCATTTCTCCTTATAACATCAGCTATCTGCCAGTGGAAGTCACGTCAAAATCAGTACAGCCGTGTCTGGGATTACGCGGAACAATAGACATGCAGACAAACAAATAGACTTAAAAATGTTGACCAGTGTTTTCTATATAGTTGGGTAGCGTATATAATTTCATATGTACGAGTATTTAGTAAAAAGGTGTTTGGCCAAAATATTTGTCACGTGAATTTTGCCGCGCTTGAGGGCTTTAGTTGTACACCCGCAGGATAATTAAGTAATTATATTTCAAATGAATCATCTTCTTCAATTTCAGATTACCCTAAGTCAAAACAGCTGGCAAAATTTTATTGAAAATCCGCCATATTGTTTAGTTTCTAACAAAAAAAAATTTACATGTCCTGTCCAAAGTAGTTTTGTAGTTGTGGTGTCTAATTCCTAATGTTTAACCAACCGTAAATTGTCACTTCAAAATTTAATGAATTTCATTTGTAAAGTATCACCGAATCGACCAAGTGTTTCCAAACTCCGTTGTTGGCAAAATCATCCGCTAAACTTGATGGAAGCCATAGACTTTTAAAACGTAAAGCGGGGTGACAGATAAGAGTTATATTATGGCAATGGGAAATAATTGCTTTGAACTTTTGTAACACTCTGTATAATATAATAAAAAAATATGAGATACGCAGTTACTTAATTGTGCTTATGTAATATGTAATGCATGTTTAGTGAAATGTACGTAACGAGAAACTGTTGTTGATCGCGGAGCAGTAAGAGGCGCGAGCGCACGAAATTGGTCGACTTTCGTAAAGAATATTAGAACAACGTCTTAGACATATTGTTTTCTTATATTTACGCGAATACTATACATTGAAATAAAACTATTTTACGGATTCTATCGCGTTTATTTACTATTTTATTTTCCCGAAAGTAAATGAACTTGGATTGTAAGCCATTTAAAAAGTGCTTACTATATACTGTATTGTAAACTAAACTAATAACGATCAAACAGACCGCGCCACCAAAATTTTGCAATTACTAAAATCGACTGTATAAATTGACAAAAAAAGCACATTTTTCAATATCATGGTACGGCATATTACTAGAAAATGTGCTATTTCGAAGCGAAAAGAAAGGTTTGTAATTTAAACATTCTGTGTATGTTTGTATTTACGTATATTCCTCCGTAGCGCCTAAATTATTTGTCCGATTTTGATGAATAAGGTGTCAATTCGTTATTATAGCCCAGGTAACATAGGCTACATTTTAAAAATATTCAATTTAAATCGCTCGCGCCTAAATATTTGGGTCTTTATAGATTTTACTAAAAAAATATATACATGCCTTTTTTCTTAGTTACAACTGCTCTACATAAAGCATTGTATATTGCCCACAACAAAGTCTGTACTGTGCGCGAGTTCTAAGTACAAAAGTAAAAGCTCTACATGGTAGATCGGTCAAGTTGTAGAGCCGTGGGAAACGCGCAGATAAGTACGTAGTTAACTACGATCTCGTGTGAAGTAGATTGTAATCTCAAGAGTCTCTATCTGCGATTACTCTCGAATTACAAACTCTATGCAAAGTTCAGGATTTATTTTCGAATTTTCAATTAATAAAATTCATCAAATAAAATAAGCATTATGTATATCGGAACCAAACAACAATAAATTACCAAAAGATATAAAATATGCAAAATCATTTATAACCTACAAAAGATTCTTAAAAGGACCTCTCACTTTTAGTCCGTAAATGAATATACACCCATTTACGTAGTGATAATAACTTAGCTATCTAGCCTAAGTAAACAACTATGGTCAAGCAACATCATTATTGTTAATACAGTCCATTTTGGTTTTGGTAAACTTGAGTGTACACGCCCCAGTGTGCATTGGTCTTAAATGTGTATACCTAAGCTTACCTTATGAACTAAGCCTGAGCTGTTCTGAATGCTAATTCTACAAACTATTTAGAATGCATATTAGTACACTTGAAATCTTTATATATATAAATCTCCTGTCACGATGTTTGTCCGCGATGGATTCCTAAACTACTTAACCGATTTTAAATTAAATTGGCACACCGTGAGCAGTCTGGTCCAACTTGAGAGATAGGATAGCTTAGATCACAGCAACGCGTGGCCGGGTCTGCTAGTATATTATAAAGATTTATTAGACATCTTGTTGTAATCGTGTCTAGTGTGCTAAGTAGGTACTAGCACTTTCTTACAACCTTGCATAGATTTAAAATGGGTCTAAAAAGTAGTTTTTAGAATAAAAGTCCTTTGCAATGCCAGTGCAAGTTGATTATAAATTACCATAAATATTGGTTTTCAAAGAAGATGGTAAGATTATTTCATAAAAATAAATTATACATCATCACGCCTGTATTTCCCGAAGGGGTAGGCAGAGGTGCACTGTAGTGCGCCCACACTTCGCCGATGTATTTTGGTCCCAATGTAATAGGGGGCGAGCCTATTGCCATTATACCGGGCACATTCCCCCTCAATACGAGGGAGATTTGGGCTATAGTCCACCACACTGGCCCAGTGCGGGTTGGTGAATACACACGCCTTTCTATAGACGTGCAGGTTTCCTCACGATGTTTTCCTTCACCGTTCAGCAAGTGGTAATCATTGTTGACAATGACATTCGCACATGAAAATTATCTCACAGGTGCGGGCCTGGGATTTAAACTTGCACCCCTTACGTTCAAGGCGGCGTTCTTGCCCACGAGGCTACCACTGCTACTATTTCATAAAAAAACGAATAAACTAATAATAAAAACAAGTCCTTATTACATATATTTTTAGAAGGAATTCTATGCTATTATATATCGAGGGGTGAAAGGCTAATTGACTAAAGCGACACTTTTGGGCGATATTGACTTATATATTTGGAATCAGCGATTTTGTCAGCCATTTTTCAGTCGAATGAGCCTATGCTCTTATTTAAAGTTGAAAAAAATGTTTTGTCTTAACGTGCATATTTACGCAAGCCTTTACGGAGTATCAACCAGTGAATCACCAATTGTTCAGAGCTAACAAAGGCTTAATTATTTGTAATTATCATTGTTTTATTGCAAACCTAATGATCTAATCATAAACGTACTCAACTAATAAACATATCAATTTAAAAATGAAACCGTTTGTTAGTTTTACCGATCGTATAGCGGGAACGGCTAAACAAACAGAAATAATACAGTTAAAAGAATAAAACATCTGCGCTGATTTTGTAGGTATCATAGAAAGCTATACTTAACTCAATATAGTCTTCTTATTTTGGTCAGGTGCTGGTCTGGCTCCACAGGAACTCATTTAAGGGATGTTAGCTATTTGTCCCCATATAGTTTGAGCAAGACAGCAATATTTTTGGTGTCAAATATAGATTGTATACATACAATTTTTAGTAGACGTTGAAGTTCTACTTATATGCCTGCCAAGTAACCAGTTTGATAATTTTAATCCGTGAAGATTTGTTAATAGCATGTGACTACATATTTGTATAATAATAGAATAATACCTACCATTTGTCTGTATATCTTCCTAACAATAAATAACAATACAGGTCTGCCTATCCTCTACAGAAATATAGATGACAGTAGCTGGTATCTCGTCATGTAAAACTTAAACTTCAAGTTCAAAGGTCACTATTTACTGATCCAATACTGATCGTACACTAGTGTATTGATAGTTCGATTAATAGTTTTAACGCCCTGCAACGATTGGAGCGAGCAAATTGTCTCAACTTTTCAAGTACTAATGTGAGAGAGCGAATCGGTGCGACATAATCTGTGCCCAAATATTGTTATTGATCACGTGTTAGCCCTGCAAGGCCCTAGGCGTCCGCTAAGAACGAATTTAATTCTACGCGTGCGCAGCTGTGGGATACATCTAGGACATTTATAGACTACCAAGTGTCTGACTGATATTCGCTACTCGGTAGCGACACCGCAATTGTATAGTTCTACTAATACTATACATGTGAAAGTTTGTGAGGATAGGTGTATGTTTGCTACTCTTTCACGCAAAAACGACTGATCGGTTATTGATGGAACTTAACAGTATTATTGTTTATACATCAGAATGATATATAGGCTATGGTGTAAAACGATATTGAAAAATCGAAGTCTGCGTGTACGAAGTCGCGGGTAATAGCTATTTTTTTATAAATACCTGCGGAGGCGTGGCTTTTACCAAAGAAATATGATCATTATGCTAATTGACACAGAGTCCATTTTGGTATTGGCAAAATTTAGACGCGTGACTTTAGACGCCCCAGTGTGCGGGCTTAATGGTCGTTGAACGGACTATTACTATTCCAGGCCTTAAGCTTTATTCAGACCAACTTTAACATTCCAGTTTCTAGACACAAGATTACAAAACACTTATCATGCACCCAATGTTGCGGTGTTGTAACTAAACAGACTAGACTACAGGGTGTATCAGTAGTCCGAAATGTTTTTTTTGGTACTGTTTTGATGGTGAAGATGGAGAAGCAGCAGGGTATTCTTCAATGAATGATTTTAATTTTCTTACAAAAATTCCTTCATTTTTTTACTGAAATTAGCAGACAATTTTTCAGACGTTAAGTCTTCATTTTTAAATTTTGCATTACGTCGCAAGTTTGCATTTTGGCACAGATAAAATTGGTCGTAGATAATAATAGATGACGTGAGGCGCTTCTATATCTATGGTTGCTTGTTGTGTCTTCGATGCCGTAGATGTCGCTACTGAATAGGTACATATACGACAGCTACCAACTATTTTTTTTAATGGGACTAATCCCGCCACACATTCCCACCACTGTTACTCTTGTAAGCCAGGATCGATAGCGGTGTCGATCCTGGCTTACAGGGGTAAGACTCCTTGCGCTAGTCCGACTCCCACTTGGCCGGTTTTTTATACCATTCGGTTGTAAGCCCGATACTCATGCAAACGGTTAAGTATTATTTCTGACTTCTGAAACAGCCTGTATATTCGAGATAAACCTGGGGCCAGGCAGACTAGTGATGTGAATAGATAGAGCGAGATACAGTGGCGAAATTACGCATTGTCTATACAACAATGCCGATTGCGATATGCGCGGGCGCCGAGGAAGTGTTACGCAATACTACGTTAACATTATCTTGATCGTTCAATTAAAATTGAAACCTCGCTCGAATGAAATAAGGTCGATTTTTGAATTTGAATTTGAACTGAAATTAATATGTTTTAGCTGGATATAAATTTATGAATATGGTCGGAAGACCCGCAAATCTGAGTCATAAATTGTATTGGTTAAGGTAGATATTTGAAAGGAGGTATTAAAGTGATGCTCTTAGTGTGTTATTAGCAATAATATGTCAAAAATAATTGATCTGACATATAAATTTGAGCTTTAGCGGCGGTGTACAAAGTTGTTTTTTTAAATTATTTTTGAGATTGATTACCATATTTTAGCGTAAGTGATGTTCTGATAGTGGTGTTGCCATAGTCAATTAGAGCTATATCGCGTAGGCGTGTGTGACCAACCTATTATATTCTAAATATTAAATTGTAGGCGGTCATAATGTCAAGGACTGTTAATTGTAGAGTATTTGTAATAATAAACAATATATCATCACGCTTGTATTCCCCGATGGGGTAGGCAGAGGTACACTGCAGTGCATCCACATTTCGTCGATGTGTTTTGGTTCCAATGTAAAAGGGGGCGAGCCTATACCTGGCACATTCCCTGCCCATACGAGGGAAATTTGGGCCTTAGTCCACCACGCTGGCCCAGTGCGCGTTGTTGAACTTTACATGCAATGCATGCAATGTTTTAAATATAACACTAAATAATTATTACAAGAAAAAGTACGCTTATTGACCTACTCTAATAATGTGGCGCATCCTTTAAAATTTACCCTGATGCTAATGTGGCGCCACCCATAATTAATGCATTTCGACCAATACACTGATGATTCTCCTTACCTCTACCCTCCATACACAAGAACAAGCCGTCACCATAGATAAGTATTTCAAAATACGTCATAACTCGTCGCTGTGGCCTACAAGGCTGCTCAGTGGGTAAGTACGCGCCTATTCATGCTTAATAAATATTTAGGCTTAGTTAAATTATTTATAATTTTCTAGATCAGTCAATGATTATATTAGGGTAATGTAATTTTAATAACATCATTACTTTATAATCTACGTAATCTATCAACATCTAATACTCTAATCAGATCAAAATCATTTTTTTTTTTTATTAGTGTAGCCCAAAAAGCACTTACAAATAGTCAGATTTTACCACTGGTTCGGAATGCTGCTTCCACTGAGAAGAGCCGGTAAGAAACTCAATGGTTACTCTTTTCAAAATGATAATTGCGAGTAATACATTCTTAGGAGCAGCAATGCCATGAGAGCAGACCGATACTAGAGAAGAATTATACTCACGGCAGTCTAATATTAAATACAAATATAGTCTTTACGCTTAGGAAGCTAGTACAGTAAGGTGCGTCTACTCCCATTTACAATGAAGGGATTATTCTAAACCACAGATGGTTATAGAAATAATTACTTTGGTATGATGCCTTCAACGCACTATGGGAGAGTAGATGGTAAGTCATTAAGAGGAAAATGGTTGGACCAGTCCTCGCGAGTAGAAGCTTATCAAACTAGAGTATTAAGGTTACAATTTAAAAAAAGCTCGTAGGAATAACAACTATAAAATCATCAGAACAGAGTTTACTTTACTATGTGTATAGGTGTTTGATTGCAGTGGTAGCCGAGTGGTCGAACGCACGCTTTGCAATCAAAGTGCGCAGGTTCTATCCCCGGCTCGCACCTCTGGGTTCCATGTGCGAATCTCATTTTCATCTGAGATTATCACTTGCTAAGAAACGGTGACGGAAAACATCGTGAGGAAACCTGTGTGCCCGGTATAATGGCAATAGGCTCGCCCCCTATTACATTGGGACCAAAATACATCGGCGAAGTGTGGGCGCACTGCAGTGCACCTCTGCCTACCCCTTCGGGGAATACAGGCGTGATGATGATGATGATGTGTTTGATTGAAGTGATTAAGATCTACAGTTCACTGAAGATAATCACATGAAAAGTTACGTAATGTATTACACATAAAGATCAAATTGAATGTTGAGTCTGACGTATATAAAGTAATGCAGTGTTCACAGGAATGCCCTGAACATACATTCTTTTTTTTTTGTCATCGTCAGACAACACATACTACTACTACTACAGCCCTCTTAACGTCCCACTGCTGGGCACGGGCCTACCCTCAATGCGAGGGGAAAACAGGCCATAATCCACCACGCTGGCCCGGTGCGGTTGACAGACATCACACATCAATCGAGAACTAGTCAAGTTCCCTCAGACGTGCAGATTTTTCTACAATATTTTCCTTCACCGTTTCATAGCAAGTGATAATCTCGGATGAAAATGAGATTCGCACATAAATCCCAGAGGTGCAAGCCGGGGGTTGAACCTGCACACTTTGATTGCAAAGCGTGCGTTCGACCAGTCGGTAGCCGACTGGTCGACTGTTGTTAACATAACAAAATATTTTATAATAACTAATTTTAGTTTTATTTAGTTCACTCTACATCATTGTGTCCTCGGCTTTACCCTCTCACCCTCGTTTCAGCATAATTGTATCTATCGCGGTCAAAGAGCGGTTACGTAACTAAATTGGTCTTGCGGTTGGACGCATACGTTTGTCTATAGACGCATCTCCAGGGGGGCAATTTTCGCATCATCCGCATTATCTCTAATTCGACATAATATCGAGGGGTGAAAGCCTATTTGACGTAAGCGACATTATTTTAACTTTACAGAAGAACGTCAGCTCTGTTTTTTTCTGAAAAAAAAAAGCTGATTCAAAGTATGTATATAATTCAATATCGCCTAAAAGTGTCGTTTAAGTCAAATAGCCTTTCACCCCACGATAACAATTATGTTGAAACAAAACGAAAAAATGCAACCAATTTGGCATTTTGTTTTCATAATATGTCGAATTAGAGATAATTTTGATTATGCGAGAATCGCTCCCCAGTTATTACAGCCCCGGACAGACTGTTTCAGGATTTTTTTTGCCAATACCAAAACGAACTGTATTCACTCATAGATAAAGTTCATTCTTCAACGAAAATTTATTGAATATTTATTAAATTAAACGTCGAAAGTTCTAGTAGCTAAGGATTGTACCTTTAACCCGATGACAATGTTTACCGTATTTGAAGCTCCAAATAAGCACTGAGTGCTTAGAAATTTATGTTCAGTTTTGTACCTGTAACAAAGTAATATTAACATTAATAAGTATTTAAATAGGTATAGTACCGAGTGGTCGAACGCACGCTTTGCAATCAAAATGCGCAGGTACAAACCCCGGCTCGCGCCTCTGGGTTTCATGTGCGAATCTCATTTTCATCCGAGATTATCACTTGCTAAGAAACGGTGAAGGAAAACATCGTCAGGAAACCTGCACGTCTATAGAAAGGCGTGTGAAGTTCACCAACCCGCACTGGGCCAGCGTGGTGGACTATTGCCTGAATCCCCCTTGCATTGAGGTGAGGCACGTGGCCAGCAGTGGGACGTTAAAAAGGGCTGTAGTAGTAGTACCGAAGGGGTATGCAGAGATACACTGTAATACACCTACACATTGCCGATAATTCATTACAGTAACAAAACAACCTAATCAGTAAAAAAACTTCATATATCAGTATTCAATATATAAAAGTAAATAAAAATGATGAGTCCGTTTGTAATATCAAACTAAATGCATATGGCAGTATAAACGATACTAATAACGAAAATGCAATTTTTAAAATGTTCGCCTGTCTGTCTGTTTGTTCGGGGTAAACTTCTAAACGGCTGAACCGATTTCGATGCGACTTTCATTGACACATATCACTTTCACTCACACACTGATGTCCTGAGGAGTAACTAATACTACTTTTATTTTAGAAAAAGAATTAGGGTTCCGCGAGATAAACATAAAACCCATTTTTCCAGGTAATCTCCCTAAATTCCACGAGGGACAGCTAGTCAATACTATTAGAGATAGTGGTAAGGTCTCCGTATCCAAAATAACTCTTACTTTTACTACGTCGTTAGCGTTACGCAACCAGCGGCTTCATTAGTCACTCGCATTGTTTCTAGTTTGTTTTATTGTATTGTAACTGCTCTCTTTGTTGTCCCATCGTCCATTCATGAATAATTCGCATAGTTTTCGTTTATTTTAGGATTCCGTAGCTCAAAATAATAAAGGAACGTTTATAGGATCACTTCATTGTTCGTCTGTGTATCTGTCTGTCTGTCAAGGCCGTTTTTCTCAGGAGTACGTACTAGTATCAAGTTTAAATTAATATCAAATTCGTTAATCATTCATTATTCAAATACGTTAAATTAATCTCAAATTCCTTGGAGTTGTAAAAAGTCAAACTTTTAAGTCAAAATATGCCGTACATTTTGACTATTGCAAGGGAATAAAACTCTATAGGGTACTTGTTGACCTCGCATCATGAAATTTGCTAACAAAGTCTTTCTTATAGCACAAGTAAAGGGAAATATCTGAAAACCGTAAATTTGTAGTTACATCAAGAACGTTTTTTTTTTCGATCAAAAACTTATATATCAAGTTTGTACGGAACCCTCGATGCACGAGTCTGACTCGCACTTGGCTAGTTTTAGTTTAATATTTTTGGCGTTACGTAATAGATACCAAATTGAACATTTTCGGCATATTCATGTCAAAATGAGCATTTTGGAATAGACAATAAGCTTTTATTATTCGTGTAACAAATAATGACAGCTGTCATTTCAAATATTTATTTCATGTAGTAATGTATTCAATTAATTTAATGTACCTATATATATTACAAGGATTCGCATGGCATCACAAATAATGGCGATTTATTAATGTATAGTACAGTCAGCATAGGAAATTAAAAGATATAAATTCTATAAATATTTGATTTACCAAGGCAGACAATTTGATCCTGTTCAAAAAATTATGTCATCACATTGATTTAAAAAAAAACCACGAAAACCAATTATATTATGAAGTATGGTAACCTCAATGTGTTTATAAGACAAAAAAAAATGGACCGCAATTGGTCACATTGGAGAATCTGACTTACGTCATAGAGTATCTAGAGTACCCACAACAACTCCACTCTTCGTATAGCTCTGTGGCGATTTTTCCGCCATTTTTGTTATATCATGTACCTGTAGTATACGGCAAATATATGGGAAAACAACAATGGCGGAGTCAGATAAATCAGAAAAATTTACCGCAGCGCGGGCTCAAAATGCCATCTCCGTTATAATATCTCCATGACGTACGTTGACGTCAAAGTCACACACAAAATTGAACCTCCTCCTTTTTTTAAGTCAGTTATAAAATAAAAAATAAGCAATGTGTATAGCCTTTTCGCTGCCAACAGTACACGCAAACCAAACAATGCATGGAGCATTACACTTTGACCGCTATTATTAATCGCACTCATTTCCTGCCACCGCCATTCCTGGTGACCCCTGTGTTATTATAATTTTGTATATAAGTATCACATACTACGGAATTTAAATTGGATAACCCACCGGCCTTCGTGGTATTATAAAACATAAACCTTTTTTAAAAACAAGCTTTTATTTAATTACCATTACCATTAATAATTTTTTTAATCATTTGGATTTAATGTGATGTTGTATTAGTTTTCGTATTCTCCTCAGCAAGCCCTTTTATTTGATACCCATAGCGTGGTAGTGCAGAAAAAAATAACTAGTCTGCCATCTTCGATGATCCGCCACATATTGGAATTAGAATGACGTCCCATAGCTAAGCATGCATTGTCATCCAAAATAAGCGTGTATAGCAAATTTCAGCTCAATCAGTGAAAGATAACTGATCTAAAATTCAGTTGCAAGATTCCACCGGACATATACGTTGCAAGCATAATTAGACATAATAAAGCTTGTAAAAATATAGATAAAAAATAAAATATAGATTAAATTTTGAACGCCTGTTAATTTATCTAACTTTTTCTATCACAAAATTAGAATAAAATATTTACATATATACGCTTTGACGACCCTAGGCATCGTTAGTTTGGTTGTCTGTCCCTTCGATTACGTTAATCTTTAGATTCAAAAGTAACCGATTTCTAAATTGTGTTGTGCTACATTTTAAGAAAAACTGTTCATGTAAAAATGTTACACAGTAGACAAAAGGTACGAAAACATTCTTAAAATCAGTTCTGATTTCACATAATCGTTTTGAATTGTCTAGATAAATACATAAGGGTTCGTTTAAATGTAGAAAGGTTTATGAGTAAAGTTTGTACCATTGCTGGAGGTCTCGCTCACCTTTAAATAAAAGTTTCAAAGGTATCTATAACTTGTTTAACACAGTTAATTTGCGTTCGACCCACGCGTCTCTATTTTCACTTTCCCTTGCATTAACCAAAAATACGTCACGGCCTAATGACATGCTCGTACGGTAATACCAAGTCAAATGTCAAGATGATTTGGTGATACGAAGGCAAACAGTCTAATGATCATTCGTAACACGTAACTTACACGTTTAGCGTAAACGTTGCAATATAAGGGCACATACGGAAGTTGCCTTGTCGAGCGAAGACTTGAAATATCAAAAGTATTTCGTTGTCAAATTATTCTACGAACATTGAGTATTTATGTAATATTATTTGATCTCGCGACTTAGTACGTGCGAAATTTATGGATCCTAATTATTTTTAAATTTCTTATTTACTATTTCCGTAAGAACCTTTTACAAAGTATTAGAAAACATAAATAAAGATGAATCAAATCGGTCTCAAGTTATGGAGTGGCCACGGGAAATAGGGTTTATTTTTTAGGGTTTCTTACCTAAATAAATCACTTCGTTGTCTGTCTGTCTGTATGTTATGTATATTATAGATACACATCATTGGAATAAGGCGTGACCTGACTGACAGAGCGGTGTCATGACGCGGTTCTGCCTCGCTTATGCACAGCGGGACGGGACACGGCTTCACGCTTCGTAAAAATGTGTACTTAATTGCCTCTATTAAACTCGGATCATAACTAAGGCTGACGCCACACGAAACATGTGCCCAGATACCTAAGACTATTAAAACTATCATATTATCACTATTCTTTAATTTTTGGTGCCAATGTCTAATGTCTACACTGGTTGTATTTTAGCTATCATTGATGGGAAATGTTTTTTACGCATTACAAAGTGGAGCCTTTGTAAATTCACAATTTTATTATAGTCGTAGTAGACTTGAAGTCCAGTAGACCAGGTTCCCTATAACTATCATTGTGGAGTTACTATCTACTGTACTGTCTACTGTATTAAAGGAAGGCTAAATATTAAAAAAAATGCTCAAAATAAAGTAGCCCAATAAGAAGATTAACAAACATAAAGAATAATAGTAAAATTCTAGTAAATAATTGCCGAAATTCGACTATGAAGCAGTGCTAATACTTTATAAACTTTCTTCTTCAGTGCAAAGCACAGTGCTTCTTTTGGTAAACCCTCCTACAGGTCTTAGGGGACTTAGGGCCCAGTATGGACATATAGCGTCTCTATATTACCGGTAAGGAAACCCGTCACACTGAATAGGGAGATGCATTCAGCAAAGCACCAAACCTGTCTGCTTCGGCCCTAAGAAAGCAATCGTTTCCAACGTCCTTGCTTTCTCTGTTTAGAACCGTTGCGGTAGGCTTTCTATATTCCGTGATAATTGATAACTTGGACAGACACTTCCGCTGTGTTCACAGTTCAATGAAAAACACGGCTTCTTCCCTCTTAATACAATTTATAAGCACAATTGTTACTTGTTTTTTTTTGCATTAAACTTCCACAGATGATAACAATATATAAAAAAAAAACATAGGGTAGAATTGAGAACCTCCTTCTTTTTGAAGTCATTCCCACTACTGTTACTCCTGTAAGCCAGGATCGACAACGGTATCCAGAAGACATCGAGGTTTGAGACGACGCGAGCGAATTCACGACTAGTCGCGTGGAAACCATAAGGTATCCAGAGTACGTATAACGACTCCACTCTTCGTATTACTCTGAGGCGATTTTTCCGCCATATTTGTTATATATGCGTATATTGGCGTATAATACAGGAACATGAGTCCTGTATTATACGCCAACTGTATGGGAAAATAAAGATGGCGGAGTCGGATAAACAAGAAAAAATTACCGCACCGCGGGCTCAAATGCCATCGCCGTTATATTATAATATCTCTATGGTGGAAACGGTTAACTTAATCTTTTTTATATTAACACAGAGTACATTTTCAAACCAAACCTTTATTGGTATAATCTATGTAATGTCACATAGGATTTTACACTAATTTCCATACAATAAATAATTAAGTACAAGTTACTGGCGCTAAGTGTACCTAGAAGGGCGCGGGCGCTGGCCTGCTTATTTATTTACAAGCTTCCACCGCGGCCCCACTCGGATGTCCGCTCGTGTATAAAGTATGCAAGCTTACGAAACGAGTGTTTCCTCTGAGAAATAACATGCGTTGAGTGAGACTGTTATTTTAGGACCATGATCAATTATTTTGGACACTTACATTTTCCAAGGCGGTAACACTCCGCTTTCATAGCAACAATATTGATATTACAACAATACTGGTAAAGAGGCAGTGATGGTGGGGCTGTTATTGATTTCTTTACTTTCAAGGTACGATGTTGACTTTTTAAAAAAGAACGAGACATTTAAAACTTGAGACGTGTCAAGGGACACCCGGATGGAACCAAGTTCCTTTTGAAATAAAAAAAGCAAAACAATTGTACACATACACATACACACACATCGAAATCGGAATCGAAATCGTTACATAAATGTATTCAATAAAAATCACACACACATATGTAAAAGTGTCGTACAATAAAAAACACACACACAAAATGTCGTTACAAAAAGTGTCGTTACAGTCTTATTTTTTTCCGTCTAGCCCCCTTTCGCAACGCGTGATAAGGAACTACGTTCCAAAAATAGAACTGTTATAAGGTTACCTGTTAAGGTTAAGTTCAAAAGAAAAGGCTAAAGCGAAGCAATTACCAAAAAAAAAACCTTTATCAACTCATTCAAAAAGTATATTTTTCAACGAATGTCTTCGATGACGAGTGCGAATGTTGAAGCGAGGTCTCATGACTTCTGCCACAGAAATTCAAACTTTATAAATATTTTAACAGGATACATTTTCAAATAAAGTTTAATTAATTTGCTCGACCAAATGACAACAGGGCGTGGGAAGTTCCATATTTGAAGTAAGAAATCTAACTATTATAAAAAATAATATGTTTGTTTAAAAATTATACACCTTACAATAAAGTGCGTAGCGACCTATTTAAATTTTACAGAATAATGGTTTCTATTATCAAGTTATTAAGGCTTACAAAGGAGTGTGCTATATGTAATATAAATGTGAGTACATTATTGTACTCTCTCTCTAAATGGCACTAATCAAATCGTGACACTTTCTATCACTTGCCAAGCCTTTGTGGAGTAGAAAACGACATTAGTTGTAATGGGATGACATAAATATAATCTGTATATTGTGGGATGAATATTGTTGAAACCGTTTTATCACGTGAGAGTATTCTCACGTGATAAAACGGTTTCAACAAGTATTTGCTAAATTTTAAGAAGTAACAAAAACATGGAATCTCATAGGATTTTTAAAAAGTAAATCACATCTGCCGCTTGCCGGATGCGTTTTGGGCAAAAGTAACCACGGAATAGCTCCCAAACAGCGGGAGTCGGCAACGCGGCAGACCCAAGAATAGATAGATGCTGGGATGAAATACAAACAATTAGTTTTTGCTTTAATTGTGTCTGCTGATACTAACAAACAGCAGAACAAAACGCTTATTAAAGGTAATGATTTTTTTTCAAATTAACATGATCTTTTCAAATTTTGAAAAAAAAACAAATCGTTATGCCGTATTCAGAATGAATTCATTATTCCATAAATTGTATTGATAAATGTTGAAGCCATACATTTCCCATAAGTAAAACAGATGTGATATGTATCTATGTGCATATGAGATAAAGGTGGAAATTCTCGAAATGTTATAGTCTTAACCAGGTTAGCCTCAGTTGGTAGAGCATGTATATAAGTAGATTCGTCGATACTTGTTATGGAAGCCGGACCGGACGTGACTTGGTATGCGGTAACTAAAGTCCCAAGGTTTTAAAGAGTCCCAAGCACACTGGGGCGTCAAAACGCACGCGTCGACATTTTTTCCAATACTAAAACAGGCGGTATTAACTTATGGACAAAGCTCATTATTCAATAAAACATGAGCTAATTTTGACGTGTAATCACGTAGCGTTTACCACATAGAGTAACTGGAGAACCCATATCGATTAGGTACACACTGCGTATGGCTCTGCGGTAATTTATATAACATCCGCCATTGTAGTTACCTGTAGTATATTGATTTACACCTTAGATACTTAGGCTTCCCGCGCACTAGACAGCCATGGCTCCCCGAGCTCCCTGGTTCAGTCTGGGGACCATCTCTCTGTTCGACCAAAGCATCCCTTGGGCAAACCGCGTCAAATATCTAGGTGTCACTTTTGACAAGTCCCTTACTTTCGGTCCCCACATTAGAACGGTGAGCAACCGAGCAGCTTTTGTGCTCGGTCGCCTTCACTATTTGATCTGCAAGCAGAGTAAAATGTCCCTTAGAAATAAGGTGACACTTTACAAAACATGCATCCTCCCCATTATGTCATATGCCAGTGTGGTTTTCGCTCACATGGCGAAGACACACATCAACCGCCTGCAAGTAGTGCAGTCCCGGTTTCTCCGTAGGGCCGTAGGTGCCCCGTGGTACATACGGAACGTAGATCTTCATTCCGACCTTGGCCTCTTCTCAATTCGAAAACACTTAAAAATAGCGTCCGAACGCTATTTTAAAAAAGCCGCGTCGCATTTCAATCCTCTAATTGTCGCCGCCGGCAATTACGAGCCAGACCCCGCGCACACATCATCAACTCGTCGCCGCCGTCCGCGGCACGTGTTGATTGATCCTCCCGACACGATCACCGCCCTCCTCGACCCGGGCGTTGAGAGGGCCACCAACACACCTACACCAGCCTCAAACAGACACCGATCTCGCCGGCGAGGTCGAGGAACCCCCTCTTCCGCTCGTAGGTGCATCTTTGCACCTAGGAGCGCAGTCACTACCACTCCCCTCACGGTAACTGCCCAGGTGCCCGAGGTCGTGCCCTCTGTGGCGCCCTTGAGCTAGTTGCCACCCCTTTTCGCCCTTAAGGCCTTGGTTGGAGTGCATTCTGCGCTCGCCACTCCTCCGGTAAAGCTGTAAAGGCCACCTCACGGCCAACAGTGTAAGTCCTTCAAAAAAAAAAAAAAACAGCCATGGCTGCGCAGCCAGGCTGTGGCCGCCAGTTGAACATATGACGTTGTATGGGAGCCCGCGCACAAGGCAGCCACGAAATTCTATTATTATTCTGGCTGCCGCAGCCTGGCTGTGCAGCCATGGCGGCCTAGTGCGCGGGGAGCCTTACTTGAGCCGGCAACAACATAGGGTAACTGCCATGGCAGATGTCAGATAAAAGTCAGAAAAATTTGCCACAGGGCGGACTTGATTGGGCAACTTCGTTTTACTCTATAGTTTACCATAGTACCTAATTATTTAAGTATATTGTAGTTCCTTTTGGTATTGACAAAAAACCTATGCACGCGTCCTGACGTTTGAGTGTGTTTGGGGCTTAATGCTGTCCAATATGACATTATAATAACATGTCGGAAGCACAATAATACTGAAAAGGTCAAAACAATAGACACTCATCAACACTACTTCTTATAAATCATCACAACATTTCAGAGGAATATGACCTCTATTGCATCTAATATGATAATTACATCTCATACAATCGTTTGCGTCGTAATTTTAAATTTGCACGCTTAAATCGTTTAAAACGTGGTAATTCAACTGGTCTTGATTATTTCTGCAGAGTTAGAAAGTTCACGTTAAAGAAGTTTTGGCAATTTTATAAGTAGTAATTCTGCTGCATTCTCGTCTAGCTCTTGGACTATGTTTAGTTTGATGGCTAAAGAATCAGCGTCATTTATTTCTGAAAGTTCTTATTGATATTAAATAATATCGCTATAAAGATATCGTTACAATAAAGTTTATTCATATTTAAAGAAATAAGGAAGTGTCCGATTATACTACTAATAACGAAATAATATTATTGTAATAATGCTTGTAAGTTATCAATACTAATATTATAAAGATTTATATATTTGTATGTAACGAATTAACTTAAAAACAACTGGACCGATTCCAAAAATTATTTTACCGTTAGAAAGCTATATTATCACTGAGTAACATAGGCTATATTAGAAACCCATGCGAAGCCGGGACGGACCGCTAGTTAATTACATTTATACGATTGTGTTAATAAAATATTACAATAATTTTAGTATGCTAGGTTACGGAATAGTAGGTGATGTTTTGGTCTGGTGGCGTAGACCGCTTGATTGACTGCACCGGGTTCGATTCCCTTCAGTGACAAATTTCAGAAATTACTTTTTTGGAATTTGCCCTCGTCAGGGTAGCTGGTATCACCCTTAGTCCATTGTATGGTACCTACCCTAATTAGTACTTTGCTTAGTTTGGGATCATGCTTAGTTGTCTGGCGATATTTATATTTATTTGTATAAGACTACTTTAGACTACTTTGCCACCACTTAATGATTTCTTTATAAAGGCCCATACTTGTTTTAACCCAACTGCGAACTGTTCCTGCCCATATATCACCAGAGTCGCACATGCTCTATATTTAGGAGTCCACATAGACCAAAATCTGAAATGGGAACAACATATAAATATCCTATCGGGCCGGCTCAGAAAACTAATTTATATTTTCAAAAACTTAAGACCTGTCGCAGACCTCCAAACTTTAAAAATTAGCTATTATGCTTTGTGTGAATCCTTATTGACCTATTGCAACTTATCTTGGGGTGGGGCAGCCAAAATCCTCCTTTTAAAATTAGAACGCTCTCAAAGAGCAGTTCTTAAGGTGATCATGAAAAAACCTTTCCGATACCCCACAACCCAACTTTATAAGGACATCTCGATTTTGTCGGTCAGAAAGCTATTTATAGTGAATGTTATACTTAGGACTCATACAAACTTAAGGTTTGACCCTACTATCTTCAGTCGCAAACGCAGACACGATATAGTTTGCCCAACCATTCCTTGTAGAACTAAATTGGTGAAACGCAGTCTTAATCACATAAGTGGTTACTTATACAACAAAATTAATAAAACACTGAAAATTTATCCACTTACTAAATACAAAGTAAAAAAGACACTTACAGACTGGCTGCTTTCGCTCGACTACGACACTACCGAGCTTCTGCTGAATTGAGTAATTTCTTTTAGATACCTTTGCTCATTTACCCCAATCCAACAAAATTCTGTAAACCAAACCTATTTACCCACCCCCTCCCTCCCTCTATCACATATCACATAAACACACCACTACAATTTCCACACCACACTCACCTTACACTCAAACTTACATTCGCACTATACCTTTGCTCATTTACCCCAATGCAACAAAACTGAACCTATCTATCTACCCCTTACCTCCCTCCATCACATAATTACACCATTACAATTCTCACACCACACTCACCATACACTCATACTTACATTCGCACTACACTCACCTTATACTCAACACAAGTTTAATTAATTTATAGTCTTTTGTTAAATCTAAGTTTTTATTATCCTTTGTAACTTTTAATCTGAATCCCAATCCGCTACAGTAAAACTAGTTTGGGATTCAGAACTACCAATGTTTTGTCACATATAACAGCCATATGTCAACAGTTAGTACCACCTCGGTGACATCCAGAATACCCGTGACACAGGTTAAATCCTAGTTCGGGATCTGGTCGTTGTCTGGTTGTACTACAACAATGTTTTATAGTGTATATTTTAAGATGTGGCAATGTATCAATAATTATTATTATTATTTATTATTATTAAGACGGCTGTAGCAGACATGAGACCAATTTTGGTCCAATTTTTATTGGACCCTTTTTGTCACATTTAGGTATCTATACTTTCTAATATCATTACTGAAATAGTTATGAGATGGAAAACTCTCAAAGTACGTACAACAATACAACGCGAATCAAGATCAACAGTTCACTTTACTTATTTCAATGTCACAGATTAGAAAAAAACTCTATGAATGACAGTTCCCAGAGCAACAATGGAACGCCTTGGCGTTTTTGCGGCATGTGTGGTTGGCACGCTTCGCACGACATTGCGACATTTTCGCTAATCGGCAGGAAAACATAACTTTTTAGTTCTTATCTATTATTATAACTAGCTGCGCCCGCGATTTCACTCGCGTGGAATTTAGGAAAAGAAGTAGCATAAGTTATTTATATTATATATATATATACACATAATGGGTTAGATAAATACATACTATACTAATGAGATGATTCTGCTAACATGTTTTCAGTTATGTGTTCGCGCGTTCCCTTTTTGAAGGCGAAGCGATTCTTTGTCATCCTAAATTCAGGAGGAAGATTATTGCAAAGAAGTATGGATTGCACGAGTAATGCAGAGTGAATAAAGTTAGAACGGTGAAACGGACACTCAACAAGACGATTCTGGGAAGAGCGAAGATTTCTACTGTGATCAGAACTTAGATATTTAAATTGAGAAGATAGGTAGGTAGGAGAAGAAGGGGACTCAAGAAGAGAATATAAAATAGTATGCGCTCTCATGTTCTTTCGCTGTCGAATCGGTAACCACTTCAGTCTAGAGTGATAAGTAGAAACATGGTCATACTTACGGAGATTGAATACGAATCGAATGCAGTTATTCAGAAGTCGGTCAAGTTTATTGAGTAGTTCTGCATTCAGGTCAAAGTAGCACACATCACCATAGTCGATTATAGGGAAGATTAAAGCTTGCACGAGAAGTATTTTGGTTTTAGATGGCAGAAAGTGTTTCAAGCGATAGAGCATCCGCAAGATACCTGTGACCCTTTGGCTATTCATTCACAGAAATTATACGATTAGGTACGTCAGATGATAGAATACGTCCGCACTGTTCCGTACAACTTCTCACCTTTCTGCTTAGTAATATTGGCATGTTAAGCCTCCATATTAGAGACTAGCTGCAATTCACCCAATAAGGTTAAATATTTTTTGGACGTAATTTTGACCCTGTGAGGTATTTGCACTTTTATCAATTTTTTATAGGCTTTCTATGTCCCACTTCTGGGCAAAAGCCTCCCCTTTACTTCTCCACCCATCTCGGTCCTGAACTATTTCCTGCCACGATGTCTCCAAAGGTGTTCAAATCATCTCACCACCTCTTCCTTGGTCGACCTCTTCGTCGGCACTTTTAAAATAGGGGATGTTTCTTCGTGAATATAACGACTAATAAAGCTACGCTTTTACTCGTATTTGACGGACGCGTCTTTTATTTTATCCTTCCTATTGTCTTTGATTAAAAAAATACTGCTACTAAATGTTGGTACACTGGTAACAAAACGACAGATGTCATTTGAAAATGAAGAGGTCGTAAGAACAGCGTTCTGCTTATCAACAAAGATGTAAAACACCGTGAAGCTCAATTCGCCGCGTCCACTGACAACATTAGTTTTGGTCAAAAGAGACAAATTTACAATGAGCTGTGACAAAGAGAACACTCAGGAATAAAAAGTCATATTAACGTCTTTATTATCGTCGCCTAAAAGTCTATAATTAAAAAACACAGGAACGAAATTAATGAGATGATGATATTTAATGAAATACATATAATTTAAGGAATAACTACGATTAGCAGCTATTTAGCCTATTGGCAAATATTTCAGGTAATTAATAGCAGCAAAAAATTCAATAAATACACATTATAAATAATAAATGAATGGCATCCGCCATCTTTATCACTGTCATCACCCATATTAATAATAACTAGGTGTGCCCGCGGTTTCACCCGCGTTTATGATCACTGTGTCGTCGTAGCGTGATGTTATAAAGTCGATAATCTTCCTCAATAAATAGAAAACCGGCCAAGTGCGAGTTGGACTCGCACACGAAGGGTTCCGTACCATTATCTATAAAAAACGGAATAAAAATCACGTTTGTTGTATGGGAGCCCCCTTAAATAATTATTTTATTCTGTTTTTTAGAATTTGTTGTTATAGCGGCAACAGAAATACATCATCTGTGAAAATTTCAACTCTCTAACTATCACGTATCATGAAATACAGCCTGGTGACAGACGGACGGACGGACGGACAATGAAGTCTCAGTAATAGGGTTCCCGTTTTACCCTTCGGGTACGGAACCCTAAAAACCAAACAAACAAACTCTTGAACTTTATAATATTTGTATTGATGTGTATTTATTGAATTTGTTTGCTATTAATGACATAATTTTGGCATTGGCTAATCGCAGGGTGCAGCCATTCCTCATCTTATTCCATTGAAATTTCATCATATCATTCGAAAAACCGAAAAAATGTTTACCCGTTAATATTCTTTGTTTCCCAGAAACCGTTACAAAAGAACATTATGATTCACGTTCACAACACTGAAATATTCTACAGTCGTCTCTCAAATATCGTATTTTATAATTTAATTTTGTGTAAAAACTGTAAATGGCAGATGTTTCGAAACTGAACTTGCGAAACCCACTCTGTAACAGATGCACTTGGGATGCAAATGCCGTGAAATCGACATTATTCGAAGTGTTATTTGTATATTATTCATATGGTTGATGTATTTTATATATATACTAATATTATAAAGAGAAAAGATTTGTATTTTTGTATGTAATTAATAAAAACTACTGGACCGATTTCAAAAAATATTTTGCCATTAGAAAGCTATATTATCATTGAGTATCATAGGCTGTATTTATTTATCCTAAAATGTTTAAAAAAAAATTCACCCGTGCTCGTAGACAATATCTTCAGACAACACATATTCATTGTATGAACTCAAACTAACCATCACTTGCTGGGAGCGATCCCAGTTCCACCCAAACCACGGCCCCAACAAGTCCCCTCACACTATCGTTGTTGAGCTAATAGCACTTCATTGTCTAAGGGCGTGCTAAAACAACTTTTGCCAATGGGTGCTAGAATATGCCTAGTGTAGACTTTAGACATTGTCACCTTAACACGTTCGCTGCGTCCTTTTTTTAGTGTACTTTCAGCTGGTGCGTCATGAGGTCATATTGACTCATAGAGGTACTAACTTTGTGAGCGCTGTGCACTGGATGAAAGTTCGCCATGAGTCAATATGACCTCACGACGCAACGAACGTGTTAAAGCCATTAGCAAGCATTAGACTAATCATATTCTAGCTACCATAGATAATACATGTTGTGTTTATGCCTTAAAAATTGAAGGCATAGCAATGCCACAATGAGAGTTTTAGCAGATTTAGGGAGCAGGGAAAATTTTGGAGGAACAAGAGGAACAAGGGAATTGAATATGCAACCGTCGGGTGCAGAGTTCCTACAAGATTTTAATATTTTTTTGCAATATCACCAGTGTCGTAGGAAAGGTATCTACAAACAAATAACTTCTAATCCCATCCCATCTGTAACACCTACTCAATTAACCGTTCCGTTAATCTTTTTGTTCTTGATATTTTATCTTTGTATCATGTATTTAAGATATTTTAATAAGAAAACGAAACTATTGAAATCGTAGTTCCATTTTGACAAGTTAAAAACCGAATGTCAAATCGCAAATCTGTGCAATCTTGGTGGCCAGATATACAACACTTTGAGCACACTTTTATATTATTATGTAATTAATTAATTTGTGGGCAACGGGGTTGATTACTCTTAAATTTCGATGTGTAGTATAAGTGGTATCAGAATTAATAGCAGAGTGTAATTGCAGAGTTTGCTCTTATAAAAAAAAAAGGAATTTCTAATACCATAGAAAACGTAAGATCTGTTAAAAGTTGATAGTAATTAAAGCGTGCAATATATATACAATGGAGTTAAGTAAAGTGAAAATCACCGCGGCATGGGGTGGTGCAGATGACAATAACTATTCACCACACTTTCCCGTGGACTCGCTTTCGATCGAGGTGAAATGCCATGGTGGGTGGGTTTGAAAGCGTTCCCATGGATTAACAGCTATGATGATAGTTATCGAATATCCAGCCAATGGTTACCTCCAATGGTTTAGCATTACTGTTTTAATATTGCTTTGAGATTTTGACACCTACCCACCTAAAGTATACACTCTGTGAAAACGACTAGTAATGCCAACTGCCATAAGAAAATATACTACCATCGAATATTGTCCTCAAAATTTATATAACTTTTTGAATCCTAAACTTACAGTAGTATTAAAATAAACTTTTGTATGAAACGGTTTTTGTAAAATATTTATTAGTTTCTATTATATTTAAAGGTTTAACTCTGCTCTACTTTGGTTTAACTCTACTCTACTTTTAAATGTTCGAAATATTCAGCATTCAAATTATGAATGATTTTTTTTTTTAAAACAGAAAACTTTAATTTATTTATACCAAACTATTTCCTTTTCAGGGAAATTCTAAGTTTTAAAAATATTAGCCTCCGATATCTTTAACTCTGTGTTTTCTGCACAAACGAATCATTGTCCGTAATACTAACGGTCCTATTTTAAAGAACTTGTAACGTCTCGAGTCATTCATCGGTTACTTGTGATGTTTTTATAGAATCAGTTTTGACTAACGCCTCGTTGTAATTTCTACGGTCCGTAAGTAAAATGGGGCGTTATATGAAGAGGAATCGAATCATTTGTAAACACTAAAAATGCACGAAGATGTTTTGATCATTTACCGTTATGAATAGAAAAGAAAACAGGTATTATTTCACACAAAATGGTGATAGTTAAAACATAATGCCTCAACGTAAACGGCCAATCAAGCGTGTCATTAATTGATGGATCGATTCACTCGATTCTCTCGATTGAAGATATCGATTATTCAAAGTAGATCGTTGCGTAACGATTTTCTTTTTACTTTTTATTTATCACGCTCTAGTTGGCAAACATTTCTTAAAGTGATGCACTACTTTATGTGTTAATTTGTTGAAGTATCAATATAATGTTAAGTCGTCTGGTAAATAGAAATGCATTGTCTAAATTCTTTGCATTTTAAAAGCGCGAATTGGTAAACATGAATTACACTTCCTACGTCTAAAATATTATTAAACTAAATACTACATTAGGTAGGGGTAGGCAGAGGTGTACTGCGGTACAACCACACTTCGCTGATGTATTTTGATTCTAAGGGGCGAGCCTATTGTCATTATACCGGGCACATTCCTTCAGAATACGACTGAGATTTGAGTACTAGATTCAAACACAGCAGAAATCTTGTTTAAAATTATTTTTTCAATTATGATTTTAAAATAACGCACTTTAGACTAAAGCATCAGATTTAAGTAATTTCATGAATAAAAATACTGTTACCAAAGAGCGAAACTCACTCAACCTCAGTAGAAATCTGTTTCAGAATGTATTTAAAATTAACATTTGTTAAGTGTTTTGTTAGACTTATTGTTATTTATACTTAAAATTGTTATTTTAAGACAGGTGTTAGGTAAAATTACGTAAATGATACTACAGTATACAGAATGTATCAGAAGTTGGGTATCGAATATTCCAGAAAATTACATAATTTTTTCATCGAATTTAGAACATGATTTCATTTTTTTTCCGACGTATGTTTTCTAAATTTTAAACGAAATTTTCAAGTTTTATTTTGGGAATATTAGTAGTTGGCATTCGTAGATGTAGTTAACATTGCTGAAAAGGGTCATATTCACTAGGACCACAAAGACAATACTTTTGACAAATACTCAAAGGTCTGTGATTCAGAAACTATGATATTTTGGTATAGTCTGCCTTAACTATACATATATCGAGGGGTGAAAGGCAATTTGACCTAAGCGACATTCTTTTAACTTAACAGGAGAGCATACTTATAAGACGCAGAAAAAATTGCTGATTCTAAATTATATATACATACTCAGCCCTTTTAACGTCCCACTGCTGGGCACGGGCCTCCCCTCATGCGAGGGGGATTCAGGCCATAGTCCACCACGCTGGCCTAGTGCGGGTTGGCAGACTTCACACATCTATCGAGAACTAGTCAAGTTCCGTAAGACGTGCAGGTTTCCTCACGATGTTTTCTTTCACCGTTAAATTATGTATAATATTGAAATAATAATTCGGATTCTATCGCGTTTATTTACTATTTGATTTCCTCGACGTGTCGGCTGCTTTACAGCAACCATGGTCACGGGGGACTGGGGTGTTTGACGTCCTGATGTCATAGTTAATAACTGGGTACCCTCATATTTAGTTGTTGTTTCGGTCCGACCCACGCAGAAAGTGCTCACAGTGTCTTGAGGTCTTGCAATGGTACGCTTGGTTTTGGATTTTATTTCAATGTATAGTATTCGCGTAAATATGAGAAAACAATGTATGTATAATAGTCAATATCGCCCAAAAGTGTCGCTCAAAACAATTAGCCCATACATATTAGCTACCGTAATGTATTTAAATATTATTTCCGACTTCTGATAAACTGTGTGTAAGTGAAAGAAGATTAGTCGAAACAATAGTATCGTGTACGTATACAATACAATACAATTGTTATGAAAATACCTTGTTTATTTCTCGTTACAAGTTGCCCACTTAAAGTGTTATAAAAGTTGAAAGTTTTTTTTGTGTTACTTACGAGTGAAAATAATGGATCGTCAGGGATTTAAGGCAATGCTTGTCCAAGAATATAAAGTAATAACCATATTTTATTGTAGTAGGAATACTTCCTAATTATTTTATAATTTAATCTATTTATAAACTATTTACAACGGCATTGATATGAATAATAGTGCAATAAATGGTTTTAAAGAGTGTAGCAGTGGTAGCCGAGTGGTCGAACGCACGCCTTGCATGGCAGTGTGCAGGTTCAAACCCCGGTTCGCACCTCTGGGATTTATGTGCGAATCTCATTTTCATCCGATATTATAACTTGCTATGAAACGGTGAAGGAAAACATCGTGAAACCTGCACGTCTGAGGGAACTTGTCTAGTTTTCGATAGATGTGTGAAGTCTGCCAACCCGCACTGGGCCAGCGTGGTGGACTATGGCCTTAATCCCCCTCGCATTGAGGGGAGGCCCATGCCCAGCAGTGGGACGCTAAAAGGGCTGTAGTAAAAGGTTTTAAAAAATCTCTGAATACAATATTATAGCAATGGTTTTAATTCCAGTTACTCGCAAATTTCGGAAATAGCCCAGGGGCCCGATTTTTATCTAATAGACATCAATCTCTATTCGAGATATGTCGAAACAAAACCTCAAATTGGTCGTATTTTTTCGACTTTTCGACTTTTCTATCAAACGAAAATCGGGCCCCAAGGGCCAACCGTCTTACATGTATACAGAATTTATCAGAAGTCCGAAATACGCGTCGCGTCGACGTTCCCGTCAATTTTTTTTGCTTATACGATAACGAACCGTATTGCCACACATAGAAAGTTAATTCTACAACGAAATTACACTGACAGTGCGAGCGAGAGGTGTGACTTTGACGACAGAAATTCAAACTTTATGCATATTGACACAGAGTTCGCTTTAACAGGGAAAACATATTAGAAATAGCATGTTCAAATATCGACTGAATTTAAACGATCAAGTATCATTTGAATGGTAGCAAATAACAGGGAATGTCCTAAGTAATGAATTTTGAGAAAAATCAATTTGAAAGTTCAACAATTCTAACAATAAAATTCTATAGTTTGGCCATAAACAAAACTGCATTTTTGGCGCCATCTGTTAACTTTTTTTTAAATTCTAATGATTAGAATTCAAAATACCATACACAAAATATTCTAGAAAATGAAACAAAAAAAACTGTGACATTCCCTGTTATTTGCCTGTACCCTTCATTTATTACTTCTTAATCATCCTGTGTTATCTTTGCCATTTAGAACGACCTTAATACTTGTACCGTAGGGTTGAATTCGTAATGCGCGTTTTATTAACGGGTAGTTCTACGATAAGAGGTAACTTGTGCGGCAATCAGTTTAAAATAGAAATTTTATTCTATATGTTGTTATTTCTTTCAATGAAACACATCACCTAAATGTACTTTATTAAATAACGTCACGATTAAATGCCTAATTAAGGTATATTTTTCTGAAATTCCTTATAAAGTCTAAAAAAGTCTCTACCCTGGCCTGTCCCCCTGCCGGTTTCAGTTTAATTTGCATACAATACATACCTTTTTTGTATCAGTTATTTAACTAAAGTATGTTAAACACAAATTTCAATAAATATGTTTAAGTATTATTAAGGAAAAATAGAACAATATTTATTTATTTGCAATATTTTTTAAACTTAACTTTTGTCCCACTGTTTTTGCGTATCTACCCTGACAAATTTTATTCCGCTACTAAAACACAAATATAAAACGGCCATATTCCAAATAGCGCTTAAGGTCATCTATGTGACGTGAAGTTAGCAATGCAAAACACGTGAACCGTTAACAGCAGTTATTTGTTATTTATTGCGACGCGTTGGTTCAAAGTGGTGGCTTCGCGAGGTCATTGTGTCTCTCCACTGGTAAGTCATAAAAGTTATATTATTCTCTTAATTTATTTACATTTACTGGTCTAGTTTAATAATAAAGCAATAGTTAAAGTGTGATACATAATGTACCGAAACATTTCTTATGTCAATTAAAACAATAAAATGTATCATGAAACGTCTCTCCCCTGCCATATTTCCCCTGGCAAGATAACAGTCAGGGGAGAGACTTGTTGACCAGGGGAGATAATGTTAGTGCAAAAAACTAAGATATAGCATATTTTTATCAACGAATAGTTTTAAACAATTTAAGTAAATTCTTAAAACTGAAAATTAAATGAGGCTCCCAGTTCATATTGTTATTAATGTATATTATTGTCTAATATTGTTACAGATTATGGCACCACGGAAAAAGTTAACACGTGTAAAAAGATTGCAGAAGAAACGTGAAGCAGAGAGACTACGATATGAAAAGAGTAAAAATGATCCCGAAAAATATGAATTGCAAAAGCAAAAAGAAAAAGCAAAATATTTAAAAAAGAAGGAGAAAGGAATTATAAAGCCTGTCAACCAAATGACTCCTAGGGAGCAACGTAAGGCACGAAAGATATGGAAAAAGAAAGCAAGAGAGCTGGGCAACGACTTGCGCTTAATGTTACTAATCTTTCGATAACGCCATCGATGTCAGATATTAATGATCAAACTTTTAATTCTCATAGAAGAGTTATAGCTGCCAAACTTAAATCAGACCGAGCCAGAAGACAAACATATTTAATTAATAAGAACAAAAGATGAGATTATAAATAAACTTACGTGTTTGAGAAAGCTTAAGCATTTATTTTTTGTTAATATAGGCAAGAGTGCCTTTAGCTTAATACCCGTCTGCTCCGACTTCAAGTACCTAGGTTCGTTACTCCAGCATGATGGAGATGTAGATCGGGATATAAAGCGGCGAATCAATGCAGGATGGCAGAAGTGGAGACAAGTTACCAGCACTACTTGCGACCCCAAAATGCCGTTAAAGGTAAAAGGAAAAAAATACAAATCAGTCATCAGACCAGTAATTATGTACGGCTCGGAATGCTGGGCGGCTAAAGTGCGTGAAGAGAAACGTCTCCACTCTGCCGAGATGCGAATGTTGAGATGGATGTGTGGAGTGACGCGAATGGATAAGGTGAGGAATGTACATATTAGAGGTAGTATAAAAGTAGCGCCCATAACAGAAAAAGTGAGAAGTAAGAGACTAGAATGGTTTGGGCATGTGATGAGAAGATATGAGAAGCATGTGACTAAAAGAGTGATGATTATGAATGTTGATGGATACAGAGCGAGAGGTAGACCAAAGAAAAGATGGATGGAGTGTGTAAAAAGTGATATGATTGAGATCGGAGTCGATGTTGGTATGACGGAAAAGCGAGACGAATGGAAGAAAAGGACATACTGCGCCGACCCCAAATAATGGGATAAGGTAAGGCAAATGATGATGATAGGCAAGAGTGCCTTCAATTTTTATTTTATTTTATGATAAAAACATGTTAATTTACTGAAATGTAGCTTAGGTACAGGCAATATGGAAATGATCCTAGTTATCGCAAGTATAATTATTTGTATTAGGTACTTAAAAGAAGCTGGTCTATATAATTAGTATTAATAAAATAATATTGTATTATTTGTTGTAGGTACATTGCCATGTTAATTTCATATATTATTGTGTAATGACACTAAATACACTTTTGTTTAAAATTTCAGAGATGGCTGAAATAATATAGTCTGTTCATGTTTAATATGATTGGTAAAAAATATAGTCTAATTCTATGCTAGATACAATGTTTAACTAAAGTTGATATTACTAATTTTGTTACTATTATTGCCACAAATTATCTCCCCTGATCTTGGTGTCTCTACCCTGCCCAATGTATTTACCCTGGCCTTGTAAAAAGTTATAAAATATGCATAAATTGACTTGCCCTTACGTGAAAAGATACACTATTAAGACAAAAATCGTAATATAAGTGTTTAATGAAAAAACAGCAACCTTTCTCCCTGGCCGTGTTCTCTAAGGACGTAAAACCTCTTATCGTAGAACTACCCTAACATGTAATTAATAGTTCATATATATCAGATATCCATTCAATAGTGTAATAAAATACAGAATATTACATAAAGCTTGATTGTATTGCTAATTGACGATGCTCGTAAAAACAAAACGGACATTAACTATTATTAATCAAGTTTATAACAATACGATTAATTCTGAACACGTATCTCCTAAATAACAGCGTCTGTCTACACCAAACTGTAATCAAACTTTTTGTTAAAGAATAATGTTTAGTCATAAAATCTAGTTACGTGATAGATAAAATATTATATCATTCGGAACGGAAGGTGAAGGAAAACATCGTGAGAAAACCTTCACGTCTAAGGGCGTGTGAAATTCACCAACCTGCACTGGGCCAACGTGGTGGACTATAGCCCAAATCTCCCTTGTATTGAAGGGGAACGTGCCCGGTATAATGGCAATAGGCTCGCTCCCTATTACATTGGGACCAAAAATACATCGGCGAAGTGTGGGCGCACTACAGTGCACCTCTGCCTACCCCTTCGGGGAATACAGGCGTGATGATGTATTATTATTATTATCATTCGGATTATTTTATTGTTTTATATAATAAATGAAACGTACTAATGGGATTTGAATGTCATTACTAACATTGGTGTCAGGTAAACAGTTATGGAATAAGAGTATTATAGAAAGCATTAGATTGGCCTTACCACCACTTTACTACTACAACCCTTTTAACGTCCCACTGCTGGGCACGGGCCTCCCCTCAATGCGAGGGGGATTCAGGCCATAGTCTACCACGCTGGCCCAGTGCGGGTTGGCAGACTTTACACATCTATCGAGAACTAGACAAGTTCCCTCAGACGTGCAGGTTTCCTCACGATGTTTTCCTTCACCGTTTCATAGCAAGTGACGATCTCGGATGAAGATGAGATTCGCACATAAATCCCAGAGGTGCGAGCCGGGGTTTGAACCTGCACACTTTGACTTGCAAAGCGTGCGTTCGACCACTCGGCTACCACTGCTACCGACTACCACCACTTTTATATACTGTTAATTTGTACTAAGTGAACTGTCAAAAAGGTCAAGTTATTAAAAAAAAAATATCACAAAATTCTAAGACTCTATCAAGTTGGGACATGAAAGGACAAGAAAGCACCACTTATAGATAACAACAGTCAAGAAACTCCATGGTTACTCTCTCAAAGAACATATCAAGGGTTGAAAGACTATTTCACTACGCAGGAGAGCATACTCATTTAACGCCCAAAAGTGTCGTTTAATCCAAATAACCTTTCACCCCCTCGATATGGCGGAAATATACCTACTACAAATCTGATAACTAGACCACGCCCGAACATTTTCTCACGATGCATTCCTTGAAGGAATATTAATTAACGGTAGATTAGGTCAGTGGGTATATACCGCGCAGTAGTTATACGCCACGCCGGCCGAATACAAATCAGTGCCTAATTTAAAGTATAGGCTAGTGACGGACCGTTAAACGATTTGGGTTCCGCTCCTATTTTATAATGGTGGTACAATACAGGTCATGGGAACAGCCCCCTTACCACCACTAACTGTCTTGCACCTATGTATTAAGGGGGTGATCCATTTGCGAGCCGGCGAGCTAATGTTGGTTGTTCGTTGGCTCGTCGACTCGCGTTGGTGATCTATTAGCGTACTAAATAGTCATCTCTCATCATTGGCGAAGTCATGGCGGTTTTTCGCGGTTTTCAAGCATGCACAAAGAGCCAGCGAGCAAGTCCGCCGGTTTTTAAGTCCACGGACTTTTAAGTGCGCCATTGACGGTTTAGACCTTTGGCTCGCGAGTTCGTTGGCAAACCGGCGGACTTACTCGCAAATAGATCACCCCCTTTAAATATTATTTTCAGTTTTTGACAGTTGCCACATTACAAAATCTGTCAAATAGTTACTATTGAAACAACAATACTTTAACAGGGCGGTGGTAAGTCCCCTCTAGATTAAACGTATTATTTCTCTTAAATTAGTGTTATACCTCGTGTATTTCATGAAGGGGTAAGCAATAGTAGTAATAGTAGAGGTGCATCGTTTCAATGTACCCACACTTCTTTTGTCTAGGTAATTTGTATCCAATTATTGGAATCAACGAGTTTCACATGTGTGTGACTTTTAAGTCTACGAACGTAGGATTGTCTATGTCGAGATGGCTGTGGCTCAATGAACCAATTTTGGTTTTAATTTTGTTAGACGTCTTTTTGACCCTTTTAAGTATCTTCACTTTGTAATATCATTGCTTGGAATATTGCCAAACGCACACATTTTTCTCGGATTCTGGCTATACTCTACCAGTTGATTCAAAAGCAAGTGTCGTGAAGAAACCTGCATGTTGAATGAAATATACCATCTTGAAAAACGTGTTAAGTTCGTCCCCACACTGAGCCCACAAGGTGGGTACCCTCGCATTAAAGGGATTGTTCCATAACTACTTACAGTAATAGGAGATATATGAAAAGGCAATAAGCGAGCCCCCTATGCTATGACTCTTCAGGAGAGAAAGGCGTGATGTTGTATTTCAAAGGAGCAAAATAAGAGTTGAATAAAATTCATCCAAAGATCAACCTGTTGTTTAAAAGGAATTCTAATGCCATTGACGTATTTCCAGTAGCAATAGTCGTTTATGTTGTTACGTGGAAAGTGTGTTAATACGTGACGTGTGATGGAATTGAGAAAGGATTGTGCTTTGGATTAGAAATTTTGTGAGTCAGGGGCAGTTTGATTACGATACTTGTTATGTTATGTTGTTGGTGGAAATTCGAGTCGGTTGGGTCATCGTGGAAATTCCATACGCGACATCGTTTTTGGTTTCTCACCTCTCACCTCTTAAAGTATTATTGTTTCAATAGTATGAGGGATGAGCTGTAATATAATATTTTTAATCTACGTTGATCACATTTAATATGATATAAAATATATTGAATAAATTTGCAAATATAAAATATATTCATATTCCCACGAAGCAGCCGTGGCCTCGTGGGCAAGAACGCCCGCCTTGAACGTAAGGGGTGCAAGTGCAAATCCCGGGCCCGCACCTCTGAGTTAATTTTCATGTGCGAATGTCATTTTCAATAATGATTACCACTTGCTGAACGGTGAAGGAAAACATCGTGAGGAAACATGCATGTCTATAGAAAGGCGTGTGAAGTTCACCAACCCACACTGGGCCAGCGTGGTGGACTATGGTCCAAAATCTCCCTCGCATTGAGGGAGAATGTGCCCGGTATAATAGCAATAGACCCTATTACATTGGGACCAAAATACATCGGCGTAGTGTGGGCGCACTGCAGTGCACCTCTGCCTACGCCTTCGGGGAATACAGGCGTGGTGATGATGATGTATTTTCCCACGAAAAATTCATTTAGCACAATTCACGTATTCACCCTTTCGTGTACATACGAATACGAATACGAATTGTGCTAAGTTTTATAAATAAGTATACATATATAAATAAGTAATTTAAACAAATTACCTAACTAATAATATCTATACCAAATTATAATTTAAATCAATTTCAAAAATAATAAAAAATTAATGATCCCACATGAACAGATTGCATAATTTTACTGTTCATGTAAAACCCGCAAGTATCAAGTTTATTATTATTACGCATTTTATTATTTCCAATTTGGTTTTACATAATTCAATTGTTTGGATTTTACGAGCGAGGCTTATCGTTTACGTCGTGTTGATATCCGACATACTTGCAACTATTTTGGTAGAGAACAGTTTTGTATGTTCCGCTTTTTATATTTTACAAGACGAATAAGCTTTTTACTACCAAATATAACCGGTCACTGTCCTCTTTATCGTGACAATGAGAACGGTTAAACCTACATTCTAAATTGCCTAAGTTCTAAGAAATGTAACGTCAACCAAAAAAGGACTCTAAAACACTGTGATTGAAGTCTATTTGCATAACATAATGAAGTCGGTTAAAAAGATAAAGTATATTTCTCCTTGCCTAAAATTGAAAATCAGTTAGTACTGAAAAATTGGCAATTCAAATAGAGGTAGTACCACCATCTTTTATTATTTTAAAATTACTTTGAAATATTTTTGGCTATTGGTTGAATCCCACGGGCGTCCATGCCACCATGCTAATCTAATGCGGGTTGGCAGACTTCATAAGTCTAGTGAGAACTAGAACCTACCCTCGGAATCGCAAGGTTCCTCACAAATTTTCCTACACTGACTTAACAAGTGATAATCTTGGACGGAGATGTAATCTGCAAATCCCAGAGGCGAGCCCTGGGTTTGAACCTGCACCCTTTGTGTTTAAGGCGTTCGTTCTACCAACTAGGCTACCGCTGCCCCCTTGCAATTCTAGCAGCAATATTTTTAATATTACTTTCAGTTTTTGGCAGTTACCTTAGTACAAAATCTGTCTAAACTTTATCATTAAAATAACAATACTTTTAGAGGTAAGACCCTTGTTCTTATCTACATCTAGAATATACGATTTATGGCCACAAACGGTCCGTGATCGATAAAGCTCGTTCTCACTGTACAAACAAATCCAAGAGCCCTTATAAAGACCACTTCGTCACGATTCGGTTACCGAACACTTTTAGGTTAGTTACATATGTATATAACGATCCCACATAGATAGTTTTACTGTACGTAATATACTAATACCTCATCACGTCTGTATTCCTCGAAGGGGTAGGCAGAGGTGGACTGCAAAACACTCACATTTAACCGATTTATTTTGGTCCCAATACAATAAGGGGCGAGCTTATTGCCATAATACCGGGCAAATTGCCTCACCATAAGAGACTTGGGCTATTGTCCACCAAGCTGGCCCAGTGTGGGTTGGAGCAATTCAAACGCCTTTCTATAGACGTGCAGGTTTCCTCATGATGTTTGCCTTCACTGTTCTGGAAGTGGTCATCATTATTGAAAATGACATCCACACTGTATCCGAAAATTCCAGAGGTGTGTACCTGGGATTTGAACTTGCATATCTTGCGTTCAAGGCGAACCTTCTACCAACTAGGTTACCATTGTTTAGGCAGAAACAATTATGTTGCATTAGACAACATTGAGTCAGACATGTGCTGTGTTATTTTTTAGATAAATAGCAATAGCATAAAGATAAAACTGTGTATTCATTGCAACGGCATCATGTTTCTGTCTGATAGAGTTACTTGACGAATTCACAATACGTATAGTGTAATAACCCAGTCAATAACTGCAAACGTTTGTGTTGCCTCTATAGTGATTTCAACAAAATAAATTAATGTTAAAAATATTCTTTTAAAAACAAGCTTTTATTTAATTGCCCTTAGTTTTCGTATTCTCCTATGATACCCATACTGTGGTAGTGCAGAAAAAATAACTATTCCGCCATCTTGGATGATCCGCCATATTGGAATTAGAATAACATCACATAGTTAGGCATGCATTGTCATCCAAAATAAGCGTGTATACCAACTTTCAGCTCAATCCGTTTAAGATAACTGATTTAAAATTCAATAGCAAGATTCCACCCGGACAATTAATATAAAGCTTGTAAATCAAAAAAAAATGTTACTCCGCGCGCGAGACCAATTATTTATCTATGTTTTACTCTTTAGTATCTATCTAAAGGCATTTAGCAGGTTATTATTTTATTGAACATAATTTACTGATGAATAGGTGGTAGAGTACTATAGTTTTCTGCCATAGTTAAAGTCAAATCATTTATTATGTATAGGCCTATGGCGGCACTTACAAATTGTCAACTTTGCATTAGGTACACTACTTGCCCCATAAAGCAGTGGTAGCCAACTGGTGAAACGTACGCTTTGCAATCAAAGTGTACAGGTTATAAACCTCGGGTTTTACGTGCGAATCTCATTTTCATCTGAGATTATCAGTTGCTAAATTAGTCAAGGTGTACATCGCGAGAGGAAACTTGCACTTCGAGGTATAGGTTACCAGGTTTCTGTAGACGCGAGAAGACTACCAACCCGCACTGGGCCAGCATGGTAAACAATGCCTGAATCCTTTCGCAATGTGGGGAGGCTCGTGCCTAGTGGTGGGACTTTAAAATATTAGATAAACCTGTAAAGGTACATATTAAAATAGACAATAATATCCTCTGATTCTTGTGTCAAAATCACAGACCTAAAATTTGCTCTTTACGCTTACTTATTCTATGGTCAAAACATAGGAATCAGAGTGTTTTATTACGAAAATACTGTTCCCGAAATCTAAAAAATCGCAGGAAAAGAAAGCAAATATATTGTCCAGGTATGCAATCATTAAATAATTATTACAACACTAATTATTCTTTTAATCTTATTTTATAGTAAAATAAATTACATAACCTTTCACACCTCAGGAACTGTGCGTAAAATTTGCCGGTCTGTCGGTTCCGCTGTGATTTTTCACAATATCGGCAGTAATTCTAATCTGTCGGCAGTTAAAAAAAATAGAGTGCCACAAATTTATTTATAGAGGTGACCGAAATGGGAACTACTATAGTCAGTACGACAATGTCATGCTATTTGTGAATTTTCTCAAGACAGTAGCGACATCGTGAACTGCAAAGTTAAGATGGTGATGAATTCATTTGAATCTCATAGTTTTTGTGCCCGAATCTCAGTTGTACGGTTCAATATCCGTAAAAACGGTTTCGAGTTAATTTTGCATAAAATTTGACACTTGATTAGTTAAGCTCTGCGGTCCATTTTGTAAGATTGGGTAATAAGTAAGAAACAGTTCTGTGTTTTCAGTTTGATTTACTTTTAAGGAATGTTTATGTAAAAACTATCGCATCCTACACAATGGTTTTGGTTTTTAGATAGTATTATTTCCCGTATCAGGTAATAGAAAAGTCAGAATCATCGTATTCAAAAAAACCTTGGTGCACTGAACATTATGAAAAAAAAAAAATCAATTAGCGTAGCTGCCAATCTATAAGTACGAAATTAAATTGGGTCATTTCAAATGAAATAAATGATTCTATTTTGCTCTAAATTTAGAGCATCAGATTTTTATAAATAATTTATTTAGACTTAGCAATTAACGCGTAGCTAACTACGTAGGCACCTGTAGAAATAGATTGTCCAAAACATGAATAACCCATATAACTCTAAATCAATCTCAATCTCAATTGTAAATTCGTACACTTAGAGCCAATCCACACTGCGCGTTGCGTCGACGCAGCGCTGCCGTTGCGTTGTTTTACGTACAAATAACCAAAGTGTACACACGGTGCGCTGCGTCGTTGCACCGCACACACGACGGACAGCAGCCCCGTGACGAAGCGGGAGGGAGTGTACTCATTGCGACGACGTCGGAGCGGCAGCGCTCAGTTGCTTGTGCGTTGATAGACTGACTGCGATGTTTTTACAAAACGCTTGCCGCAACTGTGCGTCGCCGCTGCGCCGACGGAACGCGTCGTCTCGTAAAGCTGCGATGTCGCAGCGCCTGTGTGGCCGGCTATGCGTCAAAATATTTGCGTTGCGACGACGCAACGCGCCGTGTGGACCGGCTCTTAGGCACTAAGATTTAAGTCAAATAAAAAAATATTTTTTATAACCTTATGATTCCTCTTTTGTGATTTAATTTATGTTTTTTTTTAAATTGTTATATTATAAATAGATCAACTATTTACATTTTTGAGCTGTAAAAAAAACATTTCACTAAACTCTTTTAATAGTTTTACTAGAAATAAACTGAATGATTTAGTACTATGATGTTATAATATGAATAAATCAAAGATGGCTGCTGTATCTCATGAATGTCCCGAGCACACTGCCTTTTTCAGTACCAAAACAAGCAGTGTCTTAACACGCATGAAAATTGAATTTCTGTGGAAAAAGTCACACGACCACGCGTCATTTCGTTGAAGAATAAGCTTTTTCTTCGAGATCATACAGTTCGTTTTTGTATGAACAAAAAAAATGGTACGCTTATGCTTCGATTCTTTAAATCATAGTCAGCTGTAATGTATCTTTAAACCTCTCACTTTAACACCATAAGCAGGACACACCTAAACAAGGGTGGTATAATGGGTTTTTTATTAATAGCTATCTACTTATCGAGAGCGTGCTACGAATCTGGATTAGGGAACTTTCTCAAGCATGTAAAGAATATAAAACTTTAACATCCTACACTCATTGAGATGAGGGAATGAACATGACTTGTTGTTTTAAAATGTACTCTGTATCAGTATGCATAAAGATTGGATTTCTCTGCCGACCACGCGTCAAAATCCGTTTGCATCATCGATGACAGTTGAAAAGTGTGCCTATTTCGTATGTCAATAAAGTTCTATAAGGTATTGGTAAAAAAATGAAATTTTATATGCAATACAAGTTTTGAATAAGTTTAATATATAATTACATAAATAACTATTGAAATCACAACTATTTACAAAATATTTACAATTAAGAGGAAAAAAAAAACAAATCAAAAAGTTTTGAATTATTTTGACGCCTATGTGCAGATCTATAAAATGATTGACGACGGCTAAGTCAGTGGTTTAAACGTAGGCCAGCGTTTCCCGCCGGCGGGAAATTTCGAAAATGGCCTTTTCGAAATCTGCCCTGGTCTGGGTGTACCTGTGATCACCCCAGTCCATTGTATGGTACCCAAAGTACAAGATTTGCTTAGTTTGGGATCATACGATGAGTATGTGTTGTGTGGCCATATTTTATTTTGTTTTTTATAGAGCATTGTACTTTTGTAAGCAGTGGTAGCCGAGTGGTCGAACGCACGCCTTGTAATCAAAGTGTGCAGGTTCAAACCCCGGCTCGCACCTTTGAGTTTTATGAGAGCATTGTACTTTTGTAAGCAGTGCTAGCCGAGTGGTCGAACGCACGCCTTGCAATCAAAGTGTGCAGGTTCGAACCCCGGCTCGCACCTTTGAGTTTTATGAGAGCATTGTAATTTTGTAAGCAGTGCTAGCCGAGTGGTCGCACGCACGCCTTGCAATCAAAGTGTGCAGGTTCGAACCCCGGCTCGCACCTTTGAGTTTTATGAGAGCATTGTACTTTTGTAAGCAGTGCTAGCCGAGTGGTCGAACGCACGCCTTGCAAACAAAGTGTGCAGATTCGAACCCCGGCTCGCACCTTTGGGTTTTATGTGCGAATCTCATTTTCATCTAAGATTATCACTTGCTATGAAACGGTGAAGGAAAACATCGTGCGGAAACCTGCACGTATAGGGGAACTAGTTCTCGATAGATGTGTGAAGTCTGCCAACCCGCACCGGGCCAGCGTGGTGTACTATGGCCTGTATTCCCCTCGCATTGAAGAGAGGCCCGTGCCCAGCAGTGGGACGTTAAAAGGGCTGTCGTAGCAGTACTTATTTAGAAAAAAAAAATAGACCTTGGTTATATTTAACCTAGGCTAGGTAAATAATGGTCAATATAAACCACTATAATTGATTTATTATTCCAAATATATGAAAATGACTATGCAGTACTCTGGAACTACGGCAGATGAACTTAACCAAACAAAAATAATTAAAGGAAAATTTTACTTAACACGTATAGCATATAGTAGAAAATTGTGTGACAGCCTTAGCATTCGTAGAAGTGGATAAGTAAGTATTTAATAGCGGTTAGATGGTTCCTAAGGCGAAAATATGAAATTCCTTATCCTCATTTCGCAATGTCCGCGCAAATTGAGGTCTCATTTATATTCATACCCTCGTATGTCCGAGCCCAAGCTGTTAATGCCTCGAAAGGAATAAAATACGGAATATAAGCATCCATACGTGGTTACAGTTTTAATGGTGACATCATTGAGATAAAAATACTGGACACACAGTCGGCTAGTCATAAAAGTCATCGAAATATTAACGCTATACTCTCTTTTTCTCAAGAATAATTATTGCTTTTGGCATAAACGAATGTTCTGTTTTTTTATTTGAAAGGGTGTCTTTGTTATATAATGTCAATGGGTGCCATATAGCTAAATAAATAGTATTAAAATAAATCCAATGTTAAAATTGTGATCAAAATTATTAACGACTTAAAAGTGTAAGTACATAAGTTTGAATGAAAAAAAAAAAATTAACAAAAAACTAAAACCGACTTTTCTTTTCACGCTTTTTAGTGTCAATAATCGTTGAAAATGTGCAATTATTATCACCTCATAACAACCCTAAAACAGTAAATAATTACACCCAAAAACAAATCCTCCTCTTTTTTGAAAGTCGGTTAAAAACCGTTTTTATTAGATGTTTCTTCAAAACATAAGATATTTGTGTGTGTTTCTATAAGTATGTAAGTTTATATGATCAAAAACTTCATTTTAGAAGCAGTTAACAAAGAGGTTAAGACGTACCTCTTATCAGTCACATAATGTTTACCGGAGATAACATTTAGTAGCTTATGTCAACCTGTGTTTTATCTAGAACTTTGTTTACATTTAATCTGTAGTCCTTAAAAGCCGGGTCAGTGTGTAAGGACATAGTAATTTGACTCTTAGTAATCTCTGATTACAGGCGAGAATGTTGTGCACATTGGTTTTTCCACCAATCGTTAAAAAACTGAAAAATCCAAAGAATTTTTTAATGAGTTATTTAGTACTTACCTAAATAGGTAATTTTTTTTTTAAATTATTTTATAAAAATGCTTTCGAATTAAAACAAATGCAAACTTTTTGTTTTTTTTTTAGAAAAAACGCGTTCGTATAAATTATCATGCAATTTTTTTATGCCATTTAAATTTCTATATCCACTCAATTAGAATACAAATCGCTTTGCGATAATAACTAAGTTATGTGACAGCCAATCAATGGACGTTCTATATTTAAATGATGACACTAACGTTAATTAATTCTAACTGGCCACTTGATGTTTGTATGAGACAGACCAGTAATATCATAATAAGGATTTTTACGGGAGTATAGACCTTATTATCAAACCTGCTATCAGCTATCAGTTCTTGAGAACATAGATGGTCAACAAAGTGATCCTATAAGGTTTACGTTTATTTGACCAGAAAAGTGCAGAAGGCGACACCCAAGCAAGCGAAGGTCGTTAGACTGAGTGATTAAGAAACTTGTATTGCTGTCATTTTGCGAAGGAAATCAATAACACTGGCGGTTTTTCGATACGTTTTCACAGCTGTTACATGGAAGTCTTTAGAAACAGGTTTTCAACAAATAACCTACAGCTTTGCCGTAGTTTATTGGTCCCATTTACGCCAGTGTCAATTTTGGAAATAGACCTTTATTAAGTTATGATCCGAAGTCATCCGCCATCTTTATCATTGTCATCATCCAATTTTATTTATAATGTGTATTTATTGAATTTGCCCTTGGTATTAATTGACACTGGCTGAAATACCCGCTTAACCGCTTAACGCAGGTGGAGCCATTCCTCATCTTATTTCATTAGATATCATCCTTTCGTAAAAAAGATGAAGTTATAATCCATTGTGTGCATCTTTGTATTAAAAAATACTATTACTGATGATCTATAAGGGATAGTTTTTTTTTAGAAAACTTGCAGAAATATATTACATGAATACTAACAAGTAATTTGTGTTTTTAAATGATAACCGTGGGTTTACCTGTTATATCATGATCAAATAAAACTGTTCGAGTGATCGAATTTTTCCTTAAATTTTACAGTAGCGCCCCTAGTCGAAACTTTCCGCTTAGCTGTCAAATCTACAGAAGTCCGAAATAATAATTTGACGTTGCCATCAGTATCGGGTATACAACTGAACTGTATAATTTTTTTATTGAAATTCGTCCATGTTTTTACAACTTTTTTTTCGTCGGCAATATCTATATCTCGTAATATCTCGAGCTCTAAGTAAAATTTGTATGTTCTGTTTTGTGAATATTGGTAGTCTCCCCTCATAAGTGTAATTTACAGTGCTGGATAGGGTTATGGATGTACCCAAATGCCAGAATACGATAACTGTGACAAATATTCAATGGTCTCTATCTCAGAAACTATGATAGTTAGGTATAAAATGTCTTCACTAAGCATCCACACATTAGCTACCGTATATGTACCCAAAGTATTACTACTACTGATACACCCTGTTAGAGACATTCTTCTTATTTTTATTTTTTTAGGAACTTAATAAATTGTTTATATTTGATGGATTGAGATGTGAAATGGCTGCGGTTAGCGAGTATTTCAGCCAGTTTAAAGTAATTAATAATAAGAGCAAATTTAATTAATCCACATTATAAATGAAAATGGGTGATGAACGTGATAAAGATTAGCAGATGAATCCTGAACATAGAGTATCTAGAGTACCCATAACAACTGTGGAGTTGTGGTTATCTCATGTACCTTTAGTATACGGCAAATATAAGGGGAAAGTACAATGGCGGAGTCAGATAAACTAGAAAAATTTACCGCAGCGCGGGCTTGAAATGTCATCTCCGTAATAATATCTCCTTGCAATAAACTACGGCCACCGAGTAACGAAAATTAAAAAAAAAAACATCATATGCCTACGACAAGTGAATGAACTATTTGACACTGATGTTAATTCTACCCCTCGGTGAAGCATATTGATCCAATAGCCCCTCTAGTGAGGGTAGTATGCCCTCTTTATCATTTCAATAACTGCGTCCCTTTCTGATCTTGTTTTAGTGTTTGCCTAGCATATAAATAAAAAATACCTTTTGTTCTTGTTGATACCAACATTCAAGCGTTAATTTTATTGCCAGTACAATATGGAACTCTGCGTAAATATACAGTAAGATTAAATTTCTATCGTATAAGCCACGCTTCCACGCGTCAAAATTCGCTCGCGCTGTCAGTGTCATTTCGTTGTAAAATGAACTTTTTCTATGGGACACATACGGTTCGTTTACTATGGTAAAAAATTGACGCGCGATTTAATTATTGTAATTTTAAAAAGCTACGCTACCTTTTAAAGTTAGTTTTAAGGTTAGCTGTTGGTATCCATATTTGCTTTGAAATTAAAAGAGAATTAATTTAAATAGATTAGTTTAAAGTTCAAATTTTATTAACCTTGCAAATTGATAGGGTTAATCAGTCGACACGTCTCTTGCGCAAATTACCACTGAGTTTATGAAGGATAATTATTATTTCGGTAGCTACATTTTCTACCAAGTCTTATGTCGGCCCGTAGGGCCTTTGACTCTGCTTACGGTGGTTGCTAGTTTGATGCCCGTAACCGGGAAGTTTAGTTTTTTTTTTAATTTATACATACGATTGTAGGTTTGAGAAAAAAAAATTAGTTAAGTTGTGGGTTTGAGAAAAAAAATAACGGAATTTGCCCTGGTCTGGGTGTAACTGGGATCGCCCCCAGTCCATTGTACGGTATCCATAGTACAAGCTTTAGTTTGGGATCATACGATTAGTATGTGCTCTCCTCCGGTACAGCTGTAAGCGCCACCTCACGGCCAACAGCGTAGTCCATTTAAAAAAAATGTACATCATCACGCCTGTATTCCCCGAAGGGGTAGGCAGAGGTGCACTGTAGTGCGCCCACACTTCGCCGATGTATCTTGGTCCCAATGTAATAGGGGGCGAGCCTATTGCCATTATACCGGGCACATTCCCCCTCAATACGAAGGAGATTTGGGCCATAGTCCACCACGCTGGCCCAGTGCGGGTTGGTAAACTTCACACGCCTTTCTATAGACGTGCAGGTTTCCTCACGTTGTTTTCCTTCACCGTTCAGCAAGTGGTAATCATTGTTGAAAATGACATAGGCACATGAAAATTATCTCAGAGGTGTGGGCCTGGGGTTTGAACTTGCATCTCTTACGTTCAAGGTGGACGTTCTTGCCCACGAGGCTACCACTGCTTATGGTTCGATATTTATTTATTGAATATTTTAACATGTTTTCACCTTGCCTTTAGTGGTAGCGGAGTGGTCGAACGCACGCTTTGCAATCAAAGTGCGCAGGTTCTATCCCCGGCTCGCACCTCTGGGTTCCATGTGCGAATCTCATTTTCATCTGAGATTATCACTTGCTAAGAAACGGTGACGGAAAACATCGTGATGAAACCTGTGTGCCCGGTATAATGGCAATTGGCTCGCCCCCTATTACATTGGGACCAAAATACATCGGCGAAGTGTGGGCGCACTGCAGTGCACCTCTGCCTACCCCTTCGGGGAATACAGGCGTGATGATGTGATGATGTATGTTTTCACCTTCGAATAGTATTACGTTGAACCAGTAGGGGTCCGGACAGGAAACAATTTGGTTGGTACATACGTGGGCGAAGTCGTCCATCTATCTTTGTTAGGTAACTATCCGTTTATGGAGATAGGTATTTCTGTAAGCAGATAACGCAATACGAAATAATAGAATGGCGCTAATGAATTCTAGTTTTTTTTTTTTTGTGAAAGGAGCTACATATCGAGGTGAGGCTATTTGACTTAAACGACACTTTTGGGCGATATTGGCTTAAATACATATTTGGAATTAATATTTTTTTCTGAAATGGTTTTTCTTTGCTCGCCTGCAAAGTTAAAATTAATGGTAAAAAAACTTTTTAAAAACATGCTTTTATTTATTTGCTCTCAGTTTTCGTGTTCTCCTCAGCAAGCCCTTTCATTTGATACCAATACAATAAAAATATAAAATACAATAAAAATAACTATTCCACCATCTTTGATGATCCGCCATATTGGAATTAGAAAGACGTCACATAGCTAAGCATGCATTGTCATCCATAATAAGCGTGTATACTAAATTTCAGCTCAATCGGTTAAAGGTAACTTATATAAAATTCAGTTGCAAGATTCCACCCGGACATACGTTGCAAGTCAATAAAAAAAAAAACTTGTAAATAAAAACTGTGGCTTGAGTCAAACAGCCTTTCAACCCTCGATATGATAATATCCCCAGACAACACATACTCATCGTATGATCCCAAACAAAGCAAAGCCTGTACTAAAGTTACCATGCAATGGCCTGGGGGAGATCCCATTTACACCCAGAACAGGGCAAATCCAAAAAAGGCCATTTCCAAAATTTTCTACCGACCACTCGGCACAATCCGCTCGCATTATCGATGATGACATTTCGTTCAATAATGTGCTCTATCTATTAGTCAATACCGTTCATATTGGTATTGGTAAAAACTGAATGCGGTCGCTTCATGGTAAATCCTACATTGCTCGCACGTGGCTATAACAACTTTGATGTTAGTAAAGGAGAGACGATTGCCAATATGTCACAAAAGACGACATCAAACAAAAATGCGTTGAGACTATGCCAAACATTTACGTATGGATACGAAAAGTATGTATGAAATATTTTGGTCACAAAGACACGGCTATATTGCTTACAGCATCCACTGAGAAAATTATTTTGATCTCACTGAAGTAAACGGATGAATACCAAAATGTAACAGGTAACTGTTTTTATTTATTTTTAGAGATTAATCGATGTAGGTAACAGTACTTTATTTATTTACTTTGAAATTAAACTATTTTACGGATTTTATCGCGTTTATTTACTATTTTATTTTCCCGACGTTTCGGCTGCTTTACAGCAACCATGGTCACGGGAGGACTGAGGTGTTAGACGTTCTGATGTCATAGTTAATAACTGGGTACCCTCATATTTAGTTGTTGTTTGCGGTCCGATCCACGCAGAAAGTGCTTACGGTGGAATTAAAAAACATCCTAATTTCAATAGGGAAGATGGCTGGGTGCTACCACCAACTTGGGATCCAGTAATCAATATGATCAAATCCAAAACCAAGTGTACCATTGCAAGACCTCAGGACACCGTAAGCACTTTCTGCGTGGATCGGACCGCAAACAACAACTAAATATGAGGGTACCCAGTTATTAACTATGACATCAGGACGTCTAACACCTCAGTCCCCCCGTGACCATGGTTGCTGTAAAGCAGCCGAAACGTCGGGAAAATAAAATAGTAAATAAACGCGATAAAATCCGTAAAATAGTTTAATTTCAATGTATAGTATTCGCGTAAATATAAGAAAACAATATTATTTATTTACTGTAAACTAATATTTCTGCTGGTTCTGACAAATATAAACCATTGATTATAGTAAGACCCAGCGGCGGGACACAAATGGTTAATAAAAAAGAAAAAAAAAGTATTGAATCTTTGCTGTATTAAATTTTTTTTTTTTTTTTGTTAAACGACGAACAAAATTAATTTTCAAAGCTTTGGATATCATTCAGAGCACACATAATTTGAACTGGTAATCTAACTTATAAGGCATTTAGGTACCTACCATGAGTGTAATATTATGAATTCTTAGTAACTTTATCAAGATCATCAGTATATATTCATCTCATTGCAGGTGGGTAAGTGATTTGGTCAACTTTTTTATCTTTATTCGCCCGATTAAGTTTTATACCTACAACAAACTTCTATATACATACATACATCTTCTAAATACATACAAACATACCAAAAACTTTTAACAAAAAACAATTTTAACGAACTTTAAAAAAGGAACAAAAAATTTGATACTTCCAAAAAATGTGGAACAAAGTAATTTTCAAGTAACCTCTTTTACAGAATTGTTATACTTAGATGTTATTACAGGTGTAGTATAAACGCTGTATGTCCCTCGTTCCTTGGATCATGAGGCAAGGCAAGATCACTATTTTCTTTAGAATTTTAATTTGTAATAGACAATACCGGCCAAGTGCGAGTCGGAGTCGCGCACGAAGGGTTCCGTACCATTATCTATAAAAATGGCAAAAAAATCCCGTTTGTTGTATGGGAGACCCCTTAAATAATTATTTTATTCTGTTTTTTAGTATATGTTGTTATAGCGGCAACAGAAATACATCATCTGTGAAAATTTAAACTCTCTAACTATCACGGTTCATGAGATACAGCCTGGTGACAGACGGACGGACGGACGGACAGCGAAGTCTCAGTAATAGGGTTCCCGTTTTGCCCTTTGGGTACGGAACCCTACAAATGGATGATCACAGTGATAAAAATGGTGGATGAATCCCCGTGTTACGTAACAAAATGGAAAGGGATAACGGAATGTTACACGTGTCAACTCGCATTGTGTCAAGTGTCATATGTGTTCCGTACATCGTGTTGCGGTTACAAGACCACTAGAGTATCTGGTTCAATTCCATCGTGTATGTATTTTGGTTTTCTTGAGTCTTTTATAAATGGTAAAGTACAAAGGTGCTTGCTAACTAGCTACTTAGATAATGGATTTTAATTATCTATTAGTATTTCGCAGTGGTAGCCGAGTGGTCGAACGCACGCTTTGCAATCAAAGTGCGCAGGTTCTATCCCCGGCTCGCACCTCTGGGTTCCATGTGCGAATCTCATTTTCATCTGAGATTATCACTTGCTAAGAAACGGTGACGGAAAACATCATGAGGATACCTGTGTGCTCTGTATAATGGCAATAGGCTCGCCCCCTATTACATTGGGACTAAAATACATCGGCGAAGTGTGGGCGCACTGCAGTGCACCTCTGCCTACCCCTTCGGGGAATACAGGCGTGATGATGATGATGATGTATTATTAGTATTTCGCAATTAAAAATTATTTGGTAACGCAAAATTATAAGTAAATGTCATTGGTAACAAAAACATTGATCCCTTCATCTCCCCAAGATGAAGGAGTATCCATAAAGGATTTTCCCATGTTAATAAAAAAGGGCAAATTTGTTGTCATAGCAAAACAAACTGTATTGACTCGTAGAAAAAGTTCATTCTTCAACTTAATGACACTGACACCGCGGGCGAATCTAGACGCGTGGGGGCGTGGCTTGTACCACAGAAATTCAATCTTTATGAATATTGACACAGAGTTCGTTTTGGTATTGGAAAATATTTAGACGCGCGAGTGTTGTGCCGAGGACGAAAGTGAAGAAATTGTGTGAAGAAAGTTGACATGATGAGGCACGATATTTTTTTTTTGCAATTTTATTTTATATTTATACATTTCAGTTTCTACCGCAGTTTCATATGCTACTTTAACTGAAACATTAAAGACGTTCTCTTACCTAAGTACACTATCTGTACGTCGACAATGGTGTACTGGAGTGCACCAAAATTTTCTCATTGGAGTTTCTTGTGGATGTTTTTTTTTTAAATTAATATCATTTTAAACATTGCACCTAGTAACTATTATCTTCTTCATATTTGCTATAAAATATTATGTTATCTCGCAACGGAAATAAAAAACAGCAATCTAAAGTGAATGTTGCGTTCTATTAAGGTCGCTCGTTGTTATTAGCATACATTAATTAACTTGTTTAACTATTATATTATGTCATTAGATATGTCTTTACACAATGTGGTGAGTAACTTTATTAGCCTGTTTACAGACAAAGGCCTGCACACACTGGGATGCCAAAATTCAACGGTTTTTTTTTTTCGCTTGTAAATACCAGGGCCATTTGCTATGACTCCATTTTTTAGAGTTCCGTACCCAAAGGGTAAAACGGGAACCATATTACTGAGACCTCGCTGTCTGTCCGTCCGTCCGTCCGTATGTCACCAGGCTGTATCTCATAAACCGTGATAGTTAGAGCTGAAATTTTCGTATATTATGTATTTCTGTTGCCGCTATAAGAACAGAAACAGAATAAAATAAATAATTAAGGAGGCTCCCGTACAACAAACGTGATTTTTTTGCTCGTTTTTATAGATAATGCTAGGGAACCCTTCGTACGCGAGTCCGACTCGCACTTGGCCGGTTTTTGAATGAAAACGACATCTTTTTTAGTGGTACCTAGAATATGAGTAGTGAAGACATTAGATATTATCACCTTTAAGCAATTTAACTAGTCATATTCCAGTTACAAGTTATAATTTTTATGCCTTAAAAATGTGTGGCGACATCTATCTCGCCACATACGATCTAAATCCTGCATCGCGATATTAAAGTTATCCGAGCGATTGAACATATATACAAGAACCCGACAACAACACCCACAACACAACACCCGTCTGGTCGGAGGATCCTTCTTTTTCAATGGTGGATGAGGAACTTTACACCCTGTTCCTCACACACCCCAAAAATGGTATCATAGCAAATCCACGACGATAGTGTTAGCAGACTTGAAGCCCAGAACGACTGTACTGACTCACAATATAAAGTTCATAATTCAATTTTTTTATGGGACCAAAAGGCATCTATTCCGCATCAAACAAAAAAAGAATCACGTAAATCGGATCATAAACCTCGGCGTAATCGGTGTACCTACATACATAAAAAAAAACTTACCGATCGAATTGGGAACCTCCTCCTTTTTGGAAGTCGGTTAATAAGATATCGACAGCGGAAGCGAATTTTGACGCGTGGGGGCACGTGACACAGAAATTTAATATTTATTTGTATTTACACAGAGTTCGTTTTGGTAATGGCAAAAAATCAGACGCTGTTTACGGATAATAAGGTAAGGTATATAGGAAATAGTGAACAAAACATAATAAAAAAGCAGTGGTAGCCGAGTGGTCGAACGCACGCCTTGCAAATCAAAGTGTGCAGGTTCAAACCCCGGCTCGCACCTGTGGGTTTATGTGCGAATCTCATTTTCGTCCAAGATTACCACTTGCTATGAAACGGTGAAGGAAAACATCGTGAGGAAACCTGCACGTCTATAGAAAGGCGTGTGAAGTTCACCACCCCGCACTGGGCCAGCGTGGTGGACTATAGCCCAAAAATCTCCCTCGTAATGAGGGAGAATGTGCCCGGTATAATGGCAATAGGCTCGCCCCCTATTACATTGGGGCCAAAAATACATCGGCGAAGTGTGGGCGCACTGCAGTGCACCTCTGCCTACCCCTTCGGGGAATACAGGCGTGATGATGTATGTATGATGTATGTAACATAATAACAGGTATCTTTCTGTTTCGTAAAAACCCACACAACAAGGTAATTAAATAATGCAGTACCTAAAGCCCTGGGCACACTGAGGCGTCAAGACGCGCGCGCCTTAGCTTTTGCCAATATTAAAACGAACTGGAATCTTACTACTACCTCTTAAAGTATTCCTGTTTCAATAGTAACCGTCAATGTACGTCAGACTAGCTCCTACCCGCGACTTAATAACGATATCGATACTACTACAGCCCTTTTAACGTCCCACTGCTGGGCACGAGCCTCCCCTCAATGCGAGGGGGATTCAGGCCATAGTCTACCACGCTGGCCCAGTGCGCGTTGGCAGACTTCACACATCTATCGAAAACTAGTCGAGTTCCCTCAAACGTGCAGGTTTCCTCACGATGTTTTCCTTCACCGTTTCAGAGCAAGTGATAATCTCGGATGAAAATAAGATTCGCACATAAATCCTAGAGGTGCGAGCCGGGGTTTGAACCTGCACACTTCGATTGAGGCGTGCGTTCGACCACTCGGCTACCACTGCTTCGGTATAAAGTATAGCTTTTAAGTTATTTTGATGTACAAATAATAATACTGCAAAATTTCATCAAAACCCGTTCAGTAGTTTTTGAGTGAAAGAGTAACAAACATTCATCCATCCTCACAAACTTTCACATTTATAATATTAGTAGGATTATTAGGATTTTGTACTGTGTTATCACTGCTATCACTGCTGCAGACAGAGTAATCTATCTATCTACCACGATAGATAGATTACTCTTTATTATTCCACCTCTTAGAGAAATACAAACTATACATATACGCAATAAAAAAAAAAAGTGCAAAATAGGCGGCTAAAAGTGATCTCTACCAGGCAACCCAGGTAAGGGGGCTTTTTAGACTCATAGAAAAAGCTTAACGGTCTAAACCGTTGGCTCGTTGGCTCGTCGACTCGCGTTGGTGATCCATTTGCGTACCAAACAGTCTACTCTCATCGTTGGCGAAGTAATGGCATGCTCCCAGACGGAGTTTTCGAATTTCGAACGCATTTCAAGCATGCACAAAGAGCCAGCGCAGGGCTATAATAGTAGTATGCTTATTTTTAAAAGAGTCATGTGCGTCTGTTTTCAATAATGATTACCACTTGCTGAACGGTGAAGGAAAACATCGTGAGGAAACCTGCACGTCTATAGAAAGGCGTGTGAAGTTCACCAACCCGCACTGGACCAGCGTGGTGGATTATGGCCCAAATCTCCCTCATAGAGGGAGATTGTGCCCGGTATAATGGCCATAATGGCCATAATACATTGGGACTATAATACATCGGCGAAGTGTGAGCGCACTCCAGTGCACCTCTGCCTAACCCAACGGTGAATACAGGCGTGGTGATGTATTAAAAGAGTACCCATGGAGTTTAATTTAATTTCACTTTTTTTATTATTAAATTTTTCAGTTTCGTGTTTATGAGAATAGGTTCCTAGGTTCCCCAGAAGATCCCATGGAGGAGACTCCATAGGATCTTCATTCGGAATTAAGTTATTGGAAAATCAAGAAACAACGATGCTAATGATATAAAATTTAGCCGTCTGACGGGTTTTATGTTTTAAGATTGACCTTTGCTAGTCTTATAAGGTCAATTCAAGTATAACTTACCTGTCATTTGTTTTTTTTTTTAATTACCTGACGAAATTTTTGTTAGTTATAACACCTATTATGATATTTACTAAATTTATGAAAAAAAAAATCAGTGAAAATACACAAATAATATGGACCCATTTTTTAATGTTAGAATGTCGACTTTAAATCATGAATGAAACTAGAACCAGTTAAAAAAATATAGTTAAGTCTCTCTAATTCTACAAGTACGATGTATTGAGATAAGTACAATCAACACAATCTAAAATGAAAATCTTTGTTTTTTTTTTTTAATTCAAATTATTGCTGACTAAACGCAGATTCAACTGTTGGAATAGTTTGGTAGACTTCTATGCTGTAAATCAACTTAGTTACATTTTTTTATATTCATCTAATTCTTATACCTATTAATTTATTGTGAATAACTATTACTGATATGTTTAATACTAATTGCGGTTATCACGCCGCGTCGGTTGCGCGACGCATGCGCACTGCACCAGAAACCTTCGGCCGCAGCGATCCTTAACCTAACAGCTGATTGATAAACAACGAGCAATACTAGCGACCATAAAAAAAAAGAAATAACAACAAACTAACCTTTGATTGGACCGATTCCGGCTGCATGTAGTAAAATAGGAAAAACATCCACACAGCGCCAATGAGGAACAGGATTTTGACGTTTCGACGCATTTTCTCAATTTGAAAATGGAACACTGATTGGGTGGCACTGATTTAAATAAGCGGGCGCGTTCGATTTCGATTCGCGTTTTGTTATTATTTAGTGTTTGTGTAGGTACGCGGCGCGCGGCCGCGCTGTGTGTAGCGGCGTGCGGACTGAGCCACAGAGAACTGAGATAGCTGCCGGTCATGCGCGTATCGGTCCTCGACACCGCGTACGAAAATAGAACTTGCATAGTTCAACTGTCGAGGCATGTGCAGTAGGCTCTCACTGCATTGTTCCCCGTGTCTATGGTCAGTGTCTGCTCTACACTAGACGATACAAGCGTAGATACGTAGCCTAGCGGTCACTGATAGAAATGGAAACTTCAACATAAGACCGTAGACATAAGTTTTATCTCTTCCAACTGTCAAATTTGTCGAGAAAATGACGTCACACCGAGCTACGTCCAGTACAAAAAAATCGGTGTTACGCCATTTCTTCGACAATTCTGATAGTTGAAAGAGATAAAACTTACGTGTACGCGGTCATGCTTAGCCTTACTGGTGCAGTGAGCCGAGAGGCTTCCGCTCAGACCACTACACCAAGCTGCCTTTAAAGATTTTATAAAAATCAAATAAGTAGCTTTTTTTTTAAAAGGACTACGCTGTTGGCCTTTAGGTGGCCTTTACAGCTTTACCGGAGGAGTGGCGGGCGAGCGCAGAGTGAGACTCCAACCAAGGCCTTAATACGTGTACTTACTTTTCACACAATGTACAAACTCTTTAGTGAACCCTGATCAGTATACAATGCAATGACCGTTGTAAACTGATGATATATAGAAATCATACTGAGTTTCATAAATTTGAATAAATAAGTAGGTGAACTCTAAGGTGTCTTAATTGTCTTAGGTTTTGTAGTATTAAGACATATCATTTTGTCTTAAATATGTCTCTAACAGTTTATTTACTTAAACTAAGGTTAATTCTATCCTATTCAAGTATTACTCTCAAATACGGTTATACACATAAATAATACCAGAGCCAAGAAAAATAGTATTTCGATTTTTTTTAAATATGGAAATATGTTAGTTTCGTTATAATGATAAAGGAGTTCATAATGTTATACTACGGTCATCCATCCAAATCCAGACCGGGCTAACGTGCCTCAACACATCAGTCAATCGTGCTGTATTACCTAATTCACTGAGACTTTCCCATCTGTGATTTACTGTTAAGATTTTCTAAATTGTATTTGGAATTCTCAGATGTACTGAAAATTCGTCTCATAGTTTCTTATTCTAAGAAGAAAGAGAGACACTTGCAAATATGCTACATGCATGAAATAATACATCACTCTCGATTCAAATAAAAATGTCATTCTCATTTTATTTACTGTTGGTTTCACTGTCTACGTGAGTTCTTTGGCAAACTGCCCACAGAGCAAGAAAGTTTTATAATGTTACTGTTTTTTGTTTTCTCTGTTACGTAGATACTTGTTTCATCATAACGCTCTTATTCTCAGAAGAGTAGCCAGAAGATGTACACCCACATTTTCACGATCTATCTTTTCATCCTAATATCGCACTTCTTCAAAATGCTATTTGTGATAGTGGACTTCTTACATCCTTGGAATGATGAAGGTGATGACCGTAAAGGTCTGTTAGTTTGATGATGGCTTGGTATAGTCGTTTGGGTGTGGGCCCATCAGCTCACTGAAACAGGAGGTTCCGGGTTTGATTTCCGCCAATGGAAAATTTCATGTATCGTACCCATTTATACGAAACGATACGAGTATCGCATTTACCTATATAAAGGTGGATTTGCTTCCATCCAATAGACCTTCTTTACGAGACAGGGCCGTATTAAGCATATTATTCGGCGCCGGAGTGCGAAAGTCGCCCCCCTTGCCCCCCCAAAAAAAAACAATCACAATATCTATAAGATGTATACTGATCTAGCTGTGCCCGTGACTCCGCTCGCGTGGTTTCAGTGTAGTAGGTAAATAGCGAAATGCATGGCGGTCGGCTTGCGCTCCCTCGGACCCCCGAGTAGGGTTGCCAAACGTACTATAAAATATAGTATTGTACTATATTTTAGCTCTGCGTACTGTATACTGTTGACAAAAAAAATTATACGCAAATGTACTATATTTTTGTAGTAAGTACTATATTTTTATATATGTTTTTCAACATGTCCGCATTCATTTTTCTTATAAAATAGCAACATCTTTCGAAAAAAATACGCATCCTTATTTATTTTTGCCTTGCATGGAGATTTGCGCGTATACTATAGCGAGTTTCGGAACGGGACGACAACTAAACGAAACTGTCACTGTCAAGTGAAAGACGTGTTCATACAAAAAAAAGTACTGGTCTTTTATAAGTACCGCGGTGCCTTATATTTTAAAAATATATATTTATTAAAAATATTTTAATTTTTATCGTCCATTCCTCCAACATCAACTTTTACTGATAGAATATTTTCAGTTATGAATCTGAAATGGCGGGAGGAAAGAAACAGAGCCCCTATAATGTTAAGTTGGCAGGCATGGAATAGTTTTTTTTTTTTACTGACTGACACGTTTTTGTAGGATTGTGAATATTTTTGAGCAATGTACTATATATTTTACGACTCTGGCTGGAAAATACTATATTTTCGTAAAAAATAGTTGGCGACCCTACCCATGCCCAAAAAGTAAAGACGGCCCTGTTGCGAAGCATTTTTTTTATTGCTTTTAGCGATAAGAACGCCCAAATCTGCATAGCAATTACGAATATTATTTAGACCTGAGAATTTTATATTTTTTGTTTGTTTCATTTCTTTCATATTTTTTCTCTGTCGCTCTATTTGGTGTACAATAAAGAGTACCTTATCTATCTTTATTTTTATAATATTGAATGTTTTATTTAAGTTGTTTATTGCGCCATCTAGTGATGAATCTGTGAACTAACATAGTATAAGTTACTTCGAGATCTGTGTAGCTTAGAAAGTTCGTATTTAAGTTAAAGATGACTCTGCCATATTCCATTCTCTACATAATGACCGTAAATACGTTAAATAATTAATTTGAATTATTGTAAAGGGTCAGCATCATAAATACCAGACTGTTCATAATGATTTGTTGACCAAAAAAAATTCAGGGCTCTGATTTTCGTGCGATCGAGATTCATTTCTATTCAAGATATCTCGAAACAAAAGAAAAAAATACATACGATTTGACGTTTCGTTTCGAGATATCTCAAATAAAGATGAATCTTGATCGCACGAAAATCGGGCCCAGATTAGTTTTTGTTTTTCAGATAATTTCCATACTATTGATGAGGTGAGTATTTTGAACCTTTTTTTAGAATATGACTAGTCTAATAGCTTCAAGGTGACTATTTCTAATGTCTACACTAGTCATATTTTAGTTAGCATTGATAAAAGATGTTGATTGAAGTGAAGTGGATTCATGGAAGATTTTTATTATGCTGACTGTACGTGAGCGTTTATGTGAATGATGCCTTGTTGGTCAATAAATTATTGCTTATACTTACTCTATCTTATCTCTACATACCTCTACGTTCTAATCCCGTAGCCTTGACCTAACGCTGAGACAGTCTCTCCGTAATGCTGGATCCTCTAAAAACTACTCATTATCGATAAAAGCTACGATTCGTTTGTTTGAGGATCGACTTATTAGGCATCAGTGGCGTAACTTACGAAACTCCTTTTGTAGGACCAGTTTTGGCTAACGTCTCATTGATAATTCTACGGTATTATGGAGGGTAGAGGTAAGGAGAATCATCTGTGTATTAAGCGTACTATTCACAAATAAAATCACTCTATGTGCACGTATTCTTGTAATAATTTTACTAAATTATTTTGTAAGTTGTTGAAATTTTCAATAATCAACTACTTTAGTCGACAGTAATATTTTTTTTTACTCTACATACTTCAGTTAATCTAAAGATCCTATATTCATACCAAACCCTTTTTCTACACCAGCGCGATTGTGGAAGGTTTTTGAACTGTTAATTATAGCATACAGCTGGACACTTTTTTCCAACTTTTCTCCCATATGAGATTATTCTCCTTACCCCTACCCTCCATATACGGTATGTTAGTAAAACGGTGCGTTTGTTGATCTTAGGAATCGGATATAAGATCACTTTCACTTACTACCTATTAGCGTGTACTACGTAGCACTACCATGGTTTCTACGCTCGATACAAGTCGATATTCAATTGGGTCTACGTAAAAATTGTGTGACGATTGTAACATTTAATTTACCTTACAAAATTACTTACAAGTGATTTATTTAAATTACAAGTGTCTTTATTAATACTATCTTAATATATTTTGTTAATTTTGATATCATTGCCTGTAATAAATGACATTATTAATAAGATATTGTCGAGTCAACATATACAACCTACACGCTTAGGCTCTGTTAAAACAAAAGACACACACCCAATCACAAAGAAGAACATTTTAATCATAGGTGCAGTATAAAAAATTAAACAGAAATATTAACAACGATTGATATGGGTAGATACAAAAGAGACGAGAAGATTAGTTTTCACTTATCTTCGTACAAATAGCGGTCACACAAATTCTATTAAAAAAGAAACAAAATTTTTAATCTACATAAAGTAGCACCATTGCCATCGGGATTAAAAAAAAGAAAACAAAATCCCGTTTTTCTTCCCCTATTCCCGTACCGTCAGTCATCCCGGATCCCGGGCCCCGGCAGAGTCCGCGCGGTGTCCGGCGGGAGTGCGCGTCCCCTCGTCACGTATCGACACCCAACGAACTAACTTGCATCGAAGTTTGAATTTCAAACGTTCGAAATAATGTTCGGTCTAATTTTGTAATTTAATTTTTGTGGTTATGTTATTGTGATGTGAAAGTGTGTTTTGTGTTTATTTTTACTTTATTTGTTGGACATAAAGTTTTAGGTAAGTTAAGAACATGCCTATCTACTTATTGTACAAATTTTCATGCAAATACCTGAACAAAACAACTTTGGTAATGCCATTCGTTATTATGGTTTGTAAGAAATTGATTAAAATTTCTTTAAATTAGGGGGTAAAGTTACCTCACTTGAGCTTACCTACTTACATACTGTTTTATTTATAAAATGGACTCTTTTCATAGACACAGACTGGGTCGCATCTTATTTGTTATGTTTGCAAGTACGGCGCGGGTACCTACATAATTTTATTTTGTCAAATTTTAAGCTAGCTACCCCCAAAAGAAAGTTCAAAGGATATTAAATACATCATAATTGACTAATTAGTATCTATCTAGATTATAGATAAGTAATTAACGTTGTATACGAAGGTATACCTGAACTAAAATTAATACATCATCATCACGCCTGCATTCCCCGGAGGGTTAGGCAGAGACGCACTACAGTGCACCCACACTTCGCCGATGTATTTTGGTTCCAATGTAATAGGAGGCGAGCCATTTTACCGGGCACATTCCCCCTCAATACACGGGAGATTTGGGCCATAGTCCACCACGCTGGCCCAGTGATTTGGAATGGTTGGTGAACTTCACACACCCTTCTATAAGCAAGTTTTCTCGTGATGTTTTCCCTCATTGTTCAGCAAGTGGTAATCATTATTGAAAAAATTACATTCGCACATGAAAATCATCTCAGGATGCGAGCCCAGGATTTGAACTTGCACCCATTGCGTTCAAGGCGGGCATTCTACCGACGAGCCGAGTGGTCGAACGCACGCCTTGCAATCGAAGCGTGCAGGTTCAAACCCCGGCTCGCACCTCTGGGTTTTATGTGCGAATCTCATTTTCATCCAAGATTATCACTTGCTATGAAACAGTGATGGAAAGCATCGTGAGGAAACTTGCACCTCTGAGGGAACTTGACTGGTTTCCGATAGATGTGTGAAGTCTGCCAACCCACACTAGGCCAGCGTGGTGGACTGTGGCCCGAATCCCCCTCGCATTGAGAGGAGGCCCGTGCCCAGGAGTGGGACGTTAAAAGGGCTGTAGTAGTAGTATCTCGAATAGAGATTATGTCTATCAAACGAAAATCGGGCCCCTGGGCAGATTCCGAAATTTGCTGCTCATGGGAATCGAACTCGAAGCCATTCGGTGTAGTAAGCCGACCGGACTACGAGCCACTAGACCAAGCCGTCATCACAATGATAATTATAATAATTATCATAAATTTAAATAATGTCAGCCGTCAAATTATGAACGAATTAAACTTTATAATGCAAATTAATTATGTCAATCAACAGACATAAATATATTTTCTTTCACGTATATTATATATTATACAGGGTGTATCCAAAGTCCGAAATAATACTTTAGGTGTATTTGTATCTCATATGTGAACGTTTGATGTAGACAGAATCCCATCAAAAACATAAATGTAAACCTCTGTTTAGCCAATGATTGTCCACTTCAACGACAAAAGATGTGAGATCTAAACGGGTGCCAATTTCAGTGGTCAGTCCTAAAATTTATTTATAGCAACATCAAATATTTCATAACAACTTAAAGTATAATTTCTTATTAAAACTTAGGATAATATATTGGCCTAAGGCCTTATTTTGCTAGTTCACACGGTGCTGCAGCCAGCTTTCATTGGCTGGGCGCACTCCCGTGCGCCTTGATTTACTATCATAGTTTCGGAGTTATAGACTTTTAAATATCTGTCATAGGTATCGTGTTTTGGCCTTTGGGTACAACCCTATAAAGAAGTTTAGTGTAAACTACACTTATGAGAGGCGACTACCTATATTCACAGAACAGAACATGCAAATTTTACATAGGACTCGAGATGTTCCGAATTATAGAAATTGACGACGAAAATAAAGTTATGAGATAGGGAGACAAACGAGCAGACGTTTCACCTGATGGTAAGTGATCCACGCCGCCCATGGACACCTGCAACACCAGGGGCATCGCAAGTGCGTTGCCCCTGGTGTTCTGTTGATCGAAATTCTACCATCACATGGTAGAATTTCGATCAAATTTTGTATACCTGATACTGATGCAACCGTCTATGTAATATTTCGGACTTGTGAAATACACTGTTTAATTAATAATAATAAATAATATAATGTATAAAAAAATAATAAATTTGACCATGGGTAAATAATAAATAAAATACATCATCACGCCTGTATTCCCCGAAGGGGTAGGCAGAGGTGCACTGTTGTGCGCCCACACTTCGCCGATGTATTTTGGTCCCAATGTAATAGGGGGCGAGCCTATTGCCATTATACCGGGCACATTCCCCCTGAATACGAGGGAGATTTGGGCCATAGTCCACCACGCTGGCCCAGTGCGGGTTGGTGAACTTCACACGCTATAGGAAGCTATAGACGTGCAGGTTTCCTCACGATGTTTACCTTCACCGTTCAGCAAGTGGTAATCATTGTTGAAAATTACATTCGCACATGAAAATTATCTCAGAGGTGCGGGCCTGGGATTTGAACTTGCACCCCTTACGTTCAAGGCGGGCGTTCTTGCCCACGAGGCTACGAGGGTAAATAATGTAGGTATAATACGTTTCATGGTTTGGACGTGCTCAAAGTGTAAGACCCACTGTCAATATCATTTTAACTATGTTTATTTAACTTTGTAAGGTAACCGAGTTACTCATTTCAACATGTGGTAAATATTATTTATCTTTTAACCACATTAACATATCTTGGTTTTCTATGTAAATATTTATCCCAGATATAAATGGTAGTACCAGGCGATCAGAAGTATTGAGGTTCTTAGTTGAATTGGAAATACATCTGTTCTACCATATTTATCTATACAAATAAATAAAATTGAGTAAATCTGTGTTTGTTTGAGTTAAACTCTCGAACGGCTGCGCAGATTTCGACGGGACTTTCACAGGCAGATAGCTGATGTTACAAAGAGTAACTTAGTAGGCTACTATTATTTCAGAAAAAGTGTTAGGGTACCGCCGGGTTAAAAATAGTAGTTCGCTCGAGGTCTACGTTTGTAAAATTAGCTCGCGTTTAGACCGGTTGTATAATATTTGTTAACTATGGTTATTCGTATTTAAAACTGAAGCTGCCTCGAGTGACAATTGCTCGAGGCAGCCTCGCGAGGCTCTACAATCATAGAACACAGCTCTCTCTAATTGTTGTATTACGAAATCGTCAAAATATCGTTGCAAGGTCGACCGGTTAATGATAGGGTAGGTACTGAATTGCGACGCAACTCCCCTTCGCTCTTCCGCGTCATGTGCACTCGCCCTAACTTAATGTCACCCTGACCACACTAAGGCGAGCGAATTATCTTGACTTTGTTGTTGAAAGTGTACTTCATGACAATATACATAAAGATTAAACTTCAGTCGCCAAAGTAATGCGACCATGCGACTCAATTCACTCGCTTCAATAATTATATTGCGTTGGAAAGTGCGCTTTTTATACGAGATAATAGAGTTTGTTTTGGTATAAGCAAAAATATTATGTTTTGAAGTGGTTGTTTGCGCAGGGCCTAATCCTCAACAGGAGAGAGTTTTGTTTTGTTTTGAGAGAGCGGTATCGATTTAATCATTTATTTATGTGCTCGTTAAGTATCTGGTATTATTTCATAAAATATATATGATCCAGCAAACTTCGTATCACCTACAATTTAATTTACATACATCATCACGCCTGTATTCCACGAAAGAGTAAGCACAGGTCCAGTGCATTTTAACCTCAATGTAGTAGGGGGCGAGTCTATTATTATTATACCGGGCACATTCTACGTCAATATGAGGAAGATTTGGGGCATAGTCCACGACGCTCGCCTAGTGCGAGTTGGTGGACTTCACACGCATTTCCGCAGACGTGCAAGCGTTCAGCAAGTGATAATCATTATGGAACATGGAACCCAAAATACCCGGAAGTGCGCGGGATTGAACTTGCACCTTACTATGTTAGCTGAGCTGGTTTAACTAAAACATGCAACGGGTAGTATAGTTCAGCCGAATGCACACCACCCTCGATTTTGACCGCGTACACCATCCCAGTTCAGGGGAGATTAGTATAAATTGATATTGAAATTAAATACACTGCGTGGAGTTATTTGTAGGGATGTCTTGTTTCATTCTGTAGTGGAGATATCGGTTATTCAGAGAATAGATATTTATGACTTATTATATTTATTTATTGCTATTATAACTTACGGAATCAATTTTTAAATTATAACAGTAATAGTCGAGTGGTCGAACGCACGTTTTGTAATCAATCCCCGATGCAGGGTTTGTTTTTGGTATTAGATAAAACGCCCCGCGCGTCATTTGACGCCCCAGTGTGCAGGGGCGTACGTTTCAGACACAACTAAAAAATAACGCAGAATCTCAAGCTTATGACGAAGCGCTCGCAATAAAAACGTCTTCAGACAGTTTTAAAGTGTTCTCGACATCTAAAACCTGAATTACTAGACAGCCAGGCTCTGGTCGGGGTGGAACGCGACTTTACTGTCGCCTGCGCACTAGAGGTAATGTTAAAATAAATTAGTTATAGTCTTGTGGCGAATGCACCATACTGCATGCTGGTCAACGTTATGTAGTTTCCGGCTACTACAAGTCAGAAGTCAGAACGTACAGGGTAATAAAGCACTGAGACACACTTTATTTTATACACAACTATTTACAAATTAAAGTTCAAATTAGCAGTGGCACCCTAGTTGATGGAGCGCCTGGCTTGAACGTAAGGGGTGCAAGTTCAAATCCCGGGCCCGCACATCTGACATTTCAATGTGCTCTCTTGGGTCACCGATTGACTCAACCAATTTTTTGCCAATAATTTTATGTATTTTAACACCGACTTAGTTTTTGAAAATAAATGCAGTACGCCTCTTGACGCCTCCAAATGCCAGGGGCTTAACCCTGATGTCAAATTGTGACAACGTAGTGTTTAGTTTTCTTAGGAATAGCAGTTCCACCATACCTTATTTTGTGTATTTTTGAGTAAGTATCTACTGAAAATGTGTACTTAAATGATACAATTTGAACGGAATATTTTGTTAATAGTGAGTAGAATATGGCCTGAGAAGCCATGGGGAATCATTTTTATTAAATTAAATATATGCCGTTTTTATGCTATGGAAAATGCATTCACTGTCATTTTAAAGCCACTGTGTGTAAACGGAGAAATTAGTTCTACTGATTCATTAGCCACATTAACTACAGATGCTTAGTTAAAAGGAATAAATTCAAAATCTCTCATAACTCCTTTGTCTCCATTAATTGTCTGAGTCAATACAAACTTCAAGAGCGGCGAATATTTTTGGCGCCTATCCCCAATTAGTTGCTAAACTTGCTAAGCGCCGCGTATTGAGTGTGTCACGCGAGCACTAATTAAACAATTTGTTTCGTCTGGCTGGCTCATTTGCAACAAATTTTTCATCTTTGTTCCATTTTTCAAAACTTGTAATGATAGTGCCACTTCGTGTTGGTAGATGGCGTTAATTATAGTCTAGGAGCTGACTTTAAACTGTTTTCTAACAAAATTGTGGTTTATTTTTGTAGGAATGAAAATAACATATTGTGTCATTAGTATTTGGAATGTGACTAGTCTAATGACTTCAAGGTGGCAATGCCTAAGATCTACACTGGTCATATTCTAGTCCTCATTGATATTTTTTTACGCATTATAAAGTTAAGCTAATGCCACACTACAACTAAAGTGTTAGTAATCTCTAAGCCTGGCTAGATACCGCGTAAACAATTCTGATCTCTAAATCACTTAATTAAGTATATAAAAACTAAAATTGTTCCGTATTGCTTATAATATTTGCGACGATAAATTGGACGTGAAGTATTTTTAGTTTAAGAGGCAAGAGGACCAAAAACGCAGCGTTCATATACTGACAATAATTTGACTAGGCGTCTGTAAAATTTGCCTGAGTGACATAGATTGCCAATGTTGGCACTGAACTACAAAGAAATAGTTATAATGTTAGTTTTATAGCACTTAGCTATCTCTACAGTAGTAACAGATTGTAAGTAACCGCGACAAGTTCCCCTCAAAAGCCGCGATGGAGTGAATTGCCATCACACAATAGTTTGGCGCGCCATGCACCATTACTGCCTACCCCACTATGCTACTCCCACAATGGGCACTTGCTAGGGTAACCATATTTTTCGGAAAACCCTCTTATCTACTTCATAAATTTTTTTTGTAAAATTATTAGAATATCTATGCCCAATTTGTTTTCTTCAATTAGATACATTTTTAACAGATTTCAAAAAGGAGGCGGTTTTCAATTCGACCCGTATGTTTTTTATTTAACTTTTTTTTAAATTTTTTTTTTCAAGGTAATGCCTGGCGCCTGTATCTAACACATTTAATCACACTTATCTTTAAATTTATACGTTATTATGATCCATTAACAGTAGTGTTGTAGAACATTTTTGTAGGTATTTTGTTGAAATTTCTATCAGTTTAGCGGTTAATACTTTCTAGAATAGCTTTATTATATTTATTATTTATTTTGAGTTCAAGAAACTCATAAAAGCTTATTATAATGAGCTCGGGTACTCTAAAAGGACATATCCCGACAAAAAGCGATATTTATCCACCCTCGCTCACAATAGTTCCTATTGAAAAAGTCTGAACAATAGTTAGGCCGTGTTTACATTCCGGGTTTTTCGGGCGACAGCTTGCGCCCGACAAGAGGCACAATCGTACGCAAATACCAGGCACCGCCAATATTTGGCTCGGCAGATGTCCGGAATAAAATGTGCGGGCAAATATTCGGTGTGCCCACCGCTTTTCGGAAAATGTAAAAATAAAAGAAAGATTTTACGGTTCCCAGCAGCTACCTAAACAGTTTCCACTGGGTTTCGCAAGCATGTCAGGACTAGACCTCTGCCAAGGATTCACTTCCTCGCTCTCTGTCTTATAACATACGAGAGAAAGAGACAATTTCAACATATTCCGTGACATCAGTCTTGTCTTGGCGCTCATGCTACAACCACTGGTTGGTACAATGCCCGTCTTTCTTGCGGAAAGCGGAAATTCAAATCCAAATCGGATTATGTGTGACTATAATTTTCATAATTATTATTACCTCATGCTTGTTTATACATCATCATCATCATCACGCCTGTATTCCCCGAAGGGGTAGGCAGAGGTGCACTGTAGTGCGCCCACACTTCGCCGATGTATTTTGGTCCCAAAGTAATGCTTGTTTATGGACCCAGTAAACTCCTACAAGGATAATTGCGCCAGACTCAGATTGGTCTAGATCATAGAGTAAACAGAGCAGCCATATCGACCTAGTACCATACCATTTTTACTGTAAAAGTTAAATAAATATGCCGCTTGTTTGACTAACTAGGTCCGGAAACTACTATGGCTGATAAACGTCAAAAAATTTGCCGTAGGGTGGAGTCGGGCTTATTACTCTATGGTCTAGATTAACACAAAATTGACAGTTGCAGTCAGTGAAAAAAAATGACATAACGGACGAGGCAACGTGAACGTTTGTCTTGAGCGAACTACGTAGGCCAGTACTCGCCTGATAAAACATTTTCGGTTACTACGACAGGTAACTCCGTCTTAAGTATCTCTTACACACATCTATATAAACATATAAGTCATTTTTGAAAGGCTAAAAGCTTTTCGACAGGAATCCGAAAAGATTTCGACATTAGGCAGAAAGGCGAGAGGCTTGGAGAGCCCTTGACGATGCCCCCTCCACTTATTGGCGCGTGCTACGTACTGACGTTTTTACACACACCTATGAGACATGCTAGTGAGTGGTGGACGTGAAACGAATGGCTTGAGTATAGTGTCATTTTTTTTAATTGTACTTTCTGTCAAAGTACCTAGAGATGGAATCTCTGTAGCAAAAACCATGCAAGCGATCACGCTAATTTATTTGCTTGAGTCATCGTTGATGTTTTGTTTAAAAATGTGCTTCATTAATGAGATACTACGGTTCGTTTCGGTATTTATAAAAAAAAAAACTGAATGGTGTCGTGGGACACCAAGTAGGAACGAAGTTCCTTCGGCTAATGTAGAATGAATGAAAAGAAAGAGAAAGGTATTATACACTACTCGCTTGTGTATGCGACTGTCGCGCCTGCGCACGTCTCATTTAACGGTTTTATTCCACGCACTTTTTTCCACGCACTTTTTTCCACGGATTTTTTCTTACGGTTTTACTATCACATTTTTTTCAGTTCGGTCGCGTAGCTAACTTCGTTCCAATAAAGTAATCATATATATTAGTGCCGTATTGAAATACTGTAACATCAAAATAAGTAGATGAAATATAAATATAAATTTACTCACTAGTTATAAGAATAGTGTAGATACTTTATTTTGTTAATGAGAGGTTTATATTCGTGTATAGACTTGTGAAATCAAAATAACATGAAATTAAAAAAAACAAAAAAGGTCCATTACGACCCGGAGTTCTATGTATTTTAATAGTTCAACGACTGTCCCACAGATGGCAGTATACTCAATGTATTTAATATGTGTGTATTATTATTAGTATATAAAAAAAACAAAAAGGTCCATAACGACCCGGAGTTCTATGTATTTTAATAGTTCAACGACTGTCCCAGAGATGGCAGTATACTCAATGTATTTAATATGTGTGTATTATTATTAGTATATAAAATAAAAACTATAGCAAAACCTAAAAAAAACAACAAAATATAAAAGTAATAAAATAAAAAAAGTAATAAAATAAAAAAACATCGTAATTCAAATTATCAACTAAAGTCGTCTCATTTAACGATTTGATTACACGCACTTTTTTCCACGGATTTTTTCTTACGGTTTTACTATCACATTTTTTTCAGTTCTGTCGCCTAGCAAAATCCCTATTCCCTCCAAGCCTGCCGTAAGGAACTTCGTTCCAAAAATCGATCTCTTTAAGCAAGTTTTTTAAAGGAGGAAGTTCTCAATTCAACGCGTATGCTTTTTAGTGCAAGCAGATTTTTATAAAATAGCTTGCCATTGAAGGAAGCCTTTAAATAATTTGAATCTTAGTGCTCGCAATCATACACGGCTTCCTGTCAAAAGTGTAGCATTTGTAGCATTTTTATTGTACCAAATTCTGTTGCCCACTCCAATAGTTACTCTATTTTCTTTCAGCCAACAATGACGTCTTTTAAAAGTGTTCTTTTATACAGTGATGTTTCCACTATGTAGCGCCGCTTCTAAGTTAATATCCAAATTGTTTGGAACGAATACCATAAAGAATGTTTTAATTTTTTTTTTCATCGCCATATAATCCGACGCTAAGATACGCACGCGACCGTCCCAACACGTCAATCACCGAGTAGGATAGACCGAAATGGGGTAGCGCTGCTGGTAAAAACTCGCGACCCCCTTTTATAAGTAAACAAAGAAAGTTAAATTGAATCCCACTTCTATTGAAGTTTGAATTTTTTATTAGTTCTCTATTCAAATAGTTGTGAAGGGTTTATCAATCGAACGTCAATTTAAACTTATTAGTTCCTTTTATGTTCGAAATTCAATTTTCAATTTTTAATTCACTGTTTATCGGTTGTTCCAAAGAGGTTTATTAAGATAAAAGTAGTCAATCAGCCTCGTGTCTATGAAAATATATAATCTGTGACTCTTAGAATAGTAATGATTCTGTTGGCGCCGAACTTCACTAAACTACGCGCATTGCCTCCTTAGGTGGTAATGTATGAACGATGGCATGATTTTCAAGTGATGTCAAATGAAGTTTAGATGTGGATTACACAACAATAAAAAACTTTCGAATGTCTTATGCCGATACCCCGTGAGAACGCGTCCATACATTATCTTATGCTATTGCGCTAACGTTACTGTTAAACTGGTAATTAGTCGAGCACTCAGCTTCACCCTACCAATAGAATCTTCCTACGGGCTTTTAGATGTAAATAATAAAATATATCATCACGCCTGTATTCCCCGAAGGCGTAGGTAGAGGTGCTCTGCAGTGCATCCACACATCGCCGATGTATTTTGGTCCCAATGTAATAGCGGCGAGCCTATTGCCATTATACTGGGCATATTATCCCTCCATACGAGGCAGACTTTTGGCCCAGTGCGGGTTAGTGAATTTCACACGCCTTTCTATAGACGTGCAAATTTCCTCACGATGTTTTCCTTCACCGTTCAGCAAGTGGTAATCATTGTTGAAAATTACATTCGCACATGAAAATTATCTCTGTGTAGCTGGCCCGGGATGTGGACTTGCACCCCTTACGTTCAAGGTTCGTTCTTGCCCACGAGTCTTTCAAGCTTTACTATTATTTCGTTCTCTTACATATTTAAATACATAGAACACAGTGAGAGGATTCTTTATTCGGGATATTCATTAGTAATCGGCGTACGGGTCTGTAATGGTTCACTAATAATTAACAGTTTTTAATCTCTAGAGTGCTTCGTGCCTTCTCGTAAATTGGCTACTCGTAAATATCGATATAGTATTTATCAGTAAGGTATTGGGTGCTCACCACTAACTCTTATTATAAAGTAGTTGTTTGGCAGCAGTTGGTGGAACCTTGGACCTAAGGGGTGGAAGTTCCAATCCAAGCCCCGCACCTCTGAGATTTTCATGTGCAAATGTAATTTTTAATAATAATTACCACATGCTGAACGGTGAACATCGTGATGAAACCTGCACATCTTTTAAAAGGCGTATGAAGTTCACCAACTCGGATTGGGCCAGCGTGTTGGACTGTGGCCCAAATCTCCCTCGTATTGAGGGTAAAGTGCCCGGTATAATGGCAATATGCTCGTCCACTATTATATTAGACCAAAATTCATCGGCGAAGAGTGTGTGAGTGCACCTCTGCCAGCTCCTTCGGGAATACAGGCGTGATGATGTATTAAGAAGAAGAAGATTGCAAAATGTTAGTGTTATTGCTTGCAAGTAGAGTATGCCAAGGCTTCCTTAAAATTATTTTGTCATCTTAAGCTTGAAGATTTATAAAGTCAGCGTTGTTTTGACTAATTTACGTTTAACCACCTTGAAAATACAACTAAGGCTAAACTGCCACTCTTAAAACTTACACGTAGACAGTTTTAGAAGTAAACCACGTGGAAAATCAGAAGCCTCTAGAGAAATATGCGGGCGCACTAAGGAATTACTTCGTTGTGACGAGGAGCTGCTTTTTAGGGTTCCGTACCTAAAAAAGAATGAAGGAACCCTTATAGGATCACTATGTTGTCCGTCTATCTGCCTGTCTGTCTGTCAAGACCCTTTTTCTCAGGAACGCGTGAAGGTATTAAGTTGAAATTTATAACAATGACTTCAAGTCTGCAGTCCTTTGGAGCTGTAAAAATATTTTACTTATAAGTTAACGCAATCAAAGGATACAGCGGTTCAAGTTGCGTATTTAGTACATTTTTAAAGGAATCAAAAACCTAAAGGGTACTTCCCGTTGATCTAGGATAATAAAATCTGGCACGAAGCCAGATCTTATAGCACAAGTAAAGGAAAAAAGATATAAAATAGTCAATTTATAGTTTCAACACATAGAAAATGCTTTTTTTGCGATTACAAACTTATTTGCAGTTAGTTTGTATAGCGACAACAGTAGGCAAAGTTAAGTTTGTTTCTAGTTTATTTTCTCGTTAGAGCAATTCGGTGCTTTCATAGTTAAGGTACGGAAGCCTCGGTGCGCGAGTGGCCGCGACTCGCACTTGGTCGGTTCTTTACTGTTGCCTCTGAAAAATACTTGCGGCGTATTACGGAGTTCAGTTCACTTACGAAGATTGAATCCTCGGGTCGGTCGTAAATATCTTTTAAAATTCATTAACGGTGGAAGATTCTTCTTTGAAAACCTTATTTCTGTAATTCAATAATTTTATACATCATTTTTATTAATAAGACCTCTTAATAAAATAATTTGTGCTTTTTTATCACATTCATCACTCATTTATAATGTGTTTCTTCTTGCTGATTACTTGATACTAGCTGAAATACTCGCTAGCCTGAGCTGGAGCCACTCCTTGTCTTATTGCATTAAATATAATTTGCATTCCCTTCGTAAAAAATACATGTTCCAGAAGTTCAAAATAATACTTTCAGCTATACAGGCTTATCGATTTAACAAGTACTTGGTATAAAAAAATCAGCCATTCTCCAACATGATATTCCATTTTTTTCCTTTTAGCCGCAAATTTAATAATATTTTTAATATCTCGACAGTTTCTTTGAAGATGTTCTGGATATAGATAACACTACATATAGAGTGTGGGAAAGCCATCCGACCACGAGACTTAATTCGCTCGCTTCGTCAATGAATTTCGTTGAAGATGTATACGTATGAACACAGTTTGTTTAGTATTAGGTAAAACTTTGCCACTCGTGTCTTTCTGCCCAGCGGGCTTAGCATGAACCCATAGACAAAAAATATAATTTTCAACTGTCAGATTGAATGAGGAAATTACGTCAAATCGATATTTATCTACCGGCCTTAGCATGACCATATTAGTAACCTCATGCTAATCGATAAAATCGATACACAAGAGGGTTTAAATTGTCGATAGCCATAGAGTGTCTTGCTAAGCGTGCTGAGCTTAACGATTCTAAAGACTCAATTTAAACCGTATTCCAAAAATACAAACTAAACTTATTTTCGACCTCCCTGAAACTTGAAATAGTGTAACAAATTTGTGCAGCCAATAAAACGACGCTCGTTCAGAGAACATAAACCGGCGTTTCCTTAGCAGGAAACAAACGTTGCTACGTTCATTGATTCGTTCGGGTTAAAAGAAAAGTTGCAACAGTTTTGGTAACATCAGTCGATGCGTACTGCGGATCAATCGGTACGACACCGATGCGCCTACGCATCATGTAAACAAACGAATCCAGTGCCCCTCTTGTTTATATAACGAGTCTAACTCTATCAAGGTGTAAGAATAACATCTGAGTCAACGAACCACAGGTTACTTTGAAAATGCCGCTATGTATAAACAAAGTAGAAACTCATTGTTTATATTACATAGATAGTTTTTCAGAACGCTGAATGTACTTGCTTGAAACCCTTTTACAATAGGGTTCGTGTTTATGTTATGTTTGATAATTTAAAAACTATTTTGGTGAGACGTGGAGTCTCCTGCTGAATGTAGAGTTCTATTTGAAGCCAACACATCATCAGAAAAATTAATATACAAACTTACATAAATCTTGGTAGCTAATCGTAAGGGTCCATGGAAATTGATATCTTATAAAATCTAGATAATCCTTACGTTTTAAGCACACCAAAGTAAAAAATCAGAAGACGCGTGTGTAACTTGCCGATACCAAACGATCTCTGTAGCTAATATACATAAAGGTTAAATTGCTACGGCCACGTCTCCGCGCCTCAAAATTCGCTCGCACTATCAATGTCATTGCGTTGAAGATTGAACTTTCTGTATTAGTCAACACAGTTTGTTTTCGCAATAGCAAAAAGAATCAGCGTGCGCATTTTGAGTGTGCGGGGCTTAGACCTGTCAAGTATTATGCTTCTTTTGTATTTTCATTATGAGAATATTGCACACAATCGAAATAAACGACAATTGCAAGCCATTTCGCTGTGCAAATATTTATCTAAAAACAAAATGAGAGTACGCACAAACGCATATATTTGCGCAAACATCGTAGAAATTGTTCTTCGCGTTGATTTTTAAACAAACAGAATGGCTTATTGATGTTTAAGCAAATAGAGGGGGACTATTTGCCGGCAATAATATGAATATTTACAAATGTGCTTTGCGATACAAATTAAACTGACTGAGTATTAGCACAGCATTGTGCATTACCAGCGCGTTAATCGGATTGAATGCGAAAAAAATTATCGATATACTGAGTATAGAGACCGAAAAATAATCGATGTTAGTTAGTGTTGTGTACGAAAAACTAATAATGATAGTTCTGTTTTTAAATTATTAATAAGTGACATTAACAACTTTTTATATTACCTACAAAATACAGGTAAGGGTAATTAAATAGTAAATTTTAGCAGTGGTAGCCTTGTGGGCAAGAACGCCCGCCTTGAACGTAATGGGTGCAAGTTCAAACCCCAGGCCCGCACCTCTGGAATAATTTTCATGTGCGAATGTCATTTTCAACAATGATTACTACTTGCTGAACGGTGAAGGAAAACATCGTGAGGAAACCTGCACGTCCATAGAAAATCGTGTGAAATTCACCAACCCGCCGGCCAGCGTGGTGGACTATGGGCCAAATCTCCCTCGTATTGAGGGGGAATGTGCCCGGTATAATGGTAATAGGCTCGCCCTCTATTACATTGGGACCAAAATACATCGGCGAAGTGTGGGCGCACTGCAGTGCACCTCTGCGTACCCCTTCGGGAATTACACGCTTGATGATGTATAGTATAGTAATAGTCCAGTAATAGAAACTCAGGAAAAAATAAAGTATGTGAAGCATACTAACTTACAATTTTATTATTTTTTTATTTCTTTTAATTTTGTTACTGTATTTTTTGGGATCAATCAAAACTACACTAAACTAAGTCTTACCGTCCTTCTCATGGTCGTAATGTCTAAGCATGATGGCAATTTAGTTTCGTAGTTTGGGTACACCAAAAAACCGGCCAAGTACGAGTCGGACTCGCGCACGGAGGGTTTCGTACCAGCATCTATAAAAACCGTCCAATTGCGAGTCGGACTCGTGCACAAAGGGTTCCGTACCATTATCTATAAAAACGGCCAAAAAATCACGTTTGTTGTATGGGAGCCCCCTTAAATATTTATTTTATTCTGTATTTTCGTATTTGTTGTTATAGCGGCAACAGAAATACATTATCTGCGAAAATATCGACTCTCTAGCTATCACGGTTCATGAGATACAGCCTGGTGACGGACGGACGGACGGACGGACAGCGAAGTCTCAGTAATAGGGTTCCCATTTTACCCCTTTGGGTACGGAACCCTAAAAACGGCAAAAAAATCACGTGTGTATGGGAGCCCCCTTAGATATTCTTAGTATTTGTTGTTGTAGCGGCAACAGAAATACATCATCTGTCAAAATTTAAACTCTCTAGCTATCACGGTTCATGAGATACAGCCTGGTGACAGACGGACGAACGGACGGACGGACGGACGGACAGCGAAGTCTCAGTAATAGGGTTCCCGTTTTACCCTTAGGGTACGGAACCCTAAAAATGGGGTCATTATCAATTAATTTTATCTTGTCTCTGTAGTTAACATTTACAAAGCTAACTATTTAGCAGTTTGTTCGTATCTTATTTATTCGAAAGCTATAATTAAGTGCCTGATTAAATCTGCAAGCTAATAATTAGCTTTACTGATTTGATAATAGACCACGTACTATGCAATCTAAGTTTACACAACCTGGCAATAGATGTGAAACATCAGTCGGACAAGTATATTATCGACATTTAATAGTCGCCGGGAAAAAACAAGATACATATTTTTTTTTTTCATGATTCCGATGCATCGACCTAATTAAATTATATTTATCAAGAAATAACAGTAATCTAACGTATTAAACTAAGTACCTATAATGTTCTCAAGGACCGAGTATGTGGCTACGTAAAAGATTCTAAGAATGAGGTTGTTCTACGAAAGTCAGACTTTCAAATGAAGGTAACAGGAACACAACAGGGAATGTCCTAATTAATGAATTTTGAGAAAAAGTTCATCTATTGTAACAATTATATAGTTTGGCCATAAACAAAACTGCATTTTTGGCGCCATCTGTTAACTTTTTTTTTAATTCTAATGATTAGAATTCAAAATACCATACAAAAAAATATAACTCAATAAAAAAAAATGTGCCATTCCTTGTTATTTCCTGTATTTAGTAGTGTAGTTCCTGTACCCTTCAAATACATTATACACCTGTCTTACGGTAATATTTTACTAATACATTCAGTTTTTGACAGTAGTTAGGACAGAATCTGTCAAACATTACTACTTTAAGTAGTGGTACTATATCCAGTATAATAGAGGCCAAAATTAATCCGATACTAATATATATTTCTGTAATCGATATCTATTTATTCTCTGAGTTTTATAAGCTGTATTTTTTCGCAAATGAAAATGCTCTTGGCAATCTGTAAATTTACAAAGCGGTTACGAACAAATGTGCCGTATACATCGGCCTACAGTGCACACGTTAATGTGCGTACTTTATTTATTCTCAGAAGTGCAACTCTGTTCTGTTTCCTGTCGTTTAGGTGAACTTATCATTTTGGTTAACTGGGCTAGCGGCATGCGAGCACAGGCGCGGCTTTGTTACAGTATTCAGGAAGTAAAACACAGTTAGGGCTGGTTTTAACTGAAGATTTTCAGGAATTAGCGATGTATAATGTTCAGCGCTTCGGTAAAAGTATTTTTTTTTTGTTTATTCTTTATTCTGAATAAGTTCTCAGAGCTTACATTAATGCTTAGTGCAGAGAAAAAACCACCTAGTCAGTTTTTTTTAAATGTCACGTACTGTCTACCCCTTCGGGGAACATAGGCGCGAAGAATCGTAATCTAAACATGTCTATACATCTATAAATATCTCACTGATACTCTTTATGAAGTTCAATGGAACAGAGAGTAGCTCTTGATAAGAAAAAAGACAAAAAAGTCGTCAGATAAAGCATTTTACGTATAAAATTTCAATATTCCCATTAAACGGAGCTAGAATGGAGCAGGGTATTCTCATTTCTAGTCAATGAAATTGCAAATAATTCCCATCCAATCTGCCGTCTCCTTTGTGAAGGGAATGAGGAAAAAGGACGCGTAATGAGCTCGATATTCAAAGGTAATGGTGAGACTATTCGAACGGTTAAACCCTGCACACACTGGGGCGTCAAAAATCTCGTGTCAAAATCTTTGTAAATACCTCAAACAAACTCTGTGTCAATATATATAAATATTGCATATCTGCAGCAAAAGCTACGTCATCAATATTCGCGTGGGTAGACAATTTAATTTTGTTTTTGTATGAGTCAAAACGTTTTATTTTGACATAAAATTTGACGCTCGCGTCTTGACGCCCCAGTGTGCGGCAGACTTTAAGCTGAGACTGTTGGATGATTACGGTTTAACAGCAATACATGTAAGTGAACGCCACAAAAAATATCAAACGTTACAAAACACATTGGAAGTAAATGCATTTTGTTTAATTTGTGTCGGTCTGTCTCTTTGTTCGGGGTAAACTTCTAAACGGTTAAACCGATGTTGACGGAACGGTCACTGGCAGATAGCTGATGTCTCAAGGCGTAAGTTAGGCTACTTTTATTTTAGAAAAAGAATTAGTGTTCCACGGGAAAAACATAATACCCATTTTCTGGGAAAAGTCCACGCGGGCGAAGTTGCTGGCTAGGCACAGCTAGTCTTTATCTTTAGATAAATCGACAGAGAGTACATTTTTGACAAAACCAGTATCCTCAGGGCGGGGCCCTTGTAATTTGTGCATAATTTCAAAGGAAAATGCATCCAAAAAGTATTGTATTCAACATATGTGCAAATAAGCCTATTAAGAATGCTCAGCCCGCGGTTGGATTCATTATTTAAATGATAATATCTAATTAAGTCAAATGTGTGGAGGTATGCCTCGTCACGCGCGCGCGTGTGATGATTAACGAGCAGGCTGACTGGCGATCAAATGATGAAATACCACTTGAGTTCCTAATTGAAGAGCTTAGTGCAGTTTAAGAAGTTGCCCGCAATTTATATACAGCTTTAATGTACATTAAAAACAATGGATTGAATTAAAAACCTCTTTCTTTTTAAAAGTCTGTTATAAAGTCAGTTTTTTATAGTTATTTCTCCTTTTCATTACAAGCTTTATATTAACTTGCAATGTATGTCCGGATGGAATCTTGCAACTGAATTTTAAATCTGTTATCTTTAACTGATTGAGCTGAAGTCTGGTATACACGCTTATTTTGGATGACAATGCATGCTTAGCTATGTGACGTCATTCTAATACCAATATGGCGGAACATCCAAGATGGCGGAATAGTTATTTTTTCTACACTGCCACAGTATGGGCAATTAAATAAAAGCTTGTTTTTAAAAAGTTTGTTACCATTAATTTATTTATTACGAAATGAATTAAATGATTAATTTAATGGATTAAGATGAGGAATGGCTGCACTGGTAATAAGCGGTTTTTCTGCCAATATTAAGTAATTATAGCTAGGTCATCTTACTATTATTATAAATGTGAATGTTTTTGAGGATGGATGGATGGATAGATGGATGTTTGTTACTGCTTCACGCAAAAACTACTGAACGGATATTGGTGAAACTTTACAGTTTTATTGTTTGTACATCAGAATGACATATAGGTTATACTTTACAACGTTAGTGTAAGTCTCTGCGGACGAAGTCGCGGGTAGAAGCTAGTATTCAATAAATAGACATTATAAATAAATTGGATCATGAACGTGATGAATACGGTGGATAAATCCTTCTTGCTTAGGTTTTTTTTTCTATTCAAAACGCGTCATTTCATAGTTCCTACTGCAGGAATAATAAGTCGAAACATTCTATTACGAAATAAATACCTATCAGACTTTTTATCGCTTCTGTAAATTAATCAAATTTGAGTTGTGATGTATTTTCTTAGGCCGAGATTGACATTTTGCGTAGAATACAGAAATGGTAAGACTCATTTCTTCGAGAACTCCTTACTTCTAAATAAAAAGTCGGTCAGCAAGTCAGCGTAATCAAGATAGGCGCTGATAAGATCCGCCGCAACTCAACAGCTTTTCATATAGAACTGAATGAAAAGCCGCGTTTCAGTTAATGGCCAACCTGAATTTTTGCTTGAAAAGAAAATCTACGGTCATCTGCATTCGTTTCGTTACTTTTTAATACTTACATAAACTAAACTTTTATAGAGAACCGATAATGTATACCTACCGTGAGTTATGCGATCGCTACTCTCTGGCAACCTCGTAAAAATATTTGTATAGCAAATCATACGGCTCCCAGTCAGCCATATGCGGATTTTACCATTTGCTATAAAAAAAAAATACCTCCAAATTCATGGAAAATGAACGAATACATCAAATGTATCTCATTTTCATCTGAGATTACCACTTGCTATGAAATGATGAAGGAAAATATCGCGAGGAAACCTGCACGCCTATAGAAAGCCGTGTGAAGTTCACAAACCCGCACTGGGCCAGCGCGGTGGAATATAGCCCAAAAATCTCCCTCGTATTGAAGGAGGTTTTTGGGAATATGCCCGGTATAATGGCAATATGCTCGCCCCCTATAACATTGGGACCAAAATACATATCGACGAAATATGGGCGCACTGCAGTGCACCTCTGTCTACCCCGGAGAATACAGGCGTGATGATGTATAAATGTACAGTTTCTTCAACACCTTTGAATTCGATTGCTTCTTATTTGCGTTCACAGAAATATTTCACTTTATGACACTGAACTCAAGTATACGAGTACCTAGCGATTCAAATAAGAATAGGAATGTCAATAACTTCTATCTGTCAAATGTCACTCGAAAAGTATGGTTTGCAAAAACTTATTTGCATATCAATAATAATAGTCTTACATCATATTTAAATAAAAAGTTTAAATTAGTAGTAAAATTATATTTAATTATTTGAAGTCATTCGTTTTTTAAAAGCATACCATAACCTTTTATTTTATTTTTGACGCAAAGGCCCAGAAGCCGCGCCAAAATTATTGAAGAAAAGAAAATAAGGACGCCAGTCGCCATTTTGTCGTTGTTAGTGTGCTTCGTCGTGTGACTGGGTGTATGTTTCACTCAACCTTTGCAAAAATATCTTGTTTTGCTCACCCTACCTAACTGGTTAGAATTGACAGCTGGCGCAATATGGCGCAAAGTCGATCCTATTCTCATTTGTATGGCATAGTATGACATCTTTTTCCATACTTTCAAAAATCGCCTTTATTCACCATCACACCATAACTCTGAAAAAAAAACAACACACCCGTCTATCAGTACCTCTAAATCTAGGTCCTCCACGACTCCATTGGAGATGCTTTGAGAGCTATCACAATAGCAACGTTGCATCCTTTGACTGATGTATCCTAGGCATTGTTAAAATGCACTGAAACCTGCTGACGGATACTGAACCTTATGCGACTGTGATAAGGTATGGGTATACTGTGTTGTTGTTTTTCACAATTATTAGCGCTGAGTGAGTCTAGTAGATAGTGATGGAAAAACAAGGTTGCATTATTAAGATTTTAATTTATTAATAAATTTAACTCTAACTAATTGGGACGGAAAGGAAGTAGCATTCCGAACCGGCATTAGCATTAGCATTTGGAAGATTTTTTGGCCTACACGTATAAAAAAACCGTCCAAGTGCGAGTCGGACTCGCGCACGAAGGGTTCCGTACTATTATCTGCAATAACGGCAACAAAACACGTATGTTGTATGGTAGCCCTCTTAAATATTTATTTTATTCTATTTTTTAGTATATGTTGTTATAGCGGCAACAGAACTACATCATCTGTGAAAATTTCAACTGTCTTACTATCATGGTTCACGTGATACAGCCTGGTGACAGACGGACAGACAGACAGACGGACAGCGGAGTCTTAGTAATAGGGTCCCGTTTTACTCTTTGAGTACGGAACCCTGAAAAGATTTTGTTTACAAACACCCCTTTTAACCCCCTTCAGGAATAATAGAAATAATATTATGATAGTTTAAAATGAAAAGAAAAGGTCGTTTCATTCGTTAGTATCCTTAAGAAATGTTTTTTTTTTCAGTTCCGCCTTGAGAACAATCGGGGCTCAAGATGAGTGGCAACGGGATGAAAGGGGGGAGGAGAATACCGACCCCCATGCCCCCTCCCAAGGAGACCGTGCAGTACCCCAGGTAAGAGTAACGATAATACTGAATCCCACCTGTGCCTTGGAATCCTTATTTTTTCAGAGCTTAGTGGAATGGGTAAAAAGGCCGATGGAATGGAATAATTTTGACTTAAATTTACCTAAATCGGTTAAACACACAAATAGTATGGTTCTCAAATATCCAACCATTACACCGAGGCGATAATGTAACTTGTACTGATACAATTTGTGATAGAAATTAAAAATGTCGCGGCTTCGCAATAAAATTTGACAACTTTTTTGTTGAAAGGCGATCGAAACAGATATGCGAGAAATTATGTAACACCTAGGGCAAATTATAAACAAACCATTTTAGAAATTGACCTTTATGTGAAATGAATCAGCAACAGTACAATTGAAGAAGAATACTCAAGAACTACTTGTCCAATCAAAAGAAAAGAAAGTCTAATAATATTAAATTTTATGCTTATTATAAACGCAAACTACAAAGTGTGTGTTTTGTCACCAAAATACTCGCACTTTAAGGGTAGCCATTTACCGTTTTGATCAGCTTTTGGAAAATGACGAAAGCACAATACTAAAAGGAAATTCCTTTCTGCAATATCTTCTAAATGCTATAGCTTCAAGATCTGCGTCTGCAAACGCGTCAAGACGCGTGCGATTATCTTATTGACTATTGCCAAAATGAACTGTTGCCAATTAACTCATGGAAGAAGAACATTTTTCAACGAAATCTCAATCAAAAAGTCGAGTGTGTGCTACAGAAATTCAATTTTTGTGGGCTTAATATTAGAGTACATTTTCAATAAAAGTCTTAGTGAATTCGTTTGCCTCAATACTTACAGGGCGTCAATCTTTCTTTATGCATTGTAGCAATACTTAGCAAAGGAAGGCCGGAGATTGGTCGCGACATTTCATCTTGAACTTTGCTCTCGTTTCATGCAAATTGAGACCTTATTTCAACTATCCAGATTCCACGGTCCAAATTTACATTAAATTGTAAACAGGATAAATTTTATAATCACATTTTCAGGATTAATTTGTAAAATTTTATGATTTTATACGGTTTAATTAACTCAAAATCTAAGTTTAGCTTGCTCAAATAAGCATTATTATTATATCTTGGCGTCCTGCAAAAATACTAAAAATATTAATTAGGCCGTAAAATCCTTTACCATTTATTTTTTTAGTCTTTGCCAATTCTAATCTATATCTACGTAGTCCGGACGACGTAGTGTCTTGGCAAGATAGATTGGCAGATACTCCAAATGAAATAAATTATGAGGTTATTTCTACTTTTTTAGTGCATCTAGGTTTTTGAAGAGTTCTAGAGAACTAGGTTTTCGTGGGCAAGAACGCCCGCCTTGAACGTAAGGGGTGCAAGTTCAAATCCCGGGCTCGCACCTCTGCGATAATTTTCATGTGCGAATGTCATTTTCAACAACGATGGAGGAAACATAGTGAGGAAACCTGCACGTCGATAGAAAAGCTATTGAAGTTCACCAGCCCGCACTGGGCCAGCGTGGTGGACTATGGCCCAAATCTCCATCGTATTGAGGGGGAATGTGCCCGGTATAATGGCAATAGGCTCGTTCGATGATGTATTAGGTTTTTAAATCTGCCTATATTTCTTATTTTGATAAATATTTTTTTCAGTCAGTTCATTAGTTCTCCCTTTTCATATCACACTCAACCCATTCATAATAGTTACCATAAAATTGACATACCGTAACTGATACGTTTGTATTGGTCACCAACAACAGTATCACATATCAATGTGCATTCCCAAAACTACTTCACAGTTCACACGTGTTTTAAGGGTTTTGTATTTAATCATCTGTCTGTTCTTTTGACTTTTTGATATGGGAACCGTTGTTTTTTTTTAACCTTACCTTTAACCGACTTCCAAAAAGGAGGAGGTTTCTCAACTCGACCGTATATATGTTTTTTTTTTAATGTGTGTTTGCGGATAACTTCGTCGTTTATGCACTGATTATGATCATTCTTTTTTTGTTGGAAAGCAGATATCCCAAGTGTAGTACCATGTCCAAAATATTATCAGGTGATTTATAATTTTTGCTAGATTTTTTTTTTGTATCTACACTCGGAATAGTATTTAAAAGAAAACTAATCAAACAATGCAAATGGCCATTTTTATTTATAGCCTGGGGCACGCTGGGACGTCAAACCGCGGGCGTTTCGGCGCTCCTACGCACACAGGAGTGGTTTTGGGTGCAATTTTGTTTAAAACACGGCTAATTCATTCATTAAGATAATAAGATCATAGACTTACAATATTCTTTGTCTCAATGTAGACGCATGAGTGAAACAATACACCATGTAAGTTATTAACGAGCCCGTTCAAGTGCTGAGACAGGTTTGGTATAACAAATTCGGTAGGTAAGTAATCTTATACCTTTTAGCGGGTACATTACACTAAAATCGATTTATTTCATTAGTGTTCCCGCTTATGGAATGTTTTAGAAGTCTGTAATATGTAAGCATCGGTATTATAACTAAATGGTGTAGATTTTTATAAAGCAGTGGTAGCCGAGTGGTCGAACGCATGCTTTGCAATCAAAGTGCGCAGGTTCTATCCCCGGCTCGCACCTCTGGGTTCCATGTGCGAATCTCATTTTCATCTGAGATTATCACTTGCTAAGAAACGGTGACGGAAAACATCGTGAGGAAACCTGTGTGCCCGGTATAATGGCAATAGGCTCGCCCCCTATTACATTGGGACCAAAATACATCGGCGAAGTGTAGGCGCACTGCAGTGCACCTCTGCCTACCCCTTCGGGGAATACAGGCGTGATGATGTATTTATATGTAGATTTTTTTTTATTGTAATCGAATGCAAAATGTTGGTATAGGTTCAGTACTATTGCATTATTTATTTGTGATGATGATAGCCCCCATATGACCATTATCTCTTGCAGTAATGTTTATAATATTCCACTCTTTTATTAAAGCGATCAAAACAAAAACAAATTATGATATTACTGATTTTTAGCGAGAATAACGGATAGTAATAGATTTTTATATATAAGACGAATAAGATGAGATATGATCCATAACATGATTCGCATGTTATGTTATGTTATGTTATGTTACCCTTCTGATTATGAAAATGAATTTCCTTATTCTTCTAATAAGTATGTCATTAAAACTTCGCATGTTTTTATTAGTTTGTGTTCAACAAACCTTTTTAACACATTACCCCCTACTTTTTAATCTCTCATACGACAATAAGGCAACCGCTTTGACGTAAATGCGGTCCAATCACTCCCCCATCATTAAGCCAGATGTGCACACGACCCTTGACGTGCGGCTATTTAAAAATAAATATTTAAGCTTTGACCGCTGCGGTTAATGCTTATAAAAAATTAATGTAGCTCCCATGAGCTGTTGGCAGTCTGTGCATTTTCGATGACAGCAAACACAAACATAGGTGCACGTGTGGGGTTATGGGGATGTGGTGTAACAGGGAAGACGGAGCGGGTTACGCCCCTGACCATCTGGACCAATTTTTTGCCATTACAAAAACCAACTGTAATAACTTATAAATGAAGCACATTTTTCAACGTAGACGCATGCGAATTTTGGCGTCTGATCACTTGGACTTTCCTCTGACATTCAATCTTTATGTACATGGACAGAATTTGTCTGGAAGAAATTGCTTTCAGCGATAAGACCGCCCAATTGTACATACCTACTGTATTTAGACCTAAGAATATTGTATCTTTTATTGTTTGGTGTACGTACAATAAAGAGTACTTTACGAGTAGGTATCTATCTAAGTAATTAGGGTTCCTTAATTACCTTTTTAGGGTTCCGTACCCAAAGGGTAAAACGGGAACCCTATTACTAAGACTTCGCTGTCCGTCCGTCCGTCCGTCTGTCACCAGGCTGTATCTCATAAACCGTGATAGTTAGAGAGTTAAAATTTTCACAGATGATGTATTTCTGTTGCCGCTATAACAACAAGTACTAAAAAATTGAATAAAATAATTATTTAAGGGGCTGACATAGAACAAACGTGGTTTCCTTGCCGTTTTTATAGATAATGGTACGGAACCCTTCGTGCACGAGTCCGACTCGCACTCGGCCGGTTTTTGTTTAAATAGTCTGGAGTTTTGATTGCCATTTGACTGAATATGGTACCTTGGACCACTCTTGCAGTGACTACCGGTGTCTATTAACGGTTACTATGTCGTGCGCGTGAAACGTATGAATGAATAAAAAGCGTTAAAAGCAGAGGTCACGTAACTCATAATGCATTAGTTAGTTGAGGAGAGAGATTTTTTAAATTATTCATGTGTATATAAAAATAAATAAATCATCATCATTTGCGTTACCTTATCCCATTATTTGGGGTCGGCGCAGTATGTCCTTTTCTTCCATTCGTCTCGCTTTTCCGTCATACCGACATCGACTCCGATCTCAATCATATCACTTTTTACACACTCCATCCATTGTACTATGGGTACAAGCTTTGCTTAGTTTATAATTGACTGGGGGCAAACCCAGTTACACCTAGACCAGGTCAAATTTCGAAAGGCTGTTTCCGTAATTTCCCGCTACCGGGAATCGAACCCGCAATCACCCGTTCAGTGATTTAAGCGGCCTACGCTTCAAAGGACCAAGCCGTCCTGTAATATAACAAACAAAGCACATTTCTTAGTGTTATGAGTTATTTAGTTATACTAAGTACCTTTACAAGAGACAATGTTTTATTTAATTATGTAACTACTTCAAGAAACAAACGCGGCATTGAAGCATGAATAAAATATAACTCACGAGATAACAGACACAAAGACCATGCTATTTCATCTTATCTTAAGACTTGATAATGCATCACTTTGTTAAAAAGGTATTTTAAAATAATTATATAACTTAAAAGAATTGAGTTACTTATTTATGCAATTATAAATATTAAAAATATATAATTAAATTATAAAAGATAATAAAATTTCAAAAGGAATTTGTCAGAAGTGGGATTCGAACCCACGCCCACAGAAGTGGACTGCGACCTGAACGCAGCGCCTTAGACCGCTCGGCCATCCTGACGTTGTCTGAATTGTTGAAATTAGTCATTATATTCTTTAGATACTTATATTTACATTGACGTAACGTAAGGTTTGGTTTGATTGTATGCATCGAGTGCGGGTTCGATTCTCATGAGAGTCAATATGGGTATGGCTGGGATTCGTTCAGTCAGAATCAGAATCAGAATATTTTTTATTCATATAAACCAATACAGGCACTTATGAATCGTCAATAAATAATAATAGTAGTATCTCTACCAGTCCATTGTAATGTACGGTACCTATAATGAACGCGTTGCATAATTCCAAAACAGAAAACCATTTAAAAATATACATTATCATTCAGACACAATTGAATAGGGGTGCACTACAGTGCGCCCACTTTCCTCGGATATATTAATAATCGCAATGTGCCTACTCCTTTCATGAATACGGGTGTGATTATTTCATTATTTATGTGGTTCCCCATTTAGTTACATTTAACGATATTGTTGATATATTTAATACCACTAATTTTAGCCAACTTAACAAGGGTTGAGTATTTGCACGTGTGTGTTGTTACCCGGTGCGCACGCGCCGGCCGCCGGAACCACATGGCCAGATCAAACAGAACACCGGACGCGACACCATATTGTCCTCTTAATCATGCACTCGTTATATTCTCCATTTATAATGTTTAAATTCAAAGAATTTTCATAAGTCTGGCATATAAGGGCTCTAACAAACAGACGCGGCAAGACGTGTGTGAACAATTTTTCGATACTAACATGAAATGGAGCAGTTCTCGCATGATCGACTTTATTTCTAATTCGACATTATATCGAAACAAAACGAAAATACACGACCAATTCTTAGTTATATGACTATGGCTTATTATTCAAGGCATGAATAATAACATATTTTATCAATGGTAGCTTGACTAATATAAAATCTTCAATGTCTTGCCTACAATGGTCATATTCTTGCTATCATTGATAAAAAAAGATTAGTATACGATATATAAATTGAAGTCATTATCATACCACAACGATTTTGCTACTGCCAATAAATAAATATCGCCAGACAACACATACTCTTAGTTTGGAATAGTGATGCGACTCTAGAAGGATTTTGTGACTCGAGTCACTCGAGTAATTTTACTGCGTCATTCAAGTTGTACTCGAGTTTTCGACTCACTCGAGTAAACTACTTACACTCCTTACAACTCGAGGAAGAATTTATCACTCAAGCGATTAGTTTTCGATTAGTTTATATTTATGAAATAAATTACAAAACATTATTTACTTTATTTATGTCAATTATCAACAAAGAAAAATAAAATGAATTCTTTCGACTAATTAAGTTGCGACATCTAGCGTAGCGCTTCCAGAATCTACTCGGCGCACCGAGTTGACTCGGTAACTCGAGTGAAAACCAACTCGAGTCAAATTTTTTTTCACTCGAGTAACGAGTTTTACAAATTCACTCGAGTCACTCGAGTAAAAAACGGCTCGAGTCACATCAATAGTTTGGAACCATACCCAATGCAACTGAAAAAAATAGTTAATGCAAATAACGTAGGTACCTCATATCAGCAGCAAAGTTAATAACTATAACAAAAAAATCTTTATAAAAAAAGTCACGGGAACATTCTGTTAAACTCTACAGACTCTACCTTTGAATTCAAATTGCATACGCTACCTCAACTTCAGTATTCCAAAGGATCGTAGTGGAATTATGTAGAGTCGCTTAGATATGGGCTAATTGGCCGTCTTTATCATTCCCGTCGACTGCTCTAATGAAATGAACTTTAAGTAGTTAGGGGGAAGGCACACGAGGTCTACATTAACATTTTTTATGAATGGCCTGATGAGGAATACAACTATACCAAGTAGGTAGTAGGAAAAGGAACAAAAATAACACTCAAATTTAATAAAATTTAAATCATTCTACAAAAAAATCCATACTAAAATATTATAAATGGTTTTAACTATTTTGATTATTTTTTAAATGTCAGCAGTAGGTAGCTAGAATTTGTATTAAATACTTATGTAGTAGTAGTGAAGTTAAATACTTTATTCATGGTCTAAATTAATACAACATTTGTGAGTCCGACGTCTTCTTTTAAGTGTAATCCTCCGTAAAATAGTTTTATTTCAATGTTTAATATTCGCGTAAATATAAGAAAACAATATGTATATACCTGTTTTAGAAAACTTAAAATTAAAAGAAAATATTAAATCGATATTGTTTTCAGTACCTCAGTTAATGAGAAAATAAACTTAGTAATTTAATCTTAGCGTTTATAATCTCCAATACGAAACACACACGGAATAGCTTTATTAAAGCGACCGTAGCGAAAATTAAGATCAAAGTGGATACCGGACGTGAGATGAACAGACAATGAGAAGCTGGTCATACTGGGCGATTTTGGTCCTTATAAAAATGAGATTTACTGTTGAGGTAAAATAGCACGATAATTACATTTACGGTAGTTGATATTGTCGACGTTTAGTATCATATTACTCGTATATACCTGGATTTGAATTGTGAATAACTGCGGCCTCAGTACGCATGCCAAGATGTTTTATCACGAGTCCCTAAAACATCTTATCAACTTGCGTTCCTATATCTTATTTGCTAACATGGCTTCCAAGGTGTTTAAAATTAAACAGCCTGATAAGTTTTTCTCTCAGTTTTAGATCGTTCTAGCTAATAAGACGTAACGGTTTTATCACAAAAATTACGTCACGATCCGTGAGAAAATGTCTTATCTTGGCAGGCGTACTGACGCCGCTGACCATTGTATATTTGGTAACAAGCGTCATGTTGGACTAAAGGCGAGATGCGTCGTGAAATTTAAAGCAAATGACGCCATGTAAACACTAAACAATTTTACGACATTGTAACCTTAGAGCACATCTTTAACCCCATTTAAACAGAGTATATAAAACAGATCATGTAAAATTTCGCACAGGCCCCGACATTCTAAAAGTGTTTATAACTGTTCGAATATTGATAAATGTGTAGGCACGCTTAAAAAAGCCGCGTCGCATTCAAACTCTCTAATTGTCGCCGCCGGCAATTATGAGCCAAACCCCGCGTACACAACAGCACAACGCCGCCGTCCGCGGCATGTGTTGATAGATCCTCCTGACACGATTACCGCCCTACTCGACCCGGTCGTCGAGAGGGCCACCAACACACCTACACCAGCCTCAAACAGACACCGACCTCGCCGGCGAGGTCGAGGAACCCCCTCTCCTGCTCGTAGGTGCATCTTTGCACCTACTAATACCCAATACTCGTGCGAACGTCAAAGTAATGTTTCGCACTTTTGAAACACATTTTATAATGTATCTTGGGCATCCATTTCAAACCTCATAAACTTGTTCCAATAGAAGCAGTCGGAGTTAACGAAGACCAATAAACCCTCAACAATGGATTCTAAGCTCAAGGCAAGAAGTCATAAGAATTTTATGATCCTGTCAAGTCTATACTTATCGTTTGAACTAGCTTTTGCACTTCGCTTGGAGATGGATAACACTAAAATGGAGATCTTTGCATGTAGTTACTGGCTTATAGGAGTATCATGAAAACAGGTGGGCAATGCAGAACCAAGTCCTTTAAAAAAATGCAGTTTGTAATAATAATGTTTGATCAATAGTTAACTATAGATGAAACCATACTCTAAGGTGTAGAATCCGTTTCGTAGTGAAGTAACGTAAACTACATTTAACGAATGACTACCCCTAACTTAGATAATTACACATTAGAATCTAGTGACTAAATGACTCGGAAAATGTCGTACCACATGTATATTCATATTTGTGGTGCGAACAAAAAAAATCTATCAAGCAGTTTTTGAGTTTTAGCAAGACTAACGATCAGTAATAGATTTTTATGTCAATATATACCTGCTACAGCCCTTTTAACGTCACACTGCTGTGCACTGGCCTCCCCTCAATGCGAGGGGGATTCAGGTCATAGTCCACCACGCTGGCCCAGTGCGGGTTGGCAGACTCCACACATAACTACACTCCACATATAACTAGAACTAGTCAAGTTCCCTCGGACGTGCAGGTTTCCTCACGATATTTTCCTTCACCGTTTCATAGCCAGTGAAAATCTCGGATGAAAATAGGATATGATAAAACATTATTATGTGAAGACAAATTGTAATAAGTTACTGTTTAAAATTTGCCTTGTTATAATTACGAAATTGAGAGAGTGACTCGGGTGCGACATAATCCGTGACATAAGTCTTATCTTGGCACATGTTCTTAGTTGTGTATCAGATACATAATAGTGCAATGTTAAATAGGCGGGAATTAAGTGTTTCATATATCTAAAAACCCTGTATAGTATGCAGTTGTACATGTGTGCCAAGATTAGACGTATGTCACGGAATATCTTCATGTTGTCTCTTTCTCTCGTATGAAATTAGACAGAGAGCGAGCGAGCATATCCGTGACAAAGGTCTTGTCGTGCTGACACCACAGATAGGGATATTTTTTTTCAAGCTGTGAAAGGGATAGGTAGTGACGTTTGTGTGTGCAAAACTCGCAAATAGCTAAACAGAGAGCGATGAGGCACGGAGGGTGCGAATGTATGTCTAATTGCCCGCGGACGCGTCTCAACTCGGTTTTACGGTTGTCGCTCGAGTCGTAAGTGCATCTACGTAGGGCTGGCACCAATGATAATAGAAAGTATAGCAGTGGTAGCCTCGTGAGATAATTTTCATGTGCGAATGTCATTTTCAACAATGATTACCACTTGCTGAACGGTGAAGGAAAAACATCGTAAAGAAACCTGCACGTCTTTAAGAAGACATGTGAAGTTCACCAACCCGCTCTGGACTAGCGTGGTGGACTATGGCCCAAATCTTCGTCGTATTGAGGGGGAATGTGCCCGCAATGGCAATAGGCTCGCCCCCTATTACATTGGGACCAAAATACATCGGCGAAGTGTGGGCGCACTGCGGTGCACTTCTGCCTACCCCTTCGGGAAATACAGGCGTGATGATGTATTTAATGTGTCAAAAAATTACTGAAATTTGGCCGATGCCACGGCCATCTAATCTTTACGTCTCGGTCTGGTGGTTTGAGCGGCAGGCTGCTCGGTTCACTGAATGGTTGCAGGTTCGATACCCGGCACCGGCAAATTTCAGATAATGCCTTTTCGAAATTTTCCTGGGTCTAGGTGTAACTGGGATCGCCCCCAGTCCATTGAACGGTACCCAAAGCTTGTACTATTACAAGCTTTGCTTAGTTTGGGATCATACGATGAGTATGTGATATTTGTACTTCGTTTGTTTTCACGAAATGAATGAAATGTTGAAATTTTAATGGAATAAGATGTCTACACCTGCATTTACCGGATATTTCAGCCGGTGTCAAGTAATTAATAGCAAGGGCAAATTCAATAAATACACATAGTTACAGATCTTTATAGAGGAAATATTTGTATTTTTGTATGAAACGAATTAACTAAAAAACTTCAGGACCGATTTCAAAAAGTCTTTTGCCGTTAGAAAGCTACATTATCACTGAGTTAAATGTTTAAAAAAATACTGTGTACGTCAATTACATTCTAGTGAACAGATATGTTATACACGCACGAAACAACCGAAAAAAGTGTTCCGCGTAACAGCGGCAGCACACATACACACTTTTCATTCATTTTACATTTCACAACACGTAGAAATGTGCAAAAGAGATGGCTTGATAAAACCAACGAGAAAAAAAGAGATAGCTAGTGTTGTCACTTGCGCTTCTATGTGATGTAACATTCATCTGTCATCCAATCCGCACATTGGTATCAAATATACGTCCTAATTAGGATGTATTCGAGTCTTCACTAGTGCGCGCTCATAACATATCTGTTTACTAGAATATCATTGGAGTACGTGTTGTCTGGTAATATTGTGGGCGATATTTATTTATTTTGACATCCCTATCTGTACCTGTGGTGTCATAAAGGCCGCTATGCACCGGCGCGTGTTGGGGTGCAGTGCCCCACACAGACACGTATTCCGTGCGTGCTAGTTGTACACTGCGCCGATTATACTGGGACTATAAAAACCTAAAGATAAGTACCAACGCTCGACTGCTAGGGGAAGATATCTATACATACATACATACAAATAAATAAAATTGGAGTGTCTGTTTGTAATATCAAAATAACACTTTTTTACCAAATGTGTATGAAAGTATATTCGATACCTATAACGAAAACGCAATTTTAAAATTGTTTGTCTGTCTGTCTGTCTGTCTGTCTGTCTGTCTGTCTGTTTGTTTGGGGTAAACTTTTAAATGGATGAACCGATTTCAATGGGACTTTCACTGACAGATAGCTGACGTTCCAAGGCATAACTTGGGCTACTTTAATTTTAGAAAAAGCATTAGGGTTCCGCGGGAAAAACATAATACCCATATTTCCGGGTAATCTCCCTAAAGTCCGCGCGGGCGAAGTCGCGGGCATAGCTAGTGAGATATAAAAGATATCGCAATATAATGTTCATGCTGAATAGCTACGATAAAGGTTTGAATAAATTTTGCTTGTGTTTCTCTTATGGAGGGTAGAGAGTAGAGGGTAGAGTAAAAGAGTGACATCGTGGTATTGAAAAAGTATTTTATTATATTGTTTTCTTATATTTACGCGAATACTATACATTGAAATAAAACTATTTTACGGATTTTATCGCGTTAATATAAGAAAACCTGTGTCTAACAACTCAGTCCCCCCGTGACCATGGTTGCTGTAAAGCAGCCGAAACGTCGTCGGGAAAATAAAATAGTAAATAAACGCGATAAAATCCGTAAAATAGTTTTATTTCAAAGTGTTTTATTAGTTAAAAATTATTAGTTCAAAACCTTCCACAATGGCGCTGGTGTCGATAAATTACATTTATTCCCGGGGGACGTCGATATGTCATTTATCGACACCAGCGCCATTGTGGAAGGTTTTGAACTAATAATTTTTAACTAATAAAACAAGTAGTGAAGTACTAATTATGCATTTCGACGGACACTTTGTCATTTTTTGCCCCATAGGAGATAGCCCTCCTTTAATTCTACCCTCCATAGTTTCTCTACAAGTTTACTCTCAAATTTGCGGAAATATAGTTTTTACTTATAAGAAGGTTACAATCGTACCATTTAAAACAAACATTAATTATATATTTCTGCTATCTATCGTTACAAATGCGTACTTTTTAAATAATAATAATAGTAAAAAGTTCCTTGATAATTCCATAGATGGCGCTTTAATATTTTTTTAAACTAACGCCATCTATCTGTCACGTATTCGGTGAACCAAGCTTTCACGGAAATTTTGTTAAGCTTCAAAAACTGAACACTAGATGACGCTAAACACATTTTTTTTTAAACCATCATGCATTTTAAGTTAAATATTTCAAAGTTAGTTTTAATTTAAAGTGAACGCAGTACCGCTAATCGTCAAAAATATTTTGTATCTTACAATAGCTTCGATCAAAGAACTGAAGAAGCTCCGAAGCTCTCTCTTTATTCTGTAGAGTCAAATAGCCGTGTCTGGTGCTCATAAATCACGAGATGCATTGTGAACTCTACAATTCACATACTGATGGCGGATATTACTCTACTGGTGTGTAGAGTAGACGATGAAGATTGGAAACAGCACTTAAGTTGGATTAGTTTTTCAAATGACGGAGCTAGTTGTCCCAATCATTTCACCTTCACATTTTTTGAAGAAAGTAAAATAAATGAGACAGCTTTACAAACCTTTTCTAAAGGATATTTTACATTTGTTTATGCATTATCCTAGCATACGTATCAAGACTACTTAGATAGAGATGTTTTAACTACTTATTGAGAATTTGACGACGCCTAGTTCTACCGTTTTTTCAAGCGAGTGATTGGGAAAAGAATGCTCTCGGCATCGTGCGGGGTTTGATTCCCGTCTATGACAAATTCCTTAACATGTCATTTCATAATTTGCCCTGTGTGTTACTGGGATCGTCTCAAGTCTGTTATTTGGTAGGTACTCTTAGTACAAACTTACTTTGCTTTAGTTATCTATATACTCCTAGTTAAACTCTACCTAAATTTGTGTTAGCAAAATATACAAATGTAGAAATGCTACAAATGAATTATATTTGTCAATCCTTGGAATAGAAGACTTTTATTTTGAAATAAAACTATTTTACGGATTTTATCGCGTTTATTTACTATTTTATTTTCCCGACGTTTCGGCTGCTTTACAGCAACCATGGTCACGGGGGGACTGAGGTGTTAGACGTCCTGATGTCATAGTTAATAACTGGGTACCCTCATATTTAGTTGTTGTTTGCGGTCCGATCTTATAAAGAACTTTTATTTATAAAGGACTTTTATTTTATAAAGAAAATTAACTGTTAGTAATAACTAATAAGTGGCAATGGACCCGTGGCAAGCAATGCGCCGTTCACAATAGCAAGTATTAAATCTTACCAATAATTAATACTTGCTATTGTGAACGGCTTACCAATAAATAATTCAAAGTCATTTCAACCGCAGAACTGCTGGCGGAACACCAACAGTATATACACCTCCTACAAAATTTGCCATCACTCCTACGCATTAGACATTAGAGTTGCAATTACGAGTTTGCTCAATTTCGTGATGATATAGATATGGTGGTATTTATAGTGTAAGGAGTATGAGTCAAAACCCAATGGGGTCCAATGTGTGCTCGTCGAGATGTGTGAACGTCTGAATTACAGATTGGTTAAGGGACCATTTATTACGTCTCAAATATAATGTATGAATTTGTAAACTACAAAGCGATTGTAGGATGGCTAGTCTGACATAATAGACGTTGTTACAGATTTGAACTGATAAATAATTATTAACTTTCAGGAGCCAAATTCTCGCATAATCGACACCATCAATTCGACATATTTCGAAACAAAACGTCAAATTGGCCGCGTTTTTTCGTTTTCTTTTGAAATATGTCGAATTAGAGATGATATCGATCTAGCGAGAATTGGGATTCATTAGCCATCTTTATCACTGTCATTATCCATTTTTATTTATAATGTGTATTTATTGAATTTGCCCTTGCTATTAGTTACTTGACAGTGGCTGAAATACCCGCTAAACGCAGGTGGAACCAATCCTCATCTGATTCCATTATATACCAACATTTCATTCATTTCGTAAAAAAAGAAAAGAAGGAGCTCGAATTGCTCCACATACCTTTACAACCCATTTTTCGTTGCGAAGTAGTTCTGTTGGTATGTGGTAGACTTTTATAATTTTGTTTGATATTCCTAATTATATATAATAATACTATATATACATCATCACGCCTTTATTCCCCGAAGGGGTAGGCAGAGGTGCACTGTAGTGCGCCCACACTTCGCCGATGTATTTTGGTCCCAATGTAATAGGGGGCGAGCCTATTGCCATTATACCGGGCACATTCCCCCTCAATACGAGTGAGATTTGGGCCATAGTCCACTTCACACGCCTTTCTATAGACGTGCAGATTTCCTCACGATGTTTTCCTTCACCGTTCAGGAAGTGGTAATCATTGTTGAAAATGACATTCGCACATGAAAATTATCTCAGAGGTGCGGGCCTGGGGTTTTGAACTTGCACCCCTTACGTTCAAGGCGGGCGTTCTTGCCCACGAGGCTACCACTGCTATTTGGTTCACATATAAAAAAAAACATGATGGATTTCTCCAAAAATAAATAATAAGATCTGCACGTTGAGGTAAATATTTCTGATAATTGATGGAATCAGGCGTAATATTGCGGAAATCCATTGTTAATACAATAGTAGAGAAAGGGACCCACCACTCACCCTCGGAATTGTTTTGAATCCCAAATTATAACGCAATTATAAAGCAGAACGATTGTTCTGCGGAGGATTGCTCATAGTTAGGGCCCATGAGTTCGGTCTTGTTGGTTTCCTCTATTATCGATCAAATTTATTTGATTTATAATTTGGGATTCTAAACAATTCCGAGGGTGAGTAGTACCCTTTCTCTATTATTGTATTAAATATTTCTGAAGTTAGCCAACTCTGGTTTTTTAATATAAGTAATTAAGTTTTATAGGCAAAATGGGAAATCTTAAAAAGTATCACCACGATAGCTACTATCTATATAAAAATAGGGGTATTATGACGTCAAATCTCTCGAACATAAGCGATGACAATATGCAGTAAAATTCAGTACCATGGGAACACATAAACGTATATACCATAGCCGAAACGATTACTACAACCTTAATAAAAGTGTATTATCACGACGATAAAAAGGAATTCATAAGATGGGCTTGGAATATAACGCAATAATAGAGATATATAAACCGGAAGTGTATGGTAGCGACTTGTGAAACTTTAGGGCTGAAAAATTGTTCATAAAGCTCTTATATGTTTTTTGATTATTTTATGGCTTGGATATTGGTAAGGTACTGGGATCATTGACAAGGTTGTGATATTTTTGTTAAAATATCGGTGGTTTTATGGTGGTAACGCAGTGTCCAATAATAAATATGAGTAAATTTAAACTTACCATCAGGTGAAACGTCTGCTCGTTTGCCTCCGTATCTCATAATAAAAAAAAAACACTTGTTTGGATGTCATATGGTGAATTTTCGTAGTTTGAATTATTCTTGAAGTGTCTATTGAGTCCATTGACATTTTTTTATCTTTGGGTCACACTTTGGGTCACACTTTGGGTCATACTTTGGGTCATACTCAATATCACACATTGGATGATATTGAGTTATATACTTATTTGGAATCAGCGAATTTGTCTGCGTCGAATGAGTATGCTCTCCTGTAAAGTCTCCTTTAATTCCTGAAAAACGTCCGTAGTATAAACCACTGTATGCTGTATCTCAATAGGGGTAAAGTTGATGAGTTAATAAAGTAAAACTTGAAAAAACAAAAAGACATTACTTATGCTATCATTGGTAAACTAAAACCTATAGAGTTTAACCTTATTTTTTTTTACTACCACATCTAATGTCATCGACAAAAACCATGAAGACTTCCTTTTCCACATTCTCAATACGGTACCCTCCAAAACGATCCTTGAAAGTGCTAAAATCGTATATAACCCCTCAAAACTATCATGGGACAATTTAAAGGGACTGAAGGACCATCGAAATCTGATCCGTGCCGCTGTAGGGACGTTATAAAAATAAATTGGAACCCTTACAAGGTCGCTGCTAATGTGAAACTGATATCATAGGCTCTGTTGACAGTGTGGAATATCATAATAGGTGATATGACTGGGCTGTCAGCGGGAAGATTAAATTTTGTGGTAATTGGTGAAACACACCATATTGTCGTTGACATTGGCAAAACACTTGCTAATTATGGATGTAGCGGTACCTCGTTTAAGTAGGTATATTATATTTTATCATTTCAAAAATACTTAATTATTTGTTTTAAATTGTTGTCCATCTTTGATGACTTGGTTTTCAATAGCTATAGCCTCAAGTACAATGACTTTCGCAACTAAAAATATCTCTGCATAATGTATATAAATATATACTCACGCCTGTATCCCATAGGGATAGGCAGAAACTACCGTATGTCTCATGCTACGATCTTGAAATCTCTCTTTCACTTTATCTATATCCATACATCTTTTCATGCAATTCCGTCGGTTGTAGATGCTACGGATTTGACTCTGCATAATTTATAAAAAAAACTTGGTTCGTTGCAACCAAACTTTAGCAAAGGTCCCCACGTCAGCCGTGTGGCCATAAACTATGGAATTTATTTCCCATTTCAAGGTCAGGACCTTTTCGCCATCCACTTTTATGTGTTTCAATTTAACGGATTGCTGGCTTACATATATACTGACCAGTTTTCGGGTGTCGGAGACTTCAAGTTTACGATGACCAGAGCCTGTGGATTGTGATAAGACTTTCAAGGGCTGCAATTATTTTGTATCTTCGAAAACCTGTACTTATTGTAGGTCAAATGCCATAATAATGCCGTAGAAATAAGAGAAATTTTGCTAACGGGAAATCTGTGTGCTAGATTTTTATATTCAAGAATTCATCCAATTATGTAAAGACCCTAATGATTAAGCAAACTAAGACTAGTTTACTCTTTCCATTTTCAAATACATATAATTATTGAAATACTCTTAGTATCATGTTTGACCGAGAGATATATTTGCCATCCTGATCATTTTCATCACCTATTTTAATTTATAATGTGTATTTATTGATTGTTTGATTCCTATTAATTACTTCTCTGGCAAAATATCCGCTAGTCGTACGTATTCCTTGTCTTGTTCTATAATATGTGTTTCTTTCACCTTGTGAAAGAATAAGATATCCGAGGAAATAATATTAACTGCTATTAACTGTACTTCCCTATAGCTCTGTCTCCCTCAATCAGGCGTGAAATAAAACCGTGTGAAGAGGCTGTTACATGCACGTTTCCAACTCTTCCATATAATGTGTCAGCCAAAACGAATTTCCGAAGGTGAGACCTCGTTAAGTCAATTTCTGAAACCCATCTCCCTGAATTTCATCATGATCATTAGAGCCACTTTGGAGAGCCCATTTGCATGCATAAGTAAGTATGTTTCTGCTCTACATTTTTGGGATTTTAATCAGCTTGCTTAGTTAATTTCAATGAAATGGTTTTCGCATCAGCAGCAAACCTTTTAAATAAAATAATAACTTGCCTAATTCATAAAAAACTGAGCCGTCGCAGGACGCCTGGCAGATGTGAAACATAAAACATAAATGTCGTACCGGCGGCGAGTGAGCGAGTGAGCGGAGTCAGCCAGTTGGCGGAGTCTAAGCAGCGGAAAGAACCGAGGAGCCACGAAGCAGCTCGAAGTTTTGGCATCACGGCATCGCGTCATCAACAGTCGCTTTCACTCGCCAAGCGCGCCATTAGATGTTTCACATCAATAATAATTACAACGGCTTATGGCAATATGGTACACACAATGCAAGCTTTGCTTCATTTGGAATCGTACGATGTGTACGTCTTGCCTGGCAATATTTATTTATAACTAGCTGACCCGGCGAACTTCGTACCGCCTTAGAATTAATAAACGTTAAATGTGCGATGACCCGGTGTACTACGTATCACATAGCCTAACGACATTTAAGCTCTACCGTCTCTAAAATGCCTGTTTTATTTATTGTACCTAGCGCTAACCTATAATTTTCTATTATTTCTAGCTAGGCAATAAAAACTACCCCTCAAAATGACGTCATTTTCTCTTTTTTTTTTCTCTAATGTCAATGATTAGATATTAATAAATAATAATTAATCCCTATTTTCTCACCGTTTAAACCTTCCCTGGACTACGACAAACATTTTAAAACCAAAATCAGCCAAATCGGCCCAGCCGTTCTCGAGTTTTAGCGAGACTAACGAACAGCAATTGATTTTTATATATATAATAGATACATCATCACGCTCGTATTCTCCAAAGGGGTAGGAAGAGGTACGCTGCAGTGCATCACACTGGGATCCTGGTATATTTCTATAACCCTAAAGCTACTTATAAACAAAATAACTCAAATATCCCGTGCTAATTTTGACAGCGGCGCTCCCCACGGCTCCCAAACATTGTATCATCGGGATATTTTGACAGATGTTCGTTGGGAACTGTTATTTTTGTCGCGTGGGGGTGCTAAACGCCTGTTTATTTAGACAGCAGACCCTCGCGTCAATTAGCGGATCACTAATTTGCATTAGTTAAGGGTAGCGTTGTTTTATGTTGAACAATTCGGGAGATGACGCTGAGTAATGAGAGATAACCGTCTGCTTTGGCTTTCATTTTATTTTAGACTTTCTTTAATTCATTACTTGCGTAACATTTGTATCTATCTGTCGATTAATCGTTTGAATCATATATTAATAAAACGCTTCGTTTAACCGACCGTAACTAAGTCGAAACTTTATTTTATTTTTAAAGTTGAAGGAAACTGTTTTCAAGGTATGGCGTGACCCAGTGAAATAGGGATAAATTTACATTTATAGGTAGATTATAAAGAGCCCATTCGAAAATAGTCCTTGGGTGAATCGGAACCTGGTGCGAATGGCTTGTGGAGCGAAACGCCTCAGTACCTACCCATGAAAATAAAAAATATGATTTTTAATAAAAACAAAACAATGTCAGTACAATTGCCAAAAGTAACAGTGTGTACGTACGTGAGAACGGTGTTGCAAGCGATCACAATGTCGTGACACGACTGTTTCACCATGTCGAACAAATAGTACGATTGGGTAGGGTGACCATGAAACATTTGGACACCGAGTCTTTTCTTCTTATTCGTCCAGTAAAGTCAGACTAACAAAACTTTATAATAGACTAGCTTGTACCTGCGACTTCGTCCGCGCAGACTTCGATAAATTAATATCGTTATAAATTATATGCTATTCTGTGGTTTTAGCTTGAGCGCCAAGACTAGACTTATGTCACAGAATATGTCGATTATATTTCTTTCTCTTGTATGAAATAAGACAGAGAGCGACCGAGCCAATCCGTGACAGAGAGTTATCTATCTATCTATGTTGTCGGCGATATTTATTATTATATTGTAAGAACTATATAGTATTTGGTATGAATAAGTCCCAAGCCTATTTAAACGACGCTGTGTGAAGTTGGAAAAATAATCTACTTCAACGACACCGCACAGTGATCTCTAGACAAGTAGGTACTTAATCTGTTGCTTGAATTAATTTGGAAAAACATAAAAACTTGCACTCATAGACAAATTATTTCAGTTTCAGACTTTAGCTTAATGTATGGCAGTATCTCCTTCGTTAATCGTATAAGTAAAAACATAAATTCTCCATTTCCCTATTGGTCACCCTAATCCCCACCACGTGTGCTTATTTATTTTTGAAAATACTTCTCCAATTATTTGACGCTGCCCTTAACCAGTAGCTTAACAACTTTAGACCTTACACATTTGAATATAGGGTCGTTCGCCTATATTCTCGCGGTAACGTTATATTTGGTAACAGAACATTGTTCATGTGATCGGGGCATGCCTACTCATTGTTTTCGCTGACAACTACTAATGTTTTGTGTCGAAACTTGTCGAACAATTGTCGAACTGACGAATGCAGGCGTGACCCTGGCACTTCAAAGGTCAGTGCATACTAAGTAGATAGGTAGAAAGGGTGATACATTTTTTATTTCACAAAGATTTTTTTGTTTATCATTGTATGGAATAGGCTATCCTCAATTTCAGATTTAGAAATATATAGAATCTGTTTAAAATAATGATATTAAAAACAAAGAACTTAATTATAATAATATTTTTCATATTATCATACATACCTACTTTATCACAATTTTAAAACATTATGTTAGACGCATATACTAACTACCTACAATGCTAAAACACAGAATTTAATTAGATTTAACTCGATGATCTTAACTCGCAATCAGGCTCCCAGCAATATTTGAAGGTTATTTCGTTTACTTAAGTGCTTGTACCGTCAGAATTGTTAATAGATTTAGCAGACAGCCCTCGGGCTTACAGACATCTTAGACATTTATGTGTGCCTAGTACTTTAGTGTCTATGCATACAGTTTTATATGAATTAAAAGTAGATATTTTAATATATTTTTAAGACTCCATTTATTTTTTGATTCAGATAGGTAATTAAATTATGACTTTGAATAAAATATTAAATAGCAGTTGTAGCCGAGTGGTCGAACGCACGCCTTGCAATCAAAGTGTGCAGGTTCAAACCCCGGCTCACACCTCTGAGTTTCATGTGCGAATCTCATTTACATCCGAGATTACCACTTGCTATGAAACAGTGAAGGAAAAAATCGTGAGGAAACCTGCACGTCTGAGGGAACTTGACTAGTTCTTGATAGATGTGTGAAGTCTGCCAACCCGCACCGGGCCAGCGTGGTGGACTATGGCCTGAATCCCCTTCGCATTGAGGGGAGGCCCGTGCCCAGCAGTGGGACATTAAAAAGGGCTGTAGTTATTAGTTATTCGCATTCGAATTGAAACATGTTAATTATCTATTATTAATTCTACGAAGCGCTTACAAAGTCATACTAACATATTTTTACAGTCTTTACTATGCAGGTAAAAATATATTTTTAGTTCATAAAATAAAAACTTTCAATTTTATTATAGAGCATGAATTTCATGATCAACCTTTAGGTAGAATGATATATCTGATAGTAAGGTGGTACTAAATATGAGAACTTATTATTTTGAACTCTATTCCTTTGACTTACCGTAGTAGAGCTGTTCATGGTGCTTGTTTTCACTGTCTGAAAACAAGTTCTCTAGGATGTCTAGATCATACAGTCCATATACTTTTATGTACTATATTTTACACGTGGAAGTTTTATAGAAACATAACGTGGTTTTTATACGATTTTCTGGCTTCTTTTTCTGATTTTTTTAGGGTTCCGTACCCAAAGGTTAATACGGGAACCCTATTACTAAGACTTCGCTGTCCGTCCGTCCGTCCGTCCGTCTGTCACCAGGCTGTATCTCATGAACGGTGATAGTAAGACAGTTGAAATTTTCACAGATTATGTATTTCTATTGCCGCTATAACAACAAATACAAAAAAAATAGTATAAAATAAATATATACAAAAAACGTGATTTTTTTGCTTGTTTGCATAGATAATGGTACGGAACCCTTCGTGCGCGAGTCCAACTCGCATTTGGCCGGTTTTTTTCACTTTGCGTAAGTTAAAAGTGCAGGTTCCAATTTTTTAATGGCTGCGAGGTCAATTCCAATCACTGGCAAATTTCGGAAATGTCCTTTTCAAAATTTTCCCTGGTCTAGTTGTAACTAGGTTCACCCCCAGTCCATTGTATGGTACCCGTAGTACAAGCTTTGCTTAAATTCGGATCATACGGTGGGTACGTGTTGTCTGGCGATATAATAGAAATCCTATTGGGTGTTTGGATTTCATGTGTGAATGTCATTTTCAGTGATTATTACAACTTGTTATCCAGTAAAGACAAATATCGTGAGGAAATGTATACGTCTGTGAAAAGTCGTGTGAAGTTCACCAACTTGTACTGTAGACTATGGGAGACTATGAGGAGGAATGTGCTCAGTACATGCAATATGCATATACCCTCAAAATTACATGGGCTATTGTCAGTGCTTAGTGCAATGCAATGCACTTCTGCCTACATCTTTTAGGAATATAGGAGTTATGCTGTGAATATCAAGACACTACTACTACTACAGCCCTTTTAACGTCCCACTTTTAACGTCACACTTCACACATCTATCGAAAACTAGTCAAGTTTCCTCAGACGTGCAGGTTTCCTCACGATGTTTTCTTTCACCGTTTCATAGCAAGCGATAATCTCGGATGAAAATGAGATTCGCACATAAATCCTAGAGGTGCGAGCCGGGGTTTGAAACTGCACACTTCGATTAAGGCGTGCGTTCAACCACTCGGCTACCACTGAGACCACCACAAGATACATATGAGTGTAATATACTATGACTTTCACGAAGATGAAATATCAGGGCACAGCTAGGGAGTTATAAAGCGTAATTAGTATAGATTTGAATCGCAGCAATCAGTCAGACCATTTCAAAAAGTTGAATTTCTCATCGCATAAATGCTATAAATAAGGAGCCGGCCAACTTTTAACCATTCATTGTCGGCCTGAGGTCGAGCGCCCATATTCTGGTACAAGAACGAGGAACCTTTATAATTAACAGAATAAAATAATCCATCTACTTAATACTAAATAACGGTGTGTCTTAACAAAAAGTGAAATTAGTTATATTAGATACTAGATAACTAGTTAATTTCATGTAGTCATGTTTATTTCGTATTAAGAAAATAGTAGAAAATAATAAATTTATACTTTTAGCATATTAAGATCTATTAATAAGACACTTTACAAAAAAAACTATACTCTACATTTAGTTCTAATGGTGACTTTAATTTGGTACAGAAATAAACTTCGCAAGCTTTAAACAAAAAAAATTAACTGAACAATCAGAATACGGTTGTGGAAGTACAATTTGTAGGAACACGAAGGTTGGACGCTCTCCGCAGGAAATGAGCGTATTTGTCTTACCTGGGCGGGGTGTGGCTCAACTAACAGCGATCTACAGTAACACTAAACAAATAAAGTTTCTGGATGATATAGGCGCTTATATTTTTTTATCTACATAGGACTTAGAGTTAGTCGAGGTTTCATAAAATAAACGTATTTATTAGATTGTATTGATTTAGATATGTAGAGACAAACGCTGAAACAAACATCGTAGAAAATATGCACGTCTGTCAAAATACGTCATCGTCGCGTTCATCTGTGTAAAAGCAACGCGACCACGTGACTAAATTCTTTGTATTGCGAATACAGTTCGTTGAAAAATGAGCTTCTTTTATCAGTTAATACAGTTCCTTTTGGCAGTGGCCAAAAATCCCTCGCGCGTGTCTTCTTTGCACACTATTTAAGCCAGCCTTTACTCGCTCGCACTCACACCACACACTGAAAGCCCAGAGCAACACATCCATAAATTCACTTACCAACATTTATGAATGTTAATAATTAAGGTCGGTATAGTGCCGTTGAGTCGCCATTTATTTAGAGTCCGTTCCACTGTTTATAGGCCACCAAATAGCAGCTAGAATGCTTGGAAACTTTTGTTATAAGCTAGGGAAAAACAAATGACACTATATGTGTGTGTGTTTTATGTCTGTGTATGTGTGTGTGTGAGAGAGAGAGAGAGAGAGAGAGGGAAAGAGGGAGAGAGAGCGAAAGAGAGAGAGAGATTGTGTGTTTAGTCCTCAACAAAGTTTAGGAGGATTTTGTTAGTTTAATTTTATCAATAATCTAGTTTCATATTCAGCCTCCTTGTCAACACCTCTGTTGCAGCAGTGTCTGTAATATATTGACCAAGTATTACGTTGTAAGTATAATTTTAACGTTTATATGATTTAGTATTGGGATTTGTATTAATATATTTTTTTAAATAACAACACACCGTCTAACATTCCAAAGCTTATGAAACAGTGATTTTATTGGGCGTCTACGCCTGCATTTTTTGCAGTAATACTTACCGAAATCGGTATTCGAGCCTTCAAAATGGCAAAAACTATTAAACTTAAAGTTTACACTTAAAATTTCTCAAATACAATGTGTGCATTAAGAGCATTTGCATAGCAGATACAAAAAACAAGTTATTTTTATTACTAAGAGAGATTTAGGTTGCAACAATGAATAAAATAAGATTTTCTTTTTCAGGTCGACGCCCCGTTTGGTTGGTTCAGATGCATCATACAAACTGAACCACTATGAAATAGAAGCACTTCATGCTGTAAGTACATAAATAACATTACTATTTACTGATATGTAAACTGGTGACTGGTAAACTGGTTGTCTGGAAGAAATTGCTTTTAGCGATAAGACCGCCCAATTGTACATAGCTACTAGGGTCCGATTTTCGTTTGACAGACATCAGCTCTATTCGAGATTTGTCGAAAAAATACTATCAATTTGACGTTTTGTTTTCACATAATCTTGACTAGAGACTGATGTCTATCAAGCAAAAACTTTTTAACAAAAAATTAAACCGCCGAAAATATTAAAAAGCAAAAAATAATATACTTTTTTTATTTTACCTTAATAACAAAGTTCTTAAACTAATGTAAGTATACCTAAGTCATTTTGAGTCGGCGCCAAACAAGCAAATTAATTAATTAAGTAACGTGTGGTGCACGGCGGCGCGGGCGGCGCGGCGCGACACGCCCCTTCGCCGGAAAATACCGAGCGTTCACGAAGTTAATGTCAGCGAGACAGCAACTCGTGCTGGCACATACATGAGTGCACACATTGTGTGAGTGGTCGTTCCGAGAGCACATTTTTTGGAATGTTAATGTTTGTAGCTGAAGATTTCACGTTGCATTGTTTATTTAATTTCATTTGGTTATTTCATTAAATTTATTGTTCATTGATGGTTTGGCGCCTACTCAAAATGACTTAGGTATACTTACATTAGTATAAGAACTTTGTTATTAAGCTAAAATAAAAAAAGTATATTATTTTTTGCTTTTTAATATTTTCGGCGGTTTAATTTTTTGTTAAAAAGTTTTTATTTTATAATTTTTTGTGGCTAAAATCTACTACTTACATGCTTATTTTTTTTGTAATACACAACTTAGCATTCAAATCTGGGAATAAACAATAAATCTCTCCCTATTTTCCCACCCTTAGGGTGGGAAAATAGGTAGGTAGGATTTAAAACCAAAAAAAAATCACCCCCTCCATAAACCCCCCTTTTCTACGCCATCGTTTAAATTTTTGTTAACAACCCGTATAAACAAAAAGATTTTTCGAAATCGGCTCACTAACGGCGGAGATATGCTGTAGTCCAGAATGCAAACTTTATCACCCCATTTTACACCCTATACATTTTTTTTTTCAAAATTCCTAAAACACGTATTTCTTTATTTTATATGTTAAATACATATACAAAGTTTCAAGTCGATCAAAAAATAATTTTTAAATTGTGTGACCTTCAACCCCTCATTTCACCCCCAAGGGGGTTAATTTCTGATAATATTTTGAAAATAGGACCACACTCGAAGAATTCCTTAGCAAACACAACAAAAAAAATCGAAATCGGTTTAGTGACGCCGGAGATATGCGTAATCATACATAAAAAAAAATATATACGCGTCGAATTGAGAACCTCCTCCTTTTTTTTTCGTCGGTTAAAAAATCGGGCCCCTGGTATTTTAAACTAAGAATGTTGTATTCATAGATAAATAATTGGTCTCGCGCGCGGCGCGTTGTATTATTTTCTTTGTCTGGTATACAATTAAGAGTTTTGTATAATATTACTACCTCTATGTTCATTCATCTTACCGTTCATATAAGGTTACGTATGGACCATAAAAAAAAAGCCAAGGGTTCTGCCCTAATTTGTTGTTATTTAAATGGTTCGTCTATCACAAAAATTGAGTCTCGTAGATTTTTTAACAAACTTTTCCCTTTGGTTGTGCTATCTATAAGACATAGCTTCATGCCAAAATTCATGATTCTGTGTCTACGAGAAATTCCTTAAAAGGGCTTTAGGTTTTGATTTCCTTGAGTTTTAAAATACGCGGCCGAAACGTCGGTATCTTTTGGTTGCCTTGATCTAGAATATTTATATACACATCCTACAATGACCTACAGACATACGTGATATAAATTTTAACTTTATATCTGCACGCGTTTCTGAGAAAAAAGAGCCTTGACAGACAGACAACGAAGTGATTATATAAATACGGAACCCTAAAGATCGAAGTAATATTAAAACAATACTGCTGTCGAGGTGGTGATAAGGTAGTAAGACCAACCAGTCAAGACGAATATTTGGTTAATGAATATCAAGTCTCCAATATCCTCCCCGTTAATACAAGACAACTCTTAGCGGATTGAATCCCATGAAGGTAAACATCGTTATTTACGGGATATCGGGCGCAAGACAAATAATAACCTAATAATACGGTACGCATTTGGCCTTGGTACAACGCGTCGTAGAGTATTAGAGATGAGCGACTTTCTACCCCAGTACACTTTTTTTTTTCGTGGGAAAATCCTTTATGGATCCCCTTCCAACCTCGGGGGAGGAGGAAGGGGTATGTGGGAGTCCTCGGCTCGGCATACACACTAAAAACCCACGGTGTACCACCCTTCGCCTTTGCAGGGGGGCGTCACGGGATCCCAAGTATTGCACTGCGACGCCCCGGCGAACGGCCCGGCGTTTGCCGGGCCTCGGCACTAAAGAGAGACGGCCTGGTACAACCCCGGCCGTCTCCCAGACCGCCAGAACCGTGCAATGAGTGACACCTGCCACCCTGATTCTGGCTAGTGAGAAGGAAGAAGTTGCGCGTAACGCCGTCTTCTCCTGCCCACGCGTCTACGCCGGAGCGGGTCTGCGAGGGGATCGCACTCCCTGGCCCGCTCCGCGGTCTCCTTCTGCAGCATTACGCTCTCGCAAAAGAAGACCATTGCCTCCCAGCCCCAGTACACTTAGCATGACTGTGTAGACATAAGTCAGATATGTCGAGAAAATTACGTCACACCGAGCCATGTCCAGTACTACAAGCTCAAGGTGACGTAATTTTCACGACAAATCTGATAGTTGAAAAAGATAAAACTTGTCTACACGGTCATGCTAAGGGCGCAGTACGCTGTGAAACCCAGAGGTGCGAGCCGGGATTTGAACCTGCACACTTTGATTTCAATGCGTGCGCTCGTCCACACGGCTACTATTGCTTAAAAAAACGTAAAACACTTAGGTACTATAAATGGCTTGGTAAGTGGTTTGTAGATGGATTGTAAATTTTATAAAATTGTAGATTAGTTGACGCGCTAAACTGAAATTCGCCTTCGCTCATGACTTGCATGTTATCTACGTACCCATACGATTTACGATCCAATTAAGTATGGTATATTATGCTATCCAATTGCTATTAGTCTATCTTGTACTTTGCATTCTATTAATAGACACTTATGAAACAGTTTTAAATAATAACATACTTTTTAGGGTTCCGTAGCTAAAAAGAAACCCATATTGGATCACATTATCCGTCTGTCTGGCTGTCAAGACCCTTTTCTCAGGAACACATGGAGTTATCAAAAAAAATCAATAACAAAGACTCAAGGAAGAAGTCTTTTGGAGTTACAAAAATCAAAGTTCTACGTTAACGCAATCAAAAGATAATATGGCGGTTATGATTTAGTAGGTACATTTTCAAGGGCATCAAAAACCTATAGGGTACTTCCCGTTGACCTAGAATCATGAAATTTGGCAAGAAGCAAGGTCTTATAGCAAGAGTAAAGAAAAAATATGAAAACAGTAAATTTATAGTCACAAAGGATTTTTTTTGCGACTACAAACTTACCTATTTGCAGTTAGTTGGTATGGGGACAACAGTATATCTACTGCAAAGTTAGGTTTGCCTCTCTATCCTGTTTTCTTTTGCTCTTACACACGAGCAGCATGTTACCAACGGCAAGGGAACTGCAGCCGTCGACACGCGTCGGTGGCAACCGTCGACGCGTCGACGGCAGCCGTCGAACTATAGCCATTTTGTCACTCGACTGCAAATAGTTTAATAGTGCGCATGCGTTGCAAATTTGTAAAATAAGTTCCAGTGACGAAATTGATATTGAATTGGTAATTATGGCAGTAAAGAAGCTAATTATGGCTCTAAAGCAATGTTCGATGCTTTCATAGTTTAGGTACGGATACTTCGGTGCGCGAGTCCAGCTCGCACTTGGGCGGGTTTTTATAAATAAATGACTTGGCAAACTTCGCATCACCATTTTTTTGAAATCATTCCTTCTCGGTCAAGCCGTTTTTGTATTTTAAGCAAGACTAACGAACAGCATATGCTTATTTTTATATATGTATAAGAAGATATGACCGTTAGTCAAGATGTTTACTTGGACCATAGACCAGATGGGCGAAGCTGGGATAAATAATTAGTGTTTTAAAAAGCACAGCTATTATATCAGTTGATTGGAAGCCCGTTAGCGAGGTGTAAGTGCCTGTAATTTGTAAGTACTGATAAGTAAAATAACTACTTACACTAACCGCTGTTCGTGGTATTAATAACCATGGAAGTTTATTGATTATTTTGCTGCTATTAATGAGATAATGTTTCTGCAAGAAATATTTTAAAACAAGTGTCTTATTTTTTTTAACAGCCTGTATCGTCCCACAGCTGGGCAAAGACCTCCCTTTCCTTCCTCCACTCCTCTCTGTTCTTTCCCAGTGTGGACCAGTCTCTATTGTGCGAGTCCAACTCGTCTCGCCATCTTTTTTTAATTAATTAAATACATTTCAATAAAGAAATAATGATAACAATTGAAACATGATTGAATTTTCGTATTTATTGTATATATCTTAGTTAAAAAAAATACATGACTAAGAATATGTATATAAAAGATTAAATTTTGTTGTTGTATTTTTTTACTAGCGTTATGTACCAGTAGGAACGCACATTTTTTTTATACATAGCAATGAAGCTGCGGCTACACATAACAAATACTCCCATAAACCTCACCCGTAAACTACAGTAAATGCTTGTGAGTAAGGCTCACAACAATACATGTAGGTTTCCAGGGTAGCTCATCTAACCACTATTGACATATTGGTTATGTCACTTGATAGCAATAGCAACTAACCACAGAATCGACACGTAATACGCCGTACAGTAGTTAAACATATATCTACGTGAGGATTGTCGCTATTCCCGAATATTTGCTTTACGATATTAGTTCTCGTTATTATGTCACATGAATATGAATGGTACGATAACTATGGCTCTGTAATCAGCGGTATAGTCTCTAGAAACGACGTTTGGAGACGTCGTAAAAGTGAAATTGATTATTGATTTAGGAATAATGTTTCTTACCGAGATAAGTCCTTTACCAGATCTTTCTTACGATGGTAAGTGTTCTGGAAGACTTTATACATACCTACATAACATTACTTTACTTTTACCAAATTACTGGTCCCATCTGGAAATTGGCAACAAAACACATTTATTTTTCTTGTTTTATGAAAAGATGGAATAAGATGAGGAACGGCTGCACCCGCAATTATTAGTTATTTTGCCAGTGTTAAGTGATGAATAGAATTTGCATTTTCAATAAATACACATCTATACAAATAAATAAAATTGGGGTGTATGTTTGTAATATCAAAATAACACTTTTTTACCAAATGCGTATGAAAGTATATACGATACCTATAACGAAAACGCAATTTTAAAATTTTTTGTCTGTCTGTCTGTTTGTTTGAGGTAAACTTCTAAACGGCTGAACCGATTTCAATGGGACTTTCACTGACAGATAGCTGACGTTCCAAGGCGTAACTTAGGCTACTTTAATTTTAGAAAAAGCATTAGGGTTCCGCGGGAAAAATATAATACCCATATTTCCGGGTAATCTCCCTAAAGTCCACGCGGGCGAAATCGCGGGCACAGCTAGTTTAAAATAAAATTACTGATAAAGATGTTGGGTGAATCTAAATAAAATGGTTTATGAAGTTAAAAATAAATGGCGGATAACCCAATTTTCTATTTGTTTTTCTTTGATTTGACAGTATACCAGGATCAGTAGGGGCGTTCATATCATTTTCATAGCGTTACGCTATGAAAGTGTAGCCACTTCCCATTTACGCTACAGATTTTATAAACAAGAATTACAGTGACTACGACTGCACGACTTCTCGACAGTGCCGTAAATAGCCTTTTCTGCGTCTTGTGCGAGCTTGTATCACTGCGCCCTTGTTTTTTTAGATGTTATATCAAAAAAAAAAATATTAGCGGCGCAGCGAGCACTTATCAGGAGCAAACCGAAAAAATAATAGTCCTGCCTGATCTGGCCATTCTTGCGCCCCCCCAGAGTCTACGCCCTGTGCCTGGGCACCGGTGGCACCGCCCTATTTACGGCACTGCTTCTCGAAAGTGATATGACCAAGTTAGAAGATGTTGTTTGAGTGGAGTAGTACGAAACTAATTTTAGAAATTTTAAAAAGATACAACTCCCATGTAATGAAGTTACTAAATAGTATAAATAAATTCTTATCGAGACACATTTTTGAACACAATTCAAAGGTTAGTAAGTATAAGTCCTTTAAAAGCCATTTCCTAATAGGGTGTGCTCTAGTATCACTTTTCAAGACACTGTACCTCGTGTACGAAATCTAAAACCTTCCATTTACTTTGGTGTAGTCCGGTAATTAGATAGAAATAAGGCTTGCCTGCTTTTGTTACGAACGTGTACGCCGACGGTGAAACCATGTAAGCAAGGCGCCGGCCCTTAGTTGTGCTGTCTTCTTTAAGAGTAGTCCTTTATTTAAATTATATGGAAACACCGTTAAGGATATCATGAGTTATTTCTACAATTAATCATTTATTATCAGTGTCTTGCCTACTGTAGATTCACAGTAATAAGAATATATTCATTATTTTGTTGAGCGTAATGTGAATTAAATTCGATAGATGTTGCTAGCGTCGTTTTAGATTGCACTATGGTTTCGTTACAATGGTTGAACAAGGTTGTGTTTATGTAACTTACCGTAAATGTACTATTGGCTAATCTATTTATTCTGATGAAGATGAAGAAGATAAACGATGAGGGAATACCTCGTTTACCTAGCGAGGTACTAATGAGGCACACTTCACTGAAGTGAGGCATCGCTCGAGTGCGTAATTCTCATAATCACTTTGTTCGCATACATAGCTTACTCACTCCAAAAACTCATTCACTCGCCGCACGATTACAACCTTTACCTGCAACTTTTACATAAACGAATGAGGGGATTCAATAATGAAATTCAGTAACTCGTTCGATGCTAATATGAGAACTTAAAATGAATAGACTCATGAGTGAAAGACACATCTCTTATTAGAAAGCAAAATCTGCACGTGCAACAATTCCTAAGTTTAGCCCCCCCCCCAAGTCTACTAATACTGTCGTCGTGGAGTTGCTATGACTCAATTTTCAGGTTTCCGTACCCAAAGGGTAAAACGGGAACCCTATTACTAAGACTTCGCTGTCCGTCCGTCCGTCTGTCACCAGGCTGTATCTCATGAACCGTGATAGTTAGATAGTTGAAATTTTTACAGATGATGTATTTCGGTTGCCGCTATAACAACAAATTTATACTAAAAAACAGAATAAAATAAATATTTCATGGGGCTCCCATACAACAAACGTGATTTTTTTGCCGTTTTTATAGAGAATAGTACGGAACCCTTCGTGCGCGAGTCTCACACTTAGCCGGTTTTTTAAGGCATGAAAACAACATCTTTTTACAATTATACCTAGTCTATGAGCAGTGTAGACATTAGATATTGTCACCTTGATGAAATTTAACTAGTGATATTCTAATTACCATTGACACAAGTTATAATTTTTATGCCTTAAAATATAGAGTCATAGCAACTACGACGATAGTGTTAGCAGACTTGGGGCCCTGCTAGCCGACAAAAAAAGACAGACGGTACATTTATATCGTACATTCTGCATAGAATACCCGAGTCACAGTGCGGCAAGCCTCGCCTTCATTAGCTCATCAAGACGCCTTTGAGAGCAGACCTAGCGGAAACAGAAGGGATTTGATGTATAATCTGTCAAAACGCCCCTTTGATGGTACCATGGTAACTCGAGGACGTTTTTAGTGTACATTCAGGGCGTTATTAGACCCTATTACAGTAACAAAGAAACGTTGAGTTTCGCTAACGGATCGTTATTACAACGAAACGTTAGTTAGTCACGAAACTTTTAAAGAACCAGTTTTAACTGGTTCTATAAAAGATTCGTGATTATCGCTGTTACTCTTGAAAATGACCACTAACGATTCATTTTATAGGAAATTGACATTCGGCACGTGCATGCATCATGCATCATCATTGCAATCTAAGTGTGCAAGTTCAAACCCCGGCTCGCACCTCTGGGTTTATGTGGGACGTTCATAGGGCTGTAGTTAGTTTATGCATCAGGTATGGTTCACGCAGGTAGCACGTAGTAGTAGGGTGTTTAATATAAATATTTATGTAAAACTTTTTTTAAACATTTAAATACATTAAATAAAATAAATATTAATTTTACTATAGCCCTTTTAACGTCCCACTGCTGGGCAAGGCCCCTCAATGCGTGGGGGATTCAGGCCATAGTTCACCACGCTGGCCTGGTGCGGGTTGGCAGACTTCACACATCTATCGATAACTAGTCAAGGTTCCTCAGATGTGCAGGTTTCCCCACGTTGTTTTCCTTCACCGTTTTTACGTTAATAAATATTATTGTACAGTAAATTGTTAATTTAATGCAAATAAATACACTTTTATTTTTAAGATTTGTGTAGTTTGAAGTATAACCATAGTAAGGGATCTAAATGACGATTCTACGTCTGAATAATTCCACGCAATAATCGTTGATTGAGCAGTAACCGGGACTCTTTGTTCAAACCTTTTGTGGCGTTAAGCCCTGCGCATATAGATGCGACAATACGCGTGCGATATTTTTTTGGCCAATACCAAAATAAACTGTATTAACTCACGAAAAAAGCATATTTTTAATGAAACTTTACCCATGACGTGAGTGAATTTAGTAGCGTAGTCGCGGGGCTTTTGACGCATTTAATATTTACGTATTTGACAGAGCGAGTCGTCCATTTTTTATTTATAATTTGTTTGATGTTGCTATTAATTACTTGGAACTGGCAGAATACCCGTTTTTAAAAAAATTGCGGAAGACAGGGTACCTACATTTTAAAAAAGTCAAGTGAATTCGCTTACTCTAGTGTGTACAGGGCGTTATTGTACGACATTACGTCCGTAATGCAACGTTTTGGGGTAAACAATAAACGGATTTTGGGGTGCTTAAGGAAACTCGGACTCCGTTACTTCTTCGAAGGATTTCGTAGCCTCCCATTTGTTTCAAAGTTTAACTCAAATTAAGTCGATTCAGAGGGGTTAGCATGCATGTCAAGACTAGATCTATGTCACGGATCCGCACACTTGCTCTCTGTTTTATACGTTATGTATAAAATTATGTGTAAAAAATATATTACGAGTATGTTTCATATGTGAGAAAGAGAGGAAATCAACATATTCCCCGACATAAGTCTTGGAGCGCATGTCACAACTACTGTTGTACACAAATTAAAACTAAACTATATAGGTAAACTTCGTGAGGAAACCTGCACGTCTGAGGGAACTTGACTAGTTCTCGATAGATGTGTAAATTCTGCCAACCCGCACCGGGCCAGCGAAGTGGATTATGGCCTGATTCCCCCTCGCATTGAAGGGAGATCTGTGCCCAGCATTGGGACTTTAAAAGTGCTAAAGTAGTATATTTGGCAGGACTAAAAATATAGCCATCTTGATCATGTAAAAGTCCTCCTTTAGTACGCTTAGTTTAGTTTAGTTTGGTACTAAGAGAATAGAAATCATTGCCACTTGACTCTCCCCTCTATCAAGCAGTCTTTGGCGCCACATCCACCCCACTATCCGCTGAATCACCGCAGCCTAATAGAGTGTAAATTTATTTATCTGCCCACCCTGTGACTGCCTTTATTCGGCGTTAATGTTTTGATTTCATTATTAATACTGTTTTGCGGTTGATGGCACAATGCGGTCTTTTAAATAGGTTTTGTAGTTACTTACGTGGAATAAGTTTAATTTAGTATATGAAATTGTTATTCAGTAGGTAATGGCCTAAACATAAAGACTTTTTTATACCAAATATACTCTGTGCTTCTAAACTACTATACGCCTTGACACCCCAGTGTGCGTGAGGCCTAAAACTGTAGTTGTAGCATGTACGCCAAGACTAGACTTTTGTCATAGAATATGTTGATTATATCTCTTTATCTCGTATGAAATAAGACAGAGAGCAACCGAGCCAATCCGTTACAGAGGCATTGTCTTGAAATGCGTGCCCCCACTGGCCCCAGTAAAGACGCGCGTGGCGATATTTTTGCTAATACCAAAATGAACTCTATTATCTCAAAGAAAACGTAAATTTTTCAACGACATGGCATTGACAGCGCGAGCGAATTTCGACGCGTGGGTGCGTGGCTTTTACCACTAAATTCAAACTTTATGTACATCGGCCATAGAGTAAAAAGAGAAGCCCTGTCGACTCCACCCTGCGGCAAATTTTTTGACGGTTGTGACATCCGCCATTGTAGTTCTCGGATCAAGTAAGTCAAACAATGTAAACAAGCTGAGTATTTATTAAAGTTTCATAGTAATTGAATAATTAATTCATATAAATTGAATTAAAACGCTATAAAACGTATGTAGTTTAATACATACGCGGCTTGTTTATATTGTTTGACATTTTAGGTACTTATTTGATCCGAAAACTACGATGGCGGATTTCAGATAAAAATCAAAAAATTGCCGCAGGGCCATACACAAGGCGGAATCGATACGGCTTCTCTGTTAACTCTATGATATCGACACAGAGTTAATTTTATACGCGCGAATTTGATCGCCCAAGAGTGCGCGATGTCCTAATCGTCTATAACCCACTTCCCCGCACATTCAAACCCGGTACATTGTCAAAGAACTAATTACTCAACGGTTTTTACAGCCTCGCTTCGCTTTTTACAGCAATCGTAAAAAGACACAATTAAATGGAGGTACATGAAATGTCATTGGTTTATGGTACAGTTCGCGTCGTATTAACCGGCTTTTGATAGACTTCGCAATGAAGTTACCTACACGGACGGTCATTTCCGAAAAATGGCCACTAGCGGGAATCGAACCCACAAACGTAACCAGCACAAGATATGAGCCGAGAGCGTCATAATTTATTTTATACATTGTCACTTATTTTAGTTTTACATAATATTATGTAAATAAAACAAAACATATTATAGTAATAGTTTATTATAATTAAGCAGTGGTAGCCTCGTGGGCAAGAACGCCCGCCTTGAACGTGTAAGGTGCAAGGTCAAATCCCGGGGCCGCACCTCTGAGATAATTTTCATGTGCGAATGTTATTTTCAACAATGATTAACACTTACTGCATGGTGAAGGAAAACGTCGTGAGGAAACCTGCAAGTGTATAGAAAGGCGTGTGAAGTTCACCAACCCGCACTGGGCCAGCGTGGTGATCTATGACCCAAATCTCCCTTGTATTGAGGGGGAATGTGCCGGGTATAATGGCAATAGGCTCGCCCTCTATTATATCGGATCGAACCAAAATATATCGGCGAAGTGTGGGCGCACTGCAGTGCACCTCTGCCTACCTCTTCGGGGAATACAGGCGTGATGATGATGATGTATTATATTATAGTTTTTTTTATAGTATTACCAACAAGCCAGTTCACTCTATACTGGTCTTCGACAAAGGCAGATCTAGACTTGATCTTTATGTAGAGCCAATAAGATCACAAATGATATTACCATCACTCATCAGTCATATGACATGTGATATCTAGAAACATCACATATGATATACCAAAAAAATATTTCCTGCACCCTTCCACGTAAGTAGGTTAAATACCCATACTCGCACGCTTTATTTTCCCATCAAACCACCATCAACCGGTCTATTAAGCCATAATAATCATTTGACTCCCATTTACCTTGCGCAAAGAAAAAATATCAAGGCTCGCGCGTCTAAACTCGCATCCCCAATTTTCGCCAAACCAAAACAAATTGTATTAACTTATGTAAGAAGCACATTTTCCAACGAATTAACATCGATGTCACAAGTGAACTTAGACGCGTGGTTGCGTGACCTTTATTATAGAAATTGAATCTTTATGTCCATAGAGTTATAGTTCATTTTCATAAAATGTTAAGTTGATTCGCTTTTCTCAGTCGGTGTACAGCGTCAAAGGGGGTAACGTTAATGCATTGCGCTGGCAATCTCAAAATCGAGGGGTGCATAATTTATCATACAGAGGTACCGCTACATATCTGAAGTTATTTTAGGGTTCCACATGCACTGGTAATGTCATTTGCCTAACGATGAAGATAAGACATCGGAAGGTAACTTGCATGTTAACTTGACCCGACTTCGATTCTAGTCAGCAAAAATAATATAAATAGCAGTGGTAGCCCACTGGTCAAACGCACGCCTTGGAATCAAAGTGTGCATGTTCAAACCCCGGTTCGCACGTCTGGGTTTCATGTGCGAATCTCATCGTCAACCGAGATTACCTCTTTCTATGATACGGTGAAGGAAAACATCGTGAGGAAACCTGCACGTCTATAGAAAGGCGTGTGAAGTTCACCTAGCATGGTGGACTATAGCCATAAAATCTCCCTCGTATTGAGGGAGAATGTTCCCGATATAATGGCAATAGGCTCTCCCCTTATTACGTTGGGACCAACATACATCGGCGAAGTGTGGGCGTACTGCAGCGCACCTCTACCTACCCTTTCGGGGAGTACAGGCGTGATGAAGATTATGTGTTAATAAAAATACGTAGCCGTGTTAAATAGATGTATCAATCTTTGAGTCATGAAAAATCATGCAGTTCTTATTTCATGATATATGAAAAATGTCATTTTTTATTGCAAATACCAAAACATACTGTATTATCTTAAACAAGGAGCATATTTTTCAACGAAATGTCAGGACGTGGGCGAATTTCGACGCGTCGTGGTATGGTTTTAATTACAGAAATTCAATCTTTATTACTATTGACACAGAGTACGTTCTCTAAAAATGATAATTCACTTGCTTCAGATGTATTACTACTTTGTTTGGATAGTTTCGAACACATAATCTTCAGAGCCCGATTCACACTTGACCGGTTTTTTATTACATCACACGTTCCTGTGAAGAATGAATTTCAAATGGTGTCGGAAGTTTGTGTTGGGGGAATAAATCCTGGGCCCCTACTAATGGTAACAATTAAGAAATGTTTAGTGAGTATCATTCGAGTGATTTTTAACCGACGAAAAAAAAAAAAAGGAGGAGGTTCTCAATTCGACGCGTATATTTTATTTTTATTTTTTTTATTTTTTTTTATGTATGATCACGCATATCTCCGGCGTCACTAAACCGATTTCGATTTTTTTTATGACATTTGCTAAGGAATTTTTCGAGGGTGGTCCCATTTTCAAAATATTATCAGAATTTATCCCCCTTGGGGGTGAAATGATGGGTTGAAGGTCACATAATTTAAAAATTATTTTTTGATCGACTTGAAACTTTGTATATGTACTTTACATATAAAATAAAGAAATACGTGTTTTAGGAATTTTGAAAAAAAAAATGTATAGGGTGTGAAATGGGGTGATAAAGTTTGCATTCTTTTTTATGTATGATCACGCATATCTCCGGCCTCACTAAACCGATTTCGATTTTTTCTATGACGTTTGCTAAGGAATTCTTCGAGGGTGGTCCCATTTTCAAAACATTATCAGAAATCATCAAAATAGGGAGAGATTTATTGTTAATTCTCAAATTTTAATGCTGAGTTGTGTATTACAAAAAAACAAACAGTAGATTCAGATTAAATAGTAGATTTTAGACACAAAAAAATATAAAATAAAAACTTTTTAACAAAAAATTTAACCGCCGAAAATTTTAAAAAGCAAAAAATAATTTTCCATTTTTTATTTAACCTTAATAACAAAGTTCTTAAACTAATGTAAGTATACCTAAGTCATTTTGAGTCGGCGCCAAACAATTAATGAACAATAAATTTAAAGAAATAACCAAATGAAATTAACAATGCAACGTGAAATCTTCAGCGACAAACATTAACATTCCAAAACATGTGCTCTCCGTACGACCACTCGCACACATTGTGTATCGCTATCTCGCTGTGTATTGCTGTCTCGCTGACGTTAACTTCGTGAACGCTCGGCATTTTCCAGCGAAGGTGCGTGTCGCGCCGCGCCGCCGCCGCGCCACCGCCGTACATCACACTTTACTAAATTAACTAATTTGCTTGTTTGGCGCCGACTCAAAATGACTTAGGTATACTTACATTAGTTTAAGAACTTTGTTATTAAGGTTAAATAAAAAAGGTACATTATTTTTTGCTTTTTAAAATTTTCGGCGGTTTAATTTTTTGTTAAAAAGTTTTACGTAAAGTATTTGATTTGAAATTTATAGATAAATAACGTACAATTAATAGAATTTTTATGTTTTTTTTTTAATATTTGTGTCCTACTACTGGGCAAAGGTGTCCCCCTTCTCCTTCCATTCATCCCGGTCTTTCGTTATCTCACAACATACGTCCAAATAAGCGTCGAGGTCAGCGCGCCACCGCTTTTTGGGCCTGCCCCGGCGACGACTTCAACGTTCTGGGATCCATTCGGTACAAACTTTTGGGCATAGCAGCTAATGTGTCCCACCCAATACCATTGATAGTTATTACAACATCATCATCAGCCGGTATCAGTCCACTGCTGGACGTAGGCCTCTCCCAAGATGCGCCACTGAGCCCGATCTTCGGCTCTTCTTCTCCAATCACTGCCCACCGCTTTGCGTATGTCGTCGCTCCACCGGTCACAGGACGTCCTACGCTACGTTTGCCGATTCACGGTCTCCACTCTAGGACAAGTCTACCGCAACGATTATCAGTCCTGCGGCAGATATTATTATAACACAATTATAACGCCGCTGTAAATACGTTATAACTTCTTATGAATTTGGGGTTTAGAATGTGTATTTTATAGACCTTCATATTATGAGCTATGTATGAAAGTAATTAATTTGTAATTTGACTCAGATTTTAAAATTACAATATATTTAAAGTCAAAGACTTGGTCTTGTGACTTAAACTTAAGTCGCTCGGCTCAATGTATCGGATGGTGGCGGGTACGATTCCCGCCATCAAAAAAATTCGGAAATGGCTTTTCCTGAATCTGCCCTGGTCTGCGTGCATCTGGGATCGCCTCTAGTTATTTGTATGGTACCCATAGCTTTGCTTAGTTTGGGACCATACGAAGATTATATGTTATCTGGCAAGATGTATAATTTAAAAAAAACTCGTAACATTCTCACTGAAGTGTCGTCATCGAAAACGTGTAGTAACGAATCAAATCTGTTTTAGGGTGTTGGAATCCTGAAATAAATATAAAACCTGAACTGATCTGAAGTGTGACGTATCATCACATTATATTATATCACATACGAGACACTGAAAGTAGTAATAATTCCATGAAACTTTACGGCAAGGTACTTACAGTAATTAGGACTAAAGTCACAAGTTCAAATCCCGGATTTTATGTGCGATTCTTATTTTCAATACTCGTTGAAAGATTTAAACAAGTGTTCTGCAATCCCGCTGTAAAAAAAATTTAACTTACCTTATGTACATTTGAGGATACATCTTTAAAGTAAAAAAAAATATATTTTTATCACACCGTTAATCAATATTTGACTAAAACAAAGCGAATAAACAAAACATTTATCTTCTTCGTTGCAGTTATCAGAACACCTTACGGATGTCAAACAAGACATTTATTAAGCAGTCAGTACATACAAATCCTTCGAACGAATTAAGACCTTTATGAGCTGTATTTAAGGTTGAGAATTGATTGAAATAATTTCGCCGACATCAAACAGGCAGCCCGACATTTTTTTATCAATCCCCAACCACGGAACATTCATCAATATCGTAAATTTGACTATAACAACGTATTTCTGGTTTGCCGATGGCGTTCCGTGCGTGTCGCCGTACTAGGGGAGAAGAAATTAATAAGAGGAAACGCGATTTTAACGACTTCGAGACAAATTGATGCGGAACGATCGTTTGTTACGTTCGAACTTTGGAGACTTATTCTGGAATGTTTGTAAATTAGTGCGAGGTGCTAGAAAAAACGAGTATGAAAAAAACTTAACTAGATAAAAAAAAAATGAGTCGAATTGAGAACTCTTTTTGAAGTCGATTTTATCGAGTTTCTTTTACCATTTGTCTTTGACAAATGATCAGGAAAACAATTCAATGTATGGTTACTTTTAAAGTATTTAGTCTAAGTAGTTAGATTGATTTTTCAGTTTTGTAATCAGCAGAGCCAAGCATAGATTAAAACAGAAACAAAGATTTTTTGCGCGAAATTAAATTTACCAAGTCACATCAAGTTGATTTTTGTAATAAGATTTGACGATACTCATCCCTCATCTCTCGCTCGGGCATGGCCAATTCCATGTATATTGTGTATTCACATATTTTTTTATTGACACTGCCAAAATACCTGCTAATTGCTTCATCTTATCGTATCATTTCATAAAAAAAGTAAAAGAGATTTATTACAGTTTCGAACCGCATACTCACCTCTACCAAAATCCGCAGATTATTTACAGAATACGCCCGTACCTGTCACCTGGGCCGCCCCAACTATTGTAAACTAGAATTGACGTTCAAACAATATACCAGACTTAACATCTGGCGACTGACAAGAAAACAATTCAGCCGCTAACTGTTAGTTCCTCCCTACGGCATAGTTGGCAAAAATAGAGTACAATTTATGAAATAACTATGTTATTGGAACTTAGTATCTTTGTTGCTGGGGTGCGATAGTTTTTGTGCCGGCTTGGCATCTGTTTAAAATCCTGCGGCTCACAAGCGCGTTAAAATGTACGAGACCAATTCAAGGGTACAGGAATATAACAGGGAATGTCACATTATTTATTATTATTTTTATTTTATAGAACCATATTTTGTGAATGGTATTTTGAATTCTAATCAATAGAATTTAAAAAAAGTTAACAGTTGGCGCCAAAAATGCAGTTTTGTTTATGGTCAAACTATAGAATTGTTAGATTAGGACATTCCCTGTTACGTTCCTGTACCCTTCAATTGTTTGCCAATACCAAAACGAACTGTATTACATTATTGGCAAAGCACATTTTTCATCGACGACGCAAGCGAATTTAGTCATACGATCGCTTGGTTTTTGTTGCAGATATGAAATCTTTATATTAATTTTGATTGAATCAATAACAATGTTAATCCATATACAAACCATTTACGGAATTTTAAAAATCTGGTCCATGCGGAATCGTACGCCAGACGCTGGCTGCATTCCCTCACTGAATAGCTAGAGCCACTCGTCGAGTGAGGAAATGGCCTGCGCGTGGGTCGCCGGTTGCGACAAACCATTTATTATCCAACAATTGAATTAAATTTAAAATAAAAACAAACAAATATAGACGTTATTTTACTTATGACAATATGTATAATGTACGAACGAAATAATTAAAACAAAATATTATTGTAAATAGATGAAATGTTCACGGAGCTGTAAAACGAACGCGCTCAAATCAAACAGATGAGAGTGATACAAAAAGTAGTAAGTAAATAAACAGATGCAAGTTATTTACATACAACGAAATCTCGTCGGCGTGCGGGTAGCCCCAGCACGCTGGGCTGGTACCATTGGTACCTCTGGAGACTGATAGTGAAAACAAACAAGTTCATATTTATTAACACGTTAGCTGCTACACCAGGTTTTAAAAGTTTTGTGATTGTCTTTCTGGCTTTGCTAGCGCCTAAATAGCGTGCTATTGCCCACTAGGTCTGATCAACCTGGCAGCGCTCAGTTTAAAAGTACATAAAAACTAGCAGTGAATGTGTTAGTCGTGCATAAATACATATGCGTTAATACTTATTAATTATCTATTGTCGTGTAATGCATACGTGTCGTTAGTTTTTTAAAATATTGAGTGTCGTTTCTATAAGTAATTGAACTATTGCTGTGCTGATAATTTTCTTATATCGCAAGGAAAACATAATGGAGAATAGAATATTAGTCAAATTGAACCCTCCGCCTTTTTTAAAGTAAGTAAAAATTATTTGTTATTATTGTTAATTATTGCACTTATGTAATCATTTTATAAATTGATACTTTCTAAAATTGTGCTTGATGCAACACGGACTAAAAAAATTGTACTAAAATCGCGAAAAGATATCTCGAATAAAGTGACATCATTGAATCCCCACGTTAAAATGTACGAAAGCCATAAGTTCTTTAAAAAATTGTTCTAAATTTAAACAAACAAGTTTATCATGTTATCTCACGTGGTACTCGAATTTTAATAGATTAATTGAAAACGAATCGACTGCCAGTAGTATATCTCCACTCAGCCCGTCATAAATGATACACATCCAACTCAGCATTTGCATGCGCACGAGACGTGTTTGCAAATCATATGTTGCGGGTTGTTACCAAGACTGTTAAGTACACTGATGACTGTGTAGATATATGTAGGCGTCTTCTCAATCTACCATATTCGTGTTTGACTGTAGCAATCAAGTTTTTTAATAGTGTACTTAATAGTCGATTTGTTTTAGCGTTTAGCCGTAACTGAGTTGGTAAGGATATAATATATATTACAGATCGTTGTTTTGAAAAAAATATGTGCCTTTACTACGTTCCCAACTCTGTAGTTGCGCTCAGTAATCGGAAAATTTAGCCTAGGTAATAGACCACATTTCTTGAACCCAATGGAGGCAGGTTCAAACCCCAGACTCACATCTCTCAGACTTTCAAATGAGAATGTCATTTTCAGTAATGATTAACACAAAGGAAATCTGCACATCTATAGATAGGCGTGTGAAGTTCACTAACTCGCACTGGCCCAGCATGTTGGATTGGATACATGTTGGAGGTAGAGTGTGCCCGGTATAATGGCAATAGGCTCGCCTACTACTACATTTTGGGACCAAAATACATCGGCGAAGTGTGGGTGTACAGACTACTGTACACCCACACTTCGCCGATGTACTTTGAATAGGATGTACTACTAACTCCGCTGCATATGTGATGAATTATATATTAGTACTTACCAAAATTGTATTACCTTGCTATTCCTCCATGGGAGTTTTAAGTAAACGCAAGTTCTATTTCTAACTACAATGCTCAACATCCATAATTTATTCAGAGTCAGAACTTTTTAAATAATGTAAATCAATTCAGGCACTTAAGAATCGTCAATAACAAAAAAAAGTGTCTCTACCACCCATTCGGAATGCATTACCTATGGAGAAAAATGGGCAACAGCCTTACTGTACACTACACGTGATAACGTAACCAAAATACATCCCTCCTACCAGATCTATACAAATAACACAACCAATTCTGCTTACTCTACATTTTATTATATAAAAAAGTACATCATAATCGTAACGTGTGGGGGATGAATCTAGCGATGCCGAGTGATAGAGATCGCGATCACTGACGCGTAGAGACCAGCTGAGCGTGATGCCGCCTCTACATTCACGGATATGATCATAAAAATTATAATGCTATAGACATTTGTTTATATGTTTGACTGACTCAACTACTAGTAGTAATAAGCGAACTTGCGTAGTAAGTAGACAAAGTTAAAAATTTATCTCCCAGTGGGGTTAGTACACATGTCAAGATTAGACCTTTGTCACGAATTCCCTCGCTCGCTTTCTGTCTAATTTCATACGAGAGAAAGAGACAAATCAACATATTCTGTGACATAATAATAATTTTGGTGTTCATGCTATAACTACAGTTGGTATATACACAGTGGCTTATATAAATTTTGGTAATATGAAGGTTTTGGTGTTGGTATATGCTTGTCGGTTCACAATAATAACCACAATTAACCCAAGTATAATAAATTTAATTGCGTAACAGGTATTATACATTTAATACGTGTGCGTGTTCACCCGTGCCCGACCTGTACGCTCTCTGTACGCGACTCGACTCCTTGACGGACCGATTGTGTGTGTGGGCATGGGTTAACTCACCGGCCTATGCGCCGTTGTGCTGTGTAAGCAGCAGCTACAATAAATTTCAATATCTGAAGGTATACAAGCCATGTATAATGATAGTTCGCAGAACTAAAAGTATTCTACAGTACCACTGTAAAGGTGTTCACTAGAGCGTCAAAAACCGTGCGTCAAACTTGTTGTCAATATCAAAACGGATTCTGTGTCAATCGATATACATACTGAATTTCTGTGGTACAAGCCACGCTCTAACGGGTCAAAATTAGCTCGCGTTGTCAATATCATTTCGTTGAAAAATGAACTTTTTCTGTGAGGCAATACAGTTTGTTTTGGTACTATCAAAAAAATCGTTGGGTGGTTTTTAGGGTTCCGTACCCAAAGGGTAAAACGGGAACCCTATTACTGAGACTTCGCTGTCCGTCCGTCCGCCCGCCCGTCCGTCCGTCCGTCCGTCTGTCACCAGGCTGTATCTCATGAACCGTGATAGTTAGAGAGTTGAAATTTTCACAGATGATGTATTTCTGTTGCCGCTATAACAACAAATACTAAAATACAGAATAAAATAAATATTTAAGGGGGCTCCCATACAACAAACATGATTTTTTTGTCGTTTTTATAGATAATGGTACGGAACCGTTCGTGCGCGAGTCCGACTTGCACATGGCCGGTTTTTTTACTTATGGTATGTATACACAGGTGTTCTTTCAAGGTATTTCAGAAATTAATCACCAGGTCTAGAATTGGAGGCGGCATCGATAACCTGTCCCCTCGAATGGGTGCCGAGTGGAAACCAAAACATAACGCGCAGATCAAAGCGACAATGTCGGAGGGTGAATTTGTCTGTGCGAAGCGAGTTAAGAGTTAGCAGAGCTGGATGTGCCGGCGGCATCAGTTGCACGTCATTATGTATCTTAATGGCTAGATTATAAGGTGTAAAATGATATACAGCGTTCTCATTTATGAATCCACGCGTCTCTTAGAGTATCAAATCTCAAGGGCTAGTATTATATTCATGACGATTCAAAACGTTCTCATCTTGCTCTTACTTTACGGTCATGAGAAGGGCGGCAATATACATTATCGTGACCTTTGTCTTCTATTTTGCTACTGAGAATTCTTTGATAAATTTTGGCCAATACCGAAACAAACTCTGTGTTAATATGCATAAACATTAAATTTCTATCGTTCAAGTTTTTAAACATTTTGGGTTATTATGACTGAATCCTTGATTCTACGAAGCTCACTAAGACTTAATAACGGTTCTTTTGTTGTGGACCTGCGTACATTTATAGAAGTATATATATAGTATATACATTCATGAAGCAGTGGTAGCCGAGTGGTCGAACGCACGCCTTGCAAATCAAAGTGTGCAGGTTCAAACCCCGGCTCGCACCTCTGGGATTTATGTGCGAATCTCATTTTCATCCGAGATTATCACTTGCTATGAAACGGTGAAGGAAAACATCGTGAGGAAACCTGCACGTCTGTGGGAACTTGTCTAGTTCTCGATAGATGTGTGAAGTCTGCCAACCCGCACTGGGTCAGCGTGGTGGACTATGACCTGAATCCCCCTCGCATTGAGGGGAGGCCCGTGCCCAGCAGTGGGACGTTAAAAGGGCTGTAGTAGTAGTAGTAGTACATTTATACGAGTTCATAGTAGCTGACTGAATCCTTGATTCGTGTATTCTATCAAGCTCGCTAAGACTTAAAATAACGGTTATTTTGTTGTGGATCTACGTACATTTATATGAGTTCATAATAGCTCTCGTTTCCTTATAAAGCCTAGTCACATCTAGGGACTCTACAATGCCACAATACTCTAATAAGTGTGGTGTCTCGCCACCGCTCGTCATTACAGCACAAAGAGGGCTCGATATACAACTCACTTGGTTTCTGATGACTCTACATACTCTACGTGTATTGAGAATATACACGCTTATACATTATTTGCTAAAATATCAAAGAAAAATTGCATATTATAGTAGAGACAGCAATTTTATGTCTTACTTCTATGTATTAGAATCGGCGAAGGATTGACGGGCTGGTCTAGTCTCAGTGTAGGCCCCTCGACTCACTGAATCTTCGCCTATACCAATACTTAAGAGTGAGACATCAACTCATCTCTTTTAAAATCTGTTATGTAAATAAAAAAAGTAGCCGTCGCGGGACGCCTGGCAGATGTGAAACATTATGTTATTTAGAGTAGAGAGAGAGAAGCGTCGTAGCGGTGAGTGAGCGGAGTCAGCCGGTGGGCGGAGTCTAAGCCTAATAAGCATCACGGCATCGCGGCATCAGCAGTTGCTCTCACTCGCCAAGCGTGCTATTAGATGTTTCACATCAATAAATGTCACTAGACCACACATACTCATCGTATGATTCCAAACTAAGCCAAGTTTTTACAATGGAATGCGAGAAATCCCAGCTACACGCAGCAAATTCCGAAAAGGCCTTTTTTTAGAAATTTGTCAATGGCGGAAATTGAACCCGCATCCATTTGGTTCCGAAAGCCAAGTGACTTACGCTCAAACCGTCGTACAAACAGTCGTCATAAGTACTTACTTACTTACAAATTAAGTACTTATAAGTGTCATAAGTACTTAATTTGTATAGTTTCATGTGGCTTTCGACTGGTTAATAAACTGTTCATTATTCACTATCAGGTTTGTATCAACACACGTGGCGTGTTGACTATTAATATTTAGACACATCTGTTCACCCTTTCTGGGATTAGCGCGCAATGAATTTCATGCAATTTATCAGTGATTTGTTTGAATACAAAAAAAATGCAGATGGGATTGCTATCACTTTAAATTATTTGCTCTAGACTATTGTAGGTATATTGGGTTCAAAAGGTGTTATCTTCAACAAGTCAATATATCAAAGAGGGAGCTTTTCCTAGCATTTAACAGTTTTTCTCGCTCAATTTTTGTGTGTGACTTTAACGTCTACGTACATACTTGCAAATCTAAGTGTGCAGGTTCAAACCCCGGCTCGCAACACTGGGATTTATGTGCGAATCTCATTTTAATCTGAGATTATCACTTGCTATGAAACGGTGAAGGAAAACATCGTGAGGAAACCTGCACGTCTGAGGGAACTTGTCTAGTTCTCAATAGATGTGTGAAGTCTGCCAATCCGCACTGGGCCAGCGTGGTGGACTATGGCCTGAATCCCCCTCGCATTGAGGGGAGGCCCGTGTCCAGCAGTGGGACGTTAAAAGGGCTGTAGTAGGTTATCTTTCATACCTGCGTGATTACAAAATCATAGATGCCTGTCCAAAAACATTAGTACCACCACACAATCGGAATAAGGTACCCATTTCCGTCACTAGTCACCATGGCGATACATCATAATATTCGCATTAAGCTCCCCCAGCGGAGATGGGGCGCGAATGTTTTTTATTTGATTTCACATCCAATTTGCGCTCTCGGCCGCCAGAAGCGGTCTAGCCGCGATATGCCACGGTGATGGGGATTACGTTACATTAACACGTATGTTCCTGTGTAGGTATGTTTAAGAGCTCAGTTGATTGAGGAGGGATTGCAGGGAAATAAAAGGAGGATGCTTTATGCAGGAAATTGTATCCGTCGATTGAGGAAAACCAATAAGACTTAATGGAGAAATGCTTCAAATTTCAATCCTCTATTCAACACGTATAAAAGAGCTTTAAGTCTTACACCCTTTGTCTGTGTATGATTCCTGAATGATAAGAGGTCGTATTTTGAGCGTAGGCCCCTTGGGTCTCTGTATCAAATCGTTGCGGGCTATGTTCTCGGCAATGGCGAATTTTGGAAATGTCCTTTTCAGAATTTACCTTGGTCTGTAACCGGGATTGCCCTCAGTCCATTGTATGGTACCCGTGGTAAAATGTTTGCTTAGTTTGGGATCATAATATGAAGAGTACACGTTATATTGTGATATTTATTATTTATAATAGCTTGTATTAAATAAATAGTGACGTTCTGTATTATCAATTCTATGGTTTTGTTGGCCATGCCGGAAATCCGTTCTTTTGTTAGCAAGTTACTAAATTAAGGAATTATTGTCAATAACTTGTTATGGACAAGTGAACCTTCATTCCTACTTTTAATAGAAAAAAAAAAGAAATACATAACAATACATCTACTTATACTAAACCTACCCGTATCAAGCGTATTTCACTAAGCGAGTAACACATACGCGAATTCTTAAAGAGTGGTATCCATCTGTAGCGGCATTTAATTGGGTGTCAGGTGCGCCCGCGACGTAATAACGGCGGGGAATTACACTCTCGCGGTACGCACCAGTGTGCACGCCCCTTTAGTTATGGCGGGACATTCATTGTAAGTACCACGGTAACAGGTTTCTTTTTAAACATCTATCTTGATGACGAGTAATGTTAGTCATTTCTATAAAGAATAATATTTATATTAATAAATACTTTGATTATATTTATGACTATTTACAAAGAAAAAATAAAAATAAATTAAAAAAAAATATTTAAAAAATAAAAAAATCGAAAATAATTAATCATATTTTTTTAAGCTTATTAATATATTAAGTTGGACGGTGTTTGCGCCTGAAAATCGATACTATTATTGTGAATCTAAGTAATTTTGTTAGTTGTATATTAAAAATGTTGAAATTCGTACCGTTTTTATTTAAAATACATACAATAATAATAAATAATAAATACATACATACAATAAATCGCGCGTCCAGAGAAGCTGACGGAAATACTTGTAATGTGACAACTAATATTTTTTAATCGATGTATTAAACATTTAAAAACTGACTAATCGTTGGGATATCAGATACCTAGCTAATGTAACTTTATTAGAAAAGGATTTAAAGTAGTTTTTAGGTATTCAATAAATCAAAAATATTTTTTTTTAAATAGTTGCCATAATTTATTTGACTAGTTGTAAAACATATCTGTAAGTGAATAGAAACATTTAAGTCTGGCAAAATCCATATTCATACCATATGAGATTAAAATATTACGATGGAGCAAGAGGCATTTTTTTGTTTAAATTTTTAGTTCGTAAGTTGTATTTCTTGTAATAAGCATTCTTGAGCGATCATCATATATTTTCGAAGCAAATCAAAATGATTATGAATATTTATGATTGATCACTGACCCCTTCCATATGTGTGTGTCATTACGCAAAATTTGAGATTGTCAGCGGATGCGAGGAGCAATGATAATTTGGTGAAAGTGGCCCAATAGCCCTGTAAATGTGTTGATTGATTACCACTGATAAGCATGCATTACGTGCAGGGCTACCGACTTATCGAAAATACCGACTTAATGATAAAACATTACGAAATACAAAATATGGTACCTCAAATTAAATAATAATACGTATGTACCCAAACTAAGCAACCCTTGTACTATCGGTACCATACAATGGACTAAGGGACCATATTTTCAGATATTTTTTAATGTTTTGTTACGTATTTTTATAGTAATACTAGCTGACCGGGCGAAATCCGTACCGCCTTAGAATTAGTGACATACTAAAGCAGCGCCACCTACCGGGCCCAATTGTGAATCTAAACCATCCAGGGCGCCACTCAAACGCATACAAAAAAAAACATTCACATCGGTGCAGCCGTTTAGGAGAAGTTCAGTGCCATACATACGAACAGTAGAATTATATATATAAAGATTTATAGTAGCGTTCACATAAGATTACGTTATCAGTTTTGAAGCCGGTGACGTCACACCTAGCCACGTCCAGTACAAAAAGCTCGAAGTGACGTCATTTTGTCGACAAATCTGACAGTTGAAATAGATAAAACTTATGTCTACACGGGCATACTACAGGGCCTGAATCACCTAATAAAAACCATAGTCGATTGTATCAGATGTATAATGAAACAGCCCCTTCACTACCACCTGTCTTGCAACATTTTTTTTTAATTTTTAACCGACTTCCAGAAGGAGGAGGTTCTCAATTCGATTTGTAAATTTTTTTTATGTATGCACCAATTACACCGATTACGCTGCGATTCTTTTTTTGGCTGTAAATAAGTACTTTTTTCGGGTTGTTATCTATCAGCCAGAGACGTCCACTGCTGAACATAGGCCTCCCCCATAGATCGCCACAAATTACGTTCTTGGGCTTTATGCGCCCATCGACTCCCAGCGACCCTGGTGAGGTCGTCCGTCCATCTGGTCGGGGGTCGTCCCACATTCCGCTTGCCTGTTCGTGGTCGCCACTCTAGGACTTTGATGCCCCAACGGCCATCCATTCTCCGGGCAATGGCCATATTTTCAAACCCATATTTTCAACGATTATTGACACAAAAAAACGTGAAAAAAAATTTTTTACAAAAAAGAAAAACCTGCAAAGGTGCACTGAAAATCACCTTATAATTCATTACATTTGGAGTCGGTGCCAATACAAGTATGTATTTGCCTAGTCTGACGTAGATTGGCACCTACTCCAAATGTAATGAATTATAAGGTTATTTTTAGCTTTTTAGTGCACGTAGGTTTTTGAAGTCGGTTTTTTACTTCTAGTTTTTGACATGTAACTCAGTACACAATCTGTCATAAATTGACAGTATTGAACCAACAATACTATTACTATTATATTAAGGCCCTTGCTATAGTAATATATTGAATAGAAAAACACTATGAGATTCGTTGCGCGGGCTTGAATTGGAGATACCATTTTTGTTTATTTATTTAGGATGTTTTTATTTCCATTAAAGCTGATGAAGTGTGTAATAAGGTAACTCAAAATAGTATCGTAGCAGCCCTTACAAATTGAACGCAACCAATAAATTATGTCGATAATATCGCAAAATATAAAAAAGTCGTCATAAAAACAACGGTACAAGCGCGATAATTACTTGTAAAATAAAATGCCTGCAGCCGAGTTTTATTGCGGCGACATTGTTACATGTCTTAATGGCCTGCAAGACTCTTCTCGGTACTGTTGACGTTACGGATTTACATGAGAGGCTATCCCAATTGTTCGTCCCTAATAACTATTGTCGGGCAAGACGGCACAAGTTGTTCGCTGTGCCGCAGTGCCGCACGGTCGTTCGTGCGATGTCTCCCATAACACGCATGCTGACTGCGCTCAACGCCCTTGTGTGCCAAAATGCCGAGCTGGACTTATTTGCTGATGGATGGGAGGTGATGGTGTCAGAAAGTATGAAGATGTGTGAGATCAAAGAGTGAAAGGTCTATCTGTCTTACCTATTCTATTGTCTTACCGTGTACTTATTGTGTTACTCTGTCATTAGTGTAAGTGGCAATTGTATTGCCGTTCTAATTGAAATAAATAAATAAATGTGAGCAAGCTAGCATGTTCCTATCTCAAAAGCTACAAGCTGCTGTTCACAAGATTTTCCTCGCAGATTTTGAAATTTCAATGCCAAAGTTAAATCATTTATTTCGTATAGGCTTATTGGGGCTATCACAAATTGCCATGTTTAGTTTATTTTATCTCATATGCTATCGAATCGACGCGTGACCTCGATTGCAAAGATCCGGCAAGAAACTCAGTGACCTGATATTTTTTATTTATTTTTTTAAATCGCCAAATCTTACTTCAAATACATAACTAGTTTTTTAAACCCTTACTTTGATTTTGTGTATTACATACTACCTGTAAAAAAATCTTAATAATATTTGAACGATACTGCAAAAGAGGGTTGGAGAGATGTGTGTAGAATTGAGGGGAAAGATTTTGTATAAAAAAAAACATACGGGTCGAATTGAGAACCTCCTCGTTTTTGAAGTCGGTTAAAAATGGAACATTTTACTAAAATAAACATAAAGTTGTTTTTACATATTCGACAACATTTTTTTAAATTACAGATAGTGTAGGCCCTACGTCCTGTAGGGTACCCTGTACTATAGGGTAAGACTCATATCAATATGAATATCAAAGGAACTAGCAACTTAAAAAAATACTATGCAAACTATTTTATTTTTTGTGACGTCAAAAAAATATTATAAAAACAAAACAACGCCACGTTGTTCCTGTTGGCAGATGTCGCGCTACATCGCGTGGAGTGGTGCTCTACACTCACTGGAGAGAGCGAATTCAATGGTCGTATTTGAAAATGTACACTGTGTGTGTATATACATAAGCCAGCAGTGTAAACTACACTTATGAGGGGTGGCTACCAATATTCACAAAACAGAACATGCAAATTTGACATAAGAACCGAGATATTGCAGTTACAGAAATTTACGACGAAAAATCGTTGCAGATACTGATTCAAATGTTAAAGTATTACTTTGGACTTCTGAAACACCATGTATAAGTTAATAGAGTTCGGTTTGGCATTGGCAATAATTGAGTCGTAACGTAAGACGCGCCTGTGAATGAAGGGCTCGATGTAGCGAGTGGCGCGGCGGCGCGCCGGTGACAGGTGCGACCGATTGCCACGAACAGGGGAAAAATGCCCCCTGAATAACCATTAGCACTGCATTGAGATATGTGGATAACGGAGCTGTTGGTTGTTTAAGTACCTATATAAATAACCTTTATTTTTTTTTAAACGTCGGAAAATCCTTTATGGGTACCCTGCCACCTCTGGGGAAGTAGCAGGGTTATGTGGGAGTCCCGGCAGAAGGCCGTATACCCACTAAAAACCGACGGTATACCATCTTCCGCTTATATCGGGGCGCCACGGGATCGCTTTCGCATGCACCGCGACGCACCTATTTAAATAACCTAACGAGGGCTTATAACAGATTTTTGGTACACAGTGTCTAGTTGTTCCACATCCATCCCACAAAAACTCATCTTTCGTTACTTTCCAAATAAAAGCGTTAGCAAAATATATTAAGACAGGTAAAATAAATTACACTTATACCTATTTCCACTAACGACACACAAAGCTATGCCTAATCAAGGAATGTCTACAGTAAGGTGACGCCTAAGCAACAACTCAATTTCACAATCCGATTTTTCACTAGGCTGCTCTTATTCTTATCGATAGTTTTTTCTTTATACAGTTGTGTTAGGAACTTAAGGTGTCATTATTTTGAATATGGCAATGCCCGAATTTTACCGGGAAACTCATCTAGGATTTTTTGTTATGACTAGTAACCCGCACTCCAATTTAGAGTCCTGTTAAATGAAAATATGTTAAGAGACTGATAATCAATGAAGATATCTCACCCTTGATAAAACTTTCACAAAACAACGCAACAAAAAACGTTTTCATTACCGATCCGTTCGGACACGTGGAGGCTTTTATTCAAGGCAACCGGAGCGTGAAAGCGCGTGACGCACTCGTCATGTACACGTCAATCCGGCCCATGTCACGTTGTTACTTCATTTGTGAAATATTTTAAACAATGGCGTATGCATAGCATACCGTGTTTGGGACACTATTCCATTTTTGTTTCGTAGAAAATATCATGTTTATTGATTTATATTTCGCTCATATGCCTACAGTTGAACTTTGTAGATGTTTCAATGTAGAAACCACCTACTAGGCCATCTTTCGGCACAAAAACGATTTATAATGCCCCTGCAAAATAGATCATAACTGTCTTCAAATTTCCAGGTAAATTTGTGTTACTTTTTTACCGTTAAAATAGCAGAATATAAATAATCACACTGATTGTTAAGTACATTGTTTCCGATTATACATTTCCATTTTATTAGAGTTTTCTGTCAGGCGTGATGTATTGTGGCGTTGAATACAGTGAGATAATATTAAAGTTTAAAAAAAATATGTCACGCAGATAACCACCAGCACTTATTTTCAGCGCTTTTTCAAGCTTTTACCGCTCTCAGAGACTGTTCACAGCCAATTACACCGTCATTGTGCGAGAAGCAATGAATAAACGATCACTCGTCCACCAACGGACCAATTATTCGCATAATCCACTCCCTCTTTAAAAGCAATTAATATTCCATTGATCTGATGGCGCTGCCCACCCCGCGGTAATCTCTGCCGTGATGTTTGGGGATGACCGACACCTGAGGTGATTTGATTGTCCTTATATTTTGATGGGTAGGGTGCACGGATTACGGTTTGTTTGGTTTGATGTACACACCTTTCGAAATAGGGTTTTGTATACGCTAGACTATATTTTTCTCGCTCATAGCGCACACGTTCAATTCTTTTGCCGGTACTAAAACAAACTGTACTGTACAAACGTAATGCCATTGATGACGCAGGGACTTGTGCTACCGAATTTTAAAGTTTGTAATTATTGAAATAGAGCACATTTTCAAAAGTGATGTCAATTCTCTGGGCGTAAGGCTGGATACCCGATAATTAAGGAAAACTTGCAGTGGCCGTCAGAACTCCCGTCTGTTCCCGAATGTCTCTAATATCCCCTTAGATAATGTCTACTACGACTACTCATCAGACAGAGGTGCAGTGCAGTGCACCCACACTTTACCGATGATGTAATCTTCCCAATGTAATAGGGAGCGAACCTATTGCCATAATACCTGGCACATTCCCAATGCGAGAGAAGTTTGGGCCAGTCAACTACGCTTGTCCAGTTCACTGCTGAGGTGGTTTCCTTACGATGTTTTTTCCTTTCCATTGACATTCAGACTGACATTCAGATTCAGAAGTTCCAAAGGTGCGAGCCCGAGGTTTAAACCTACACCCCATGTTTCCAAAGCGAGTGTTATTGCAGCTAAGCAACCCTTTATCAATGTAAGACAATAATAAATGTGCATCTATAAAAAATCCCCCCACCTCACGTTATAATGGGGGATGCAAATGACGCGTGGGGCTTCAATTAATTTATCAATTAAATTGTCCGTGACAGCGTGACGTATGGGCTGTATTGACGTGTAATGATGAGCGAGATACAGGCTTCGTGTTGTGACAAGTTATAGACAGGTGACATGATTATTATATCACCAGACAATACATACTCATCGTACGACCCCAAACTAAGCAAAGCTTTTACATTGAGTACCGTGGGGCGTGGACGATCCCATTTACAACCGGACACTGGAAAGGCCACTTCAGAAATTTGCCCCTGACGGGAAGCGAACCACCAACCGGTCCAGTAAGTTGACCGCCTTACGTTCTGGCCACTAGAATGCTCGTTGTTGTTATCATCACATTTGTAGATAGGACTTTGAAAAAAATTGTCATCTTTATCTTCATCAGCCATTTTTATGGTTCCGTACCCAAAGGGTAAAACATCCATCCGTTCATCCGTCCGTCCGTCTGTCACCAGGCTGTATCTCATGAACCGTGATAGTTAGAGAGTTTAAATTTTCACAGTTGATGTATTTCTATTGCCGCTATAACAACAAATAGTAAAAAACAGAATAAAATAAATATTTAAGGGGGCTCCCATACAACAAGCGTGTTTTTTTTGCTCGTTTTTATAGATAATGGTACGGAACCCTTCGTGCGCGTGTCCGACTCGCACTTGGTCGGTTTTTTTATTTATAAATCTTCGCGACTTCATACACGCGGAATTGGGGACTTTAATTATTTTTCCAAAATTAAAGTAGTCTATGTTAAATAAAATCAGCTATCCGACAATGAAAGTCCCGTTAAAATCGGTTCAAACGTTTGGGAGTTTACCCGTAAATAATAGGCAGACAGAGAGGACAGAAAATATTTCAAAATTGGGTTTTTGTTATAAGTAGCGTATATGCTTAAATATTATTTGTATTTTGTAGATAAGCTTTTGTATGAGTCAATACAATTCGGTTTACTATGGGCAAAAATGTTGACGCACACTGACGTCAAGTCATCCATCTTGACGCACCAGTGTGCTTGGAGCTTTATAGCTTGATAGAAACATTTTAGACTTTTTGAAGTGCTCCGAATAGACTAAGCCAAAAGTCCTTGGGCTGTTCGCACCACGTTCCGAAACGCCCACGTCTAAAAAGCATTGGTTGTTTCGGAACGTGTTCCGAAAGAGCCCATTCAAAAAGACTATTTGGTTGATTCGGAACGTGGGCTAAACGGCTAGTGCCGTACCCAAATTATCGTTAACACAATATTTATCAACATATACATAAAACAGTCGTACGTTTTATTGCAACTAACGACCATCTGTCTAACTGTCAATATATCAACCTAATCTCGGGTCCAAACGTCCAATATTGTTCGCGTGGTGTGCTGACAAGTGCTGTGTTTGCTGAACAACCAAATGTTCCGATCAAGGGGACATTCCCTACTATTGTCGCAGTTTTATGGCTATCCGATCACCTGCTGCGTTCAGCTGATTATTAAACACGTGAAATTTATTGCCATAGAATTTATTTGTCCACATACCATTATTGATAATAACATAACTTAAAGCGGAGTGAAGCAGTGGTAGACTGGTTGCTAGAACGCCTGCCTTCAAAGGTGCTCCGCACCTCTGAGATTTTCGAATGTCATTTCAATAATGATTCCCACTTGCTGAACGATGAAGGAAATCATCATGAGGAAACCTGCTTGCGTGTGAACTTCAGTTAACCGCACTGGGTCAGCGTTTTTGAGTATAGCCTAAAACATGGGCACAATTTGGCCGCACTATAAAGTACCTGTGCTTACTCTTTCGGGGAATAAAAACATCAAAGTTTTTTTCAACACAAAAAAATACGTTTTGCTTAACCAAAAAGAATCCAATCCACATACCTGTTTACTTTTTTTTTCGAAAAAAATACACAAGAGCGTTACTCTTCTACGTAACTAAATCAACATTCCCATACTATCCTCAAAACAGGGGTGCCGTATAAACGCGTCGACACATAATTTTTCAATTTGCCCAGTTAAAACGTTTCGAAGATTGATTAATAAATCTCCCCGGGTAGGGTGGGATTATCGAGTTAGGGCAACCCTCGCCCCAGCCTTCCGAGAACCATGATCTCAGATGCTGATGTCTGCAGGCTTTCTCTAGGTATGTTTGTAACAAAGAATTTGGATACCGCCATAGAAGTAGCGCTACATAGTATAAACAACATTTTACATTCTTTAAGACCTCATTGTTAGTTGATAAATGATAACCACAGAGCATATAACTTGGTGCCATTAAAGTGCTACGAAAGCATAGAGTATCTAGAGTACCCATAACAAGAATTACAATGACCTTCGTATAGCACTGCGGCGATTTTTCCGCCATTGTTGTTATCTCATGTACCTGTAGTATACGGCAACTATATGGGAAAACAACAATGGCGGAGTCAGATAAACCAGAAAAATTTACCGCAGCGCGGGCTTGAAATGCCATCTCCGTTATAATATCTACAAAAGCTAAACTTTCCATAGCACGTAGTGTAAGCTTCACGAGCAGTAAAAACACGTGCGTCAAATTTTAAGCCATACCAAAACAAACTGTATTAACTTGTAAAGAAAGTTCATTCTTCAACTAAATGACACTGACAGCGCGACCGAATTTTGACTCGTGGCTTGGATATTACCACAGAAATTTAATCTTTATGCATATGACACAGAGTTCGTTTCTATTTAAAGGCTTCGTACATCTAATATTTGTAAGGGTCGGAGATGAATTGCGACATTGTGGTGTTTTGTAGCATTTTGCATTTCAATTGTCTGTTCCGGTAGTTATTTGGTATGCAAAAGAGAACTGACTTAGTTCTATCGAACGGAAAGATAGCTCTTTATGAGATAGGATTGTGAGAACGATCCTTTTTAAAACGGTTACTGATAATGCTGTTGTTTAACAGTTTACAACAGTATTTATAAAAAAAAAACAAACTGAAACCAAAAAAACTAATAAATTAGTATAAATCATCACCATCATCACGCCTGTGTTCCCCGAAGGGATGGGCAGAGGCGCACTACAGTGCGCCCATACTTCACCGATGTATTTTGGTCCTAATGTAATAGGGGGCGGGTTTCCTCTCGATGTTTTCCTTTACCGTTACATATAAATATTATATTATATATATTTACAAGTAAATAATGAGGTGGACCAAAATAATGTTGTTTTCAAAAATAGATATTCGCTCGTAAGCCAACCATTTTATTTTTATGGTTTCCGCTTTTTTTGCAATGTCTTCCAGTTTAAAAGATTAGTTCAAAGATTATCTATGGTTACTCTAGACTCGGCCAGCTTACTAAAGAGGTTTTAAAGTAATTTTACCGCCTCAATCTAGATAAAAAACCTGTTTACACTCATTCAGTATTTTGCTCAAAATTTTGAATGTCACATACAACCATTAAGTACACCTACACATTAAGGGCATCGACACACTGAGCACAATGCGGCCAAAATAATGTTCAATAATCGACTGTAATTCAACTGTTTAACAGTACGAAATAGAGTAAACTGTCGTCCTAAAAATCCATGAATCACCTCCTACACATATCTTTGTATCAATTTCCGAGTTCCCAAAACCGTCCCCACGCGGCCACGGCTAATTAGACCCCTCTTACTTTATCACTGCCCTTGACAATGCGGAGTCATACGAGAGTCTTTATCTGCGTCGCTGCTGTCTACCCGCATCCACCCACCCAACACACCCCCAGTGTTACGGTTGTTTAATTTTGTAAGTATTTTATGTATATATACTAGCTTTTACCCGCGAAGTAGGAAGGATAATCAAACGGTGGTAGCGAATAGTCCGAATGTACGCTTAGGAATGAAAGTGTGCAGGTTCAAATTTCGGCTCGCACCGCTGGCTTTTGCGAATCTCATTACCATCCGAGATTATCATTAGTTAAAATCGGCAAAGGAAAAGTTCGTGAGGAAACCTGCACATGAAGAAGTTAACCTGTTCACGATAGGCAAGTAGTCTGCAAAGTCGTACTAGGCTAGCGTGGTGGACTGTTTTACTTAATTAAACAATAGAATAACAAAAAAAAAAATTCAAAGACAAAAATAACTAACTACTCAAACTATTTGTACAATGAAAGCCGTGATAAATTCAAAGGTAGGAAGAGGTAGGAAAATAGAACTAATAGTAAACGTCTCTCAAATCCTGTATAGCCAGACAAGGACCTTGCCAAGCCTTGACCTTGCTATCCTTTATGCAGACGTAATTAGCTAACGTAAAGCACACGGATAACTTATGTATGGCGCGTTGACGACGCGTAAATCTCTAGGTAGAGCTGCAGTACTTATCATCTGAGCCCGCATCCGCCCCGCTACTCTACCCACCCCACTTTGTTCGCATGTTTAATTTGCGACAATGTTTAATTAATCAGAGTTTGTCCCGGTGATTGCTCCGCCAATTATAAGTACCGTCTGCACGCGACGTTGATTTGTGACGATATAAACCTTGTTTGATTCTAGAATTCTTTGGAGTTCTGTACGGTGGGAAAATAAAGTTGATTTGACACTTTGAGATATTTAAACATAGTATTTTTGCTTTCTATACTAGTACACAAATATATTTTAGTACAGTCAGCTATGCAGATTGATTTTAGGTTGAAAATAAAATTTACTTTGTAATGTAAGTTGTAAAAAGTCTTAAGCCCCGAGCACACAGGGGCGTCACCACTCGCGCGTAATTTTTTGGCTATACTAAAACGGACTCTGTGTTAATATGTATAAAGATTGAATTTCTGTTGCAAAAACCACGCCCCACGCGTCAAAATTCGCTTGCGCTGTCAGTGTCATTTTGTTGAAGAATGAACTTTTTCAATGAGTCAATACAGTCTGTTTTGGTAAAGCAAAATATTTGACGCGCGAGCGTTGACACCTTAGGCCGTTTATCCACCGCCGCCGCGGCCGTCACCGGACCGTCACCGAGAACGAGATTATTTCGGGCCGAGTTTTAAGATGACGTGACGGCGAATGTTTGTCCACCGCGCCGGTATCGGTTGCTCAGTCTCAGACAAAACAAAAACCAGGCGAACGGCGCGGTGCCACGGTGGTGTGTGTTTTGTACGTGTTTTGTATTGCCGTCGCATCGGCCCGTCATAAAACCGTGCGAGTTCAGCCGGGCTGACGGTGCTCGGGTGACGGACGCGCGGTGGACATGCGGCTATAGTAGTCTATGTATCGCTACTTCGGCGCCGTCATCTCGTTCTCGTTGACGTCCCGGTGACGGTGGCGGTGGATAAACGGCCTTAGTATGCGGAAGGTCTTAAGCCCAGGGCATACAGGGGCGACAAGACGCGCCCTGAAAAGTTTGCCAATACCAAAACGGACAGTATTGACTATTGTTCCGATGTTTTTAATTTGTTTACCTTTTCTTCCTATGACACAGTTAATGTATTATGCCTGTACAAAGTAAATAATCAATAGGTAACTAACCAAAGATAATATTGTAGAAGTAGCTGTACATAGTCAAAAATATACTCTATGCCATACACTTATGGAGGGTAGAATTAAAAGAGGGCAATCTCCTATGGGAAAAAAAATTAATATTTTTTATTTACTATTTATATTGATTATTACTACTTCAAAAACCTTCCACAATGGCGCTGGTGTCGATAAACGACATATCGACACTCCCTGGAATAAGTCGGTAGTGCCATTATGGACTTTATGCTGTTATGCCAGAATCGGAATCAGCGATTTTTCCGTACCGGGTTTTTGAATTAGCATTTCGACGGACGGATTTTTTAAATACCTAGATGTCACTTCTTTCCTCTGCCCTTCATACTTACACTTTTCTAAACGTCATTTTTGGCTGAAAGGCGATAACCACAGAGTACCCAATGAGGCAATATATTATGGAGTGTCATGAAGAGAATTATCTCATCACCAGCTGTATGCTATAAATAACAGTTCAAAAACCTTCCACAATGGCGCTGGTGTCGACAAAGGGTATGGTATGAATATAGCAATTGCAGTTAAAAATATATTATCATTGTCAAAATTGTCAAAATAATGCCACCTGATGCGAATGTGGCGCCACCCTTATTTAATGCGTTTCGACGGACACTTTTTCAATACACAGATGACTTTCTTTTACTTCTACACTCCATAAGTACCATAAAAAGACTACAAGAACTACACTTTAGACAGAAGTCCATTTACACTTAGAGATTTAAAAGGTATTTTGTTATATAACAAAATACCTTTTAAAGTTATTCTGTTATATAACAGAATAACTCCAAAATTATTTCGCTCCACATACGTCTTATATAGAATTTGTACAATAATATTTTTCCTATCGCTAAAGAAATTAGTCAGAGCAAATATGAGGGGTGCGGGAACTTCCGCGCGAAACTTCTTAATAACTGAGAGTAAACAATAATAGCTGAAGAAGAGAGGCTTTCGTATTATTATTATACCTAATATTTTGTGGGTTTACTGTACAATGTAGGATTAAAAACGTGAAGAAAACCACCAGCATTATTATACGTTAATAGGTACAATAGCTTTTCGCTTACCTACGTAAAATATTTAGATTATGAATTTCTGGATTTTCGGCTGGCCGAAAAAATTGTCATAATAATATTTTACGTAGTCTCTAGCAGCTATCGAGTGTAAAACACATGGTAGCAGATTGACACAGTACCACGGTGCAAATCTCGCTTAATCGACATTATCTCTAAGTCGACATTTGTCGAAACAAAGCGTCAAATTGGTCGTGTTTTTTCGTTTTGTTCCGACATATCTCGAATTAGAGATGATATAGATCTTGCGAGAATTGGGTCCCTGCTTTCCACAAAGACAGCCTGTGAAAGAAATAATTTAAGAAATTATAATACACTAAATGACCCGGCGTACCTCCGCCATAGAATTAATAAATGTTAAATGCGCCACCTCCCGGGTCCAATTGTGTTTTCAAACCATCCAGGAAACCATTGAAATATACACACAAAATTACATCCAATCGGTCCAGCCGTTTAGGAGGAGTTAGGTAATAAACACATGTACAGAAGAATTATAAATAATAAGATATCTGTGGGGTTACCACACAAGACAAGTCCTCTGTCACGGATTCACTCGCTCGCTCTCTGTCTTACTTGATACGAGAGAATGAGACAAAGTCAATATGCTTCGTGATAACAGCCTAGTCTTAGCGCACTGGCTACAACTACTGAGTCATACGAAATTGTATAATTAGTCGTAATGCAATAAATAATAATAATTTTATTTGTCGCAAAAAATCATGAATTTCCATTAATCCTACACAAGATTACAATAATAATGCGTAAGTATTTATCGAAGTAGTGTCGTATCTACATTATATCTTAATCTATTTACTTCAGAACACCTTGTGCAGCAAAAACTATTCTCCCTAATTGATTGACGAGCCCAAATAAGTTAGCAATAGGCACCTACACACTGATGCAGTGAAAGTTTTTACCCTCATATACAGAATGTTTCTGAAGTCCGAAATAATACTTTGACGTTTGCATGAGTTGCAGGTATACAATCGAATGGTATAAGAATTTGATTGAAATTCGATGTTCTTTTTTTTTCGCTTAGAATATTTCTCTAGTCCTAAGTGAAATTTTCAAGTTCTGTTTTCTGAATACCAGTAGTCGCCTCTCCTTGGTGTTGTTTTCACTGTTAAATAGGGCTATGGATGTGCCCTAACGCCACAACATAATACCTGTGGTAAATATTCAAATGTCTGTAACTCGGAAACTATGATAGTTAGGTATAGTCCGCCTTCACTAAGCATATCAGCCACCGTATATGTAACTAAAATATTTTTTCGGACTTCTGATACATCCTGTAGATCTGTGAGGATATCTTGTTTATAAGTGATATATGGGGTGTTATGTGATTATCGTTTGCGCCTCACGGTTTGGGAAGTTATAGCACAAGACGGAATGACAGCGAGGACTAGCGGTTCGAGCGGCGGCTCACTGCACTGAGTGGTCGTGTGTTCGATTCCCGTATGAGTTTATTTTCGAAATTAGGCTTTTTAGAATTTGCTACACATTTGGGATCGCCCCCAGTCTGGCGATATTTGATTAGGTACTTTTTAGGGTTCTGTACCCAAATGGTAAAACGGGTACCCTATTACTGAGACTTCGCTGTCCGTCCGTCCGACCTTCCGTCCGTCCGTCCTTCCGTCCGTCCGTCCTTCCGTCCGTCCGTCCGTCCGTCCGTCTGTCACCAGGCTGTATCTCATGAACCGAGATAGTTAGAAGGTAAAAAACAGAATAAAAAAATATTTAAGGGAGCTCCCATACAACAAACGTGATTTTTTTGCCGTTTTTATAGATAATGGTACGGAACCCTTGCGTGAGTGCGACTCGCACTTGGCCGGTTTTTTATTTATACTAATACAGTGGGGTTAGCACGCATGTTAAGACAAGACCTTTGTCACGGATTTGCTCGCTCGCTCTCTGTCTTATTTCATACGAAAGAAAGAGACAACATCAAAATATTTCGTGACATACGTGTAGTCTTGGCGCACATGCTAGAAATACAGCTATGCCTAGCATCGAACCCACTACCATCTAGTTTATCGAAATATCTAGTTTCCGCTCAATCTAATCGGCATTTCGTCAAAATTGTTCATTCAACTATAATCAAACTATAGTTTGGCAAGATACTAATCCCATGCCCTAATATCTCTGACATCCCTCAAACGCCATTTCTTAGAACAACCCCTCAAAGAACAATAACCACATTATTTCTTGTAACATTATCTAAAGACTCCACCTCTCTTTCGTTTGCCTTTGGATAGTGTGAGAGAGGGATATATGTAGGTGGATTTGCACCGTGACATTGCAACTTTATTTGTGCATTGTCATAAATCATTGGTCTTAATTATCTTAGCATTATGAACGCTTTTTGTATATAGGGTCTTGTAGTTAGAACGTCAGTCCTCCGCACCAGATGGTAGCCGGTTCGATTTTATTCAGGTTAAATTTATTTTCTTATGTGTTCTGTGATTTCGGCGGTGTCTCCAGTGCGGTGCCCATAACGATAGACAACAACGTAATACCAGCTTGCTCAGACTTCAAGTACCTCGGTTCGTTATTCCAACGTGACGGAGAGGTAGACCGGGATGTAAAGCGACGAATAAATTCAGGATGGCAGAAGTGGAAACAGGTTACCAGCACTACTTGTGATCCAAAAATGCCGTTAAAAGTAAAGAGCCGAATCTACAAATCGGTTATAAGACCGGTGATTATGTACGGCTCAGAATGCTGGACGGCTAAAGTGCGTAAAGAAAAACGTCTCCACTCTGCCGAGATGCGAATGTTAAGATGGATGTGTGGAGTGACGCGAATGGATAAGGTGAGAAATGGGTATATCAGAGATAAAAGAGATAAAGATAAAGAGATAAAAGTGGCGCCCATAACAGAAAAAGTAAGAAGTAGGAGATTAGAATGGTTTGGTCATGTGATGAGAAGATATGAGAATCATGTGACTAAAAGAGTGATGAGTATAAATGTGGACGGATATAGAGCGAGAGGAAGACCCAAGAAAAGATGGACTGTATAAACGGTGATATGAATGAGATCGGAGTGGAAGTCAGTATGACGGAAAAGCGAGATGAATGGAAGAAAAAGACATACTGCGCCGAACCCAAATAATAGGACAAGGTAATGCAAATATGATAATGATGTGTGTTTTGATATCGTCTTAACTAACATCTGTAAGTGCATATAAAAATGTCTAATGTAAGGAAACGCTTAAAAAATTAATCCCATTTCACCATTTGTTTTTCACTAGGCGACTCTTATTCATAGTTTTTATTTTATTCTTCTTTTTTTACGAAATGAATTAAATGGTGATATTTAATGGAGTAAGATGAGGAATGGCTCCACCTGCGTTAAGCGGGTATTTCAGCCAGTTTCAATTAAATAAAAGCAAGGGCTAATTCAATAAATACACATTATAAATAAAAATGTATGATGACAGTGATAAAGATGGCGAATGAATCCGTAGCTTGGGTTAAAGAACGACTGTCATTTGTGTCAAAATGCGGAGTTGCCCAAACTTACGCGTCACCTAATGGGTTTCGTTACTTAAGACCCCCCTCCAAAGATCCTTAAGCGGGTTTCAGACTACGCTATAAATTGTGCTATATAGTATAGCACAGAAGGATGCTATATAGTATACCATAGCATGGCGTTCACATTACGCTATATTATCGCAAGCATTTATAGTATATAGCAAGCTCGGTAGACGGGACGGCCGGGGGTGGGGTTGCCAACTTTTTTTGTCAAATAAAACGTATAAAATGGTTTGGATAGGAAACAAATAATAGTATTTGAAAGATAAAAAAGTATTATTATTTTCAAATTGTTTGTTTTTAATGCCATAAAAACGTATTTTTGTGTGGTTTCCGCGCATGCTAACAATCTTTCAATGTTTGTTTGACAATCAAAATTGAAATAAATAAACAATTCGTTTTTAAATAAATTTATTGACAATCTATTTCCCTATTCTCGTCACTTTAGATTCAAGTATTTTCACATACTTAATTGGTATGCAAAAGTATAAAGTATAATTACCAAAAATAAAGTAGTACTTTATTATAAAGTATGGTTGGCAACCCTTACCGGGGGTGAGGGAGGGCGAAAATGGCGGCGTGCGATATAGCATAGCATGAACTCAGCGCATCGCACCCATTTTTAACGTATAGTAAGCCAATAATATATAGTACAGTACAGTGTGAACGTGTCCATAACAATGTATGGTGCGCGATATTGTTGTGCTATGAGCTATATGCTATTATATTATAGCGTAGTCTGAAACCCGCTTTAGTCGTTATCTAACTGTTTATGACATTTTTGGCAACTGCTTAGTGCTTAATACTTAGCCAACACATTAAGGCGTTTCCTTTTGTTAGTGAAAACAAGCATTATTTCGGGGTAATGGATTCGGTGTATTAACTCTATCTTTTTATACAAACAGTTTATACCAACATTAAAATAAAGGCGGTGTTCGTCTCAAGGCCGCCAACATTACGGGCACTGCGAGACATTGGATCCTGTATAAAAAAGACGTTAGGTAAATATGGGATTACGGGGATTGTCGCCGAGAATACCTTTATATCTAGTCAATTTTGTACCTACAGTTGTCGAGATCTAAGAGGCCCGTTTTGACACCTATCACTCATTACGTACAGTAAAAGACTGGGTTTTCATAAATATTTAATTAAAACAAATTACTGGTGCCTCTTATTATTCTTATTTTTTGGTCAAAGTCAAAGTCAAATTATTTATTCTGTATAGGCCTATGGGGGCACTTACAAATTGTCAAGTTTACATTTTTTTTCTTATATGCTACTATACTACTACCGGATCGAAACGCGACCTCAACTGAGAAGATCCGGCAAGAAACTCAGTGGGCTGATCATTTTTTTTAAATAGCCAAGACTTATTACAAATACAAAGGCACATATAGCCCCAATGTGTTGCCTTTATAGCTGCTTTTAATAATAAAGATAAAATAATAATAAATGATCAAACGAACTTACCTGTAATGAAGTTCGATCATTATTATACGAGGTGCTTCGTTCGAAGATATATGTATTCTTACCATGCAGCTTCTTCGTGTCACTCGGCAACCGAACGCAATTTTAGAGTTATCCCTAAAACAGAAACTAAACGCATCAACTGTATAATCTATAATTCCTTCTGTCAAATGTCATTCTTTTCAGAGTCTCCCTACAGTAGTACAACCCAACTTTACCACTGGGTAGGGTGGGTAGGGTACATATATCTTCGAACGAAGCACCTCGTATAATAATGGTCGAACTTAATTACAGGTAAGTTCGTTTGATCATTTATTATACTGTGTGCTTCGTTCTCGATATATGTATTCTTACCATGCAGATGTTCAGAGTAATATGGTAAAGTTGATGTAAAATTAAGCAAATAAACTACTTTATATTTAATCAGAATTTTTGTTTTATTTTAAAACCAAACATAAAAGTAATACCCTTTTGTTTTAAACTTAACATTAAACATTCTAGTTTTAATTATGTAAATCAATAATCAGTCTCAGATACCTTACATTCTAGTAGGCAAATTATTTATACTTATTGTAATGGCACTTTACCAACCATTGTAGAAAAATATATTGGTAACTAATTACCATTGAGTACAGCATTGGCGAATCGTCTTGTGTTGCTAATTATGGGTCTATTGTAAAATTTTGCAAATGTTGATGACTCACTTGTCCAACCCGCAGTCTGCCTAATCGTATCTAATGAAATTCCTTTTGATATTGCCATTGAAGTGGAAGCATGACGTGTACTGTGTCCAGAAAAAATGTTTGTGTCTATACCGCATGTAGCTAGTGTTTCCTTAATCCACCTTCCAATTGTTGAGGCTGAGACCTGTTTATGTGGCTTCTTAATTGTTAGTATAAGATAATCATTACTATTTCTAATATTTTCAGTGTAAGTTATATAATCAATTAAGGTTTTTGCTGGACAAATTTCACACTTATCAAAAAAAGGTAGATATAGGTTAGGCTGAACACGTCCTGGAGCAGATGTCTTTATTATGTCAGTTATGGCAATATTTACCCCTTCACTATGGAATTTAATATTGGAAATTTTTATTAAAGACAAAGTCTGTGCTCGCTGTGCTGTACTCAATGCCATTAACATTACAAGCTTTTTTGACAGTTTATCAAAGCTTAAAGACATGTTGGGAATCCAATTTTGTATTACACTAAGTACCATATTTGGATCCCAAGTGAATTGGTACTTTGCTAACGGAGGTCTAGACTTGTAGAAACCTTTAAACAGTCTCTTAATTCGATCATCCTCCCCAATTTTAGAGCCGACTATCAGTGATAGTGCTGATTTATGTGAGTTTAGAGATCCGTAAGCAGTGCCAGATTCATATAATTTTGTTAAAAAATACATAACAATAGGCACCGAAGGTGCATACATATCAACATTTTGTTCTACACAAAACTTCCACCAAACTTTATAAGTAACATTATATTGTTTTAATGTATTATTTGAAAGAGAGTTTAACATTACTTCCATGGATGCTTGAGGAATAGCTCTCTTTAACCATGCTTTCCTGATAAAACTCCGGCAATCAGTGTAAGTTGGTGATGTAATGGATGATTGTCTCTGAAAGAGGAGTGTAAAAGACGTTTGTGAGGTTCAAAAAATATCAATTTCGATACTAACATTTTTCTTATAGATGGGTACCAAGGTTGGGAGGGCCAATTCGGCATAACCATAACGCCCGTTGCTTTTTCATTTTTTATTTTTTGCAAACATTTTAATATTAAGCTAAATGGAGGGAAAGCATAAAAGTAATATTCAGACCAGTCTATTGTAAATGCATCAATATTAAAGGCATCTGGGTCTGGCTTCCAAGATACATAAGTTTGACACTTTGCATTAACTCGAGATGCAAACAGATCAATATCAGGTTGGCCAAACATTGTAACAATTTTTTCAAAGTAATTGTTATTGAGTTCCCACTCTGTGTCAGGGTTGATTCTTCGGGACTCTTCGTCTGCCTCTTTATTATCACAAGATTTTATATATGAAGCAAAGAGCCAGATATGTCTCTCTTCACACCATTGCCATATGGCTCTGGCTAAGTGATTTAAATGTGGGAACTGAATACCCCCCATTGTGTTTATATAGGCAATTGCTGTTTTATTATCTATCCTCAGCAAGATGTTGACATGGTGTTTATCCTTAACAAAATACTTTAGACCTAAAAATGTTGCCAACAATTCTAAATAGTTAATATGAAAAACCTTTTCCTCTTCCTTCCAAACACCATTAGCTCTTTTATTATTACATACCGCTCCCCATCCTGTCCTAGAAGCATCCGTAAATAATTCTATATCATATTTTTGATATGTTATACTTTTATATATAGAACTAATATTATGTGCCCACCATTTTAAATCTAATTTTATTTCTGGGTGCAAATTTACTTTTGTGTCATAATTTCCTCTACTATTGATTAAATAACGGTGCTTATGATGCTCTAATAGTTTTGTGTAAAGCCAACCATATGTAGTGGCTGGGCATGCTGCAATTAACGTCCCTATTAATTTAGCTAGATCGCGTATGTAACTGCTGTCACATGCCAGATATTTTTGTACTGCCTTTTTTATACTTAATCTTTTATCTACAGGTAACTGCAATGTCATGTCTCTACTATCAAATATAAATCCTAGAAATTGACAGGATTGAGATGGTTCTATTACACTTTTATGAAAGTTTATAATGAACCCTAAGCATTTTAACAAGGCTATAGTTTCTTGTACATTTTTTAAACATGATTGATAATCTGATCCTATACATAGTATATCGTCCAAATATTGGACCGATTTGTAGCCTCTCTCTCATAAATGTGTTACCACTACTTTCATGATTTTTGTAAATATGTTAGGTGCAGAGCAAAGCCCATAAGGAAGTGCGTTAAACTCATATAATTTGTCAAACTCAAAACGTAAATACTTTCTGTATTTCGGGTCAATATTTACTAACAAATATGATTCTTTTAAATCAATTTTCGCCATCCAATCTCCTACTGAAATTAAATTAATTGCAGTTCTATAGTCCTCCATTTTAAAATGAGATGTGGCAACAAATTTATTTAATGGTTTTAAGTTTAATATAAATCTATGATCACCATTGGGTTTTGGGATTAGAAAAATTCTTGAAATAAACTGATCTTTACATGGTCTACAAGGGGATATTGCACCCAATGTTTCTAAATTTCTTATAGCCAATTGCATATCCTTAATTGAGGTTGAATCGGTAAGTTCAGACCTTGGTACTACTGATATGATACCTACCTACCTTGGTAGGTTGATATGGCTTCCTGTCAAAAGTGATTGAGTATCCTTTAATATATTGTAGTATATAATCATCTTTGCAAATATTTTTCCAACAGTTTATGAAATATGACAGTCTTCCAGCATGCCTTACCTCTAGGTTCGTGCAGGTTTCTCCTGTGTCCTCGTCGGTTTTCTCATTGTAGGCTGATATTGAGGGTTGTGGTACTTGTGTTTTTGTGCCATGGCTGAGGACTGTACTTTCTTGTGTCCGTACCTCACCGTTGTCCTCTGCTGATTTCGACGAGGGGGACCATTCAAGTTTCCCTGACGCTTATAGTTAGTTATAGTGGCAGGCTTTTTGATTACTTGACCACTGCGTTGGCAAGTTTGTAAAATTTTAATTTTTTCACCAAGGTTTGTCCCATAGAGGTATTCATCTCTGTCCACATCTTTCACAATGTCTAAAAACTTTTTATCTAATACAGGGAAAACTAGATTTTTCCTTGCCTTTGTCTGTGTGTAGTGTACATCAGTAAAAATCCTGCCTGTGTCATTTAACATTTTTATTAACTTTAATCTGTCTATGTCTTCAATATTTTTATTATTAATTAACATTGTCAGGGCATCTCCTAATAATGCCAGGCCAATGCCAAGTTGTTTTTGCTCAGCCTCAATTTTTTTGTCTCTGTTAATAATTGTATCTGTCACTGAGGCTGTTATCTCTGGGTTAAGCTTTGGTGCTTCCAGTAAAGGGCAGTTTTCTGGGATCAATAATTGCTCTATAATTTTAATTTTATTTTCTTTCTGAAGACCATTCTTCAGAATTGTTGACCATATGCGCCCTACTTCCGTATTGATTGGTGGGCCATATTTCTCTTTATTGGGCATTAAGTCTCCCAATGCTTCGAGGATCTCCGGGTTTAAATCCAAATTAGTGTTATTTATCTCTACTACAGGTTCCTCTGTAGGTGGAGATTCAATGTCAGATTCTGAAAATATGATAAACCACTGACAATATTGTATGAAGACGAATTGTACATGTATGTAAATAACTCGTTTGTCGCTTCTACGATAACATAACTAGATCTTGAGCATATATCTCGTATCTGCCTCAAGTCTAAATGACCACGTCGATGTATCACGTACACCACCCGTGTCTTAATATCGTAGGCATGTTTTCCGAGTCTATATGATCACGTCGATGTATCTCGTACACCACCCGTGTCGGTTAAGACTGGAAAGTTACTGCCCAGTACATAATTTCCTATTAAAGGTGTATTTGTACCACTAACAATCAACCGCCATGTTGATTTTTATATTAAAATATGTCCTTCAAATAGTCATGAATTTTCTATGCTATACATGATTTATTTACCTGTAAATCTAAATTATGTTTGTTTTTAACATACCTGAGGCAAGTTGCTCTTCATCGCTAGACAATGTATCTCGAGTTCGACGACGCCGCCTGTGGCGTCGTTCCAATTTTTTCTCTAGTTTTCTAATTTTTTTCTTTATAACTTCCTCGTCACTTTTATTATAGTGTCTTTTAGGCATTTTTGTTGATATACAGTCTAATATTAAATTGTCACTGGAAAATAAGTTTATGGACTTATGTTCGGGTGCCGCGCAAACAAAAAGAATGACATTTGACAGAAGGAATTATAGATTATACAGTTGATGCGTTTAGTTTCTGTTTTAGGGATAACTCTAAAATTGCGTTCGGTTGCCGAGTGACACGAAGAAGCTGCATGGTAAGAATACATATATCGAGAACGAAGCACACAGTATAATATGTTAGTAAGGCAACACACGCTATACTTTGACATTACGGGCAATATTTAGATTTTTGTTTTATACCCGAGCTGTACAATCCCAAGCTGATTTATCATCCAAATAATCCGAGATTTTGTAATAGCATGGTATTATTTTTAATCAGTCTTTACATCTCCCGCAAAAGTAAAAATCATGAAGTAACTAGAGAACCTGCTGATGGCTTTGCGGCAATTTTTTGACGTGTAGTGATCTGTAGTATACCCACGGCAACTACATAGGGCAACTGCAATGAAGGATGTTCATCACAGATGATAGCTCGCTAATATGGTAGCCGAGTGGTCGAACGCACGCCTTGCAAATCAAAGTGTACAGGTTCAAACCCCGGCTCGCACCTCTGGGATTTATGTGCGAATCTCATTTTCATTTTCATCCGAGATTATTACTTGCTATGAAACGGTGAAAGAAAACATCGTGAGGAAACCTGCACGTGTGAGGGAACTTGACTAGTACTCGATAGATGTGTGAAGTCTGCCAACCCGCACTGGGCCAGCGTCGTGGACTATGGCCTGAATCCCCCTCGCATTGAGGGGAGGCCCGTGCCCAGCAGTGGGACGTTAAAAGGGCTGTAGTAGAAGTAGTAGTAGTAGAAGTAATATATAAGGGTACTTAGTATACCATAGGTACATCTTAGTGCTACGAAGTGGTCGCATCACGCTTTTCATTGCGCCGTTAGAGTAACTCGTAAAGCACCACTTTTCGAACGAAACGGATTTTTCATATTCGTTTTTTCCTATAGCCCGTGCTTAGTAATAAAAGAAATCACTTATAAAATACATTTGGGGACAGCCGGAGGGTTGATTCCTTACATTTCGTGTCACACGGGCGTGAAGTTTGAAAAACTTAATTTGTTCACGAACTATTTTTTTTATCATGCGATTTTTAATGCGTATATTAACCCGAAAAATATATGTTCTCTAGCTTATAATTAAATTGGTCTCATTGATGTCATCGTAAATCTTTTCTTTCTACAAAATTAAATGGAATAAGATGAGATATGGCTTCACCTACGATTAGAGCAGATATTTCGCCAATGGCAAGTATCATAGGGATTCTCCTAATATTTGACAGTTTCAGACGTCCAATTTCGTTTGAGACTTTGACGTTTATACGTTTTTTTTATGAGATAGGAAGGCAAACGAGCAGACCTTTCACCTGATGGTAAGTGATCAACGCCGCCCATGGACACGTGCAACACCAGGGGCATCGCAAGTGCGATGCTGGCCTTTAAGGAATGAGTATGCTCGTTTCTTGAAGACGATTACGATACGTGAGATTGTATAAGCAAGACAAGGTTTTTTTCACCCTTTATCTCGTTCATAACGCATCTTTATTTATAATGTGTATTTATTGAATTTGTCCTTGCTATTAATTACTCGACACTAGCTCAATTACCCGCTAACCGCAAGTGGAGCCGTTCCTCATCTTATTCCATTAAATTTCATTCATTCGTAAAAAACTACTTAAACTCATTGGTAACCAACTTGTTGCCTCCCCGATTCAGTGGTAAACCCCTAAGCCAGGGAAACAAGGGAACAGAGAACATTGTAGGAAATCTGGATGCAAACTCCATGGGGCGCGCTCCTTCCAGGTTCGAGCAATAGAAGATTAATACTGCCAGCCTTTGTTGCGCCGCTAAGGGGCGCCACCTCAACATGAACGTAATAGACGTTGATGCATTGATGTTGCGGATTTATTAAGAAAAGGTTTTTTATATGTTTACGTTCCAAATCTTGTAAGCACGATATTGAAAAAAAAACCGACAAATGTTGCGAACTTTATGTTCCGTCTGCGGTGCATTCATCTGTGCATGTGTAAACTTTAGATTACCCATTCGAACAGCTAATAGAGTTAATATATTCATAAATAATAACAAAAAACTGTTTGATTTCAGAAGCTCCTCCTGTTTGAAGTCAGTTAAAAACCAAAACTGATTTAACTATACTTCTAGCTTCTATTAATGCCTCTTATACCTGTTTTTTGTGTCTGAATTATTGTTCTCATACAGTTACAAGATATGTTGTAGATGATATAACTAGGAAGATTCATAATCATAACTAAATCAAAAAATTGTATTAAGTGGTTAGTGTAAATATTTTATAAAATTTAATTTTGAAATGTCTGCTTACTCCGCGAGTGATAATAGCCGCGTGAGTGCCTGAAGCACGACATTACAAGGTAATTGTAATTGACTTACAAACCGACGCTGTAATAAGACTACTTAGCTGTCATTTACAGTGCGGTTAAGTATCTTGATGCCCTTTCAAGTAATTTGATAAAACACTTTAAAGTAAAATATGTAAAATACAATTTCACAACTTCCGACACCCTATATTATCTTTACAAACAACAAACATTCTGTGCGTATTGGCCAGAGGCAAATGTTGCGAAAAAATTCGTGAGTATTTCCATGTTAAGTTGAGAAGAATTGTATTTTGTTTTTTATAGGATTAACTTAAAAAAAAAGTGAATTTAAAAGAAAAAAAAACAATAGTTTCTTAATGTAACGTTTCGTTATTTGTAATTAGACTTTCAAAATAGTAGTTTAGGAATCATATTTTTAAAGTATGGACTCTAATAAAATAATATTATATAGTATTTACATTAACACAAAAAGTTAGAACGTAACAAGGTCATTTAATCATCTATGTGCTTTGAATAGCAGGATCCGGATTAGGAACAGCTTGTTCCCGGTAAATTGGACGGCCTTTGATGTTCACATATTACGTAGAAAAATTGATGAAATAACAAAGCTCAGCTTTTACTTCAAAAAGGGCGATTCACGGTATAACTGATTTTGTTTTAAAAAAAATAGTACAGGAAAGTATTGTGTACTTTCGCAAAATCTTCGTTAAAATTGTCATGTCACAATTACTCACTTAAATCCATCAAATATACAAAGTCCAGCATGTATTTAAACATTTAATTACTAAGTCGTAATCTCACATTCACAATTGCCCTTCGCAAGCACCAGTCTACGATAATCAACATAAAATATACCTACTTATAGCTCACTAATCACAAAAGACTGATCGCTCATAGCCCGCTCTCCGAAGACGGCACGCAAGAAATGCATTAACATACACCCTGTATAGCGGAAGTGCATTCACTTGTTACTAATTAATGTATCACGAAACTCTTGTTGTGATCGTTGGGTTAAGGATTATAACCAGAAATTGTAATGCTGTACGGGACTATGTTAATTGAATTAAATTAATTGAATTTAATTGTTACGCGAAATGGGCGTGAACAGGGGTGAAACCAACCACTTCTTCATCTTCTTGTTTGAGTAATCTATACCTAGAGGTATTGCAATGGGCACACTGGTGCGCCAAAACGAACTTTGCGTTAATAAAAATAGAGATGACATTTCTTTGGCAAAAGCCACGCAACCACGCGTCAAAATAAACTCGCGTTTTCTTATGGGACTAAGCCCGCCAAATATTCCGACCATACTCCTGATAGTCAGGATCGATAGCGGTATGAAATGAAGACACCGAGGTTTGATCTTCGACGAGTCCCGGATAAAAAGCTAAATTGTCTTGGAATCCACACGAATTTAATCCAAAGTTTAGGAGGTGTTGGAAGAAAAAAATATACACGTATACGATATGAATTTTAAGTGTTACAATGGGCGGTATTGTCACTAAAAGTTGTGGTACATCAAATTATGGAGGTTTAAAAATTTGTGACGATTTTTTTCGCAACTAAATTATACTTTACTGATTATTTAGCCGTCCTTCTCGTGGTCGTTATTTATGTGTAACATGGCAATATATTTGATATAGTTGTGTACAACTAAATCTTTATAAACAAGCAAATAGTAAGCAATACTAGTTATATACCAAAATAAATGACCCGTCCTTGTTGAAGATCCTTTACGAAATTTTAAAAAATAAAAGTTTACTCCAATTTAAAAGAGGACATTATAAGACTGCTTATGTTCTGAAAACGGTTTTATATTTTATGTTTTAATATAAAAAAAAGATTTTGAGATTGCAAGATGATGGAGTATGTAAAACAGTAGTACATATTTTTTTTCTATTTGAAATTCATTTAGTATCCAAATTCTGAACATTGAACATAATTACACATTTTCCATTAAATTCGGAAAATTACTTTAATTTCACCATTTGCCTCCAATCTTTTAACAAAAGTTTCCATCTATAGTACGTGCTCCAGTGGACTGCGTCCTTCGTCTCTTGTGGGGATTACAACAGACCACTGGTAAATACACTTTTGTGCTCCGATTTCAAGCTGTATTTACTGCCAGTACAGTACCCCGTCTCAATTAAACTTAGTTTACTTCTCGCACTAGTTCTTATATAACTGGAGATTTGCTCAACAAATACTCTGTTTGCTCGAAGGGTATTTGGGCACATTACTGGAAGGTGTTGTAGTTTCACGTGGACCGAAAGTACCTTCAATTAGTATTTATTTTCGTTCTTGAATCTTTTTGTAAGTATTTTCGTGTTGCCGATATACCGTAATGACTTAAGGAGAACAAGGGACTAAATTATAACACTTATTAGCAATATGAAGTTTATGATGGATACCGACCGAACCTTAAGTGATAGTTATCTAATACTCAACTCAAATTTGAATGGGCGTTCTAAAATTGTTCACTACGTGCAAGTTCGCTCTCAAAAATTGATATGATCTGCCAAATTATTAAAAACAAACGTGTCCCTAAAACCTACCAGTTGATGTTCGAATAATGCAATTAAAACTAACCGAAATTAACTTGTCCCCAAGAACTTCCAATCAACATTCAAATAAAGAACTTCAAAAATTAAAAACAATAATTAAAACAATTGGCAAATTAACCAAAACGGTCCTATTAAAAACTTCCAGTCAACATGAAGTCAAATGAAGGATTAAAAAAAAAGAATAAAGATAATAACAACCGCTTTGTTAAACACTAAACGCAGACAGACGGCAATCTAAATCGTAGAGAAAAATACCTGCAGGCCACCGGGCCGGTATCAAAGTGGGGATCCGTATGTGAGGGCACAGATGTCGTAGATAGGGCTTTGCGAGCATTCAGCGTCCAGTTAGCATTCAGAAAGACGCCGCGGGCGGAGGCGCGATAACATCATCGCAGCGAGCTGTGACAGATCACAACCTACAGAACAGGAGGATGACCAACTAAAAATTTCAAAAAATATTTTAATACAGATACATCATACATACATCATCACGCCTGTATTCCCCGAAGGGGTAGGCAGAGGTGCACTACAGTGCGCCCACACTTCGCCGATGTATTTATGGTCCGAATGAAATAGGGGGCAAGTCTATTGCCATTATATATTCACCATCAATTCGAAGGGGAATTACGGGCTATAGTCCACCACACTGGCCCAGTGCGGGTTAGTGAACTTCACACGCCTTTCTATAGACGTGCAGGTTTCCTCACGATGTTTTCCTTCACCGTTCAGCAAGTGGTAATCATTATTGAAAATGACATTCGCACATGAAAATTGTCTCAGAAGTGCGGGCCCGGGATTTGAACTTGCACCCCTTACGTTCCCCGGGCACAATACCCCTCGTATTGTGCCCGGTATCATGGCAATAGGCTCGCCCACTATTGCATTGGGACCTAAATACATCGGCGAAGTGTGGGTGCGCTGTAGTGCGCCTCCGCCTACCCCTTCCGGTAACACAGGCGTGATGATGTATGTAAGAAATAGATAAAAATTATAACCATACGCAATTATACTTTTTTAAAATAAAAATGCGTGCAAGTTTGCTAAGCAGTGTGTCCCTGGTATCGCTATTCATCCAACTCCGTACAAAGGTGAATTGGCGGCAGCAGCGTGTCAGTTTCCTTGCGCTCCTGCCAACAGCGTTGTAAGATCCATGCGATATCGACCGCAAATGTAATGGAGTTACCTACTAATAACTGGAAAAGTGTTTGTTAGAGCAGTGGTAGCCGAGTGGTCGAACGCACGCCTTGCAATCGAAGTGTGCAGGTTTAAACCCCGCCTCGCACCTCTGGGATTTATGTGCGAATCTCATTTTCATCCGAGATTATCACTTGCTATGAAACGGTGAAGGAAAACATCGTGTTTTACTTCTACTACAGATCTACTACACATTTATTGAAAACTAGTTCCCTTAGAGGTACACGTCTAAGGGAACTTAACTAGTTTTCAATAGATGTGTAAAGTCTGCCAACACGCACTGGGCCAGCGTGGTCCGCCACCTCCCCTCAATGCTTATGCAATAAAGTTTTTTTAAATTCAATGCGAGTGAGAGCCGGGCCAAAGTCCACTTTGGCCCGGATCTCACTCGCATTGAGGGGAGGCCCGTGCCCAGCAGTGGGACGTGAAAAGGGCTTTATTAGTAGTAATTAAAGCAGGTCCGGCACCTCTGAGAGATTCATTTATGAGAATGCCATTTTCAATAATGATCACAACTTGTTGAACAGCGAGCCGGGGTTTGAACCAGCACACTTTGATTTGCAAGGCGTGCGTTCGACCACTCGGCTACCACTGCTGATGTGCTTACCTATAGGAAAAATATTTCTAATACCTACTATCTGTATAGCCATCCATACAAACAGTTGCAAATCATTTGTATTTCACTGTCAGCCGAACTGGAGTACAGACAGTTGGCAAAAAGCAAATTCGCTTTACACCTTTGAAACGTTCCCGATAATAGCCACCATTGTTTTGACGGGCAGCCGGAAACGGAAACAGAGATATGCAAACGAACTATCCAGGCGCGATGAGTTCCGCTGGAAAAATATTTACAAAACGGTTTTAAATTGACTGTAATACATGAAATAGAAATTAATTTGGTCGAGTAATTATCCGCAGGCATTAATCTCATCAGCAGTAATGTTTTTATTATTGATTCGGTTATATAAATAGATTGACAGTTTTGATATTATAATATACATGGCAAAATATCAAAGTAATTACTATTATATTACTATAAGAGGTGTTTTTGCTGCACTAGAATTAATTAAATCATTACGGACTTCAAATTGTAATTTGAAAATATGTTGAGGGTAGAAACAAAATACGAACGTTTTTATGTAGCCCCGGCCACTCAAGGGCGTTAAGACGCGTGCGTCAAAATTGTCGCTAATACCAAAACGAACGCTAAGCCTATATACATAAAGATTAAATTTCTGTGATCAAACCAGCGCGACCACGCGCAAAGCTTCGCTCGCGCTGTCAAAGTAATTTCGTTCAAGAATGATTATTTTCTTTGTGTCAATAAAGGAAGTCAATAAACATAGTAGACCAAAAGACGACATATTTAAGATCATACAATACATATTGTAATATGGTACCTATGTTTGACAAATAAATAATTCTGATTCTGACGTTTAGTATTGGCAAAATCTTGAGGCGCGCTTTTTGACGCCCCAGTTGTGTCTTAACACTTGAAATGCATCCTTGAGTATCTACTTCACTTTAGTACAGCTCTATTTTAATATAAATTTCTTAATTCGCAATAATTAATAAATAATCTTTATATATATAAATCTCCTGTCACGATGTTTGTCCGCGATGGATTCCTAAACTACTTAACCGATTTTAAATTAAATTAGCACATCGTGAGCAGTCTGGTCCAACTTGAGAGATAGGATAGCTTAGATCACAGCAACGCGTGGCCGGGTCTGCTAGTAATTTTATAAATTTCTTAAACGGTGAAGGAAAACATCGTGAGGAAACCTGCACGTCTATAGAAAGGCGTGTGAAGTTCACCAACCCGTGGTAGACTATGGCCCAAATCTCCCTCGTATTGAGGGGGAATGTGCCCGGTATAATGGCAATAGGCTCGCCCCCTATTACGAAGTGTGGGCGCACTATAGTGTACCTCTGCCTACCCCTTCGGGGAATACAGGCGTGATGCTGTATTTTTATTTTATTTTTCTTAATTCTAATAAAAAATCTTTGCAGGTCAAATCCACTGCACCGAGAATGGACCGCAACGGCTATTTCTTCTACGTCGCATCCACCGCAAAGAAGAAGAAAATAAGCTTGATGCAGCCGAAACCCCCGCGAGTGGCATTCGCCGAGGAAAAGCGTCGGCCGGGGGTAGCTGAGCGGGTTTACACACAAGCCAGTGTGGCACCGACAGCCACGGAGTACGGACGTAGAGACCTTATGTCGCAGCGAGGCCCGTCGCCCGCGCCGCGTGCGCGCCTTTACACGCAACTCGAAAGTTACCAGCCTCGATACCATACGATACGTGATAACAGTGATAAGAGGGTTGAGAGTGAGTGTAGGAGACGGAGAAAGGATCAGAGGATTGTCGGATACCCGCAGCCTGTTGCCACCAGGTAGGTGGACACTGTCATTACTTTTTTTTACAACGTAAACAAATTGTTTTTTTTTATTTTTTGCAGCCGTTATCTTTAACATATTCAGTACCCCTTTTTATTTTATGTGTATTTATTGAATTTGTCCTTGATGTTAATTACTTGATATTAGAATAAATACCCGCTAAACGCAGGTGCAGCCATCCCTCATATGATTACATAAAAATTTTATTATTTCGTAAAAAAAGATGAAGACTAAAATTTGAAACAAATTTTTATTATCATTGGTCACAATATATGAGAGTAAATATGTATTACAAAAGTCGTCTAAAGAAGTCGATATTACAATATCGATTTTGTTAGATTTGCTGTATTTGGTTATTTATAGATATTCCTTGTCAAGAAGTATTAAGGGACCACTAACTTCTTTTAAGGTACGTTAAAAGTACTCCAATGCGAGGAATTCCGCTAACCAGACAGAACCAATTACCGTCAAATGTTAGGAATTAATGATGAAACAAACTATGTGTACCGTTTGCGGGGATTTCGCCTGTATATGAATATTAATATGAACCCTAATTGACTGGCTCACGGACCCCTTTCAAACGGCTTTAGAGTTATTGATAGATTAGCAGATGGGGACTGGCGTGTTTGGGATTATAAATTACAGTATTACGCAGTGTACCAACTGGACGGACGAGCGAAATAACATGACTTTTTAATGAAAATGTATTCTGTATCAATATACATAAAACACCAATTTCTGTGGCAAAAGTCACGCGACGACGTTTCAAAATTTGCGCGCGTCATTAGTGACATTTGTTTAAAACGTTAGCTTTTTCTGTGAGTAAATAAAAATAAGTCTGTTTCGGTATTGGCAAAAAAAAGTTCTGTAGGCTTTAATATTTCGTTACAATTATTTTATTTATAAAATCTACTATCTAGTTATAATTAAGATCTTCGTATGAAAAAAATGTTTTATCAAAAAACAAAAACCGACTTCAAAAACCTAGGTGCACTAAAAAGCTACAATTTATAGACCTGAGAGTTAATAGAAATTATCCCTTTACAATCCATTTACAACTACTTAAAAGTAGAGAAAACGTAAATAGATATTTTTATAAAAGTTATATCTACATCAAGCTCTTATAAAAAACCTTTTTATGATTTTCCTTTTATTGGCTTTTTATCGTTTTAAATTTCAATTTTCACGGTGTCCGTAAGACCATAAATTAAAAATGCAGAGTACAACATTTTTACCTTATTTTACTATCAAAGTAAGTTGGACTTTTAAGGTTGAACATAAAACTGTTTATTGATTGAACGTACAAGAAACTTTCTTTATATAAGATTTTTATCGAGTCTCCCCTTTGTAACAAGTTCGAGGCGAAGCCACCAACTAACAACTTAAACTTTTCAACTTTTCACATCTTTTTTTAGTTTTTTTTTTTACTTGGACCCTTTATTATTTCATCTCCTTTCAACTTTGATATGAACTTTACTCTTTAACTGTGTTTCTTACATACTTATCGTGATATAAAAAATTAACGAGTTCTCTTGTTTTTGAAATGAAAGGAGGAAGTGTTAAGAGATAAACATACATACATCATCACGCCTGTATTCCCCGAAGGGGTAGGCAGAGGTGCACTGTAGTGCGCCCACACTTCGCCGATGTATTTTTGGTCCCAATGTAATAGGGGGCGAGCCTATTGCCATTATACCGGGCACATTCCCCCTCAATACGAGGGAGATTTGGGCCATAGTTCACCACGCTGGCCCAGTGCGGGTTGGTGAACTTCACACGCTATAGAAAGCTATAGACGTGCAGGTTTCCTCACGATGTTTACCTTCACCGTTCAGTAAGTGGTAATCATTGTTGAAAATGACATTCGCACATGAAAATTATCTCAGAGGTGCGGGCCTGGGATTTGAACTTGCACCCCTTACGTTCAAGGCGGGCGTTCTTGCCCGCGAGGCTACCAATGCTTAAACATTGCTTTGCATAAACTTATAAATTGTTTAGAAATGTACCTATAGCTTAGTAGTAAGAGCGCTCGCTCTCGTTACTGAGAGGTTCTGAGATCGATTCCCAACCTGGCGGACTATCCAAATCAATAAATATAGCAAGACGATAAGATTATCGTATATTAATCATTTCAATCATGTCATATACGTAGATATTGAAGGGTCAATGTAGTCAAGGTAAATCAAATAGTGATTTAAGCGACATTTTTTAGGGTTCCGTACCCAAAGGGTAAAACGGGAACCCTATTACTGAGACTTCGCTGTCCGTCCGCCCGTCCGTCCGTCTGTCACCAGGCTGTATCTCATGAACCGAGATAGTTAGACAGTTGAAACTTTTACAGATGATGTATTTCTGTTGCCGCTATAACAACAAACACTAAAGAACAGAATAAAATAAATATTTAAAGGGGCTCCCATACAATAAACGAGATTTTTTTTGCCGTTTTTATAGATAATGGTACGGAACCCTTCGTGCGCGAGTCCGACTCGCAGTTGGCCGGTTTTTTTTTAACTTTACAGGAGAGCATACTCATTCGACGCAGAATAAATAGCTGATTCCAAATATGTACTAAAGTCAATATCGCTAAAAGGGTCGGTTAAGTCAGATAGCTTTTCACGCCTTTATGTACACCGTGAGTAAAATGATTTCTCAATTACATTACGTAATTACTTGTCAGAATAAACAAAGTCATGCCTAAAAAATCAAATCAAACTTTCTATACCCCGCCTTCAGGCGATCTAAATACCTTCGATCCCTTCTAAATCAATCCTTTTACAGCTCTCCGATCAGATATTAAAGCCTCATTACTCAGTAATAAGCGGTCTCATGTAATTGCAACCGACGCTGTCAAGGGATTGTAGCCCTCTATAGAGAGATGCCTTATTATAATCCTCTTAACCATAATGGGTGGACAGCAATCATTAAATAGATACAGCCACTCATGAATGGATTGTTAATATGTCGGATGGAAACTTTCAAAGTTGAATAAATCAAGGAAGGAGTTGTCAATTTACCAGTACCAAATTTTGGACAGTTCCAAAATTTACTCTATTAATACTTAAAAGAAGCACATTCTACAACGAACTCATCGGTGATGTGAGCGAATTTAGTCGCGTGGACGCGTCGCTTTTGTCAAAGATATTAAATCATTATATACATAGGCACAAGGTACATTTCAAATAAAAGTCAATTGTATTCAATCGCTCTAGTACAACGCCTTAATACATATTTCCGTACTCACAAAGTATTCTACAAATATCACTGGTGGGTCATAATATTTCTGTATAAAATGAAACCTTATCAAGAAAGCAATAGAAAAGAAAATACTTTAAACGGTAAATGGCAATGGATAACTGAAAGATAAAAAAACAAGGCTATAGTGCTAAGTAGAATCACGTAGATAATCACTATTAATAGTTACGAAAAACAAACCATGTTATACCATTGATAATATTTAGCATTTTCTTAATGTTACTAGATATAAGGGTGGTTTTGGAATAAAAAATTGTTTATGCAAAATCAAATAGGTGGTGCCGAACGATAGGAACAAGCGAACGCCGCCGCCAGGAAAAATGGAATGAAAACATTCTGGATGATTGACGAAACGGTAGAGACGAATGTTTTGATAGGTTTTTCGGGTTACGCCATGAACAGACTGGGGCAAACGAATTGACATTAAAATGTACTCTGTGTCAATATAAATAAAGATTGAAAGCTGTGGTAGCTTCGTGGGCAAGAACGCCCGCCTTGAACGTAAGGGGTGCAAGTTCAAAACCCGGGCACGCACCTCTTAGATAATTTTCATGTTCGAATGTCATTTTCAACAATGATTACTATTTGCTGAACGGTGAAGGAAAATATCGTGAGGAAACCTTCACGTCTATAGAAAAGGCGTGTGAAGTTCACCAATCCACGCTGGGCCAGCGTGGTGGACTATGGCCCAAATCTCCTTAGTATTGTGGGGGTATAATTGCAGTAGGCTCGCCCCCTATTACCAAAATACATCGGCGAAGTATGGGCGCACTGTAGTGCACCTCTGCCTACCCCTTCGGAGAATACAGGCGTGATGAAGTAGATATTTGAATGTCGATGGCAACACACTCACGTCATAGGTTACATTACATTCAAAAATGTGCTTCTACTGTGCATTAATACACCTTATTTTGGTGTGGACAAAAATCTGGTCGCGCTCATTTGACGCGCCTGTTTGCGTAGGGCTTCGTGCCGCCGCGCAACTTCAACGAACATACGTAGGTACTGTTTTTCTACGAATAGAATCACATAATGGTATTTATTTATTCACATAATGTAACACATCATGTATTGATGTCAAAAAATTTTATTACTGTTAAGAGCTTTTGTTCAATTCAGATATCAGCCGATCAGCCATATCTTAGTACAAAGTAAAGTTTTGACCGAGTACTTAGTACAAAATCTGTTAAAATTTGACAGATTACTTTTGACAATACCGAATAAACTGTATTGACCATAGAGTAAACAGAAAAGCCGTATCGACTCCGGCCATCGTATGGCACTGTGGCAATTTTTTTGACGCTTTTCTGACAATTTTTACAGTAAAAATTGTATTAAAACGTATGTTTATATTGTTTGACTAACCAGACCCGGCAACTACAATGGCTCTTTGGCGGTAAAGGGAAGATCTTCCTGCCAGGCGGGTGGTGTGCCTGGCGGCGTCCGCTACGCCCCCGATGATATTGTCGGGGAATTTGTATATATAGTTCAGATCGTCGAACACACCAGTACCGCGAGCTAGGATTTTCATAGTACTTTGTATGGCGGATAATTTCTTAAACGCGTAGAATTGCGATGTGTCTACAGTCGCGCTATCTAGAAGCGACTGGCGGTAGTTTTGTTTCGTGGCGAGATATTGGGTGCGCCACAGCTCTATGGATTTACCACAGAAATTTGTTTTCTATGCCTGTTGACACAAAGTTTGGTATTGGTTAAAATTTTAACACGCGTATGTCAACGTCGTTGTGTGTAGGGCTTTAGGCAATAGCATTAAATCACCCATTTAGGTCTAGTTTTTTTGACGTCTCTTTGGCACGATTAGGTATCTGTACTTTTTAATATCATTGGTATCTACTACTACTACTACTACAGCCCTTTTACAGCCCACTGCTGGGCACGGGCCTCCCCTCAATGCGAGGGGGATTCAGGCCATAGTCCACCACGCTGGCCCAGTGCGGGTTGGCAGACTTCACACATCTATCGAGAACTAGTCAAGTTCCCTCAGAGGTGCATTGGTATACAGACTAAAAAATATTTCGAACATTGACGCAGGAATTTAAGTTGCCTTTACAGCATAGAGTATCTAAAGTACCCATAACGACTCAACTCTTCGTATAGCTCTGCGGCAATTTTTAGCATACGGCAACTATATGCGAAATACCCCCTTCCCCATAATTTTAAGGATTCTGATTATGTCAGAGGGTTTAGCTCGCGAGCCGGGCCATCAAAGCGCCCGGACAGGAAAAAAAAAAAAAACTATTTGCGAAAACAAAGATGGCGGAGTCACACACACCAGAAAAATTTACCGCAGCGCGGGCTCGAAATGCCATCTCCGTTATCTTCATGCTTGTTGTATTTAGATTTCAAAGGTCAAAAGGTAAGCTCGATCCCTTCTACCATTCAATTTGATAATGTCAATACATTCATACTCATTGGAAATGACAGCAATAATATTGGATGAAAACATTACCCCGCCGCTCGCGGGAAAATAAATATATTTTTATAAGCTGTACGTTACGGTAATGCGATCTTCTTAACTTGATATTTTTACCAGAATTTTACGACTGATGTGAGTACTAGTCGTTGCTTACGGGTTTGCCTGTATGATATTTTTTTTACCTTTAGTTTTTTTTACAGTAAATTTTATATGTAACCAGCTGTGCCCGGGACTTCGCCCGCGTGTAATTAAGTGATTACCCGGAAAAATTGTGCATTGCGCGGAACCCTAATGCTTTTTGTAAAATAAAAGCCTAAGTTACGCCTTAGAACATCAGCTATCTGCCAGTAAAAGTCCCGTCAAAATCGGTTTAGCCGTTTGGAAGTTTACCCGCAACAAACAGACACTACACTTTTATTTATTTGTATAGATATAGATAGGTATCCGGCGTGTGCTATACGCTAATAAACCATCATCTTCACCTATTAAAGTATTGCTTAATTAATAGTAACTGAACAATAGATTTTCTACTGTCGAAAGTAATATTAAAACATTGCTGTAAGGGGGATGGAAAGCAGCCTTGCAGCACGCCGGACTCTAGGTGTTTTAATATCGGTCTTTATTAGCATTAAGCCCTCCACACACAGGCGACGAAAGTCGCTCTACATAATTTTTGCTAATACAAAAACGAACTCTGTGTTAATGTGCATAAGGATACAATTTCTATGGTAAAAATCAATACCCCACGCGACAAAATTCGCTAGCGCTGTCAGTATCATTTCGTTGAAGAATGAACTTTTTTATGTGTCAATGGAGATGGCATGCCGAGCCCGCACTGCGGTAAATTTTTCTGGTTTATCTGTCTCCGCCATTGTTGTTCTCCCATATTGTTGCCGTATCAATGGCGAAATAATTACCGCAGAGCTATACGAAGAGCAGTGGTAGCCGAGTGGTCGAACTCACGCCTTCGAATCGAAGTGTGCAGGTTCAAACCCCGGCTCGCACCTCTGGGATTTATGTGCGAATCTCATTTACATCCGAGATTATCACTTGCTATGAAACGGTGAAGGAAAACATCGTGAGGAAACCTGCACGTCTGAGGGACCTTGACTAGCTTTCGATAGATGTGTGAAGTCTGCCAACCCACACTGGGCCAGCGTGGTGGACTATGGCCTGAATTCCCCTCGCATTGAGGAGAGGCCCGTGCCCAGCAGTTGGACGTTAAGAGGCTGTAGTAGTATACGAAGAGTAGAGTCGTTATGGGTACTCTAGTTACTTTATGGTCAATACAGTGACGACCAATTGGTCTAGTGGTTTGAGCGTAGGCCTCTCGGTTCACTGAACCAGGTGATAGTGGATTCGATTTCCGCTAGTGGAAAATTTCGGATATGTTTTCGGAATTTCCCTGGTCTGGACGTAACCGGGCTCGCCCTCAGTTCGTTGTATAGTACTTATAATACAAGGTTTGGTAATTAGGGATCATACGATGAGTATGTGTTGTCTGGCAAAATTTTATTTATATTTTACTAGCTGCACCCCGTGACTTCGCCCGCGCGGTATTTAGGAACCCTAATTAGGCTAGGCGCGCACTAGGCAGCCTGGCTGCGCAGCCAGCCAGTTATAGCAGCCGATCCACGACTATTCAAGATCCTCTGTATCGAAAGTCACTTTTTTTTACGTTTGAACCCAAAATTCGTCTGGCTGCTACAACTAGTGCGCGGATACTGACGGCAGCCACATACATTCACCTACACACGCTATGGCTGCGCGCAGCCAGCTAGCTGCCGTGCAAACAGGCGCGTTTTATTGGCTGCCGCAGCCGAGATTTCATGGCTGCCTAGTGCGCTCCCATACAGCGTCATATGTTCGTCTGGCTGCCGCAACCTGGCTGCGCAGCCATGGCTGCCTAGTGCGTCATTATTTTCACCTCCAACAAATATCATTATATGTTAGCCAATGTATACAAAAACTTGACAACTAATATACTAAAACCTTCCTCGAGAACTGCTCTATCCATTGGTGATAACAACATGAAAATCGGTGCAGAAGTATTTGAATTTATCGCGAACAGACAGACGCGGCAGAGGACTATATATATATAACGTTATTTATAATATTTAGTGATAGTTTGTTTTGCTAAAACAATTCGACGCTCGATTTTTAACGCTCCAGTGTGCGTCGGACTTTATACGTACAAAAACCTGACATCTCTTTACACTCGAGGTTTCCAGTCACGAACAGTCAAGTTCACCATAAAACTAATGCACTTTATGTAAAAAATAATAACTTGTACCGTTATAAACGCTGTTTAAAAGGCTGTAAACATTTATTTTACAAGCTTTATATTAGCTTGCAACGTATGTATGCCGGGTGGAATCTTGCAACTGAATTTTAAATCAGTTATCTTTAAACGATTGAGCTGAAATTTGGTATACACGCTTACTTTGGATGACAATGCATGCTTAGCTATGTTAAAACTATGTTTTCTTCCTATAATGTTTTAAGGTAAAAAAAATAAAGATAATCTCCATTAACATGGAATAATAATTATGTAGACTGGCGATCCCGTTCAAAATGACGTAACCGACTTTTTAGATTCTAAATATGATAATAGATTGAAATTAAACTATTTTACGGATTTTATCGCGTTTATTTACTATTTTATTTTCCCGACGTTTCGGCTGCTTTACAGCAACCATGGTCACGGGGGGACTGAGGTGTTAGACGTCCTGATGTCATAGTTAATAACTGGGTAACCTCTTATTTAGTTGTTGTTTGCGGTCCGATCCACGCAGAAAGTGCTTACGGTGTCTTGAGGTCTTGCAATGGTACACTTGGTTTTGGATTTAATCATATTATTTACTGGATCCCAAGTTGGTGGTAGCACCCAGCCATCTTCCCTATTGAAATTAGGATGCTTTTTAATTTCAATGGCCTCTCGTATCATCCTTGGTCGGAGACGGTGTTCTTTTGCGAGGATATGCGGTTTATCAAATCTGATATAATGGCGGGTGCGGTCCTGTACATGTTCACAGATTGCAGACTTCGTGGAGCGTCGGTGTTTCACGTCAGCTATATGTTCTTTTACGCGGGTTTTTATTGATCTTTTAGTTTGTCCTATGTAAGAGATGTCCTATGTCCTATGGTACCCAGTTATTAACTATGACATCAGGACGTCTAACACCTCAGTCCCCCCGTGACCATGGTTGCTGTAAAGCAGCCGAAACGTCGGGAAAATAAAATAGTAAATAAACGCGATAAAATCCGTAAAATAGTTTAATTTCAATGGACAGTATTCGCGTAAATATAAGAAAACAATATATGATAATAGATGTCGCTGGGAGTTTCAAATTAACAATTTATGCATGTATAAATGTATACTATATATTATAAAGTTGATACCTTTATAAGGTATACTTTCGTACCATCTAAGTAAAATAAGATTATGATTAACGAAATGATGAAATTTTAATGGAATAAGATGAGCAATTAACTCCACCCGTGATTAATGGGTATTCTACCAATGCCGAGTAATTTCGCCAAATTAATAAAGAGGACAAATTCAGTAAATACACATTATTCATTTGTACACAGCTAATTAGACCTAATTTAGAGCTATAAATGTTATATTCTTTTTTTTTTCTTTTTTTTCTCTGTCACTCTATTTGGTGTGCAATAAAGAGTACTCTATCTATCTATCACTACATATTATAAAACAAATTCCTCCACCGCGTCTGTCTGTCTGTCTGTTCGCGATAAACTCAAAAACTAATGCACCGATTTTCATGTTGTTATCATTTTTTGTATACATTAGCTAAAATATAATGATATTTGATGGAGGTGAAAATAATTAGGGTTCCTAAATTGCGCGCGGGCAAAGTCGCGGGGAGCACCTAGTCTATTATAAATAAAAATGGGTAATGAATGATGGCGGATGAAAACAAAGCTTATCTTTAGACATAATTCTCGCTACACGTCATCTGAAGCGTATTATACGGAATTGGAACCAAATCTAAGTGTTCATATTCGCCAAATGTTCACCAATTGGCCGTGTTTACGTGCCAATAAACATTGGTAACTGCTGCACATAAAAAAGGCTGAGGAAACGATAATAATGGCGTCAATTCTGTTGGCATTTAGAACCATACTAAACTTCACTAAACTAATCGTAGGTCGTCCTCCTTATGGCAGAAATGCAAGAGCAAGACGGTAGTATTTATTTATTTATTTATTAGGGTCTACCAACAGATGTTACAGCGATACATGAATTGATATTCCCACATTAAGGATAATAACAATACTTCAGGTTCACATATTGTTTTCTTATATTTACGTGAATACTATACATTGAAATTAAACTATTTTTTTTTCTGCGTGGATCGGACCGCAAACAACAACTAAATATGAGGGTACCCAGTTATTAACTATGACATCAGGACGTCTACACCTCAGTCCCCCCGTGACCATGGTTGCTGTAAAGCAGCCGAAACGTCGGGAAAATAAAATAGTAAATAAACGCGATAAAATCCGTAAAATAGTTTAATTTCAAAATACTACAGGTATTATACTACACCAATTACAGGTAAACACAACATGCACGATGGACTATTATACTATTGTGAAATAAAATAATTATGAAATAGTACATCATCACGCCTGTATTCCCCGAAGGGGTCGGCAGAGGTGCACTGTAGTGCACCCACACTTCGCCGATGTATTTTGGTCCCAATGTAATAGGGGGCGAGCCTATTGCCATTATACCGGGCACATTCCACCTCAATACGAGGGAGATTTGGGCCATAGTCCACCGCGCTGGCCCAGAGCGGGTTGGTGAACTTCACACGCCTTTCTACAGACGTGCAGGTTTCCTCACGATGTTTTCCTTCACCGTTCAGCAAGTGGTAATCATTGTTGAAAATGACATTCGCACATGAAAATTATCTCAGAGGTGCGGGCCTGGGATTTGAACTTGCACCCCTTACGTTCAAGGCGGGCGTTCTTGCCCACGAGGCTACCACTGCAATGTAATAGTACTTAACTTAAATATAAAAAAGAAAAATTGTTTTACATAAACATTGTCAATATTGTTAAGAAGCAACCCTACTAGGTCCGGTGATAGCTCTGACGAATGAGATTTAGTATTATAAGTATTATAAGTATTTATTGTTTTCTTATATTTACGCGAATACTATACATTGAAATTAAACTATTTTACGGTTAGGTAGGTTAGGTTATTTTACCAGTTATTAATATGATTAAATCCAAAACCAAGTGTACCATTGCAAGACCTCAAGACACCGTAAGCACTTTCTGCGTGGATCGGACCGCAAACAACAACTAAATATGAGGGTACCCAGTTATTACCTATGACATCAGGACGTCTAACACCTCAGTGCCCCCGTGACCATGGTTGCTGTAAAGCAGCCGAAACGTCGGGAAAATAAAATAGTAAATAAACGCGATAAAATCCGTAAAATAGTTTAATTTCAATATTATAAGTACTTTCAAATAAAGTTTAGTTGTAGTTTATGTCCAACAGAACCGACAACAATATCGAGGGGTGAAAGGCTTTTTGACCTAAGCGACACTTTTGGGCGATATTGACTTATATACATATTTTATATCAGCAATTTTTTCTGCGTCGAATGTGTACGCTCTCCTGTAAAGTTAAAACAAATCGCTTCATATAGCTTTTCACCCCTCGATATGTTTCTCTGAAAAAAAACTAATCTGTCTTAACATTATAATTAATACATCGGCTTAGTGTGGGTGCACTGCATTGCACCTCGGCCCACCCCTAAATACAGTTGAGATTAAGAGACTAATGCGTATTTATTGATTTTGTTATTTCTATTAATAACTTTACTCTGGAAGATTACCCGCTAATCAGTCATTCCATATCTTATTTCATCATTTGATGTATGACGTAAAATAAGTAGAAGAGGTGATAGTGAGGGGCCTGATTTTCGCTTGATAGACATCAATCTCTATTAGGTTTATGTCGAGTATTTAAATTGTAATATTTACATTAAAAACAATATATTTACATAATTAACAATTTACAAAGAGTACGAGAGAAAAAAAAAATTATATACCCCCCCATCATTGTCGGGCGGGTAGGTGCCCAGAACGCTGGCAGCATTGCCACGTTGAATGGCAATGCTGATGTGCTGTGCGAAATAGTCTCCAGCGTTCTGATCACCGGATGTTTCGCTCAGACGTTTCGCTTGAAACATCCGGTGGGCACCCGGCCCCCATGGACCTATGGTTTCTACCCCAAACGCCTCAAATATATACCCTACACCCATATCTCTATTTGAGATTTTCAAGAAACGTAACGTCAAATTGGTCGTATTTTTTCTTTTGTTTCGACATATCTCTAATAGAGGTTGATGTCTATGAAACGAAAATCGGGCCCAAAAATATAAAACATTCATGGCTTTTTACCTAATCTTGGTACGTAGCCCTAAAAACACGGAATACACATAGGAAATCTTTTCAAATGCCGACAGGAAAATCTCTGGGAACGTCCCCGAACGTCACCATTCATTAAACTTTCTTAATTTCGATGGAAAACCTTTGAAAAGAAACGGGAATGTGGGGCATTATGATATAGGTAAGGGAGGGGACATACTATAAGAACGTGTATTTTTATCTTAAACTCGTGCATTATTAATAAAGTTGTGTAACGTTTTTATGTAAGTATTTTCTTTAAAAAATCATGTTAGTCTATTTCTAGTCGTCTATAAATTTACAACGGCAAAAATAAATTACGCCCTAAAACATCAGCTATCTGCGAGTGAAAATCCTTTCCAAATCGGTTCAGCCGTTTCAGACATTGGGCGGAACAAACAGATAGATAAAAAAAAAAAAAATAGTTTTTCCGGTAGGTATAAGTTCCGTATATACTTTCAAATGCATTAAGTTAAAAGCTGTTGATATTACAGACGGAGACGCACATTTTAACAGCTCAAAAGTATCCAATTGCAACATAATCGATTGCCATTTTTCATTCGATTCTTATTCGATTCACTTTTAACTTCGCAGAGGCCACGTAGTCTCGCCCTAAGCTCCGCCGCGCCCACCTCATCTCATTAAACTCCAAAACTCCTTTCAGATACTTTCCCTTCGGTTATTGTTCGACGAAACGTCTCGAGAATAACACCCTGAACAGGCTGGAGCGAGCGAATTCACTTTACACACAAAGTAGCAGAAAATTGCGCAAATGCATTCGCGTGGTATTAGGGAAGCCCAAATTCTCTAAAATAAAATCAAGGTTATTCGAATTAAGTTATTAAAAAAAAACAGCAGTGGTAGCCGGGTGGTCGAACGCACGCTTTGCAATCAATGTGCGCAGGTTCAATACCCGGCTCGCACCTCTGGGTTACATGTGCGAATGTCATTTTCATCCGGCTTTGTCACTTGCTAAGAAACAGTGAAGAAAAACATCGTGAGGAAAGCTACACGTCTATAGAAAGTCGTGTAAATTTCACCAACCCGCACTCGGCCACCGTGGTGGATTATGGCCCAAATCTCCCTCGCATTGTTTCGGCATTTTATGTCGAATTAGAGATGATTTCAATCTTGCGAGAATTGCCAGCAGTTCGGTTTGGTATTGGTAAAAGGCCGGACTCGTTTAGACGCGCCTATATGCGCAGGAATTCATGGAATATTATAATAGAAGTCAGTAGCCCCAGGTTCCCTTTAGGCAATTGCGTTTCAAGTTTAATCTCCTTTCAAGAGTTATATCTGACGTCTTATTTAGAGTCATACGTATAAACAGCTCTCAAGTCTGAGGAAGACTATTTTACGATGTCCTAAGGCGCAACTGGGCCTCGTCCGGTTACATTTGTAACTGCTTTGTTATAGATTTCAGTGGCCAGATTTAACTTGATGAGAAAATAATAATTCACCGTGTTGTTAAGAGGTTTATAAGAGTAACAGTTGCAGTGGCGGTGCTTTGGCACGGGAGTAGTAACGGGAGAGCAAACATCACGCCTGACTCCCCGAAGGGGTAGACAGGGGTACTCTGCAATGCACCCACACTTTGTCGATATATTTTGATCCCATTATTATAATTAAATAAATTTATTCAACACGAGCGTCGGCCGCGACAGTAAACGGCGATATATAAAGATTGACGCCACAGTGTGGAGACTTAACAGATAAAGAGTGGCTCGCTCATAATGTCGTAAATCGTTCATAATCATGCCGCGAGTGTCGATTTATGAAGTTCCCGGCAGAGGTCGCTGTACATAATTCTTGTTTGTGGAAACATACGGGTGTAAAATCTTAGAGCGTGCGCGCCACGATATTTTTTTTTTGTTAAAATTTACTAATGCATTATTGAATCAACCGCTACATTAACGGAATAAACTATTTTGAGTTGGTTTAGTAAGATAACGGCTTTGTGTAATGCTTTTAAAGTAGGCCGCTCTGCTCCCTGCACAGGGCCTCAAGTCTGCTAACATTTTCTTCGTGGAGTTGCCATCCACTCCACACTCCATTTTTTAAGGCATGAAAACAACATATTTTATCAATAGGAGCTAGAATGTGAGCAGTGTAGACATTAGATATTGTCACCTTGATGCCATTTTGTCTAGTCATATTCTAGTTATCATTGATACAAGATGTTACGTTCATGCCTTAAAAAATACAATCATAGCAACCCCACGACGATAGCGTTAGTAGACTTAGGGCCTAGGTTGCGAGTACGAGCTAACTTTTAGAAACAGCCTTTTCGTATTTTTTCCGTCTGATCTGAGTGTAGCTGGTTTCCAGTCCATTCAATGTTATTCATAGTACAAGCGTTGTTTGGTTTGGGAACACGATTGATAAGTGTTGTCTGGCGATACATTTATTCCGTTCCCGAAACACGTTACGATGCCGTATGTCCTTCATGAAGACAATTTCGCCGTCATCCCGTTCACATTGTAAATATCCCGTGATAATACATCCAAGTGTCGTTAGCTACTTTTCGACGAATTTCGCCGTCATTTCTTCGTAAAAGGCTCTTTTATTTGCTGTAAAATTTATAGCAATGACCGTTAAATTTACCTTCAAAAGGTTTTAATAAAGTATAATGAGAGCTCATGAAAATATATCACTTTTAGAGTACCGTACCAAAGAATAGAACTTATTTTTTATGTAAACGCTTTTCAGAGTTTGATTACGTATTTTTGTATTCTTAAATATACAATACTACTACGACTACTTACTACGTTCTTACTTACTATCTTACGTACTTATACTTCGTTACGTCTAGATTTTTTTTTCAGAGCTAACATAACAAATTGGTCATGTATTTGTTCAGTCTTAGCGAGACTAACGAACATTGATAACATTTATTTTTATAAATAAGAAGATGATACATCATGCCTGTAATTCCTGAAGGGGTAGGCAGAGGTAAATAGGGGGCGAGCCTACTGCCATTATACCAGGCTTAGTCCCCCTCTTTACGAGGGAGCTTTGAGCTATAGTCCACCACACTGGCCCAGTGCGGGTTGTTGAACTTTACACGCCTTTCTATAAAAGTGCTAGGTGTCCTCACGAATTCCGTCACCAATCAGTGGTGTTAGCGCGCATGTCAAGGCAAGACCTCTGTCACGGATTGGCTCGGTCGCTCTCTGTCTTATTACATACGGGAGAAAGAGATATAATCAACATATTCTGTGACACAAGTCTAGTCATAGCAGTCATTCTACAACTACAGCATTATTGTCAAGTACGTACGCAAATGAAATTTAAAATTCCAGATTTGCGAGCTTGGGATTTGAACTTGCACATCTTACGTTCAAAGCATACGTTCTATCAAATTGTTTTTTATCTATTCTTATTAAGTTTCATATACACGGCAAAATCGTAAATTAAGTCAGTGCTTATTTTGTCTGTGCCCAGGTAAATGAAAATCTAAGACATTAATTCAGCGCGAATCCTTAGAAAATACTGAAGATAATTCCAACAAAGAATAATCGCGGCCACTTAGCCCGAAGGTTAATTAGTAGAATCCTCGCAAATTCATTGGTAGTTATAATAAAATACAGATTATCCGCCGGGGGTCCGAGCGAGCTAATTAAAAAAGTTTAATTGAAGATATAAAGACGGAATTGGAGCTTTGATTTGGGTATTAACTAAATTGCCGTATCATTGATCAATAACTTAAAGCATCCCGCATGCTGGGGCGTTAAAAGCCACGCGTCAACATTTGTACCTAAAAACCAACTCTATAATATCTACTATTGGTAGAGATTTTGCCCTCAAAGGTGGGCAAACATCTCTACCTATTGGATACCTGACAACCGTCGCCGACGAAGAGGTCGACCGAGGAAAAGGTGGCGAGATGATTTGAACAACTTTACGGTGACATCGTGGTAGGAAATAGCCCATGTTCGAGATGTATGGAGAAGTAAAGGGGAGGATTTTGCCCAGGAGTGGGACATAGAAAGGCTTTTAAAAAGATGTCATGATCTATTACGCCTGTATTCCCCAAAGGAGTAGGCAGAGGCGCACTATAGTGCACCCACACTTTGCTGACGTATTTTGGTCCCAATGTAATAGGGAGCGAGCCAATTTCAACTGTCTAACTATCTCGGTTCATGAGATACAGCCTGGTGTCAGACGGACAGACAAACAGACAGACGGACCGACATCGGAGTGTTAGTAATAGGGTCCCGTTTTACCCTTTGGGTACGGAACCCTAAAAAGACTCATTTTCGCTTAGCCTTTAAATAATGCACCATCAGTATTATTTTGGACTTCTAATACGCCCTGCAAATGCCACGTACTCAACAGATGCTAACACATGAATGGGTATCGTTAATTAATTAGGCTGCCTATTCACATCGCTATGGGGTCGACATCCCGATGCAGGAGAGCTGATTGGGTATATCGACAGGTATCGATACATCGGATCACGTAATCGATTCTAATTTACGACAGCCATCTATCGATTTGAGACGCACACTGTTAAATGTTTGCTAATAACAAAACGAACTGTATTGACTCATAGAAAAAGCTCATTCTTCAACGAATATCATCTACTCTCCCATACTGCGTTGAAGGCATCATACCAAAGCAATTATTTCTATAACCATCTGTGGTTTAGAATAATCCCTTCATTGTAAATGGGAGTAGACGCACCTTACTGTACTAGCTTCCTAAGCGTAAAGACTATATTTGTATTTATTATTAGACTGCCGTGAGTATAATTCTTCTCTAGTATTGTGGCAAAGGTGCTGTCTGCTCTCAAGGCATTGCTGCTCCTGAGAATGTATTACTCGCAATTATCATTTTGAAAAGAGTAACCATTGAGTTTCTTACCGGCTCTTCTCAGTGGAAGCAGCATTCCGAACCGGTGGTAGAATCTGACTATTTGTAAGTGCTTTTTGGCCCGCACTAATAAAAAAAAATATATTTTGATTGATTTTGATTATGATGACACGAGTGAAGTTTGCAGCGCGGTTGCTTTTGCCACAGAAATTTATTCTTTATGTATACTCACACAGAGTTCGTTTTGGTATTGGCAAACATTTTGCTGTAAGTCTTGACGTCCCAGTATGCCCTGAGTTTTGCCTCTTCCTTAATGGTGAAAGATCCTGGAGATATTATAACGGAGATGGCATTTCGAGCCCGCACTGCGGTATTTTTTTCTGGTTTATCTTACTCCGCTATTGTTGTATTCCTATATAGTAGCCGCATACTACAGTACATGAGATAACAACAATGGCGGAAAAATCGCCGCAGAGCAATACGTAGAGTGCAGTCGTTATGGGTACTCAAGATACTCTATGTGCAAGATCAACTTTGTATAGGAACTAATTGAAAATCGTTTTTATATTCGATGTTCTGCTCATTGTAAACTTCATATCCCATCAAAAACATAAATGTAAACCTCTGTTTAGCCAATGATATATTCCTTGGTTGTCCATTTCAACGACAAAAGATGTGAGATCTAAACGGGCGCCAATTTCAGTGGTCAGTCCTAAAATTTATTTATAGCAACATCAAATATTTCATAACAACTTAAAGTATAATTTCTTATCAAAACTTAGGATAATATATTGGCCTAAGGCCTTATTTTGCTAGTTCTAATGTACGAGTTATAATTAAATACCTACTAAAACAGTCCTGGAAGAGCTCTATGTTCGCTGGCTAGTTTCTACCAGCAAGCCAAATTGTCGGAAGAATAAAATAAGTACTTACAGCTTTAGAAATGCGAATTCGTATATTAGAACTAGCCAGTGTAATAATTCCGATTTTTGGACGATTATATCTTAAGAACCGTTTGAGGTGTGTTTATGAAATTTGGAGCACATATGTATCTCGCAAGTCTCAATAGATGAGCCAAATTTGACATGGTTATGTTAAATAGTTTCTGAGTTATGAGGGGGTCAAAAGTCGCTCCAAATGGTTCGTGTAATATTACACACGGTGCTGCAGCCAGCTTTCTTTGGCTGGGCGCACTCCCGTGCGCCTTGATGTGTGAATCAGTTTCAAGGTAGTATATCTCCTTGACCGCTGCAGAGCGATGAAAATAAATGGTAGAGTCAACGCAAATATCGAGGTGGGATACCGTGCGTCTGGTTATCGATTAGTGATAATCGATAACATACATACAATATCAATTTGAATTTGCTTACATCAAAATAAAATGATTTTGTTTTTTCCACATTATCATAAAATTAAAGAAGTTCTTTAGCACTTTCATAGGTATATGTTTAACTATGAAACCGCAATACAATCATCGACATGGGGGTTGGGGGGAGTAAAGAGGGGGGAGCTAAGTACATAACATACCGGGACCGTCAGACTTCAAAGCCACACTCGGTTGTAATGGGAGTGGATGGCGGTAAATTAAAAATATTTTCAAATTGAAACACTGATGTTAGTTAGGTTATGTTGTACGTATTCTTTTATAAAATAAATACAGTCTTGTGTCTGTGTGTTCCAAATAATATAATACAATGGTCAAGAATTGCCGGAATATATGAGGGGAAATAAATAAAATGTATTTGTCTGTTTATAATGTTAAGTTAACAGATTTTTACTATATGCATATATAACTACTATTTAACTACCTTTAACTCAATCGGTCATGAAGTGGATTTGTTTAATGATACACTCTACAAATTTCGATCTGTCATCAAACTGATCTTGTCATCGTTGGTGCGTCAATGATAGCCTTCTAGTCACTCATCACATTTAATTTAATTTAATTTTTATTATCACATTCTTATTTTTCATTTATTACCAATGTTCCTTTTATGTTATTCCTCTTACTTATGCATGTTGTGGCACCTTTGTTAACTGTGCATTTTGTTTTCCCTTATTTGTATTTTATATTAATGTGTTATTAATGCTACAGTTTTTGGATGTCCTGTTAAATAAATAAATAAATATTAAGGTAATACGTTACTTATAAAATACATATTTTATTTATTTTGTCTGTTTATTCCGGGTAAACTGCGACATGGATCAATTAATGACGGGACTTTCACTGGCTGATAGTTGATGTTATAAGGCTACTTTTTATCTTTAATCTCACGCGGAGGAAATTGCATTTAACAGCTAGTTGAAAATAAAAATTATTTCTGTTTTTGCCCCGGAGGCGAATGCGACATCTCACGATAGCAATTGGACCTGCCTCGTTTAACCTCATGCTGATGATTAAAGTCGATGTTCATATCTATAAAAAAGTTTTTTTTATTTGGAAATTTATTTCCAGTAGTAGTAAAATAGCAGTTTCATACTATGCAACCTCACGCAATAGTTACATATACTCACTAGCATAATAGCTACTGGGCAAGGTGCGTATATTATAGAAATAAATATATTTCCCTGTACAATTAAATATTCGGTTCAAAACTGAAATCCGCCATGCCGGTACGTTAGACATTACTATTTCAGTCGCTAACAATGTTTTCGAGGCCTTTGACGTGTAAAACACAAAACATTTTTTTAATACACACCCAGCCGCGTATTATTTTTGAGGGAGAGTAGATCTACCATGAGCTTACGATCGTTCGGTAGTCGCTATCGTCTACGTAAAATATATTTGGTTCTGCTATTAGGTGGTATGTAATTTCCTATTCAGTTGTGTATTTGCTACATACTGCCATAAATAACAGTCATGCACCTAATGGTTTGCTTGCGCAAGCCTAGCCAGTGTGACCGCGCTTAGCAGTTTCCTACTTTTTTAGTAGTTTTAGTACAATCACATTTAGTTTCAATTGCTAATAATGTTTAGTTGGTTGTACACAACGCCTATTATTGAAATAATTAATCTAAATCCTTTTATTATGTTATTTTAGAAATGCCCGCTTTGGCATTATTCAAGTTTCTGAAAAGTGTTTTGTAGTTTTTCGCGTTTCATTTAGTAATTTTACAGACATACGCAGTCACGTTTGCCAAGCTTGTGCGAGCAAAAGCTACCACCATTACAATTGTGTGATGTATTCATTTTACGTAGACGATAACGTTTAACGAGCTTAAACCACATGGTACAGCTACATTTTGTGTGCGTAATATTTTATTTTATTTGCACGCCGGCCATTGGTGGTATGAAAATTGAGGTATATTTAATTACGTAACCAATTCATAGTAAAATGTGGAATATTTAATGGTAGTATTTCGGCGTGGTAGCTTAACAGTTGGTAGGAGTTAGGCACTCACAGGGGCGAGCGAATAAACTTAACTTTTAAAATGTGCTTTATTACATAAACTTCTCTTTTAAAATGTGCTCTATTACATAAACTTTTCTTTTAAAATGTGCTCTATTACATAAACTTAACTTTTAAAATGTGCTCTATTAAAAAAAACATAAAGATTAAATTTCTCTAACGTACCATAACGACGCGTCAAAGTTCACTTGCGTAATCGATGACATTTTGTTAGAAAAATTGCTTCATGTATGTGCTAATGCAGGGACCCAATTCTCGCAAAATCAACATCATCTCTAATTCGACATATGTCAAAACAAACCGACAAATTGGTCGTATTTTTTCGTTTTGTTTCGATATACAGGGTGTTTCAGAAGTCCGAAATAATACTTGGCCGTTTGCATTAGTATCGGGTATACAACCGAATGGTATAAAAATTTCATTGAAATTCGAACATGTTTTTTCAGCTTTTTATACGTCGCCTATTTTTAAAACTTGTCATATCTCGAGTCCTGTGTCCAATTTTATGTTCTGTTTTATAAATATTAGTAGCCGCACCTCGTAAATGTAGTTTACATTGTTTAAAAGGGTTAATGGTGTACCCAAAGGCCACAACATGATACTAGTGACAAATATTCAAAGGTCTATAACTCATAAAATATTCTAGTTAGGTATAAACTGCCTTCACTAAGCATCTACATATGAGCTACCGTATTGGTATCCAAAGTATTATTTCGGACTTCTGATACATCCTGTATATTATGTCGGATTAGAGATAATGTCGATCTTACGAGAATTGGGCCCCTATTCGCTCGTGTCTTCGATGACATTTGGCTACAAAATGCACTTCTTCTATGAGTTAATACAGCCCCCTTACCACTACCTCCCTTGCAATAATATTTTTAATATTATTGTCAGTTTTTGACAGTGACATTAGTACAAAATCTGTCAAAAATGGTCAGTTACTATTGTAACAACAACTTTAAGAGGGGAACATCCGCCATCTTCATCACTGTAATCATCATTTTTTATTTATAATGTGTATTTGAATTAGCCCTTGCTATTAATTATTAGATGTGGTGTTGGAGAAAGATGGAAAAAATAAGCTGGACGGAGAAAATAACAAATCAGGAAGTAAGAGTAGGAGAACGGAGAAACCTATTAAACTGTAAAAAAATAGAAGGGGGAGAATGATTGGACATTTAAGACATGACGCACTAATGAAGAAAATAATAGAGGGAAAGTTGGAAGGCAGCAGAGGAAGAGGAAGACCAAGGAGAAGCTACTTTGACCAAGTAAAAAAAAAAAAATGCCAAAACATACCAGGAGAAAAAAGGAAAGCAGAAAACAGGGATGAATGGAAAAAAACTCCACCGACAAGAACCTAGCTCTTAGGAATAAGAAGAAGATTAATTACTTGACACTGGCTGAAATACCCGCTAAACGCAGGTGGAGCCATTCCTCATCTTATTCCATTAAATATCATCATTTCGTAAAAAAGAAGAAGAACTTTAAGAGCTGGTGGTGAGTCCACAGTTCATTTTGATATTGGCAAAAAAAATATCACGCGGGGTTAGACGCGTCTACTTGCGCAGGGTTTTATTTGAAATTCTCCTCTTAAACTTTAATATTTGTCTAAGAGACCTTATAACGGAACAGAGGCATAATTACAGAAGTTTTTCTTTGAAAGCCAAACACTGCCGCCATTTAAGTTTAAATAAGACGAAACACAGAAATAAGAACGTAATAGAAAGGCTTTTTTAAACCATAAACATTTTTATTATCTCTAATTTTCTATATATGTATGTATAAATAATTAATAAGTTTAAATTTTTTAATATGTTTAAACCGTATACTTGTTAGTTTTCAAACAAAACTTCACTTCTACTCATATGTAATAATGTTCCCGTGACGTGATTTGTCATCTAACTGGTTATTTAATATGTTTTAAAATATCTGTTTCGTTTCTCCTGAAATATGTATTTTTAGGAACCAGAAGTTTAATTGATTAAAAAAAACTATAACAGATTGCTAATACACTTAACTTAATCAAATTTTCACATTTAACAAGTTATAAATAATCTCATTTTGGCTTTATAATAATTTCACCATTTAAACAAAGGAAACGATCCACAGCAATAGGGAAACCATAAATAAAATAACCACTTAGCTGAGATACGTAAAGAACGCCAACGACCTTCCTGCTCGAGCGCCAACCGACGAATGCCCAGATAGGCGCTCGCGCAGGCCTTCTATACCAGTCGCCGGTGACGTTTATTTTGTACTACCCACATCGTGTACAAAATAAGTAATAAAAATATTTTGATCTAATAGTATATTTTATAACATTTCATTCTATTTGAATAGAAGCAAAACTAAATCTATACTTTAATAGTATAAAGTTGAAGAGTTTGTTGGTTTGGCTGAACGTATTAAACTCGTGCAGTACCAGTCCGTTTTAAAAATATATTTGTAAGAGTATAACTTACAATGCGCCGACTCGACAATTTGGCGATGCGCGAGCCCTGTTGGGATAGCGACGACAGTCGCATACACATCGCCCAATTGTCCGCACGTTATTAATTATAGGAATACATGTAGTTTGGTGAAATAAACAAAGACCTTTAATGAACTGACCGCTGTGGTTCACTGGTGAACATTAGAAACCTTTTGAGTAGGATATAGACACGGGACATAGCTAACGTACATATTTTTCCACTGTATAGCCTATTTATTCGGTTTCGGTTTAAAGGTCTTTATTTCTCATTAAGACAATTGTCACATACATGAGAATATTAATATTAAAGACAAAACTAACAATTTTGACCCGATGTGGGTAGTTTGACGTAGTTGAATTATCAAGCTCAGTAAGGAGTGACTTCTTGGCCATTACTTGGTTGTAGAAGTTATTATTAAGTTGTTATTAAGGAAGGTCTTTATAACATCACGCCAAGACACAGCATACAAAAAAGCGGGTGAAACCGCGGGCACAGCTAGTAAAAAATATCATTATAGGATTATTTTCATTGTTTGCAACCCAACAGAACGTTAACGTTACATATACTACACATTAATACTCTGAGAGTAGACGAGGTTTTAATTTATTTTAATTTAAAATCCATTTATATTTTAAAACGTAATTTTGTGTACATTGTTTTTGTGGTAAGTAGTAACTAACGAAATATTTTATTATTGTGTTTTAGGCCATGACCAGTTATTGACCGCCTGGCATGCCATTTCCGAAAATTCCCTATTCCGTGAGGCGAAATAACAAATGGCTTGGTTAAATCCTTTGCGGGTGCCATAGCGAGAAGTTAATTTACAGGTTTTATCAATAAAAGTTGGGTAATACGATTCTTCACGGCAACTTGGTGTTTGGCAACTGGAAGATACTTCATGCTTCTATTGCTTGAAGGGGTAGGTGGAGATAGTATTATCTAAACTACGTTTCTATCTTTTGATGATTAAAGTTATTACCTAATGATTAAAGTTATTTGGCTGTTAATTTATCTAATAGAGAATTATACAGGCTGATCCGACGATATAATATTTTGCTTGCTATTTGTCGAATAAACATTTTCTGTCCGATTATAAGATAAAAAAAATTGTGTTAGCAAAAACAGTGGTAGATCGTCGGTAGATCGCCCGCCTTGAACCCAAAGGGTGCAAGTTCAAATCCCGGGCTCGCACCTCTGAGATGATTTTCATGTGCGAATTTCATTTTCAATAATGATTACCACTTGCTGAACGGTGAAGGAAAACATCGTGAACAATCTTGCAAGTCTATAGAAGGGCGTGTAAAGTTCACCAACCTGCACTGGGCCAGCGTGGTGAACTATGGCCCAAATCTCTCTTGTATTGAGGGGGAATGTGCCCGGTATAAGGGCAATAGGCTCGCCCCCTATTGGGACCAAAATACATCGCCAAAGTGTGAACGCACTGCAGTGCACCTCTGCCTACCCTTTCAGTGAATACAGGCGTGATGAATTGTGTGTTAACCACAGTATTAGGTTTAGTAGGCAACGCTACAGTAAATTATTAAAAATTTTAAGTAAATAAAAAAAATGGAAAAGATAAAGGATAGTGTTGTTATCACAGCCCCAAAACAGAAATGTATTTCCATTTTTACTATTTGAAAACAGAAAAGGCCGAAGCCCCAAAGGAGGTAAATATTCGATATTTCTGATTTATTGTCAAGGTTTCCTGTTCCATGAGTTTTATTATGCGGCGAGTGGAAGTACGCAACTTGTAACTTCCAAACATTTTATGGTGCGTGTGAACGTAGTGTTGTAGTGGTATGATTTTGTTGCAACTGAGAAATGATTATAACTATCTATATTATAAAGAAACCCCTATTTCTCTTGTACACGTCATAACTTGAAAACGACTTAACCGATTTCATTAATCTTTTTTTTTTTCTAATTGGTACTTTGTAGAAGGATCTTACGAAAAAAAATGAAAATGAAAATTACGGTTCCTAAATTTTGCGCATACGACGTCTCCTACTCATCTAGTATTGATTGGGTAATAAATAGGAACTTATGAAATATTGTAGACAATTTTTAGTTTCATAAGTAGGTACAATGAAACACAAACTAACTAAACTCCGTTGCTTTCACACGGAGGCGCCCAATAACTAATCGAAATTAATGTCACGAACGGATTTCAATCTCTTAACTGTTTTAATTTTAATTTATCATTAATTAAAGCTCAACTAACCAATTATTTATTTCGTTTTCCTCTATAAGTTGAGCTTGCCTAACGCTTTTTTGTCACTATAATAATATCGACTTCTAAATCTATCCTAGCGACATCTATCGCAATCTAGTTATAACAAAATACAAAACCGAAACTAAGATTACAGATTAGGCACAGAGTTTAATTTTAGATTGAGTCTAGTTCACCGAGCGTGAAAATCATGGTAGAGCTGCAACGCAAGCTAACGTCCGGTAACGCAACTTTTTTCAATCCGTCGACAGATGTTTTCGAGTTTGGTGGCGATAAATCAACAAATTGGTCCCGCGGCTCCATTGGTTTTTTGTTCGCGAAACGATAATTCACCGGCCACATTTCGTTTATGACTCAATTTGATTAATACGTCTGCAATCAGCGCGGTAAATTGTCGTTGTTTCAGACTTTTTATCCTTTCTTTGTATCCGCAAATAGGCGCGATTGCACATTCTCTGCGCTGTGAAGTCATATTGGCTCATGGCAAACTTTAATACAGTTCTCTATGAGTCAATATAACCTCATGGCGCACCAGCTCAAAAATACACTAAAAATCCTTACGCAAAGAACGTGTTAAGACGTATGCAAGAAATGTTTCGCCAATATCAAAATGAACTTATAGAAAAACAACATTTTTCAACGAAATGTCTTCGACTACGCTAGATAATTTATTCGCGTGTTTGCATGGCTTTTGACACATAAATGCAATCTTTATGTATGTCGTTACAGAGTATATTATCAAAAAAGTCCAGTCAATTTGGTTTAATCGCAAGATGCAAAGTCAATTTTCGAACAATTACCACATTATGTTACTAAGTTCTTTTTTTTTTCATTCTAATGCTTGATTAGTCATAGTTTAGTACTAATATAATTGGTTCATTATAACTGTTTTATTCTTAACTTTAATACTCACGTTAAGTTTAGTTTGACTTTGAAAACACATTGACACGATTCGACCTTTAGTTTGTTTTTCTAACGAAATTGGTTACGTGTAATGGAATTAAAAAACTTTTCAGACTTTAACTTTGCTCTTGAATTAATAAAGAAGGTAATAAATAAAACCTTCCCATCGTAAGACCTCAGTTTCTTAGGCCTCGTAGGTTCAAACCCCATGCTCGCACCTCAAAGATTTTCGGATTTCATATCCGAATGACATCTTCAATAATAATTACCGCTTGCTTGCTTGTAATGGTGGAAGCAAACGTGAGGAAAGCTGCATGTCTAAAGAAAGCGTGTGAAGTTCACCAAACAACATTAAGCCAGTGTGGTGGACTGTGGCCTAAATCTCCCTCGTATTGGGGAGGATTGTGCCCGGTATAATGCAATAAGCTTGCCCCGTATTATCTACAGTGGGATCGAAATACATCTGCTTACTGCATCAGGAAACACAGGCGTGATGATGATGTACTATGTAACGCTAAAACAAAGGCTGGGTTTTTAATATTTTTAAAGAAAGTTAATGAGAAATAAAGAAACGAAAGCTTTTAGAAGATCATAATACATCATCATCATAATAATACATCATCACGCCTGTATTCCCCGAAGGGGTAGGCAGAGGTGCACTGCAGTGCGCCCACACTTCGCCGATGTATTTTGGTCCCAATGTAATAGGGGGCGAACCTATTGCCATTATACCGGGCACACAGGTTTCCTCACGATGTTTTCCGTCACCGTTTCTTAGCAAGTGATAATCTCAGATGAAAATGTGATTCGCACATGGAACCCAGAGGTGCGAGCCGGGGATAGAACCTGCGCACTTTGATTGCAAAGCGTGCGTTCGACAACTCGACTACCACTGCTATATCTAAGATCAATAATATAATCAATTATAAGAGATACCTGTATACCAATCTCTTAAGCACCTCGAATAGGTTCAAATTATATTTTTTTCAGGTCAACGCGATTATCGTTAGCAAAACCGATGCAATTTTAAATCGATTTATGTTGATTATCGATTTATAAAAACTGTGCGAACGAATAATTTATTGAAAAGCTGTACTTAACGCAAATGGCCATCACCTACTTAATCGGATCTTAAAGTTCCATTAACTATTGCAAAAATTGTTTTATTAAAATCTATCAAAAGTCCGAAATAAAATTCTATGGACATTACGGTAGCTAATATGTATATGTATAATGAAGGTAGACTGTACCTAACTATAGTTTCTGAGTCACGGACCTTTGATTATAGTCAAAGTCAAATCATTTATTTTGTATAGGCCTATGGGGGCACTTACAAATTGTCAAGTTTATGTCACAGGTATCGCGTTTTGGCCTTAGGACACATCCATTACCCTGTTAAACAGTGTAAATATATCTTCCAAGGGGCTACTAATATTCACGAAACAGAACTTAAAAAATTCTCATGAAACTCGAGATTATTACAAGTTTGAGAAATAAGCGAAAAAAAATAAGTTAAAAAAAAAATCATGTTTGAAATCCGATCATTTGTATATCATCCAGTTATATGTCCAATACTCGTGAAAACGTTAAAGTATTATTTCAGACTTCTGATACACCCTGTAGTTTTTCTTTTGGAGAAGTTATTGAACAGCTGAATGTGTTCAGGATTCTTATATCAATGAACTTATCAGCAGAACTGAACCCATCCAGAGTTCATACTGTTCGTATAAAGCACCATTGACATTTTAGTCAATACCAAAACAAACTCTGTCACAGCCAAAATCAAATCATTTATTTTGTACAAGCCTATACTTAGAAATTACTGCTACTACAGCCCTTTTAACGTCCCACTGCTGGGCACGAGCCTCCCCTCAATACGAGGCGTATTCAGGCCGTAGTCCTCATGCAGTCTGATACTTACAAATTGTCATGTTTTTTTTTCTTATATGCTATCACCGGATCAAAACGCATCCTCAACTGAGAAGATCCGGCAAGAAACTCAGTGGGCTGATATTTATTTAAATCGCCAAAACATGAAAAAGCATTGTTTAGATTTTAATGTAAAAAGTTGTATTTGTACGTGATTGTAAATAGTTTATTTGAATATACATACAGATTGAATTTCTATGTGTAAAGCCAGGGCGTGGCTATTCAAAGTTCGCTCGCGCTTTCAATGTAATTTTGTTGAAGAATGAACTTTTTGAAGGAGTCAATACAGTTCGTTTTAGTACTGGCAAGAAACTTGACTCGAGAGCCTAGACGCCCCAGTGTACTGGGAGCTTCACAGTTTTCTTTTTGGAGAGATTTCTCATATCAATGAACATAACAGCAGAATTGAACCCATCCACAGTTCATGCTATTCGCATAAAGCTATATTTTATTCATCGGATCGCGGGTCAAGTTAGCGCGGGCGGAGTCAGACGCCGGCAATATTTCAGGGCAGACGGACGTATATATTATTCTATGAGAGTAATTTGTCTGGGAACAATGAGGGATTTTTCGCTCGAAGCCAAGGGCAAGTCGGTAAATAGTGGCGAGGCCCTTGGACTGGGATGGCAAGCGGCGCAACTTATAAGTGGAGAGCGATCTTTAAAAAGTGAAAGTACTTATATTTATTACCGTTAAGTTATTAACTACTACTACAGCCCTTTTAACGTCCCAATGCTGGGCACGGGCCTCCCCTCAATGCGAGGGGGATTCAGGCCATAGTCCACCACGCTGGCCCAGTGCGGGTTGGCAGACTTCACACATCTATTGAAAACTAGTCAAGTTCCCTCAGACGTGCTGGTTTCCTCACGATGTTTTCCTTCACCGTTTTATAGCAACTGATAATCTCAGATGAAAATAAGATTCGCACATAAATCCCAGAGGTGCGAGCCGGGGTTTGAACCTGCACACTTTGATTGCAAGGCATGCGTTCGACCACTCGGCTACCACTGCTATCATTATCAGTAAGTTATTATAAGGCCTTAATTAATACACGCATTATTTTATTAATGTTACGTTTAAACTTCCCCCACATTAGGGCATCGACCTTTACGCGTCAAATTTCTTCCCAATACCAAAACAAACTCTGTGTATTGACACATATTTATGCATATTGATCATAGAGATAATTATAACGGAGATGGCATTTCGAGCCCGCGCTGCTGTTTTTTTTGCTGGTTTATCTGACTCTGCATTAGCAGTGGTAGCCGAGTGGTCGAACGCACGCTTTGCAATCAAAGTGCGCAGGTTCTATCCCGGCTCGCACCTCTGGGTTCCATGTGCGAATCTCATTTTCATCTGAGATTATCACTTGCTAAGAAACGGTGACGGAAAACATCGTGAGGAAACCTGTGTGCCCGGTATAATGGCAATAGGCTCGCCCCCTATTACATTGGGACCAAAATACATCGGCGAAGTGTGGGCGCACTGCAGTGCACCTCTGCCTACCCCTTCGGGGAATACAGGCGTGATGATGTATGATGATGTATTGTATCTGACTCTGCCATTGTTGTTTTGCCTATATAGTTGCCGTAACAACAATTGCGGAAAACTTGCCGCAAAGCTATTCGAAGAGTGGAGTCGTTATGGGTACTCTAGATACTCTATGATATCGATGCATAAAGATAGAATGTCTCTGGTAATAGCCACGCCTTCACGCGTTGCTCAATTCGTTCGCGCTCTCAGCGTCATTTAGTTGAAGTCGTCATTTACCCTTATATTCTACTAAAAATATCCTAATTTCAATAGGGAAGATGGCTGGGTGCTACCACCAACTTGGGATCCAGTAATTAATATGATTAAATCCAAAACCAAGCGTACCATTGCAAGACCTCAAGACACTGTGAGCACTTTCTGCGTGGATCGGACCGCAAACAACAACTAAATATGAGGGTACCCAGTTATTAACTATGACATCAGGACGTCTACCACCTCAGTCCCCCCGTGACCATGGTTGCTGTAAAGCAGCTGAAACGTCGGGAAAATAAAATAGTAAATAAACGCGATAAAATCCGTAAAATAGTTTTATTTCAATGTATAGTATTCGCGTAAATATAAGAAAACAATATGAATCAACTTTTTCTATGGATTCATCTGCCATCTTAATCACTGGCATCATCCATTTTTATTTATAATGTGTATTTATTGAATTTGTCGTTGCCATAATTACTGGACATTGCTATAAATACCGCATATCGCAGGTGCAGGCATTCCTCATCTTATTCCATCAAATTTTCATAATTTCACTCATTTCGCAAAAAAGAACAACTTTTTCTATAATTGAATAAAGTTTGCTATGGTATGGAAAAAAAATACACGCTAGCATTGACGCCCCAGTGCGTTTATAGCAATAGGAATAATTATTACATCCGCTTGGCTCACTAAACATGGTAGTTGCGGGTTCAATTCCCGCTAGTGACAAATTTTGGAAAATTTCTACTTGCCTTGGACTCGGTGTAACTGGGATCGCCCCAGTTCACTGTACCCATAGTAGAAGCTTTGCTTAGTTTGGGGTCATTACATGAGAATGTCTTGTCTGGCCATTTAATATAAAAACAAAATCGCTTCCTCCTATAACATTACCCATATCGCTAGTGAAGAGCTAACACGGGCATGCCTAGATAGCATCAAGGTATCGCTTCTAATCGCCCATTGTGACCGGATAACGATCTCCTCTGGTAGACCCACAATGGAGCCTTTCCCATGACGCGGCGTCACTCTTGTTAACTTTCTAATGACTGAACGTTTGAAGCCTTGGCAGACTGTGGCGTCAATGCGTACTACAAAAAAATTGACAATACCAAAACGAACTGTACTGACACACAGAAAAGGCGCATTTTTCAACAAATTGACAATGAGAGCGAAATTTACAGCGTGTTCCAGAGCCTTTTACTAAAGAAATTCACTCCTTATGTATTTGTGTTTCAGAAGTCCGAAATAATACTTTGACGTTTGGATCAGTATTGGGTATACAACTGAATGGTATAAAAATTTGGACGAAATTCGACCATGTTATTTCAACATTTTTTTCGTCGTCAATTTCTATATCTCGTAATATATTGAGTCCTATGTAAAATTTGCATGTTCTGTTCTGTGAATATTGGTCCCTCATAAGTGTAGTGTAAACTACTGAATAGAACACAATATCTATGACAAATATTCAAAAGTCCGTAACTCGGAAACTATATTAGTTAGGTATAATTTGTCTTCACTAAGCATCCACGTATGAGCTCATACGTACTCAAAGTATTATTTCGGACTTCTGATACACCCTTTTATTAGCAAAGACAACTCTTTCCCGATACCTCGCGCGAACGATTCGGTATTGGAAAAAAGTTTTGCAGCACGTGCTTTGATGCCTTAGTGTGTCCAGGGTTTGATTCGTCTCCCGTTATGATGACACCGAGATTACATACGATTGGTGATACGATAATCGATTTTATAATCGAGAAACAATCAAGTATTTGACAAGTAAAGTTCAATGCTATTATCGAAATTACTGTTGTGCAGTGGTATAAAGTCTTATAAAATCGATTGTTGAAATTAAAAAAGCTGTTTCAGAAGTCTAAAATAATTTGCACGAGTATCGTACATACAATTGTTTTTTAGGGTTCCGTACCTGAAGGGTAAAATGGGAACCCTAATACTAAGACTTCGCTGTCCGTCCGTCCGTCTGTCTCCAGGCTGTATTTCATGAACCGTGATAGCTAGAGAGTTGAAATTTTCACAAATGGTGTATTTCTAAAAACTAGAATAAAATAAATATTTAAGGGGGCTCCCAAACCAATACAACAAACGTGATTTCTTACCGTTATTGTAGATAATGGTACGGCACCCTTCGTGCGCGAGCCCGACTCGCACTTGGCCGGTTTTTTTTCAACCTTTATTGTCCCACTGCTGGGCAGAGGCCTCCCCCATTCTCCTCCACACATCTCTATCACTTGCCAGATCACTCCATCCCTCCAGATAACGGTCTAGATCATCGCACCGTCTGATGAGTATTAAACAAAATCTAAATAGAATATCATATTTTTCAATTGTTTTTTTAAACACTTAAAATATCTCGAGTCCTATGCGGGATTTTCATGTTCTGTTTTATGAATATCTGCAGTCATCCCTCGTGGATGTACTTTATATTGTTTATATAGGGTAATAGGTATGCCCTACGGCCAAAACTCGATACTCGTGACAGAGACTCAGAAACTATGATAGTTAGGTATAGTCAGCCTTCATTAAGCACCTTCTTATTAGCTAACTACTACTACTACTACTACTACTACAGCCCTTTTAACGTCCCACTGCTGAGCACCCTCAATGCGAGGGGGATTCAGGCCATAGTCCACCACGCTGGCCAAGTGCGGGTTGGCAGACTTCACACATCTATCGAAAACTAGTCAAGTTCCCTCAGACGTGCAGGTTTCCTCACGATGATTTCCTTCAGCGTTTCTTAACAAGTGGTAATCTCGGATGAAAATGAGATTCGAACATAAATCCCAGAGGTGCGAGCCGGGGTTTGAACCTGCACACTTTGATTGCAAGGCGTGCGTTCGACCACTCGGCTACCACTATTTACCTATTAGCTAACGCATCTAAAATATTATTTCGGATTTATCATACATCCTGTACACTCGATTGGCTAGGAAAGAAAAATTCTAGCGTCCATATATAATTCTATTCTTATAACCGAGAGCCACATTGAACCTTGACATTATCTCCATATTGATGGTCAAGTTATTAGTACTAAGTAAAAACAACCAGCTGAAACTGTATATCTTAGGACAGAAATAGGTCATTTTAACAGTGCAATCAGTTAGTGTTGGGACGCCTTGAACGGTCTCACACCTTTTAGATTTTCGGATTTCATGTGCGTATGTCATTTCCAAAAATTATTACCACTTGTTGAACTGTGAAAGCAAACACCGTGAGGAAAACTGCACGTCTACAAGGCGTGTGAAGTTCACTCGCACTGGGCCAGAGTGGTGCACTGTGGCCCGAATCTCCCTCCTATTGAGTAGAATGCGCGCAGTATAATGACGATAGGTTCGCCCTTTATTGCGTTGGGACCAAAATACATTGGCAAAGTGTGGGAGCACTGCTGTGCACCTCCGACTGTGAATACCCCATCGGTGAATACAGGCGTTATGATATCATTATTTAATCACTAACCCGTACACTTATGAAATAAATTTATAAAGATTTTCTTTCTTGTCTATGGTCACTATGAAATCCATAGTCACTCGCTCGAAATTCAAAAAGGGCATACCCAACGTAGCTACCAACTCTATATACCATCTCACCACTCTGATTATTTGGCTTGACTTGACAAAGCAATCGCGAGATTGGAACTGAAATTAAATTACAGTATAAATAACTAAGGACCTTTACGAACGGTCGCTCTGGGATGTGAATTATGTAGCGTCTCTATTTGGAATAAGCTAGTTACGTCACTGCGACGACATGGGCGTTTTCAGACTAGCGTTTAATACGAGGGTATAAGGTCGGTTTAGGAAGTGCGTGTAGGCGCGCCTTTTGCCACAAGCGTTGACTCGCTTAACAGCGCGCTTACAATGGTTCTTCGAAACCGGCCACCACCGGTTCGAGCTTACACGGTGGAATAAGCCCGGGTACGCGCGCTCGGCTTTTGAAAGCGCGCATTTAAGCGCTTATACTGCAACAACCATATACGCGCAAAAAAGAACTGTTGTCTAAAAGCGCTCTTTGGCTGTATGTTGGCAATAACTTTCCTACCTATTATATGGGGACGATAATAAACATGTTAAGTGGTAAATGTGGCTACACTGCAATGCACCTTTGCCTACCTCGTGATGATGTAAAATAATCTTTTATCCTAAATCTTAACCCCATTTTGCATAAGCGTAAATACACCCATGTCAGGGTACCAGAGAGAAGTGTGCTTGCTAATCTCGCGATAGCCTCAGGGCGCGCGCTTGTCTGCTTAGCTATTAATGCTGCTTACCCTCACGCCACTTGATGTTGGTGGCAGGTAATTTAAGATAACTTAAGATTATTTATTGTTGATCATTCCTGGGTTCCGATAAACATAGTTCCGACTGACAAACAGATGAACGAGTAATATGGATATAATCGCCAGACGAGTAAGTGTACTCATCGTATGATGAGTACACCAAACTAAGTAAAGCTTGTACTACGGGTACTGTACAATGGACTGGGGGCGATCCCAGTTACACCCAGTCCAGGTCAGGTCTGGGTCGACCATTGTATGATACCCATAATACAAGCCTTGCTTAGTTTGGGTTCATACAATGAATATGTGTTGTGTTGCGATATTTATTTGTATTCATACATTGTCTTCATAAAATGTAGCTGTAGTAGTGGTAGCCTCGTGGGCAAGAACGCCCGCTTTGAACATAAGGGATGCAAGTTCAAATCCCGGGCCCGCACCTCTTGAGATAATTTTCATGTGCGAATGTCATTTCAACTTGCTTAACGGTGAAGAAAATCATCGTGAGAAAACTTACACGTCTAGGCGTGTGAAGTTCACAACCCGTACTAGGCCAGTGTGGTGGACAGCGTATTGAGGGGGAATGTGCCCGGTATAATGGCATTAGGCTCGCCCCCTATTACATTGGGACCAAAATACATCGGCGAAGTGTGGGCGCACTGCAGTGCACCTCTGCCTGCCCTTCGGGGAATACAGACGTGATGATGTATTTGTATATTTGTATTTTGTAGACCATTCTGAAATAAATGAATAGATAGATAAAAAAAGTTACATTTAAAATTGTGAACTAAACTTATTCAGTGCATCACTTCAAATACAACCAGGACCGTCTAAGCAGTCGGAAACTACTTTATACTCAAATACGATCCGTCAACCCATTCCTAGTTTTCCATGAGGAATTCCTGAAATTCAGAGCGACGACTGAAGTCTTGAAGCTTCGGTATCTGTTTGAGTAAATTATTCGCGTCGTAGCACACGTGCTGAACTACTGAAGATCTACATACTGCTTATTTACGACATGTTGGCTTGTATAATCAAAAACTTGTCTCGGAACGCCCTGAACACACTGAAGCGGGCGTATTCTCGCAACTTTTTTGAAAATGTACCCTATTTAATCTACACATATAAATACTATTGAAGTGTCTGTTTGTAATGTAAGAATAATAGATTTTGATTAAATGCATATTATGAAGTCATATTATGATGCCAGCAGTGGTAGCCTCGTGGGCAAGAACGCCCGCCTAGAACGTAAGGGGTGCAAGTTCAAATCCCAGGCCCGCACCTCTGAGATAAATTTCATGTGCGAATGTCATTTTCAATAATGATTACCACTTGCTGAACGGTGAAGGAAAATATCGTGAGGAAACCTGCACGTTTATAGAAGGGCGTGTGAAGTTCACCAATCCGCACTGGGCCATTGTGGTGGACTATGGTCCAAAATCTCCCTCGTATTGAGGGAGAATGTGCCCGGTATAATGGCAATAGGCTCGCCCCCTATTACATTGGGACCAAAATACATCGGCGAAGTGTGGGCGCACTGCAGTGCACCTCTGCCTACCCCTTCAGGGAATACAGGCGTGATGATGTATTTTATTATAATATTATGAAAGTTGACATCGACGATGATGTGGAGGCATTCTTTTATAAATCGAGGGGTTTTTACTTAAATACATATATTTGAAATCAGTTAGATAAGTTCTACAGGTAATAAAACCTTGCCTGCCTGAAACGAAGGATTATTTCGACAAGTTTTAGCAACCAGTATAGATTAACAATCTTTGGCGTCTCTCAGGTGTACAAAATACTTAAGTTCCGGACGAAGTTTCGTGGCTTTATTGCTCTGGAACTTTCTCGAACAATGGGTTCGTCGATTTTCGCATAAACGACAGCTTCAAGTTTCTTGTGTTTTTATAAAGAAAACTGTATATATGGAGTATTACAAAATAATACATCATCACGCCTGTATTCCTCGAAGGAGCAAGCTAGGGTGCACTGTAGGGCACCTACACTTCGCCGATGTATGGTCCCAATGTAAGATGGGGCGAGCCTATTACCATTATACCGGGCACATCCCCCCTCAATACGAGGGAGATTTGGGCCATAGTTGGCCCAGTGTGAGTTGGTGAACTTTACACGCCTTTCCATAGACGTGCAGGTTTCCGGTTTTCTCACGATATTTTCTTCACCGTTCAGCTAGTGGTACTCATTATTGAAAATTATATTCACATACGAAAATCTCAGAGGTTCGGTCTCGGGAATTGAACTTGCATCCCTCCGCTTACCACCTAGGCTACCACTTTATTGTATTCAATTAGGTATATTGCATAAATTTATTTCATATCGTAAATAATGGAGAGGCTTATAGATTAGGTCATCGTGTGAGATCCATAATTACACGTTATTTAAAGGTTTTATTTAATTGCAACAGCCTTGAAACAAGAGTAAAACCACGTTTACAACGACAAACACATTCCAGGCCAGAACACGACGCAATAATGAAATCGTTTCGTTTTACGCACTTCTACGCAATCATTGACTTTGTTATGGACGTTTAGTTACCCGTTTTACAACTGGGAAGGTCGGGTTGGCGATAAATGCACGCGTAAAATGTAATGAATCGGGCGGGAAAAGCCTCCTACACACTGGGGCGTCAAGACTGATGTTTTCCAATACCAAATTGAACTATATTGTCTTAGAGAAAGAGTTCATTCTTCAATGAAATTACATTGCCATCGCGATATGAATTTCGACGAGTAGTCGTTATTTTTGCCACAGAAATTTATTCTTTATGCACACTGATACACAGTTCGCTTTTGTTTTGGCAAATGACGCCCCCGTGCCGGGGGCTATAGGCTTTCGCCAACCGATTCCAATATAAAAATGCAATGCAATATAACCTCTATTGCATGTGATCAAAGTATGTTTTAGTATTAGTACTAATTTCGACGCGTGCGTCTCTACATCCTAGTGTGCTCAAGACTTTATAAATAATGTTTTAATAGAACTGTCTCAGTGAGAAACATTACACAACAAAAAATTTTTGATCTTATCTTATAAATAAATACCGGAAAATCACAATTAATCAGGAAAACGTTTTCATTTAAAACTATTTTCATAAATCCCCATATAAAGAGATTATGTTAATGGAAGTAAATACAGCTGAAGCTGAACAGTGAGTGTTCAGGAGAGCGGGCCGTGTGTGGGTACAGTTAAAATATTACAGTTACCTGCCAAGTTGAGTCCGCCCGTCTCACGGAGAATTAGTCAAATAGGACGGACAACTTTACCTATAGTAAGAACCCCTACACTTGGATCTCGATAACACCTGACATACATCCTCAAAGCTATGTCAACCTGGTAGAATGCCCGCCCCGAACGCACGGTGTGCAAGTTCAAACCACGGGCATGTCATTTTCAAATGTAATTTGCGAATGTAATTTTCAATCATGATTATCACTTGCTGAACAGTGAATGCAAACATCTAAAGGAAACCTGCACGTCTATAGAATGGCGTGTATAACTCACCAACCCGCACTGGGATAGCTTGGGGGATTATGACACAAATCTTTCTCGTATCGAGGATGAATGTTCCCGATATAATGGCAATAGGATAGGCTCTCCTCCCATTACATTGGGACCAAAATACATCTACAAAATGTGGGTGCACTGCAATGCACCTCTACCTCGGTACCTGGTACCTCTTTGATGATATATGTATCCTCAAATTTGTATAAATATTCCCCCAAAAGGGGTAAGGAAACGTACCCTGCAGAGCAGGTGGCGAGCAGGTAACAGGTGGCCAGTCTATTGCCATAATACCGGGCACATTGCCCCCTAATACCAGGGGGGTTTGGGCCATAGTCCATCACGTTAACCCAGTGCGGCTTGGTGAACATCACTCGCCTTACTATAGACGTGCATGTTTCTTCACGATGATTGCCTTTACCATTGAGCTCGTTGAAATTATGGACAAGCTGTGTTATTAATCAAATTTTTTGTTACTCTGATATTTTGTCTATGGTAGGGTCTCTCTCATTCCACTCGAATACTGTCCGGTAGTTTGTCGCGCCCACTACCAACGGGATGAGACTAGTTCAGTGAATTAATCTCAGTTTATGTTCCAACTTCGACTTTCATATCATCAAACGGGTTTTTATTAATTAAATGTAACCAAACTGTGGAATAGATATTTATATTCCGAAAATTGGTAAAATAGATTTTCAAGTTAGTATAGTAAAGATTATGTTTCTTTGTATATGGCACAAAAGTGATTTTGGTGAATCTCTGTACAATAAAGCCAGATTACACACACACTCACAATAAAGAATATTTTGGAGAATCTCTCTACAGGAGTATTTAACGCGCGTAAATTTTTTGCCCGTGCCAAAACGAAGCCTGTGTCAATGTGCATAAAGATTGATTTTCTACGGTAAAAGCCACGCTGCAAAATTCGCTCACGCTCTCAAAGACATTTCATTGAATAATGAGCTATATCCGTCAGCCAATACAGTTCGCTTTGGTTTTAGCAGAAATGCACAAACCTTTATCTGTACCAATTAGTTGAGGGAGGTCCACTTTTGAGGTGTCCAAACAACTCTCTAGTTCACTCAAGCTCAGCTATTGTCCTTGCATTATAACTTCGCACAGAAACCATTCATCATTCACGAAATAATTCTTCACACATTTTTCCTTTGAAAGTTCATTCTTTGAGTCGCGCAAATTGGACTCCTGCCGAGTGCCTCGCAGAAAACCGTGCATTTTCTATTATTTCATAATTAAATAAGCGTCAAGAAGTCGCCTTATTAACATTCACTCCATTTATCATTCGCAGACATCCTTGTAGAGTAGAGTGTCTGAATGATACAATTAGGTACTTATCCTGACGTTCATTTGAATGTAAGAGTTGTGCATGAAAAAATAAGTAATGCTTAGACTTGGCGAAAATTTAATTGCTAGTTACAAACTTATACACTATTTCAATGTTAATAAAGTTCAAGTCTTGACATGGACTTGTGAAAATGACAAATGTGAGGAAAAGCTATCTCTATGACATAATAATTCATTGATTTAAACATTAAAATGAGGTTCCAACTGTAGAACTGTATCGAAAAGATTTCTTTTTCTTTTCGTAGAGTTGTTTGATGTTAGGTTTGTATTAATTAATACAAACTTTTGATATATAATCGTAACATGAAAATGTCATTAACTAGTGTGAGTCTATAGAGACTGGTCTTAGTCATGTAAAATAATGGAGATTTACTATTAGTTAGCCGCGCCAGGGTACGCCTGTCAGAGGCTAAACTAGGTTGATCTTGTTAATCTAAATCTGACCTCTGTACTGCTTTTTTATCTAATAACATAATATGTGTTTTGACAAATATATACCTAATCACATAGTGCAACTAGGTATCTTTGGACATTTGTAACGATTAGAATAAGCTAAAATTGTACTTACCATATACTGATAAAAAAACGTTAGGTCAAGAAACTCACGCCCCATCAAAAACTTTTTTAAGAACAACGCCCTATACGTACTAGAGCGAGCGAATACACTTGACTTTTTTTGAAAATGTACTCTATGTGATCATACATAAAGATTGAACTTGTAAGGCAAAGTCCACGCGACTAAACTCTCTCGCGTTGTCGATGATATTTCGTTGGAAAATGTACTTATTCTATGATTTAATACAATTTGTTTTGGTATTGGCAAAAATAATATCGGTCTCACATATCCGTGCAGAATAAATAATTACATCAATTAAGTAATATTGAATTATTTTCATTATTATTACAAGCTTTATATTAACTTGCAATGTATGTCCGGGTGGAATCTTGCAACTGAATTTTAAATCTATCTTTAACCAATTGAGCTGAAATTTGGTATACACGCTGATTTTGGATGACAATGCATGCTTAGCTATGTTACGTCATTCTAATTCCAATATGGCAGATCATCCAAGATGGCGGAATAGTTATTTATTCTGCACTACCACAGTATGGGTGTCCAATGAAAAGGCCTGCTGAGGAGAACACGAAAACTAAGGGCAATTAAATAAAAGTTTTTTCCATTTATAATTTTTTTAATTTCAGTAGTGTTCTTGAAATAATACAAACATCGCCATACCTACATGATTTTGTAAAGAAAAGAAGTAAAAATGTTTCGTACCTAATCGTCCCCGCTGATGATATTCAGGGATGTAGGAACGTAATCCCATTCTTTCATACCCGCATCAACAAGGAAATGCTTGCTTATTCATAAAAATGCCTGCTCCACATTAATAAGAGTACAGATAGCCGATAAAGACTCTCGCACACTGGAGCGTTAAAAACCGCGCGCCAAAATTGTTTCTAATACCAAAACGCGCTGACAGATTAAATTTCTGTAGTAAAAGACTTCTTCTTCTTGGCAAAATGAAATAAATTATAAAAGTTAATGGAATAAGATGAGTAATGAACCATTTTCATCCGAGATTATCACATGAAACGGTGAGCGAAAACATCGTGAGGAAACCTGCAAGTCTGCGGGAACTTGACTAGTTCTCGATATATGTGTGAAGCCTGTCAACCAGCCACGGGCCGGCGTGGTGGACTTTGGTCTGAATCCCCTCGCATTGGCCCGTGCTCAGCAGTGGGACGTTAAACGGGCTAAAGTATTTATAACTAAGATGAAGAATGGCTGCACCTGCTGTTAGCAGGCAATGCCAATGTCGAGTACAAATTTAATAAATACACATTAAAAATAAAAAAGCAGTGGTAGCCTCGTGGGCAAGAACGCCCGCCTTGAACGTAAGGGGTGCAAGTTCAAATCCCAGGCCCGCACCTCTGAGATAATTTTCATGTGCGAATGTCATTTTCAACAATGATTACCACTTGCTGAACGGTGAAGGAAAACATCGTGAGGAAACCTGCACGTCTATAGAAAGGCGTGTGAAGTTCACCAACTGCCACTGGCCCAGTGTGGTGGACTATGGCCCAAATCTCACTCGTATCGAGGGGATTGTGCCCGGTATAATGGCAATAGGCTCGCCCCCTATTACATTGGGACCAAAATACATCGGCGAAGTGTGGGCGCACTACAGTGCACCTCTGCCTACCCCTTCGGGGAATACAGGCGTGATGATGTATTAAAAATAAAAACGGGTGTCGTGATAAAGATGGCGGATTAATTCCCTGTAGTAAGTCACGCAAACACGTCACGTCAGTGTCATTGCGTTGAAATATGAACTTTGTCTATGAGTCAATACAGTTCGTTTTGGTATAGGCGAAAGTCTTGACGCACGACTTTGACGCCTCAGTGTAGAGGCATAAGGACGGCCCTTCCACCTTCGCTTTATCAATAACTTGCCACCGAAGGCCCTTTAATATTGCAGGACCGTTCCGAAGTGAAGATATCCCGAATATTTTATTCAGTGAGGTAAAGAGGCTGACAAAGAAATGCGAGTTAGATCGCTGCCTAAATAAACTGAGCGCTACCATGTGTTCCACGTGGTTAGCATTCCTTAAACTCGAAGGCAACTCGAAGGATATTCGATTGAGAATTTTGACAGTTCATTACTCGACTCAAATCCTACTGAAAATGATATTTTTCCATAACTTTTAGAATTTTTGTTATATGCCTAACTATTGTAGGAACATATCGTGCCCGTCAGGTTAATAATTGTGGATTTATTCATTTTATTTTAAAATTAGAACGGTGAAACACAGTAGGTACACCATATTTTGCTCTAAAAAAACTAGTCATACCCATATTTTATCATGCACTAATTTGTTTCTCCCCGAATTGTATCAATCTCAATGGGATTAAGTGGATACTACACAGTTAGAAATTATAACTTTTTGGAAAAAGTTAAATAATTTTAGTATAAGAAATGTAACTAAATAGAACTCCGCAAAGTTGAAAGTATCTAGATTTTTTTAGGGTATTTTTCGGGTTTTACAAAATGAGTGATATGTTGATATTTTAATGGAATAACATGACCATGAGGAATGGCTCCACCTGCGATTAGCGGGTATTTCAGCCAGTGTCAAGTAATTAATAGCAAGGGAAATTCAATAAACACACATAATAAATAAAAATTGATGATGACAGATAAAAAGATGGCGGATGAATCCTGACTTAAAATTATCGTAACACGAAATCTATTTTTAACCGACTTCCAAAAAGGAGGAGGTTCTCAATTCGGTCGGTATGTAATTTTTTTTTATGTATGTACACCGATTACGCTGCGAGTTATGATCCGATTTACGTGATTCTTATTTGTTTCATGCGGAATAAATGCCATTTGGTCCCATAAAACTTTAAAATTGTACGGCAAAGCTGCTTTCATTTTATGAACATTTTTATGTTTATTATGATCATTATTTACGTGGATGATGTAGATGTAAACGATTGATTATTAGTTTTGGTTTAATACGGATCGTTAACAAACATCGAAACTTACCCCCAAAGGAGTGAAAAGGGGTGTGGGGGGATTTTTTTTTGCCTGTAAATATTTTTTATTTTATTCTGTAAATTTTATTCAATTCATTACATTTGAAGTCGAGCATAATCTCGATCGAAACTCGCCTTAATATTGATAACAATAGTAGCAACCAAATGGCAATACTGGGTCGACCCAGCCCCAGGCACCGACATTATTTATTTATTACGTTCAAAGGCCTCCCAGTAGTTAGATAATTGTTCCCTCACAGGTCCCCTTGGATATACAATAATCCTTTCGGATTCGAAATTTAAAATGTGCGATATTGTTCGCACATTTTAAATTTCGAATCCGAATAGAGCATTTGTTTTTAATTTAAACTTTATTACTGGCATTATGGTTGCCTCTTAAAGCCCCAGGTAAACCAGGGCGTTATGACATGCGCTGAAATTTTCTTGCCTATACCAAAAGGAACTCTGTGTCAATATACATAAGGCCACCCGTACAACGCAATTCTTTTGCCATAGCAAAGCAGTGGTAGTCGAGTGGTCGAACGCGCGCCTTGCAATCAAAGTGTGCAGGTTCAAACCCCGGCTCGCACCTCTGGGATTTAAGTGCGAATCTCATTTTCATCCGAGATTATCACTTGCTATGAAACGGTGAACAAAAACATCGTGAGGAAACCTGCACGTCTGAGGGAACTTGACTAGTTCTCGATATATGTGTGAAGTCTGCCAACCCGCACTGGGCCAATGTGGTGGACTATGGCCTGAATCCCCCTCGCATTGAGGGGAGGCCCGTGCCCAGCAGTGGGACGTTAAAAAGGGATGTAATTTAGTGCGAAAATAGCAAAACGAACTGTATTGACATTTAAAAAAGTTCATTCTACAACGAAGTGACACTGACAGCGCGGGAATTTTGACGCTTGGTGTAACTTGTACGATAGAGATTTGATCTTTATGCATATTGACACAGAGTTCGTTTTGGTATTCGCAAACATTGAATTTCTGTAGTAAAAGCAACCCTAAGCGTCAAAACTCGTTGGCGCTGTCAGTGTCATTTTGTTGAAGAATGAACTTTTTGTTTGTGTCAATACAGTTCGTTTTGGTAGTGGAAAAAGTAGCCCCAGTGTGCTAAATATTCCTTGTGAACATTTAAAATGTAATGAACCTAGATACATATACTCGTAAGTATAGATGCACGAACCTCCCGAATCAGTTGGGAGTTCCTATCAATTACTTTTGATCAGGAATCCATTTTTGCGAATAAAAACGAATACAATATTTATTCATTGTTAGGATTCCGCATTCAGGTTACATACGATACGATATTCGAACATGTTGCTGCTCACAATAGAATATCGGAAAGGTACCAACAAATATACAAATATTTTTATATGTGTGATTTGAAAGAAAACGAAATATGAAATAAAAAAATACAGAAAATGGAAAATAAAATTTACGGCTGGTCAGTTGAACGTAGCTTTATTCACCCTTAAAGGTAGACTTTGGAAGCGAGCGTATAGACGTGCAGTGCGGCAATGACGCTCGCTATAGAGCGAGCGTCATTGCCGCACTGCCCCGCCGCGATAGTGTCGCTGTGATCGAATGATGATCCCTAGATTTTTTTTCTATGATATGGAGGCAAACGAGCAGAGTCGTTTCACCTGATGGTAAGTGATCAACGCCGCCCATGGACACCTGCAACACCAGGGGCATCGCAAGTGCGTTGCCGGCCTTTAAGACTTTCATAAATTTGCATAGAACATCTATCTGTCTCTCTGTGGCGGCGTCACAGACGCGGCGCTACTGACGCTATAGACGCTCGCTTCCAAAGTCTACCTTGAGTCTCCCGCATACTGACGCCTCGACGGTGGCGCGTAATTTTGTTTTCCATATAAACAAACTCATAGAAAAAAAATATTCTTCAACTAAAAGACACTGGCAGAGCGAGTGAATTTTGAAGTGTCGGGGCGTTTCTTTGACCACTGAAATTCAATCTTTATGCATATAGACACAGAGTTGGTTTTGTTAGGCATAATACGAAACCCTTGATTGCAGTTAAAAATAAAGTAACTTATTTTACCTTTAGCTCAGTAATTAAGTGAGAAATGATACTTATGTAATACAAGAGATCATAATTTATGATGTCAATCATTACCACTTGCTGAACGGTGAAGGAAAACATCGTGAGGAAACCTGCACGTCTAGGCGTGTAAAGTTCATCAACCCGCACTGGACCAGTGTGGCGGACTATAGCCCAAATCTCCGTCGTATTGAGGGGGAATTTGCCCGGTATAATGGCAATAGGCTCGCCCCCTATTACATTGGGACCAAAATACATAGGCGAAGTGTGGGCGCACTATAGTGTAACTCTGCTTACCCCTTCGGGGAATACAGGCGTGATGATGATGATGTATATATATATATATACATATATATGTATAGATTTATATCTATACGGTCGTGCTGAGCTTGCTTCTTTAGCTTTCCACTGGAATTTCACCTCATTAAACCCCATTTTTCGTGTAAGGTATACGAACGATATACGAATGTACCTATTGTTTCGTTTGCGTGTTTTATTATCGGGGTATATCTAAAGTGTCGGCATTTCGATAAACATTATTATTAATTGGCGTGAATAATTTTATATTTTGTTAACTGTTCGTGCCCTAGTATCAAACGTTTGCTCATTATTTTATTTCTGTCTTGTATTTTATTGTTCTTAATTACTTTACTTCGTGCATGATTTTATTTTAACAGAGGAAGTTGGTGCCGCCAAGCCAGCAATGTCTTCTTAGTGAGGGTCTCAACTTTTTCATAAGAGCACAGTATTTCTGAACATTCCCGTCCCATTCCCTGAAAATTTATTAAAATCTCTGTCTCCCCATTAAGAAAGTTTGCCCACCACTAGACTAAGGCGTCGATGACAACATTAAGATCATAAACAATATTTATTTTTTACTGATCAAGGATGGCGTGAACTTGCTCTGACCCTTAGGATTTTTAAGTTGCACGATACAGTTTATTACACAAGCGTGTTAAAACCAATTAAAACACTTAAAATATATAACAGCTATCAAATATTATAACAAATAGTAATAACGTGTCTAATAAATTAAAATAAAACTTATCTCACCATACAAGCCATTGCGAGCATAAAAAGTCGTTTATTGTAACCTCGTAAAACACCGAGACGGTCACGATAGCATGGGGTTAATAATACACAAAATAAAATACTTGGTAGATGTATTTAGCAACGAGTTTTTTTTTTTTTTTTTAACCAAATGAGCGAAATGATTATATTTAATGGAATAAGATGAGGAATGGCATCACCTGCCACTAGCGCGAGTATTTCGCCAATGTCAAGTAATTAATAGCAAGGACAAATTCAATAAATACACATTATAAATAAAAATGGATAATGACAGTGATAAAGATGGCGGATGACTCGTCAAGTCAACGAGTTATTATAATAGAGGGGGAGCTTTTCCTAACATTTGACAGTTTCACTTGTCCAATATTGTATGTGACTTTGACGTCTACTTAGAAGGCCATAGCATATAATTTTGGACGACATTTTGGCACATTTAGATATCAGTACTTTTTAATATCATTGGTAATTAGTGAACACATACAATATTTAGCTTTTAATATTTATTTAACTTTGAATTTGAAACAACAAAATATGCTCTATATCATAGATTACTAAAAACTTTTTTCATGTAGTGGTTTATGTATTTGTATCTACACTACTACACCTCTACATACTACACTACAGTATTATTAAATTATTGTCTCGTGTAAACTGCATTGTAAATGATTCGCCACTCAAATTAAACTACAAAAGTGTCGTCCAATCAAGTATTTTTGTTGTTTGAAACTTTTTCTATTATTTTTTATGTTAATGTAACGATTTTGCAAGTACATTGATATCAACCACAATGAAAGCATAACGCGACTCATTAACCATAATCCTTATCGTTTCATACAAGTTTTAATGATACTTTAAAAGGAATGGCGTTGAACGAATATCGCTTTTAGAGTTCCACAGAAATTTAATGAAAACCTTGAGATTAATAGAAATAATTCACAAATTATTTATCTTAACAAAAGTTATTATGAAGCTCTCTAGTTAATAAAAGAAACATTCGGATTGTTTTGAGAACCACCTCCTTTATTGAGATTTTTTTTTAAACATAGCACATAAGTAGGTGTTATATACTAATGCCTGAAACTAATACTTTTTTTAGATAGATACCAGCTAAAGTTAACGAACAGGTAGTAGAATTAGAAGTTTTTATGGATCACCAAAATGTCAGCTGTCATTATAATAGTATTGCAATTATTGCTCTGCCAGCTATATTATTGGTTAAACTCATACGAATGTTGGGACGCAAAAATAAAGAAGATAAACATTTTTATCCCGAGTACGGCAAATCCACAGATAAGACAGAATAAAGGTTTACAGAATAAAGGTAACCTTTACCCCATATAAGTCTTGTCAAATAATCAACATTTAATAAAAAAACATCAAACTTCGCTGAATAAACTATATGTTTTACAACTACAATAAAGCTCTCAAGGATATGAGGTCAAACGGAAAAAGCACCGGAACCCACACACAAACGGTTTCCTACACTTGTCCATTTCCAGTTATGCCATAGGTCCCTATATATCATAGTGAGAGTTAATGTACACCAGCACGCGAATCTAGGGGTGATTAAAATTAATAAAATTAGTTCGAGGAAGGTGGCGTGGAATTCAAACGGTAAATAGGCCGAGTTCGTGTAATGAAACCGGACAAATATCACTTGACTTTATTTGAAAATGTACTCTATGTCAATATGCATAAAGATTAAAATGTCTGCGGCAAAAGTAACGCGCATGCAACTAAACTTATAAAAGTTAATTCTGTGCGTCTTAGAATTGAAAAAAAAATAGTCGCTCGCGTCCTGCTTGACGCGCTTGTGTGGGATAAAACCCTTGAGGCTGTATGCACTTATGCACATATTTTTATTTATTTACTTATTCATATAAAATTAGATCGATCAATTACCAATTACACTAACTATTAACATACACGCAAATTATTTATATACCATCCGTACTAGCTGACCGGCGAACTTCGTACCGCCTTAGAATGAGTGACATACGAAAGCGCCACCTACCGGGTCCAATTGTGAATCTAAATCAATCATTCAAATCGGTCCAGCCGTTTAGGAGTTAGCTTACAACGAAAAGTGGCTTTGATTTATATATATATATATATATATATATATATATATATAGATAGATTATACAAAAATCACATGTGACAAATTTTAGAAAAACATACATACGTCATTTCTCACAAAACCTCAAACATGCTGACAAAATCTTCTTAATGAGCAATGATTGCAATAAAATGGTGTATTATAAACTCATTTACATACATTCTTTAAGTTTATCTAGTCATATAAACTGTACTATAAAAGAACCAGAGAAAACAATTTTCGTACTATTGAAATCCCTCCAGTGGTGTCAGCATGCATGTCAAGACAAGACCTCTGTCACGGATTGGCTCGGTCGCTCTCTGTCTAATTTCATACGAGTGAGAGAGACAACATCAAGATATTTCGTGACATACGTCTAATCTTGACGCTCATGCTAAAAGTGCAGATTCATCCTCCATCTCTATCACGTTCATCATGCATTTTTATTTATAGTGTGTATTTATTAAATTTGTCTTTGCCATTAATTACTTGACATTGGCGAAATACCCGCTTTAATAGCAGGTGAAGCCATTCCTCGTCTTACTCCATTAAATTTCATCATTTGACTCGTTTCGTTAAAAGAAGAAATTCCTCCAGCAAAACTCAACTTTTTTTAAAGCGCCCGCGACTCCCTGAGATGATGCAGATTATACACCTTTCAATTAGATTCCCACATGACAATGGGGCAGCCCGCATTGTCCCAGAGAAAGCCCGTGATGGCCGCTATCAGTCTAATAATTCCTATTGTCTCATACCTAAGGGTGGGGGTGGCAATTAACGTGTCAGCTCTCTACACGTGGAATGTGGTGACCGAACGAACGCATAACGCGACGATTGCTATGATAAATAGAAAATAATTAACATGACGGATATGTACCTTGACCTTGAGACTAGAGCATAAAGAGGAGCATATAGAGGCTAGCAAAAACTGCTGACAGTAAAAGGCCACATCAAATTTGATACCAATTTTAAAATACCACTGTGAATGAAACATATGGGTCACCCATAATTCCACAGATATACAACTAAAATATAAATTAGTTAGCTTATACAAAACGATTATGTGTAATGTGATGGTTGCAAGCTTGATAAATCCATTCTAAATCATATTTCTAAATCACTTTTAAAACTGTTGCTTGCAATTTTTAATCAAGTATCTTTGATCAAGAGATGGTATCCAAGAGATGGCAAGAGATGCCGAGGGCGACAACAAATGCGCTGGGAAGATGAGCTGAAACTTACTGCGGGACCCAAATGGAGGAGAGTTGCTCAACACGGGAAGCAATGGAAACTACTGGAGGAGGCCTTTGCCAAAAGGCACACTGAGTTGAGAGATATTCTATAGCCAAACGAATCAAACAATACAGCCATAAAGATGAATCTCACCCAGTTTAACGGGCTAAATAAATAAAATCTTTGATCAAAAACCAATTTAAATAAAATCCTCATTGTGCGGCACAAAAGGAATTATTTTAATTTAACAACAATGCTCCACTCGAATGAGAGTTATTTCAATATTTTCGTCGACTTTGACGAAGCAAAGGGAATTCCTAACTGCAGCAAAATAATTAGTTGTGAAGCGAGCAGGTTCCACGTGACTTACGGATTATAAGATCGGCGGATTTATTAGTATTGTTATTGTAATCTTCTGCAATGAATTGTTACAGGTAAAAACAATGAACAATGTTGCCGAAACCAATATTTTTTATTATTATTATTACAAGCTTTATATTAACTTGCAATGTATGTCCGGGTGGAATCTTGCAACTGAATTTTAAATCAGTTATCTTTAACCGATTGAGCTGAAATTTGGTATGCACGCTTATTTTGGATGACAATGCATGCTAGCTATGTGAGGTCATTCTAATTCCAAGATGGCGGAATAGTTATTTTTTCTGCACTACCACTTGCTGAGGAGAACACGAAAACTAAGGACAATTAAATTGTTTTTAAAAAGTTTTTTTACCATATTTTTTTTACATAAGTGATAGTTAACGAACGGGTAGTATAAGTTAGTAGTTTCTATGGATAACCAAAATGTCAGTTGTCATCAAAATAATATTAAATTTCCATACAAATGCCTATTTCAGTAGTCACTCTAAAGCTGGCTTCCCACAGTGCGCGATTCTACGGATCATCACGCACAGCCGACGACCACGGACGGCAACGCACACAGACAGGGCTATTCCAACAGTGCCTGTCGGTCTGTGTAGATCTTTTGATAGCTTCATTTCAAAATGTAAAGTGAAAGAGAACGTGATACGTTCTCTTTCACTTTTTCACCGCACCTTTGAAGTTAACGCCTCGCGACGGATACCGGCGCACCGCCTGTTCTACCACGGACGAGACCCTTCCCACGGTGTGTCGTGCGAGCTGGTCCGCGTCCGTCCGCGATATCACGGACCGTGGGAAGCTAGCTTTAGGTAAATTCACATGAACACAAAATAGAGAAAATCTAGGAAAATATGTATGGTAAATTCACAGAATATAAGTTTCAGCTATTAGAACAGATGATAAATAGATAGCGAAAATTATGTTTTTAAGAGATTTGAACCTCAATTACTGTTTTAATCTAACAACAATAGGATTCAATTGTTTTTCCTGGAAAAATAAAATAAAAAGCAACTCAGCCTCCTCATTAATGGGATCAAATTCATTGAACACGACTCACCATACATACATAGTACCGTACATAATATCAGCAACACGTAGCTATTGCATAGGAGCAACGTAAATAAATACCAGTTTTTTCATTTAAGGCATAAGTGTCTGGAATCTTAACTTCGTCCATATCGTCCAAGACAATTTCGCTTTTTCCCCGGGACTCAAACAAACCTCATTGTCTTCAATGGGTACCGCTGTCGATCTTGGCCAACAGGAGTGGTGGGAATGTGTGGCGGGCTTACTCCCATTCAACATAGGTGTCTGAAACATCAGTTTTGGAACGTAAATGTTCGATCAAATGTTCCCAATTTTCGTCACCCGTATGTTCAAATAATGCATTAATAATGCAGTGACGAAGCCCGGGCGGAGATGGGGGCCGTCGGATGAGGAGTGTTGGATGGTGGATGGTAGGTGGTGGCTGCCACCGCCAATCACATTAAAATAACCCCTCCGCCGCGCTTAAGTCGCACCTTATTGTTCAATTCTTGTATAGAAAATGTCTTGTTTTTTGCTTGTCCAAGATATAAAAAATGATGGGCACTCTCAAGAAAATGAGCGAATTTCGTCAAACTAAAATGAACCGTGGATACTGTGGACAAATACAGTATGTGGCGAAGATGCTGTCTCCATAAAAGCAAAAGAAAAACGGGCTTGGGTCCACAGCGTGTACCAGTAGTGGATGATAAAATTAATAGTAAAGAAAACTACTTCAACCATCCTGCCTGGCATCGTAAAACTTCGTCAGTATCAACAATGGTTATTAGAGTTCCAATCCCCGATAGGGCTGTGAGGAGTAGCCTTTCCTCGAACCTCTACAGCAGGGGATCTAATATCATATATATATTCCTGTCAAGAAAATTTATTTCTTGAATTTTTTGAATAATAATACCGAATATGAATCCGCTGATGTAATGTCAACATGAGCACGAATCGAGGAAATGCATGACCATATTACAAAAAAATGCAAAATTGTTAAGGTTCTACTAAAAAGAAAAGAAGAACTAAGAAAGAAAGAAAAGCAGTGGTAGCCTCGCGGGCAAGAACGCCCGCCTTGAACGTAAGGGGTGCAAGTTCAAATCCCAGGCCCGCACCTCTGAGATAATTTTCATGTGCGAATGTAATTTTCAACAATGATTACCACTTGCTGAACGGTGAAGGTAAACATCGTGAGGAAACCTGCACGTCTATAGCTTTCTATAGCGTGTGAAGTTCACCAACCCGCACTGGGCCAGGGTGGTGGACTATGGCCCAAATCTCCCTCGTATTGAGGGGGAATGTGCCCGGTATAATGGCAATAGGCTCGCCCCCTATTACATTGGGACCAAAATACATCGGCGAAGTGTGGGCGCACTACAGTGCACCTCTGCCTACCCCTTCGGGGAATACAGGCGTGATGATGTGATGATGATGATTCTACAAAAAAATCGAGAAATGAATTTGTTTAAGAGGAATTCTGTGGCCTTTTGAGATCCCTAGATGAATCATCCCGAGAACAATCTACTCACAAAAACACCTACCATTGGTATTCCTCGAACGGCTATTTTAACGCACTGCTCGTGACTCTCCGCGGCGCGTGTCGGTCGCGTCGCTTTGAGCCTTTGACACCGCTAACTGTCGTCTGCGCCGTGAATACTAAGTGAGGACCCGTGGTAGGTGCCATTGATAGTAATCTATGCGACGTTGGAGATTATCTACGTTTTCGTGAAATCGTGAGGAAATAACGAAGCGTGAGCTATGAACAATGGGCATAATATGAGCACGTGCTCTATCAGGGATATGGCATAAGGTTTGATTATTAAGAATAAAAGCTATTCATACAACTGGGCGTCCAGTATTAATGTTATGTTAGGTTTTCTGTTGTACCAGTCTGCGATAGATGTCGCTAGGGTAGTTTGGTAAGTCGGTATTGTTTTGTTTACAAGAAAGACTTAGACGAGCGAGACATTGATTTCTAAACTATTCAGCATTAGAATAAAGTATACAATACCACCCCGCGCACAGACGTGTTGATTGTTCCTCCCGACACTAACACTGCTCTCCTCGACCCTGGCGTCGAGAGGGACACAAACTTCAGTCTCCAACAGACACCGACCTCCCCGGCGAGGTTGAGGAGAACCCCCTCTTCTGCTCCTAGATGCATCTTTGCACCTAGGAGTTAGGAGTGTAGTCACTCCCTCTCCCCTCACTCACGGTAACTGCTCAAGCCGAGGTCATGCCCTCTATGGCGCCCTTAAGCTAGTTGCCACCCATTTTCCGCCCTTATGGCCTTGGTTGGAGCGCACTCTGCGCTTGCCACTCCTCCGTTGAAGCTGTAAAGGCCAACAGCGTAGTCCATAAAAAAAAAGCATTCCACTAACTACATTAAACTTGCCGCCACATTTAAAAAACTTAAACTTTTCTGTATATTATTCATGTCCCCATCCATACCTACTGATTGATACTGAAATAAGGCAATAAGTACAGTCTAGACAATTACCCACACATCTACCTACTTATTAGTATTCCCAAACCATCTTCGGAGCGCTGATTACCGGTGATAAATTCGACAAAGGAAATTACTTGATCAAAGTCGTTTTCAAAGTCAAAGTCGTGAAAAGATTTCTTTGAAACTCCCCGCGGGTGACGAGACCGATGAGCGGAAGGTATTCTCTCATGGGAAGTAGGTACTTACCTACTGTTAACTAGACGGTAGGTCTATAATGTACAGAGTACGTATACATCACAGATTAAATTCACGCTGACTCGTGGCAGTTCAATGTCGCCAGTAGTAGGTACAAAAATCCTGTAAATAGAAAAATGTATTCTGTATGTCTTGATTGCACCTATTGGCAATTGCCCCCGTTCCATTTATACCTTATAAATTATATTATAAAGAATTAATTTGGAAATAAAATATGAATTTACAAAATCGACCCTTAAGTTTATTATCAGTAAGTAATTTATTACGCTGGGGGTAAAATAGGTAAGTACACGTATATCTACAGTTTCGGGCCTCATTTAAAAGTACCATAATAACTCTCAAGTCTCATGATTTATTTACAAAACAAACTTATGAAAGTGGGTCAAAATCGTCAAGTTGTCAGTACTTACTCCGTTGTAAGTATGACGGTACCGTAAATCCCCCATTAATCCTTGGGATTCCGGGATCTTAGCACAAACAGCTGGGATTCTTCGCGGAAAAATATTACGAAGCATTAAAAACGTAGTACTTGGAATAATAAGTGAAATAATTCAGTTGTGGATAGGCAAGAGGTGGTTTCATGATGTGATAAAGCCCTGGGCAGATTGGGGCGTCAATGTTTTTGCTAATACCAAAACTCCTGTCAATATAAATAAAGATTGTATTTCTGTGGTAAGTGAGGACGCGTCAAAATTCGCTCGAACTGACAACTAATTTTTTTTTAAGAATAAGCCTTATCTATTATACAATTATACATATTACAATTATACAATTATCTATTATACAATACATTACGTTTTAGTATTGGCAAGAATTTGGACGCTTGACTTTTGACGTCCCAATGTGTCCAGGGCTTCATGTTCATGACCTTTCTTAAAAATAAACAGCTTTCATAACATTAGGTACCTACTTATTTGTCAATGTTTTCTTTGTTACAGGATATTACAGTAAAATAACTTATGTAGATACTTCAAAACTATTTTTTTCTAAGTACGGTAATTTTTTGTGGTAAGAAAGCAATTTTAGTATGGGAAAATCAATTTCCCACACAATATTTATAGGAAAAGCTATTGCGTGCTGACAACGCTGTCTCGTGGAAATATTAGGAACTAGGAAGTTCCCGTTGGATGGGGAAACTCGGGACGATTCTAATTCTCGCGGAGAAACACAGATGGCGTTTGAAGCGGAAAAATTACTACACCTTTGTGTCAAAGAATAAGACAAAAGCAATCTTTTATTTTTAAAATTAATGGTTCATAATCCGTTTAAATATTATTTTGATGTAAAGATTAACGCAGCAAAACATACAAGCAACGCAACTAACTATATATACTTGTTAAAGCATATAAATTAATATAACATATTTTATTTTTGTGGAGAAAAAAAAAGTATCAATTATTCTGTTCATATTATTATAAAATTAATTTAAATAATCTACAAGAAGAAAGGTTGCGAGCTCCTTATTCCTATTCTGAAACACATTTTATAACACTTATTATGTAATTATAATTACAAAATATCATCAAATTAGTTAAACTTACTTCATGTTTACGTCCGATGTTGAAGGGCGTCGCGAATCATTGTCTTGTGTAAGGGTGTGGAGAAAGCAATCTCGCATCAACATGACAGACAGACAGACAATCTGACTTGCTGTATATTAAATCTGTACGATATGCATGACACGAAATATTAATACTGACTCCTCTTGGAAGGATACAATTAATTTTGAACATAGAATTCTGGGACCAACTCTTAAAGTACCTCTGGTTGTTTTCACAGTAACTGTAAACTTCTGAGATAATTTTCATGTGCGATGATGTATTTATTTATTTATTTGTATTTATCAAAAACTGAAAGTAATATTAAAAACATTGCTACCAAGTGGTCCTTGCAATCAAAGTGTACAGGTTCAAACCCCGGCTCGCATCTCTGGGTTTCATGTGCAATTCTCATTTACATCCGAGATTATCACTTGCTATGAAACGGCGAAGGAAAACATCGTGACGAAACCTGAACGTCTGAGGGAACTTGACTAGTTTTCAATAGATATGTGAAGTCTGCCAACCCGCACTGGGCCAGCGTGGTGGACTATGGCCCGAATCCCCCTCGTATTGAGGGGAGGCCCGTGCCCAGCAGTGGGACGTTAAAAGAGCTGTAGTAGTAGTTGTAGTTGTAGTATGCCCAGTGTAATGGCAATAGGCTCACCCCTATTGGAACCAATATACATTGGCGAAGTGTGGGTGCACTGATGAGCACTTCTGTCTACCCCTTCAGGGAATAGAGGCGTGATGATGATGTATTCCATAAGTTAAGACAGTTCGTCTTGGTATTGGAAACTAATCGGTCGTGGGTCGAGCATATCTACGCAGGGCTAAAACTCTTGATTCAGATACTAACACCCAAAATATCTGCACTCGGTAAGTTTTCATTTAAAATTTAGCTGGGTAGTGGTAAGTGCTTGCTACTCGACTTCCCTCTGCCTTTGTGCACCACTTAATTAACAAGTTTAGTCGCCAGCCACTTAATACTGCCCTGAGACCACAGCTAAAGTGCTTGCACATTGTATGGTGTCTACCGTATTAGGTAATTTATGGGGTAATTGTTGGGTAATGGATCGTTACTATCAGCCCGGAGACTATGAGTACCTTAGCCGTACTAACATTCATCAAAAGCAAGGATATTCAATTTAGTATTAAGTCGATATTTTTGTAATAGGTACCTAGGGGCAAGCATATTGCCATTATACCGTGCCATTCCCCCTCAATACGAAGGAGATTTTGGGTCTTGTGCTGTAGTCCACCAAGCTGGCCCAGTGCGGCTTGGTGAACTTGACATGCTTTTCTATAGACGTGCAGGTTTCCTAACGATATTTGCCGTCACCATTCAGCAAGTGGTAATCAGTATTGAAAATATTATTCGCACAACAAATTTGAAAATAATGTAAAAAAAACTTTAAACAAGCTTTAATTGCCCTTAGTTTTCGTGTTCTCCTCAGCAAGCCTTTTCATTTGATACCCATACTGCGGTAGTGCAGAAAAAAATACTATTCCGCCATCTTGGATGATCCGCCATATTGAAGTTAGAATGACGTCACTTAGCGAAGCATGCATTGTCATCCAAAATAAGCGTGTATACCAAATTTCAGCTCAATCGGTTAAAGATAACAGATTTAAAATTCAGTTGCGGACATACACACATTGCAAGTTAATATAAAGCTTGTAAAAATGTCGGAAATATTACTACTATCTGTTCGTAAAAATGAATAATGATGTATCCCAAAAATATCATGATAAAAATCTCTACCAAATACCAAAAATACAGATGTGGCCGACATGAGGGCAATTTGTAAATTATTCCTGGCGTATGCGGCGCCTATTAGGACATCTTGATAGCTGTCCGTCGACTTCTTTCAACATTCATTTAAAAGCTACCGAAAACCAAATATAATTTACCATCCGAGAAACATAAACCTCATCATTTCCAACTTTATCACCCAAAGCATAAAGGTCCTAACATAGTTGGTAGACAGTAAATTTAAATATGTCGAACCCTCAGCTAGTATTTATAGCAACAGCAAAACCGATCCGTACTGATCCCCCACACGTATCTCATTTCTTTATAACTTAACTATTTCTGAGGTTGATTTCCAAGTTGCGAGGGTCATTTGAAGCTGGTTGAAGCGTTCGTTCGAAACCATTTTTGTTATGACGCCAACATCAAAAGCTCTGGATAAACGCTAACTTATTTTTAAGTGGGAGATACAGTACATCGGAAGCGAAATGCCATGTACAATATATAAGTGATTTATTGTTAGAAAATTATCGTTTCGGATTAGGTTAAGCTTCGGTAAGGAAACGGTTATTTTGGGGCTACTATAAATGTTCTTCTCCTTGGTATGTAGCTACCTATGATTAGATTTATGTTTTAGAAAATAAATTAACTAATCCGAAAACGAAGACCGATAAACAAGAAAAATAGGTTTTAACAACACAAATTAAATTTGAACTAATTTGGATAAAACTAAGAGTACTTATTACTAAATGAAATTTTTGCTAGTGCCAAAACGAACTGTATTAACACATAGCAGAAGCACATATTACAACGAACTGACATCGATAACATGAGCAATTTTGGCATAGGATTTGTTCGCGTGGTCGCGTGATTTTTGCCATAGAAATTCAAACTTTATGCATATTAATACAGAGTACATTTTCAATTATAGTTAAGTGAATTCTCTCGCTCCAATGTGTAACAGTTTAATCAACCCTGGCATGATAATTAGCACGTTCATTCATCATCAATAGATTTTGTTCCAAGGTATGTCATGTCTTTGTGTGCGTGACGGCGCAATTATCACCCTTTGATTCATTGCTATGAACGTAGATAATAGTCTAATAACTAATTTGGCGGTTATAACAATCCCTTTGTCTTTTGCCTATCCGTACATAAATTGGACGTGGTTAAGCAAAAAGGACACAAGCCACAAAATTGTTAACAATGAGTATACCCAACGGTTCTTATAGGAGGTATTTTCAATCAACAAAAAAGATTCCATCGAGAAATAAAAGCAAATATCACACACGGATTATCAAACGTCAAGCTAGCATATCAAAAAACCGGCCAAGTGCGATTTGGACTCGCGCACGAAGGGTTCCGTACCATTATCTATTAAAACGGCAAAAAAATCACGTTTGTTGTATGGGAGGCCCCTTAAATATTCATTGTATTCTGTTTTTTACTATTTGTTGTTATAGCGGCAACAGAAATACATCATCTGTGAAAATTTCAACTCTCTAGCTATCACGGTTCATGAGATACAGCCTGGTGACAGACGGACGGACGGACGGACGGACGGACAGCGAAGTCTCAGTAATAGGGTTCCCGTTTTACCCTTTGGGTATGGAACCCTAAAAACTGACTTCATGTGGATTGGATCTTTTTTGTTTAACAACTTCCGTTCCATTTGTTCTAATTTTGAAAGATAAAAATCTAAAATTGACTTCGAAACAATAGATGCACAGTGCACAAAAAAGCTAAAAATAATCGAATTAATCATTTATTTCTTTTGAAATAAGTGTCAATCTTCTCTGACACTACATCATGATCCATGACGGGGAACACTTCTCTTTTCAAAAATTCAACACGCACGAAACGAGCAAATCTTATTTTTATATCGTCCATTTGTACGTGAATGTACAGTCGTATACGCATCGAAAACTTGAGAACAGATTAGTGGGCTATTCGCACAAATTGTACATTTAAGTACAGTCGTGTACACAATAGCGAAATACAATGTTATTCAGTCTGTCTTGTACAAGTCTCAGAATAGACAGATATTATTAACACCTATACCATGAATCTCTCAATCAGTTTGATGTGAACATTTCAAGGAACTATAGTCCGCTGTAAGGAAGGAATATCTCATTCGGTTGTCGCTATAAAGTTATATTTGTGGAAAATTATATACCAGTAAACTCTGATATTTAACAATGTTAGACATACCAGAAACTGTTTGAGATCTCAAGGGTGTCGATTCTATTGAGTTTAAACAAGACTAATAATATTGCCGTCCTTCTAATGAGTGTAAGATATGAGTGAGACGTCAATAATTTTTGTGCTGTCAAATATAGTTAAGTTGTAGTTTGTGTACAAGCAGTGGTAGCCGAGTGGTCGAACGCACGCCTTACAAAATCAAAGTGTGCAGGTTCAAACCCCGGCTCGCTGGGATTTATGTGCGAATCTCATTTTCATCCGATATTATCACTTGCTATGAAACGGTGAAGGAAAACATCGTGAGGAAACCTGCACGTCTGAGGGAACTTGTCTAGTTCTCGATAGATGTGTGAAGTCTGCCAACCCGCACTGGGCCAGCATGGTGGACTATGGCCTGAATCCCCCTCGCACTGAGGGGAGGCCCGTGCCCAGCAGTGAGACGTTAAAAGGGCTGTAGTAGTAGTAGTTGTAGTTTGTGTACAAAAGCATAGAGATCACCATTATACTATTCTACTTAAAGCTCTGCGCTAGCAGGGGTGATCGCGACCAGTTTTTTTCTAATACCAAAGTGAACTGTATTCAAGCAGTGATGAAGCACATTTTTGAACGCATTGACTCGTGTCGCGTGTTATTTACCATATAAATTCAATCTTTTTGCTTATTGCTATAGATTACATTTTCAAAAATGTAAAGTTAAATCCCTTGCCTTATTAGGTGATCCTAATTCCAATTGACTCATATTGGGTTGTTCCACATTCATCCCAAGAAAACTCCAAAGCATATTTTTTTCCGTTTTCCTCCCAAATTAATTCAGTTTCTATTTTTATTTTACAACGTGTTACTTTTGACCAACATTGTTAAGGTTTAGAGTTGAAATCAAAACAAACAAGTACTGCAGAAATCATCGTGAAGCCCTTTGCTTTATTAGAGCCGACGAAGTTCAAAGGGGCGAGACGAAACGAATGCTGCGCCAAAAACAATAAATCAAATCGTCGGGTACAGCAACAGCAGCGGCGCGGGAGCCGGCAGCGGGGAGGGGGGGAGAGGGGAGCGGGGAGCCGGCGAAACTTTCATTTCATTCCCGCCCCGACGAGTGCACTTTAGTTGAAACATCGCACCTTTACCATAATATCTCACTCGATACTCGCGTTAAACTTGAGAATGAAGAAATCGGTAAATTAACAAGTCAAACCGAACACCACCGTAATACTAATTACTTTTTTGATGGATACAGAACTGAGTTTTGACATTAACGGTCCTTATTGAATGATTATAGATAAGTGAGTGTAATTAATGATCGAGTGAGTGAATGATATTATTGACTACTTACAGTATTACCTAACTACTAGGAATAGACTACTAAAATTCTTTGCCATCGTGAAGTTGCCTGGTAGTGATTTAAAATTACTTACTAGTAAATAATCCGCACATTAAGACACTCATTTAAAAAATAATCTCATAACCATTTAGTCTAAATTTACAGAATAATATAATATAATAATACAATATTGTAAATTATTGATTGTGAATCTGCTTATTGTACGCAAAGAACGCATTTCGATATCGATTAAATACCAACCATCTATGGAATATAAATAGGTCGTTTACGGTAAGATACGAAAAGGCAATTCAAGGTAATGTTATCTCGAAAGAAACTCGATTTCTAAATACTAAAAACAGTAGTACCTACAACACAGTTGCATGGTCGTGTAAACAGTCCTATAGTCCGGAGGAGGACCGCTCGCCCGGGCGTAACATTAACCCCGGACACTTGCGTCACAGATTGTTTTTAACGTCCTAAATGGAACACACCAACTTTGTTCCATCTATTCCTGTACCCAAAGTGGAAAATCTTAAAAGATAAGTTTACTTTTTAAATAAAAGTTTTGAGAGCGAGTTAGTTTTTTTTTTTATAAAAGAATATTTTAAATTAGGAATTAAATGAATCAAGATTAAATAAAATTACTCGGTTTTTAATGGAGACCCAAAATGCACTAATCAAATTATTTCTACCATGTGTATTGTTTAAATTAATACTAGAGATGAAACGGATAGTGGTTTGGCCAGATACCGGATATTCGGCAAGCTACCAGGCCGGAGCGCCGGATATCCGGCCCTTTATCGCGTTACACCACAAATTTCCTAGAACTAAACTAATTATATAACAAATATTTTTGACGTGCGATTTTAAAAATAAACACTGTCCATAACCTATTGTGGTATGATTTGCCTTGAACAAAATAATGAGATTTTTCAAATTTTACTTTCCGGTATCCGGCCGGATACTGAATAACTATCCGGTATCCGGCCAGATACTGAATTACTATCCGGTATCCGGCCGGATAGTGAAAACAAGGCCGGATAGGCCGGATACCGGATACTTGCCGGATAGTTACCGGATATCTGTTTCATCACTAATTAATACTCATCCGTATTCCTTAAATGTGTGGGAAGAGATGCACTACACTACAGTGACTGCATACCAAAATAATAGAGGCGAGCCTATTAACATTTGCACTCAATACAAGGGACATTTTGGGCCATAATCCATTACGTGGGTTGGTAAACTTCACAAGCTTTCATATAGGCGTGCAGATTTCCTCACAATGTGTTCCTGCACCGTTCACCAAGTGAAAATCATTATTGCAAATGGCACACATTAATGAACTTGTACCTGTTGCGTTGAAGGCGGCTGTTCTACAAACTACGCTATATTTTTAAACCGTTTGAATATAATATTATTTTAAACACTGATATAAATGCTGGACACCTATAACCCAATGTATCAAATTCACTGTCTGTTGCGCGTCACATTTGCATGTGAAAGCCATAATTTTGCGACACGGAAAATTTAATCTTTTCGCTAATTAAATGAGGACGCGGTCCGCTGACCTAATAAACTGGCTACAGAAATGTCGTGCGACCGTTTCTAATTATGCTTTTGTTGTTTTTCACAGGTACGTACCGGGGTTTTGGCGGCAATCAGTGAGTAAAATAAAATGCTACTTGGAGCAAAATGTATCGTACTCCATTTTTAAAATTTAATAAATACTCGTAGGTAAGAGCAACATAATTTTGGGAGAAAACTGGAATTTGGCTGAGTATCTAATTGAATGTTTTTATATTTTTTTTGGTTGAACATTAGAAAGCACCCTTTGGAGTTATGTTTATGTTTAAAGAAAGCTCGTACTTTTACACTCTTTTACTTGGACTTAATTATTCAGTTGTGTCATCAACTAGTTATTTAAATTAAAAGTTAGTCTGTGTAATCGGCAAAACTTATTTACAAAAAAATATTTTATTTTAATACTAATATTTCATTTATTTCATGTTAACAAAAACTTCCTTACTCTTAATTTTTCTAACAAGAAAAATATTTAAAATATAATATAAATCACATTTTAAGGAAGCAAAGTTTAGTAAAACTGCGAAATATACTAGGGAACCATTTTAGCGAGAAGCGCTAAGAGGCTTCCTACCATCTTCCCAAAGACATAAAGCTTGCACCAAGGACAGCTTGCACTCAGGACTTGACTTGAAACACCAATATACTGTTAACAGTTTATATACTTTGTAACAGGTGATAATATACCTTACTGCCTACGACAAAAGGCAGATTATGTCTCTGAAAAATGTTTATAACTGCAAAAATGTTGTTGACTAAATGTCAACCTAACAATGATTGTTTTGCGGGTTTGAAATACAATTTTCACCCTTACTGTAAGGACTTAAAGGTTTTATTCATTACCTTTGAATGTAATAAGTTGCCAGCTGTTATAGTTTACGGCATATTAAAATCCTAGTACCTAGTAGGTACTTATTTGTTCTATCTTAAGATCTGATGGCCAAGAAAAATTGCGTCGTCAACTTTTAATGCAAAGTAAAAATGGGTTTTATAATTTAAAATACAGTTCATAAAAGGCAATGGGAAGATTTTACTACATTTTAATACATGTTCCATACATGTAGAACCAAATAAGTAGGTACAGATTAAACACACAACACAGATTAAAACAGATTAAAATAAATATTTAAGGGGGCTCACATACAAGAAACGTGATTTTTTGCTCGTTTTTAGTTTGTAGGGTTCTAAATTTATATAAAGTGTGTTTTTATTTTTATCTTTTTCAAATTCTAAATTGACCATTGATACAGTACATGAATAATTTTTATAAATTGGGACTAAAATTTCGGTGTATATACAAATTAGAAGCTTTTAACTCAAACTGAAAACACACTCGTAACTTGAAAAGCGACTTTGACACCTTGGTTTTTTTTTATTGATAATGGTACGGAACCCTTCGTCCGCGAGTCCGACTCGCACTTGGCCGGTTTTTTATAAGTAATGCAATTTTTAGACATCAATTCAAGTATTGTTAAAAAACGCAGTAAAAGAACCCACTAAAAATTAATGAAACCTTTTGAACTTTATAAATTTTGCCAAAAAAAGTATTCTACTTTTATCTGAGGATCTGAAATCCCAGTAGTGTGAACTAAGTAAGATAGTTTAATCTTGTAAAGTAAGCACAATATTCTAGCTCTAACATAAAGAATATTCCACAACAAAAGCCAGCTGTCTATATATTGGATCCGCAATCGGACGGACCTAATCGCGGCTTTATTTCAGAGCCAGTCTAGGCTTTGTTCGGCCCGTTATCGGCATTCTTCTGTTTTCCTCTTGCAAGCCTCAGAAACAAAGCAAGGAACATTAGTAATGGGATCGCAGAGTCTCAAGGAGCTCTTGAACAACGTTCTTCGATAAAGCATTATGGTTGCTGGTTTGGCGTAAGGGATGAGCGATGAGGTGATTATTTCAGGGGACTCTTATTGGTTCGCTACAGACAAAATGGGCTTTACGACCACGTTTTATAGTATTGAATTAATATTAATTGACAATTTTTGATAGTAATCTTAGAAACATTGCAGCGGGTGGTAAAAGGACAAAGCGAAATTTCTTTCATATTATCGTTTTTTACGTATATTTTCTCGATCTGCATTAAATGGTTCGCTTTTCTTGAGATAAAAAGCTCATTATACTTATAATAATATACTATCTCACCTGTATTCCTGAAAGGGTTAGGTAGAAATATACTGCATTGTAACAACATGTCACTTAAAATCCTAACGTTATAAGCGACTGGCTCCCATTGCAAGGTTGATTCGTAGCATAGTCCACCACGCTTGCCCAGCGTGCTTTTGTGAACCTCACAAGTTTTCAATAGACGTGCAGGTTTCCTCATAATTCAATGTAAACACAGCAGTGGTACCCTCGTTGGTAGAACGCAAGCGGTGCAAGTTCAAATCCCGGGCTCGGATCTCTGAGATGATTTTCATGTAAGAATGTCATTATCAATAATGATTACCACTTGCTGATCGGTGAAGGAAAACATCGTGAGGGAACCTGCACGTATAAGGGAACTTGACTAGTTCTCGATAGATGTGTGAAGTCTGCCAACCCGTACTGGGTCAGCGTGGTGGACTATGGCCTGAATCCCCCTCACATTGCGGGGAGGCCCGTGCCCAGCAGTGGGACGTTAAAAGGGCTGTAGTAGTAGTAGTAGTAATATCCTCGGGCGATTTATTTCGATGACCACGATTGATGATTTATCACGGTACCTCTGTAGACATTGTACTTAAATGACTAGAATATGTTATCATGGTAACTATAATATAGCTTGATGCTCCTTGGCGTTGAAGGTTATGCCCAGTAGGTGAGAATGCAAGACCACTCAATTATCGTTCATGACCTGAGTTTGAAGGTTCAACAGTAATTCAACTTTTAAAATTACGCATTACTTATCAATCTCCAATTATGAATTTGCTGTGTAGTGGATAAGTGCAGATGATTTAAACATCATACATCATCACGCCTGTATTCCCCGAAGGGGTAGGCAGAGGTGCACCGTAGTGCGCCCACACTTCGCCGATGTATTTTTGGTCCCAATGTAATAGGGGGCGAGCCTATTGCCATTATACCGGGCACATTCTCCCTCAATACGAGGGAGATTTTTGGGCTATAGTTCACCACGTTGGCCCAGTGCGGGTTGGTGAACTTCACACGCCTTTCTATAGACGTGCAGGTTTCCTTAAGATGTTTTCCTTCACCGTTTCATAGCATGTGGTAATCTCGGATGAAAATGAGATTCGCACATAAACCCAGAGGTGCGAGCCGGGGTTTGAACCTGCACACTTTAATTTGCATGGCGTGCGTTCGACCACTCAGCTACCACTGCTTTCAGATTCTGTAAATGTTAAAGCTTGCGTTATTGACTGTTCGAAGCGTGAAAGATTAATGGATATGGAGTTTGTTTGCAGAATTGTAAACAAAGTCTATTTGATGTGTGTTGTAACTGGCTCTCAGTGTTAAGTGAAAAATAGTTTCATAATCATCTTGGAAAGAAATTTGAAATTTTGTGTCAAAGGATTTATTTATAAAAGCAGTGGTAGCCTCGCGGGTAAGAACGCCCGCCTTGAACGTAAGTGGTGCAAGTTCAAATCCCAGGCCCGCACCTCTGAGATAATTTTCATGTGCGAATGTCATTTTCAACAATGATTACCACTTGCTGAACGGTGAAGGAAAACATCGTGAGGAAACCTGGACGTCTATAGAAAGGCGTGTGAAGTTCACCAACCCGCACTGGGCCAGCGTGGTGGACTATGGCCCAAATCTCCCTCGTATTGAGGGGGAATGTGCCCGGTATAATGGCGATAGGCTCGCCCCCTATTACATTGGGACCAAAATACATCGGCGAAGTGTGGGCGCACTACAGTGCACCTCTGCCTACCCCTTCGGGGAATACAGGCGTGATGATGTATGATGTATTTTATATAACAGATTGTTTAGTTGTAATTATAATTATGAAGAAATCTATGTGTTGATATCAAAATCATTGAGATCTTTCTTAAGACTTATGTGATTTGTTACTGACATTATAAAACCCATTTTAAAAACGAGAGTCTGGAGCGTTTACTGCTGATAACTAGGACCCTGGTCCAGATGGGACGAGGTTGAAATTAAACTATTTTACGGATTTTATCGCGTTTATAGTAGTAGTACGGACTGGAAACCGTAAATAAACGCGATAAAATCCGTAAAATAGTTTAATTTCAATGTATAGTATTCGCGTAATTATAAGAAAACAATATGGGAAGAGGTTTTTTAACGTTTTTAAATTTATTTCTTTTATTATTTTTAAATATAATTTACAAGAAATAAAGTAAAATAAACTAACATACACGATCCTAGCGACGCGACTAGAAAATAAATATACCTATAATTCAAAACTAATAAATGCTTAGCTTACTAACGTACCAGTATTTGAAATAGGGATATAAAATAGCAATACACTTAGGTCTAATATTAAACTCTTCCAATTCCTTAGTTTAGATTGTATTGGCAGAGGTTCTACTTCTTTGTAAAATGGAGGACGGTTTGATTTTCAATCCTATTTTTTCATGTATTCGGTGATATTTTTAAAGTTGGATACCATATGTGAAAGGATCGTTTGTAGATTGGGTTATTATACTAATTATTCTTGATATCTGCAGTTTTCATTTTGTATATTATAAAAACATTTATATTCTTAAGCAAATCTAGCTAATAATTATAGTACCGTCTATATTAGGTAGATTATTATAAAAAAATCTTGTCTTGCTTGCATCTAAATACCGTATTCGCTTATATCAGACACAAGTAATGTTCTCCCCTTAAGTTATCGGTCGTACTTACAAAGATCTCCCAAGAGTGTCCGTACCAATGATTAAAATTGTTCTCCGCTTGTTAAACTTTAATATTTTTCCACAGATTACTTGCAGGCGGTAGGAAAAAGTAATAAATTTTAATTAAAAAAGCAAATACATGCTTGTATTCCCCAAAGAGGTAGGTGGTAGTGCACTGCATTCACACTTCACCGATGTATTTTGATTCTAAGGCAGCTTATTGCCATTATATCGGGCACATTCCGCCTCAATGCGAGGGAGTTTACGGTCATAGTCCATCACGCTGGCTCAGTGTGGGTTGGTGAACTTCACAATCCCTTCTATAGACTTACAGGCTTCCTCACGATTTTTTCTTCCAGTGGTAATGATTATTATACATGACAAAAAGCATACAATTTTAATTATGTTTAAATGTTGAATTTCGTGCAGGAAATTTGAAATGAAATTTTTGTTTTCACCTCTAAAATGATAACGTTAACAGTCACTTGTTATTTTACTATATAACTGTTATTATATGTAGGTCCAGACGGTCGAATTTTGTTATGATAACGCTAACAAGGGAATCGTTATCGTTATAACCGTAATAACAGAGATCCTGTTATATTGTTATTATTGCAATAATGTAACAGTTGTTGCGAATTACTAGACGGGAGAGCATGTAAAGCAGGTGCAAATGGTGGGACTTAAGTATTATTGTACGTGTATTATGTTTTAGATCGTCGTTTATTCTTCTCATTCTGCATTTACATCACGCCTGTATACCTCGAAGGTGTAGGCAGAGGTGCACTGCAGTGCGAACACTTCGCCGATGTATGTTGGTCCCAATGTAATAGGGGGCGAGCCTATTGCCATTATACCGGGCACATTCCCCCTCAATACGAGGGAGATTCGGGCCATAGTCCACCACGCTGGCCCATTGCGGGTTGGTGAACTTCACACGCCTTTCTATAGATGTGCAGTCTACCTCACGATGTTTTCCTTCACCGTTCAGCAAGTGGTAATCATTGTTGAAAATGACATTCGCACATGAAAATTATCTCAGAGGCCCGGGATTTGAACTTGCACCCCTTACGTTCTTGCCCTTGGCTACCACTGCCTTCTGCATTTATAATGTTTTTGCTAATGGGAGTAGGCCCATTATACATTCCCACTCTGTTCCATGACTAAAAAGCCTTCAAGTGACATTCTGGCTAATTTGAGTTATATGTAGAAACAGACATCCGACCGCCGGCGGATCCTATAATGGTTCCTTCATTCCTTTCGAGGTACGGAACGTTACAAACAGGAATTGCCTGTTTTTGCGTTACCAAAATAGTCTAAAAGGCGGTATCAACGGCCAGTGAATTAATTAAACTGTGTGACATGCTTGTCAACGCGGCGGGGACACGAGTCGTGTCGTGTCTATGCAGGACTCGTGTGATAAATCAATCAAGCGGGTCGCTTCATTGGGCGGCCGTGTTCCGGTATTTTAATACTGTGTTGACCTTTTATCTTGATTGGTATCTGTTGCGCCTGGGCCTAAAATCGTTATATGTATTATGGCTGCGTTTTGTAAGACGTGTAATATCGTATTTTATCAGTCGTAGTCAGGACTATGACTAGTCTAAAACACGCACACTGGTGCGTCAAAGGTCGCGCGTCAAAATGTTTGCCAAAACGAAAATGGACTCTTTGTCGATATACAGAAAGATTGAATATCTGAACAAGTCACGCGTTCTCGCCCCAAAATTCGCTCGCAGTGTCAATGACATTTCTTTTATGAATGAGCTTTTTCCATGAGTCAGAAAAAAGTTTTAAGATACATATAGTATACAATACACATATATGAATTGACTATTACTTTCACAAAGTAATATTCCAGACAGACGATGTAAGTAAGTAGGTGCAACGTTCAATTTTATGGTTTGTTTGGTAAAAATGCGTCGTAGATCATTGCCCCTACTATAAGTTTTCGATGTCGTTCCCGCGCGGCCCGAAGTCACGCGATGTCGAGTCTCGAGTACCGCAAAAAGTGACAGTGCACTGACAGCTCGCGTTTGTTTTATGCAACTTCGGGAATAAACTTTAATGTTTTTGCTTCGCTAATGTGTTTTCGTTGGAAACGCGGTGGAATTTTAAATGGGCGTTGGAATTCTTTTGTTATAGACATATTTTTTAAATTTGTTATCTACAATTTTACCAAAGAATTCGGATATCAACGTAGAAAAAGCGTGGCATACACCTATCAAATTTTCAAGGCGATAACTATAGTACTTAATAGACTTTATACTATCAAATTGCTAGAAAACTGTTTATAGAAGGTCGTAAAGGCTATGTTCATCTGAGAATTTGAATTTATTGTGGCGCGAGAAAGTATAATTAGTAACAAAGGCTGATAAATTAATATCTATACTAAAAAAAATATCTATACCCGAATCAAAGACAATTTTGTTTATTTTGTCTAAGAGATAAAGATTTTGTTTTTCACGGTAGGGGTCAAACATTTTTTTCTCAACTGGACTTTATTTATGCACCATTTCCGCGGAGGGGACTTTGACAAATGCCCGCAATTTTTGTTTCCACCGACTTCCTACCTTCACGTGGCCGTAGACACAAAAGTAACTATCCGTAATTGCTTATCTATTTATATTTTTCTTTTTGCGCAAAAAAACATGTTTCTTTTTGCAAAAAAATCTTTAACCCAAAACATGGTTATTTGATCACCTTGTAATTCTTGTCATTAACAGGGACTGGCACTAGGGGTGGTAAACACGGACACCAGTGGTACCCGACATAAGTGACTGCTGACGCAGGTGGTTGCTGACATAGGTGGCGGATGACACAACTTTGGCTGCCACGGGTGGTGGCTAACACATGTGGTGGCTGAAATAAGTGAAAATGCATACTCAAATGACGACTGACGCAAGGGCTAACATCTGATAGCTAATTGGCGACATCTGACATTTTACTAGATTTATTTTGGCTCGTCTGGTTAGCCTCATTTCGGAGAGGACAGAGCTATAGCAATAATAATCTGATACTGCCATATGCGCATAAATCTCCTTTTGTTTGTAAGAAGGGGCATTAATGTAAAGCTCATTAAGTTTATTCTAAAGAAAAATTACATTTGCAGTTTTCCTTTGACTCTCAAACAAATTGAGCCCGTCCTGTGTAATGTCATAAGTCAATATAGCCTTTACCAATACCTGTATGTCAGTAATGTTTTAATTATTACTTAAATAGTTTTTGACAGTTAACTCATTACAAAATCTATAAAATTATTACAATTACTATTACTAGTACACTACAGATTACACTTTAAATCATATCAAATCATTTTTTTTTATTCGTGTAGGCCAAAAAGCACTTACAAATAGTCAGATTCTACCACCGGTTCGTAATGCTGCTTCCACTGAGAAGAGCCGGTAAGAAACACAATGGTTACTATTTTCAAAATGATAATTGCGAGTAATACATTCTCAGGAGCAGCAATACCATGAGAGCAGACAGCACCTTTGCCACAATACTAGAGAAGTATTATACTCACGGCAGTCTAATATTAAATACAAACATAGTCTTTACGCTTAGGAAGCTAGTACAGTAAGGTGCGTCTACTCCCATTTACAATGAAGGGATTATTCTAAACCACAGATGGTTATAGAAATAATTGCTTTGGTATGATGCCTTCAACGCAGTATGGGAGAGTAGATGATAAGTCATTAAGAGGAAAATGGAGAATGGTCCTCGCAAGTAGCACCCGTACACGAGCATGACTTGAGGAGCAGTGCTTACTTACAGTTACTATTAAAACAATACTTTAAGAGGTGGTGATAAGGCCACTGGGTCCCAAGTCCCCTAACACTATCGTTGTGAGTTCCTATGACTTAATTTTTCAAGGCCTAAAACATATTTTATCAAAGGTAATATGACTAGTCCAATGACTTCAAGGTGACAATTTCTAATTTCTACACTAACCAGTGCATTATAATATTGTATATTTTAGCTTTCATAGATAAAAAAAAATGTTTTCATGCCTTGAAAATAGTAGCAACAGTGTTAGTGGACTTGGGGCCCATGTGTATGTAGTCCAACACATGTGGCTGTGTGTAGCAAAGGGAAGATGTCCGGAGGTTAAAAATAGGTCGTAATAAACTGTTGATAACAGTAGAACAATCGTAAAGTCAACGCTTTACTTTAATTAAAACTTGAGATTCATTGTTGGTATAATTTCATGGCGGGCCGCCACGCCTTAGTCGGTGCCGCGTCCTGAACTTTAAAATTAATAATATATACATTTTAACTGCTGGCTATCAGACGTGGCATTTAGGTAACTTATTAATTATTAACTTAAATAGGAGATTAATAATCTTTACCTGAGTAATTAAAATATAGCAACAAGTATTAGTGTAAAACTACAACTAATTATTTTTGTTTTTTTTAGGGTTCCGTACCCAAAGGGTAAAACGGGAACCCTATTACTGAGACTTCACTGTCCGTCCGTCCGTCCGTCTGTCACCAGGCTGTATCTCATGAACCGTGATAGCTAGAGAGTTGAAATTTTCACAGATGATGTATTTCGGTTGCCGCTATAACAACAAATACTAAAATTCAGAATAAAATAAATATTTAAGGGGGCTCCCATACAACAAACGTGATTTTTTGCCGTTTTTATAGATAATGGTACGGAACCGTTTTGTGCGCGAGTCCGACTCGAGTAAGAATCTGACTATTTGTACGTGCTTTTTGGCATACACGAATTTAAAAAAATGATTTGATATGATTTAAAGTGTAATCTGTAGTGTACTAGTAATAGTAATTGTAATAATTTTATAGATTTTGTAATGAGTTAACTGTCAAAAACTATTTAAGTAATAATTAAAACATTACTGACATACAGGTATTGGTAAAGGCTATATTGACTTATGACATTACACAGGACGGGCTCAATTAGTTTGAGAGTCAAAGGAAAACTACAAATGTAATTTTATTACTGAGACTTCACTGTCCGTCCGTCCGTCCGTCTGTCACCAGGCTGTATCTCATGAACCGTGATAGCTAGAGAGTTGAAATTTTCACAGATGATGTATTTCGGTTGCCGCTATAACAACAAATACTAAAATTCAGAATAAAATAAATATTTAAGGGGGCTCCCATACAACAAACGTGATTTTTTGCCGTTTTTATAGATAATGGTACGGAACCGTTTTGTGCGCGAGTCCGACTCGCACTTGGCCGGTTTTTTCTATTGATCCAATAATCATCATTATTTATATATATGTCCGTTTCTTCGATTCATCTCGCTTTCCATCATACTGACATCCACTCCAATCTCATTTATTAACCGACTTCATAACACTCTTATGGAATCCCTCCATCTTATCTTGGGAATTCTCTTTCTGTGACAAGTATTATTAGTAAGTCATTCCCTAAGCATTACATATATTGGCTACCGTATATAGACTACACCAGATGATACATTATATCGAGGGTTGAAAAGATCTTCTTGACTTTTGTTATTACAAGCTCTATATTAACTTGCAATGTATGTCCGAATGGAATCTTGCAACTGAATTTTAAATCAGTTATCTTTAACCGATTGAGCTGAAATTTGGTATACACGCTTATTTTGGATGACAATGCATGCTTAGCTATGTGACGTCATTCTAATTCCAATATGGCGGATCATCCAAGATGGCGGAATAGTTATTTTTTCTGCACTACCACAGTATGGGTATCAAAATGAAAGGGCTTGCTGAGGAGAACACAAAAACGAAGGGCAATTAAATAAAAGCTTGTTTTAAAAAAGTTTTTTTTACCATTAATTAACTTTACAGGAGAGCATACTCATTCGATGCAGGCAAATTCGCTGATTCTAAATATGTATATAAGTCAATATCCCCCAAAGTGACGCTTAAGTTAAAAACCCTTTCACCCCTCGATGTATACAGAAATAATTAATTAGTGAAGATTCATCCGCCATCTTTATCACTGTCATCACCCATTTTTATTCTAAACGTGTATTTATTTAATTTGCCCTTGCTATTAATTACGTGACACTGGCTGAAATACCCGCTAAACGCAGGTGGAGCCATTCCTCATCTGATTCCATTAAATATCATCATTTCGTAAAAAAAAAGAAAAGAAAAAAGATATACAGGATTCACACATTTTGTTTACGATATGGTACAGCACCTTGTACACCTTAGTACAGCTTGTCGGGACATGTTTCATTATTTTAACTCCGTTTCCCTCGTTATGATATAATTTCTCGCGCAATTAATCTCAAGTTTTAATTAAAGGGTTCAGAAGTGTCGTCGGCCTTCGCTTCTTCGTGCCGCCGACAATCTGATTGTATTGTTTTTTGGACAATTTATTTCTTGCAAGTTTAGGTAGATAACTTTCATTTTTGGAGACATAGTTAAGTACATTGATATTCAAAAGTACACATACCTCTAAATGTGTCAGAAAAAAATTGACCGAAATGAAGTGAATTGATCCCTTTTTTATATTGGGTTTTACGGCTTTGGGTACTAGCCCTTTGAAACCTGTAGTTAATTTGTTTGTTAGTTTTTTAGGGTTCCGTACCCAAAGGGTAAAACGGGAACCCTATTACTAAGACTTCGCTGTCCGTCCGTCCGTCTGTCACCAGGCTGTATCTCATGAACCGTGATAGTTAGAGAGTTGAAATTTTCACAGATGATGTATTTCTGTTGCCGCTATAACAACAAATACTAAAAGACAGAATAAAATAAATATTTAAGGGGGCTCCCATACAACAAACGTGATTTTTTTGCCGTTTTTATAGTTAATGGTACGGAACCCTTCGTGCGCGAGTCCGACTCGCACTTGGCCGGTTTTTTTTAATTGATCCCATCTATAAGTTTTATACGCCATGTGATTGTTTATCAGACGTACGTAAACGTCAATCACACATGAACTTTGACATATGAAATATCAAATGTTAGGAAAAGCTCCCGCTGTGATATAATAACTCTTTGGATACGTACTTACTTCCCTTTTCGTACATACCTACTTTTTACTAAAATATTTTATTTGAGTCTTGTTGCACTATCATCGAGAAGATGTTACTTATATAAATACTAACTGTCTGTTATTCATTGTGTATCCATGTTTTTGTTAATACCAAAACGAACTTTATTACTTCATAGAAGTAGCATATTTTTCAACGTCATGTCATCAATGATGTAAGCGAATTTTAATGCTTGTTTGCTTGACTTTTTACACAGAAATTCGATCTTTATTTATGTTGATACAGGATACAATTTAGAAACAAAAGTCAGCAGGGCGTAACACATTAGATCATTCTATATTTAAAAAAAATACTTATTTTTTTTAATACCAAAATTTACGAGAGGCCAGTAATAAATTTAATAGGGATGTAACGCAACCGCAGGTCACGGGTCACCTAGAAAACAGTAAAAGAAAAATATAACCAATACATTGTACAAAACTAATAAAAAGATTACATTGTAGAGTATCCACAAAAATATTACGATGACAATAAATCATAAACAAGGAGTTCCACGATTCCAACGATCGGGAGTTATTGCTTTTTAATTTGAAACAGACGGAAAGTGAAATGCGCTAAGACGTGTCCCCCTAATTGGATTGGCCACGATTACGAATGTTATTTTGATATTTTACGAGTGGCCATTATTTTTTTGGCACCAACTGTAACAGAGACAACGATGTGACATTAATTATTATTTCAACTGTATTGTGAATAAAACGCGTTTAATTTTTTTTTTTAAAACTTAATAGTCTTTGAAAATGTTAAATGACATTTTGCGTTATAAGCAGCAGGGTGTTTACGTAATTAAATTGCAAACAGTTTTCAGTCGTCTTCTGTCAAAAAGTTTGATTTCTAATAAAAATTTATAGCAATACTCTTATTGCTATCAATTTTTATTCAATAAATTAGCTAGACTATTACCCCCTGTACGTAACAGTCTAGCTAATTGATCAAATGTTCATCTAAATTAATAATAAACTACCAATATAGAGGATTCATCCGCCATCTTTATCACTGTCATCATGCATTTTTATTTATAATGTGTATTTATTGAATTTGACCTTCCTATTAATTACTCGACATTGCCATAAATACCGCTAATCGCAGGTGCAGGCATTCATCTTTTTATTCAATTAAAATATCATAATTTCACTCATTTCGTAAAAGAAGAAGAAGAAGAACTACCAATGTAAATTTATTGATCAAACTCAAAAATATTTAATATAATTTTCACAGTAATTCCAATTAACTCGTGCGTAAATTAACCTCAAATTAATCCAATTATGAAACACACATATGACGACTTAAACAAAAAGCTGTAACTATGCCGTTAAGACTTTTTGTACAAACTGGTAGCCGCGTCCCATGTCAAACCGCCATTGTGCTGTGGCGTGCTTTCACAAAAACGTACCTACTTTGTTTGTGCTTCCGCCTTAAACTACCTCATTGGCGCAACTTTGCCTTCATTACTCGGTGTTTATTTCACATGCTATATAATCTTCTTGTTAACTTGTATTTCATTAGTTTTCTTTTTAACTTTTAAGTTTAGTTAAAAATGTTACAGCTATTGACCTAATTGAGAGGATACGGAAAAAAGGTTTGAAGGTCCGACTGTTGCTAACATAATTACTATATTAATATTTACATATATGACAAGGTTGTGGAAGAATCTGTATCGCATACCATTGCATACGAATTCCGTGGTAACTTTAAGACTTTCGCTAGTTTCCAATAAAAATTGATGTAAAAGAAACAAAGAAGTTAGTAGATAGCTAGCTACTGTTAATTATGTTATCGGTAAATAACACTAGGCACTTAATAAAAAGAATTAAAAAAAACTGTTCTATTTTCTAATTTTATGTACCTATTCTTTATTTTAAAAAAGGAATGAACAAAGCTCGAAATTTAAATAAATTTGGAATTTGATTTAAAAATTCTAAAACAATAACACGAACGCGCAATATTAATGCAGGCGCTGGCTGTTGGCTGCGGATTCTGAACGGATGGCTGCAGGGAGGGTATGGCCACTTTAAAATTTATCGAGTTTTCGTGTTTTGTGCCCCAACGGTCGCGCCCCCTATCGGTGTCACACTCTCATACACTAGCGAGGCAAGTGTCACATTGAGAGAATATAAGAATAGATAAAAAAAAACAAAACTTTTTTTTTAAATTCACTATAGCACCATCCTACCAATTTATTGAGATTATATTATATTTAACAGTTTTATCTATCGTTATACATTGCTACGTGCGACAAACGATAAACCCTGTGCGGTTAACACGCATGTCAAGACAAGACCTATATCGCGGATACGCTCACCCGCTCTCCCTCTTATTTCATACGAGAGAAAGAGAGAAAAATTATCACAATTACAATATTGTGTGACTATGTCACAACTTATGCTTATGCTACAACTGCAGTTTATTGTATATAGACAACGGCTGACCTAAGTTTTATAGCACTCAAATATATCTGTCTTGCTCACACATTATGACCATGAGCAGTACGCCAATACACATAGTTTACTTTAGGTTACGGAGTATCTATTTGTAGTGTTTGTAGCTTTAGAAGTGGCGTCTTTTACGACAATAATCTTTTTTTGGGGTTGCCATAAGAAGAATCTTAAAGCAAGTATCGGCCCCGTGCTTTAAGTGTGACTCTACATTTACAGTATTGCTGCAGGGCTAATTGAAGCGGATGTCTGAAAAAAAAAATTAGGCACCCATTTGATGGGACTCAAAAGGGATGCTCGTGTTATACCTATTTGTACGTGATTCTTCTTTTAAAAATTATAAATCTATATGAATAAATAAATTTCGTGTGTCTGTTTGTTTTATCAAAATAACACCTTTTTACCAAATACATTATGAAAGTATATACGATACCTATAACTAAAATGCAATTTATTACTACTGATCTTCCAAACAGCTGCACCTCTTTGATGGGACTTTTACTGACAGATAGCTGATGTTACAAGAAGTAACGTTGGGTACTTTCATTTTAGAAAAAAATATTTTTAACAAAAAACAAAAACCGACTTCAAAAACCTAGGTGCACTAAAAAGCTACAAATAACCTTACAATTCATTACATTTGGAGTAGGTGCCAATCAACGTCGGACAAGGCAAATACACACATGAATTGGCACCGACTCCAAATGTAATGAATTGTAAGGTTATTTGTAGCTTTTTAGTGCACCTAGGTTTTTGAAGTCGGTTTTTGTTTTTTGTTAAAAATAATTTTTTTTTCACGATTTTTAGTGTCAATAATCGTTGAAAATTTTCAAATATTATCACCTTATAACAGCCCTAAAAAAGTAAAAATTTACAGCCAAAAAAAAAATCACCCCCCCTCACCCCCCTTTTCCACCCCTTTGGGGGTGGGTTTCGATCTTTGTTAACAATCCGTATTAAACAAAAAAAGATTTTTCGAAATCGGTTCACTAACGCCGGAGATATGCTGTAGTCCGGATTGGACCCCCATTTCACCCCCTACATATTTTTTCTTTCAAAATTCCTGAAAGACATGTTTTTTTATTTTGTATGTTAAATATATATACAAAGTTTCAAGTCGTTCAAAAAATATTTTTGAAATTATGTGACCTTCAACCCCCCATTTCACCCCCAAGGGGTTAGATTTCTGATAATATTATGGAAATGGGACCAACCTTGAAAAATTCCCTAGCAAACCTCAAAAAAAAATTCGAAATCGGTCGACAGACGCCGGAGATATGCGGTAACATACATAAAAAAAAAAAAAATAAAAAAAAAAAAACATACGGGTCGAATTGAGAACCTCCTCCTTTTTGAAGTCGGTTAAAAAAGCATTAGCATTATACGGAAAGAACATAAATCCCATTTATTCCGAGTGATCTCCCAAACAGCTGTGCCTATTTTGACGAGACTTTCACTAGCATATAGCTGATGTTGATACAAGAAGTAACCTAGGCTACTTTAATTTCGAAACAAAATAGGGTAGTTTAAATCCGCGCGTATGAAGTCGCGAGTACAGCTAGTAGAACATATAAAACAAATACGAATCTAGATTAAAATAAAGAACATACGAGTCGAATAAGAACATTCTTATTCTGAACTCGTAAATAGTACAATCTTTTTTTTAAAGTTAGTAGCAGTTGTCAAAATAGCAATGTGTTCTAAATTAAAAAAAGATATAAAAAAAGAACTGAAATGCGTGAACACGCTCGGCGTCTCTATAATATTTAAAAAAAAAACCATGCAATGCCGACACACACATACCTGTGAAACATACGCACCCTGGTTTCACCCATACAACGTTAATGAGCGGTGAGCTATCACCCAGTTGGTAAAAAGCGCGGGGTCGGCAATGCGGACAAATAAAGATTTAAACCCCTGTCACACTGTGGCGACAAGACGCCCGCGTCAAAAAAAATGTCAATACCAAAACGCAACGGTGAAGGAAAACATCGTGAAGTGTGGGCGCACTACACAGCGCACCTGTGCCTACCCCTTCGGGGAATACAAGCGTGATGATGTATTTATTTATTTCTTTATCTAAGTGTCAATACAGTTCCTTTTAGTATTAGAAACAATTTTGACGTGTCTTGACGCCTCAGTATGCCCAGGGTTTTATACAGGACAATGACTGTTAATTGCGGCAGCTGGGGCAGGTGTACCAACTGGTGGTGGACGATGGGTAAAAAGATGATCCCAAAATTTACAAAATGAACTTGGAACCTATTTATGAACTATATACCAAAACACTGGCTGATACTGATAAAGTGTTTAGAATAAAAACTTTTTGGTTTTGACACTTGTCACTTTGAAGTCTTTGTTTTTTTTAAATCAAAATATCTTTCTATCAATGATATTCTACTAGCCTAGACACTCGTCGTTCCTAAAAACTGCCAAGTAATCATTGGACCAAAAATGAACTCATTGATACCACTTTCGCTAAATCTGTGTCGTCTACACGTACGCTAGATTGGTTATAGACTAAACGTCGATGGAATCAATGAGAAAATTTTCGGTCGAGATTTTTTGAATCTCTGTAGTCTTTATGTCACATACAGGTATTTATTCTTGCGTCGCGGTGCATGCCAAAGCGATCCCGTGGCGTCCCGATATAAGCGGAAGATGGTACACCGTCGGTTTTTAGTGGGTATACGGCCTTCTGCCGGGACTCCCACATAACCCTGCTACTCCGCCCGATGTGGCAGGGTATCCATAAAGGATTTAGCGACGTAAAAAAAGGTATTTATTCTTTCTAATATCCTTAGCATTTGGATAATATATATTTAAATACTGAATGACTCAGCGATTAAACAATATCGATTGGCTATAGAAGGTGTCTACATTAGCAAGCAAATCACGACGCGGCGGACCGGACTCCTGCCGGCCAGCCTCGTTAGTACACTGCAAACAAATTTGATTACCTAACGAGACACAGTTAGACGTGTCCTAACATTTGTGCAAAGACTTACTCAATACCCAAACGAATTCCAACCCTCAAGGGAGGATATGAAGTTGATATTCCTTAGCTAGTTCGGTGATGTGATGAATGTGGTGCAAAGGAATTTTGAACCTTTGTGTTGGTAAGATGCAGTTGGTTTTCGATTGAGCGTAACAAATGTGGATAGGACAGATGATAGTTTGCAATAGTTGACAGTTTTTAAGGTTTAGGTAAGACTATATTCGCTTGACATTAAGCATTTTAAGAAACTTTATAGTCTGATCATATTTGCTGAAGAATCGATATTATAAGTACGAGTTATTAAGTGTAAATGGATGCGATCATACAAACAAACATGTCCATTCCCATTAGATGCCAAAGCACAAACTATGTAGTAGGTACCGAGAATTGTAATTGCTTATTCCAGTTTATTACTGTTGTTTAAAAAAAAATATTAAAACAAAGACATCATTTTGAATTCAGAACTCCAGTATATTTTTTTATTGCCCAAACAATGCATATGCAACGCCAATGTTCGTGAACGCATCCGCTCCACACACGGAAATAGAGACAAATTAACGGGCAGAAAAAATAAAAGAAATGCCCCAATGTCAATGACACAATGACAGCTATTGTCGACCACTTGTGCCTCATTAGGAAGAAAAAAAAATACAATTAAACTGCCTCCACCTCGACAAACTTATAATGCGCTTCCTCATATACATGTCCAACTTTATTTTAATTACATTAAGAGTTATATTTCGTTGGTAATCTGTTGGGAATCTGCAAATTGGTTTTGTTTTTCTTGTTCGTCGTACATACGTCCCTGTTGAGGTACTAGCCGTTCCTTTATGAGCATTGTGAACTTTATTCCGCTAGTGAATGGCATTGTTTTAAATCACCTACGGCCCAAAGGACCCCGATTCCATTGTACTGTCGAGTATAATACGATGAACGCTTTGATATGTGTTTAAGGGTTAAACGGTAGTATTCTGCGGAGTGATTACGAAATTCTATTGCAAATTTATTTCCAACAGGTTATTGTATCACAGATGGGAGATTTTCCTAACGTTTGAAAGTCCAACTTGCTTTATGACTTTGAAGTCTAAGTACTGCAGTTTATCTTTACCTTCTATACTGCTGATGTTAAAATTATAAATTTTATGGAAAACCTAACACATGAAAATTCATAAAAAAGTCGAAAACAATTTTTTTTTAAATAGCAGGGGTTACTCCTATTATAAGTTCCATTATTTTTGAAATAACTTGAAAATCGATTAGCGTTAACATCGATTTAATTTATCTCGATATTGTATCGAGTGGCTGACGACTTGAACAACATGTTAATCGAGTCATTCCTTGATCTTACAAACCATCTGATCGCTGCGCCGCAATTTACTTGGTCTGGTTACCGTCGATTCGTGTCCCGATAACGAACCAGAGATTGATTGCGGTATTCGGCCTTTCACTTAACTTTATGTCGAATTAATCTTGAGTCGTTAGAAATCTTATGACAAGTTACGAAATGATAAAAACATTAGGTACCTACTATCTATCTCATTTTTGTACGTGTGACATACCACACTCAAAGTCAAAGTCAAATCATTTATTCTGTATAGGCCTATGGGAGCACTTACAAATTGTCAAGTTTACATTTTTTTTGTTATATTCTACTATGCTACCACCGGATCGGAACGCGACCTCAACTGAGAAGATCCGGCAAAAAACTCAGTGGGCTGATCATTTTTTAAATCGCCAAAACTTATTACAAATACATAGGTACATATAGCTCCAGTGTGTTGCCTTAGAGCTGCTTTTAATAATAAAGATAAGATAATAATACGTTAGTAAGGCAACACACGCTACACTTTGACATGACGGGCAATATTTTTATTTTTGATTTGAACCTGAGCTGTACAATCCCAAGGTGATTTATCTTCCAAATAATCCGAGATTATGTAATAGCCCTTTTGATACAATTTACATTTTATTGCAGTTTTAAATTTATTAATGGGCAAATCTCTGATTTCTTTTGGAAGATTGGTTTCACTGAACGGCTGGACCGATTTGAATGTTTTTTTTTGTATGCGTTTGGGTGGCGCCCTGGATGGTTTAGATTCACAATTTGACTCGGTAGGTGGCGCTGCTTTCGTATGTCACTAATTCTAAGGCGGTACGAAGTTCACCCGGTCAGCTAGTATTAAATAAATATCGCCAGACAGTGTTGTCTATATATTTGTAAATCGTATGATCCCAAACTAAGTAAAGCTTGTACTATGGGTACCATACAATGGACAGGGGCGCACCCAGTTACATGCAGACCAGGTCAAATTCCGAAAAGGCCATTTCTAAAACACTAGCGGGAATCGAACCGGCAACCACCTAGAGCAATGTATCGAGCGGCCTACGCTAAGATCACTACACTCAGACATTGAATATAAGAATCAATTGTTATTGCGTTAGTTTCGCCAAAACGCCAAAACTGCTTGACCGTGGAACTAAGTTGTAGGTGATACGAAGTTTATCATATCATCCAGTAACACACAATACTAAACAAAATACATATCTTTAATTTAATGACAATCTTAGTCCAACTGAAAACAAATTTAAAACGTCGGATTAATTGCCGAACAATAATTGAATCAATACCCATTGTTAGTTCATTATAAATTGATGGGTTAGAAAAAATGATATGAGGACATCGTCAGTTTTCCCAAGTATGTACTCTATGTTGTTTTCTTATATTTATGCGAATACTATACATTGCAATAAAACTATTTTACAGATGTACCACCAACTTGGGATCCAGTAATTAATATGATTGAATCCAAAACCAAGCATACCATTACAACACCTCAAGACACTGTGAGCACTTTCTGCGTGGATCGGACCGCAAACAACAAATAAATATGAGGGTACCCAGTTACTAACTATGACATCAGGACGTCTAACACCTCAGTCCCCCCGCGACCATGGTTGTTGTAAAGCAGCCGAAACGTCGGGAAAATAAAATAGTAAATAAACGCGATAAAATCCGTAAAATATGTACTCTATGAATAGTTTTCTGTAATATTTACACTTTTGTTTGAGAAATTTCATTTCAATTTACTACTGAATATAGAACTATATAATTCCATCAGTAGTGGTACATTTACTCCAAATACGCGCTTAACGAGGCATCCTCTCCGAAAATACAAGTAGCCTATTACTAGGATTTATGGGCAGCAGAGAGTGATTCTTTAAATTCAAGGAAAAACCTTTTTTCAGGGCAACGCAGTGTATTTATGAACGTTTTCTGGGGAGCGTGTGAGTTTAGTGTGATTTAGTTTACACTAGTTGTTTGGTAGTTGAAGAATTAGGCAAGACAACTTATTTACTTAGCAAATTATAATACTAAAATTTAATCAGGGGGTTTCCTAAAATACTATATTATGGTAATTTTCCACAATTTTTCTTAGCCACTGAGGTAAACGTTAATTTTGATTTGATAAACCATTACGTCTGTATTACCCGAAGCGATGGGCAATGGTGCACTTCAGTGTACCCACACTTGGCCGATGTATTTTGATCCCAATGTAGAGGGCGAGGGTGTTTCCCAGTATAACGGGCATCCTCTCCCTGCCCAGTATACTTCAAATAGCTTCGCTATGGGGAATGTACCCCATCAATTCGAGGGAGATTTGGGGCATGGTTCACCACGCTGGCCCACTGCGGGTTGGTGAACTTCACACGTCTTATAGAAGAGCAGGTTTGCTAACGATATTTGGCTTTGCCATTCAGTAAGTGGTAATGAGATTTTAAACTAAGTTGGTGCGAGTCCGGAGTTTAAACCTGCGCCCCTTGTGTTTAAGGCGGGTGTTTTGTCAATTAGGATTTTGATTCTAACGGTCCGAAAAAAATATTAGGTGTTTTATGATGTGTAGCCTAAGAAAGTCACTATCTAACTACAACTACCTATAGTAACTTGTAGTATTATAATTAATTATAAACTTCATAAATATTTTACATATAAAATAATCATAGAACCCCCGTTACTCAAGGAACTCCTTCACTTTTGTTGCGTGAGACAAAGGGGGCCCGATCCAAATTAATTTGACCTAATAAACAATCGTCACCCATCCCCTTTGGAGCCTGGCGTTGCGTGCAAAAGGATTATGCGATACCGGTTAAGTTACATTTCAAATTTCTTATAAATTTGATTATCTTTTAGTATCAACCATAGACAGATTATATCTTTAATATAATCTAACCCGCAAAGATGTAAAAGGTTGTATAGTGGCGTAAAATAAAACTTTTGTACTAAAAAAAAACAGACTTCAAAAATCTAGGTGCACTTTATAGCTAGAAATAACCACATAATTGATTACATTTGGAATGGGTTCCAATCTTGCCTTAACGTCCCACTACGTCAGGACTAGACAGCTCCTTAATGCCTACTCCAAATGTAATGAATTATGAGGTAATTTCTACCTTTTACTGTACTTAGGTTTAGGAAGTCGGTTTTGGCTATATTTTTCAATAATTTTAATCCAACATTTTTGGGTAAATAACGTATTAAAATCGTTGAAAAAATGCAAGTGTTAGTCATTACAGTCCTAAAAAAGTAAATATTCAAAGCAAAAAAATCATCCTCGGGGCTTCGTAAACGTCATCAAAAAAATTGTAAAACTGGCCAAGTGCGAGTCGGACTAGCGCACGGAGGGTTCCGTACCATTATCTATAAAAACCACTATTATCGTACCATTATCGGCAAAAAAATCACGTCTCTTGTATTGGAGCCCCCTTTAATATTCATTGTATTTAGATTTTTAGTATTTGTTGTTATAGCGGCAACAGAAATACATCATCTGTGAAAATTTCGACTTTCTAGCTATCACAGTTCATGAGATACATCTTGGTGATAGACAGACGGACGGACGGACGGACAGCGAAGTCTCAGTAATAGGGTTCCCGTTTTACTCATTGAGTACGGAACCCTAAAAACGATCGACAACTTTTTAAATAAAACTAATATTTTGTGATCTAAGTAATTGTTTAGCGAGTGGATCTAGCTATTCACGAAGAAAATGCAAGCAGCGGTTTGGATACGCATCACAAATCTTTCAATTTTTTTTAAAATTTTACTTGGAATTTGAAATATTTTGTCAATAGTACCTACATGTTAATGAACTCATTAGTTAAATGCAGACAGTGGCTCAAACATCATTAGGTTATAGAATTCATGCTAATTGCGGTGGGGGGTGAAGTGGTCCATTGACGGTGTCACAAGGAAATGGCTTTTAAGAAATGTAATAAATTATTCCGCGCCCGACAACGCCAGGTGACGCGGGGGCTTTATGTTAGTGTGTGTAAGCTATAAGCTTACAGAGAGTAGGTGCTTATTTAGGTGCTAAAAGGACGTAAAAGGGTGCAATTGTCTCGCTCGTTTACTGTCGAATAGTACCAAACCAGGTCTAGGTACTTGAACTGTGAATTAGGCTAACTAGTAAGTAAAACCATGTATATTAAGCAGGTTTAATGCAGGAATAATGTTGGAGACCTCATACAATCATCGGTAACGAAACCATATCGACATCTAACTTGACGCCAACGCCATCTAGTTATGAAAGTGGCAACCTTCAATGACAATGGTTCGTTTGACCTAAATAATTAATTTGATCGTGATCAATAGTTAAAGCCTCCAGCGTCGACGTGGCAATTTTTTTGTCATACCAAAACAAACTGTATTGACTAATAAAAAAGTTCATTGTTACAACTAAATGAATTCAAGTGTGATGTGATTGTGAAATCCAAATGTGATTTTCACTTGCTGAATGGCCAAGGAAAACATAGTAAGGAAACCCGCTCGTCTTTAGAAAGGCGTGTGAAGTTCATACACATGAACTGGGCCAGTGTGGTGGACTATGGCGCTAATCTCCCTCGTATTGTGAGGGTATGTGCCTGGTATAATAGCCTCGCTCCTTATATTGGGACGAAAATTGATCACAGAAGTGCACCTCTGCTTTTCCTTGTGGGGAATACAGGCGTGATTATGGTAATATATGTGTAGCGACATCTATCTCGCCACATACGAACTAAATCCTGCATCGCGATATTAAAGCGATCCGAGCGATTGCACATATATACAAGAACCCGACAACATCCGTCGGGCAGTAGCCCACCAGACACAACACCCGTCTGGTCGGAGGATCCTCCCTTTACCGCCAAATATGTAATATTATAATAATCTTATAACTTGCGCCACAACCCCATGTCAGACGTACGACGTGCTCTCTTATCGTTCCCGGAATTCGTCTTTTACTAAGTAATTTACAAAAAAAGATATCTCTTTAGAGGGGGACAATGTTTACTTTAATCATTCTGAGCGATTTACTATGTCTCCCTTGATATTTATGTACACGTTTAGATACAGGATGTGCTTATAGATATCGCTTACTTAGAGGCAGCTCATTAAATTTAAACATGTTTCATTAGATATATGATGATACTAGTTTCTACCTGCGACTTCGTCCGCGAAGACTTTGATTATTCAATATCGTTATAAATTATAGCCTCTCTGATGTATAAACAAAAACAATGTAAAGTTTCATCAACATCGGTTCAGTAGTTTTTGCGTGAAAAAGTAACAAATGTCCATCAATCCTTACGATCTTTCACACTTATAAATTACTAGCTGTGCCCGCGGCTTCACCTGCGCTAATAGTTACTTTGGCGTAGAGTGATGTTATAAAGTCTATGATTATATATAAGTCTATAATACCCGATTCATGTTCGGGAATTTTCCCGTTTTTGCCACATTATTCGTTGCTGCTCCGCTCCTATTGGTCGTAGCGTGATGATATATAGCTTATAACCTTCCTCGATAAATGAACTATTTAATACAAAAATAATTATTCAATTCGAACCAGTAGTTCCTGAGATTAGCGCGTTCAACCAAACAAACAAACTCTTTAGCTTTATAATATTATAGTATAGATAAGTTATAATATTAGTAGGATAGTAGGAAGTAGGATTAATAATAATACATCGACACGCGTGTATTACCGAAAGAGTAGACAAAAGTGCACACACTTCGGTGATGTATTTTCGTCCCAATGTAATAGGGGCGGGCCTATTGCTATTATACCGGGCACATTCCCTCTGAATGCGAGGGAGATTGGTGCCATAGTCCACCACCCTGGCTGCGTTGATGGACTTTAGACTCCTTATTATAGAGCTTTGTGTATTTAATGAATTTGCTTGACAATTACTTGACTGAAATACTCGCTAACCACAGTTGGAGTCATTCCTTATGTTAATCCATTAAATTTCACCATGAAGGATGCACAAAAAAATATCACTATCAATACTTTTGTACTTCAAGCTATTTTGATATCTACGGAGTCAGTAAAAGGTCAAAATAAAGTTGTAATTCGAATGCCTCGGGACGCATCAATTCTCTTAAATAATTAAGGTTGTCGAGTGCGTGTGCCCTGGGACGGGTGAGGTAAGGCAACCGTTTCGTTAATCACATCAAACTTCGCGATAGATCCATTTTGTATGAGATAGGTTAGTGTGTTGTTGTGTTTATGGGACAGTAATTGAATTAAGAAGTACCTACAGGTTAAGGGAGGTAGACGATCATTATTTATTTCGTGGCATCGGCTAATGTATACATACAATTTTCCTCATTTTGTTTGAAGGGATGAAGGACTTTGTAAGCGAGAGGAAACTACGTGGTAACCTATTATATGAATAAATATAGATATAGATAAGTTATGGTTTATGAGACCTAATCAAGACATAGTATTCGATGTTTTTATCAGCTTAGGTGTAGTAAGAGGGGTAGTTTTTCTGAAGTGCCTAATTTATTTACTTAAAGTAATCCAATAAAATGCAATCCCATCAAAATAACAAAAGCTCCGTACGAATGTTTCCATTCACAGCACCCCAAAAAACGGCTCTTACAAATCGATAGATTTGAATTCTAAAAAAGAAAGTCAAAACAATTTTCAACCCCAAACCTTCGAATCAACTGTTTCCTTTCAAAGGGGGCAAATGGGACCTGTGCGTGAAAAATCGACGTTTAATAGGCGTCCAGCCATTCCGCAAATGGGGTACCAGAAGGGTGATGATTTACCATCTTCGGACGCAGGGTCAAATGGCATCAGGGGAGACGGGAAATTGCGGGAAATCTTTTTGAAATAAGCTTATCAGACGTTGTGCACTTTGATTGAACTGATTTACAATAAACAACGTAACATGTTCACAGCAAGGTGTATTTTCGTGTTCAACTGAAAAATAATAGATGCACGGTGCAGCGACGTCACATGCCGAACAACAGGGCTGTGAAGTCTCCAGGAAGTGGCACGCAGGAAGTCAAGGAAACATTCAGTGACAGTACATGGCTTGAGCGATAAGAGGAGGGCGTTGCATTTATTTTAGCAAAATGTCTACCTATTATAGCAGTCTTATTTCAATATTGCTTAGTTACTGCTAGAGAGTAACGATACACAGATAGATAGTTAGATAGAAAACTCTTTTGTTGTACATACTTCAGTTACGCGAATCATTTAAAGTTCTCGTATAAACGGCCATCTTTCATGGTACATAGATAGAGGAGTATATCTGTGGTAAAATCGCCTTTCAGCCATCAAAGAAATCTTCAAAAGTATATTATATAACCGACTCCCAAAAGAAGGGGGTTTCTCAATTCGAACGTATATTTTTTTTATACTATGTAGCGTAAGATCCATCTGATTTCTTTGGGTACTAGACAAGACTTCGATATGAATTATAACTTCATACTACCTATAAATATAAGAAAAAAAGATAGAGATAGATAGATGGTAAAATACACGAAATCTTTGCGAGGAAATCATGAATAGCTCAGGACCGAAATTAGGATCATACGCCAAGTATAAAGTGGAGAGGCGATTATATTACTCTATTTTAGGCTGACAAATAAATCTATTTATACAGGTGCTACCGCCTACTGCTTACGACTTGTTCTAAAAAACCAGAAGTATTAAGTTCGTCGCCATTTTGAGATTACCAGCGGTGCGCGCGAGTTAATTTATCGCCCACGAAAGCGCCTGAATTGTTAATGTTTCAGACTTACTTACAGGAATGGCGGAAGTGCAGTGTTAATCCCCGGCACACTGAGGCGTCAAAAGTCACGCGTCAGAATGTTTGCCAATACCAAAAGGAACTCTATGTAAATAAACATAAGTATTGAATTTATGTGGTAAAAGACAAGCTTGGACACGTCAAAATTGGCTCGCGCTGGTAATGTCATTTCGTTGAAGGATGAACTTCTTATACAGGGTGTATCAGAAGTCCGAAATAATACTTTAGGTACATATACGGCAGCTCATATGTGGATGCTTGGTGAAGACAGTTTATACCTACCTATCATAGTGTCAGAGATAGACCTTTGAATATTTGTCACAGGTATCGTTTTCTGGCCTTTGGGTAGATCCATAACCCTATTCAGCATTGTAAACTACACGAATAAGGGGCAACTACCAATATTCACAAAACAGAAAATGAAAATTTTACATAGGGCTCGAGATATTACAAGATAAAGAATTAGACGCCGAAAAAAAAGTTGGAAAAACATGTGTCGAATTTCGATCAAATTTTTATACCATTCTGTTGTATACCCGACACTGATGCAAACGTCAAAGTATTATTTCGGACTTCCGAAACACCCTGTATAAGTCAATACAGGGATCCGCCATCTTTATCACTGTCACCATCCATTTTTTTGCCCTAGCTATTAATTAGGTACTATGACACTGGCTGAAATACCCGCTAAACGCAGGTGGAGCCATTCCTCATCTTATTCCATTAAATATCATCATATCATTCATTTCGTAAAAAAGAAGAAGAAGTTCAATTTGGTGTTGGAAAATAAATTGACGCGCATGTTTTGACGCCCAAGTGTGAGGCGTTTTAGGTGTTACTTATTTTTATTTTAGTCACACGTTGTTAAGGATATGTCAGGAAATCCCTCCTGATTTAGGTGCAAGTTTTGGTGAGCTGTTGATTTAATGCCAAGTGGTCATGAGCTCATAAAAAAACTATTGGGCGGAATCTCGCTTAACAGAGACCCATATTTGTCTATGCGGTACTTAAATAGGTGTGCATATGTCACAAACTGCACAAACCGTAATGACTTCAAGAGGCCTCCGAAAATATTTTTATTTTTCTCTCTAATTTACGTAATCTTCCGTAAAGTCCAAGCATAATTACTTATATGAATTCAGATGTCAGTTTATGCCTTTTTTTGCCTTTTGATTGTGACATACATTGCTACCTTTTCCTAGGTAGACCACGGCGTTGATATCCGTTACCTGGTATTCATCCTATATACCATTTTCCTCTTAATGACTTACCATCTACTCTCCCATACTGCGTTGAAGGCATCATACCAAAGCAATTATTTCTATAACCATCTGTGGTTTAGAATAATCCCTTCGTTGTAAATGGGAGTAGACGCACCTTACTGTACTAGCATCCTAAGCGTAAAGACTATATTTGCATTTAATATTAGACTGCCGTGAGTAAAATTCTTCTCTAGTATTGTGGCAAAGGTGCGGTCTGCTCTCATGGCATTGCTGCTCCTGAGAATGTATTACTCGCAATTATCATTTTGAAAAGAGTAACCATTGAGTTTCTTACCGGCTCTTCTCATTGGAAGCAGCATTCCGAACCGGTGGTAGAATCTGACTATTTGTAAGTGCTTTTTGGCCTACACGAATAAATTTTTTTTTAATTTTAATTTTATCTTTGCACATCAGTTTTCATCCAAGTGACCTGCATAAAAAGATGAACATAAAAAAATTAAAAGTTACATATCCAATTAAAGATCTCCCTTGTTGGTGTATATTAAAAACTAACAACTGTGGGGTTTCATGAATGTCAAGACTAGACGGATCTGACACGGTCTTGCTCGCCCGCTCTCTGTCTTATTTCATAGGAGAGAAAGAGACAAAATCAACATAGATAGATAGAGTACTCTATAATGTACAACATATTCCGTAACATAAGTCTAGTCTGGACGCTGATGTTACAACTACTGGGTAGATATATAGCATCGAAATTGACATAACAGGCCTTTCAAGAAAACTAGTTTGGCCTGAGTAAAACTTTCCCGACATCGTAACTAAGCAATCAGCTGTCAAATTTCTGTCAAAACTTATACACGTCTATAACCGAGGGATGATGGAGCAAGAACTAAGTTTTTAATTTACTAATGGACTCCACTGGAACTGTGCCCTTTAAATAAAATAGCGGTGAACTAGTGACTGCATGTGGATATTGCTATTTCTTCAAGATTACTAAGTTTGAATGTAGTTTTCACTACTGGAACACTTTGGACATGTGATATTTTGACATAAAATATTGAAATACAGTATTCTTATGATTTTATAGTAATTAGGTTTAAATAATTATCTCCAGGCAACTTATTATACTCATCGTATGATCCCAAATTAAGCAAAGCTTGTACTTTGGGTACCGGACGTTGGACTGGAGGACATAGCATATGCAGAAAATAATATTTCTTAAATTTGCCACTGACAGGAAGTAAACCCGCAACCAATCTTTTATCTAATTACCATTTGCTCTAAGCTTAAGAATATTTCGTCGGGTGTCAGGAAAAACTCATTGAGTAACAAAGAAAAAACATTAATTCGAATTTTAATAGTTTCTTTGATGTGTTTTAGTGATTATTGCTTCTTCGAATTCTGTAAAGTAATGGATATGATGACTTGTTCCTGGGAAAGTTGTTGATATTTTAACGTACTTAGTGCAAAATAACATCTTTCCTACTTTTTGTACTAGTGAGATTTTCCTGTCACCCGGCGATTTATTAAATTCCTTCATAGATTCATTGCCTTATAAATTATATCGACCTGAGAAACAACAAATGGACAGATATATTCTTTTTCTATAGTAAATATTAACCAATTTTAGTTGAGCCGCAGATCACCCAAGGGAGTTTCCAGAGTCGTGTCAATCAAAAACCACTTTATTCTTTATATTCTGGCGTAATAGAAGCTTTGTTGTAACGATAATTTCCCATATGTATAGCCTCCAACGGAGACCTGACCTTATAAGCACTTAGGGAATAAAATAATAATGCTTTGAGTCTAATGCAAGACCATTTTGGGGAGCTATGAGAATGCTGTGTATATTTTGTTAAGTGAAAATGCTGAAATACTGGAAATGTGTTTACGTACTACGTTGCTTTAGCGTTGTCCTAAACGAAGCGTTTCAAAATCTGGACTATTTATTTTGATTTGGAATCATTTTGAATTTTCTACATAGTTGTGATTTAAATAAATAATTTCCTAGTGTCTATTTGTAATGTCGAAATAATAACTTTTTACTAAATCCATATGAAAGTATATACACTACCTATAACGAAAATGCTTTTTTTTCGGTTTCTTTGTGGTAAACTCCCAAACAGCTGGACCGATTTTGTCGAGACTTTCACTGGCAGAAAACTAATTTTACTATGACTAACTTAGGTTACTTTATTTCAGAAAAATTAGTGCTTCGTGAGACTAAAATAAAACCATTTTTTCTCGGGTAAAATAGGTTCCTAAATTTCTTGGCTCAGCTAATGAGATCATAAAATTTCCCTTTTGACGTTATTTTAAGAATCCATTGTCTCCATTCTGCGTTACTGCTCATTTACATTCAAAATGCAAACCACTGCAACTTGCTCCACGCGCAGTGCTAGTATAGCCATAAAATGCAGCATAACATTCGCTTTGCAAAATTTATTCGGGATTTATCAGAAGCCAGAAACAACTTTTAAGATTTTTTTAATTTTACGCATCAATAAACTGCTGAAACTTATTGGAATAAGATATTGTAATGGCTTCGGCTATAAGCAGTGGTAGCCGAGTGGTCGAACGCACGGCTTGCAATCGAAGTGTGCAGGTTCAAACCCCGGCCCGCACCTTAGGGATTTATGTGCGAATCTCATTTTCATCCGAGATTATCACTTGCTATAAAACGGTGAAGGAAAACACCGTGAGGAAACCTGCACGTCAGACGTGCAGGTGCAGGAACTTAAAATGGATGTAGTAGTAATGGCTTCACGTGCTATTTAATTACTATTTAATTCGCCAATGGCAACTGGGGCGAACCCAATTATATTTAGACCAGGGCAAATTTCGCAAATGCCATTTCCTAAAATTTCCACTGGCGGGAATCGAATCCTCAACCACCCGGTTCAGTGAGCCAACGGCCTACATTCAAACGACTAAACCAAGCCGTTGTCAATTACCTACCACTGCGCATGCGTTCCATTTCTTTTAAATAACATCTTTGAATTATGATAATTTTTGTACGATTTATTTATTTGTACCTCCGAGTCATGAAAGTTATATTTTGGACCTCTGAAACATCTTGTATATATAGTTTAGCGTACGTGTGTAACGTTGCAAAGGAATTATATAATGAAGAAGTAAAATAGCTTTTCTTGAGGAAGCCATTTTGCCCCATCGTGATTATTATTAAAAGGTTTCACTAACGAGAGGGACACACAGATACATACATTGACTTTAATTTAAATGTACACAAAACATCTACCATTTAAAAAATTTAGACAGCCCTAAATTATTGCTATCTTGCTCGTACATTATAGCCATGAGAGGGAAGGAAATACACTGATTTCAGTATAGTTGTTTGGTGAAAACAAAATTAGAATCATTGACCCCCAACATTGCTCTACTCAAACTACGAATTTATTAATTTTGACAGCTCTAAAAATATCGCTATCTTGCTCCTATATTACGGCCGCAGGTGGGACGGCGATACACTTAACTCATTGTAGTTAAGTTTCGTAAACACAAAATTAGCATCTTTGACCACTAACTTTGCTGTAAACAAACCACGATTTTTTAAACATTTACAGCTCTGAAATACTGCTATCTTGCTCTTACAATACAATCTTGAAAAAACCGGCCAAGTGCGAGTCGGACTCGCGCACAAAGTGTTCCGTACCATTATCTATAAAAACGGCCAAAAAATCACGTTTGTTGTATGGGAGCCCCCTTAAATATTTATTTTATTTGGTGTTATAGCGGCAACATAAATACATCATCTGTAAAAATTTCAACTCTCTAGCTATCACGGTTCATGAGATACAGCCTGATGACAGACGGACGGACAGCGAAGTCTCAGTAATAGGGTTCCCGTTTTACCCTTTGGGAACGGAACCCTAAAAATACAACTTCAATAAAAATTAATCAAAAAATATTTTTTTGTTTCACATGCATTTTATCAATATTTAATAGGGTGAGTTACCCAATCGTCAGTGCAGTGTGTCTTATCGGAAGGTAATTGGGCCATCGAAAATTGATCACGGTCCCATCGAAATGCGGGCCGGCCGCGTCGCCTGTTGATATCACAGACGACATTAGTCTTTATTACTTCGTCTCTTTCTGCTAGCCCGCTGACAAATACGTGCCATCACGTTTGATGTGTCCATTGCTCTATTAATGTCGTCTTTATTGAGAGATTAGATTGTGTGATTGTTTTATGAAGATCGATAAAGAGAGAACTTGTATCTAAGATTCACGGAATTAAGAATTAAAATTGATTGAAGTGGTCATTATATTGTAGTAAGTAACGAGTGACAGTCAAGTTGATAGAACGCTCGCCTTGAACGTAAGGGGCACAAGTTCAAATCCCGGATCCACACATCTGATATTTTCATATGCGAATGTTGCAAACCATATAATTTCATACAACAACTATTTACAAAATATTTAAACCTGCAAACAACCAAAATATTTAAATATTTAAACAACTATTTACAAAATATTAAAACCTTTAGAAAAAACCTGCAGGTCTATAAAAAATGCGTATGAAATTTACCAACATGCACTGGGCCAGCCTAGTCTGGACTATGGTCTAAATCTGTCTCAAATTAAGAGGGAATGTGTTCGGAATAATGGCAATAATGGTAAGCCTATTTACATTTAAGCCTTGTTATATTAGAATCAAAATACATCAGTGAAGTGTGGATGCATTGCAGTGTACCTCTGCCTACTTGCTTGATGATGATGATGAGTATGGCAATGATTGAAGGCACTTCGATTAAACATTCAACTGCATTATATTGTGATAACTAAAAGTAGGTCGTTTACCGTCTACCGCACCTCTGGGGACACCGCTTGATAAACGCCCGTATGCAAATGAAGCCATTAAACAAAGCATCGAATAGCGCCTAATGTTTTAGCTTAAAAAACGTAAACAACTTTGAATTGGGTGTTTTATAATCACGCTATATTACGATTAACGTTGTTCCGTGGCGGTCTTGAATTAATACGGGAAGTGGAAACACCCTACTGTAAATATAATACGGGACATTGCCACCGATTGTGGACCTATTGTGATAATTACCGTGCTATCAATACGATACAATTTGGGTGGATGATAATTGGGACTTTTACCTCTAATTTTGTTTGTCATGACAAGTGAATGTAGAAATTTGGTTAGAGCTGGAACTCAATTCGCGCAAAATTGACATTATGTTGACATTGACATTGTTGTTGTCAAAACGTTAAATTGGACGTATTCTTTCGTTTTGTTTCGACATTGTCGAATTAGAGATGATGAGATGAGAGAGATATCGTGAGAATTGCCCCCCAGTGGTGTCAGCACGCATGTCAAGACAAAACCTCTTGTCACGGATTGGCTCGGTCACTCTCTGTCTAATTTCATACGAGTGAAAGAGACAACATCAAGATATTTCGTTGCATACGTCTAATCTTGGCGCTCATTATACAAAGGCAGGGGGCAATCATGCAAGAATTGCTCCCCAGGAATAGATTCTGTTAGTAAATTATGACATTATTTGCACCTACCGCTGCGAAAATAACTTGACTTTCTTTGAAAATGCGCTCTAAGGTAATATTGATATAGATGGAATTTCTATGGCAAAAGCCAAACGAAAATTTGTCTAAATTCGCTCACGTCATTATGACATTTCGTTGAAAAATATGCTTCTTATTTAAGTTAATAAAGTTCGTTTTGCTATTGGCAAAAATTGTTCGCACGAGTTTTGTGACGAAGAGCTTTAAATCAGCAACCATTACCACCCATGTTTGTCCACACATAATATACAAAGCTTTTAAGGTTTATTATATTAACGATAACGCCGCATAATGACGCTTTTTATTAATCATAAATCCTACACCTTTACGACTGAATGCCGCGGAGACGGCAGACACGGTAAATATTTACCGGACCATCAACATATTTATGAACATTTAAAACAACTTTGAGAAGCAATCAGCGATTGATAAAGGTAATAAAGTTTACTTATATTTTATACTCGTAATAAAGTAAGAAGATTATTTATTGTTTTAGATTAAGAAGTTAATATTGAATTATTGCTGTTTTCGTAGGGATTTCGTTTTTGTTTTTTTTTTCCAAGTAATATATACCTAGCCTAACGACTAAAAGCTACTTTATTCAAGAGTAATAAACACTCTTGCATATTTTAGCTTTCCATAGGTGGAATATTAAAAATCGGTTAAGTAGTTTTTGACTGAATCAATTACAAAAACACAATCCAAAACTTCCTCTTTTTAAATTAGAATAGATGATATGATTTGGTACACCATTTCTGATACACCGTGTATATGATATATAAAAGGGAACGCGAAGATGTTTGTTTACGGAGTTACAGCTCGCTTCGTCAGATGAAAGCTGTTTGTTTCTCTTGTCGCGTTACTTTGAAGACTAACGTATCGCAGCTAACGCAACGCGATTACGTAATAATGGATATCAACCTTTTGGCGTTACTTTGAGAGCTTTTACCTTTTAGTGTTTATTTGAGAGCTTTGTGGACTGTTTTTGTGAGTAATGATAATATTTTTGAGGTTCTTCGTGCGTAATTATTTTTGCCATATGAAAACTAACAGTATTGTTAATTGTTCAACGAAATGACACTGACCGCTCGAGCGAATTTTAACGCGCGGGCGTGGTTTTTATCACAGAAATTCAATCATTATTCATATTGACACAGATTTCGTTTAAAAGAGGCTTAATAGATTGTGGTCACTATATTCTTTATCCATGCTACTACTGAAGCTCTACCATGAGCTTACACGTTCTAGTGCTAGTTAATCTCTACATAAATTATTTGTACGATATATTAATTCTTTGATAGCGTTATACCCAGAATCCCATTGAGAGGGTCATCGTCAGTGCTCCTGATATGATGGCAATAGGCTCGCTCCTGTTACATTAAGATCAAGAATACATCTGCGAAATGTGGGTGCACTTAAAGTGCACCTCTTTATAGGAACCTAACCCCACATTTTTCTTCCAACTCCTACACCTTTTTTCGATTAAATTCATGCGGGTTCCAAGACAATTTACCTTTTTTCGCCAGGACTCGCCGAGGGTCAAACCTCAGTGTCTTCAATGGATACCGCTGCTGTCGATCCTGGCTTACAGGAGTAACAGCGGTGGGAATGTGTGGCGGGCTTAGTCCAAAACAAGTAACCTAGCCTGGGGATATTTTATGGGATATTTTTCTCGTAGGACAATATTACTAAGTTATAAAAAGGATACAAAGCATGACCCCTTCCGTCTAATGCCAATATAATCGTATATGAGTCATTATAGACAAAGTTCAAGTGTAAAGTACCACCGAGGGGCGCCGGCGCGTCGTGCGGAACAGACGCGGATGGGTGGGCAGAGGAAACGATGAGTGGCAAACTTTATTTTTAAGTTTATTGAGCTTATGTTATTTGGAATTTATGAAGCAAACACCTTCAGAAAAATGTATACGGAATATTTACACATTAATAGTCACAATATAATCTATATGATTTCGTCGGCTTGGTCTAGTTAAGCGTAGGCCGCTCGGCTCACTGCAGCAGATCGTTTCGGGTTCGATTCCCGCCAGTGACAAATTTTTTTTTAGTTCGCTCTGGTCTGGGTGTCACTGAGACCACCCCCAGTCCATTGTTCGGCACCCATAGTACAAGCTACTTAGTGAATCATACAATGTATTGTCTGGCGACATATTATTATATCATTAGAGCCATTTATGATTATTGCTTATCCTCAGATCATTAAACGCTTCTAATTACTTATAGACACAAGTGACTGACAACCCCAAGTTTAAAATGTACACAAAATATGTTTTATTTGACAGGATATGCTTCCTCCTTATTAAAATCCATTTGAAAATACTTGTACGAACAATGCATTTATTTCTCATATGACATTCGTCATACAAGCTTGCTGTTGTTCAACTTTGGACTTTATCTTTCAACGATTAGGTTTTAAATGTCTTTTTATGAGCATCAACTACAGTAGCCCTGCGCGCATACGCAATAGAGTGATTAAGCTGTGTAATCAGCTGTAAAAAAATATTATTTAAATGCACTGACATCCGCTCTCAAGTATTTTATGATATAAATGCACTTGAACTAGCTATGCCCCCCTATTTCGTTCGCCTTTATTCGTCGCACCTCTGGGAGGGAACCTTTGGCTCTGTTCATTTGGTAAATCCCGTTTAGCCTCTGACCACACATGGGTGAGAGAGTTCACTAGACTTTGTATTGGCAAAACGCGTGGAAAAAATGTTTTGCTAATACCAAAACGAGTTCGTTTCGGTCGTTCGTTGTTCGTTGTTCGTGCTTCTGGTATGAGCAAATACAATTGTATTTACATAGAAGAAGCACATTTTCATGAAATCTCATCTATCATGCGACTGAATTCAGTCGCGTGGTATAGTTTTGACACTGACATTCAATGTTTAAAAAACTTGAGAGGTGTCAAGGGACACCCGGATGGAACGAAGTTCCTTTTGAAATAAAAAAAAAGCAAGCACACACACACTCATCGAAATCGAACACACATAAAAATCACACACACATATGCAAAAGTGTCGTACAATAAAAATCACACACACATTATGTAAAAGTGTCGTTACAATTTTTCGTCTTAATTTTTTCCGTCTAGCTCCCTTTCGCAACGCGCGAAGGAACTACGTTCCAAAAGTTAAAGGAATTCGCTCACGACTGTTAAGTTTCGCTATTTATTTATAAAACAAACGTCTCGCCATTTTGGTGACAAGTATCTATTAAAAGAATGCACATTTTTATATCCCTGATCACATAATTCACTGTAACATGTTTAGCATGATAAAGCAGACGGCAAATAAGACAGCTCACAAAATACGACACAATGAATATCCAGCAAAACTAATTTTGTTTCACTCGTAAAGATGTCTAGCTCCCCACTTTGTGCTTTTTAAAATGCTTTCTTCTGTTTAAAAGATAACTGAAATTTAAAAATGGAATATTTAATAGCAATCTCGGTCTATAAAATAAATTGCCAAAAAACCAACAATATTATAATACAAAAAGCAGCTAGCCGTTTATGACAACACGAAATATGGGACATGGTAATTTTCTCTCTTCCTCGCCTATAAAATACATGACAGAGCAACTTAGTACGATATAAGTCTTGTCGCACTTGCTTGTCGAGTAGACGAACTCACGCTTGTATTAATAGTTGTTATACAATAGACTAGACCAATAGTAATACCCTGGAAATGGCAGATACCGGAAAGGCCTTCAAAAAGGACTTTCACGTTATCAGTGACAGTGAGCTGACTTACGCTCAAAATAATGGACCGAGCATTTTTTTTTGAGTAAGCATTTTCTTCCAATCTTCATTCGAAATTCCAGTTTGTCTTCAGCCTGATTATATGATGAATTCTGTTCTGTGAGACACCTGTAAGCTAAGGACGGGTTCTCATTTGTATGTCATAAAACCGATGCAACGGATCCCAAGAGTGTCAGACAGTCAAACGCGTGTGAATTACGTAGTATAGACTCATTGTAAGAGCCATCTACAAGGAGTCCTATGTATTGGATTGTTACCAATTGAATTTTTACAAATATGAACTCATCTTTATGTAAAATGGCTGTACAAATTGTTATTTTGTTGGAAAACTTAAGATGTTTTTGTAACAGCGAAGAAACGTACAAAAGCTATAGTATAATTTAGATGAATAGTTTTAGATAAGCGATACAAATCACTGAACACAAAAACTGCTTTGCATAGCCCCTTTCAGATGCAAATGGCTGTATTAAATTTGCAGTTCCGATCTCGAGAACGCGTGAGGAGATGGTCCATGTGATGATCTGTTCAGCATGTAACGATTCTGCCGTTGGTAGCATCGGTGTTGATAGTACGTAATCATGATTAAAAAAACAGTTAACATGGTGTCGTTTTTAGATTTTTTAAGCCTTAGCGTAGGTATAAGATCGTCTTTCGACGTGACTTTTACTACACTCGCGACTTGTACAAGCGTTGACGCACTTATAAACTCAAGCGCGAATTGCGATGATTCAAATGTTTCTTCATCGGAATACGTATTGCTACAGATATTCGCCACCACTGGTTCGAGCGTAGGTACACGCCGCCGGCGCCGCGCCGGTGTAGGCCCAACTACACGCGTTCGGCATTTTGAAGCTCTTTTTAAGATTGTATGGCAAACGGGACGTATAGGCGCAAAAAATAACAAATCTGAAAGCTTTTACTACACTTCATCAATAAAGACAAAGTTTCTTGTGTGTTACTCGACATATTTTGTATATTTATAAGCAAATTGTCCATTAAAAAACGTAGTGAAATCTAATTGGTCTGTACTTGTCCACGGTATGTGTACCTACGATGAAGTAGTTTTTATTTCCAACTCATGTAACTTATACCAAACAATCTTTGGCAACGCGTGAAACGGACGAGTCTTTAGACAATAAGGACAGCTTATTGTAATGTTTAAATGCGTTTTATGTTGTGAAGTCAGACTGACCGTAAAATTGATTGTAACTTTATTGTATGATTTAAAGTTGATTGTACTTGGATCCAAAGAAGTAGATGTTTTCCTTTGTGCGGTAGTTGCTGGAAATTTATAACCAAAAGAAGATTATTCCATTAATTTGGCGCTTTTGGCTGTCTAATACACCGTTTTTTTTGTTCAAAGAATTTGAGCTCTGAACTTAATTTTACTCTTAAGTTATCGTATTCCTACTTAGTTGGGTCTTATAGGATATCTTTCAGTATGTTCCGACAAATCGATAGAATAGTAGCAAACGGATAAAAAGCCCAGAAGATGAAACAAATTCCAGATTGGGTGCCTACTGTACGTCTGTTCATATAAAATTAGAAAATAATGTATACTTCGGCAATTTTAATTAAAAGTGAACTCCCAAACTGTAAGTTGGATTTTCCATGTCGCTGTTAAGTCTCCCCAAATCTCAAACATGTAGATATGCATTGATTATAAAGAACTACCTATAAAAGGCTATAAACATTGCGTGAGTCATGGGACATGAAAAAGTGTGTCCATATGGATAATCCACGTTAGATAATTTCCAGTAGAGTGGTCGGTTGTCTTGGCCGGAAGGTTGGACGCCGCGGGGCGCGCAAACTGGCGGGGACTTAGCAGGAATCTCTTAATTTATAGCCTTGTACTATTTGGCGGTGCAAGTTAGGAGAGGCGAGTAGTATGCACATGAGGGACACAGGTGCGTTCCGGTAGGAGATCCCAGAGTCCCAATGAATTTTCTAAGGCGGCCACGGAGGAGGTTTTATTGGGTAAAAATCCGGTATATCCAAGTCTTCTTCCACAAAGAAGACAGGGAATCCTTCTGAAGATTTTCTCCCCGTCAGTAAAAAAAAGGCGAGCAGTTAGTATGTAACTTGTAAAGATTCCGAAATGGTCTGACATGGGAGATTCGTCAAGTATCAGCTACAGTGCTGGATAAGATTAGTCTCAATGTCCTACCTAAGAGGACCCTAAGACTAATCTTAGAAACAGCAACTGCTTTTGAATCTTTAAGAATTTGAGACTTTTCAGGTGACCTTTTATGTTAATATTAGTATTTATAATAAAATCTAGCATTTACTCCATTGCCGCGTCGATCAATGGACAGAGCCCATAGCCCTAAACGTGCGTCTATATAAGTTTCTACTAATTGTTACGGGAATTTATGTCACTTGACCTACTTATCGTCAGCTAATACCGTAGCCATACTATCGTACATCTGAGCGTAAAGATTTATAGAAACTCTTGGCTAAAGAGTTTGTGGCAAATTTAGTATTGAAGAAAATCGCGATTCTCTTGCTCATGGGCGCTACGTTACCGTTATCTTCAGGCTCATAGCGGGTGAAATAATCTGATTTGTCCATTTGCCGGTCGCGGCTGGTAACAAACGGCCAGCTTTCGATTAACACGATTGCTTTTTGTACTCCCTCCGTTTGCGACGCTTAATTGACGCTGGATTTATAATCTTGGAGAAAAATATAGTTTGGGGATCGTTTGTTACGTCTTTAGAATGTGTTGTTTATTTTTATATTGGATTAAGTGTGCTCTAGGGTATAGCTAAGTGAAAATTATTGCCGTTTCGCACACTTGTATTAGCTTTTACCATCAACAAATCAATTATCCCACCTATATTTGTTGTAGTCTCTTTATTTTTTTAATATAATCAGTATTTTGTACGTTCTTTTATGATTGGGTTTGACTAAAACAGAATCCTACCATTTTATTTATGTAAATAATTGTAAATACTCAGAAGACAAAAATGCCAACAATTTGGAACTCATTTCACAAACATAATTCCATTCAATGAACAAATACATAGGCACTCATCATATGATCCCAAATTAAGCTTTTAAAATCAGTGCACAAATGACAGAACAGATATGTGATAGCATACATAAGAGACGTACCGTTCCTATTTAGGACCTTTCCCTTGTCTGAAGTGGGTTATATAAAGGCACCTGACCAAATTATAGATAGAGTCGAACTTCTATTACATCACGAGTAAATATCACCTGCCATGTATATATATCTATACTTATCACGTTATCAACAGTGTGTTGCAAATCCGGGCGTGTTGGTAACGGACCCGGGTATTATCGGCCCGGCCCGGGGCAAAAACGGGTAACATTCACCCACAAGCGTTACGACTGGGACAATGATTCATGATTCGAAACTTTTTACTCCAACGATTAATAGCTACGAGTTTTAAGGGAGTGCACGCATATTATTTTAATGACGGCCGCGGGGTAAGGATTTCAGATAGTGAGCACCGGCCGGTGACTTTTGGAGAGATGATATCTGAAATCGCTTGATTGAGTTCTTATGCAATAACTACTTACAGAAACAAGCAGGTATTTTATGAAAACGATTAAATTTGTAATATCTCAATATAAATGGCACCCATTAAAAAAATTTACAAGATAAACATCGTGAGGAAACCTGCCTGTCTATAGTAAGGCATGTGAAGTTCGCCAACCCGCGCTGAGCCAGCGTGGTGGACTATGGCCCAAATCTCCCTTGTGCCAATGGAAACGTGCCCAGTATATTAGTAATAGGCTCGCCCCCTTATTACCTTGGGACCAAAATACATCTGGGTGAGCTGCAGTGCACCTCTACCTACCCCTTCGGGGAATACAGGCGTAATGTTGTATGTATGAAAAATACTTGCAAGAATACCTTGGAGAGAAAATATATTAGAAATCAGGTTTACAGTTTTGAAAACATCAATTATTAAAAATGCCACAATCAGCACAGATAGTTTGAGTACAAAGACACTTAAATAAAAATGCTCTAAAATACCTGTGGCTTCAATAGATTGATAAAATAGACTTATACATAGTTTTATTTTATATCTAGAATGTAGATGTCTTAAATGTTTGATCTAAACAGACATTATTCCTATAAATTTTAACCGCCTATTTATCACATGGAACAAAGCAGTTGCAACCGCAATAGACTGAAGACCATCCATTTGTGGCGACAAATCAATCACTGCTCAACATCAAGAACAGAATAATGATCCTCTCAACACTATCAACACGCATTACACAAAAAACAACTTTATCACATGACATTGGAGTCCAAAATCAATTGTCTTTTGTACACAAATGCACAGCTCTAGCAAAGTTTAAGCGATTTCGTTTTCGACCTTACCCAGCTTTGTTTGTGGTCGAAATTGGTCTAATGTGTGTATTTGAGAGGCGTTGTGAGTTATTCCTTTGAGCTATTTAAGCTGGCGCTAAATGATCGGCACGTCATGTTGTTTTGGCACGAGACAAAGGGTGCATTAACTTCAGATGATGATTTGCAATGATCGGGAATGTTGAGTAGTAGTGAGTGATGAGTAAGTAGTGAGTGAGTAGTGAGGTAATAGTGAGTGTGTATTGATAGTGGGCTAGATAGTTGGGAAAGTTTTGATACTTTTTGTAGCGCAAAAAGCGTCAAGAAGATACGGTCTATTCATACTACAAGAGACAGTATGGAAGAGTACGAGGAAGGTAACTCAAACAAATAACCACCAAACAAAGGAACTGTGAGTGTTATAGTCTACTAAAGTCTAAAGTCCAATTTAAAAAGCTACCCCCAAATTTATTAACAAAAAAATAACAAGTTCTACCAAAAACACTTTTATTTTGAAACTTCGTACGCGCGGTAATTAGGAACCCTAATTTTGTTAAAACCCTTGTAACATCAGCTATCTGCAAGTGAAAGTCCTGTCAAAATCAATCTAGCCTCGGAAATGGTTTATTCACTTCATATATTTTGCAGCAGTTATTACGTAGACAGTGCAAGAAATAGATGAAAATAAAACAGTATAAATGAGTTAGTCTCAGCTACAAAGGTAATGTGATCGGAAAAGTAGATACAATTCTAACTTCCCAACACTTACGGTATTGGTTTCATATTAGTATCGAGGTCGAGTCAATTGATTTTGACGTTATTTTTTACTGCTATAGCAAGTTCAACAGGAGTAGATAATGTAAAAGGTTTGTTTGAAACATAAACTTTCACGTCTGAATTATAAAAAGTAATCAAATGCTTGTCAGCATTGAGCCTACTTAAGCTCAATGCTGACAAGCATTTGATTATTTACCCTGAGGACTTACCACCACTTAAAGTATTATTTTTTCAATAGTAACTATCAATTTTTGGCAGATTTTGTACCTACTAAGTTAACCGTCGAAAACTGAAAGTAATACATTATTGCAAGACAGTTAAGGGGGCTGATCAATATTGAGTATATTCTTGCAATTATTCGCAACAAACCTCTTTTAAAATTGAACAAAAAAAATATTTAAAAAAGGTCACGTCAAAAAACAAATTTTAAAAAAGGAACGGCCTCGGTCGTAGTTATCCAACGGTTTGTGTAGCATTTACCCGGCTGAATAGCCGCCCGAGGCGCGAAACCCGAGGCGCGCCTCAATAAGGCACGCACGAGCCACTGTGCGCGCCTTTTGTCCGCGCCTCAAGTGCAAATAGCCTAGCGTTCTAATTTCAAAATGCCCGCCCTTGAATAGAGTGAGCTTATTTTACTTTTTTTTACGACGTGCTCAAAATGCACGGTTTTTTTAAAAAAGAGATCGGACTAAGATTAACTTTTACAAAATATTTAAAATAAAAATTTAAAATATAATATGTTCTAATACAGAATCTGCTCCCTAACCACCACCTGTCTTGCAGTAATATTTTTAATATTAGTTTTTTTCTGACAGTTAACTTACCTAGTACACATTCTGTCAAAACTGGACAGTTACTATAAAAACAACAATACCTTAGAGATGATGGCCCCTGTATGCGTGATTAATTTGACACTAATTATTTTTATTATTTGTTCCAGGTAATTTTGATATAACGAAGTTCAGGTATTTTTTTTAATGAGGAGGTCCGCAACAAAAACCGATAAATCCACTTTTCGTATTTTTACAGAAAACATAAAATAATACAAAAACCGATAATTCCATACGCAAGTATTTGTCGGGTTTTGGCCCGGCTGCCCATCTTTAGAGCCTTATTTAATACGTTTTTAACGAAATTTGCTGTAGTCTGAGTGACGATTGAGTACTACGACTGACAGAAAAAAAAAAAAATTGCACAAAGTGGAATTATCGGCTTTTGTACCGGACCTCCTCAAATGAACTTTGCTTTGTAAGTAACCTACACCAAATTTCATAAAAATTCAGAGCATTTAACTACTACTACTACTACTACTACTACTACTACTACTACTACTACTACTACTACTAGACGAGAACTAGGCAAGTTCCCTCAGACGTGCACGTTTCCTCACGATGTTTTCCTTAACCGTTTTATAGCCAGTGATAATCGCAGATGAAAATGTGATTCGCACATAAATCCCAGAGGTGCGAGCCGGGGTTTGAACCTGCACACTTTGATTGCAAGGCGTGCGTTCGACCACCTGGCTACCACTGCTTTAACTACACTCTTCTTTAATTTATTTAAAAAAAACTTAAGGTTAAATACTATAATTTATTCCAAGATGTATTAAAAAAAACTTCTTTGGTAATCTTAATACCAAAATATAAACGGGTCTTTGCACCTTAAAACATACTTTTTAATTTGAGAACCTCCTTTGAGCTTCAAATAAGCCGGATAAACATTCAACTGTCTATTATTACAGCACACAATACAAATTTATAACAACATATCAGATAGGTTGCCTAAAACTAAACTAATTTGACGGTATGATAATAAGCCTGCAGTGTTTGAAGTTGGCAGTTAACTGACGTTACAAAGGTAGCAGTGTCTCGGCCGAACCTAATTGTCAGCACATTTTACAGTAAAATTATTCAAATTTGTGTTGTGTATAGAAGAATAGGCACCTAATGTCTATAGGTACACCTTTTATAACAAAGATACTATTATCCAATACCTTGTTTATTCCACCTTTATAATTGAGCTGCTGTTATTTAGATAACCATCCCTAATTTTTTGTACAGACACCGGGACTGAACTAAATGGTATAAAAAAATTTCTCATGTCACGATAACGATGTTTCAGGTTCAAACAATTTTAAACCGATGCTAATTAAAGTAGTATTGTTTTGAAAAAATGTATCGTACCTTTTTAGGGTTCCGCACCCAAAGGGTAAAACGGGAACCCTATTGCTGAGACTTCGCTGTCCGTCCGTCTGTCACCAGGCTGTATCTCATGAACCGTGATAGTTAGAGAGTTGAAATTTTCACAGATGATGTATTTATATTGCCGATATAACAACAAAAACTAAAAAACAGAATAAAATAAATATTTATGGGGGCTCCCATACAACAAACGTGTTTTTTTGCCGTTTTTATAGATCATGGTACGGAACCCTTCGTGCGCGAGTCCGACTCGCACATGGCCGGTTTTATTTGTATGAATACCAAAACATTCGAACCACGCTGTTTGTAGGCTGGTTAATAAGTTACAAGTTACACAAGAAGCGAAAAAATAAAAAGATTCAACTACTCAAAATGTACACCGTCTACTCCCCGCCCTTAATAATTCACCCCCCACTAAACATCCCCAAGAAAAATAATATAAATATCAATAGTGCATTAAAGTGTCCTGAATTTGTTTGCGCCGTAATATTTACCTGACCACTGACCCGTTTAATTCTGACCCCAGGGGTTAGACGCGACCCCCTAGACACAGTAAAAGGCAAACAGTATGACAACTTTGACGCCTTCAAAGGCGTAGGACTAAATATACACTACAGCAACATTACACGAGTGCTTTAAAATACTACCACCTCAAATTATGTGATAACTCAAATCCCTCATTTACGCTTAAATCACCTCACAACCGCCAAACCAAATAGGTAAATTAATTGTATTTTAAATATATTGTAAATGCTATATATACATTGGTGCTGCTGTTTTTAACCGACGAAAAAAAAAAAAGGAGGAGGTTCTCAATTCGACGCGTATATTTTTGAATTGCATGCATCCGTTTTGGGACATTTATTTCTAAAACTCCTCTTAAAAATATTAGCTGTCAAACAATAGAATCGTAATTAAAACGGTATCAGTTTAATAACGACAAATAGAAAAAGAGTTATAGCTGATAATATTATAGATACTCAGTTTTGCATTTGTAACAGGAGAATATAGGTATGCGCTTGTACAAAATGTCATAAATTGTATTCTATGTTACACAGTTAACTTCCTTTTCTTATTGTACTATGTCTCCGATGCAATGGCACGTCATTTCAAACACTCTTGGAACTGATTTTTATAACTATTAACGTTTTATCATCCACCTGTACATCTGTAGACTGTATTAGTATGGTGATAAAGTTGAAGTTTGTTTAAGTGTTCGTTTGACGATGGTAAATGTAAAGTGGTAGTGAAGTATGAAGGGTGAAACATACTTTGGCTAGGACTCCCCAGTAATTCGATACTGTTTAACTCATGGGAATGGAAGATTTATAAGTATTTGGTATTATGAATAAAGATGGATAGATTAAAGTTGATTGTTTTTTGGGTTTTTTATACGAATCGTCTGGGTGGGTGCAGTGAGGGGAATGGTTTGTACGTAAAACGCGGTTAGGATAATCTTTGAGTTAAATCATGGTCCCATGTTGGGCGCCAATGGACTAATATAAGCCCCAAACTAGACAGGAGGTTTAATGTGGAGCAAACAAAAGTATTTTCATAATCAATAATAGACCCTATTCAATTAACATAAAGCAGCATCAAAGAACGTTTTTACGTCCAAAGGGAGTTTCGTGCATAAAGGATTGCAAATGAGGTAGCCCCCCACTCCCCGCTTTCCCTCTCAACAGGAGACCTCTTTAATTATAAGGGAAATTGTTTGTCCGAATTCCCGAAGAAACTCGAGGCTCTAATTACTGAACCAAAATCTCGAATCTCGGCGTCAAATTATACAATTTGGTTTTTTTCTTTCAGGACCGTGTCAAGATTTTTTGATGTTTTAGTTTGGTTTCAAGTTTCTAATGATCAATAAGAAAGTAATTACTTTAAATTAATTTTTCTTCTATGAAGAGCATTACCTAAATGGAATTATAGAGTTCTGTGAATATTCACATCATAAAATTTAAATAATTTCATTTAATTTACAAACAAAAACTTATCTTAAAGCGATCGAGAATACGAAAACTAGATTGCCTCCAAATGCTTTGAAATGAACCTTCCACGAAATGTTTCTCTTCGTGTAGCCTAAATCTCTTTTATAGGGAAAGTAAGCTTAGCCCAAAAACTATAAGCACAAAAAGGATATTTTCCCGCAAAGCCCATATAATCCGATAGTTTCTAAAGTGGGAACTACGAAGTTCTCGTGGGTACCAAGCAAATGTAGAGCACTTATGTAACTTTGATTTTAGTAAAAGAAAAACAAACCAAGTTCAACGTATTGGACATTTTCCGGATAAGTTTTGGTGATAAAAGTTTTCAAATTGGACAAGATAGTTTCAGGTACAGAGTGGGTTTGTTGATAAATAAGCATTTTGGGAATTGTTACGAAATCATAATACAAATTGTATACGGGACAACTACGATAGTTTCTTTCGGCTTAGGTGCAAGATTTCTCTTGATTTATTAGGGAAAGTTCCATAATAATCAAATGTTTTTATCAATAAAAATCATTTTATAACATACCTCCAACCACCATTAGTCCTGCAAGAATAATTTTGCTTTCAGTTTTTGATGGTTAATTCATACAATTTTTTTAGCTGATTTTGTTTTGCTGCAATTGACAGTTACTAATGAAACAACAATACTATAAGAGCTAGTGTTTATGGCCCCAGATCCATAAAGATTTCAATGGAAGTTTTTTAATGAAAAACCACGTTTTCCGCCAAAAAACGTTCCAACAGTACCAGGCGCTCAGTTCAACGGGGAGGTATCGTAGGCAGGCGAGATGCATCAGATACTATGAAACTGAAGTTTAGCGAGACAGTGGCGCGTCGGCCGTGGCAGAGGACGCACGTGTCGCGATCTGGCACGCTCCCGTTTCCGTGTTTATATCGTGTATCAGTGTCTGTGGAAAGGATAATAATTGTAAATGTTTGTGTAATTTCCTAATGTTTTCTGAAAGGTTAGTACATGACCATGTTTTATTTTCGGTAACATTTATAACGAGGGTAGGATTTTTATGAGTTGATATTATCATTGAAATTGTCAAAATAGTCAAAGACAAATTATTATTTATTTTATTTAGGCCTACGGGGGTACTTACAAATTCTTGGGTTTACATTATTTTTGATGATATCGCTTGAAGTGTATCGAATTTTTTAATAGATAAACACAGTTTCATAATTAATCGTGAAACATGATTAATTAAACTTGTCTATCTCGATGAGTCCAGTAATAGTAGACACGACTGCCAATCTTAAGGTTACAAGTTCGATTCCTAGGTCGTACAATAAAAAAAAAATTACATCAGCTTCCAATATTTATCTTCCTAGTAAGCTGAAATTTAAAAGTGAGACTAAGTACAGTTTTGTATAAATAGGTGAACCACAGAACACCTCTGCTTTGCCCCTTTGGGGAATGCAAGCCTTATAAGATTTCGGCATAACTTTTTTATTGCGTTTCATTTGTGGAAGGTGACATGATAAAACGCGTAAAGAAAGGATGTTTTTTTTATTAAAAATATAGCTGTCTTGCCTACACAGAGAGACGGCAATACAGTTATTTAGTTTATTTAACTAAATAAGCGCTGATAAAAAGTGTTCAGATATTTTAGGCCCGGAATCCACCAACGATATTCTATTTTCAAAGCGATGAAACGTAGCTTCAATGTCGTTCGGCCACACATTTAATCAACGTGAAATGTTTTTAGTGGAGGTAAATAAACCAGACATGTTAAACGTAGAGCCGCGCCACACTGGGGCGACAAACCGGGCGTATTTTTTTTTACAATACCAAAAAGAAAACTCGAACTTGACACATCTTCGTTTTTTATGAAATTAATGAAATTTAATGGAATAACATGAGGAACGGCTCCATCTGCGATTGGCGGGTATTTCAGTCAGTGTCAAGTAATTAATAGCAAGAGAAACATTAGTTAAACACACATCTTTATCTATACTTCTATACTAATGTTATAAAAAGAAAAGAATTGTATTTTTGTAAGTAACTAATTAACTTAAAAACTAAAGGCCCGATTTCAAAAATTCTTTTACCGTTATAAAGCTATATTATCACTGAGTAACATAGGCTATATTAGAAACCCGTGCGAAGCTGGGGCGGGCCGCTAGTCTATACATCTATACATATACATACAAATAAATAAAATTGAAGTGTCTGTTTGTAATATCAAAATAATACCTTTTTACCAATTGCATATGAAAGCATACACGATACCAATAACGAAAATGCAATTTAAAAAAAATTGTCTGTCTGTCTGTTTGTTTGGGGTAAACTTCCAAACGGCAGAACAGATTTCGTTAGGACTTTCACTGAAAGATAGTTAATATAACAAGGCGTAACTGGTAGCGTTTGACACAGAGTTCATTTTGATATTAGCAAAAAAAATTACGTGCGTGTTTTGACGCCCCTACCGTCTGCGGAGCCTTACGAATAGTCGTCGATCAATCATTGGTTCGAGCTGTAACATGATGAAACGTTCCGTATTACGCGGGATTAGGCTTAAAATATTTTCGGGTTTCTCATCTAAAATCTACTGAAAGATAAAAGGATTCTGGATTACTCTGGATCCTGATGACTACTACTACTACTATTACAGCTCTTTTTAACGTCCCACTCCTGGGCACGGGCCTCCCCTCAATACGAGGGGGATTTAGGCCATTGTCCACCACGCTGGCCCAGTGCGGGTTGCCAGACTTCACACATCTATTGAGAACTAGCCTAGTTCCCTCAGACGTGCAGGTTTCCTTACGCTGTTTTCCTTCACCGTTTCGTAGCAAGTGATAATCTTGGATGAAAATGAGATTCGCACTTAAATCCCAGAGGTGCGAACCGGGGTTTGAACCTGCATACTTTGATTGCAAGGCGTGCGTTCTACCCCTCGGCTACCACTGCTATTCTTGTTATTTCTGATGACTGAAAATTTCTAAATAATGCAATTTCGATCAAATTTTTATACCATTGCCTTGTATACCGGATTCTCTTGCAAACGTTAAAGTATTATTTCAGACTTCTAATCCACCCTGTGTATAAATTTCTAACGATTTAAAATACCCCCACTGGCCTAGTAGTTTGAATGTTAACCACCCGGCCCACTGAACGGGGGTGGCACTTACGTTGAAGTATAGATTCCGCATTTAATAAACAAGAAAGGCTGTATATTGTAAGTTTTATCGAGGGTCATGAAGAACTACTAGGAATTTACGTACACAACTAAATCCCTGCGTCCACAAGCGCGTCAAAAGGCCCGCGAACATATTTTTACACCAATACCAAAACGAACAATAAAATACTGATTTTTGAACAAAATGATGACGCGTGCGGATTTTGACTCGCGTTCGCGTGGCGTGACTACAGAAATTTAACTTTACTTAGGTACCTACATTTCTACTATCCAGCAATACTTTTGATAGATAGATAGAGTAGTCTTTATTGTACACACCAAACAAATAAAATAATACAACATTCTTATTTCTAAATACAGTAGCCATGTACAATTGGGCGGTCTTATCGCTAAAAGCAATTTCTTCCAGTCAACCAGTTCGGACGAGAAAACTATACTTAATTAATTATGGGCAGCTGTTGGTGGTGTACTCAAATAATAAATCAATACATAAATATAGTAATATGTATAATTCAATATGTAACGGAACTGAAGAGTCTGGTTAGGCCTGTGGGGTTAGGACGCATGTCATAGCTAGACCTCTGTCAAGGATTTGCTCGCTCTGTCTAATTTCATACGAGAGAAAGAGACAAAATCAACATATTCTGTGACATAAGTCTAGTTTTGGCGCTCATGCTACAACTGGTTTGGGTTTCATAGACACTATAAATTCTAATGTTATTAAAATGTAAGTGTAGGTGTCATCTAAAGTGAGTAAATTATTTTGTGAAAAAAATATTAAATTTTTGTTATAATAGAAAACAATAAAAGTGAAGTTAACTCGCTCGCCCCAGTATTTGCAGGTTGTAAAACGCGGCTCACACTTACCTGGTTTTACTTCAAGGAAATGGCAATTATAGTAAGTGGCTGTAGTCGTTGTACTACCCCTAAAAACGTTTGTGCAAACCTAAAATGCAGGGAATGATACTCAATTAATACCCACCGTATTTTTTACTTGAATAAATACTCGATATTGTATACTAACTAGTATTAGTAGTCAATACTAACCGATATTTTAGACCTCTAAGTATGTTTTTTATATTCACATCCAATATTTGCGATGTCTGTTCTCTAAAAAAATGTTCTGGATATTTTAATGCTTCTACAAATACCCTATTTTTAAATATTTTTAGTACACAAGTGTTCTATGAGAATCAGATTTTTTTATTATTAATCCAATACAGGTACTTATGACTCGTCAATAAACAAGAAAATAATAGTAATATTTCTACCATAACATTTTGAGCGTTAAGCTCTATTTAATTGAGAACACGAGTAATAAAATAAAATATGTAGTGCTCTTTAAAACATAATAAAGTAAATTATTTATTACCTTTTTAAATTTTCACACCTATACGGACGTTTGCAAATGCGCCCTGTATCGTTATAGAAATAAAAACGTTTTAATGCGCTCATTAAAGTTGTTTATGGTACGTAGATTAGCGCGTACACGCAAAGATACATTTCTTTTTTTTATTGTAAAGACTGGAAAATATTAATAAAAATAATCAGCACTCAAGTCTGTTTATCACTTTCGTAATTCATACATAAGACATTGTCTTAATCAGATGTACTATCAATATAACCATGGACTTTCTTGCCCATTCTTCTCCATAGGAAATGCATTCCGAATGGGAGGTAGAGATACTATTATTATTATTTATTGACGATTCATAAGTGTCTTTATTGGTTTACATGAATAAAAAATATTCTGATTCTGATATAATACAATTAATCCAAAATCTAATAATAGAGTCGTAAATGGTACATTATAGAAGCAGTTTTCAAAGGAATTTCATCGATAAAGCGAGCGAATTTTGACGATGCTCTAAGCCCCCGGCACACTGGAGCTTCAACGCCTCGCTCGCCAATATTTTTTTCAATACCAAAACGAACTCTGTGTCAATATGCATAAAGATTGAATTTCTGTGGTAGAAGCATTGGGTAGAAGCACGCCTCACGTCAAAATTCTCTTGCGCTGTCATTGTCTTTTAGTTGAAGAATGAACTTTTTGGGGTTCCGTACCCAAGGGCAAAACGGGAACCCTATTAAGACTTCACTGTCCGTCCGTCCGTCCGTACATCCGTCCGTCCGTCCGTCCGTCTGTCCCCAGGCTGTATCTCATGAACCGTAATAGTTAGAGAGTTGAAGTTTTCACAGATGATGTATGTCCAACTCGCACTTGTTCTGTCAGTCAATACAGTTTGTTTTAGTATGGCAAAAAAATTGACGCGCGATTACTGATGGAAAAGTTACACCAGAACAATATAGCGGGTAGAACCGAAAACAAGGACTATTTTTACAACGGTCGCAATAAAACATACAGACGTAAAAACCGACATTTTAACGCGTTCCCATCATGATTTACACCGAGCAACAAAAAATTTAGATGCAACGCAATTTGTGTTGCGGGCTGATTGGATACAAAGAGATGTAAAAGTGATTAATTAATGTACACGCTGCGTATAACTATGTAAATAGTGGTCGTAAACCACCCAAGCTGCGTTAGGAGCATATAACGCGACGCGATACACATTGCTGTTATGCGCTGAGAACAACATTGTTATACTCAATGATATTAGAAAGTATAGATCCCTAACACTTCCATATATACTTCCAAAAGAAAATTGGACTTAAATTGGTCTAATTGATCCCATGGTTGTCGTACATATCAGACAAGAAAGACACAAAAAAATGTTAGAAAGAACTCTTTTATATCACAACTCGTTGGTTATAATGAAAAAAAACATAGTCATGACGATTTTACTACGATTTTTATGTTAACAGACAATGACAACGATTTTTAAACTCTTTTGTACTGATATATGCCAATGTAAGTAGATAGATTGATATTTATATAAAAATGAGACCTTCTTTTTATATAGAAAAGTATAATATTTTTTGTAATACAAAATCCAGGGCATAAAAACTGTTTTCTTAAATTTTACGACATAACATTTGAGCACACGACTGTACCATTTTTTTTATAAAAATCTCAAAACGTCCCCAACATGTTTTAATCTAGCTCGTTCGTACATTCGTGTCGTCAGTGGTACAGTGTGACACAAAAGCAATAAACGCGATCGTCCAACAACATACGCTAATGAAATTTATAATCCATAAAACGGGGCACCGTCGCCGTTGTTTTATAAAGTGTAATAATCATAAAACCACGGAACCCGCCGGGTATTTAATTATGTGAACGACTGTGCAATAGCTTATTGCTCTATGGAGGATTCCGAGTTTGGCACGTGAATTTTAATTATGTTAGTTGGCTATTTCAGTCATATGTTAGTAGTGGGCAGTCTAGTATAGGGATAGGAAATGGGTCTATTCAGTTAGTAAAATATTCATATAGACTGACAAATTTTTTTTTGGGCATAGATAATATTCTATGCTCATCTATTCAAAATATTATACAGAGTGTATAATTTGCCTAAAAAAATTTTTTTTGTACCGTGCACGTACATACTTACCTAAAATTGTTTTAAACTAAGATTTTTTAAATCAATAATGATTACAACTTGCTGAACGGTGAAGGAAAACATCGTGAGGAAACCTGCACGTCTATAGAAGGGCGTGTGAAGTTCACCAACCCGCACTGGACCAGCGTGGTGGACTATGGTCCAAAAATCTCCCTCGTATTGAGGGAGAATGTGCCCGGTATAATGGCAATAGGCTCGCCCCCTATTACATTGGGACCAAAATACATCGGCGAAGTGTGGGCGCACTGCAGTGCACCTCTGCCTACTCCTTCAGGGAATACAGGCGTGATGATGTATTGATTTTTTTAAACGGCATATCCATTTGCCTGTAAAATAGTGTAACGGGAACTTCTGAAAGTAATCCAAGAAAACACAGGCACCCGAGTGTAGTAGTATAAAAACTACTGTATTTAAATTTATCGGAAAATTACATTAAAAACTATTGTTTTATTTCGATTTTTTTTTCTGTTCTTTACCCAATACCCATGTTTATGTTATATGGTGTGACATATCATATGAGAGACGAGTGTCTAAGTAAATAGAGTATTTTTAAAATAACGGGAATCCTACTAAAACGCGCCCCCAGCGGGAAACACGTGTAACGCATATTTTATTCGTGTACTTAAGACGTAAAATGTCAAAAGGCAATAAAACTAATGTAGACGAGTGATAAATCTAATAATAGATCAATATGTATGATACTCTTGAAATGGGTTTGCGTGTAACCTATCTTCTCAATAAAGTAGCGCTCCGATCTTTATAGAAATTATTTTCTCGTCTCTTATCAGTCTTCAAAGGCAAGTTGTTAGTGGGGATAATATTTCTAAAGTGAATATTATTTATTTATTTACGAAATGAGCGAAATGATGATATTTAATGGAATAAGATGAGCAATGGCTTCACCTGCGACTAGCGCGGGTATTTCGCCAATGTCAAGTAATTAATAGCAAGGACAAATTCAATAAATACACGTAATAAATAAAAATGAATGATGACAGTGATAAAGCTGGCGGATTAATCCAAGTGAATATTATATTATAATAAAACATGGGAGTTGAGAAAGTCATACTTACAATAAGTCACAGACCAAAAACAAATCACAATAACAACTAGTATTTTGTGTAACAGCTCCAAAATACTCCTAAAACATAAATACTAGAGTACGGTGTACACAAACTCTCAAAGTTGAAATTTTGATAGGAACGGCGTATTTAATTCATAAATTAATTAAACTTCGGCCGGGTTTCGGAAGACAAAGTTGTCTGTCATTCGGAATGATAAGCAGGGGTGATTAGGATTCACGGGGCCTGCCTGACCCGCGCCTAACGAGTCGGTCACTACAGATTTGTCTACCTAATACCCCCACGGTATTTGGGTAATTATTTAGGATAGTGAAGAGTGAGGGTTAAATGATGCTTTGGGGCAGTAAATAAATGGTTAAATATCGCTAAATAATCCCAAGTGTATGGTCCCAAACTGGGCAATGCTAACCAGCTTTGGTAGCACAGTCAATTAAGTCAAGGCAAAATGTGTGATATTTCAATTTTCTCTCAGTCTCTGGCATGTACGAAAGCAGCAGAGCGACTTGGTATGACTTAAACCGTGACATAAGTCTTGTCTTGCCACTCGTGACAGGGCCAAAAACTATTACCATATGCCACAGCGGTCAATTTAACCCATTACCGCCCGGTGCAATGAGTCTACACTGAACAACGCCATTTCGTCAGTCTTTCTAGATTAACTCTCATTTACTTAAGAAATAACAATGCATCTACAAACCATCTACGATAGCATTTTGCAGATTACATTATTTTTATAACGCCAATGTTAATTAGAAAAACCGGCCGAGTGCGAGTCGGACTCGCACACGAAGAGTTCCGTACCATTATCTATAAAAACGAGCAAAAAAATGTTGGTTGTATGGAAGTCCCCTTAAATATTTATTTTATTCTGTTTTTTATATATATGTTATTATTGCGGCAACAGAAATACATTATCTGTGAAAATTTCAACTGTCTAACTATCACGGTTCAATAGATACAGCCTGGTGACAGACGGACGCACAGCGAAGTCTCAGTAATAGGGTTCCCGTTTTACCCTTTGGGTACGGAACCCTAAAAATGAAAATTTAATGGTAGGTATTCGAATTTAAAAAAAATCTCTTAAATTTTCTCGAGCTGATGCTATTTTAATTATTCGTAGTGAGTGCGGACAATAAAAGCACAAAGCGACGCCAAGCTATAAATTTTTAACGTCTTTACGAAACACTGTTCATTTAGTCCCTTTGAGACTGCGATACAGAGCTTTTAGCGAACGTGGAACGGAGCGGTTTGTGTATTGTCTGTCAAAATTTGTTTGATTTTCCAACATGAATTTTGAAATTGGAACAAATTTCATTTTTGTTTTTTTTTTTTAATTTCGAACATATTGCAGTTAAAGGTTTTAATATAAATCATAAATAGGTAGGCGGAAGAGGGGGTTCCTCGACCTCGCCGGCGAGATCGGTGTCTGTTTAAGGCTGGTGTTGTATTGCCCAAAGATAAAAGTTATTATAGGTTTTCTATTTCTATGCTGATAGTTTTGATAAAAAAATACACAATCTAGGAATCGAACCATGATCTTAATATCGGTAGATCGCACTTTATTATAATATGGCAATTGAAAAGAATATTTTGTTGAAGACTAGACAAACATCACGTTATTTACAACAGAAACATGTCAAAGTTTAATCTATTTTTAAAACACACAAATCATAAATAAATCGCGCTTGAAATCTCCGCATTTGATTGCTCAATCCGCCGTCACTATTTGCCATAACCTGTCGCATAAATTCGCAGCCAATCGTTCTTTTTAACGACTTTCAATGTAAGCGTTTTATTGGTCGTCAAATCACTCCGGGTAGCTGGCAATGTGTGTGCGCCTTTATTAATATAATCAGTTAATTACTTTGTATAGAGTTTAAATTCTAATAGAGTCGCTTGGGATTATTAATATCATTCCGTAGCATAAATTTTATTTTGAAATATTTAACGTACGTTAAGTTTAGTTAATTCTTCCGTTTAGTTTGACTTAGGCTGGTAACAAAAAAACAAAATATCTTTTACAGATGTTCCTAATAACAATTTCAATTGTGTGTGAACCCATGTGACTATGATTGATAATGAGTGAACAGACTGATATATAAAAATGGCGTCGTACAACCATCAGGAGACGCAGTCCAGTCCAGCTAAGGAGTTGCCAAGGTAAGATAATTCAATATTTACCTATGTAAAATCGATGAATTATTTTTATTATGATTCAAGATATTATATCAATATTTTGCCGGCCAGTTCTATCAGTGTTTAGTGTCTATGCGGTCATTGTTTTTGTGTTCGAATTTCAAAATAATTTTCGTATTTTTTATGCAACAGCCAGGATTTAAAATTTTAAATAAAGAACAGGATATTTCTCGCAACGCGTTTCATGTTTACTCTATGCTACTGTGACGTCACTATTTTTTACAATAAAACATACGGGTCAAATTGAGAACCTCCTCATTTTTGAAGTCGAACTCCTTTTAAAAATATCACGAACGAAGAAATTAGTAACGTGTGTTGATACAGATTCTCTCTGCAAAAATATAGGTAAAATATTTTAACTATACTCCATTTGTTATAACATTATAAATAAGAGGCTTGTAGAAGCATGAGTGCAAAATTTTTTATTTCAAAGTTAAGTCAAAATAATTTTAATTCAAAGTGGTAACATTAAAGTTGTTTTAAAATTACTTTGATATATAGATCTAACACAGTACTAAATACTTACCTTAGGACATTTTAAAAATTACGCTTTAATTTATAATAACATCTTCATCACCCATTACAAACTTACAACGAATCATTGAATGAAACGACCGATCACATGATGATTTAAATTTAATTAGGACTTACGTCAAATGGACAGTCAACATAAACCGGCCAAATAAAAAAATCCTGTTGTCACAACGTATGAAGGGATTAGGTAACATTTTAATTTTGGTAGTATTATAGTGAAACGAAAAACGTTCCCGGTATGTTCACCCCTGCGTCTTTTAGGTTTTTTACATCGACACTGTTATTTTAAATTGGAATGAAATAGTATATCTAAATGAAAGCCACTTCATTCAATAGGATAAATAGTGAAAATGATTACAGTTACAGTGAGACAACTGGTATATAAATACATTATAATAAATTTGGCGTCAATCGTAACTGTAATAATGTTAATTGTACTTTTGTTACAAAGTGTACATTAAAAAGAACCCTTTTTTACTTCTGTCTGATGCTAAAACAAATGGAGTATAGATAAAAATTATATCTGTGCATAAACCACAAACAATGTTTTTTTAATACAAAAAAAAACTTAATGAAAGTAATAGTTTGCTCGATGCCTAATCGATTTTTTATTTACATATCGATATTCCAACAATATTACAAACAATGGCGTCAAATGACTTATCAGGTTGGACGCCCGCCAGCTGCAGGGTTTATCTGTAACGGTCCGGCTGATAAATTGGTTATACTATCGCCAGCCACAGATACCCTGACGAGTGATTGACTATTGTTTTTAATTATTTATCATAAACGGTGATAAAAGTTGGCTTGTTGACAGCTTGACTGACATGTGCAGTGTTTATAAATGTATCGTAACCATAGACTAATATTGAAGACTTTTTCAACAATTCTTAGAGGAGATAGTTAGTAACGCGATGACCCTAAAAACAAAAATATATTGTCTGTGTTGCGTGTTGTACATACGCATGGCAGTATACACGCGTCTAACAAGACTTGTTAAAGAAAACAAACAAGCAAACTGAAACAAAGACTGCATTCAGATTAGGCACACAATGGTCAAAGGAAATTTGAACTAAGAAACATTTGACATACCCAGTGGAAAATTTGTAAAATGCTCGTCCGGTTATTGAGCAATCCGAGTAATTGTGACCAAAAAGAACATCAATTTTTAATTTAAAAAATGTACTTTCGTGCAAACAAATTTAATGAATAAATTTCTGTGGCAAGATCATGCGTCAAAATCTGCTCGTGTTCAATGACATTTCATTGCAAAATGTGCTTCTTCTGTGTGTTAATAAAGTTCGTTTTGATATGTGCAAAACATTAGTTACGCACGTTTTGATACGCCTACAGACGAAACATCTATACAAATAAATAAAATTGGAGTGTCTGTTTGTAATCTATATCTATACATCTATACTCTATACAAATAAATAAAATTGGAGTGTCTGTTTGTAATATCAAAATAACACTTTTTTACCAAATGCGTATGAAAGTATATACGATACCTATAACGAAAACGCAATTTTATTTTTTTTTGTCTGTCTGTCTGTCTGTCTGTTTGTTTGAGGTAAACTTCTAAACGGCTGAACCGATTTCAATGGGACTTTCACTGACAGATGACGTTCCAAGACGTAATTTAGGCTACTTTAATTTTAGAAAAAGCATTAGGGTTCCGCGGGAAAAACATAATACCCATATTTCCGGGTAATCTCCCTAAAGTCCACAATAAAACTAGCAGTAACCATCCTAACAGACACAATGAATGGTATGGGATGCGATCAAAAACCTAAATAAAACGGGGAATAGGCAAATACGCACAAAACGAGCATTTCACCGGTAATTTTCAACGGGAAACAGCGCGGAAATCGCTCGAAGTCCGTCTGACAAAACAAAAGGCACGTTTTTACCGATTGTCGGTGTAAACGCAGCAATTCGTCGGTACCTGCATCCCGTACCGACCGACATTGAATTGTCGGTCAATTTGACCACCCGACCACTTATTTTATTTTTTTGTGCGTCCAAAATTAAAACAATTAATTTGATATTCGAATAGCATAATATACATATCTTGCCGAGATTTAATTTATATATATTTGTTTGCAAAAAAATGCTCTTTTGATCGCAGTTATCTTTATTCATGATTTTAAACATTATAACTAACTACAGCCCTTTTTTTTTAATGTCCCACTGCTGGGCACGGGCCTCCCCTCACTGCGAGGGGGATTCGGGCCATAGTCCACCACGCTGGCCCAGTGCGGGTTGGCTGACTTCACACATCTATCGAGAACTAGTCAAGTTCCCTCAGACGTGCAGGTTTCCTCACGATGTTTTCCTTCACCGTTTCATAGCAGGTGGTAATCTCGGATGTAAATGAGATTCGCACATGAAACCCAGAGGTGCGAGCCGGGTTTTGAACCTGCACACTTTGATTTGCAAGGCCACTCGGCTACCACTGCTATTTGAAATTTGCTGATTTCAAACATTAACAATTCGAATTTCAAATTCAAAACGTTAGTTTCCATTTTCAAATTGTAATTATTATAGTTGAACCCGGATTATTTAAATTCAAATTTCGATCGAATTTTTAAATGTATCGTAGTTCTCAATGTCGTAAACTCGTCGAGTACCGCTAGTGAGGGATAGTCGATAGTCCATTTTAGTCGGTAGCCGGATGTAAAATCGATACAATGAGTGCGCGAAGAGATCACAGACATTTGGTGTACAGCCGCGTTCAATAAAAATGTTTATTATTTTACCGTACATTTTTACTCTCGGGGAGTTTTGATTCGCTCGCTTTTGTTTTCTTCCCCCAGTATTGTTTGTTGGCCGTGCATTCAATGTTAGTGTAGTTGGAATTTATTGGCAGTTTTTAAATTGGATTTTGGTAAAAAAATTATCGAGACTCGTAATATTTTGAAGTATTCATCTATTTATGCGTATAAATCAAAGGGTAACATTCATTCAATTTAGCAGTCAACTATATTTACTTGTTAGTGACTAAACTCACGATGCAAAAAAATTATTAAATATTTCGTATTTTTCTAAGAATCACAAAGCTGCGCATTTTATTAAAAACACAATTAAGACCGGAACTCTTTTGAAGGCGGAAAAGCCTTATTATGTAAGAAAAAAAACTAAATCCTCATTGCGAAATAAAAAAGCTCGTGACTGTCTCCGCTGCTTTATTCCCTCATCCACTATTATTATGCCAGTCAGATCGGCGGCGCCAGACAAAAATTATAAAATTCCACGCCATATTAAATACTCTCACACGCAAGCACTACGTTAAATCGATAGTCGTTAGCTCATTGACATCCATTTCAATAAGAACTGCAACCTATATTATTGTATTTTTCATCAGTAATCATAAATTATAGTAAAAGTAAACTATACCTAAGTGTTAAGTTTTTATACTAACGAGTTATTATTAACTGAAATATTGAGATTTTCCTAACATATTACCCGTCTAATTTTGTGTGCGACTTCGACGTCTACGTGTGTCAAATTGTCTATGACAAGACTGACACAATTGACAACTGACTGAGTCAACTTTTTTTTACTTTTCTTGATGACACATTATGTGTCTATGATTTATGAGTCATCGATTTTGTTAATTTAAAAATTTAAAAGTCCACAGACGTGCCTTTGGGAAAACTTCCGCGTAATACGTTTTGTTGCGATATCGTCCCGTTCCCTTGGCGAAGTCGTTGCGTCGCGTCGTCGTCTCGCTTTTAAACTTGCAGCACGTAGCTATTTTTAAATTGATCAATTTAAGACTAGACAGGCTCTTGCTCCGAAAGAGATGAATCCATCAAATATTTAGTGTTGTCTTTTTAAAAATAGTGCGGACATAAATAACAGTAGATAATTCTAGAAGTTATAGACTAGTCCCAAAAAGAGTGACCCATGCTCAGAGTAGTGAAATCAGAGGGAGGACCCTTTCTCCGCATTTCGTTTCTTTCTCAACCTTCCTAGTTTGTGTCCAGCAGTGAGACTTAACAAAGTTAATAACTGTAAAGGGTACATATATGCACATGAATAAGCATTTTTTGTAGTTTCATAAAACTCTGTTCTCTTTTTTTTTGTACTACTTACATGATTGAGAAGTTTTGTTTTTATGTGACTTACTAGTGTTGTCAGCAATTGCAATTAATACTTAAACGGAAATTAATGTATGTTTGTATCACTTTAATTTCGTTTTGTGATTTATGATTAAGGGTGCAATATTTGGTTTTTATATTAACCCGTATAATAAATATCAATACTGAATGTTCCAGATAATATTTACACATCAAGGGGTGCGTCTCTCCGTTTTTTTACTGTCAAATTATGACGGCTTATAACCGTGCTAACCGAAAATACCTACGGGTAGTAATATCCCGTCGTAAAACCTCAACGTAACTCTAAACCCAAGCATAAATCGTCACATTACATGTCTGGGCGCGCGCAATAAATTTACATTTTAAAACTGATCACAACGACATTACAGCACTTTAATATTAGCGCACAACGAGTGTAGGGGCGCTACTGTGTAAGTTATGGCGCGATTATCGGCAAGGTATGAGTTATGAGGTGCCGTCGGCATGCGCTGGGTTAGGATGAGACATTTTATTATTCGATTTTAAACTATCAAATTTTACATCACTGGCATACGATTTCAAGAACGACAACATAACGTAAGCAATATTGGCCTGTTCAGAATATTTCTTATTCCATAGAATGTTTACCCTTTTTTATTAACACGAGGAGTCACCTTAATGTGAAGCATACATTAAGTCATTACTCGACGGCTAAAGGATCTCAAAGCCGCCTAGAATAACTTCCCCAATTCAACAACGAGTAAGAGTTGCATAACTCTGAATTTTGACATATTTGTAAGTCTTTTTTGGACGTAGGTACATAGTTTATTAATAATATAAGACAAATTCACAATGATTAAAACTGTCAAATTTAACAAAAAAAGCAACCCTATTAATTTTAAAAATTTAAATTATTTTGGAATTTAATATGTAAGTATCCATCAGATGTAGACCAATATCTACCTATCTTGGAAAGCCAGCACGTTATATTCAAAAACTCGTTTTATTCAACTTTCAAAACTATCGACTTTCAATGATATTAATGGTTTTGAGAATAATAGGTGCAGCGGCGCATTTGTGAAAGTTATGGCGCGATTATCAGCGGGAAATGAGTTATGAGGTTCCACCGGCACGGGAAGGGTTACACGAGGTACTTTATTTGACTTTTAACACGAATTTAAAACACTTTTTGTGTGTGGGTAACATTTTAATTCATCCATTCCATTTTTTTTAAGTATAAAGTAGATTTTACTTAGTACAGTTCAACACAAAATACATTTTTGCTATAATTCTGGCCCTCCTCTGAAATTTATTAAACTTTCTGGCCCCCTATTAAGCAAGTTTGGCCACCACTGCACTAGATCAAGCCGTCGTCGAAATTCCCGTTACATTTAACATGAAAAGAAAAAAAAGAAAAAGCCATCAATACCTTAATCTCAACATAATCCATCAATTTTCGAAACGACACGTATCGTCAATTTATCAGCCATATTTTAAAATATTACACACTTCGGAATCTTGGTGAATTGCGTCATATATTTCCAAACATCTTATCTCAAAATACTCCTCAAATCACATGCGATTTTTCACTAAAATTGTAGGTACCAAGTGATAACGCCAGCGGATGCCGCACGCAGTGCCGTTTGCCACGTGGGGCAAATGACAAGGGAACAGTTTTCCCGGGAATCCCTGAAAATTCTTCCATATTTGACAGGCGAGCGAGGACACGCGGGGCCAGTCGTGCCACGAATAGCAATGAGGTCCCGTTTGGTACATCTACTCGGCTGATTTATGCAGTCGAGTAGAATTACGTATGCTTAAAGATATACTGAGGTGTGAATATTTGTTGAACTTAAAATGTGTAAGCATAAAGCTGACAATGACTTGCTTACGATTATCAACATAGGGGTTTGTTTTCTTATACTAACCTATATAACCTATTATACTAACCTATAATCTGTGGATGTGCGAGGATAAAATTGACAGTATATTTTTGCGTCCCAACATTAATGAAAGTTTACCCATTTACCAAGGATCAAAGCAATCCTCCCAATATTGACATTTTGGTTATCCATAGACTTTTAACTTAAACTACCGGCCCGCTATCGCTGAAATCTATCAAAAATAACTTCAGTCTTCGGTTTCAGCCGTTGCTGACATCTTTTCATTAAGTCGAGCCCAATATGATTCCGCCAATGTAAAAGTTCTGGCGAAGAAACGATGGAGATTAGTTGGTAGATAAAAGTATACATTTTGTTGTACACAAACTTCTAGTATTTGACAGCACAAAAGTATTGTCGTCTTGTTCATACATCACGGCCATGAAAAGGAAAGCAATACACTTAGTTTATAGTTTAAGTAAACTTTCGTTTGTCACCCTGCATGATCAACTGAAATGAATTTAGCACAAGGACTAATCAATTTTGAACGATAAATCTATGTGAATAAAGATCACGTTTGATTACGGTAATGGTCGAACACAATTTGTAAACTAGCGAAATTTGCATGAACTCCGACTCGTTCAGCAACGAACAACGACCGGCGTAAATAGGCGCGTGAAAACTGTGTGCAGTATGTTTTTTTTTTTTTTTTTAACGAAATGAGCGAAATGATGATAATAAATGGAATAAGATGAGGAATGGCATCACCTGCGACTAGCGCGAGTATTTCGCCAATGTCAAGTAATTAATAGCAAGGACAAATTCAATAAATACATATTATAAATAAAAATGGATAAATGTTTTAGTATTAGCAAGACAAGAAGCATATTTTTCAACGAACTGTCATTGTTGACAGGAGTGAATTTTGTCGTGTGGTCGCGTTGCTTTTGCCATGGAAATTCTATACTTTTTGTACATTGACACAGGGTACATTTTCAAAAAAATCAAGCGAATTCGCTCGCCCCTGCATGTTCAGGGCGGAACAGAATTACCGGCCAAGGTTACAACAGCTATAATTCAACTCATTATTAGCTAGCATGTTACATGGACATTTTGTTCACTTGTTCATAATGATCAGCGTATTTTGTGAGCCTAATTATATCCAAAAGGGTAACATGTTCCAAAAATTTGGCCAAAATTCCAGAATGCCGTGTTGTTCAGTAATACCCGTTACAAGACTTTACATGTTATGTTTGTAATTATAACAAATTAGTTTGGTTTATGTTTTGGAATCATGTGAGCTTTTAATTTTACTACTCATAGGTATACATAGGTATCCTAGGTATATTTACTCCCTTTAAAAGTATATGATCCATTTACAAAAAAGTCCCGTTGTAGAGGGTTTGTTAAGTAGCAGTGGTAGCCGAGTGGTCTAACGAACGCCTTGCAATCAAAGTGTGCCGGTTCAAACCCCGGCTCTCACTTCTGGGATTTATGTGCGAATCTCATTTTCATCCGAGATTATCACTTGCTATGAAACGGTGAAGGAAAACACCGTGAGGAATCCTGCACGTCTGAGGGAACTTGACTAGTTCTCGATAGATGTGTGAAATCTGCCAACCCGCACTGGGCCAGCGTGGTGGACTATGGCCTGAATCCCCCTCGCATTGAGGGGAGGCCCGTGCCCAGCAGTGGGACGTTAAAAGGGCTGTAGTAGTAGTAGTAGAGGGTTTGTTTGCAGAATATAACTTCTATACATTTGAACGTAACAGTTATTTAATTATGTTATAGTACTTTAATTCCTCTCCATCCAAAGGTTGCCTGCTAGAGATTTTTTATCGTATATGTATTGTTGTATTTCTCTAAGAAGTGGAACATTATAATGTTATCTATCTTTATTTTTCCGAAAACTGGCTATAGAAAACGCTAGTCTTTTGTTCACCTAACACTTATATTTTTGTTAACAGTCGGTATGTAATATGTTTTCAATTTGATTATTGAAATGTAATTTGGTCTAACTTGAAATTCTCATTTCCGAAATTCCTTCCACGACTTTACAGCTTCAGACCTAACACGAAAGTATAGCTAGTAACATTCCAAATGATATTCGTAAGTTATAATATAAAAGCTTTGCTAGTATCTACGATAAGTAGTAAGCACTGTATAGGTAAACCAATTCTAACAGCGCGGCATGCTTCAATATTATGTATTGAAATAATTTACATTTTGCGTGACGGGAAGTAATCTAACATTGTGAATTGGTTCTGCAAATATTATTCTAGAGCCAAGGCCGTATTTAAATTCGATTATCAATTATCTATTTATTTTCTTATATTGTGAAAGTAGCGTTTCGCTGCGTCAACTTGTCTCGTTTCACTTGCACCACATATTGTAAAATTAAATAAATAATGGTAAAAATACTTTTTAAAAACAAGCTTTTATTTAATTGCCCTTAGTTTACGTGTTCTTCTCAGCAAGCCCTTTCATTGGATACCCATACTGTGGTAGCGCAGAAAAAATAACTATTCCGCCATCTTGGATGATCCGCCATATTGGAATTAGAATGAAATCACATAGCTAGGCATGCATTGTCATCCAAAATAATCGTGTATACCCAATTTTAGCTCAATAGATTAAAGATAACTGATTTAAAATTCAGTTGCAAGATTCCACCTGGACATATATTGCAAGTTAATATAAAACTTGTAATAAAAATAATAATAGTTGTCAATATATTTTTGAGGCAATACAAACCCTTGTAGTGACGCTTTAACGCTCTTTTTAAGGTATACGCATCTTGACGCATCTTCTTCATAGATAACTGGAGCAGTACTTTAGAATTACTATATATCACACCGCGTCACCACTTTAATGCAAAATCGGAGCTCATAAACTCACCAGTAGAGTCGCAACTAGCTATACCTATCTTCGCGTTAACATGGCGATAGGTAACAAAATATGGGTTAAGACTTCGATACACCAAACACATTCCGGCTTGCGCGACTGGCGTAGGTGCCTATTTAAGCAGCAAAAGTAAGGGTGCACTTTATTCCCATCAGTGTAGGGAGTGACTTAGTACGTACCTACTCTATTTTGAATGCCTAACACTCTTGTATCACGTGTCACGCGTACCGTGTAATTCAATGAACGAAAATAACTAATTTGGAACGTGTCGCATACAGTTAATGATGTGGTAAAGTATTTTCGGACGAGTTGAACCCTTTCATAATTATCATAATATTTCACTGTTATTTTATGTTGAATATGTTTAGAACTATTTTGTATATCTTTCAAAATGACAGATTAATGGTTCAACATAAAGAAACTATCGGTTTTGTCATTTATTTATGCTCAGTAGGAACGAATGTGCTGTTAATTTAAAACGGGTTACATTATTTAATTATTATAAATAGTAATAATTTATAAGAGGTTCGTTCATATTTAACATAAATTGTTTACTAAAGAGATATCATTTTTCTTCACTGCTCCTAACAAAATCCTTCTGATAGAAACGATAATTAATTGCCGCACCATAATAGCACATTTATATTATCATTTAGACAATATCTAATGACCCTATAAGCATTCAGAGAGCTTACAGGAGACATGTGTGAAGATTCACACAGTTCTCCATTTTGGTGGCGCAAAAATGTACTCAATTGACATCTCCATTTCATACCTATTACAGGATGAAATCGTTTAATAAATCTCTTATCCACATCCATTATCGAATCATCATCCCGCCATCTAATAGCCGTAAACAAGAAGCCACGTGCAGCGCGTACGCTCCGCTGGCCAGCCCTCCGCAATATCCGCATTTCGTATCCCCGGGAACGCTTCCGCTTCCCGGGCCGGAATCGGCGCGGATACCGTGTACAATACTAAACTATTGGAGCCCTTTGTCGCAATATTATTATGTTAACCTTCTTAAAAAGATACTATTTATAGTTGCACTTGCTCTTCATATGTGCGAGTAGGTGAGTAGATACTTAATTGCGTTGACTTAACTGTAGAATTAAATTAAACTAGACTTGACGAAACTAAATGTACCTATTATTATTCTTCTTATAACTACTTTTAATGCATGATCAACATGTGTATTTTTAGGGACCTTTAACCCAAAAAGAAAAACGGGACCCTATTACTAAGACTCTTCTGTCCGTTTGTCTGTCTGTCCGTCTGTCACCAGGCTGTATCTCATGAACCGTGGTAGTTAGACAGTCGAAAATCTCACAGATGATGTATTTATGATGATAAGTGATTTCACTATAACAAGAATACTAAAAAACTTAATTAAATACATATTTAGGGGGGCACCCATACAACAAACGTGATTTTTGCCGTACATGTAGATAATGGTACGGAACCCTTCGTGCACGAGTCCGACTCGCACTTGGCCGGTTTTTTTAATTACCGTAATTTTACTATACAAGATAAAGCAGAATTGTGAAGATTAATATTATTACCAATCTATTTTGCTGTACTTAAATATAGCAAGATAACTATAGTGTACGAAACTAATCAGCTAACAATAAACCCACTTAGTTGTTCTGTTTAGGGCAAGTTACGTATTCCGTCCACGTCCGTCCATTTGTTCCGCGGACCGCCCGGACGATGGGCGGAACACCTGGACGGTCAGGCATATTAGTTCGACTCGGCAGGATTTGGCGTTTTATTGAATTCCATTCGTAATCCCCTAAAGACGAGAAGAAATAAATAGGAGTATTTTATGTTATTAATGGCTTCGAAAGTTGATTAATTTCTTGTGTTGTATCACGAAGTGTACCTGCCCCCGTAGTCAAAATGCATGGTTACCTACTATACGAGGTTACGCTATGCACCTACTGCAGTTGCAGCATGAGCGCCATGACTAGACTTATGTCACGGAATATGTTGACGTTGTCTTTTTCTCTCGTATAAACTAAGACAGAGAGCGAGCGAGCGAATCTGTGACAGAGCCCTCTGGGAATAGTGAAACATTTAATATAGACTCTGTTTGAAATACATAAAGATTGAATTTCTATGATAACATCCTCAGGTCTACCCGTCAAAATTCACTCATTTCATCGATGACATGTCATTGAAAAATGTACTTCATCTTTTAGTAAATACAGTTAATTTGGGTATTGGCAATAAATTGCTCGCACGCGGTAAACGTGAGCGTGAGGTTTTACCCTAGGATTTACGAAAATAACATTAGCTGTCGATAAATGGACCACGTGACTACTGTTTTTTCCCTACAATGTTGGCCTAAAGATTTGTAGAAACTCTTCACGGTTGAATCAGAAAACAATACACCGACTAAAGGATCGCCTAAAATTTTGCAAAAAAAAAATGGGATGACCTACCAAAGCCCTTATTCGGAATGCATTTCTTCAGCGGACACTACACACATCTTTAGGTTAGTTTAGTTACGTGCAGTTTAGTTTTTCCGCAAGTATTCCAATAACCAATTTCCATAGGATCAGTGTGTAGCAAGGGTCAGACGTGACTCAATCTCGGCGGGTGATTGATACATACAACTCGAGAATATCATTGTGATATCCTGCGCCTTTTATTGAAAATGAACTCTGTGTGAATATTAATAAAATTTGAATTCCTTTGGTACAAGATATGTGACAACTCGTCAAAATTCGCTCGAGTCATACATAACATTTGTTGTTGAAAAATGTGCTTCTTCTGTGAGTTAATATAGTTCAAATTGGTATCGGCAAAAAAAATGTGTGGGCTTTAAAGGAATAGGTATCGATAATAGCAACCTTACATAAAAAACGTTTTCAGTTTTCATCTCAAACATGTTGTCCGTAGTGTATTGTATCGACTATGGCGATAATCTTGTGCTAATGTATTTGATACACTCTACCAGACATGATACATCATCATCATCACGCCTGTGTTCCCCGAAGGGGTAGGCAGAGGTGCACTGCAGTGCGCCCACACTTCGCCGATGTATTTTAGTCCCAATGTAATAGGGAGCGAGCCTATTGCCATTACACCAGGCACATTGTCCCTCAATACGAGGGAGATTTTGGGGCTGGTCCACCACGCTGGCCCAGTGCAGGTTGGTGAACTATAGACGTGTAGGTTTCCTCACGATGTTTTCCTTCACCGTTTCATAGCAAGTGAAAAAATGAGATTCGCATATGAAATCCAGAGTTTCGAGCCGGGGTTTAAACCTGCACACTGATTCCAAGGCGTGCGTTCAACCACTTGGCTATCAGACATCTACAGATTAAATGGTGAAAACACTTTCCCTTCATGAACCTCTTTATTTCATTCAAACAGCCTACTTGTGAACGACCCCCGCGCAAATTGAGACAGTCTTCTAAATCCTCCATCACTATTTCGATCGTTTAGCGGCGGCTCGTACATCATTCTCGGGATTAGGCAACCAGCTCGAGTGGCTCCGGCGGAATTAACATTCATGAGTGCCAGCCAATAGCGACGACCCACTCTGCGGAAAGGGACACCTCCTGGAGAGCTGTTTTGCAGGATAACTCCTCAGTTAGCTGTATGTAGCATCCATATATATTTTTTTAAATTACCGTAACAAGTTAAGTGTGGCGATCATAGATTTGGGCTAACAATTTAGCAGACCCCATCGGTCTATACGCTTTTCATGTGTGAGTCTTCCGCGACTGCGTACACAGTTAATTAAAAAATGGCAGACCGAATTTGAAGATGTTTTATCTATTTCCTTACGATTTATTAAAAAAATAGAAAAAACTTGAATATTTTTGTATGAAAATTAATCAAAATGTCACTGCTAAACAGATTTTATACATTTGAGGATGACTAGGTATCACAGACCAGATACCTAGTCTGTGCTAGGTATTTACTAATAATAAGTAACTGGGGATGAGCTCTACATAACATAGAGCATAAAACTCTTTGGTGACAACTGATAGTTGCAATATTCTTTGCATTGACATCACAACATGTTCGAAGACAGTTCCGCCCTACAACATATCCTGGTGGCCCTACCAGTGTCACGTCTGCGTACACGGCTTCGTTAATATGCGCCTCGGGCGAAGCGCCTCGTGCCTCGTCGAGATATTCGACTGTTCCAGGCACTTTTTAACAAATTTCTCCAACTTCGGATGGAAAATGAATGTTGATTCTTTGCAAGCTTCGAGTTAGAAATTCGGGTTTGTTAGGATTGAAAATATTCTTGATGCGTACTTTAAAAATAGAAGGGATCTCGTTTCAACTTCCTTCAAATAAAGTACACGCCTAAGTTCAGATGTCTCTTAAGACAAGTCTTATGTCACAGATAATATCGCACAGGAGCCCGATTTCCATTAGATAGACATCATCTCGAGTGTCGAAACAAAACATCAAAATGGTCGTATATTTTTCTTTTGTTTTGACATATCAATAAAAGAGATTGATGTCTATCAAACAAAAATCGGGCCCCTGGTCATTCCCTACGAAAGAAAAAGTAAATGTACTTATCTACCGTTTCGTATTATTACAACCGACAGCGCTACAATACAGGGCAGATCTCCTAGTGAGGTAAGATTTATTAATATTTTACAGTATTCATTTATTAATTAGATTCATTAGATAAACATGAAATATATTATTCCAGAATATAGGTGTATTCATCAAATTTATTCATAGAATTACATATTTTCAGAGGAGTTTTGATAACTTTACTCATAAAATTGTACTAAATAAAGCAGAATATTTCACTCCAGTCTGCGAGCTATAAAACAGTATTGATCCTCTAGCCGAGGCTATCGGCTGTCATGCACAGCTGCCGAGGACAATTCCTCTTTAAAAGAAACGGGGGCTTTTAAATAGAAACATACTTCTTTACGCTAATCTTACAATGTCCCCCGATACGGAGCGACGAAATGTTCGTACACAGATATCAGTTGAAGGAAGCGATGGCCGTAGATCTACGAAGAAAGGGAGAAGCATATTAAAACAAAAAAAACTTTAGCTAGGACCGGGGATTACAATGTATATTACTATACTATTAGAGATAAAATAATTCCACTTGAAATAATGCCAAAAGAATAACAATAACTTCAGTCCACAATTTCTTATTGGCCATTTTTTTCTGTGACTTTAGAAATGCTTGCACATCCTCCTGTGCTTCACTTTTGCATATTCTGACCACCAGCAACTGGTCAGATCCCGTCTAATTCAGAAAATGAAAATCAATCTGGAACAAGTGAAGGAAATGTCTACAGGTTCTAAGAACAGTCAAACTGGTAACATTCCAATTATGACTTTATTTTATGTAACGCCAAGAATCATATTTGCTAACTAGTATCGTTAAGCATTCAGGTAAGGTTCGATTATAGGAGAACAAAATCGAGTTCGAGACAACCTCAAAATCTGAAGACATATTCTACTTAGAAACAGATCAATGAGCTAAGACGGTGAATCAAATGCAATTTGGGAGGTAACCACATCCATTTCCTCAGCATCCTCGCGAGTATAGATGACAAGGAAGTAGGGTGGCTGGTAATTTACATAATGTAATCAGCCGGGAGCGAGATCCGATGATTTGAACCGACCCGGTGATGGCGTCTGCGCGAGCGAATCGTGGAATTTTAATTTATATAAAAAGTCCACCTCCTGGGAACCCAGGGATGTCCTTTGAGGGCGCTGATTGATGCCGAACGCGTATTATTGGAAAATTGAGGGCGAAAAAATCGTTTAAGGTTAATAGGGAATTGGGTGAGAAGTGAAAAATCTGATGTTGTAAATTTATCGACGACTGGGTCGGACTTCCATTTGATTTACATGGCCATTGTCGGTCTTAGATGTTTTAAACACCCAATGTATCTTGAGAAAATGTTACATTTCCTCCTATATCCAATTGCGGCTTCCAATTCAATTCAACAAATTAAATTTCAACTAACTTAAGGCTATATATAACTACTACTACCTATGCCATTTTTGATACAGAAATTCAAGTTTTATATATATTGGGCACCAAGTACATAAAAAAAAGTCAAGTGAAATTCCCTCGTCCCAGTATGTGCCTGAAGTTAGCTGAAAAATTCGCTGAGGCGATACCGGTTCCGATCGCGATAACCTCGTGAACCGACAGTTCCACGGATCCGCTTTGTATTCATGGGGCGAAGGGAAGTTATCCCAGGTGCGTACCGCATCCTACACCTCCCCCCAGCTCGTCCCCCCCCCCTGGCCCACCAAGGCTTCTTTCTACTCCTTTAAAAAAATCGAGCATTTTTAAATTGCTGCCTGCCTTTAGTACGCAGCTACGAAGGTAGAGGGTATCTAGGTTATTCGTAGAACTCGTATATTTCAGTAAAAAATATGGTATTCTTCTAGAAAGACCCAATAATTTCGAAAATTAGTTGAAATGAACACTATAATAAATCTAATTGTATCAGAGTTCTGCCCCGTTACCACTACCTCTACTGCAGTCATGTTTTTAATATTGCCCACAGTTTTTGAGAGTCAACTTAATTCAAAATCAAAAATAACAGTTTCTAATAAACGCTCAGACCCGGCCGGGGCATATGCGTGATATGGAATTACAAGAAACCATACCTTAGTATTAATTAACTTAAGCAACTCTAGACGTGTTTCTTTTTAAAATTAAATCAAACACGTATTTAATGTTTGCGACGCTATGCGGTTTAATAAATAACAGTGTGAGGTAACATGTGAAATATTTGTTTAAAAGGTACATTTTAGTAAAGTGCTGGGATAAACCAGGAGTTAAATATTCGATGCTAGAAACTTAGAGTTGATTTCAGGCACTATGTTCCCTTCTAGAGTTGCATATTTCAAGGCCCCAAAAGAGCAAGTTATTATTAACTTGCTCTTTTATCTTCGTACTTTTATTGTACAGTACTATATCATACTCGTTCTATCTACATACTCTTCGGCTTAACGTCTACATCTTGCGTCCCTCTCGTTATTAATCTACGAAGGAGCAGCGACAATAAGGCCAGTTCCACTTGAAACGTCACGACCGACATTACGGTTGATGGGTTTTTTAATTAAGATTTTTCAGCAATCTTTTAAGATGTTGAAAATTGTTATATTTATGTATTTAAAAAAAAGGGTGCATTGTCTACAGACGATAGAGACATTTATATGACGTTCTCAGAAAGTTTAGCGTATTATATTGAAGGGTTTCGCCTTCGGTGAAGCTGTAAAGGCCAACTCACGGCCAGCAGCGTAGTCCATTAAAAAAGAAGAAGGTTTTATTGTTAAGGACCTTATAAATTTATGGGTATCAAAACCACTGCTAACTATTTTCAGTACAGTTGTTTTATATTGCTGTTATGTAATGCAAAAAGTTGTTTAAATATGCAATCAGACGTTGTCAACCATTTCGTATCCTACATAGTTGTGAGCGGAAATGTTGTATGAAATAAAACGCCTTATTTGGTGTAAATTATAAGGATTCGTAGAAACACTACGGTAAAATAATCTTAGTCACTCTTAAAATGACTAACGTTCTTTCTCGTTCATCCTCAATCTTACACTACGAGTACTTCTCACACTCTCCCTTTATTTCTTCACTCTTTCCATCTCATTCAATCTTTAAACTCCGCACCTACATAGTTATTATAAGACTGTGATAGTTATTCTAAGTCTTCGCATATTTCGTGAATAAATAAGTAAATTAATGAGTGAGTCACATGCATTTTAGTTACTAATTGTAATATATTATGACACAACATTATCATAACTTCTCTCTCGTTACTAAATCTTGTGTATATAACGTTACAAAGTTGCTAACAAACTTGTGACTTAGAGTAAATAAACGGCGCGCGTGTCGTAAGTAATGGAATAAAATAGTGTCTCCCGCGATATTAATTACTGTATAACACGACATTAACGTCGGGTAGGGAGTTTTCTCTCAAGGGGAATGATTATGTAGGTATATAATAACAGAAGTATCACTTCGGTGGATATTATTTGTGATTGAAAAAATAAAATACAATACATCATCACGCCTGTATTCCCCAAAGGGGTAGGCAGAGGTGCACTGTAGTGCGTCCACACTTCGCCGATGTATTTTGGTCCCAATGTAATAGGGGGCGAGCGTATTGCCATTATACCGGGCACATTTGTGATTGAATACCCATATAATAAGTACATCAAATATTTTTCGTCATACAGTGGATCGCGGTTTTGTATAGCATTTTATGGAGTTTAAGTTGGATTTTTGTTACTAAAAGTACCTATCTAATTAATACTATCAAGTGGTCTATTGATGGGTTTATTTTATTTGCTTTTTACTTCTAACATTTTATTATATTTTTGAATTATGATGCAATTAAAAGCTGATAACGATTGTAAGCATATCAAATGGTCATTGGTCACCACTCTTTTTTTTAACTGTCGATTATTTCTAGTTTCGGTTAGAGGGCTTTTAATTTAATTAAATAATTCAATATTTTAAATAATAAGGAAGAACTTTTTGCTATCTTATACTCATGAAGATATAAAGTCAAACATGACCTGGAGTAATATAAAACTTACCCGACAACTTTACCATAATATTATAATTTTATGTCACCTAAATCACAAAGTTTTTCTACTTTAACTTCTGTACCGTCTCATTAGCATGTATAAAGTAGGTCGACAAGTCTGGTAAGTGGTAATAGGATGAAGATATTAACTTTGTTTGGCGAAATGTACGAGCCCGGGTCGGGGGCGGGTCGCTAACTGGATGTAATCGGCACTTGGACGTAACTACGCGGCGTAAACGTATTTGGGTAATAAAAGCTTAATAAATAACGAAAACAGTAAAAAAAAATTAATTTGTTATTTATTTATCTATTTTTTGAATCGAACACACTGATACAGAAAGTATTATTTTGATTATTTGTCTAAACTAATGATAACAAAGGAGGTAGTTAAAAACAGAAACAAGATAATTTAATTACTAAAGGCAATTTTGTAGAACAAGTTCATAGTCAAAAGGGCAGATGGAGTATAGAAATGCTCGTAAGCTGAATAGGCGCGGGTTTTGTTTTATTTATTAATTAAAATGCAGTTAGTAAAAATTTTGTCTGTTTTATCACAATTTTATTTATTTATTTAACTTAAGGCCTCCCCACACTAAGGCGTTAACATTCGCGAAACATTTTTTATTGCATAAAAAATAATTTTGCAACGAAATGACACTGACAGCGCGAGCAAATTTTGACGCGTGGGGCGTGGTTTTTGCGACAGAAATTTAATCTTTATGCAGATTGATACAGAGTTCGTTTTGATACTGGCAAACATTTTGGGAGGGTTTACGCTCCTGTGTGCCGGTGGCTTAACCCTTCCTTAGTTTACTAATTTATAATAAAAACATATAATAAGTTAAGCAGTGGTAGCCGAGTGGTCGAACGCACGCTTTGCAATCAAAGTGCGCAGGTTCTATCCCCGGCTCGCACCTCTGGGTTCCATGTGCGAATCTCATTTTCATCTGAGATTATCACTTGCTAAGAAACGGTGACGGAAAACATCGTGAGGAAACCTGTGTGCCCGGTATAATGGCAATAGGCTCGCCCCCTATTACATTGGGACCAAAATACATCGGCGAAGTGTGGGCGCACTGCAGTGCACCTCTGCCTACCCCTTCGGGGAATACAGGCGTGATGATGATGATGTATTTATAATAAGTTAATAAATCAATACTAAATATCACCAGACAACGCATACTCCATCCCAAACTAAGCAAGCTTCCTATATTTTTAAAACATCCTTGATATTTACTTGACATAGTCATATTATCTGCTTATTCCATGTAGTCATTCCTTATTTAATTCCATCACAACTTCATCATTTCGTAAAAAATATTAATAAATTTCTTCTCAATAACATTTATTTATCTAATTAAAATTCCAATACATTTAAATTCTAAAACTTCGACGTATAAAGGCATTTTACACGAAAATATTAGCCATCTCAATCAGGGGCAATGTAGCGGGACCAGAGCCGAATTTAATGTATCCGACACGACACGATATGTGACAACGAGTTGTGGCTCTGTGCTAATGTGGCGTGGTGAATTATTGTGACGGGGCAGAACTGTGACGCGAGTGACGGGATGTGGTGAGCACGTTAAAACAAATGATGCACTAATAACATTAAAGATTAATCTACCATCTTTATCACATTTGGGTAACAAAAGCTAAATAAATTACGAAAAATAACAAAACGTACATAGACTATTTTAATTTAATTAGCGCTCAAATCATCTGCCATTTTCATCACATTCATCACCCATTTTATGTGTATTTATTGAATTGGCTCCAGCTATTAATTACTTGACACTGGCTTAAATACCCGCCGGTCCTCATCTTATCTATTATATTTTTTATTAATTCATATATTTATTAAAAAAGAAGAAGAATATAACATTTTAAACAAGCATACTTGCTCGACTCACTCCATTGGGTGGTTGTGGATTTGATTTCAGTTAACGGCATGGAATTTTAGAAATTGCCTTGCCTCGTAGTTTGCCTCGTAGTTTGGCTTTTGGTGTAGCTGGGATAGCCCCCTGTCCAAGGTTAGCATAGTTAGGGTTCTTACGATGAGTATTAGTTGTTAGTATTTACACAAAGTAATATTAAAAAGACAGTACTGGTAAGTAGGTTTATACAGTCACGTAAAGTCCCAAAACGTAAGCTCATAATATATTATTTTTTATAAAAATTACCTGGTTCTGCGTTTTGTTATCGTTTTCTTGGCATATTACAATAACAATGCGTATAATAAGTTTATGAAGTGTTAAATGCTTTTCGCCGATATCTCATCACTTGAGGGAGAGTACAAGAGTAACAAGGCATGAGAGAAATGAGGCAGAAGGCAGCGAGCCTGTCTCATAATGCGAACGCTCACGGCTCAGATTTTAATATGAACAACGGGGGCACAACTGCGCACCTATATTTTCGTAAAGCAGTGTATTTTCACGCTCTTGACTTCGTGGTGTGAGCAGAATGGTAAAAGAAAGGCGTAGTTGTTATTGTAAATCATCTTCGTTTTAATGTAGCCAAACAAAGAATTTTTTTTCAAAAATCTTTACACTTTTTTGAACATAAAATACTGAGTTAAACACAGAATATTTTTTAGTATTCCGAATATCAACACCTGATTCTACCCCTTAGGGGTAGATATCTGAAATACTTTTAAAATAGGATCAATCTCGAAGAATAAGAAAACGACATTTTAAAACGGTTCACAAATGAAGCAACTATGCAGTAACATTCACAAAACATCGGTCTTATTGAGAACCTCCTCCTTTTTTAGGGTTCCGTACCCAAAGGGTAAAACGGAAACCCTATTACTGAGACTTCGCTGTCCGTCCGTCCGTCCGTTCGTCTGTCCGTATGTCACCAGGCTATATCTCATGGACCGTGATAGTTAGAGAGTTGAAATTTTCATAGATGATGTATTTCTGTTGCCGCTATAACAACAAATACTAAAAAACAGAATAACATAAATATTTAAGGGGGCTTCCATACAACAAACGTTAATTTTTTAGCGTTTTTATAGATAATGGTACGGAACCCTTCGTGCGCGATTCCGACTCGCACTTGGCTTTAAGTCTATATTTTTTTCCAAAAATTTCAATCTGCTATATGTCTCTGCCTACCCCACAAACCTAATATAAAGCCAATATATCTGGCAACAACAATACCTGTCAGGCACACACGACTCAATTATGTGCGATCTACTGTCAATAATTCGAATGAAAATTTGTATACACGGGGTTTTAAAACTCAGCATTTTTGTCGATGGAATGGCATTTTATTGTGTGTATTCAATTTTTCGGTTGTTTAACTCAGAGTGGTTGTTGGAAATGAACTTAATTGAATATTTTTATTATTATAAGGCTAATAAGCCCCCAAGCACAGTTTTACGGACGCTGTTATGTAAAGAAAATTTACAATCAAATAAGTAGCTATGTAGTTAAGTAAAAAATAAGGCAAAGTATAGTTTTCCGTGACTTATAGTATAATATTTTCTTGTTATTAAGGAAAATTTACATTTATAATTAAATGGTATGTTCATTTGAAAATACCATTCTCTAGAAATCACTAGTAAAATGCTTCAAAAGTGCTGTACAAATTTTAGTGCTATTTCTCTTTAAATATTTTAGACCAAGCGAGCACGTTTTAGTGAACAAAAAATGCATTTATAAAACACAAGCCCATAAACAGATAACAGCGCAAAATCTAAAGCCCTTGGCAGACTATCGGGGCCGCAAACAGTAGAGCAATAACGGTGCCATTTGCATTTCCCATTAGTAGAGCTGTTTGCGAATACCGCCTATACTAGTAGAGCATTTGTTAGGTGATAAGAATGCGTTATGTATGGAAAAATAGGTTTACTTTGCAGCTTATGTATATCAATGATTTATTGAATACTACCAGGATAAAGTACCTACATTTTGTTTCAGTCAGTTTGCATATAAAGGAAAAATTTTGGTTTATTTTTGGGATCAACCCCACGAAACATTCCCACCATTACTCTGTAACCCAGCCTGAAAGACAGCTGTATCCAATGAAGACATCGAGGTTTGAGCCTTGGAAACGCTAAATTGTCTTGGAACCTGCACGAATTTCATCCAAAAACGCTGTAGGAGGAGTTGGATGAAAAAATGTATCCTCTTCCCTCCATTGTAAAGTAAGAGACGAAAAGAACTGTATGGGCTGAGTTGCCACAGAAATGAAGAAGGATGCTGTTATACACTAGTTAGTTTTATGAAGTTTGTGTTCCAGCATATTTAAGTAGTTAGCAAACATGTAGCCCAGAATTTCAGGAGCGACATATCCCGTACACGGCATTTGCATTCCCATTAGTGCGGGCCGTGTCGTCCGCAACACGATTGTTGACAAACGCATCGCGACAGCGTCGACGCGACAGAGCCCCGTACCCTGATGTTTACTAGGCATTGTGCGTTCAATAAATAGTTGTTCTGGAGGATTGAGATATTTTCCCAAACGTTTCGGAAAATGGTTTAAGTTCTCATATTGTTAACAGAACAATTAGAAGCCACTAATACAACATTTTTTTGTCTGTCGCTTTGCAATGGAGACATGAGGATAATTTTCTAGTCCAGCTATTCCTTTTGATTAAACTCGGAGACAGTTTCGTTATGAATTTACATTTATTAAGCATTGGTAGCACGGTAGGTTGTGAGACGACGAAAAGTGAGATATTTAAGTTTAGTCTCGCTCTTTCGCTCGTTTTGGTCTCGTTTGGATTACTCGGTGCGACATGAGGCTAGTCTTGTCGCTCGTGCTAGCCGTTCAAAGTCAAACCTTAGCGTCTTCTATCAAGACTTACAGTGGTGGAAGTCTGTTGCGGGTTTAATCCTGTAAATCAGTGTATGAGAGTACAACAAAAGATTTTGAATACGCTCTATTACTTAAGTATATTCGCCTATTGCGTATTTTTAATTTGAAATTAAAAACTGCTAGGTGATTATGTAACCATTATTTCTGTCAATATGTGTTAGAAACCAAACAACACGACCTATATTTATTATTATTTTGACAGCTGTTTTGACAGGAGACGATTGAAACTCTGAATTACGTAATCACACTGCCGGGAATTGAACCTATCGACGTTTGAACTCGAAAATGAGTTTTAAATCTTTACCAATACCACCGCGTGGTAGTTCCATCTTTTACCAATATTGGGATAAGGCTCTGAGATTATTCAGCTTCGGTGTCAAAAAGTAAGTGACTTATGCTATGTCAGTACATAAATCAGTTCACAGCACAATATTTACGCTGCGATTTATGGGTTACATTATAACGAGGCCCGCAGTCGCATGCGGGTGAACACACGGCTGAAAGTGCTGAAAACGACTGTGAAAACTGTGTATTGTCGCAGTGATTAAAAAGAGAAGGGATTCGCGATGATGCGGCAATGCACTCGGGGACAATGTTATTGGCACAAGTATTTATAAATTTTGTGTAAAACTTTCTCACGTACACCTAGTTTTTATTTTACTCGAACAAAGTCGCTAGGCATGTTAGTGTATTGTTTTATTGTTCGTAAGCAAATGTGCCAATTTAAAAAAACTGAGCTCTGCGTCTAATTCTATCGTTAGTTACAATTTATGATAGCAAAAAGAGCGAGGTAATTCTGTTTTTTTTAATTGTTTCTATTGATTTAAATTATAATAAATCCACCACCAACAGGCGCGTTGAAACGCGGGTATTAATTTTTACCAATACCAAAACTCACTGTAAAAACTCTGACAAAAAGCTAGTTTTTCAACAAAATGACATAGACGACCCGTGCGAGCTGTGAGGCCACAATGCTTCTGCCATAGAAATTCAATCTTTATGTTTATTAACACAAAAACCTTTTCAATAAAAACCATGTAAATTCGCTCGCTGTAGTGCATGCAGGGCTATAAGTAAATCACGATACAACATTGTGCGTTTATTTCAGGTGTTTAAAACACAAAATTGGCCGCGAAACTGAGTTTATTTGTTCCGTAATGATATTAATTTGTTAGGCAGTCGGTTCTCAGCGGGGGCCGCTTTAATCTTGATTAAACAGTCAGATAATCGCAACAAATCGAGCTTGAAATTGTTTCACATTTTGTTTGTTAATCCTGAAATCTTTTGTTTTCTTTAAAGTAAAGAAAAATCACTTTGTAACACAAAAAAGGAGTTTAAAAAGATGTGTCAAATTAAATTTTCCATTCATACATGTATTTATATATAAAAACTAAATACTGACTGTGAACTCAAAAGTAACATTCTCTCAAGTTTAATTTCCTAGGTGTCCGCTAAAAAGGTTTTTTTTTTTATTTAGTATAATATATGTACGAGTATGTAGTGTATACATTTAAATGATCCCTTGTGTAATGACATTCCCTTTAGTATTTTGCTTTCATCAGTGTCCGCGAGGCGGTATGTTGCATACATTTATAATAAACAGATTGTGAATATCATTTTTTTTAATTCAGCCGCCGACGGCGCAACGGGTACTATTCAAGTTTTCAGATCTCGTATACGTAACAAATATTAATGATACCGTTTTATATTAAAGACCAAAGTCCTAGAGATATCATTACGAACGTCTTTGTTTTAAAGTAATAATAATACACATCATCACGCCTGTATTCCCCGAAGGGATAGGCAGAGGTGCCCTGCAGTGCGCCGACACTTCGCCTATCTATTTTGGTCCCAATGTAATAGGGGGCGCGAACCTATTGCCATTATAGCGTTCAAAATAGCTAACGAATTATATTAAAAATATTAAAAAAATATTTTATTTTAATAAAAACTTCTCCTCAGCAAGCCCTTTTATTTGTTACCCATACCGTGGTAGTGCAGAAAAAATAGCCATCTTGGTTGATCCGCCATATTGGAATTAGAATGACGTCTCATAGCTAAGCATACATTGTCATCTAAAATAAGCGTGTATACCAAATTTCAGCTCAATCGATTAAAGATAACTGATTTAAAATTCAGTTGCAAGATTCCACCTGGACATACATTACAAGTTAATATAAAGCTTGTAAAAACAGTTCACTGCAGGGTGTCCATCTGCCTACCTCTCTCTCGGGATTATACCTGCAGGCGTGATGGTATTAAGCTCGCACACAGGGGCGTCAAATAGTCGATATAGAAAAAGTTCATTCCTCAACGGAATGACATTGACAGCGCGAGCGAAGTTTGACGCGTGTGATCGTGGCTTTTACCACAGAAATTCAATCTTTATCATCATCATCATTTGCGTAAGGCTAATCCCATTATTTGGGGTCGGCGCAGTATGTCCTTTTCTTTCATTCATCTCGCTTTTCCGTCATACCGACATCCACTCCAATCTCATTCATATCACTTTTTACACAATTCATCCATCTATTCTTTGGTCTTCCTCTCGCTCTGTATCCATCCACATTCATACTCGTCACTCTTTTAGTCACATGCTTCTCAACTCTTCTCTTTTTTTTTATGGACTACGCTGTTGGCCGTGAGTTGGCCTTTACAGCTTCACCGGAGGAGATCATCTCTTCTTATCACATGCCCAAACCATTCTAGTCTCTTACTTCTCACTTTTTCTGTTATGGGCGCTACTTTTATACTACATCTGATATACACATTTCTCACCTTATCCATTCGCGTTCCACACATCCATCTCAACATTCGCATCTCGGCAGAGTGGAGACGTTTCTCTTTACGCACTTTAGCCGCCCAGCATTCAATCTTTATGTACTCGTATATTATAATAGACATCGTTTTGGTATTGGCAAGAAATAAAACCGGCCAAGTGCGAGTCGTACTCGCGCACGAAGGGTTCCGTACCATTATCTATAAAATGGGAGTTGTTGTATGGGAGCCCCTTTAAATAATTATTTTATTTTGCTTTTTAGTATTTGTTGTTATAGCGGCAACAGAAATACATAATCTGTGAAAATTTCAACTGTCTAACTATCACGGTTTATGAGATACAGCCTGGTGACAGACGGACGGACGGACGGACGGACGGACGGACGGACGGACGGACGGATAGCGAAGTCTCAGCAATAGGGTTCCCATTTTGCTCTTTGGGTACGGAACCCTAAAAATTACCCGTGGCTCTTCACGCCACAACTGTTCAGTCGACGCATATCAACGATCTATAGTTCACTATTTATCAACGAATGAATCAAGCAGCTCATTAAATCTGTTATTAATACCCCGGCCCGCCTGGCTCGCAGTATATTCCCGCGGTAATGAAATAATATTTTTCGTCGGGAAATTGCGGGCTTATTACCTTCCGCCAATTATGAGCCTGTGCCGCGTTTTTGGCATATTGAGTCCGATGCGAGCGTATGGCGATATGAAGTCAGTTTTTTGGTTATTTTTAATAACTTTTATTACGGAACTGCCACCATTTTGGCATTACCTAAGTCTCATTGATCATTTTATTCGATGTGCTTTTGCCACTGTTTAGTAATTTCTGTTATCCTGGTACTTATTATAATGTATGGTTCTCGTCACCCTGTGTTATTTTATCTAAACGTCATACTTGCAACTAAAAAGTCGCTCATTTGATTAGGCTGAACATAGAAATCAGAATATTTTTTTATTCATGTAAACGTCAATAAATAATAATAATAGTATCTCACCATCACCCATTCGGAATGCATTTCCTATGGAGAAGAATGGGCAAGAAAGTCCATGATTGCTTTTTTCCAATAATAAGGATTTTAATTTTAGGGTTCCGTACCCAAAGGGAAAATCGGAACCCTATTACCAAGACTTCGCTGTCCGTCCGTCCGTCTGTCACCAGGCTGTATCTCATGAACCGTGATAGTTAGGCAGATGAAATTTTCACAAATTATGTATTTCTGTTGCTGATATACAACAAATCTAGCGGCAACAAATATACTAAAAAACAGAATAAAATATAATATTTAAGGAGGCTGCCATACAACTAACCTATTTTTTTTGCTGTTTTTATAGATAATAGTACGGAACCCTTCGTGCGCGAGTCCGGCTTGCAATTGGCCGGTTTTTTTGTTTTTCGTAATTAACAATTATTACAATATAATATTGTTTTCCATAACATGTCCCTTACCTGCCTTGTAGTATTTTTAATATTACAAAATGAGCTATAATTGACAGTTACTATAGAAGAAATAATACTTTAGGCGGCGGTATGGCCCCATGAAAATAGGAAACATTTCTCCACATCGGGAACCTATGAAAGTGGCGTCAGCAATTTCAACCGCCACCTAAGGGTTGCACCAGATGTGATTTATACCCAATACTTATTCAGTGCGGTGCGCTGATACCGCGACGCGACTCGCGACAATCCGCGCTACATTTCCCCGCGGGAATCGCGCGCCAAAGATATTGTTATGTAAATTATTTCATCGTCGCGTAGAAAGAGAAATCTTAGATAAAAGTAGATAGATAGATAGATAACTCTTTATTATTCCACCGCAAAAATTAACAAAATATTACACACAAATTATACAGTGTAACTAAAACCGATCTCTACCAGGCAACCTTAGGATGGAGAGGATTTACGAAGGCATCCCACTAGCGTTATCCCTCTTATTATAATTCTTGAGCTGTGAGGTTGATACTTAACTTTCACTTCCAACCCCATTTTCACTAAACATTTCCCAGTTCCCACCTCATAATGCGACAGAACAAAACTTCCATTCACAATAATTAAGCACATCACCACTAGAACAAGGAAAACTTCCAAATATCTTTCAGCTTTGCTGTCCAACTTTTGGGGGTGAAATATGACAGCGGCCGGGGTTGGGGCGGGTTGGGGCGGAACATGTAATAAGCTCAAATGCTCAAATGCTATTGTTTAAGTTGCGGTTCCAGAGCCGCGTCTGCGAGCTGTCGGCCTGACGTTTAGTGAGGTCTAGTTCCGTGTGCTAAAGGCAATTGTCTTGCTAATAGTTGCTATCTTGTGTGAGATTTCAATGCTCTATCATCCTATCTTCAGTCGTATCTGGTAAAATGCCTTACTTAGGATAAAATTGCCTATCTTCTCTATTACATGTGAGCTTATGCGTCCCAACATGTGATGTTACCTTTTACCAAGGTAGTCCCAATATTATTCCGATAACAAATACTACGATTACTACAGCCCTTTTAACGTCCCACTGCTGGGCACGGGTCTCCCCTCAATGCGAGGGGGATTCGGGCCATTGTCCACCACGCTGGCCCAGTGCGGGTTGGCAGACTTCACACATCTATCGAAAACTAGTCAAGTTCCCTCAGACGTGCAGGTTTCCACACGATGTTTTACTTTACCGTTTCATAGCAAGTGATAATTTCGGTTGAAAATGAGATTCGCACATAAATCCCAGAGGTGCGAGCCGGGGTTTGGACCTGCACACTTTGATTGCTAGGCGTGCGTTCGACCACTCGGCTACCACTGTAAAAATTTAGTAAAAAGCTGTTATTGGAACATTACAGACAGTCATTTCAATTGCATTCATTTGTGTATATCACATCGATTTGTATCAAGAACATAGCATTTAACACGTAATAGTGCGATATCGTAAAGCAAAGACGGCCCCAGTTAATCCTGGCCAAGTCCACGCCACAATCTGACAGAAGCCAGACTGGCCTACGCACGCGTCACTACTATTTGCTCTTAAATGTGATTTATTTCAAACATGCTGTTCTACAATGGTATTTCGAATGAACGACGAAGGTGAACGCCACAAAAACTAGTATCTAAAATACTTAGTAGCTCTTTAATTATCTTCTATACTATGTGCTATGTGCCACTTGATCAGATATTTATATCTACACCAATAAATACAATTGAAATGATTTTTTGTAAATAAGAAAATTTTGACCCCAGATTAAAATAAAGAATACTTAATAAGGACTCTGATCACGTCAGAGGTTAGCTCGCGGGCCGAGCCTGACAGCGCCCGGACAATTAAAAAAATATATCTTATACATTCGACATTAAAATTTTTAGTTTGTCTGTCTTAATGACCACCTCTTAGAGTATTGTTTCTTCAATAATAACTGTAAATTTTTGACAGATTTTGTAATGAATAAACTGTCGAAAACAGTAAGTAATACTAAAAAAATCTGCAAGACAGGTACTGGTAAGGGGGCAGATGGCGTTCGTACCCCCGGGTACGAACGCCATCTACTAGCGTCCCGACTTGTCAGTTGCGAAGGTGGCCCCTCTAACCACTAGGCTATTAACGTTTTACTTTTATAATTATTGCTCCGTAGTTAACATAAATACGTACTTAACAAAAAGCTTTATCCAGAAAGAAAAAAAGAAACATTTATTCAGCACAGATACAAAGAACACAGAATACAAAACCTAAAAGTAGATACAAAAAAGAAAAAAGCTCAGTGTGAACTGTGCCGAAAAGGTATTGGTTCAGCACATGCTGGAGGGGCGTAGCTTACCCCAGCCCTGATTTTTAGCCAAACCCTCTTCATTATTAATCATCAGAGTCAAGATGAAAAAAAAAAAAAAAAACCATATTTACATAATCACATTCGTATCTTATTCGAATGAGTGCGGTCCAATGGTAGCGCCACTCAACCCTACCGCTGCGAATTGGGGTACAACTCGCAATATGGTATTTCTCATTTCCGCGCGCGCCCGGAATTCCTCTCGTACGTTTATTTTTATTCGTATTTTTGTATTCGTTTCCTGTAACGCAGTATATTTTTCCGCGACGTTTCTATTCGCGAGGCTCGTTGGGGTGTTGCCAGATTATATTACGCACCTGTTGTTAGTAGTCTATATGAGTATTCTCATATAGACTAAAAAGGAAAAAAAAGAATTTTAGTTGTTCTTTAAAGAAAATTCAACGTTATTTGGGAATTTACCTTTTTTATTTTTATAAAATGTTTAGGATTGAACTAACTTATGTGTTTTATATCGTAAACTTTAGACGTCCAATAGTATAAATAAGGATTTATTTAACTTACCAGAATCGACATAATTTTAAGTGTTATTATATTAGTAGCCTCACAATCCGAATGATTGGAATATTTTTTTTTAAAATAAATTACATTCAAGATCAGCGCATACTCAGGCGTCAAAACCCATGTTTATTAATACCAAAACGAACTGTATTGACTTAGAGAAAAAGTTTATTCTTCAACACAATTACATGGACCACACAAGTGAATTTTGCCACACAAATTTAATCTGTATGTTTATTAACACAGATTTCTTTTTGGTATTGACAAAATTTTAATCCTGCAAGGTTTGGCGTCCCAGTGTGCCTGTCTTTTTTAAATCGTTTCTACACACCACTTTAATAACAACTTTCACATACCAAAAAACGCTTAAGCCAAATAAATAAAAAAAAAATTTAATATAAAAACACCAATACATTATCCTTATAAAGAGCACGTGTAAATCACACGCACGTGTCGACTCCTAAATCTGTCGTGAATAAAAAAAGGCCGCATGGAATTCGCGAGTTGTCGTAAAACACATGGAAATGCCACTTTATGGCGCCGTGAACCGAGCCGACAGGATTACTATACGTATTTTATAAACGCCCAAAGGTTGAAAAAAGATTTTCGCGATACCGCGGCTGTCGTAGGGTTGAAAGTTTAAGGCGCTTACTTATTTTGATACCCTCAAAGTCGCAGAATTTGAAACCAAGTTTGGATTAACCTGTACCTGTAAGGCGATTTGAGAATATATAAATATAGTTATAAGTTGCTCATAGAATTTTTCGTATTATCAAATCGATTCACGTTGCATTTACAATTAGTTTCACTACATCAACAATATGGTTTAGAGTCGTCCGTCTTATTACAAGATAATTTAATAAATAATATAAAGACTGTAGGGCATCTAGGGTTTTGAAGTCGGTTTTTTTTATAAAAAATTATTTTATAAAAACAAAAAATAAAGTTTAAACAATACTGTGTAATAAAACATAGATTAATAGTTTTTCGTATATGTTTACAACACAAAAATAAAAAAGGAATTACTATTTTTTTGCTTATAAATATCATATATGAACCTACAATAATAAATGAACTGCATTTAATTACAAAGTCCTTTAAGCTGAAGGCAGAGCTAAAATCATTGACAACAGTCTCTCATATTCCAAAAATCCGCTTCATATCTCATACATACGCTAATCTCTACTTAATGTACCTGCAATAAGGTCTTTAATCGCTCTCGTCATTAGGCTTAAGTGAGCAAATCGACGATATAAAGCCCCGCTAATAACTGGTCCACATGCCGCTAAAATCAAGCCACCCTTTGCCAAACTTTACCATCAGACACAATACAAACATCATACGTAGTGTTTGGATCTCTTCAACCATAAATATTCGTTTAAGTTATAGGGGTAGAGCGTTTATTTTCAAGAATGTTTATATCGAAGGCTGAAAGCGCGATGTCGTATCTCAAAAATTTGCCTTAATGACATACAAATATCGGATTGATCTGAAAAAAGGCCGCGCCGAATAGTCCATGTCTCGTCTGCTTACAACAAATAAAAAAAATAGACTGAGTTGAATTTTTCTAGTTTTATTAAGGAGTTATGATTTTTTTTTTTAAGTTTTTCGGTTCTGGTGTAAAATATGATATTTTGAGCCACAACATTTCCGCTTTCTGACGTCGATATATTCCTTAAACAATAACCACCATAGATATAGTGTTTACTTCTGTCTCGATTATTCACAGCATCAGCTACTGTGGTGATTGCCACCGTCTTATTTGCCTCCGACCAATGCTCACGATATGACGTTTCATTCAATTAAGTGCTTCTTCTAAATAAACGAACTTGGTTTATTTAGAAGAAAGTTTTCGTATTAGCAAAATAATCGTGCGTTTTTTGATACGCACGTAGATACTAACCCTCTCAACTTGCGGCAAACACCAAAAGTTGTGAAAAAAGGTCCGCTATCCCGTATTCCGGACAAAAGGAGATCCTCCCTCACGCAACAATGCCGTGATCTGTCTAATGAAGAGTTCCGCACACAGAGGGACCGACAGCATCCTTTATTAATACCAGAGTTATGAGATACGCACTTTGTCTTTATGTATGGGATCATCGCCGAACGGTTTTTTTTTGGGTACGCTTTGCTTTTTTAATTTTGTGAATTTTGATGAACGTTCTTTCGACAGTTTAAATTAATATCGCCAGACAACACATACGCATCGTATGATCCCAAAATAAGCAAAGCTTGTACTAGAGGTGCCGTACAGCGGACTAGAGACGTTCCCAGTTACACAGCAATTTACAGCATTTGCCGCTGGCGGGAATTGAATGGGTGAAAAAACTACCTGGTGCAGTGAGTCGAGTGGTCTAAGCCCGAACGTTATAGGATTCCTAATAAATAAATTTTCTTTACCAATACCAAAAACCGGCCAAGTGCGAGTCGGACTCGCGCACGAATGGTTCCGTACCATTATCTATAAAAACGGCAAAAAAAACACGTTTATTGTATGGGAGCCCCCTTCATTATTTATTTTATTCTGTTTTTAAGTATTTGTTGTTATAGTGGCAGCAGAAATACATCATCTGTGAAAATTTCAACTCTCTAACTATCACGGTTCATGTGATACAGCCTGGTGACAGACGGACGGACGGACGGACAGCGTAGTCTTAGTAATAGGGTTCTCGTTTTACCCTTTGGGTACGGAACCCTAAAAACTAACTTAATTTTAATATACCTACGTAAAGATTTATTTTCAGTTGTAAATACCACGCGACCACGCTGCAATATTCGCTCACGTTGTCAATAACATTACATTGAAGAATTTTCGTTTTTGTGTTGCCAAAAAAAAGATCGTACCATAAAATTAACGCAAAATTCACGTCGAATAGTAAAACTTTTCTACAATACCGAATGTCATTTGAAACATTTAAAGCGCTTCCAAAGTGAAAATCAGCTTATTTTACACTCATATCAAGCTGAAAAGCTCGTCTGAACGTTATTTGATAGTTCTAAAGGCTTTCCTTTATATTTATTGCCATCGTTCTCTCAAACAATTCCAATGTTGCCAATTTAAAAATACTTGTGGCAACCTTTAAAATACTTTTATAGCTTGAGAATAAAGTTGAAAGTACGTTGAAATATATTTGGAGGATGGTAAATAAAATGTATTTCAAGTTTGGCTCGATGCCACAGTGTTGGTAGCTAAAAAATAAGAGGTTTAAGAGTTGTAATTTGCTAACTTTGAGTGAAAGTTACGGGTGTTTAAGTCCTATTATGCTTGTTCGTGAATTTTCAGACTGAAAGTCTATGTAGGCGTTTTACAATCTGCTAAGTTCTTTCCATCGTCTACTTCCAATTCCAATTGAGTTTATAGAACCATCGGTTACCGATGATTTTGCCAAGCACAATTTGATAGATAGGCAAGATAAAAAAAAACAACACTTAAGTAATAAACTATGAGTAAACTATTGAGCATTCCGATCTTGGCCTCGTCTCCATTCGAAAACATTTCAAAATAGCGTCCGAAAGCTAATTAAACGCCGTGAATATACTCTAGTGTGTTTTATTCGTTATATAAGTCTTATCTATCTGTGTTAACACGCACACATTGACAACAATCGAAACCCAAGACTGGCATAGGCCACTATAGATCTAATGACATTTAACATCCATGACGCGAGCGAAATTAATCGCATCGATTTTGCCACAGAAATTTAATCTTTACACTTATTGACATAGAGAACATTTTAAAATAAAGTCATGGTCATTTGCACCACTGGGTGCATATAAGCCCCGGGGCACACATATTCTGCAAGACGCGCGCAGTAAATTGCCAGTACAAAAACGAACTCCGTATTAATATACATACATATAGAATTTCTGTGGCAAAAGCCACTGAACATTGACCACGATTCATAATTCCCCCGCCAATGACGTTTCGGTGATAAATACTTGGAATCAATTAATTTTGATATTGGCAAATTTAGCAGCGGGCGTATTGACGTTCCAAAATGCCCGCGGCTTTAACCTATCTATCTATTAAAACACTCAACCCCAAAGCCGTAACAATCCACGATAAATTCAAATCACGAACGCGAATAAAAACGTTTTCGTCGCCATTCAAACGCGTTATGACGTAATGAATTAAAAAATAAACAACTGTAATGGCCTGAATGTTTTACGAGTATTAATTAGGGGCGGATCGGAAGGGTACGATCACGCGACGCATGTCGCCGTATGTGCCGGCTAGTTGATATAATAGTTGTAATAAGTAGGTAAAACCATCCTGGGAATGTTGGCAACACGTACAAAACAATAGATAATGATGTAACCTCAAAGTTTAGGCAGCATCAAACACCTTTAAAAAACGCCTTAAGCAGGAACGTGCCGTATCAGGCATCTCGTACCAAATACGTCAATACCAAAACAAACTGTATTGACTCATAGAACATTTTCATTCTACAATGAAATGACACTGACATCGCGAATTTTAACGCGTGAGGGCGTGGGTTTGGCTCTTGCTATAGAAATTAAATCTTTATGTATATCGTTACAGGGTTCGTTTTGGTATTGGCAAAATAACTGCAACTAAAACTAAGCCATTGTAACTTATGTTATAGTGGTCTCAAACGAAATGATAAACAATATTTGTGTTAAACAAAACAAGTGCATTTGCAATTGTAAATAAATTAAATGATGTAAGTACCAACATTTATTTCCTCTCCAAAGTGAACAGACCTTTCATCTCAATTCATTGTTATGACCAACAAAAATATAAGCAATAAAAGTAGAATTGAAAAGAGCGTTCAACAAAACATTTTCCTTAAAATCTGAAAGAAAAATAATAAAGCGACATGACAAGCTAAGTCTAAACCCATAGGCTTATTCATGCTCCGAGGGACATTCTATCAAATGTCAGGAGTCGACCTTTCCGGAATTGTACCGTGGCCGTCGTCCCGTGAAATCAACTGTATCTCTACAAATATAAACATCCTTTGGAGGCGGATCTGTCTCCAAAAATATCATGCCATTTTTGTTTTGTTTGCGTATTTTCTTATAAACAAAATTGTTTGATACGAAATAAGCATTTCAACAATATCCTTCGGAACAATTATTATGAACTATTGTTGGGGACCAATGTTTTCAATATTTCATAATTCCTTACAGCTGCTCTCATTTACCGAAAGTGTAACAAATATCGTGGTAAAACAATTTGAAGTACCAGGAAGTCATAACGTTCCGTCGCCTAATTTTACTTACCCGTGTAGAGAAATTATAATTCGATTAGTAATTATACTTTCAAATAAGCTACTAGGCAATCAGAACGCATTAGTAGGTAATATTATCCCTTTGAATGTCTATTCTAGACTAGTTCAAACGTATTCCCTCTTTAAATGTTGATTCCTGAAACTATGCCAATTTATCGTACCCCTTAACATTATCAGTCCGAGCTACCAGGCGCCCATAACGCGTCCAGAGTTATCTAAACAATCCCATAGAAGAATGTTAATAGTTGGTACAATAAAGTATGGGCCGGCACGCGACCGCATCACGCTATGAACCTGTGGTATGTGGGGACGGCAGTGTTCCTACTTCCTAACATGGAATGTTTTTTCAAGTCTGCTTAAGTTCAACGGTTAAGTACAAATGTTTAGGAGTTCAAAAAAATTGTTTAAAAAAAATTGCTGTCCATTTTTCAACTTCACGGAAACTTCAAAATTCTTCCACGAATCTTTCCACTCATTTTTCCAATACCTAAACATCGAGAATTTTCAATTTTAAGCCTCTCCCGAGACAGAGGCGGGTAACGCCGTTGGCATTAAAATAAAATACGGCCCGTGTCGTCAGTCGACACGTAAGCGCCATCCATCACCCGCTCGTGTGCAAACCCCCTAAGGCGGGGGAGTAGACGCGCGACAAAATATCCTGGAATTCGAGAACACGTTTTTTGAATTTGGAATTTTCGTGTTTGCCACGTCATCGATCAATTTTAAATTAAGAATCTAAATGTTGTGTGCTGACTCGCGAATGTGGTATTGGATTACCTACACATTTTTTACTAAAAGGGACGACTTTTTATTCTATAAACGGAAAAAAAATTTTTTTTTTGTAAAACGAAGTAGAGAAACTCTCAGTTTTTTTTTTTAAGTATTTTTAAAATAAACAGTTCCGGAGACGTTCATTGTGAAACAAATTAATTTAAGCCACCACTATTGAAACATTACATTTTACTCAAATAAAAAAATACCAAATCTTTATACAAATGTACACCTTATAGTCTCGCGTGTACGCAGAGTCCCGTCTGCGCCAATACCTATGCATCGGCGTCTCCCACTATTGACAGGAGAGCGAATTTTTGAAAAATGTAAAAAGGTCAATGGGGTTGTCACGTACAACGCATTCATTCCCCGCCCGGCTCCTTCGGCTGCCGGTTTTGAGCACACCGGACGGTTACGTATGGTTTTTTGGCGATTTTTTCAATTATAGGGCGCCGGGCGGAATGAAATATGATTCGAAAGAGTACGGGTTCTATAAGGAAGTAATTGTTTTTTAAAGTCCGTGACTGAGTCGGAAACGTGGTTTGCACATCACGGTTATCTTATGAGTTGTGACATACGTCCAGTCACTCAAATCATGATACTCGCCCCAAAACTCAGACCACAACTCCTGAAAGTCGACTCGACACTTAATCCCCAACTTCTGGCACCCAAACCCCGACTTCTGATACTTATTTCGACTCTCTACACCAACTCCTGGTACTCATCTCGACAGCCAGGACCTAATTCCTGACACTCGAATCGACACTCAATACATATTTTCTAAAACTTGTCTCGTCGCTCAACCTCAACTTCTGATAGTCATCCCGACACTCCAACCCAATTCCTAACACTGATCTCGACACTTGAACCCCAACTTCGGACACTGATAGTGACACTGAGATACCAACTCTTGACACTTAAATATCCTTCTTTTGTTACAGGACATCGTCAACAAAATGCAGTGGGGGTTCCCCGCACCGCGAAAGACGACGCCGGGATGATGATGCGACCTCTTCGGGCGGGTTCAGTGCCGCGCTGCATCGAGCTGCGCCGGCACCACCCCCTGCACTGCTGCGGAGATTAGGGGTCAAGGAAACTACTGGAGTTGGCAAAGTAAGTCATTATATTAAACAAAACGTAACTATATCCCCCTGGAATCTCTGAATTATTCACAATCTATGACACATTACAATGTTTAAAAAAAACCTAATGACTGTAAAAACAAAGTTTAATACTAGCAGAATAAAAAAGTTTAACATCGACAACGCCAAGAAGAATTTTTAAAAACGTTCTTTCGGAATTCCAAATTTAAAAAACTTATGCTCGTCCAAATGAATTCGCGATAACACCGCGCTCGCATCACGGAGGCGATGATTTAAAAGCGCTTAAAGCGCTCCTAATTGGTCGCGTCTAATGAGACAACTGATGATCTCGCTAATGAGCTGCCCTTTAACGACGGGCTAAGCGCTATCGCCGCTTGCCGGTCTTCAGACATTGTTTGTTTAAGGACGTTTAAGGATATCGTTAGTAGAATCGAGGTATTATTAACGTCTTTAAGAAATGTGTTGTAGTAGTTTTAAACAAAAAGTTTGTAATTAAGAATTATTAGAGGATTTTAAATTAAAAAAAAAAAAACTTAAAGAGTATAAGTTAATCTTACAGAGTATTATATTTTCACGTTTAAAGTAACGTGTAAAATATTAAAGCCAGGCAGACTGGGGCGTCAAGATGCTTGTGTCAACATTTTTACCAATACTAAATTGAACTATAACTCAATATACATAAAGATTAATTTCTATTAGCAAAAATCACGCTACTCTCTACGCTACGCTCGGTCAATATCATTCCGTTGAAGAATAAACTTTTTCTGTGAGACAATACAGTACGTTTTAGTATTGGCAAATTCGACGCTCCCGTTATGTTATGACTCCCCAATGTGCGAAAAGCTTTTACTGTACAGAAAAGCTTGAAATATATTTAAAAAAAAATCATTGACACCGCAAGCAAATTTTGACTCGTCGCTATAACCACAGAAATTCAATCTTTATGTCTATTGGTCCTAATTACATCTTGGTATTAGTAAAACAATTGACGCGTGTATATTGACGCCTGAGTGTGTCCAGGGTTAAGCACGCCGGCTGCAAGTATTACTTTTACGCCGGGAACATCGTACACAGTAGGGTCTTGGTTGTTTATTTAGTTATTTACGCGTTCTTCCAATTACCGCGGGGCGGTAACAGGGTTAATGTGATAAGTGACGAGCCAGCAAGATGGCGGTGCATCCTTGCAATAGGTACCAGCTGTATCAGAAGTCCGAAATAATATTTCAGGTACGGTATGTACCATTTTTTTTTAACATTGCCATTTCGGCCCGGCCCGCGTTCAAACTCTGATTTGGAGGTCAGTCCTTAGAGTTAGCGTAATAGACTTACTTACTTAATGTGTGTACAATGATTTCTTCCCAGTCTTTTTATTAAAATAATAGTATGTACCAATATTAGTGAAGACAGGCTGTACCTAACTCTATTAGTTTCTGAGATACAGAGCTTTGAGTAATTGATACAAGTGTCGTCTTGTTGCATTAGGGCATACCTGACATATTGAACAATGAAAACCACATTTGAATGAGGCGACAGTTAACGTTCGTAAAACAAAAATTTCAAATATCGAATAGGACTCGAGATAGTACAAGATTTTAAAGTTGACGGCGAATAAAATATTGAAAAATCATGTTCGAATTTCGATTATATTTGTTTGGTATTAGCAACAAATTGGTCGCGCGCGTTCTGACGCTGCTATTTGCGCAGGTCTTTAATGTTACTATTAAAGCTCGAATCCGTATGTTTGTTTTAATAAACTAAATTGCCGCTGGATTATACGGATACAAGTTCCGTATAGTTATTCAAATAACTGTTTTGTGTTTAAATATAGTTAATAATAGCAGTTGCGGTTGCCGAACCGTTAAATGGGTTAATAATTAATTGATTGATGTGTTTGCCGAATCATAACCAATTATCAGTTTCATAACTGTTTGGAATGAACATTCTTGGATGCGCGCCAACATAGTAGTTTACTCATATTTGATTAGATTACAATTTACATTGGTGCCCCGCGGAGATTTTAATGTTTTTTCTTTAAAATTAAAACCAATGATAAAAAATTATTTGTGCCAAAAGACGTCAAAAACGAATCTAAATGAGTGAATTGGTTATCTATATGCTTCGCATGACCGCGTAGACATAAGTTTTATCTCTTCCAACTGTCAGATTTGTCGAGAAAATGACGTCACGTCTAACATTTTGTACTGGAAATGACTCGGTGTGACGTAATTTTCTCGAAGAATCTGACAGTTGAAAGAGACAAAACTTATGTCTACGCGGTCATGCTTAGCCTACTAGTCGTACACGTCATGCTGATGACCTACGTAGATGTCAAAGTCACACACAGAATTGGACGTGACGATGATAAAACCTTTGCTTAATATTTTTCACGAATTTTTACTCTTAATTACTACAGTTTTACTTCAATTTTTGATTTCACAGTTCCGAGAAAGATATTTTTCAGGATAGATTATAATTTGCGAAAAAGGTTACATTTAAAAGGTATTCCTTTGTTTGTTTTGTCTTGCGATGGTATCAGTCAACATAATCCATCACTTTACGCACTTCCCAGTTAGTTACTGTTGACCTAACTAAGACGCATTGAAACAAGTAGTTTACAGGAAGTTCAGGAAATACTATGTTGTTTATAACTTTGCGTTTATATAATCCGGTTTTGCAATGATATTTTATTACTTTGGAACCCTTATATTTGTATATCACCTAGGTATTTGATATAATGGTTATGTTTGAACTAACTTAATTGTTCCAAGTATTTTCCATACTAACTAAACCAAAAGAAAACATAATGGTAGTTACATACAAGTTAGCAAAAACATTGTTCTGCTGACGTCAAATTTGCAATTCAAGGAACATTGTGAAGTGGGGTGGAATGCTTGCGAATGTCGCTACAGTTTTATGTAACCCTGGTATCGCAAACTTGGTGATATCACTTATATTCTAAAAGAAATAACCCGACTGCATACTATTCAAACAATAAAACCGAATATTAGATCCAAAATATTATGAGATTATATCTGGGGATTACATAGGTCAAATAAAATTCCTTGGTAAGCAGTTAGGTTAGGTTAGATTCCTGTGAAAACACAATATGTTCTATAATTTTGTAACATGAATGTAATTCTCTCAATACTCAGTTGAACGATTGTATTTCAGAACTGGAAAAGCGTACACTGTCATCTGTAAATAGTGTAGCTTCTGTCGCCTGCAAATTATATAGCCCGCCTTATTAGGTACTTCTTTTCAGATAACAAAGGCATCTTGACATTCTACACCATATAGTGATGGTTTTCGCTTTGTAGCGCTACTTCTACGATTATATTCGTATTCTTTGCTCTATTACCTTACCATAAGCAAGGGAAACAAACATAGAGTTTTGCTATCATGTGTCAAAACAATCTCGAGCGTTATTGGCCCGTAATGTTATTGCCCCGGTCCCTTGAGGATCCAAGGGTCGGTAGATACACCCATACGCTTGTTCTAGATGCGACATTATTTATTGCTAACTGAATATGTAAGGGCTGTTTGCAAAACTTGTAGTTATATCGTTTACGGAAAAATGTTACCATGCCAGCCATCTGACGAACTAATATTTTACGTATAACCGCGCGTCTAGCGAATAATTATATACGTATCGTATAAATGTATTTTTTATGCGTAAAGGCAAGAACGACATATTATATTAATAGTAGCTAGATTATGCCAATTATGCCGTCGAATTCGTCCTATTTTTAGGGTTCCGTACCCAAAGGGTAAAACAGGAACCCTATTACTAAGACTTCGCTGTCCGTCCGTCCGTCTGTCACCAGGCTATATCTCATGAACCGTAATAGTTAGAGAGTTGAAATTTTCACAGATGATGTATTTCTGTTGCCGCTATAACAACAAATACTAAAAAACAGAATAAAATAAATATTAAAGGGGCTCCCATACAACAAACGTGATTTTTTTGCTGTTTTTTTAGATAATGGTACGGAACCCTTCGTGCGCGAGTCCGACTCGCACTTGGCCGGTTTTTTTTGTTTTGTTTTGACATATGGTGAATCAGAGATGATGTATGCGAGAATTGGGTCCCTGGTCATATTCAAGCTATCATAGGTGAATAAAATAGCATTATAAAGTGAAGCCATCATTCTACACCTATTATATGATTAGATTAAAGACTGCGAATTGGTATTAATGATTAATTTACAACTGCATTTTACTAAAAAAACCGGCCAAGTGCGAATCGGACTTGCGCACGAAGGGTCCATTATCTATAAAAACGACAAAAAAATCCCGTTTGTTGTATAGGAGCCCCCTTAAATATTTATTTTATTCTGTTTTTTAGTATTTGTTGATATAGCGGCAACATAAATACATCATCTGTGAAAATTTCAACTCTCTAACTATCATGGTTCATGAGATACAGCCTGGTCACAGACGGACGGACGGACAGCGAAGTCTTAGTAATAGGGTTCCCGTTTTACTCTTTGGGTACGGAACCCTAAAAAGGTTTTTGTTACCGGTTTATAGATCTTAGGGAAATTTCTATAAATATGGCATTGAGTTCACAATATCACATCCAGTTGGAGTGACCTGTCTCTGCTTACCTTTCCCCCACTATCTGTCTGACAATTTGTATCGGCCAATGAGATCGGTAGCCGCTGCCCGCGGGATTAAACTCCTTATTGATTATTGGACCCTTTTTTATTCGATGTGGTCTAAGTTATAAGATGTGCCGAATGTATGGAAGAGGAAACTAAGTAGGACCATCGTCTTACTTAAGCCTCGCGCACACCAGGGCGTTAAAATTCGCGCGTAATTTTTTTTGGCATAGAAAGCAAACTGTATTGAAAATAAAACTTTCGTTGACATACGTTGACACTGGCAGAATCATATTGGGCCAGACTCAATGGAAAGAGGCCATTAAACAAGAAAAACCAATTGACACTGACACTGACAGCGCGAGTTAATTTAGACGCATGGGGGGACGCATTTTACTACAGAAATTTAATCTATTTGCATATTGACACAGAACGAACATTAAACAGTGAAAGAAAACATCGTGAGGAAACCTGCACGTCTATAGAAAGGCGTTTGAAGTTCACCAACCCACACTGGGTAAGCGTGGTGAAACTATAGCCCAAAAATCTCCCTCGTATTGAGGGAGAATGTGCCCGGTATAATGGCAATAGGCTCGCCCCCTATTACATTGGGACCAAAATACATCGGCGAAGTGTGGGCGCACTGCAGTGCACCTCTGCCTGCCCCTTCGGGGAAAACAGGCGTGATGATGTATTGTATTGATTGACACAGAGTTCATTTTGGTATGGGCAAACATATGACGCGCGATGGTTGACGCTCCAGTGTGTCGGGGACCTAAATTCAATCTGTGCCAATATTCATAAAGATTTAATTTTTAATGGTAAAAACCATTCCTCCACGTGTCATATTTCGCCTCCGCTGTCGATGTCATTTCGTTTAAGAATGAACTTTTTCTACGAGTTAATAGAGTTTGTTTTGGTTTTGGCAAGAATTACGACGCCCGGCCATTGACGCGACACTGTATGGGACAATTTGTAAGTGCCCCTTATACGCCTATAGGAAGTAAGTGTTTGGACTTTGACCTTAATCTCAACGCTTGTGCTAGGATTGGACTGACGTCCATAGTTTAATGATCTGGTTGTGCATTGAATCTGGAACCTCTTGGTTACAACGATGGTCCGTCTAACCTCTAGGCCGTGTTGGTAATATACAATTCACGCTACATCTTGTACCTCGTCCAGTTACGGACTGGAGCATTCTGTATCGTATATGATTTATACACGGAAGGGTCCGCATTATTGGTACGAACTACAGACCTAGTTGTTCCTTTGATGTGCACGTTGGAGGCAAAACATATCAATTTGGGATTTGTTGTGGCCCGGAATGGGGAACTGGGTATTTGTGTTAGAAGCAATGGAAGACTATGTTTGAAGACCTACGTAGATTTTATCATATTTTTTGTCGGTACCAAAACGAACTCTGTTTCAATAGACATAGAGATTGAATTTCGGTGGCGACCACGCATCAAAATTTGCACGCGCTGTCAATGAAGCAAGAACTTTTTTGAACCACCTCAAAATGTTTGCTGATACTTAAACAAACAGTATTGACCCATAAGCTAATACAATACAGTCTGTTTTAGTATCAACAAAAATTTGGCGCGCATGTCTTAACGGCTCAGTGTGTGCGGCTCCGAACTTGATAGTTGGTACACCAAAACCCGATTTTCGGACCGACTTCAAAAGGAGGAGGTTTTCATGCATACGTAGTAACGATTTTTTTAAATAGCCTGGTCGTCAACAGAAATATTTTTATTCGGTTTCACTACACCAAAATGCTACTTGCATAATAATAACTGATTAATGCTTAGTTAATTTCTGTTATAAATATAACCCTCTCTCTGAGGCAGTAGGGTAAAAAGACGAGTTAACTGACAGTAAGCGGCTTCGAGCAATACAAAGCAATCCAGTAATGTGGTTAAGTCTCAAATGTGTGCCCGCTAGGGTTTAGCTAACCACAGTTTTTATCATATTAGTGGGAAAAACACGGGATAGTTTTGTAGACAAACACGCTTAAACAAGACAAAACATCAATAATAAATAAAAATACTTAGAAGAATAACCCTTTATACGTTCGTATGGACCCACAGAGGTGGGCCAATATAAGTACCAAATGGAGTCCCGCAGGTACAAGACGCCGTGGAAGACCAAGGAAACGGTGGCGCGATGATCTAGACATCTTTGCGGGGAAGACGTGGCCGGAAATGGCTCAGGATCGGGATCGGTGGAGGGAGAGAGGGGAGGCCTTTGCCCAGGAGTGGGACACATAATAGGCTAAAAAAAAAAAAAATTACCCCAATCATTAGAATTTAATAAGAGATTTCAAAATGGAAAGAAATATATTTGAAGTAAATTTTATTATTTTTATTTTTAATAGCGCCTAACGATAAACTCACTATCCCTTGTAGCAGTACTATATTAATATTAGTTTTATTTTTAGTTTAATTATTTTTTCTATAAAATCTAAGTAATATCACAATAATATATAATAAGGAATAGGAGGTTATAAGGTAGATATGGCAGAGTGAATCTGGCTATCTGGCAGGAGTGGTAGCTTTACCTATAAGCACCACCATTAAAATCGAACTTCTTTTTAGGCCTTAGATGATTATTATAGATATTTGATGGAATTATTTTTGTGTAGTATTTGCATTTGAATGATTTTCCTAGTATAATTGCATTAGAAAAATTAATTTTCAGCGTGCCCGACCACAAAACATTCCCGTGCATCTCGACGTGTTAGCGAACGCAGTTGAACAAAGTTGCATTTTTATCCAATTACCTCGCGCCTTTGTGTGCCTCGTTCCGGGAAAATAAGCCTCAGAATATAATTAGTGAAATGAGAATATACCCGCAAACGCCTCTTGCATTATGCCCGTACTGGCAGTGTGTACGTACGTTTATTTCTATAAAAAAGTTAATGCAAAGTTATTGCAAAAGCTATTGTCAAATATTGTAATTAAAATTAAATGTAAAAAAATATTTTTGGGTCATACTTTATTGTTATGCAAAATCAGCTTATATATCCATAACAAATAGAACTAATTTTGTTTGTTATTTTAAACCCTATTCTATTCTTATTCTTTTGTTTACCTTGTATTCTAAAATAATTGTATACTTTAGTCCAAAATCCATTTGTAAACATATTGGTAAACCAAAAATAAAAATTTTGGGGAAAAAGTGTTTCTTTCCATACTTTCAAGTATGTTTAGCTGTTGTAACCCTGCAAATATTTAAACGATACTATGAATGTCTTTTTAGTCCAAACAATTTCCCAACTCTATTTCGAGTAACTAAAAAATATTATCTTATAACAACATGAACTAAATTCGAGCCGATTATGACCTTAACTGAAGATCGTCGGATAAATATAAAGCATCGCTAATAGACACGCTTTCGGGTGGGAGTTAGTTTTTTATCGAATTATCTCCGCGGCTGGCGGCGTGCCAGGCCGGTGTACTTCCACCACATAAACCATGGCGTTATGTTGCCATTTAAATATTATTCAGCGTATACCATGCACTGTGTTGAATAAAAAACAGTCTTGTGTAAGATTTATACAGCTTAGAATCATATGCATTGAAATCAACGAAACTTAAGTTGTAATGTAAGTAGATGAACAAATTCTGTAGGGCATGTATGCACCTCTTTCATGGATTCACTCGCTCGTCCTCTGTCTTATTTCATACGAGAGAAAGAGACAAAACCAACATAATCCGTGAGATAAGTCTAGTCTTGGCGCACATGCCACAACTACTGGAATAGTATTTGTTACCTTGAATGTCGTCGTATGTCGTGGGATTCGCTATAAAAAAATATATAGGTTAAGTCAACAAGTTCAAAGGAGCATTTTCTAACATTTGATGAACATCTGAATGTTGTGTCTGACTTTGACGGCTGCATACGACAAATTGTCCACGTACAGACGTATAAGACTGGCCGTGGCGTCAATGAGACGAATTTAGTTAAAAATTTAGACGTGTTTTTCACACATTTAGATATCTTTATCGGCCTAAATTATTTACTTAGCGTGTCCAAACTATATCTAGTAATAATACTCCAGTAACTACTGTAGAAACTGGTAGAAAAAACTTAAATTAATTTGTCGTTTTCTTCTAAAAATAGGAATCCATATTTGTTTACGTAATCAAATAAAAAAAAAACTCTTAAAGGTACGAAAATCACAGAGTACAAAGTCCACTGTGGACCTAATCAAAATTTCAACTAAGCAATTATTTAGTCTGTGAGTGTGCCGACTGGTGAGTGCCGGCCACCGGCAAACTAATGCCAGCTATTACACGCCTCGTTTTAACTGCCGACGGGGCTGCGGATATAGAAGCTCCCTTGCGAGGTAAGCAAGGAATGCGCAAAGTCTAAGCTAAAAGATTTTTCTTATATCAGTATATTTACATTAATTTTGCACATTAAATTTGTGTCTAGATTGTATCATTATTTTGATACTCTCAGAGTTTTGGTTTAATAACATCAATTTATTAGTTAGTAGTATTATTTTATTTAATAAGATTAAAGAAATAAAATTGTTTTAATAATCTTTACTATATTCTGCGTCTATTTTATATCATGGTAGCAATATTAGGTGGATATACAAAACCGTAAATTTTATTATGATGATATTAAGCAAAATGGCAAACCTAATAGTAAGTTAATAATCAAATAAAAATAACATCTGAGTCTTCCATTCTTAAATGCTCAAAGCGCGAAAATTCGCGAAGCTGTAATACGTGAAGCTGTAGTTCAATGAAGTATAGCATAGATTTGATTGAACTACAACTTCGCGTAGTCAATAACTCGGACAGCTAAAAGATGTCTAGCAAGCTAAGCGAAGTCTAGCTAGAGGCTAACTAAACCTCGCATAGCTTACAATACAACCTCAGTCCATAAACAACAATGTCCCGCGACCCCGCCTGTGGTAGTTTGTCACCCATGTTTCAACTCTGTTGTTTTACGTCTGCTACGTTTTGTTGTGCTTTTTAACTCTCGATATTGTTGTTGTATGCTAACTTGTGCTACGAGAACGCCATGTTGTCTACGGTCGGCGCTACGAGATTTATTGGCTACGATCCGTGATCGCTACGACTTGTTCATAAATTTATTCCTGTTCTATAATGTAAGCGAGGGTCCAGAGACTTTGGTTAGGTCACTTTTTTTGGATTGTTGCTTTTTCAATGTTCCGATCTTCAAAAGAAGAAAATAAACCTTCATAAAATCTATAAACGCTCTAATAGACTATAAAAAATCTATAATAGATATACACAAATTCGATTTACCAAACAGTCCCCATCGCTTTGATTTTCTCACACATATTTTAGTACAAAAATTATAAAAAAGTAAAAGTAATATTGAAATAATACTGCTATGTAGGCGATGTTTTGGCTGCTAACAATGATCAATTACAACGGTGATGTGAGTCGATATGTTTAGCATTACCATCCGGGATATTGTGAGCCGCAGCGCGCCACCGCAGGTAACAAGGATTTAATCAGCAGACTTGCTTTAGGAATCTAGACTTTATCTACATTCATTACCAAACAAGTAGTATATATATGAGTACATTAGAATATAGCCCTGCGCAAATAGGCGCGTTTAAGGATACCGGACCCTGAATTACTATACGGTATCTAGCCGGATACTGAATTGCTATCCGGTATCCGGCCGGATACTGAATTGCTATCCAATATCCGGCCGGATACTGAATTCCTATCCGGTATCCGGCCGGATACTGAATTATTATCCGGTATCCAGCCGACCGGATACTGAAATACTATACGGTATCCGGCCGGATACTGAATTGCTATCCGGTATCCGGCCGGATACTGAATTACTATCCGGTATCCGGCCGGATACTGATTTACTATCTGGTATCTGGGCGAATAGTGAAAACAAGGCCAGATTGCGGATAGTTACCGGATATCCGTTTCATCTCTACTTTTAAGAATCCGCTCGCTCGCCCCGAGGGGGGGAGCGGGTCATAAAAAAAACGATCACTGGAAGGACAAAGGGCCCCGCAAAGTAGCAAAGAGCCTCGCAAAGACCTGCCGCCCGGAGCTTCGCAATGGGTAAGGCCGCCGCTGCCTATGGAGAAGAATGGGCAAGAAACTCCATGGTTGGCATTTCATTCTGTTACCGCATATCTCCGGCGTCTGTCGACCGATTTCGAAATTTGTTTTGAGGTTTGCTGGGGAATTCTTTAAGGTTGGTCCCATTTCCAAAATATTATCAGAAATCAAACCCCTTAGGGGTGGAATGGGGGGTTGAAGGTCACATAATTTCAAAAATATTTTTTGAACAACTTGAAACTTTGTATATGTATTTTACATACAAACTAATATACAATAAAATAGGGTACATACGGGTCAAATTGAGAACCTCCTCCTTTTTGAATTATTATTTACTATATTTATTTTCACGTTCCACGCAAAACCACTTCACGTTTAAACGATTAGTCAACAAAAGACAGTCGACCCTCATAAACCGTACCGAAATAAACCATTAGCGGCCAAATTAAACGACTTATTCATACCAAAATTGCTTTCATACTTGCTGCCGTTAAATCGAAACCATTGTCCGAATCGCCATTTGATAAGCTTATTACCGCCGCAAATGTACACCAAATTAATTAGTCCGGGGCCGTGGCGACCCGCGATCGCCATTTGAAGGTTATTTTGAATACTGTCAAGTAATTATTGTGTCGACCGCACGCGATGTGGTTTGTTAAATTGAATTGTATTGCTTTATAGTTAGGGTTTTGTATCGATCACTTTTAAGTAGCCGATCGACTTATTGTTTTATGGAGACTATTTTCGCTAACCATGTCTGCATTTTCCTTGGGTAATCAACTATATTCAGAGACACATTAGACAATTCATACTATGATTCATTAATACAAAAGGTTCTCATGATATGTAATTCGTATATGAATTCACATGTAATTAATGTGATTCTCTCGAGCCCCTTTACCAACTGTCTTGCAGCAATCGTTTAAATATTACTTTCAGTCTTTGACAGTTCTTCTTCTTGGTCGATGTACTCTTGGCAGAGCAGTCGTGGTCATGTGTAATCGACGATAGATTTGATGGTCGTTCTCCACCGATCCCGAACCGATTTCTGGCGGACGCATTCATTAAGAGGGGTCTTAGTCAGCGCTTTAATTTGGTCAGTCCATCGGATGGGGCTACGTCCGCGAGGTCTGTTACCATTGACCCTGCCCTGGACAACAAGTGTTTCCATGGCATCTGCTGGTCGCCGTGACACATGGACAAAGTATCGGAGGATCCTGAACTGTACTGTGGATGATAGTCTCTCTTTTATTCGTAACTCTTTTAGGATCGATACATTGGTACGCCGCTGCGTCCAAGAAATGCGGAGCATTCTCCTCCAGCACCACTTGGAAGGTACGCCGCTGCGTCCAAGAAATGCGGAGCATTCTCCTCCAGCACCACATTTCCAATGCATCGATCCGTTTACGTTCTCTCTCTTTCACAATCCAGGTTTCAACTCCATATAGAAATATGGGGAACACTAAGGCTCTCACTTTGACAGTTAACTCAGTAGAAAATCTGTCAAAAACTGACAGTTACAATACTTTAAGAGGTCGTGGTAAGGCTCCTGGCCTACTGAACTACAGTTAAATTACTATATTAACTTGAGCATTTGCTAAAACCTGCTAGCCTCTTCGATTTCTCAAAAATAATAATAAAGTTACAATAAGTAAGTGAATTTGTTGCTACAGTTATTGAGCTTTTAAATCAATTAGCTCCTGATAAAACAGGATTAATTTTGGAAGGTAATGCGAGACTATCACGAGATCGTAGGGGACTTAAGCTACATGAAGTGCTCTTCACACAATTCGAGATAGAAATTGGAAATTGTAATTGTTAAAGATGATATTCAACGAGGTCAAAAATTACATGTTTTTTTTTTTTTTCAACGAAATTTTCAACGAGAAGAGGATGCTTTCCTAACATTTGATACATCAAATTTCGTGCGTGATTTTGACGTCGTGATTCGGTTGTCTATACGTCAAGATGTATACGACTATGGCCATGGCATCAATGTGACCCATTTCGGATTATTTATTTTTGGCCCATTTAGGTCTGTACTTTTTTATATCATTGTGTTTTTCAATGAATGAATATTATGCGAATTTAGTGTTTGTTTTTGAGTTAAGTATGTTTTTCGTCACAATTTTATTTTATGAAATGGTAAATTTTCGAGCAGGTCCTGCGACATATATCAGTTTACATTTAATATGAACAGTGCAATAACTCGAGCGGGCAGCACGTTACTACAACACTCTGTGCTCAACGCTTTTCCATTAAACCTTCTTTATGGGTGTGAAAATGTATTTTATTTGCGAGATCTGGCAGAGTTATGCATTTTTATGTCTTCATATTTTTTTTCTCGACAATTTGCTTGTCCAATTAGAAAATAACTAAGGTATGCAATGCAATTCCTTCCAATTGTAATTCTAAATTCAAACTAACTAATACCTTAAAAAGGCAAAAGTTGAACTCTCATAAAAACGACTTAAGCTTCTCTTTTCGCGTAGGTTTAGATCGGAAAGAGAGGAACGCAGAACAAAGACAGGTGATGACAAAGTCTAATAAAAATACTTGGTTACTTATAAAAATCTAAATCGAGATGTTTAATCGATAAAACTTCATTTTTCGAGTACTAATCGAACGGTGTCTCAACTCTAGTTAGTTTATAGAGACTTTAAGATAGTATATGGCAGCAAGCTAAGACCAAGCTAAGACCAAGCTAAGTCCTCATGGTGAAATTGTAATTGAAAGACACTATTTTAACTAATTTATTCTAGCTACAAGCTAAACATTATATCTAATCAACCACAATGTGTTACCTCAAACCATAACATTCCCAAACCCCATGACCCTTTCCACCATATTTATATCCCATCGGTTCTGGGCGTTGGTTACAGGGGGGTTATTCCGTGACTCCAAACTATTAATTCAATTAGTACAATAAATAGTTTGAAGTCACCCGTTTTTTTGTAATAAGCAGGACTATTATCGTATATTATGTGGTGTATAATAATGGTAAACGCGAAAATGTCGTATCTCAACGATGGTAAAGTGTGTGGCGACACGCTTCGGAATTGTTTATGGGACATTATTCGTACTTAGTGCATACATCCCCTCAAGGAGGAATTTAAAAAGCACTGAGGTCTTTTTTTTCTTTAAAAAACAATTGGGATGTCGCCTGTAAGATTTAAAGATATCATACCCTTCTTTTTTTATGTAACGTGTATTTCATGGAATTCATTACTGCTGATTTTAAAAACTTTTTAATTATTTATGTAAAGGCTTGTCTATACATAGATATAATGTTAACACGGGCACATGCCTGCAAATTGTGGGACAACATACCTCACCTTTTTCCATTATATTTTACCATTACGTTAAAAAGGAAAAAGAAGTAAAAGTCAATAAATAAACTGGTCGTAAACTCAAAACAATATGAAAAAATATATAATACATCATCACGCCTGTATTCCCCGAAGGGATAGGCAGAGGTGCACTGTAGTTCGCCCACACTTTGCCGATGTATTTTGGTCCTAATGTAATAGGGGGCGAGCCTATTGTCATTATACCGGGCACATTTCCCCTCAATACGAGGGAGATTTAGGCCATAGTCCACCACGCTGGCCCACTGCGGGTTGGTGAACTTCACACGCATTTCTATAGACGTGCAGGTTTCCTCACGATGTTTTCCTTCACCGTTCAGCAAGTGGTAATCATTGTTGAAAATGACATGAAAATTATCTCAAAGGTGCGGGCCTGGGATTTGAACTTGCACCCCTTACGTTCAAGGCGGGCGTTCTTGCCCACGAGGCTACCACTGCTCATGAAAATATCGTTAAATAAAAACACGGAGTGTAAAACTGGGCCAGCCTACCGTGTTCAAGAGAGATCTTAAAGGAGAGAATGCACTTGCATAAAGGCCGTTAGCGGCTTTCATTACTCACAGTGCATTATACGACCTGGGGGCGGCGGTCGTGACGTAGCTAGGATTCTCACTGACCTGCTTTTGTGAACTATGCACAATAGGTTTTATACTGAAGTGGTACTGAAGGTTGCTATTTTGTTGGAAACTTTCCTGTTGTCATTGTTGTCTGGTAAACAGGGCCCCAAGTTCCCTAACACTATCGCTAAAACTTCATTTTTAAATGATCAAAACAAAACCTATCAATGGTAGCTAAAATAATATGATCAGGGTAGACATTAAACATTGTCACCTTGAAGCCATTAAAAAGAAAGAAAGAAAGAAAGAAAGGAAATACATTTATTCAACACAGCACACAGAGAATATAAAACTTAAAAATAGATACAAACAAGAACAAAAGGAAAAGAGCTCAGTGTAAACTGTGCCGAAAAGGTAATGGCTTATTAGACTAGTCATATAAGACTAGTCATATTCTAGCCATTATCTACTTCTTTTAGTTTTAATCGGGACGTTACTTGAGAAATTTGTTGTCACAGAAACAGTTTTAACAAATAACTTATTTACTTACTCACTCATGATACTCCGTTATAAAATCTACGTGTTCCCTGAACGTATGAATCGGGCGTCAGACTAGACTAGCAGATAAAACATTTACAAAAGTTTTCAATGATATGCATAGTAAAATCTTCGCATAATATCTAGCACAAACCGCGCTTCCAGCCGGCATGTGGTCGGGTAGGGTTTCAACAACAGCGATTTTTTAATTCAAATAACTTGCTATAAAACGTTGAAGGTAAACATCGTGAGGAAACCTGCACGCCTGAGGGAACTTGACTAGTTTTCGATAGATGTGTGAAGTCTGCCATCCCACACTGGACTATGGCCCGAATCGCCCTTACATTGAGGGGAGGCCCGTGCCCAGCAGTGGAACGTTGTAAGGGCTGTAGTAGTAGTAGTAGTATTATATCTATCCATAGAATTCATATCCACTTAGCACTGGTGGTCTCCGAATGTTTAAAAAAATAGCCGACTTCATTATTGAGAGGTTATTATTCGTGAGTGTTTATTGTGAGTAATATGCATTCTCAGGAGCAGTGACGCCATGCGAACACGCAGCATCTTTGCCCCAATACTAGAATATACTAGAATACAAAGTTTGGTAATAAGATTAGGTAGCTAGTATAGTGAGGTGCGTCTACTCCAATTTACTTAGACTCTTAGACACAGGTGGTTATTGTTTAGGCGCATAATAATAGTGAGCCTTTTTTGTGAGCCCACAAGTCTCCTGGCCGCACCCCGCGACCCGACGACACAGACATAGCTCGGAGGCTGTATCGATTGCCGCTCGCACGTAATTGCCTGCCTTTTCTTCTTATTGACAGCCGCTCCACAATCATCCGACTACCGCCATTTTAAAACGGCAATGACGCGCTTGGCGTTTGTTTGCTATCGGCTCTTAGAGGCATTTGGAATGTGGAGTTGGAGGAAAATGGAAAGTTTAGTTTAATAGTAATGATAACAATGAAGATGTTTCTACTGTAAGTACAAGTACAGAGATAGAGGCACACGAAACAAAAGAGGAAAGATAAAATAGGCACGTTAATATGAACTGTAATAACTCTGCAAAAAAGCACATTTTTCCTTGAAATGTCACAAATTTTATGTGAGAATTTATTCGCATGGTCGCGTTGCTTTTTGCCATTTGCGTTCAATGTTTATTTATATTGACACAGAGTCCATTTTCAATATAAACTCAAGCCACTTGACTTGAGCGCGAGCCAGTAAGTTCAGGCAATTATAATAAAACTTCTTAATGGGAAAGATTGTTGAAAAGCGAGTAAAAGAAAGACTAATAATGAACCAGATAAAAGAAAACTTTGGCGTCATGTAAATAGATATACTACCAAGGACTGAAAACGTATGTTATGGACTAAACTAGGTAGCTAGAGCATCATTAGATCATCTTAAAGTAACGGTAATGTAGAATTTTCCTTTCCTTTTGTCTACCCAAAGCTTGCTAATGGAAAATTAAACTATTACTATACTATTTGCGACTCTTCTACAATTTAAAAACGTAATAAACACCACTAAATTGTACGACATAAACTATCAAAACCGTTTACACCACGTGCCACGAAAACTGCGCACCAAAGAAATAAACATTGTGCTCATTCGAGCGAGCACATTATTAGTTCCACAGAAGTGCGAGCCGCGACCGCGGCGCCCTCTGGGGACTGGAATACTAGGGGTTTATTAAAGTGCAGAACAATAAATTTGAATAAAGGATAGTTATGCGGTTGCAGTGTCCGCCACTGTAATTTAATAGGTGACAATGATTTTAATGCAATTAATGAATGTATAATAATATTGTATAGATTATAAAGGTGGTGGTTGTTACTGACGACGGTTTTGTCTAGTGTTTGAGCGTAGTCCAGTCGGTTCTGTGCACCAGGTGGCTCCTCGAGAGCAATTCTCTAATCTATTAACGTTGTAATAAGGTTGAAAATGACGTGTCTACACTAATGCAATGTATTTCCGTCTATATCACAGTTTGCTTAGATAATTGAAGGGAAAGGCATTGACACAAACAAAACTAAAGCTTATTCATTAATGTGTAAAGTTGCGCAGTATCTTAAGTGATAACTCTGCCCAGCTCCCGTTGGTCAAGCTGCCGTTAATATAGTGGACAACAATAAACGGCTGTCCCTCGCTATTCGTTGTTTTGCTTGTAATTTCGCTAGTACAGATAATGATAAAACTGTTTTAACTACGGGACACTTACAAATAGTCAAGTTACATTATTATTTTTGTTACCTTATATACCACTACCGGATTGAATTTTTCCTCGATTGGGAAGATATGAAATGCGTTACGTTTTTAATTTGTTTAATTTACTTTTTTATTTCATTCGCTAAAACTCCCTTCTAATATATAGGTAGATAAAGCTCCAGTATGCTCTAGTTGCCTTCAGACCTGCTTCAGGGCAATAGTAAGGCAAAACAAGTGATTCCACTCTTGGTATCGCTTGTACCAGCGTCAACCGACCCGTCGTTATTCGTTAACATGTCGCATCAACGCGGTCAACAAATCGCCGCGCATTTTATCACCACGCGTAACTGCGCAACTTCTCGAAGTGCTGTATATCTTGCGCAGAATTAATTCACTTTAAGACCCCTAGGCAGGCCTATGTATACACATCTGCAATAAGTCAACACATGTTTGTTCCATAAACCTAAGATTATTTTGACAAGTTTGCATACAATTTTGTTTCTCATACAATAATAACTGGGCCTATACAGCATTATTTTATTTTAATTGCTATGACAACGATCGATATAATAATGAATATTCTATTATTTTTATCCAATATTTTTAAATTACATTATTTTATTTATTTTATTGTGCGCCTACGCCATAATACTAATAAAAGATCATCTATTACCTGTGTCCCATACAAGACAGCCAAGGCAAAAGGTCTTGTAAAATGACAAACATTACAACAGTTAGCAAGACAATGGTTCTCAACGTCCCACAGCCCCCCGTCAGATGCCCACTAATTAATTAAATAATGGCCCTTAAACTAACAATCATACAAACAAAACTACATTAACATAACAAAACCAAACACTCAAGTGACTCGGCCAAACGGTAGAACAAACGTTGAACTAATAATTAACTTTGAACGAGTGGCAATACAAGGCTCGGTCGCCCCTTGAAAACGCGCTTCACCGTACATTAACGAACGAAGGGGTGAGGTTATAACGGGCGAGCGGGTCCAAGACTGGAAGTTGTTTAATTTGCGGCGCCTGAAGAAGTGTCTCCCGCTTAGGCACGTAATGCCTCTCCAAACTTGCAGCGTAACGCAGGGGGAGGCGGAATTTGGAAATACGGGTGCTGTTACAAATTTCTGTTCTCACCTGGAGTTTTTTTTAAGTCCACATTCAATTTAGTACCTACTTGTCTATTTATGGTGAATGATGCAGTACACGAAAATCTGTAGTTTCTCAACTTATAAATATACAAACCTTCGCGCTCCGTTTTCCATGAAGGACTTCATTCGCTGGACCTAGTCTCTGTAGCCCCTTTGTCCTTTCTGAAAAAGTATTTTGTAAGATATCAGAACCACGAGACTGTCTAAAATGATCTGCTAACATGATGAATTATGTTACTATGTACACAATTATAGTTATTTATTATTATTTATTTTGAAACTTTTTAAATATATTAGATAACAAGTCCACTCAAACAAATACTCCATAAATAGTAATAGAGATCGTTCACCTGTTTCATCAAGTGTGAGTTTTTCTAAACGATGACTCCGTCCGTTTATTTATTAATTTGCCCACCTGTCTGTGATTCTCAAACTTTTTGCCGAACGCCCCTCGAATGCCACTGACGCGTAATGAGCCACTTTACGCTCCCTTTTCGACTTTCAAATGTTTGCGCTTTTCCAATTTCGAATTTAGTTTGGGATAATGACGCGATATTTCCATGGATTAATTGTTTTTTATATTTTGGATTGTTGAAGAGGTTTACCTTTTTAATTTCAACCATATATACAAATCTCACATCAAAAGACTATACTATAAATGGTATACTAATCATTATAATTTGGTTACAGTTGTTTAATATAATCATAGATTATCCCTAATTTGTAAGGAATTAAATTTTTATAACCATATTGACACATTTGAAATTCTAGATAATAATAAATACACGATACCCCTGAAATAACATGAAACTAATATCAAACGTGTTAAACTAGCCCGCGAAGCCACAGTATGGCAACTCAACAGTAATCCAATTTGCAGTAAGTTCCAGTAAAGTTGGCCAACTCGGTAGACTTAGTGATTTAAATTTACAACTTTGTCCATCCCGGGCGCACACTTGCAATTTTAACGATCACCCGAGCAAACTTTAAATCAGATTTTGCTTTTAAGATGTAGGTAATAGTGTGGAGTTGGGTGTCGCGCCTCTTTTAGACTTCGCCACGGAGTTTCAATACTGCCGCAGACTGTGGCTTTTAATGTTCGGTAAAATATGTGAGAAGTTATAAAGAGTCGAACATTGCCAGCATCTTCCTATTGGAGTAGGTTACATATTGTAGTTGACACATTTGTGTGCAAAGTATGAGAAGTGAAAACAGTATTAAGAAACATACTGATCAGGTTAGGTATAGTGGTAATGACAGGTTGGCGTAAGATTATTAATAATGCTGTTCTTTACCTTGTTATTTGGCCCAAACTCATTAGCGTTCCATTCTACCCAGATTTATTTGACCATCGATTGCCTGCTCTAGACTCACCCAATAGGCCGTAAAAATGCAACATGCACAACCACTTACTGGAAGAGTCTTAAAACTGTAAATAACATCGCTTGTAACAGCGTAAAGCACCTCGGGGAAGTAAAAACGTGTAACCGTCATTACATTAAAAAGCGTCGAGCAAAAATTACGGATTTATGGCCCGTAAAAACTGCAGGAATTCGACGAACGCCCGCGAAGCGCGGCAAAGGGACATCTCAATGTTGACGCCGTCTCAGTATAATTTAGTGAAGTGGCGCTTTTTATTTCAGCTCAGTTTATGAGGCAGTTTGCGGCCGAACCTCCCTTTATATTTACTACCCCCAGTCCTATCAATTCGGCGGCACGGTTAAACCGGCGACGCTCAACGATTGTGTATTTCATTGTGATTCAGGAGTATTACTTTGGAGCCATTTAAAGTTAACATTCTTCGGTGGGACTTAATTGAGTTTGCACCGTGATTTTAAAAAGAAGGTATTTTACCTATTTTCATTTCTTGATGTGACCATTATTGGGGTCATTAAATATTCTTTGTCCGTATCGAGTTTAGACGTATTTATCTTGTTTCCCTAAAGCTCCTTAAAATAAATAAAAATATTAATTTCCTTAACGCCACCGAAAACAAACGGAACGATTTATCTTTGAAAAATATTACCCTAGCGTATAATAAGTACACGCAAATTTCCAATATACATTTGCGAACATAAAACCACTGTGTTTATAGAACATTGTGCAGATCCCCCCCTTTACCAATGTTTGGTTTAAATCTGGTGCACCCCTCCTTTGATAATTCTCACCTGAGACGACCCGGGGCGCGCCCTCCGCCAATTTATGTGCCCTCAGATACCATCTCTGTCGTAAGAATTCAGCGCACAGTTTAGAGTACCGAGACAAGTTTTAATAGAAGAGAAACTTGGATCTTGCAATGAAGGTTATACAAATATTAACAATTTGGAAAGCGAGGACTGATTTTTTTTAAAGTTTGCGTAAATGAAGACTTTTATAAGTCTTCATTTACGCAAACTTTTAAGACAACTTTTGAAAAGAGTATATTTTGAGGTAGAAATGGTGGAAAACATTCTTAATTAGCTAGCTAGTAAAAAATGGAGGCCTGAATAAGACCTTTATGTAAGGTCATTATGACATTAAATATATATAATGAAAATTATTTAGTGTTGATAAGATACCATCAACAATTATTTTTATAAAATAATTTTCTAAGTTAGTTTTTTTTTGCATTTAAAAGTTCAACTACGCTTTTACCACTTCTAGCTACACATTAATTCCGAAAAGCAGAAGAATAAGGGTTCCAAAGTGTCGCTTACAATATTACGATGTTAACCACCAAGGACGATTTGCATAATTCATTCCGGAGGCCGCGATCAGGGGTCGAAAGGAACGTATGCCCCGCGTTTAGTTTACGCCAAACGTTAATTGCCCTTAGAAGCTTTCGAAGTATTATTTAGGCTTATATGGATTATTTTAGTATCAGTTTTAATAAGGATGGTGGTGGAGGCTTTAATGGCGAAAATTATTTTGTATTTAAGCATCTAAATCTACATAAGTATCACTTAATTTACTTAGTGTACCTACAGGGAAAATGCTCGTTAAATATAAGTTAAGTTTGTCTACTGTAATTTCAGTAGTTTCTCGGCAAACCTCAGCTTACTAGATACCTGATCTGCGCATAACTTATGCATGCTTAGAATTTCTTACAAATCTGCTACGAAGTTATGTCTCTTAATATGTTTTGTTGTCGTTTGAACTTTTTTTCAATAATATATATCGCCAGTCTACCGTTGAATAAAACACTTAACGACTCTCCTGGTATATAAACAAAAGCCAAACCCGTACCCCTTGACATTGCGACACATCTCAACCACAATAAATAACGCCTAACTATCTCGTCACTGAACTCACTTAGCGCAAACCATGCATTATTCATGCTCCATCCTTAATCTTCAGTCACTAGCTCCCGCTGCTGTCAGGATGGATAAAAACATATGATGCTGTTGAAACATTTATTTTGGCCTACTGGGAAATGTTCATGCTGTGGCTTTTTATGTGTTGCTGTACATCAGCGTTAATCAGGCCAGGATATTTGATTTTCCAACTTTAAAATGCAAATCTACGGCAGTTGTACTTTTCGTAAGATATTTTCAACATTAAGGTGTATATGGTTTATATTTCGCACAGAAAATCAGAATTGCCATCCAAATGGCAATGCTTCCAGCCTTCTGGAAATATTGCCGAGCAACAGCTGCTTGGTACTAGTATATTTTTTGCAAATATGTACATTCTGTTTATTTTTGTATTATAGTAAAAAAAAATAATTACCAGGATACTTTAAGTACTTTGGAAAACATCAAGTACTTTTACAGCTTCTAGTTTCATATAATATGTAGCGCAGGTGTCTCTATTCATATTTTTCATAACGTAAAGCCTCGTTTTAGATTCAGCCCGCGGCTGCTTCCCGTAGATTTACGTGAACAAACAGCATCGGTGCAGCTCCGTCGATAAATCACAAAGTTTGCAGCATTCTGATACATTTACAAAACAAAAATGCGTCAATTTATTTAAGACGTCTCAAATCATTTATAACAATATTAGGGGGGCGTTATAAATATTAGTCCATATTATTTTAAGCCCATTTTAAAAGTTTGATGTTCGCAGTTATAAAATTTTGGACGGTGTTATGCAAAATCGAGTAACTTAGAAAGAAATAAAATTAATTTTTCGTTCAAAATCTTAGCGATTTCTAAAACAGTTTGGCGTCCGTATCAACATCTCTACCAATCAAGATAATGACGTCCATTTCATTGTACACTAATTACGTTTGTATACTAACTATAAACTATATTATTTTTTTGTTGCTTATACATAGCCATTCTCGCGACTATAAGAAGGACGGGGACAACAAAATCATTGTTAGATGCCAACAAAATTAATGCAATACTGGTAATGTCGAATTAAACCTATCTTGCTTCGTCATCGCGTCATGTTTACGACGAGGCGACACTTCCTGATTGATTAGAGGCTCGTAAACCGGCCCGATTCCGTGATTTATCTGCCGTGATCTGCGGCGCTCACCACATTATAGGCACTCATTTTGATAGATTCAACGTTATAAGAGTCTAGGTAGATACCTTCCTAACCTGGTACTTATCAATGTTGATAAATGTGCGGTACTTTGTGTTACTTCGACAATATTTTTGAATCACAACGACAGAATATACATTAAGTTTTATTTTTCTGTTTCCTGTATTGTAAAGCAATATTGTCGTTTTCTTGCGACCATTATTTATGAGTAGGACGGCAATATTTTTAATTCTGTCAAATGTAGTTTAGTTGTAGTTTGCGTACAAGAGAATCGACATAATTATTAACCTTTATTTTGCGATTCAAATGAGAATAGGATCGACTTTGCGCCATATTGTGACGTCATAGCTGTCAATTCTAACCAGTTAGGTAAATATGGTATAATTTATTTGCAAAGGTTGAGTGAAAAATGCACTCAGTCGCACGACGAAGCACAAATGGCGACTGGCGTCCTTATTTTCTTTTCTTTAATAATTTTGGCATGGCTTCTGGGCCATTGCGCCAAAAATAAAAAAGGTTATGGTATGGTTTTAAAAAACGAATTATGACTTTAAATATTATATTAAGACAATTTACTACTAATTTAACCTTTTTATTTAAATTTAATTTAAGACTGTAATTTAAATTTATTGATATGCAAATAAGTTTTTTTGCAAACCATACTTTTTAAGTGACATTTAACAGATAGAGGTTATTGACATTACTATTCTCATTTGAATCGCGTAGTATACGTTCCGCTCGGGGCTCAACGTCTATCCCCAAAAGTTTATCCAATTGAGAGACCTATACCCTAAATTTCGCCACAGCCGATTTAAAACCACACATTTTTGTCAAATCACCCCGCTGTGCCATCGGGAGGTTTATTACATGAAATTTCTCAGCTTATCACGCGGAGGCGCGGAGATGTTCAACGGTTCATTATCCAAGTTTAATTTTATGCATGGACGCGCGCGCAGCGTCACGATCGCTGCGCTCGACGCCATATCGCAGCGTTCGCGAGCCTGTTCTAATTTTAAATTTTCGAATTTAGAATATTGAAAAAACAAATCTTAGGTATTATTTAAATCTTACCACCAACCTTTTCTTAATATTCGAAATTCGAAAATTTAAAATTAGAACGAATTGGCTGCCAGTGCGGCCATGCCTGTCAGGAGTCAGTAGACCATATTATCCTTTTTCACAAAATTATACTTATTTAATGAGATCTTTCACAATGGACCTACACTCGTTTTCACTATCACTTAAAGACCTCATAATCTTATACCTAAATATTAATTATTTGGTACTGCTACAACTGGTAACTGTTTAATATTTAGTATCAAGTTAAGAAGTCTCCTCCTGTTATTAAAAACGGGCATTAGAACCTGAATGTTAAGTCCTCATTGGGTATATTTTAGTTTATTTTGTAATTTATTTGGTAAGATAGGCATCATTTGTTAGTTTCCATCTGATTGCACATGGCAATACCAGAAAAGTATCCGAACTCGCCCGAGGCGGGCACCACAAATACACCAAACGGGGAAAACTCTATTTCCCCTATCTCGCTCGATCGCGAACATCGCAATTTCGTTGACGATATGGAGTTATATTGCCTACTTATGTATAACTAAGTTTTACATAAATTACCTGTAATAGGGGGAAGTTACTGCCGTGCCTAACAATTCGTTCCGCTTTTCCGTATAGATACTACCCCTTACTTGTTAAGATGTAGGCAGATAGAAACATGTAGATACTTCGAATTTTAGAGCCTTTTCAGAGTGGCGAGCGTTGAACATTGAAGCGCTTATAAGCGCCCATTTAATGTATCTGCGCTGGAATATACAGGATGTATCAGAAGTCCGAAATAATACTTTAGGTACATATATACGGTAGCTCATATGTAGATGCTTAGTGAAGACAGTTTATGACCTAACTATCATAGATTCTGAGTTAAAGATCTTTGAATATTTGTCACAGGTATCATGTTCTGGCCTTTGGGTTCATACATAACCCCATTCAGCAGTGTGAACTACACGTATGAGGGGCGGCTACCAATATTCACAAAACAGAACATGCAAATTTTACATAGGACTCGACATTTTGCGAGATAAAGAAATTGACGACGAAAAATAAGTTGGAAAAACATGGTTGAATTTCGATAAAAAAATTATACCATTCAGTTGTAAACCCGACACTGTTGCACACGTCAAAGTATTATTTCGGACTTCTGAAACACCCTGTATATTGGTACTGACCCTTAAAAAATATTAGTTCACTGAGTTTCTTGTCGGATCTTCTCATTTGGGGACATCGATCCGGTAGTAGCATATAAGAAAAAAAAATTAAACTTGGCAATTTGTAAGTGCCCCCGTACGCATACATAATGAAATGATTTGACTTTGACTCGCCACTCGTTCGCGCGTACACGCCGGAATAAGCCTATCTAAGCCCGTTCGGAATTATAAAGCGCGAATTGAAAAAAAAAATAGAACGTCAAAAAACCAACATTGATGCCCCGCCCTAACCACTACTTGTCTTGCAGCGTAATGTTTTGTATTATGTAGCGCTACTTCTACTGTATGTAACATCCGCATTCTTTGTTTTATAGATAGGTACTATAAGAGCAATGTTCTGATTCCGGAAAATGTAACATGGGGAAAACCTCCACGTAAAAATAAAGGTATTTCCTCCACACCTCAAAATGATTTGCATGAATTATCCCGACAAGATAATTTAAATCCTTATCGCGTCGGCAAATGAGTTTCCTGCGCCACCGGCTGTAAGAAAAAAAGAAACAAAAAAAAGTAAAAAATAAATGATGGCTGACGAGTACCATTTCGCTTGTTGACAACGAGATTTCTTTTTCTCTGAGACACTGGCTGTTTGGCATTTGGACCGCGGAGTATTACATCTACATAATATTATTGCATAGGATTTGATTATGGAAGTATGGCGTAGTGCGTCCATAGATAAATACACTTCTCATCAAAAAAATCGAAACACTTTCGTTTTTATTGTTTTTGTCCTAATTTTTAAAATTACTCATCATACAAAATACGAAACCTATGAAGACTTAATTTGAATTTAGAACATTAACATTAGGATTTATAAACCTCATACTACTCACTATTAAATGACATTTTACATTTATTCCTAAATATACACATTTTTCTGATAATCCTTATCAAATCATAAACTGCGAGGTGTTTCGATTTTTTGATGAGAAGTGTATTTCTCGGTTTCAAATTATAGTTAATTTAAACCACAAATATACAATTCGAACATAAATATCTGTTTTAACAGACTTTTAAGAACGTTATCAAAGCTCAATTGTTTCTTTTTATCCCACGACGATGAAGCCAAAAGGAAGGAATATGATTTTAGCAGTATATGTATGTATGTTTGTATTTACGTATGTTCCTCCATAGCGTCTAAACTATTCATCCGATTTTGATGAATAAGGTGTCAATCGATTCGTTATTATGGCGGGAGTATCATTGGCTACATTTTAACCGACTTCAACGATAGGAGGAGTCGATTTTACCTTGTTTCCGTGGGCGTGTTACAGTTTTTTTATTTTTTTACTTTATCCTTATTTACATATTTTATATTGAAAGTAGGCCCTCTAACCTTTGCGAGCACCAATCAAAGCTTTAAAGGCTCCGTTGATCCGAGGTTTATACTTATCGAAGCGGTTCAATAAATACATCATAATCACGCCTTTATTTCCTGATGGGATAAACAGATGTGCACTACAGTGCAGCCACTCTTCGTCGATGTATCTTTCATGAAATGCTATAGGGGGCTAGTCTATCGCCATTTTATCGGTCACGTTATTTCTCAATATGAAGGAGATTTTGACCATAGTCCATCACGCTGGCCCAGTGCGGGTTGGTGAACTTCACACGCCTGCCTATCTATAGACGCGCAGATTTCCTCACGATAGTTGTTTTCACCGTGCAGCAAGTGGTGATCATTATTGATTATATTGCTTCAATAAATGACCGAAGTAATAGTAGTTTTTTTTTGTTAAATATGATATTTTTAGTGCAGTGGTAGCCGGGTGGTTGAACGCACGCCTTACAATCAAAGTGTGCAGGTTCAAACCCCGGCTCGCACCTCTGGGATTTATGTGCGAATCTCATTTTCATCCGACATTATCACTTGCTATGAAACGGTGAAGGAAAACATCGTGAGGAAACCTGCACGTCTGTGGGATCTTGACTAGTTCTCGATAGATGTGTGAAGTCTGCCAACCCGCACTGGGCCATCGTGGTGGACTATGTCCTGAATCCCCCTCGCATTGAGGGGAGGCCCGTGCCCAGCAGTGGGACGTTAAAAAGGGCTGTACGTAGTAGTAGTAGTAGATATTTTTATGAGGATATATTGACATTAAAATTTGTCACTCTGCGTGCATTCGCGCGATATCGCCGGTAGACGACCGCGCGTCACTCAGGCTTTGCGGATTTACTCGTCAACTGCCGCGCCGGGACACAACACGATCGATGTCACAAGGCCCCGAGGCAGATTGAATATTGAATATAACAAACAATATACTTAATTCACACCAGGAACCTTAAAAATATTAGTTTTATAGCTTATTATAAACGACGAGTGGATACCCGGCGTGTGCTACTACGCTAAAAAAGAAACACTTTCTTGTTTACTTGTAGGAAACAAGGAAATATCTTCATTAATTATTTATTTTAGCGAGCTTAAATCACCTTAGCATTATTGCTTTTCTAATGAAAATAATTTGGGGCACATCGGTTTCAAATTCTATAACGGACACAGAAACATTTTTGTAAAACGAAAATTAATTTCCAACGATCTAAAAATCACGCAACACAGCAACCTTTTTTGTTCTCTAAGATCTACAGATAAGCGATCATAGCTAACTCATGCCTAAAATTGTCAAATAGTCACCACTCTTTGACAATTTTAGGTCAATGGTTGTCAAAGCATAAACATTAAAATAATGTAGATACTTTACATACTAATGTAGTTTTTTACAAAATAATTTCAGATACTGTAACCACTTAAAGTAGAGATTCAGGCTTGGAACTATGATTGTAAAGGTGCTTTGCATCACCACATTTCAAACGAATGGAATATCTAGTTCAAACTCATTCACAAAATCTCACATATACAAATTAAGTGTAACTCCAACCGGATTTGCATATTCACAGAAATAATTAACGAATAACCGTATTCGAAATGACGATCCTGAATTCGAAATCGGAACTACAATTGGATGCGAGGGGAATAACTAATCAAAGGGACTGTAATATAACAATTAATATTTAAGTTCATGAGCAGTTTGCATAACACCGTCCTTTGCATATCAGTATTGATTACGTCACTGTTACACACGATTGAACATTACCATTGACAATATATTGCAATAGATGATCGACATTATAATCTAATTTGATATATGTCGAAAACGTGAAATTGGTCGTATTCTGTCGTTTAGTTTCGACATACGTCGAATTAGAAATGAAAACTTGAGAGGTGTCAAGGGACACCCAGATGGAACGAAGTTCCTTTGAAATAAAAAAAATTGTGCATATACATACATACACACACATCGAAATCGCAATCGCAATCGCACATAATGTATACAATAAAAATCACACACACATATGTAAAAGTGTCGTACAATAAAACTCACACACACATATATGTAAAAGTGTCGTACAATAAAACTCACACACACATATGTAAAAGTGTCGTACAATAAAACTCACACACACACATATGTAAAAGTGTCGTACAATAAAACTCACACACACACATATGTAAAAGTGTCGTACAATAAAACTCACACACACATTTATGTAAAAGTGTCGTACAATAAAACTCACACACACAAAAGTAAAAGTGTCGTTACAAAATTTTCGTTACAATTTTTCGTCTAATTTTTTTCCGTCTCGCCCCCTTTCGCAACGCGCGATAAGGAACTACGTGCCAAAATTGATCATGCGAGAATGCCCCCTGACTGTGCTGTGACACTCACACAGACACATACTGTATCATGTAGCATGTGGCTGCAGGTTCGACTTATGTCGCGGAATATGTTGATTTGGTCTCTCTCTCGTACCACCACCTGAGGTCGCATGTCAAGACAATACCTCAGTCACGGATTGGCTCGGTCGCTCTCTGTCTTATTTCATACAAGAGAAAGAGATATAATCAACATATTCTATCACATTAGTCTAGTCTTGGCGCTCATGCTACAACTACTGTCTTGCACCAATGTATTTAATATTACTTTCAGTTTTTGACAGATAACTCAGTACAAATTCTGTCAAGAATTGACAGTATATAAACAGCAATATTTTAAGAGATGGTGGTGAGGCACCTGCAAACTGTAAGTGTTTGGTCTTGTTTTGAGTGTTATTAAGGCCTGCGTACACAGCACGAGCGGCGAACGGTGCAGGCTCCGCGCGGGCCCTCAGTCAGCCGGCTTACTGGGGCTTATCCCGTCTACTGCAGCCCGCATCAAACGCTCCATCGACTCCGAATCCTTACTCTAATTGAAATTTAAAAGCGATTTTGACAGGTCCCGCGTGGCGATTTGCAAATAATAAAAGGAATGTGTTAATGGGTTTTAAGCGCAATGTTGGATGATGACATGGTCCAATCGTTCGATGGTATGCCACTCGATAAGCTCCAAGAGAAATGGAATGAAGACAATAGTCAAAATGCTTCATTTTCACAGATATAAACTTTTTATAGCCCGAGATACATTAAACAGGTATGTGTACTATTTTCAAAACCTACAGTGGGCCTATGATGTATCCATCAACACGCCTGTATCCCCTAACGAGGCAGGCAGAGGACCACTGCACCCACACTTCGACGATGTATTTTGATCCTTATGTAATAGGGTGAGAGCCTATTGCTATTTTACCGGCCACATCCTTCTCAGTATGAAGGAGATTTAGTCCGCCACGCTGGCCCACTGTGGCTTGGTGAACTTCACACTCCTTTTTATATAGACGTGCAGATTTCCTCATAAGGTTTGCCTTTTCACCGTTCAGCAAGTAGTAATCATTATTGAAAACTACATTCGCACATGAAACCTGAAAATCCTAGAGGTTCGAGCACGGGCTTTGAACTTGTACCCCATGCTTGCAAGGCAGGCTTTTCACCAACTAGGCTACCACTGCCATGTGAGTGTAGCTCAAAGTTACTCATCTACAAGGTATATCAGAAGTCCGAAATAATACTTTGGTTACATATAAAGTAGCTCAAATGTGGATACTTAGTGAAGACATTTTATAACTAACTATCAAAGTTTCGGAGTTATAGACCTTTGAACATTTGTCACAGGTATCGCGTTGTGACCTCTGGGTACATCCATAACTCTGTTCAGCAGTGTAAACTACAGTTATGATGGGCGACTACCACTATTCAAAAAACAGAACACGCATTTTTTTCAGAACAAATATTATTTCGGACTTCTGAAACATCCTGTATATCATACAACAAAGGTATAGCTACCTGAAGTTTCTTAACCACCTTTCGGATTATACGAGCCGCCGCAAATCAGAGACGCCTCGCGGCGACACCAGCACGCAGATGTAATTAATTCCCATGTAATTACACGCACTCGATCCGCGGGACCAGCTTACATACTCGTCTCACGTAATTACTAGTAGGAGAGACACTTAAGTATAAGGCGAGTATGTGTCATGGGTGGATTTACCACCAAGCTGAGAAGGCTGGCGATTTTAGGCAGATTCTAGTGGCGATAATATTGTTTTTAATGTCTTACATAAATTTAAAAGATTCATATTTTATAAAGTTACCTAAAATTTACTACGTAGGCAAATCTGTAAATAAGCCACTGGCCTTTGTTAAGTAAATATTAACGGCACTTTTTTTGGGTGGGACTAAAGCCGCCACGCATTTCCAACACTGTTACTCCTGCATAGCAGTTGATAAATACAATAAGCGACTTGATCGTGACACTAAGGGTTAACTCTTCTAAAATGAATTCTTAAAATAAAACCAACTTAAATAATTATTGTTTCGCATTTTGGATTAAGCAAAAAGGAACCATTAATTTTTATTCATATTATCATAAAACATTATGTTTATAATTGATTTTAGTTATCGCAAAGTTTGTATGGAAAAAACGACGGTAGTTTAACTAAATAAAGCAATAATAAATCTAAAACTAATAACATTCAACACACACGAGGAACTAACGTAACTAATCGCGACACCCAACTACTTAGCTTTGGCCGCAAGTGATAAAATGCAAGCGGCGACACTCGTAAAACTAATGTCGAAGTTATTTGATTAAAGTTGGAAGCGGATATTAAAATGAAGTTACCGGTAAGAGGCAGTATAGTGTTTATAGTTAATGGTTATTAAATGTTTATAAACTTTCATCATTAATTTATAGATTTGAAATTAGTTTTGGAGCTTCGGAAGTATAAACTTTATTATTAAATTAATTAAGAACATGTTTTTTTTTTCTTAGAAATTAATAACTTATTTTTATCGCGAAGTTACACTTAAATTTCATTATATATATTGGAGTCAACAGAAGTCCAGCACCCATCCGTACTTGGGCGGATTTAGTGCAAAGCCGTTGTCTGCCCTCGGTTCGTTAGGCAGAGATTTAGTTCGTGAGACCGAGAGCCGCGCGGCTTGTTTGCGAAAAAGTTACGCGCTTCCAAATGGACTTGTGATCAAAGGTTGTGAAGGAATTTAACATGTTTCTCATAAAATTTGAAACACTTTTCGAATACTTAGTAATAATATAAATGATCGTATTTTACGTTTACCAAATCATAGGACGTTTATCAGCATTATTACCACCTCTTTAGCAATATCGTTTTATTATTACTTAGATTTTTGCCACTTTCTTCACATTAATCTTGGAAATATCAAGATAAATAATTCAAGCCTAATGTGAAGAGATATAGAACATATGATTAAAACAGTTTACAGAAATATTCCTTATATGAATCCATAAATTTTTGATCTCACCAAATTTTGACAAAATTTTCTCCTTGCCTCCAGGTGAAAGTCATGCTCAGAGTGGGCGCATCCGGTGAGGGTCCATTCACAAGCGGCACACAGAACTTCTCGATGGACAAGCGTAAGAAGCAAGTCAGCCTGTGCGAGACTGCCCCAGCGGCCTCCGCGCCCGAAGACAGAAAGGTTGGAGTAGCTGCACCGAAGATGTTTGCATTCGATGCTATATTCTCACAAGATGATGCACAAGTAAGTGATAATATTCTTCCTTTCTTCTTTCTAGGGTTCCATACCCAAAGGGTAAAACGGGAACCCTATTACTGAGACTTCGCTGTCCGTCCGTCCGTCTGTCCGTCTGTCACCAGGCTGTATCTCATGAACAGTGATAGTTAGACAGTTGAAATTTTCACAGATTATGTATTTCTGTTGCCGCTATAACAACAAAACTAAAAAACTGAATAAAATGAATATTTAATGGGGCTCCCATACAACAAACGTGATTTTTTTGCTCATTTTATAGATAATGGTACGGAACCCTTTGTGCGCGAGTCCGACTCGCACTTGGCCGGTTTTTTATCGTACTCTCTTGTCTAAAATAATAATAACTCATCTTATTGCTGCACCTGTTCGTGGGCAAGGCATATACTCTAATTCCGATGATGATTGCAAATTGTCTTATCATCAGTAGGTAAGTAATTATTAGTAAAATTTAGATTTAATAACAAAAAAAGCCCTTTTGTGTGGCAGTCTGGTAACAAACCATCACTAAAGTGGGGATTTAGTACAAGTTTGGACAGCATCAAATACTGATCAAGTGATTGAATCCTTCCATTCATTACACTTACCTTATACTAAGGCATAAAAGTCATTTCCGTGTAACAGTTTTATCTTTTTAGAAGTAAAGGCATAAAAATCTGGAAATTTCCTCGAAAAATTAGAGTTTAAAATCACTCTGAAACAGTAACCGCAATCAGTACGGTCACAGAACAAAATGATGGCCTCAATTAGAAAGCTACTAAACGGTACGATGTCCCATTGCGCTGCGAAGGCCTTTGAAATTATCAGAACAAAAGGGGTAATTAGCGTAATAACCCCGGGCCAAATCGCCGCAGAAGCTCAACTGAGTGGAAAAAATCTTAATAGCGTAGCCAAGAAACTCAAAGTTCCGAAATGTTTCCTTTCAATTTACTGCTTGTACCAAATGTTTTTTTTTTTTATCCTACCGAAAGGAAATAGTAAATAAAGCATTACATGATGACGCACTGAAAATTAGAAGGAAAAATCCTATTGTCTGCACCTATGGAACAAAAATTAAACTAATTCTAACTTCCATAAGAAGAACGATAATGACTAAACTTGTCCCAAGTAGGCTCTCTAACTATAATATGCGAACACTCCTAGGGTTTGTGCAATATTCCTAGGGGGCGTCGTTCCACTAACGTCTCATGTTGCATACTGTCGTCCCGGAGCGGGTCCCTCGGTAAAAATAAAGGAATACTTACCTACTATTACATAAAACTTTCCTCTTCTATGTGTGGTGTAATTTAGAAGCGACGAATGCGTTTATAATTGAACCTACCATTTAACTGAGGGAAATCGTCTCAATTATGTTGAAGTGATGTGAAAAAGCAAAAAAATATTGTTTATCCCAGCAGTTCACTGTGAAAATAAAATGCTCGAACGAGGTTTAAAACATACTTATGTAAGTATCGAAACAAAACCACCTACGCGTCTAAACGCGCGAGTCTCTATGTATATATGCCACAGAGTACATTTAAAAAGAGGCACAATAATTATTTTAAATACTATACCAACGTAATCTGACATACTCCAACAGAACTTTATTAAAATCGCCAATTGCCATCACTTACACCACCGCTCCAGCGAGCTGCTGTCGCGTATTTTCATACCCTCCTGAATTTCATGCACCAAAAATGTCTCCGGCGAAGCGAGCCACGAGTTTTCGTGTTTAAATTGTTAAACGGCACTCGCGACGCGCGGTTCGGCGCGAGAATGACGCCTACTCGCGCGGCGCCCTGCACCGGAATACAAGCACTTTGAATAAAAATTGTTAGCAGTTTTAACAAGATTTTGCAGCGCATGAGTGTTATGTTACGACTAGTGTCGGTACACTTTCCCAATTGTAGTATAAGAACACAGGCATAAGTAAAATACCTACGGTGTATTTATAGAGAAAATTATCGATAAATAAATAGATACTTCTTCCTTTTGACCGCCTGCAACGAAGGGCAGTTCGAATTGTCGATGACAAAAAGCTTACCGATCGGCTAGACCCTCTGGCGTTGCGTACAGATGTAGGCTCTCTCTGCATTTTCTACCGCTTCTCTCATGGAGAGTGTTCCGAGGAATTGTTCGGTATTATACCTGCCGCTGAATTCCACCATCGCACGGCTCGCCACAGCCTGCATTACCATCCTCACCATCTGAATGAATGGCGTTCCAGTACAATGCGATTTACCAGGAATTCCCTTGCACCACCAAATTGTGGAATGAACTTCCTGCAGCGGTGTTCCCGGACCGATGCGACAAAGGTATCTTCAAGAAACGAGCATACTCATTCCTTGAAGGCCGGCAACGCACTTGCGATGCCCCTGGTGTTGCAGGTGTCCATGGGCGGCGTTGATCACTTACCATCAGGTGAAACGTCTGCTCGTTTGTCTTCCTATCTCATAAAAAAAAATACATCATGACGTCTGTATTCCCCGAAGAGGTAGACAGAGGTGCACTGTAGTGCACTCACACATCGTCGATGTATTTCGGTCCCAATGAGATAGGCATCACATTGTTACGTATCAAACTAGTACTAAACACTTATAAAGCGTGGAAAATAATTTTTAATCGATGTCTATAAATTCCAGTGTATAAGCATGTCACTTTGTTAATTGCAATAACAATTAAGCCACACACCGGGGCGTCTGCAGTCCTCAACAAATTTAAAAAATATGGTCACTGAGCCGACTTTTCATTTACTTTGGTAGTGTTACGTCAATAGTCTAAAGTAATTATTATTTATTTTTACCAAATTTAACTAAAAATGTTTGCACAATTAGTTACGATGGTCAACTAATATTGAATATGTGGTTTGTGAAATTGTGTTACTAAGATATTTGGCGGCTACGTAATATGTAGAGTAAGCCACCTACACGAAAAAAAATCGTCACACAATGTATATGAAATCATTTTACGAAGACAGAATATATATATTTATTCATTTGTCCAACCAAATTGAACAAGAACGCCCGCCTCGGACGTAAGGGGTGCAAGTTCAAATCCCGGTTCCGCACCTCTGAAACAATTTTTATGTGCGAATGTTATTTTCAACAATGATTACCACTTGGTGAACGGTGAAGGAAAACATCGTGAGGAAACCTGCACGTCTATAGATAGGCGTGTGAAGTTCACCAATCCGCACTGGGCCAGCGTGGTGGACTATGGCCCAAATCTGTGCCCGGTATTATGGCAATAGGCTCGCCCCCTATTACATTGGCACCAAAGTACATCGGCGAAATGTGGGCGCACTGCAGTGCAACACTGCCTACCCCTTCGGAGCATACAGGCGTGATGATGTATAAATTAAAACCTTAATTTATGTCCATGCTTTGACAAGCCTTAGGCATGGACAGTTAGGTCACTTGTACTTTCTGCTGTATTAATCTTTAGATCGAAGTTCAAAAGTAACAGTTGCTTTAATAACTTGGAATTGTATATAGGGTGTATCAGAAGTCCGAAATAATATTTTTACATTAGCGAAAATGATATTTATCCTGATGCGATCGAAATAATATTAATTCAGCGACGTATATAACAGTTGAATGGTATAAAAAAATCAACAAAATTCGAAAATGATTTTAAAATCTTTAAATATTTCGAGTCTATGCGATATATTATTTATGTTATATTTTGTAAATAGTAGTAGGCCACCCCCTCGTTTATGTAGTTGGCACTGTTAAACAAGTTTATATATGTGCCTTTAGGCCACAGGCCGATGCTTGTGACAAATATTCAACGGCCTGTAACTCAGAAACTCTAATGGTTAGGACTCTTCTTTTAGCATCTGCATACCACCTACCGTATGCACCTAAAATATTATTTAGGACTTCTGATACATTCTGTATATGATAATAAATTCTCAATCCCACTAAATAAATTACCAAAATCACATCTAAATCACGTACAAACACCGCAACATTCGGAACATCCCACACTGGCTCCACCGGTGCATCCAACAATCCCATTAATATGCTGTAATCCCCTTTATCTGGTGCGAGTGGGTGCATTAGACATCGCTTACTACGTAATACCTACTAATTACATTTAAACATACTCTCAACTGTGTATGTAGAGATCGGAACTGCGTGTAATGTGTACTCTGCCGAATTTGGTTTCAAAGTTGAGTAAATAGATACAGCTTGCGTCAGAATTGCAAAATAATTATTTTGACATCATCACGCCTGTACTTGGTGATAGGGTAGAAATGTGAAGTACTGAATTTGGTGGCGATCCGAATGCAAACACTGAATATTAAATATTTAGTTGGCACCTGTGAATAAAGATAGATACGTAAGATCTAAGTAAATACTCTCCACCAATGATAGTATGCTTAAGGGTTTATGCCGATCTATTTCTTTGTTCGAAAAAATCTATTGCTTAAGTAGAAAAGAAAAGCAAGAACAGCCCCCTTAGCATGACCGTGCAAACATAAGTTTTATCTCTCTCAACTGTCAGATTTGTCGAGAAAATTACGTCACTTCGAGGTTTTTGTAGGAAGCTTCTCGACGGATCTGACAGTTGAAAGACATAAAACTTATGTCTACGCGGTCATGCTACGGGGCCAGGACGATAATGAAGTTTTCGGTAGTAGAACATTATGAATAATTTTACCATACATTAATCTGAGATTCCTGCATCCTACAATTGGCCTTCCAGATTATTGTCCTGCTCTTGCTTTTCTTTTTTTGCTTGATATTGAAACAATAGATTTTTTATTAAATTATGATTATAATGAGTCAATATCTGAAAGTCATTAAGGTAGATTACACGGAATAATTACAAGGGATAGTGGCTTGCTGTGACGTCAGTCGTCGGTAAGCCGATGTAAGCCGCCGGCTTCCCTCCGCCGGCAGACGGCCGATGAGATATTGCGCGGATGATTTGCATCAATTTTCTCTTGACAACTTATAACGGTCTGGCTATTAGGTAGCCACAGCACTATCGCTTATCTTATAAAGCAACTCTGACGGCCAAATTGTTCTTTAATCTGAATTTATTTGATATAACTAATGGGCTATATTATATCAACTAAAACTCTAGTTTGAGACTATTATAGACGATAGATTTGGTGTAGTAATCTGAGCGTAGACCGTTCAGCTTCACGTTCACCGCACGGAGCGATTGCGGGTTCGATTAGCAGAGGCATATTTCGGAATTGGACTTTTCGGAATTTGTCTTTGTCTGGGTGTGACTGACATCGCCCTCAGTCCATTGTATGGTACCCATAGTACAAGATTTGCTTAGTTTAGAATCATACGATGAATGTGTGTTGTCTGGCGATATTTACTTATGATTAGTAAGAGTTACGAAAACACGCGCAAAAATTATTCATAGGCATATTTTTTAGTTAATCACCTGATAATCATATTTGAGCTTTCGTTAAAACAACAAGTTAATAAACTATTTATAAACATGTTAGCGAGTGGATCGCTGTCTATAACCAATTATTAATTAATAAACAACATAACTATCCCACATATGTTAAAATAAACTTTCCAACCTTTATTAATTAATTTTGAAACTATTTAAAATAATAAAGAGCCTAAATAATTATAATATTTATTAAAATAGACCCAAAGTAATAATAAATTTGATTAATAAACTGGCCCGCTCTCAATTACGGATCTAAGCATTCTCAATTAGCGAGCGGGCGGGGTCATTAAAATTTTCACTCAAAACAATTTCAGTATTTCCGTGTCGAATATACACACGCCCTAAGTAGAGTCACCATCAGTTACTCTATTGGGGGGATTTTTTTTATTAAATTAACCATTTTTTATTGTCCTGACAAGATGTTCTACTGTAATTCTCTAAAATATCCTATAATATTTTTAAGTAGGTATTTGGAATCAATTAAATTACGTTATTTATAAAATCATGGTCGTTATCTTTACACATAAACAAAAATACAACTTATTTTTATTGAAGTAATAACATTTATAGCAACAGTTAGGTTACTTGTAAATAGTCAAAAAACAAATTAGTAACTAACAACCATTTGAAATGCATCTAATTTCTAAAAGGATTATAATGTATTTATTTATTTTTTACGTTTACATTATAATAATACGGAGTCAGCGCTGTATGTCTTATTTTATCCATTTACTCCAATACTACTCAAAAACCACAATAACTAAAGTGATTAATTTATTAGCTGCGGGTAAAATAAGCTTGAAATTTTTTTTCGTGAGATCGTCCGAAAAACGGCAGATTCGTTGGGTACCCTATTCCCCTCTAATCTCGGCACTTCACCTTAAGTCCGTGTAATTATCTGTAAGGCCGGCCCCGAAAGAAAACAGGGAAGGTAAGAACGAGCGCGGCTCAGCCGGATTTGCGCCGTAAACACGCCCTAAGTGCCAGATTTGACTAAATTATTCAAAGCCTTGGAGCTAAGTGGAAGTTTTTAGTTTTCACTTCAACTAAAATTATTCACAGCAGTTTTTACGTTTTCCTGCTTAGCTAGCATGTGCGCCAAGACTAGACTGTCACCGATGATGTCGTTTTCGTTATTACAGCATTGTTTTTTTTTTTTTTTTAACGAAATGAGAGAAATGATGATATTTAATGTAATAAGAAGAGGAATGGCATCACCTGCGACTAGCGCGAGTATTTCGCCAATGTCAAGTAATTAATAGCAAGGACAAATTCAATAAATACACATATTAAATAAAAATGGATAATGACAATGATAAAGATGGCGGATGACTCAGCATTGTTTTTAATATTACTTTCAGTGTCTGACAGTTAACTCAGTGTAAGATCTGTCAAAAATTTACACTTAGTATTGAAACAACAACACTTTAAGAGCTGTTGGTAAGGCCCCTGATCTGAAACTGCCATAAGCATATTATCTACACTACCATGTCTAGCATCTCCAAAGGCTTTCTTCACCACTGGCACATGTTCCATGACAAGACTTCAGTCACGGATTATGTCACACCAAGTCGCTCTCTCACCATCTTAATTCATACAAGAGACGAGGCAAAATTAATTCAAATTACATAATGTCTTGTCACTGCAAATGCATAGGTTCACAGAAGAGCACCCAAAATTTCATCAATATTAATTAGGTTCTAATGTTGTGAAGGGCGAACCCAGAAATACCCAAACCACATCAAATTATTAAAGGGCAATTTGAGCCAATAGGAATTGAACCTGCTACCATCCGATGCTATACACCAAACTCCTGGATCAGGGGAACTTTTTCGAGGGTTTCTAAACACCTTTTCAGCTAGCAGTGATTTTATGTTTGTCAGAAGGGTTAAAACATGATTTGTTTGTTACAGGCGGAGATCTGCTCGAGCGCTCTGACTGATGTCATCCATGCAGTCATCAATGGCACTGACGGCTGCCTCTTCTGCTTCGGACACGCGGGACTTGGTAAGAGATCACACTATCAAAAATGACTACTACAAGTTATAATAATATAGAGGGAGCTTTTCCTAACAATTTACAGTTCTTTTTTTACAAAATGAATGAATTGATGAAATTTTAATGGAAAACAATGAGGAATGACTGCACCTGTCATTAGCGGGAATTCTACCTATATGTGAAGTATCTAATAGCAATAACATATTAATTATAAGTTTTAATGTGTAAAAAAAATATCGTCACGATATCTATGACCCCAGTTTTGTTGTAGATACAAAATAAGGCTAAAATCAATTTGACTGAACTAAAAAATATTGCTGTTTCACTCATAAATAACGGCCAAGAATAGGACAGTAATATTATGAATGTACGATTGTAGATATTCGGTGTAGTTAGAACTAGGTAACGAATTTACTTAAAGGAGACCAATAAACAATGATTCAAAGGCTTGGTCTGTCTCAAGGATTAAGCACCTACCTGCCTAATCTTCGTAAATCCAAGTAGATTAATCCTACTGATTACATTTAATAATTAAGCCAACATCTTTGTAATAGGATTATCAAGAACGTACTTAAGACTTAGAAGGCCCCAGATTTTTGCTTCCGATTTTATTTATCAGACAAATGTTAACAGTATCCTAAAGGGCCACTTTGAGCAGTTCCTGTTAAGCAAATTCATTTCTCAATTATGTAATAATGCAAATTCAAATAGCCTATATTTCGGATATAAATGAATTTCATTACAATTATTATTATTTATTACCAACAATTATGTTATCGTATCGAATAATTATTCGCTCATTGAATGAACCTATACTTTAATCGCACAATTTCGTGAGAATTGTACGCAATTTTGCTAAATTAGCTCTGCACAGAATTCAGGAAATCAAATCATACCGTTCAAGGTACACACAGAGCAACGCGTTGCTCTGTGTCCATTTTAAACCTACCTTGTGTCAAAAATATAAGCCGCGCATCTAACTATCACTTACTAGTACTTCTGCCCGCGACTACGTCCGCACAGACTTAGATTATTTAATATCGTTATAAATTATAGCCTGTATGTTATTCTGATGTATAAATAAACATCTATCCATCCACACAAACTTCCACATTTATAATATTAGTACAATGGTAATGTAGTCTCAATTTACTAAAAGGCTAGTCTACTGTCATTATCTTGGAGACTAGCTAAGCCCGCGACGCCGCCGCGACGCAAGCGCGAAATTAGGTACTCTAATTATTTTCCCAAGATTTTTACTCCATTTAACATTAATCTCCCAGTGAAAGTTTCGTCAAAATCGGCCTAGCTGTTACGGAGACTAGATGACTAAGATGGCGCACTTCGCATCTCCAATTTTTTTTTACCTACTACTATTATTACTGTAATTTTGTTACGAGGTCGTACTTCGATCCAGTAGTAGCTGACTAGACTTACCGTACTTTACTAGGCACCCAGATTCCCTACCTCAGTCGTTTATTTAATTAATCGTCTCCTTACTTTTAATGTAGCGTATATTGTTTTCCTGATAGTTTTAACACTAGCGTAGATACTAACGTTATCTTAACGTGTTAGGTACGATAATGAAGTTTGCTCCAACAAGCACTGACTCCAGCTCCAGGAGTCGCTGATTAAAACACGCTTAACCGTTCGCATCCCGCTTCCAGATAGACAGGGTTATCACACACATATCAAATACAGAAATTGTTAAAAAAATTATAAAATTTATTGCATAAAAAAAACATGGCTGTTTTCTACATTATGCACAGTAGCTTCTGTAGCAGGTAACAAGAAAATTAGTAATGTTTTTTTTGTTACACATACATAATATATTATATAGGTATATTTTGGTAAAATACTATGCATATTAACAAATCTATAATTAAGCTATTTCTATCATCTCAGCTATTTCAGTTGGAAAAACTAGCATAACAACGTATTAAAGGACCGTCAAATTATTATTTTTCGTACTGAACTAACTTAAAACAATCCGTAAAAGGTCACAACGAAATTAAATAGAACTGTACAATATAGCCTTAATGTACTTATATATAAGAGACGACTGACATAGATAGTACATAGTTACTAAGATGATGACATAGATGGTATGGTTGTCAACCATAGGGTTTGCATACACGATAACGATCACGCTAGCACATAGCTATAAACAAAGATGTGAAGATTAGGATTCGTTGATTCTACTAGATATTTTAAATAGTTTGTGTACTGTACAGTATCAAAGGTGACAGCCTTGAGTGACAGCCTGAATATTCACTATGAAGTGTAGAACGTCTCACTCGCCGGCGGGATTTGCATCTAAATGGCAAAGAGTCGGAATGCTCTTAATTGAAAGTTTGATAAATACGAGGAAGGTGAACCTGCCCCGTATCTAGCTTCGCGCGAGGCGTTATAATAGCAAAACTTTCGTATTAAAAGCTTCAATTTAGTTTAAATACTGATCATAAGGTGAATAATGGAAATAAATAAATAAATACATCATCACGCCTGTATTCCCCGAAGGGGTAGGCAGACGTGCACTGTAGTGCACCCACACTTCGCCGATGTATTTTGGTGCCAATGCAATAGGGGGCGAGCCTATTGCCATTATACCGGGCACATTCCCCCTCAATACGAGGGAGATTTGGGCCATAGTCCACCACACTGGCCCAGTGCGGGTTGGTGAACTTCACACGCCTTTCTACAGATGTGCAGGTTTCCTCACGATGTTTTCCTTCACCGTTCAGCAAGTGGTAATCATTGTTGAAAATGACATTCGCACATGAAAATTACCTCAGAGGTGCGGGCCTGGGATTTGAACTTGCACCCCTTACGTTCAAAGCGGGCGTTCTTGCCCACGATAATGGAAATAAGTTTCATAATTTAATATTGATCTACCAAATATTTATCGTAATTACCAAACACTAACCTAAGTTATGGCCTATTTACAGTGGCTTCGCAGAAGTCCTAAAACATATCATTATGGTTTGTAGGTCCATTACAATTTGTATGTAATTGGAGACAGGTAAATGTTTTGTAAAATTCTCAATGCTAGAGCACAACAGTCCACCCAAGTATTTGTCAACGATTAATCCGTTCAAATATCATTTATTAAATCAAAAATAGCATCATCAAATTATATTCTACAAATATAGTTAACTATAACACCGACAGGTACTTTGAAAACAAAGTTAGTTGCCTATAGAGACAACGGCTAAGCGGACTAAAGTAGATAGTACTACTTATAACTTCCAACTGGATACGAAATCAATTTAATAAGTAGCGACTACGTGCCATCGAGATGAGACTATGGCCGCGCTATCGGAATAATAGCGTAATGAGCTTAGACACTCATTTACAAGGAGTTGGATGAGATAATTCGATGCCTGAAACATTTGGAAATAGACTGACGAGTTTCTCTTGTCGATATTCGGCACAGATAATTTTTTTTTAATTTCAAACCATCTACAATCTACCTGAAATGGTGTTTTAGGGTACAAAACTCTTCTTCAATGCCACTTTATAGATAAAGGGTGTAATAAAAGGTAGTTTACCAATGACCGTGGAAAAGAAATTAAACATTTAAACCTCTCACTTCGATTTTAACTACCCATTAAAACCCACTAATATTATTACTGATTCCACTAATTATTAATGAAAGCAGTGGTAGCCGAGTGGTCGAACGCACGCCTTGCAAATCAAAGTGTGCAGGTTCAAACCCCGGCTCGCACCTCTGGGTTTCATGTGCGAATCTCATTTACATCCGAGATTACCACTTGCTATGAAACGGTGAAGGAAAACATCGTGAGGAAACCTGCACGTTTGAGGGAACTTGACTAGTTCTCGATGTGGGAAGTCTGCCAACCCGCACTGGGCCAGCGTGGTGAACTATGGCCTGAATCCCCTCGCATTGAGGGGAGGCCCGTGCCCAGCAGTGGGACGTTAAAAGGGCTGTAGTTAGTAATATTATTACAGTGAAAGTTTTTGAAGATGGATGGATGTATGTTTGTTACTCTTTCAAGCAAAAACTAGTGAACGGATTTGATGAAACATTACAGTATTATTGTTTATACATCAGAATAACGTATAGGCTATAATTTATAACGATATTGAATAATTGAAGTATGCGCGGACACTAGTCTAGTATCATTTTGATAGGCATCTACAAACTACCTAGCTACAATTGATTTTTCTGTAATAAAAGTGTTCTCAATTTCAATACATTTTTTTTTAACTCGGTTGTTATCATTCTCGCTTTAAGTAACACTAGAAGAGGACTAAACGTGATGCATAAATAGCAGTTACCATTGCATTAGTCTGTTTAATTGCCCCTAATCCTAGTTGCTGTTAAGTCGCTAGTGTATACCATCCCGTCGCGACTCTCTCGTCTGTACCGCACCTACCCCGTAGATTAAGGTTTGAGATGCAAATTGAATGAGTGCCTCGCGAGATGAAAGTTTTGGGGAATCTCGGCAACTGCCGCTAAACCGGGGCTTAGCTCTACATCCCACTTGTTTGGTGGCTCCTGAATCTAGCCGAGTGAATAATTCTGAGCCGGTTTTAATTATTGAAGGATTAGGTGGCGCGCGGTGATAAATATGGTACGCAGGTATTTTATGTGGGTTACTGTCTATGTTTACTATCATTGAAATTGTATTTACGTTTAACGGAATTCAGTTTATAGCACTCTATTTGAAATATATTAATTATAATTATTCATCAGCTTTTATTTAGGAGTTAAGTCTGTAGGCCGTTGTTTCAACGCAACGAATGGTCTGGTGGCTTTTTTCTATTATAGATGAACCCCCTATTACATTGGAACCAAAATACATCGGCGAAGTGTGGCTGCACTACAGTGCACCTCTGCCTACCCCATCGGGGAATACAGGCGTGATGATGATGATGTATTATTTGGTTTATAATTTGGGAAACTGACAACTCCGAATGTGATTGTTGGGACCCAGTACCAAAGTCAGCTGTAAACTAGGTCAAGCATCTCCCTAATTCTCATTATCTACTTAGGTAAATCCTACACAATGCTGGGGCGGCCGGACTCTACAGCGAACCTTGGAGCTATCCCGTGCGCCATCGCCTGGCTGTTCCGCGGCATCACAGAGCAGAGGCACAAGTGTGGCACTCGCTTCTCAGTGAGGGTCTCCGCCGTGGAGCTCTGCACCAACACCAACCAGATCAGGGACTTGTTGGCACCTTATCAGAACGGTAAATAGGGCATTGGAATTTTCCTCTTTAATTGTACTTTTTTTTGCAGGGAAAATAAAAGCAACTTCGCGTTATGTCAAGGGATAAACCTTTGTTATTTAACCCGCATGTGAATATACATATAATCGCTCCGCCAATTATTTGCACAAAAGCACATAAGTTATAGTTTCTTTTGGCAGATAAAGTATCGTTAATAAACATGTATTTTTCTTACTACGTAAAAGGAAAGCCATAAATGCAATTCAAGATTAAACAAGAGGAAATAACATGATAATTCCTTTCTAACAGATACAGAACAGGCTCCCGGAGTGTACCTCCGCGATGACCCACTCTTCGGCACACATCTGCAGAATCAATCTGAACTCAGAGTCCACAGTGCAGAGAAGGCGGCGTTCTACCTGGACGCGGCGCTTGCCACGAGGGGGGCCCGGGAAGAGGGCAAGGACAGCCACCTGCTGTACACCCTGCACGTGTACCAGTACAACGTCGGAGGGAAGGGGGCAGGTAAGACAATAACCAAATACTGGTACCTTAACATACCTCTTAAAGTATTTTTGTTAATTTTTGACTGTCGAAAAGTGGAAGTATCATTAAACACATTGCTGAGAGCCAGGTGGTGGTAAGGGGTTGTACCCATATAACGGTCTTCTAACAATGAAAAACTATTATTCTCCAAATTTTATCCTATAAAGATAATTTTTCGTGCTTTGACAACCTTTTACAATAAGAATAGTAAAACTAGAAGTATATTTGTTCTCCAAGTTGCCCTACATTCAACTGACGCTAGCGTCACAGTGACAAATTAAAAACCATTTCTCTCATTGTTCACAGTTGCCGGGGGTCGGAGCCGCTTGCATTTAATTGACCTAGGAAACTCTGAAAGGGGCAAAACAAATGGAGGAATACCGCTGTCCGGTTTAGGGAATATACTGCTTGCGATATTCAACGGACAAAGGCATCTGCCGTATAGAGATCATAACCTTACACATGTTCTTAAAGAATGTCTCGGCTCCCTCACATGTCATACAGCCATGATAGTCCATGTGTCACCAACTTCCCAAAACTATTCAGACACCTTAACGACACTACAATTGGCTTCAAGGATACACAGGCTTCGTAGAAGGAAAGTCAAGTACTCATCAAACAATAACGCTGGTTCTGGGGGCAGTTCAGGTGAAGACGCTTCAAAGCCTAGTAGCAGTGAACCCGATCCATCTAGCAGTGATTTATCAGCAGACACGGTCATCTATGTTGGCCCAATGGATGATGCTACTGATGGTGAACACCCGCCAGTGTACATACCACATATCAATTCTGGTGATAACAGATGTGTCTTAAGCAAAGCTCTCAGAGGCTCAGCGGCTGAACAGAAACATAAGTCATCATTATCGAAAGTTGTGGAAGAGAAAAGCCCAGTTCACAAGTTACACGCATCACCAAAAGCATCACCCTTAAAAACTCTACAACAAAACCAAACTCCTAAATCGTCTCCTGTTCATTCAGTTACTTCTAAATCTACTCCTCTAAAAAGGGTAGGACCAAAACAGTTTAGTGAAGAAACGAAAAGTAATAGTGATGAACAATGGATTGATGGCCCCAGAATATCAAAGTCAAAATTAGTGGAAGCCAGACATAATATAATCAAAGAGACACAAGGCAAAAAGCGCGAAACGTGGATCGATGGTCCGATGCAAGAACCAAAATTACCTCTGCAGTTTGAATCAGTGCCAATACAACCCAACCCTTTACCTCTTCAAATAGGAGTTCTTGGTGCCCATGCTAGTGAAAATTTAGGGTACGGATACATGGACAATCACAAAAAGAATATGATAAGAAAGTGGGTTGAAAATCAAACATCACAAATTCATAAATCAAGACACAATTCACCGAGTCACAAAGCACAATCCGTTAAAGATCCTGTCATCAGGGTACCGGAGGAACCTGAATCTACACACAAAATGGAGCCTATGATGAAAGATGCTGCAAGACGCATTAACGTCGAAGAATCTACGATAAGAACTGGTTTGAAAGCTGGTTCAAAAGGAATGGCGATTGAAGAAGAAAGTTTTGGGCCACCTATAGATCAAAAGAAGTCATCTAAACAAATTAATAAAAACGATATAGACGATGATGACGATAGTGAAGAATTAGCTGAAATACCGCCTGCGCTACCAATAATGCAACCCAGTAGCCTTAGCAGTAGAGAAGTTTCAATGGAAAGTTTAGATAGTAAATATAAAGAAAGACTTAGAATGGATGATTTAGTTTCAAATCATAGTAGAGGTATTGACTCTCACGGTATGAGTAAGGGTCTTAATGATGACGATGATGAATTCTTAGAAATAATTGAAGTGGAGGAGCCTTTGGAACCTGTACCAATGCAAGACTCGTGTCTTCAAGTTACAGAAGAGGATATAGCGTACTGTATGGGACTATCTGAAAATCCTTTGCCAGAAGTAGATCAGGATGAAGACGATCATCCACTCAGGATTCTCAGTCAAGAAAATTTGACTGTGGCTTCGACATTTACAGATACGCTATCGCTATATAGTGAAGTAGAGCGACAAATTAGAAACGAAGCTTATTTAAGGCAAACGATAGGATTTTACGTTGATAGTTACGGCGGCGGTCACTGTGTCGGTGACTTGAATCCTCATGAAAGCTTACCGTCGTCACGATCAAGAATCGATGATATAATGGGACTTACAGAGTTATACGGGTCCCGTCGTATGTTAGACAACATTGATATGCCAATATCTAGAATCGCTCCACAATTTCAATCACTATCTGTATCAAATGTGCGAGATACGGAAGAATTTGGAGGCGATGGTTCAGTATACAGCGAACCAGCGTATAGACCTAGTGATAAAATATGTAATAGTTGTAAGAGGACGATGTCTAGGCCGGGGAGTGCTGTAGGGGAGTGCGATGCATATCAGGATTTAGAAGCACACGATTGTTACGGGCCTTTCGAGAGATATCGAGGCAACGACATAACGGACGCCAGGATAGCGTCTCTGAGGCACCCGGATGGAGCGTCAGACCCTAATTTACGCGAAGAAAGAAGGATACCAGGTAATGGTGCTCCATCGTTCAAAGAATTAAAGTCAAATTTACATCTTGAAGTCACACCTCCAGTTGTGACTGTCGAGCCTCGAACGGAAAAGAGCGATAAGGGGATAGCGAGAGTAGTGGCTAGTTCTAAGCCTGATGGTTACGATAGCGGTCACGAATCTACTCCAAGGACAGGAAAACACAGTCCAGCGACGACGTCCAGGCGTGCCGAGTCCGGTTACGATTCGGTTCCCAGAGATTCAGACGCATCTTCGCTAGATTCCTATCCTACGCGACGCGCAGCCGTCGCAAGAGCACACGCTAAGAAACATACAACAGCAAAATACAAGCAACATAGTGATCGATCTTTCTGTTCGTGGTTGCGTAACCCCTTCACATGCAAATACGCAGACACAGATCCAGAAATAAGTGATTTTTAACTGGAACAAAAATCAGCATGTTATGTATGTTAACTATAAAATTCTAAACAAATATATCGTTAAGCTACGTTACCGAATTTAATCTGGAGACTGCTTTTGTACTCTACTCGTATTTATGAAATAAATGCTTCGTCACTGGTTACCACTGTATTTTTCTAGATCTAACGAAAGCTTTCTTACTCCGCGCTCTGAATTATACTTATAATTATAACACTATTGTAAATACAGATTATGCTATGAAACGATGGTGTTCTTCAGCTCATTTTTGTACTTTTATACTGTCTGTTACATCTTATTCTGTATGTATCGATACCAGATGTAATATAAAGAGCAAGATGTCTTCCTCTGTCTTCCCCGTTCTGTGACAATTTCATATCGAGGAAATTTCTGTATAAGCACTGACACTATACTCATCGTCGTCATCATAGAAGACTTCTTTATTGAAATCATTTTCACAATTTCCTTTAACTAGATATTCAATATTTTCATTACTATTAATATGATTTAAATATCAAATATAAAAAAGAAACAATGTAAAGCAACGTATTGTCTAATATATTTTATTATCTATCCTTTATTTTTATCTGAATAAATAAATGAAAATGATTACAATGAGGAACGAAATATCAATGTAAGTGTAAATCTCGTTTTAGATGTTAAGACTGTTGTCCTCTCATTGGCCATGTTTTATATAGCTTTAATATTTTGATAATATTGTAATGAACTGAATAAATATTCACTAATGGGTCCGTCTGTCTGTAAATAGGACTCGCACGGCAATCATTACGGCTTTATCCGATGTTGGTGAACTAAGTTAACGCTTTATTGTCGATGTTATGTTATTGTACTATTAATATTACAAATATATATCCTAAATTCTACTATGCGTTCGTATTAGTTTACAATAAATTGTTCGATTTCCAAGAAGGCTTTGTTTTATTAAATAAATACCTTCTGAATATCTTGAGACATAACCAAAGAGTATCTAGAGTACCAATAACGACTCCACTCTTCATATAGCTCTGCGGCGATTTTTTCCGCCATTTTTGTTATCTCATGTACCTGTAGTATACGGCAATTATATGGGAAAGCAAAGATGGCGGAGTCAGATAAACCAGAAAATTTACCGCAGCGCGGGCTCGAAATGCCATCTCAGTTATCTCCATGGACAAAACAGAAACTAGGTGTAGATAAAAAATGGCTGCACCCGCAATTTGCGGTTATTCTGCCAGTGTCGAGTAATTAATAACAACAACAAATGCAATAAATACACATGAATATAAAACAGGCTATGATAGTGATAAAGATGGCGGAGGAATCCACATAAATTATTATTAGCCGTGCTGTCATCGCAAATATCACACCATCTCTCTTGCAGCAATGTTTTTAATATTACTGTGTGCCCCTATAGTTCGTGGGACACAGTAGTTGCTCTCGGGTGCAATTAACACTTTCACGTATTTTTTGTAATTATAGAACAGAGTACAGCAATCGCACGTCCACCTTGCGGTGAGCGTGGTGAGGGAGAGAGAGATAGAATATTACAAGTGTTGTAACATTAAAACAAAATTACCATTGGTGGCGATGTTGCCAACAATTACTTTCAGTTTTTGGCAGTTAACTCAGTAAAACATCTGTCAAAAATTGACAGTTACCATTGTAACAACCGTGTGTGTGACTGCGCGAGACAGTCTGCTAACAAACAGCGATGGCGCGAGATCGTTCGGAGAGCTGTGTCCGCCCCTGCCACCGACGTGGATGCCTCGACGTGACCACGACCGCTCTGTCAAGAGCGAAACGAATGAGAAGAATTGTAACAACAATATTTTAAAAGGTGATGGTAAGTCGCAAGGTTACAGCCCGTTCAGTTTTTTTTGTCTGGCATAGCGTAACTGGAGCCTTAGTGTAAATACAGCCAAACAAATAATTTACACGTAACCGCTCTTACAGCTCCTGGCCTACACCAATTATCGAATAGAAGATATATATCGAGAGGTGAAAGCGACTTAAGCGACCTTTTTTTAACCCTACAGGAGAGCATAGTCATTCGACGCAGAAAAAAACGCTGATTCCAAATATTTATATAAGTCTATATCGCCCAAAAGTGTCGCTTTCGTTAAATAGCCTTTCACCCCTCGATATGCACATGGACCTAGGATATATACTACACTAGCTGATCGGGCGAACTTCGTACCGCCTTAGAATGAGTGACATACGGAAGCAGCGCCACCTAACCGGGTCCAATTGTGAATCTAAACCATCCAGGGTGCCACCCAAACGCATACAAAAATAATCATTCAAATCGGTACAGCCGTTTAGGAGTTAGCTTACAACGAAAAGTGGCATTGATTTTATATATATTGCTACCAATTTATTGGTAGTAAGGCAAAACAAGGAACTATCAGAATTAAAAAAACATGTTTAAAAAAATAGAACATAACAGCACGGCCAAAATAATAGAATATCCCATAAACTCGTCGTCATAATCGTTGATGCCGCTATAAAGAAATCATCTAAATAGAACTACGTCCTGCGTTTGCAACAAAAAACCATGAATAAATAATGTGATACTGGCACTCTCAAGCCCCTGGGGGTGGGGAATTTCAAAATCTTTCGAGGATAAAAACTTTTTCCCTCGCGAAAGTGGGACAACTTTTCCCTGTTAAGATGCAGCCCTATTATCTTTCATTTCGCCAGTAATTTAACATTCTCTACGCGCCCTACCGAAATCAAGCTATCAAATAAGACGTTGGTACCCCCGATTGCAGGGGTGACAACTTTTTTCCTGGAAATCTCCCAATAATTTGTTAAAGTGGCAGCTGGTTAGCCCATAACGCTTATCGGGTTCTAAAAAGATTTTAGCGTTCTTACATTTGACGGGGAAAGTAATATTTTCATCGTCGTGAGCAATAAATTATGCTTCGATGGTTTTTTTGTATATTCCCCGAAATTGGTTTTCTTGGAAAGCGTTTACTTTTTAATGACAATCCATCTGAAGGCGGTGAAATAGGAGCAAGCCTTAATTTATATACTAATGAGTTTTCAATAGGAATGTTTAGGTGGGTTATATATATATGACACCCAAAATATGGAAAGATTAGCTATCAAAAGTAAAGAAGACTTATTTAGGAATAAAACTACTTAGATTCAGAGGTATAACAGAAGAATAAAATAATAATGAATTCAACTTTACCTTTTGACTTTTAAATTAATAATTATAGGATATCTAACTGAGCGGAAATATTTCTCCCAAGAATAATAAATTTAAATAAATATCGCCAGACAACACATACTCACCGTAAGATTCCAAACTAAGCAAAGCTTGTACTATAGATACCGTAAAATGGACTGAGGGCGATCCCAGTTACACCCAGAGAAATTTACGAAAAGGCCATTTCAAGTGAACGCTCACGAGAATATTAAAACAGCAACAACATTACTGCGACATAACTCATTTTCCTGATTAACCCAAAATTCGATTATATAACACAACACCCCACATAATACAGTACCAATAAGTACGAATTCGGATAAAAATAATAGCTAAAACAAAGGCGACGCGGTGCCACCGGCGAGTCGAACCATGGACGTGAGCAGAACCCAAATTGAGACACCACAACACCAGTAAGGCAACACCGGCCTTACCACATTAAAAATAGGGGCTATGGTTGCGTGGATGTGGTATTATGGTGTCTGAAACATTGGTACGTGACACATGGAGAAATAATAACAAAATAGATCGGTAACTGGGGTGGGCTGTAATGGTATATCAATCGTGGCTGCTTTGACACAAAATACTGACAAGTCTCTCTACAGACTTATCAGTATTTTGTTAGTAGCAGAAGGAAATTCGACTATAATGTCGACATGAACTTAACTTTTTAAGAAACTCATAGCGGACTGATTCTTATTTCAGAAAAAAGAAATTTTCTTTACTGTACGGTATAAGTCAAATTGATTTTGAAAGATGCTTAAGCAATTTTAAGACAATTATAAAAAAATGCCTAAACCCTAAACGGGTGATAACCATAAACAAGAATCCTACGATCCAATTTACACGTAGGTTATTCATCCAATCTATTCCTCCCAAATCGTAGGGTCAAAATAAATTGAATCAGAAAGAAAATCGTTCTCTAACATTTCTACGTTGGCCCCAACATCTAACTTCTATTCCGGAGCCAAATGACCACTGCCTAACAGTTCAGAAAATGTTATGGACAAGGGGGTATACTGTAGTTTCACGAAAAACAGTAAGGAAACATCTAAAACGTGACACCAATGTTCTATAACCTGCTTTTAATAATTTACGCTAAATAAAGGAACAGACAATCATGATTAGTTCTGTAAAGGTTCCCCAAGTAGAGTAACCAATAACCTAATAAGTTAATTGTTTCATAGTTAATCAGCGCTGAGTATGAATTTTGATTCAAAACCAAGAGACCGATCAAAACACGACTGAATCTCTATAGAATGAAAAGACGATCATACAACATACCCCAATACTTGCCTAAAATAAGAATATACCCCCAAAATGTATTGTAGCAAGTTTTGTTTCTTGAAAAAGGCCATCCGGGGAGCATTACTGCGACGAGGTACGTGCCTTGAATACGCAGAGCTCGTTGCCACACACGACCGGGCATACATTCTGCGAGGCCTTTGAATAGATATGCCTACTTTATCTCCAATGATTTCGGCGTTAGGTCTTGATGCGATGCTAAGTAGGGTTAGTGTTTTGGGGATCGGGTTTTATGATCATATGTATGCATTTTGGTCCCAATGTCATAGGGATGCAAGTTTATTGTCATTTAGGAGTCATAGTCCATCCCGTTTGCTCTGAGCGACAAACCCTTCAAGACTTAAGATAACATTTGATTCAGACCAAACTTTTCGCTAATATCTTCTGTTAAAATTACAGTAGGTACCAATAAGGGAGAAGGATAGTGTCACTAATGACTTTGGATCTTAAAGCTTCATACATATAAAGATCTTAAAATAAAATACATCATCACGCCTGTATTCCCCGAAGGGGTAGGCAGAGATGCACTGTAGTGCACCCACACTTCGCCGATGTATTTTGGTCCCAATGTAATAGGGGGCGAGCCTATTGACATTATACCGGGCACATTGAGGGGGACTCAATACGAGGGAGATTTGGGCCATAGTCCACCACGCTGGCCCAGTGCGGGTTGGTGAACTTCACACGCCTTTCTACAGACGTGCAGGTTTCCTCACGATGTTTTCCTTCACCGTTCAGCAAGTGGTAATCATTGTTGAAAATGACATTCGCACATGAAAATTATCTCAGAGGTGCGGGCCTGGGATTTGAACTTGCACCCCTCAAGTTCAAGGCGGGCGTTATTGCCCACGAGGCTACCACTGCTTATAAAGATCTCTTTCTAGAAACGATACACTTGTTTAAAATGAAATAGCTCCTTACCATCTATCATCCCCTGGTAAAGCCTCGCGCCCACTGGTGCGTCAAACATCACGCGTCAGAAATTTTTCCAATACCAAAATGTACTGTATTGACTGATACGAAAAGTTTATTCTACAACGAAATTACATTGTCAGTGCGAGCACATTTTAATGCACTGGGTGCGTGGCTTTAACCACAGAAATTCAATCTTTATGTATATTGGTACAGAGTTCATTTTAGTGTTGGCAAAAACATTGACGCGCGAGTTTAGACGCTTCGTTGTGTTTATTCTGTGCCATCTCAGAGATGTATACGGATATTTATCCTTCCATCGGCACCGCTGCGGGCAAGAGCCGTGGAGTGATGTGTAAACATGGCTAGAGTGCGTGCGCTGGGAGTGTGCTTTCAAATCCTGAGAAATCGGTGCGGCATCGGGCGTCTCTCAACGCGTCTTCGCCGAACGCCGTGAGGTATAAGAAATTTGCGGCAGGTATTAACTAAGGTAATACTCGTAAGTGTAGACTGTATTTTAATAGTATTATGCCCGTAGACAAGTTTTATTTCTTTCAACTGTCAGATTTGTCGAGAAAGGACGTCACTTCGAGTTCTTTGTACTTGACATAGCTCGGTGGTTTAAATAATCCATTCAACATTAATATTTTCTCTACGAATCTGACAGTTAAAAGAGATAAAACTTACGTCTATGCGGTCATGCTAGGCGTACTGGAAACGAAATAATTATTCAAAACGAATTATAACGATTATTCCATATTCCGATATTTTCAGAAAACCTTTTTTATGTGTAAAAAAATGTAACATTATAATAATACTGTTATAAGTGCAGCTGTACATAATAAATAATAAAAAAAACAATAAAATCACATTAAATGATTCACAATTACTGTACATTACAGTGATTCATTATAAAGACACCCTGTAATGTTTATATTTCTACTAAAAAACGTACATACTCTCTATTACTTAGTTCCTAGCTAGTATCCGCTGACGCATATGATTTAAAAGCACTAAGTTCCCGGGATAATGCAGATTGATTCGGCTCAACCCGAAGCTGACAAATTCGATTTCCGACAGCGCGGTATCGCTACGATTTGATGCTGTAAAAATATATCTAGGGCATTTTAGGTTACGTAACCTTATCAACATTTAGGCTAGGTGCGCAGCCAGAATATTTGAGCAGCCAATCATCGACTATTCAAGATCCTCTGTATCGAAAGTATTTTTTTTTTTAAGTTTGAACCCAAAATACGTCTAACTGCTACAACCAGTGCGCGGAGACTGAGGGCAGCCACATACATTCACCTACACACGGTATGGCTGCGCGCAGCCAGCTGACTGCCGCGTTATATTGGCTGCCGCAGCCGAGATTTCGTGGCTTCCTAGTGTGCGGGCTCCCATACAACGTCATATGTTCGTCTGGCTGCCGCAGCCTGGCTGCCTAGTGGGCACCTAGGCTTAAGTAACCTAACCGAAGAGTCCCACACACACTAGATCGTCAAAACATGTGCGTCAAATTGTTTACCAATACCAAAACGAACTATATTGCCTCCAAATTAAGTTCGTTCTTCAATGACATCGACAGCGCGGGAGATATTCGATGCGTGGCTTATACCACATAAATTCAATCTTTATATTTAGTTACGCAGAGTTCATTTTGGTATTGGCAAATGTATGACGACTTTTTGATGTTACGCCGGTAAAAGTACTTACCCATTTATTTGCAGGACAAACTTTAAAACTACATAAAATAATCCATTCAAAATTAAAAAAAAACCGACCAAGTGCGAGTCGGACTCGCGCACGAAGGGTTCCGTACCATTATCTATAAAAACGGCAAAAAATCACGTTTGTTGTATGGGAGCCCCCTTAAATAATTATTTTATTCTGTTTTTTAGTATTTGTTGTTATAGCGGCAACAGAAATACATCTGTGAAATTTTCAGCTCTCTAACTATCACGGTTAATGAGATACAACCTAGTGACAGACGGACGGACGGACGGATGGACAGCAAAGTCATAGTAATAGGGTTCCCGTTTTACCCTTTGGGTACGGAACCCTAAGAAGGTACTTACCGCAAAAGGCACAACTACCTTCAAAGGTTTTTAGTGTGCAAACTAATATATACCTACTCGTAAATAATATAGTTTTTAAACTGAACATAAAATCCGTCGCCTTTGCGTTTCGCTTTTGCATATCATAATACAACGGATTTAATTTTCCATACAATGCGACTAACGAAAACAAATAATCACATTTAAACCTCGATATTGCCGGATTACTCGCAGTATTTCAGTGTTTAGCTGTATTTAACTGTATAAATAACATTAAACCAATAAACACGATTATCTCGATAAAATAGCGTAGGTAATCCTAAAGCTCAGATTGGAATAAAACACAGTGAAAAATAAACATTCGATAATGCTATGATTGGAACTCGATGGATCATCACCCACAAATTAATAAGCATAAAAATGTACCGTCTTTAATGTAAAATAATTCACTTACTTTACACAGATCGTGGTGCAACTCATGGTAGACCTGTCACGTCGGATGTACCTACATCTTGATCAGAGACACGCATTCACAAACACAAACACAATTACCCTATAAAACACGTATATCAAAACCATATTAATTGCATTTATCTCATTTCACTAAGGATTGATAAAAATATTAAAAATATGTAGGTAGGCTACTCTAAACTAATGAATGAGACTAGGACACAACACTTATTTGTATGTAGCACTGATCTGAACCAACCAGTTCAGCCGACCGATGATAACTAAATATATCAAATGTGGACAGTGATTTATAGTCTCGTTTTTTAATCAAAATAAATACTAATAAAATTATAAAGTTAACACCCACATAAAGTCAAATCAAGTACCTATTTATTTTTATGGTCAAAATAATTGCTTCTTAACAAAACCACTTAGGCATAGCTAAATATTAGATTATTAATTTAAATAATAAGGAAATAATCATCCCTATATTAAGGTGTATCATGTATGTAAATATATCTACCTATTTATAGACACCATTGTTCTATCAACTGATGGACTGATAAATCAATTATAAAAAATTATTCAAAATCTAAATTATTTTGGAAATATATATCAAAGTGTAGACGTATGCCGTAAGAATGTACCAAGTTCTTTATATATTCTCACTCGAAAATCACTTTTAAGTTTTAACACAAAATCACGCGCTTAGCGTAACACAATTAGTAGCGCTACATCAAATAGGTTTACATTAGGAAAAATCGCAGGTAATTCTTATCGGCGGGGACACGTGAGCTAATGCCGGAGAGCAGTTTGATCCGGATAAATTGTCCGGCAGACGCCTGACGCAGACGCCTACTGTGACAGATCTGTGATCCGTTGCGGTGATTATTTGTGCAGGCGCTCTGAGGTTAAAATAAAACTCGTATTTATAAGGGTCCGGAAATTCGCCGATATTTTGGGTTATATTTGTTCGACAAATAATTATCCAACTCGTAAATTTACTCCAAGTGACCTACTTGATTGTAGGTATCACTAAGATAAAAATTGGTCTCTTGTTGAAATCTATTACAGGTTTTGGGGTCCAATTCACATAAAACCATCGATGAAATAATAATGATGTCATGTACTACATCTACTAGACATGTATTATTTATGACTCGAACTAGAACGATTACTGTCATTAATACCAAGAGGCGAGAAGTTCAAACTTTTTTCGTTATGAGCCAAAGTTCCCCCCCCAGCGCTAAAGTAACCCGCACTTTCGTTACCTAAACTAAGTTTAAACTTCCACAAAATGTCTTGCTGTTTGTAAAATATGTAAAGGATTCAACGACGGCTTGGAATAGTTACGGATTCGATTCCCGACATTGGCATATTTCGAAATTTGCCTTCGTTTGGTTGTAACTGCGATCGCCTGCAGTCCATTCTATGGCATCAATAATACAAGCTTCGATTATTTTTGGAACATACCTACGATTCCTATTTTATTTATTATGAATATAGTTGACCACAGAAGATACTAATATAGCAACTAAAGGTCAGTAGTAACGTAGTCCATCGGGTTGGTAACATTTCGGGCCATTAACTACGTCTGAGCCGGAACGTAGGTATCGATTGGAGCCGCGTAAAATATGTCCCATGGAGCGCGTAAATAACCCGCGCATGTAGCTCTATAGAGTAATGCGATGCACTTATGTGTTAGAGAGGAATAATATTCGTAGCTTTTATAATAAATACGCGTACTTCAGCTTTGTTGATCCCTGTACAGGCAGTTTCAGGCAGAATCTCTGCACAATACAGTATTCGTTGATTTGTTAACAAATAACAGGAATGTTATGTTTTACTTACATTTCTACCCTATAATGATTAAGTATTTTTAGGAGTATTTTTCTGCGAACCGCCAATACTTTTGCCTATTCAACTCAATTCAGAATAGGCCTAGTATGAGCTGCATATACTGTGTGTATCATATACTGTTAATTTGGCTGGAGTCGCACTCTGCACTCGCCACTCCTCCGGTAAAGCTGTAAAGGCCAACTCACGGCCAACAGCGTAGTCCATTCAAAAAAAAAAACACTGTTACTATATTGAATGATTTTAGATTTTTTTTATCTATAAACACGCAAGCAATTATCTTATGAATAGTCAAAAAATTAAAATCTTCAAAGAAGAAGCATTCCAAATCGGCGGGATTTGGAATGCTTCTTCTAACGAGAAAGATTTGACACGATAACTCGTGTACTATCTTTTGGGGTGTTATAATGCCAGGGTTGTAGAAGCTTAGCTATAGCTATTGGAAATGTAGGTCTTTGGCATTTCTCCCTCTGACTTAATAAAATTTTAATCCCTGATCAAGGTAAGATAACAAAGTAACAATAATTTAATCGTCCTCTCAATAGAGTCAGCTTCCAACTCATCATTCCATTTTATTATACACCCCTTATTGTCTCCAATACAAACTCGAGCGGACTGCCTATAAAGTGGGGAGCACATATTTGGGCCAGGAATTCCTTACGATGATAAAAGTTTGTGTAAATCAGAAGGCTGCGTGTAGGGTGTACTGGACGCATGATATCTGCTTGGACCGCGTTAGCTTTGATTACATAAAATATTACATGTAAAATACTATAACTCTTTTTTTAATATAAATCCTTCATGTAAGTATTTAGGTCATAAAATTCCTATTATTCATAAGACACTTTATGAACAGGTACAAAGACAGCAGAGGTAATTTAATTGTTTTTAGGGTTCCGTACCCAAAGGGTAAAACGGGAACCCTATTACTGAGACTTCGCTGTCCGTCCGTCCGTCCGTCTGTCACCAGGCTGTATCTCATGAACGGTGATAGTTAGGCAGATGAAATTTTCACAGATTATGTATTTCTATTGCCGCTATAACAACAAATACCAAAAAACAGAATAAAATAAATATTTAAGGGGGCGTCCATACAACAAATGTAATTTCTTTGCTCGTTTTATAGATAATGGTACGGAACCCTTCGTGCGCGAGTCCAACTCGCACTTGGCCTGGTTTTCTTTACTGCTTTTACAAAAGGAGGAAGTTCTCAATTCCACCAGTATATTTTTTGTATTTCTGGATTATTAGCGTTATATGTCCTTGTTTTATGCGATTAAACCCTGGTGACTATACTCAAAGGAAGTGTTTATAAAAATTTATGCGTATTTAAACGAGGACGCACAGCATCTGCGCGTATTAAGTACGCCATTACGCGTACTATATCAAGTTAAACGCGAGATTCGCATCGGACGTGAGGCGTAGATCATTGTAATGGGCGTGCGTGGAGATTATCAAGATGATTAAGGCAAATATCTTTTAAGATTTACCCTTCAAGAAAATAACAAGATTTATCCTCTAATTTGCTGAAATTCAATACGAGAACAGTTTTCAGACAAAAGTTGATTGGTATTTCCATAGACAACAGCCCGTAACGTTATATACGAGAGTTATCTAATGTGACGTGGAAATAATGAAAATAAGTATGCAAAGTTTTTTTTTAATTTACGACATTATTTATTACGATGAGTATAACTAATAAATATTTTCTATAAATGTATGAAACATACACATGTTTTTTTATTCAAATAACATTACCAATATACAATCTAAACAAGATATACGTGCGAATAACTCATCCAGGTGTATGAATTATTTCTTATTTATTTCTTAATTAACCGACTTCCAAAACGAAGGAGGTTCTCAATTCGACCGCCTATATTTTTTATTTCTCAGGTGTGTTCAAGTACAATCTATCTTCCCCAAGGCATAAACCATACAATATCTCCCATCCTCCAATATATGCGAGTCTATAAAAACTGACAGTTTGCAATTTAAATAATATATACAGTTCCGTTTATGTTTCAAATCCGAGCTTACGGTTTTGTAGTGCGGGGAATACGCACAGAGAGGCGATAAAATTTATTGTCACCCGTACGACATCTGGTGCCTTCACCCTACTTGAGACCCGAGTCACGAGATGCGAGGTAGATGAAGGATATTTATATATACATTTTAAAATAATTGTAAATAACTAATACATTAATTTTAGTAGAAAAAACTGTTGTTACAGTTTTAAGTTTATAAAAGTACTGTTGCAAGTTACAATTATAATATAACACTAGCGCCAAAATTATATTGTAATTACATGCCATCCTACAATATCATTTTCAATAGTTACAGTGTTTTACGTTAGTGCTTTAAAGTAATCATATTTTTTATATAATTTTGGGGTATGTTTCTCATTCCTAAGATGACTTGTATTCTTGTCACACCCCGTACCACAACAACTCTAAAGCATTTTCATTTTAATATCACTTTGATTCTTGACAGGTATTTTTTTTATTAAAAAATCCTGTCAATTCCTGTCATAGAAATATTATAACAATACTGCTATATGCATAGTCCTATGGCCTCTGTTTGTAAGAGAATTCCCAACGGCTGAAAATTACATAACTTTTTCCAAAGACTAATGGCGCAATATTTCGTTTATAAATCGCTGGCGTCTATACCTCGTATCAGATAAAGACAAACGCGACTGTTCCATATACGTAGTCAACACTCGGATGTATAAAACCTCTGCAATCTCATTGTGTACACGTAAATTCAGTTAAAAAGTTACCCCGTATACGAGGCTCTCTTTTGTAGGCTGGCTTTTTAAACTCGATATATCTCTGCAGGCATGTGGCCGATTTAAAAAAAGTTTAACATACATAATCAAAGTTAAAAAAATGCCTCAAACACATGAGTATCATGATCCCAAAATATGCAATGATTGTATGGGTACCATAGAATGGACTGAGGGCGATCTCAGTAAAAACCCAGATCAAGGCCATTTTCGAAATTTTCCGTTGACGGGAATTGAATCCGCAACCACTTCGTGCAATGAGTCACGCGGCCCACTCTCGAATCGCTACACCAAACCGTGGTCATAATTATTTATTGAAGCAAATTTGACATGACAGAGACGTAGAGTTTATTAAAAATTAATATCAGGTGTACCCCTAAGACCTAGACATAGAACAAAAAACTTTTCTTCGGTCTGCGTTTAAAATGATGACAATATCAACAGTCGTTCCAATATAAAATCTTACAACTGAAAACAGTAAGCCCTGCTGTTAGAAGATAAGAAAAAATAAAATTTATTTCAATACGGTTTTGCATATTAATTGAAATTTTTGCACGAAAATAAAAAGGGGGCAAATATTCAAATGGAAAATATGAATAGGTAAATTAATGGAGAATAATTAAAGAACCCAAACTTTTTGGCAATTTAAAAAGGATTTTATTCATAAAACACACTTTATTAGGTTAAAATAAAAGTACCTAAGTAGGTTATTGGCGACGCCTTGGTCTAGCGGTTTGAGCGTAGGCTACGGGGCTCACTGTTCCGGGTCGTTGCGGGTTCGAATCCCGACAGCGGTAAATTTAAATAAATGTCATTTTCGAGATTCACCATGATCTGAATGTAACTGGGTTCGCCCCCACCCGTTTGGGATCTTACTACCTATAGTACAAGTGTCGCTTAATTTGAGCATATAGTGAGTAGACTTTGTCTGGCGATATGTATTTATGTACTTAGTTTTGTATCGATTAATATGGCGTCTACCTTCTGAAAGGGTTCAAGTTAGTGCAAATAGACAGATACCCGGTGCTGCAAGAGCACTGGCATATTAGGAAATTTAGCAAAGAGTTTCTAAGGCGTCAATAAAGTTTATCAATATGTAGTTACTATGTGCAGTAAACTCAAAACAAGAAGAACACTCATGTTTATTCAAACATTTTCAAAATTTGTTTCCACCATTTAATCCGAGGGAACGCTAATTTCACTAATTAATTACGAAACACGGACGGACATAAAGTCAGAGTCTCAAAAATGCTGGGTACGCGTAGTAACTCCTTAGGGGACGTACGAAGTTGACTTTTGTTTCGTTTTAATTATACGGCAGCGGCCAGGGGGGGGAGAGTTAAAAAGTTAATTAGCTTTAATTTTAACTACCGGGGGTGAGTGTTTGGTTCTCGCGTAATGGCCAGTGCCTACAATTCGTTTTTTTTAGTTACCCAAATAGAAAATGGTGATTAGTTTGCTACATCTATCTTCTTCGGCCGGGAGCAATGATAACCCATACTAATCTTCTACATTACCTTGGAGTCATGAAAAAGTCGTTAACTGATCTAATTAGATCCTTAACTTGAGACCTTAAAAAGTAAAGGTACATTTACTGAACAATGTTATCGCAAAACTTTTTAGGTCTCTCGCTATCACAGACTCCTTAAGATTAATTTAAAAGGTTATAAGACTTCTGCAAATCCTTATAACTAGAACAAATGAATGACTAATAAAATTTAATAATAGCAGATATATTAATTCTTAAACAAAAATGACCTTCCCTAGAAAGGATTTGGTGATTATTTATTATATTATCTTTCCTTTGAGGCTCTGGACCAAAATGGTTTACTTCACCAGTTACAATATTCTTGGACTTATGAAACAGAATCTCCACAACCCAACAAGGAAAAATAAACATAAGAAAACAAGAGCATCATAACATCTGTATATAGATACACAAAGAGAAGCGCACCATCTGGCATCAAACAGAAATCCATTGTAACACACTTACATCCAAGGGCCAGGGCCTCGGGATTCCCTTTAAAATTACTGTCGTACGTGATGAGAACTGCAAACGGTATCTTTGCCCATTATTTTAATAGTTTCCTCTGCTTTCGTGTCTTTGGGATGATACGAAATTAAGGAGCGGAAAAATTCAACGACGCAGATATAAATAAGTCTCCCATCCAGTTTGCGTGTTTGTACAATTCAATATTTTTTCCTGAGTTCACAAATATAATACATTTATAGACGATATTTAGGTATTATTGACACAAAATAATGTGTATACTAGTAATGTATTTATACATTTGTACATTGATCTTAATTCGACTTTATTTGTATTGTAATATTATTGAAAAAGTTTTAAAAATACATCCTGATAGTTAACTACAAATTTATAGAATCTCGCAAATCAATTATAGATTTTTTTTAAATGCATGCAACTATACTGGACATTAATTACTCTATGGCCAAACACAATACAAGATATGAAGCCATGACAATATTCTGAGCAAGTTTTGATAAGTCTATTGACTTGGCAAAGTTTAAATGCCATTGAGATATTGTGCATGATTTATGTTAACAGATGCCTCCCTATATCACAGACTTCCTCACATCCGCTACACACAGCCTGATCTTATCTGAGACAGAGATATACACAGGAAAGGGATGCAATATCGACAAATTCTATATTCCTATAGCTCCCTCTAGATTGAGCGTCAAATACTCTGTATGCAAGGTCGGAGAAAAGGGTTTTATAAAGTATTTAAAAGTCAAAGTCAAATCTTATTGTTTATGAGGTCTTGGTAAGTATGTATTTAAATATCGAATTTACGAGGACCTCATAAACAATAAGCTCCAGTTTAAAGTAATGTAGGGCGAGCGATAGTTGTTCCTGACCCCCATTTATCGCTGTACAATCTGCATTTACAGTTACTGAACGTGATATTTTTAATCTGTTCGATAATTATGAAGCACTAATCCCCGAAGCGGTAGGTAGAAGTACACTTCCGTCCCAATGTAATACAGAGCGAGTCAATTGCCATTATATCGGGCACAGCCCACTATAACAGGCCACTGGCCCAGTTCAGGTTGGTAAACTTCACACACCTTTCTATAGACGTGCAGGTATCCTCACGATGGTTTCCTTCACCGTTAAGCAAGTGGTGATCATTATTGACAATGAATGAATGGAAGTAGTGTTTTGTTTAACGTTAGTAGCTTATCGCACAGGATTTAAGTGGAACTACATTGTGACCTATCATTTCCCACGGTAACCGTAGCACAGCCGGGTGTGAGTAATTTCTATCGTATCATTTAGTGGCCGCCAGAGAATCTCATTGTATCCATACTGAGCTACTCTCCATGTTTGCAGTTTTGAAACAAGCGGATGCATAGCGGAACCGATATAGCACGACATGCACTCGTGGAATAAACGTTCAGATCATAGCAATTATAACTGAAGAACCTACTAAGTATGAAACTCAATCTTTTCTTATTCGGCATAGGTTGTTTTGGTCTTGTTAATGTGCTCATTTATTTCCCTATAGTTAATTTATAATAGAAAAAGGAAAGACTTGACGTGACGAGACACCCAGAACATAACCTAAAGATTTATTATAACATATCAAAAAATCAGGGAATACACTTGTTACATGTTTATTTATATTTAATAAAAATCAAGAAACAGGTAACATCTGCCTCATAGACCTTAGATAGATTCTCAATAATAAAGTGTTATTTTTGGTGGAGATCACACTCGCCATTTGTAAGGCCACATCCACATGCTTGGTATCGCCGCAAGCTCCACCGGCACATTCTCTACGACCAATTATTGAACCGCTACGCAGTTTAGATAGCGCCACGCCACTGCTGTGCCAGAACTTTATTGTGTTACACCTTGTATAACCGACGCTCTGAGAACTTGGGAGCGCATTAACTATATATAGTATGTTCACTAATTATTCCCTAGTTTGAGGATTAGTTCTAAAAAGTTATGGAGACGTTATAAACAAGGGATGGACTGGATTCTTACAACCGCAGTGTGATAGCCTGCAAAATCGTCAGCTGTTGTGGCAAAATAGAAGCTATGTGTCGTAACTCATAATGTTGGACTACTGTACATATAATATGGTAACTATAACGATATCTGGTATCTATACAAATTCAGTTCCATTAAATGAAAACAATTTTATCTGTACATTAACGGCTCAAAGGCACAATCCTTTTAGAAGCCAACGGCGCAAAGATATAAATCCTAGTCGCGGGGAGACCAGGACGAAATCGATATACGCAAATCAGTGATAACAGCGGGTCTCTAAACTTTTACCGTTTATTTCCCGGAGCCGACCCCTGCCTCCCCCGTCTTATCGCCTCCGATCTACAAATCCAATTTCCTAAAATAGGGATCGATCCGACAAATCATCTGGCCAACTCTATTATCCCCCATTGAGGAGGATATCGCACGATGACTTGCTTAGTCGAAACGGTTAGTGGACACTAACGTGGAAGAAGTATCGGGTGTCTTATTGGTTTTGCGATGGGGACACGATCGATTGTACGTTCTAGCTGCATCACTAGATCTACTATAAAGCGAATATATTTAAAAAAGATACGAAGGCTGTAGGTTTGAAAGATTGGAAGCATATTTGTACGAAAGTGATGATAATGTAGTAATTTCCAGTTGCAGTGCTTTTATATTGAGACATCGCGTTATGACTTTTCCTAGTGTTACGAAATACACCCATTACTAGATCCATCTAATCCGCAAAAGGGCTTAGAAGTCTACCAAATGATTTTAAACACCAAAATGTTCCAAAGGCATAAAAGAAAACTGTAGATTTCGCTCTTAACGTACTACACCTATTCACCCCTTCAATCCCATAATGACCCCCATATACCCTCACGTGATCCTTGCGAAACCACATTACAATAACAATTTATATTCATAACATCCCGACTGCAATCCGGAGTAATTATAAATATCGTTGGAGCTGAACATTTATGAGTGATGAGTGCAACGGTGGCGCGGCCGCGGTCGTAAAGCGTTCTGACTAGAGTCCCCGAGGCCGGTGGGAAGCTCCGACCCTAGAAAATAAGGGGCTAAAGGACGAACTTAAAGCAACTTAAACTTGTATAAAAAATAACGATTGCCAATGGCGATGTTGCAGTAAGAAACGAATCTTTATCAAAAATTTTTGTCTGCATAGATAGTGTGCGGTTATGATGAGATCATGTAAAACTGAAGCACGGTTGCCAGCTTATAAAAAAGCTACGAAATAGTTACTGAAAATTCGCATTTTCGCTCTGAAAATCATTTCAATATTGTTATGGATTCATAATTAGGTAAATGTTTAAAAACTCAAGTTAATGTGGAGTTATGATTATTTCAATGTCCATTATATTAAGGGCGTATGTTTTGTACATGTATGGGTACATTTGTTCCATACATTAAAATTGAACCAAATATAATCAACAATACGCGAGTGGAAAAATACATCTCAGCCTACCACTTCGGAGGTTTGAAATGGTATATTAAACGCATTTAAGTTCATCATTGTATGTCATTGTACCACACTCCAACATGTTACATAGCGTACCTCCAACGATGGCGACCCTTCCGAGCCGGGTTGAGCCGCGGCCAAATGTCGTAGTACCTGGATTTGGCACACACCGCCAGTCTACCTTGACCCTCAACCTTTTCTTAAAGTACCCACCAATATGGTAACCAAAACTCAGCCCCATATACCTAGAGCTCAAGTTAGCATGGAAGGGAGATACGTAAATCATAATCTCGGGATTTGAGGATGCTGATGTAGGGGTCGAGTTAAGAAAATGTAAGCGATTTTTGGTGTCGTATAGTTACAATTATAATGGCTTTGGTCCCGTGGGAGCATGTGGAACTGTTTATAAAATACGATATTTGGGTATACCTAAATTTTAAGCTATTTTAACAATGTAATGTATTTATTTCTTACCAAAATGGTTCCTGGCTGCACAGTTCTACCTGACAATATCTAAGTATAACCACACTTTCGTACACAAATATAATAGGTACATGCGAATCTAGCCCTTGTACACAACGTTGAAACAATACAGCAATAGTGATAGACAATAGTTCGTGTCGGCGTGAGCGGACGACTAATTGACCGGCGAACGGACGGCGGACGGCACGCGCCCGGGACGCCGTCTGCATTATTCACTCGCTGGCCATCGATCGCGACCGAGCTGGACCCGGCGAGGGCTCAGCCCGATCACAAGTCACTTTGTTACCTGGTTAACCTCAGGAAAATGATCACATTGCACTTCTATTCTTGGGTATTCATACTCCTTAAACTTTGCATGCTTGGGTTCCAAGTATGTAAAATTATATCACTCAAGTATTCATCTTGGAAAAGACTGATCAACCGTTGATTTTCTCGCCCATTCTTCTCCATAGGAAATGTTTGTTTGACTATTCATAAGTACCTGTATAGCTGTACATGTTTCATTAATAAAAATATCTAATTCTGATTCCACTGCAAGCAACTTTTTAAATCGGTGTTCAATTTTGTTCTGATGGAAACGGAATCGCTTCAGTAAGATTGCCACTAGTCACCCATACAGGTGTTTGCGTCACGACTTGAACCTTATGACTTTAGAATAGAAATACTTTCTCATTGGGCCAATACAACAGAAACAATAAAGCTTTAATACCAAATACAAAGTTTAATGTTATTATATTTTGTGTAGGCCTTGCGGAAACTTACAAATTATCAAGTTAAATCATTAAATGTCATAGAGAACAAATTGTGTTCTGAGCTAAACCAGACTATGAATAGGATTGGTCCAAAAGTGTGTCAACAGTACCTTTAATGGACTTTTTAATGGACTAAAAATCGTTTTCATAACCCTTAAAGGACCCCTATATCAACTCTCATCAAGAAAAAAATATTTAAAAATTACATACAACGCAATTATTATTAAATCCACGAGTATTTTAGGTCTGAAGCAGCGCTAAGTGGTGCTAATTGACGTTTGGATAACTGTCGCAAATTCGCGATGTCTCGCGCCATTATTCCGTTGACTCTTGATGTAAGACGCGACAATCCGTATTTGATTGTTTTGGACACTTGCTTTTCTTTAAGAGAAAACTGTCTGAACGTGTTGATTTATTAATAGCTTGGGCACTGAACTAATCACATATTATGTACCATAACAGCAGAAAATCAATTGTTTCAATTATGCAAGAGCTCGAGTGGGCTAAGTCGGTGAGTGAACCCACAACTTCATCAAAAATGTACCAGGTGCAATATATATAAAAAAAGAAAGAGAATCTAAATTCGACTCGTATGTTTTTTTATTTAAGTAATTCCAAATTTAAAAAAATACCAAAGACAATGTTAAACGGTAATAATATAGAGTTATTTTAAAATTAAACGGCATATAGAATACGGATCCTGACACAATGCTATTATTATCCACGGATTCTGGATCGATCCTGCTGCGTTCCTGTTTCAAATTTACGATTTCCAGCGCCGAGTTAGAAATAGATACGAAATTATATGCACACGAACGTGTTTACAGTATAGAATATTATAATTGAATAGCATCGTTCTGTACTGTTTTTTTTAATATACCTCCTATTATTTTCTATTCCCTATTAAGTACATACATAAATACACACATCAGCACCTCTCTATTTCCTAAAGGGATAGGCAGAGGTGCACTGCAGTCACCGATGTATTTTTGGACACAATGTAATAGGGGGCGAGACTATCATTATACCGGGCACATTCCCCTCAATACGGGTGAGATTTGGGCGTTAGCCCACCTCATGAAAATCTCAGAGGTGCGGACGCGGGATTTAAACTTGCAACCATTACGTTCAAGGCGGGCGTTCTGCGAACTAAGCTTCCACTGCTTATGGCGAATGTTTTACAAAAATACAGCACAAAACCAATCGCATTTTATTTCGACCCTCTCAGTTCACACGATAACGTGCCTTTATACAGGTTGCTGTCTGCTATAACAGTGGGCGAGTGGTTCCCACTAACAAATCTAATTTGACCATCCATCGGAGCGCGGTGCTTTTTGATAGAGGACCGGTGAAGTGCGCAGTCCGCTACACTCGCGAATAATCCGCGTTTTTCCTCATCTACACTTCGACAACGTTTTTCGATTGAATTTCCGGATATTCTAACTAACAAAGCTTATTGAATTCATATTTGAAAAAGGAACAAATGTCTTTTTTTTAAATGCTTAAGTTAACTCGGTGGGATTTAAATCATCAAGACTCTACTCTATGAAGAATGTATCTATTTAAATAGTCCAAACATAGATACTAATAACCTGTCAAGATCTGCATCGTTAGAAAAAAATCTTTTCTATTGTCATGGGCTATGGCCCGCGCCAGACCCAACTTTTTAAAATAATTTGGAAATAATAAACCCTTACCTAGAAAAGCTCTAAGAAAGCGACGTTGAAGAAAGTCCTATTAAAAAACAATATAACTTGAATAATAGAAAAACGCGATAGAATCCGTAAAATAGTTTTATTTCAATTTGTAGTATACGCGTAAATATAAGAAAACAATAATATAACTTGAGTTTCATTTGTATAATATAAGCGTTGCCCAAAAAAGCCGATATGTAAAAACAAAATATTGCTACGCTCTCATTCATTATTGATGTCATCACGACCCAAATTGGGCGTCAACCCGAGAACTGGCGGAGTTTCGGTACACACGGAATTGTTAACTAGACCTGGGTTTCGGAACAATATCGCACGCGCAGTGTTGTAAAAAATTCATTAACCCTTATTTATCGGATGCGGTGGGATCTCCTGGAAGCAGGGGTATAATGACCAATGATATTAAAATATATAGAATATAACTAATAGTGCCAATAGTCCAAAAAAAATGCCGAAATATCGTCGCTTACTATTTGGTATAATAATACTTTAAGAGGTGATGGTTAGGCCCCTTATGACAGACACATACCAATCTAAAAAAAAAATGTCACATCATTTCAGTTGTGGTAGGTTTTAGATTCCGTGCTAAAGGACTTGGGTATAAATAAAAATGATATTTTTAAAATTTAAGCATTTCATCGTAACACGACTTGGCTTAATACCTTACCATATAAAAATATAGGTTATATTTTGGTCTGCAATAAACTATCGAACAGAAGCGCTTAACTAAACGACTGGTCCGAGTCAATGTATTGATTCCAGCAGCTAAAAACTGAACGTTTGGCGCGAAGCCTAATTACCTGACTCATAGGTAATTGCCTGCAGCTCGCTTATATATGTGTTGTACAGACACTGTATATTACATACATAAACTTAAAGGCACGAAAATGATACACTTATATATACCTAGATATCTAGATGTATTGGAAGATTATATATATAAAATTATAGTCTTATTAGTCTCTATGTGAGATCACAGACCTAAAATTCACTCGATGACATCCTACTATTACCTACTACTATTATTTATACATTTACATTTGAAATATGGAACGGAGGCAGCAAAATTTAATAAATAAACGAGTTCATTGGTTTCGAGTTTTTTGTAAAGAAACTAAGCATGTTTTATTTACAACCATCCGTTATCAATCTTACGTTATGAGGCGACCATACGACCACATGACCAGAAAAGTCCTGGACATCGAAACCAAACCCCGACGACGAGGAAGACCCCCAATCACATGGATGTCTGTAGTAAATAAGAACCTCAAAGAAGCTCAAGCTAACAAAGAGACGAGCCAGGACCGAGTTACCTGGAGACGCATGACACGGAGGGCCGACCCCAAATAAAATGGGAAAGGCCAGGCAAAAGAAGAAGAAGACCAAAAGTCCACATTATAATGATAACACCACCTGTCTTGCAGCAATGTTTTTATAATATTATACTTTCAGTTTATGACAGTTAAACAACAATACTTTTAGGCAGTGGTGGTAAGGCCCGGATAAGATAATATATTTAAATATTTTATACTATAATGTTCTCTTGCTACAACTTATTCTAAAAAAAACTTTGGTTTTATACGTGATCTTCCGTATCTAATATTTCCATCCGCTGAGCTTCTTTTAAAAAGTTTAAATTAACCTGAACTACGCGAGCTTGGAACTTAGCTTGATTAAATTTACCATATTTTTTTACACGAGAATATTAAGTCTGCGAGATACTTTACCTATTAAAGCCGGAGGGAAAATGCTCAAACACTTTTTTATTAAATTACTGTTACTGATATCGATGAAAATGAGCTTTATAAAAATTGCATCAAATATGGTAGGTTATTTTTTAAAGATCCTTCCAAAAGTCGTATCGAAAATTAAAAGAATTTGGTTTCGAAATTTAACTGAAATGGTGTTCTCTCGTTCAAGCTTAACTGGATATATTGAAACCACATTATTTGAGGAGTGTCTGTTCAAAGGGAGATATTTCCACCAAGAAAGAAAAAGATAATCTAATTAAGTCTAATTAATTGAAATAAAACTATTTTACGGATTTTATCGCGTTTATTTACTATTTTATTTTCCCGACGTTTCGGCTGCTTTACAGCAACCATGGTCACGGGGGGACTGAGGTGTTAGACGTCCTGATGTCATAGTTAATAACTGGGTACCCTCATATTTATAGTAAATAAACGCGATAAAATCCATAAAATAGTTTTATTTCAATGTATAGTATTCGCGTAAATATAAGAAAACAATATAAGTCTAATTAAGTCATCTAATATTTTTTCTGTAGAATACTGTCGAAAGGTTATTCACTCGAATCTATTATTTATCTCACGACGACCCACAAATAAAACGGGGCATCCCAGCCACTCTGGTTTCTTCTGTCCAGTTGAGTGACGGTTTAATAAATCTTCACATATTTATTCGAGGATCTGTCACTTTCAAACCTTGTCTCTTTCTTGTGATGCATGAATAGACTTATAAAGAACGGGCTGGTAGGCCGTATTTTCTACACTTTCTTAACCTAATTTTCTTGGTTTTACTCTAATTTGTTTTCTTTACTAGAGTAACAGTTTTTAATTATATTTATTAAAGTTTAATCACTAAACAAATCTACCTATACAATCATTACTTATACCAAGTACCTACTAAAGAACTAAACTCAACTCAATTGAGGTCACTTATACATTTTTTTATACTTATTCGTTCTTAGAATTCATGACGCATACTTTTTACTACATGTATCTACTATTTGAAATAACTCGAAATTTGGCTCCACATGCAAACTCTTTATTTAAATGAATCTATCTGGAACATTTCAATGGTACACACCAGGCATTGTCCTCGGCGCGGTGCTGACTCCATGCTTCCCTCTGAGGGCTCCCTGCCTCCGACTTCGTTGACCAGGAAGACCACGACGACGATATCAAACAGGATATGATAAAACTAGAACACCGTTTGTTGTGTCTACACATACAGTGGATTTTTTACTTGTTTATTAGAAAATTGAAGTGATTAGCATTCCGTTGAATGAATTGTACATTTTTCTGGTTTATCTGACTCCGCCATCTTTGTTTTCCTATACAGTTGCCTATATTCCAGATAAATGAGATAACAACAATGGCGGGAAAATCGCCGCTGAGCTATGCGAAGAGTGGAGTCGTTATGGTTAGGTGCTCTAGATACGCTATGGATTAATCCCAGCTTGCTGGGATTAATCGACGACGATGTGTAGGTATTTCTTTGTAATATTTTTTTATCACTGTGTTTTTATTGTAATCATTTTAGTTGAGAGAAATTAACAACATGATAGACACTACTAAAAACAATTAATCTAATTCAGTATGTTTTGCAACATTTCTTCACTAAGCTAAAATATTTTTATTTATTTATCTAAGTCAAATTTCCACAAAATATGTCATGACAAATCTCTATCCACGCATTCAAGACTGAGAATTATAAGTATTATTACATTGGTTTATTTAAATGGTTCTCTAAACTATCCCGATATTTAGCACGCAAGATCAAGGGTCCCTACAATAGGAGGGCCCGTTATCTAAATCAAATGCCCTCCTCAGGCTGGCGGGCGCGGGCGAGACAGCTTGTTCGAGTCGCTTTTTTTAAGGATTTGCGTTAAATGGGTAAAAAAGGGTGCACTCTGATATTTCATAGATATATACCTATAGTAAACTTATGCTTGAGAGTTTGGGGACGAAGGCAGGCTTTGTTTCGATGTGCCTTTTCTTATAGATTTTGAAATAGGTTCTCCAAATTCCGCGTAGACGTCTTACCATACATTTTTCAAGTCCATACAAGGATTATACCTAAGTAAGTAATACTTAAATATCCTCAGATAACACACATCAGACACACGATCCCAACCCTAACATAACTCAACAATTGTATTATGTAATACAGTCACATAGGACATAAAAAGGTTACCACCAGGCCACCTGAAAAATTTACCCTGACGGCAATTTTTCTGCAGTGAAGCCAGAGGCCTTCCTTACGCTAACTCTACGCTTAAAAACTGTATAAATGTTTGTGTTTTGCTAAATAAAGTCAGAGTATAGGCTACGGAGTCACTTTACATTGTCAAGGTTACATTTCCATTCCTAATATATATGCTACTTCTTACTTATCATTATTTAAAATTGTTTTTTTATCGTCTAAATTTACTTCAAATACATAAATAAGATATAGCTCGAGTGTGTTGCCTGCGAAGTCGCTTGTAATATATTTTTTAAGAAACACTGTATATTGCAACCAAATGAGTTTTCAACAGTAAAACCAAGGATTTCGCGCACTTTCACAGGTTAGCCACAAATCCCTTATTGAAGCCTCGCTGGATTTTAAAGTGGCACCAAAACCCGGGTAGCAGTAGTGTTGCCACTACTGAATCGGGTTTTTCCACCACCCCTCTCTTATATTATGTAAATGGTAGGTAGTGTGGTGAGATCCAATCCTGCATGGGTTGGCATATCCGGGGAAAAGTTTCGGAAGCTGACACTGAGAAAATAAAGCTAGTAAAGTTAGCTGTTGATACGATAAATGTGTAAAAGAATTTAGTTTAAAAACGACGACTGCTTCGAATACGATATTGACATTAAAACTTTTGAATATAAAAATAACTGAATTGAATATCATAATACATTTTTAAAAGCTGTATGCGTCAGTTCTAATAAATAAATTTAATATCGTCGAACAACTCATACTCAAAGCTTGTAAATTAATTACGGATATAGCCTTTTAGAAATTTGCCATGTTCTGGGTGTAACTGAAATAACCCCCAGTCCATTGTATGGTACTTATAATACAAGCTTTGTTAAGTGTGGGGTCATACGATAAGTATGTGTTGTCTTAAAGATACTAGCGGATACCCGTAATGTGCCTAATGCATTGGTGTAATGGTCTAAAACCATCTTTGAATTATTGCCTTTTTAATGAAACCGATTTGGGGTACATCAGTTGGATGGTTTCAAAGTCTGGACATAGTTAGAAACAATTTTGCGTTTTAAATATATTGAGGATTGCCTAAGTTCAGGGGAACCTACTCAATCTGCAATAAAGCCGAAATTGTCGTAACTTGTCCGCAGACAAGCAGGTACTTCAGATGGAAGATACCCGACCACACAATGCACTTAGCGCGCGATAAACGCGGTAATGTAAACGGAGGCTTTAGCAGCTCGTCTGTGTCACGACCCAACACCACAATATGACTTTTGGAAATATATCGCTAAGGATAGTGTGGATGTTTAGCCAAAGATAAAAAAAACAATAGATGTTAAAGTGTCTATGGAACCCAAACTAGGCCTAGCCTGTATCTTGAGTGTAGATATAAATAGTTCCGTTGTATATAGAATTGCCAAAAGTATTGCTGGATTGTAGAAAAGTAAGTAGGGTAATAAAGATAAGTAAGTAATTAAACTTAAGTAAGGCAATTAATTATTTATATAATATGTAAAACATTTTATTTTTTTTATAATGTAAGAATTGCAATTTTCATTTCGACTGTAATAAGTTAAAAGATATAAGTAGTAAGAAAAACACCTGTGAAAGTACCAATTTATTACAAGCTATCAAGCGTTATAGATAGCTTAAAACAATAGGTTGCATATCTTGCAGTAAAGATAAATAATTCAGAAAAATAAATACATGCAAATTGGTTTCTACTGAAGCAATGTTCGCGACGATTTACTGAACAATATCACTAAATAACATCGAATCGAGTGCTTCTAGTTGTATTTTGCGTGTAACTAACGGAATAAGGAGCGTTGAACACGCTTTAAATCTCAAAGCCGGCTGCTTCGGCCGAAGGCGAGCTCGGTCGTTTACAGAATAAATGGTTTCGTGCAAATGACTGCGACACGAAGTCGACAGGGTTGAGATTTTTATCTAGCATAGACGCAGACTTGGAATAATTGTTGTATTTACATTCTCCGACGTTTTTCAACTTTACGAGACAATTTGCTAATGTAATAACCAATGATATTAGAAAGTATAGATACCTAACGTACCAATAAGACATCCCAATTGGAGCAAATTTGGTCTAATTGATGCTACGTCATTTGTTATACGTCTTGACCATGGAGATATTATAACGGAGATGGCATTTCGAGCTCGCGCTGCGGTTAAATTTTCTGGTTTATCTGACTCCGCCATTGTTGTTTTCCCATATCGTTGCCGTATACTACAGGTACATGAGATAACAACAATCGCCGCAGAGCTATACGAATAGTGGAATCCTTACGGGAACTCTCGATACTCTATGGTCTTGACATACTCGTAGACAATCCAAAGTGCGTAGATGTCAAAGTCACACATATGACATATGGCTACCATTACTATAATTCATGTTTATGATATTCGGATATACTTTATACATCCAGATTTTTAATTTCAATATTTTTCTGGTCCACCTATATTGATATTACAAAACGCTTTTGTGATGACAAAATCATTGTAAAAGGTTTGTAAACGGAACGAAATTTCTATAACTTTTCGTAAACATTTTATTAGCTCAGTAATAACAGAAAAAAAAACTCAAGTTCTTGCAATTTTTAGCCATTCTCCACGTATAGTACCCAACCACCCCTGTTTCTAAGGGATCGCATTCCAATATCGTGCTTTAAGTGGCTATACGCGGGATAGTTTGAGCCGCTACTTACTGCCATAAGAAAAGCTGTCATTTCCAAAAACGTCTCGTTCAGCCGACGTGACGAGATTTCAAGGTGCTTTCTTTTTTGGTAGCATGATTTTCGATATAAATGCAAGATGTGCAACTGTTTTGCTGATAGAGAAATCGAAGGGGTAGGTAGAGGTGCACCCATATTTCTATGTTTTTGGTTCCAATAATGTAATTGTAGGGCGAGTCTAATGCTAATATACCGAGCTCATTACCCCTCAATACGAGGGAGATTTGCGCCATTGTCTACAACGCAACGCTGGCTCAATGCAGGTTTGTGACCTTCACACGCCGTTCTATAGATGATCAGGCTTCCTCGCGATGTTCACCATCGCCGTATCACTCTTCACGTGTACTTGAAATCACATTGAACCAACCCAACGCGTCAAAATTCATTCGCTATGAATGAATTTTACCACAGAAATTCAATCTTAATGTATATTGATACAGAGTTAGTTTTGGTACTGGTAAATCTTGACGCGCGTCTTCTGACGCCTCAGTGTTGCCTTCAATTTAAAATGTAAGTATACAGGGTACCAGGGTACCATGTAAGTATAGGTACATACCTATACTGGGTATGAGAGGGAACAGCTGCAGTCCCCCGCTCCTCTCTCACGGTGGCTAACCCAACCGTCCCCGGTACGCTTTTACATCTAATGCCGACGGCCATTCTTCTTGTATTTTCTACACTGTGCAATCAAATAAGTAATTTGACTACGGTCTAGGAGTTCAAGCGTAAGCCGCTTGATTAACTACACCAGTGGTGTTCACGCATGTTAAGACAAGACATCTGGCCCGGTCGCTCTCTGTCTAATTTCATACGAGAGAAAGAGGCAACATCATCGTGACATACGTCTAGTCTTGGCCCTCATGCTACAACTACAGGTAGTTTCGGATTTGATCCCTGTCAGTTTGCCCTGGTGTGGGTGTAACTGGGATCGCCCCCAGTCCATTGTACGGCACCCGTAATATAAGCTTTACTTAGTTTAGGATCATACATCATGAGTATGTGTTGTCTGGAAATATTTAATTACATGATTACGTCTCGCGCAGACTAGGGCGTTAATACCAGGGCATCGAAATGTTTGTTAACATCAAAACGAACCCTATGTCAGCGTACATAAAGATGGAATTTCTGTGGTATAAGACCTCGCGACCATGCTTCAAAATTCGCTCGCGCTTTCATTGTCAATTCCTTGAGGAATGAGCTTCTTCTATGAGTCAATACAGGGGTCAATTCTCGTCGTTATCTGTCATATGTCGAAACGTAACGAATGAATACGACCAATGTGTAGTTTGTTTCGACATAATGTCTAATTAGATATTATTTATTCCGTTGAAGTTAAAAATAAGCAATTCCTCTGTCAATTTTTTTTTTTTTATTAGGGTAAAGTATTTTTTTTTCAAATCAAAATAAAAAAGTATAAATGATCAGGAATTTAAAAAGACTTGATAGAGATAATGTCTATCATGTGAGAATTACCCCCAGGACTCCCGATAACCCACAGGTCTTGGGAACGCTTCCTAAATAATGTCCTGCCAATGTACATTCGTTCCTATTTATCCCGTTATTGTCAAGTAGCCAGCTTACGTTTGACTTTCAGGTAATAGAGCACTGAAAACTATCTACTTTTTAAAACTCTCTAACTCTTGACGTGTTTTGTAAAGTTTGTTATTGAAGTGTAAATTATGTGTTATCAATATCAAGCAAGTTATTAATAGTTGGTAAAACGGACACAGATATTCGAAGTTATCAGTCTGCAAATAATAAACCTACAAAAACAATATGTCTAACTACATTCGTTCGTATTTACCTACATAGATTAAAATACTTTTTGGTATATGGTTGTACGTGATAATTAATATTATTGTAATAATGAACTATAAGTGGGATTTATCCTCCATCTTTCTCACTTATCTACATTACGGTTTTTATGGAGTATTTATTAAATTTGGTATTGCTATTAATTACTTGACACTGGCTAAATTCCCGCTAACTATTTCCATAAAATTTCATCATTTTGTTAAAAAAGAAAAGAAGAATGAACTATCATAAATTCATGCTTCGTTAGACAACATCGATCAGTTATCAATGCGTGACGGATTCAGGGTACTGGTAAGTATTTTAGGTACCTCGACCACCAAAATATGCGTTCAAAGTTCACAGAAAGTTAAACAATAATTATAAACTGAGAAGTGGGGAGGACACAAAGAAACCGAGCGGTGGAGAGGCTTATTATCAGAGTCGTGGGGCATTAGGGCCGGGTATATTGCCCCCGGGGCAATTTACGACGTAGCAGGCTTGCGGGGCGCCTTATCTCCAATATTAAAGATTTCATTAAATCATGGCGAGCCGGCAATAAAACAGTTTGATGCCGCATTTATGCCGCTGCCGACTCGGGTGACCAGCCTAATGACGTGTACATTTTGACCCTCGGCCGGTGGTGTAAGGTATAAAACACCGCGGATACGGAACTATGAAACAAATATTTTTTTGAAAATATACATTGCCATTTCCCTTCAGTACGACGGAGATTCGGGCTACCGTCCACTGGTAGGTACAATGGTCCACGGTGGTACAATGCGGGCTGAACTACACACGCCTTTTTATAGACGTGCAGCTTTGCTCACGATAGCCCTCACCGTTCTGCGGGTAGTAATCATGATTGAAAATGATACTCGCACAGGAGACCGAAAATTCCAGAGGTGCGGACAGGGATTTCAACTTCCACCGCTTGCATTCAAGGCAGGTGTTTTACCAACAAGGCTACAACTGTTCTCGGTAAATTTCTGTGATCACATAAACCCCGCTGTCGCCTATCCCTCGCTACACCCAATCAAATAGTTACAACTTGAGATATTCAAGTAGGATTTGCTATTTGTAACATCAAGATCGTGACCACCCGCCCGCCCTATACCCTTGGCATAAGGTTCAAGATACATAATAATTTACTTACCGAGGGATCATATTTAATTTATAGCCCAATGGCTAGTTGGGTTATACTAATATCATGATCGTGTTTAAGTTACCTACATAGTATTTACTTGTACATAGATTTGAGGGGAAAGTACCTAGATAGTTGCGAAGTCTTTCAATATCGAACATAATTATTATTTACCTCCACCAACCACGAGTAGTAACGTACCCGCTCTACTCTCTTTACCATCAAGGGGTATGTAGAGTCAGTATTATACTATGTGATATTACTGTGATATCCGTAGAGATGACGAGGGTAACTGATAGTGATACTGAAGGGGGTAGCCCCCACGGATACACTGAAGTCGGAATGTTAAGTATCTAGTTGTCTAGCAAAAAAGTCGTTTACTGTTAGCTGACGAGTCAGAATCCTAGAGCCGCCTAAAGTCACAACACCAAATCGGCGACGCTTAAGTTTGAACAACTCTTAATTTTGAGATGTCTGGCAATCTTCCCCGGTGCCAAGAAAAGGGGAAATATTTACAATAATGAAACGACAAACCGCAAGTCGACGACAGCTGAATAAAGAATCGTATAGGTATGTAAATTATATATCAATGGCTGAAATTTTTTTCTTACATATTTTATAGTGCACCTACCTTGCTCTTCTCTGCATCACCCTAACGTTGACTGGGAAAGAATGCCTTTGGCATTATGTCCGCCTTTGTACAACTTTGTGCTAAAGTAAAAATAAATAAAAGAAAAACTATGAATAAGAATGGTCTAATAAAAAAAAATTGTGGAACGGAAGCTTTCGTTTTACTTGCTGTTTGTAATTCCATAAGTATAGTAAATGTGTAGGTATAAATAAGTATAGGTATAGTTAGAAGCTAAGATAACTACTTTCGTATTATATTTCATATATTTCACTTTTCAACTGTATTTCATGTAATCCGACGTAAACTGCAAATTTTATTTGATCGCTATACTACGCCACTCACCCGCTCCCTCGACACATGTTTCCTTCTTATAAATAATTTAACATATTTAAGTGCAAAGTGTCGGGAACGTAATATGACGGGGCGAGCGGGGTTTCGCGGCGAAAAACAAGGAATTCGGGTCAACCTACTTACCCACTCCTCAGAAGAGGACAAGTAATGAAATTTCATCCTGCAGCCTCCGGGACCGACCTCGTGTTTTTTCCTTGTAAATGTTATGTAAGTATCAAAACATTTTTATTATTGGGATACCTACCTGCGGGCAATGGCCAGTAACTTCGGGAATTTTTTAACAGAATTCATAATTACTTTTCGGTATGAAAATAACTAGTAGCTAACTAGGTAGGTATGTATACATATTGTTAGTAGTTACTGAAAATGGTCAGATACTGCGCATTAGGGAGCTTAGGTGTTTCCTAAACAGGTAAATAAGAAGGTCCATTAAAAAAACTACTTAAATAACCTGACTGCTTATTTATTATTAATAATTAATTAAATATAAGTATACTAATTTAATTATTTAGTTAAATCACAACTAATTACAAAATATTTACAATTTAAAGTGAAATTAAGAGAAGATTAAACTAATAAGAAAAACATACAAAATATACGGAAGCGTACCTACTCCAGATACTACATTTAGTTAACGATATTGAAATGTTGTTTAGTAGATCTGAAAATAGATACTATTATTATTTTTTATTTATTGACGATTCATAAGTACCTTATTGGTTTATATATACATCACCAAAATACATCATCACGCCTGTATTCCCCGAAGGGGTAGGCAGAGGTGCACTGTAATGCGCCCACACTTCACCGATGTATTTTGGTCCCAATGTAATAGGGGGCGCGCCTATTGCCATTATACCGGGCACAATCCCCCTCAAAACGAGGGGGATTTGGGCCATAGTCCACCACGCTGGCCCAGTGCGGGTTGGTGAACTTCACACGCTATAGAAAGCTATAGACGTGCAGGTTTCCTCACGATGTTTACCTTCACCGTTCAGCAAGTGGTAGTCATTGTTGAAAATTACATTCGCACATGAAAATTATCTCAGAGGTGCGGGCCTGGGATTTTAACTTGCACCCCTTCCCTTCAAGGTTGGCGTTCTTGCCCGCGAGGCTACCACTGCTGGTTTATATGAATAAAAATATTCTGATTCTATTACCTACGTAACTGGAATTAATTACTATGTACGTGTATGAAAATGTATGCCAAACTTTTCAATTTAACAAAAAGACCACACGATTTTTCCCACAACCTTTGTCATCAAAGACAAAAATGTGTAACAGACTAACAGAGTCCTAATTACTGTTCTCATGTAGGTACCCTTAAAGTTCCACCACACAGGCCCCGCGGGCGACACATACGTGATAATGACAAAACGTCTAACGGCCGCCTTTATTCTCAACGAATTAAATCGCGACCTCAGTTAGGGTCCAGTGAAGTTGTAAAATGCAAATAGAAAAGGTGGGAACGTATGCGATATCACAGAGTTGCCAGAACCAAAACAATAATTAATAAAAACCAGGTACCTGTCCCCTTTTAACCAGTCGCAATGTTAGGTATTGCTGTATTATTTTAATAAAACTTTAATTTTGTACGTAGAAGTAGAACTAAAGCTGTCAAATAATGTAAAAGTATCTAATTGTGCTTTAAGTAACGTTGTTGCAGTGGTAGCCTAGATGGTAGAATCGCCTTGAACGTAAGGAGTGCAAGTTCAAATCCCGGGCACGCGCCTCTGTGATTTAATTTTCAATAATGACTACCACTTGTTAAACGGTGAAGGAAAACATCGTAAGGACGTCTGTAATAAGGCTTGTGCAGTTCACCAACCCGCACTGGGCAAACGTGGTGAACTATGGCCGAAATCTCCCTTGAATTGCGGGGGAATGTGCACGATATAATGGGCATAGACTTGCCGCCTATAGGACCAAAATATATCAGCGAAGTGTGGGTGCTTTGCAGTGCACCTCTGCCTTCCACTTCGGAGAATACTGGCGGGATGATTCATTTATTTATACATGACCTTATAAAGATATGAAAACTGTTATTGACACCTAGCGGATCCAATGAAATGATTATCTACAAATGACGTTAGTATCTATGTTATTTATCACAAATCTCCATCAGTGGCACTGGCAACACTGTCCAAGGGTAGGTCCCGACCCCCAACCCCTAGGGCACATTGATAATTATTACACGGTAGCGGGTTCGAGTCCCGTCTTCAGCTAACGGTCCCGCGGGGACGGGATTATGGCCGTATTAATTAATGTGGAAAGTATCTATGACGTGACTCTGTTGCTTATTTGCTCAGACGTAGCACAATATTCACGTATCTAATATTATTTGCACTAAGTAAAGGAATTATTGCCTTTCGTTTCTTGCTATTTTTATTCATATTTGCACCATGTACGCGAAAATACAGTTTTGAATTTTTGTTTGTATTCTATTTACCTATAAGCCTCGAGCAGATAGTACATCAAGCAAGATCAAGACGCGCTGCATTTTTTTTGCAGCGCAAAAATATTTTTAACAAAATACATAAAGCGACTTCAAAAACCTAGGTGCACTAAAAAGCTACAAATAACATTACAATTCTACCATTTGGTGCCAATCTACGTCAGAATAGGCAAATACGAACATGAATTGGCACCGACCGAAAATGGGACCTGCCAACCAACCAACGACCAACTGCCTGCCTGCCTGCCTGCCTGCCGACCAACCTTGAAGAATTCCCTAGCAAACGTAACAAAAAAATTCGAAATCGGTCGACTGACGCCCGAGTTATGCGGTATAATACATAAAAAAACATATGGGTGGAATTGAGAACCTCCTCCTTTTTGAAGTCGTTTTAAAAAAGATGCCTCCGTCCGTACTATTCATTTGCATTTCACCGTGCTGCATTCAACTGCGATCTTAACGATTAAACCATAAGATATATTCAAAAGGAAAATATAATTTTCAATAAAAAATCCAATTAACCGCACAATACACTGCGGGAATGTGATTGAGTCCGTACAAAAGGCGAGTAAAACACACAGCTCCGCGCCGCCGAACCTCGCTCCGCTACTCAATGCGAAGGTATTTCCAATTACTCTCCAATCCTTCCATTTCCCCGTCGTCAGGAATTTTATTAACCCCATCCCTTTCTATAAATAGCATTTTCGTGATGTGCGAAAGAGACGGGTACTGAGGATTTGAGCCATCTCATGAGGTTGGGTTAATTTCCATCCGCCCGAAGCGATGTCTCCGTCCACCTTTCATACGCAAATTGAAAAGATAAACCTAACTATTTGCTTGCTGTATTCGGCGTGAGTTCGTTTCGGTATGATTGCGCGGTTTCGTGAGAAGGTTGATTGTGGATTTCCTTGGCCGTAGGGGCTGTAAATATTGATATTTAAATTGGAATAAAGGTTTTCAGATACGAACCTTGCATTATTTTGGAATATAAATTGAAACTGAATACTTTTTAGTTCTATAAAGTTTTGAATCAACACTATAATCTCCATATATGATGTCCAATTCCTCTAACGAACCATAATAATTGTCCATGGGTCCATGGGTCATTTAATTAAATAAACACATGAATTACTTGCAAGTATGCAAACTCAATTCAGTGCCAACACGATAATCTGAGCTTATAAGCAGCCGGGCCTAATGGACCCGTGTCACACGCCCGGCCCTTCCTTCGTCAAAGTAATTCAGGACGTTATTCATGACGCGCAGATCAGACGCTAACGACCTTAGCTGGGACGACTTTGATTGAAACTGCGGATTATATATTAGACATGTTTCTTTGAGATAACCACAACCATCAGTTGTGACTACACCGCTGACACGCGCTGGCTCGCTCGCTCTGTCTTATTGCATACGAGAGAAAGAGAAAAAAACAACATATTCCGTGAAGTCTAGTCTTGGCACACATGCTACAACTACAGCAGAATATTGCTGTCCACGAAGGAACGTAAGCAGGCTCTACTGAACTCGGTCTTCAGATCTCGACAATCGGCCTAGAGCATCCTACATTTGTCTACCAACTCCGGTCACCACTACATATAATACTGTAAATTGCTATAAACATTTAATCTTTTTTACAAAATAAATGAAATGATGAAATTTAATGGACTAATATCTAATTGGGAATAAGAAATACCCGCTAACCGCAAGTGGAGCCACCATTTGTGGTTAGCGGGTATTTCAAGCAGTGTCAAGAAATTAATAGCAAGAGCTAATTCAATAAACGAAAATCGGTGATGAATGTGAAATAGATGGCAGCTTACCTCCCTAAACATTTTTAAAAATGACCAAAATCGCTGTCAGTTCTCACCGAAAAAATATTTAGACTTTAAACTTTTAACTTTTCCTACTTATACCTATTTCAGTAGGTTATTCGCCCAAATCTTGATAAAGGGTATGTAGTAAATGCTGATTTTGTAAATATTATTTCCAGAACATAACATTATCGTAACAAAACCATATCAAGCGCCTCTCAAACACTTCTTGAATGATGCTTTAAGTAACATGTGATCTTAAAGCAAGATCTTACTACGAGGCGGTGGAGGGTTCTCTGAGAACCCTCCATACCACTCCACGTCTTATGCAAGCCGCCAGGATAAGACGCCGGAGATCGACCAAAAGAAATATTATCGTTATTCGGAAGGATTCCTTAAGGACAATCCACCTAAAATAACTAAGTATACAAATACGAAGAATAAAGCCCCACCTCACAAGACTCGTCAAATTATTTGCCAATACCAAAACGAACCGTGTTTCAATATACATAGAAATTGAATTTCTGTGGTAAAAGCCACAACACGGCCTCATGCGTCAAATTTAGCTTGCGTCATCAACGGCATTTCGTAGAGAAATGAGCTTTTTCTATAGGCCAATACAGTTCATTTTGGTGTAGGCAAAAATGTTGTAGCCCAGTGTTGCTACCTGTTATGTACCATATCATAGCCACAGTTATATTATCTTGCGCTTTTCCTACCCAGCGTTTATTATTTTTATAAACGGCCAAAATACCGTAATAAACTACACAAAATACCCTCGTTTTACCAAGAACATTACAAACAGAAAATTCTATCTTACAGTCCAACAGGGGATGGACATTATCATTACGACTGTTCTCTTAAGGAGCCCGCAGCGGATGTACAACTGACCGCCAATAAAAGTTAACTACTCCAGACGCCTTTTCAATTAACTGCGTCTTAGTAGTTAAGCCGCATCTTTCAAAGGTGGAAGGGATGAAATGAGGGTTCTTAGTCGGATGTACCCTGTGCATACATAAGTAGGCTTTATTGCAGACTTTATATGCTTTACCTGACTGTAATAATGTTTTAGTGCTCCTGGCGACTGGGTTAATTCTGTACAAACACCTTTTACAAGTTATTCATCTATTCTTCATTAAGCTACCTTGAAATGTACTTCGAAAACATTATATATACAATATACAAAGTTTTTAACTATGTAGACTCGAAGCTTTTCAATATCGTTATAAATGATAGATTAAATGTTATTCTGATTTATAAACAATAATGCTGTAATTTTTTATCAAAATCTGTTCAGCGATTTTTGCATGAGAGAGTAACAAACATCCATCCATTCATCCATCCATCCAACCAACCCCACAACCAACTTCATATTTCTAATATTAGTAGGATTAACTACAACTTTCCCATACATTTTTAAGTTCAAGTTATCACAAAACTGTAGTGTAAAAAGGAATTGCTTTCAACCCCAAATATATTTAAATCTATGCAACAACCATACATTCCGCGAATAGATGGCTAGCGCCATCTATTCGCTATTTCAAATCTGTATGAAATGCCCGAATCTCCATTCAATGCTGAATCACAATATAAGAATTCTCGATGAACATAACTACAAGAGCATGGCAATTTGTCATCGGCATATACTGAATATTTCACAAGACCGAAATAATACTTTGACGTTTGCATCAGTATCGGGTATCCTAATGGTATGAAAATTTGATCTAAATTCGACCATGTTTTTCCAACTTTTTTTTCGTCATTAATTTCAATAACTCGTAATGTCTCGATATCTATGTAAAATTCTGTGAATATTGGTAGTCGCCCCTCATGTGTGTAGTTTATACTGCTGAATAGGGTAATGGTACGTCCCAAAGGCCAGAACACGATACCTGTGACAAATATTCAAAGCTCTAATATAACTCAGAAACTATGATAGTTAAGTATAAACTGTCTTTATGCATATGCTCATATGTATGAGCTACTCTGTATGTACCCAAAGTATTACTTCGGACTTCTGATACAGCCTGTAGAGCCCGTGGGATTCTAACCCCACCCGGCATGGCATAACGACCTACCTTCTGAAAGGTACCAACATATTACAAATTAACAATGAAAACATTACTACAGCCGTTTTAACGTCCCACTGCTGGGCACGGGCCTCCCCTCAATGCGAGGGGGATTTGGGCCATAGTCCACCACGCTGGCCCAGTGCGGGTTGGCAGACTTCACACATCTATCGAAAACTAGTCAAGTTCCCTCAGACGTGCAGGTTTCCTCACGATGTTTTCCTTCACAATTTCATAGCAAGTGATAATCTCGGATGAAAATGAGATTCGCACATAAATCCCAGAGGTGCGAGCCGGGGTTTGAACCTGCACACTTTGATTTGCAAGGCGTGCGTTCTACCACTCGGCTACCACTGCTATTTTACAAAAGAGAAGAAACATTAAAAGAGAAGAATTATCTACATAATGAATATATCAAACACACATCAATGAATTCACAGCCACGCAGTTGGTGCTGTAGGTTATACCTATCTATCTAGTTCAGCAGTGTTTGCCCCAGCGCGCCCACGCGCCGCTGCCATGACGAAGTCCTAAACAAATATAAACAAAAACTCGCGGCTCGGTACATTGCGAACCTAACAAAAGTTTACCTGACCCAGTAAACCATCCTTTGTACCTCCTATTTGCTCGCATAAAGTATTTTTCGCTTCAAACGCAAGTTAAATCGAATTCCTCTTTAGCGGAGATGAAACGAGTAATTAACTTTCGGAATCATAAAAGTACCTACGGGTAAATACGATTTAATTATCCGCAATATTGAAATATCTCCGTTTGAGGGATCCCTGAATTTTCCAATTAAAATGATACAAGCGAAATAAATGTGGAAGTAACGTTTATGTTCATTAATTATTTCGGTGGCAACTGACAATTTATGAAATTTGGTTAACCAATAGCGACATCTGTTATTATTTATATTAAATTAAATTACGACGATGTATTATTGCAATATAGGTGTCGGTTAATGTTGGTGCATTTTCGTTAATAACAGGTTAGATAGTTCAGTTGGTAATAAATTAATGTTCAAAAAAAACTTTTTAAAAACAAGCTTTTATTTAATTGCCCTTAGTTTTCGTGTCCTCCTCAGCAAGACCCTTTCATTTGATACCCATACTCTGGTAGTGCAGAAAAAATAACTATTCCGCCATCTTGGATGATCCGTCGTATTGGAATTAGAATGACGTCAAATAGCTAAGCATGCATTGCCATCCGAAATAAGCGTGTATACCAAATTTCAGCTCAATCGGTTAAAGATAACTGCAAGATTCCACCCGGACATACATTGCAAGTTAATATAAATCTTGTAATAGTAATAAAATAAAAAAACGGATTTATTCGAAGACAATATAAGACAATGGACTTCATTCTTACATTGTTTCTCGTCACATATTTTCGTCAAAAATAAACGTTTATCACAACTGAATGTACTTACGTATGTAAAACTCATTACTAAACCACGATGAAACGACAGACAATCCCCATAACACCTCATCAGTGTAAAAATCTCTGACGACCATCCCGACATGAAGGTAAAACGATGCTTCTACGTAAAGTGGGCGACTATAAACTATTTTACGAGCCCGTCCGCTCGCCGAAACGGGCCCAGATTACGGGGGGCCATCAAATGCCCCCCTAAATTATTATCTCCACACATTTTCGGCCACATTCACGACGTTTACGTATAGTTTAAGATGTCATGATGCTTTTGGGACGTGGACTAGATTTAAAAGGGATTTCGCGTGTCAGTGAAGTGAGGTAGAATATAAATCTAAAGTAAAAAATGTCTGCCATCTGTGTTTAAATTTGTTTCCTTGGTGGCAATATTGATGGTAAGTTTAGATGCACTGAGCCACAGGTCTGCCTAACCCTCCAGAATATCGTGATGTCTATATTGTTTTTACAGCAGCAGCTCACACTACAAATTAATCCAACTTTTCAGAAGAACTATCTGAAAATGTGTAATATCGGACATTAATGATACTACAAGCCAAAGCCTATCACTCAAGATACAAGCATTTTACACTTACAATGATAAATTGACGACGATTTCGTTGAACGTTATCTACTGACCTTGTGTGTTATTGTAGCCGGTATCTCGTACAATTTCGCCAGTTCAACATTCGATCTCATGGTTATCAGCGATTGGAGGGTCGTGAACCCTCGTATCGGTTGCAGGAACCGGGTCGATGAAGACAAAAAGTGAGATATTCGTTGCGGAAACATATGTATTTTTCACAATCTTACCTTACTTAGGTAAGTAATTTGTTTAAATACAACTATTTACAAAATATTTACTTTATATTCAAAGTAAAATTAAAGGAAGATAGAACTAATAAGAAAATAACATAAAATATGTAAAAAATTGCCCAAACGAAAGCGTACCCAAGACGCTGGCTGCATTCCCTCACTGAATAACTAGAGCCTACTTAATTAATGCCTAATTGTACCTATATCTAAGTCTTAAACACCTTAGCATATTATTGCTGAAAAGTCCAAGCGAGGTTCATAAAATCACAATAGAACCCTGGGCTTACTGACGCGTCATAAAGGTTGGATTTTTGTAGTAGAAGCTACCCACCCGACAACGTGTTATAATTCGCTCGCATCATCAAAGGCATACGTTGAAAATTACCGTTTAAGGTGTGGGCAAAAAAATTATCGCGCCAATTTTTACGCCGCCGTGGCCAGGGCTTAAAGTAAGTATCTTGATTGGAAAATCAAGGTGGCCTTAAGTGCGTAAGTAGATAGGCACGTACAAAGCTAAAGGGCAAATAAATTAAAACGTTTACCTTGGATACTAAGTTAATTAGAATTAAATGTACTTACAACAATTGAAGACTCACGTCGGGTCACAACGCCGCATAATGTAGGTTGGTGAACCGGTGATTACAATATTGACTTTAAATTCGTACGTTATATGCCACGCTCACACTGGGGCGTTAAAAGTTGCGCGTTAACATTTTTGTCAATACCAAAATGAACTCTGTTCTAATGAACTTAACGAATAAGTTTCTCACGCCCATTTTCTGATAATCTGATCAGAGTTACGTTTTTGAAATTCAAATAGGTACTTTAATAAATTGAATCATTTTTTGTTTTGAATCTATTTAATTACATATCTAAATGAAATCTGTTTACAATGCAAAAATCCCTGTTATCTTTTAATGAAACTGAGTTGGTAGTGATGCATAAAAAATGTCATTTCAGCGAGATAACAAACAATATTTTTGGGGCAAAAAGCCGCGTACAGTAGGCCCGGCCAACTCTGACTCTGGAATAATGACAAATAAAATAAATGCATGATTTTAATCTAACCGCGGGCAAAGTCGTAAACCGTTTACGATGGACCACTTTAGCGGTGGAACAGAATGTAGGAAACAGGGACGCATAGATAGATATATAACTCTTTATTGTTCCACCTCCTTCATGTAAAACAAACTACGTCTACGATAAAAAAAAATATCCGGGCCCTAATTGGGCCTGGCCCGCGTGCTAACCCCTGATGTAGGGGTCAAAGTCCTCATATTATCCCTTTTAATTATTAGTGTGTAACAAAATTTAAAGTGTTACAATGGCCGGCCTTATTACTAAAAGTGATCCTCTCGAGCGCGTCGAATTTCAAAAACATGTTCATTCTTCAACAAAATGACACTGACAGCGCGAGCGAAGTTTGACGCATGGTGGTGTGGCTTTTACGAAAGCAATTTAATCTTTGTGTATATTGACATAGAGTTAATTCGGGTACTGGCAAAGAAGATACACGATGTAGAATCTCAACTAAAACACGAAATCATTCTCACAATACCCGATGTCGATACGATACTAAACTAGACTAAATTAAGCTTATTGCCGTTCTACCCACGGCCGTAATGCATGAGCAGGACGACAGTTGTTTTTAGTGATTACAAATAATAGTTTAATAGTATTTTGTGTACAACCTAATCGACATCAATATCTGAAAAATGTGCCCGAATAAGACCCAAATTAAATCGTAAATATGAAATTAACTGTCTAGTTAACTGGATCTGAGATTTTGATACCTATAGCTTTTATGAGATTCGCTTGCAGCCTCTCACTCGCACCATGTACCGTTTTATTTAGGTGCTGCTTTACGACTTATGACATTTCCATGTTATGATTAACGCGAAACCACCAAAATCACAGGGCCAATAATCAGAACATCCACCTCAACTGACATCTAAGAAGCATCAACCAAAACAGATGGAGACATGTAGTAGGTATCATTGATGACTATGATAGGGATCGAACTAAGAACGTCTCGATAAGCACAGCGACCTATTCTACCACTAAGATATTGTCGCTTACATCATCGAGAAGATACTCAAAGAGCTTTACGATTCCAAACTTCAGTCCTATTGTTTTACGAGTTGTGTACACAGGTGGATTAGAGGCCCCTGCCAAATAATTGGCAGTTAAAAAGTTCCAAAGTAGTGTCATTCCTATGTTAGTTACTCAGTGGACGCTTTGACAGCAATGAAACAGTATTAGATTGACATAGATGGGGCTCTTTCATCTATAGTTACACTAACAGAAAGGGATCTATGTATAGTTTTACGAAAATAAGTTTCGTGAAGGAATTACATCGTCGCGGCGACTATTCCATCTTTACAACGCGGCAACGGTACCTAGTAGTTAATCCCTACCCGTCTTAATTGTATGAATAACTTTCTAAGAGTATCTCATGTCCTCAATTGTACCTAACTATGTTCCAAGTGACCGACACAAAGTTACTTAGTACAACAGCTGGTAATAACCTTATGACCGCACATCAAATACTGGGAATTCGATTATAATACATGACATCATCTGTGTTATACCTAATTTAGGACTAACTTCATACTCCTTTGCAAGTTTAAATTGAATGAGTTGAAAATATAATCAGGTTTCAAATTGTTTTTTCATATAAACCCTTTTAGATGACGGACACCGCCGTGGTCGACTTGGAAGAGGTGGTGCGATGACCTGGACCGTTATCTGGAGGGATGGACTGGAGGATGGGGGAGACCTTTGCCTATCAGTGGGACAATATATATTACATAATGAACCATTGTAAGGGTTGAATCGTTAAACAAGAAATAAATCATTAGTCTCTAATTCATAATACTTTTCCTACGAAAAGGCAAGCAACTCCAAGGTAACAATTTTCCTTGTCTCATGGTTACATACGTAGGTAGTTCATATTCGCACGGTAGTTCCACTATTCAGGTCTTAAAGCGCATCCCACGATAATTAGATTTAATAAACTACAAAGGAAATGTAAAGGTAAACATATTTGTTATGCCATTTGGTCATGCCAATGCACATTCTAATTTCAACATAAAAATAAAACATTATCACACCTGTATTTTTAAGGGATAGGCAGAGGTGCACTGCAGTGTTCCAACACTTCGCCGATGTATTTTTGGTCCCAATGTAATAGGGGGCTAGTCTATTGCTATTATACTGGGCAGATTACCCCTCAATACGAGGGAGATTGTGGCTGTCCCAGTGTATTTTGGTGAACTTCACACGCCCTTTTATAGGCGTGCAGGTTTCCTCATGTTTTCCTTCACCTTCATAAAATAAAAGTATTAATATCAACATATCAAAGAGTCGTATAATATTAAGAGCTCACGGCCCGTACATGCGTCGCCATAATTCACGGCAGGGCTGTGCCCCGCGAGTTTATATTAATTAACCGGCGCCGAGGCGCGGTCACGTGCAGGACAAAGTAGATTATTTGCGGACAGCCCTGGGACGCTTCATTATAGCGGACTTTTCCTTATTGTTTCGTCGACATTTTGACTTGGAAGAATATGTCTACATCTTATGCCTACATGTGGAATTTATAGGAGTTATTTCTGTATTTAGAAACATAATATAAATGTGATTGTAGAAGATTTATATAAATTAAAAAGTAAAATTAGTAACAATGAAAATAAAAGTACAATTTTAAAAATAAATTGTATACAATGGAAATTCGAAAGATGTGTTTGAAAAACAAAAAGGAGGAGGTTCTCAATTTGACCCCTCCTTTTTGAAGTCGGTTAAAAATGAAAATGGAGAGTTTAAAATGCCTAATACTCACGTAGCCGTTTGTCTATTGATGGAGGAATTAGCGCGCGTTAGATGTAGAGTGACACTAAAGATAGTCTGAAATTTCATGTTTTTCAAGTTATAACTATTGTAGAATACTGCTAATAGAGTAGGTGCTGCACCTACTCTAACTTGGCAACAAATCAAGATGATGGTGAGTAAATACTTTTTCATACAGGTTGTTTCAGAAGACATACAAAGAATATTCAAAGGTCTGTAACTCAAAAACTATGATAGTTAAATATGATATCTACCTTCACTATGCATCTACATATAGGCCACCGTATATGTACCTAAAATATTATTCGGACTTTTGATACACCCTGCATAATGTTTATAAAAAAATGATAACTTGCCAAAATGAACTTTCCAAATAATAAGTACTTCTCTCGCATTTTCATGAGCGCAATACTCAAATAAGGGGCTATACAAACTGGCGACGCCAGAGGTGGGCCCCGTACAAAGCGTATCGTTAACCGCGCGTCCGTCGGCGAACCGGAAGCGGGAAATCATTCACCGGCAACCGGAAGTGGCTCGGAGACGCCGCCGCCGAAAACTACCCGCAATATAGGTACCACCCCTCTATTCAATTAATCTCGGCAAAAAGTCGGGCGATAAATAATTTTCGACGGAAGTTGACGCAGAAAGAATGGGAGTCTTTGTTTTTAAGAAAAACAATAAAATTGTCTTTGAGACACATTTGGAGATTGTCGCCGGCGACTCATTTGTTCGATACGTTTTTTAACTGTTACTTTTGAATTGAATATATTAAAGGTTTTGTGACGTTTGAGACAAAATGTTTGTGATAGAACAGCTCATTTTTTTAATTTAATTAATAATTCTCATTCATATAAATGTAACTAACGAGCTAAAGATAAAGACATGGATGCATTTGAGTAGCTAGATAAGTAGTAGATTAGGTACCCTTTCAAAACGTATTAACATATTTATTCTATAGAAGGTGAATCGTTTACTTAAATCTTCCTCCTTCCCAGACCTACAAGAGTACAAAAAACCGGCCAAGTGCGAGTCGAACTCGCGCGCGAAGGCTTCCGTACCATTATCTATAATAATCGGCAAAAAGAAAAAGACACTTTATAAAAATTTAGAATCCTAAAAACTGAAACGTGCAAAAAAACCACGTTTGTTGTATGGGAGCCCCCTTAAATATTGATTTTATTCTATTTCTTAGTATTTGTTGTTATAGCGACCACAGAAATACATAATCTTTGAAAATTTCAACTCTCTAACTATCACGGTTCATAAGATACAGCCTGGTGACAGACGGACGGATGGATGGACAGCGAAGTCTTAGTAATAGGGTTCCCGTTTTACCCTCTTTGGGTACGGAACCCTAAAAAGACATATGTACTTTACTCTTCATAAATAGTAGGTAAGTTACTACCTATTTCTATTTCATTGTCTTGTTTAAATAGGTACCTAACTCTACCAACCTACTCGTGGTAGCAGTCGTCCGCCTAGAAACTGAACATTTTTCATCATTTACTCCACCATAAGCGGTTTAGTTTTTGCGTCGTCTGCCGTCCGACAATATATTTCTCTTAATAGTTATTACACTGGGCTTTTATTACGCGATAATAGTTTCTTTTGGTGGTTGGTGTATTTCCGTAAAAATACAAAAATGGCCAATAAAACATAAAAAACGAACATTTAGAAAAATATGAATGAAAAAAAGCAGTGGTAGCCTCGCGGGCAGGAACGCCCGCCTTGAACGTAAGGGGTGCAAGTTTATATCCCGGGCCCGCACCTCTGATATAATTTTCGTGTGCGAATGTAATTTTCTACAATGATTACCACTTGCTGAACGGTGACGAAAAACATCGTGAGGAAATCTGCACGTCTATAGAAAGGCGTGTGAAGTTCATCAACCCGCACTGGGCCAACGTGGTGGACTATGGTCCAAAAATCTCCCTCGTATTGAGGGAGAATGTGCCCGGTATAATTGCAATGAGTTGCTCCCTATTACATTTGGAAACAAAATACATCGGCGAAGTGTCGGTGCACTGCAGTGCACCTCTGCCTACCTCTTCGGGGAATACAGGCGTGATGATGTATTTATATGATGTATTCATTATGAATGCAATAACAACAATAGACACGATTGGTGGTGGTACACTTTGCAAACAAAATGCTTTGAACGTATTAAAACACCGCGGCATCGAGACCCACACGTAATTTTGCCAATACTAAAACGAACTCTGTGTGCTTACTCCCGACACTCGATCGCTTGGAATGGGATTGGAATCTTGAGATTTGGCACCCTTGAACGCTACACTAGCGCACGATTGGATTCGTATTATGTGGATTATTTTGGAACTAAACCAGTTCGACTCGACTCGAACGCATCGCATAAATCGGTACCCGCGACGACATTTGACATTGACGTTTCGAGTTTGAAATCGTGTTTGCGTTCGAGGTTAGACAATTTCAAGAAGTTAACTTTTTTGTGATCGAGTTAGTTATTGTGATGCGACTGTGTTGATTTAAATTCTGGGAGAGTGAATAATGGCACGTTTAGCACTTATGTATGACATTATGGACAATGATCATGCCCAAATGTGTCACAAAGACGAAATTTAAGGCGAAAGGCGCGTTACACGAATAACGCCTTTCAAATGCCGGACACCGAATTCCGCCACAATTATAGAGTGAATATGGAACTCTTCCAGAGAATTTACGAGGATTTGGCACCTCTAATTACCCAGCCTACTCGCCTTAGCGACATACCGTGTAAATACAAGGTTTGTAAATAAACAATAAATTATCGAAATAGGTCAAATACTCTACAGCTATTGTGACTTTGTAGTTAGCTTAATCATTGTGTGTGATTCTTTTAGGTACTAGTGACTCTTTCGTTTTACGCCACTGGGAGGGACACAAGAGACCATGATGTCCCAGCAGTCTGTGTCCAAGTGTATAAGAGAAGTCACAGACGCACTAAACTCCACCAACATTTTAAATAAGTGGATTAAGTATCCACACCAACAATGTTATGAAACAAAGGTAACAAATACTTACTTATTTTTATCTTATATATTAAGTTATAGGTTGTGTACCTTCTATTTGTGTTAATTTACAGCTCTTTGGTTAAGTTAATGCTGATAATTTATAAACTTATTTCAGATTCTATGAAAAATTTCATATCTTGGCAGTCACAAGCTGTATAAATGGCACTCATGTGGCCCTAGTGACTAGTATCTGAAAATGAAGAACGGTTTTTCAACAGAAAAGGTTACCATTCTAGGAATGTTTTAATTGTGAGCACTTTTGATTATTTATTATTAATTTATTAACTTAACTACTAAATTTTTTAACATGTGGTAGTTTATATAGTATTTTTCAGTGTTTTTATTTTTACAGATATGTAATGCCAATCTTAATATATTAAGAATTTATATGATTCATCATTTGGTGGAGCTACACACAATAGTTTCGTATGGAACGCACACCCCATAAAATAACAATTAACAAATTTAATAAATGCAGTTGAAAGAGTTTATTTACTTGGTAAGCCTTTTATACAGTTAAATTATCTTTAATACATTGTGAATAATAGACATTATAATTATTGTCTGAGTAAATATTTTAATTTAATTACAGGTGAATCAGGGTGTGCACTAATAGTTGCTGCACCATCGGGATCACCGGAAGAGTACTACACCACTTTACAATGTGTTGCTTGTGACACAGTAGAGCGCACTATAGGTGTTTTGAAAAACAGATGGAGATGTCTTCTGGGTCACAGAGTGCTTCATTATCATCCAGACACAGTGGCTAAGATCATAAATGCTTGCTGTGTTTTACACAACATTTGTAATCTAGAATGTTTGGGTCCGGATGACACTGAGGAAGCTATGCCTAATACCCATAAAAGGCACACCACCATTGGGGCAACACGGGCTTGATTCGAATAAAAGGTGCTGCCTCTGTTGAGCTACGTAGTGGTCTCGATGCAAGTGCATAGCTCATACAAGAACGGTAGGCAGCTCGACGTTTACATTAATATTTACTTTTTATGTGATTAGTGTTATATTTACTATTATACTCTTTTTATCCTTAACCTTATTCGTTTTAATATTTAAAGAAAAGCATTTCCCCAGCGTAACCCAGTTGCATCAATGCCTAATAACATTATCCATCAGATAAATTATTATATTCAGCTATGGCAAAATTGGGCCTAATAATATTTCCTTATTTTTATATTTAAAAAATATAACACTTAAACCTAAATGACAAAGTAAGGCGCCATTGATTCAACAAAGAGCATCTTGTGTGCAACTATGATACGTAGAAACAAACAATGCACTAATTATTATGGGATTGGAGAGTCGATGTCGGCGTCAAGCCTTGTAAGGTAATATTCCTAATAAACATACGCGAGGCGCCTAGACGTAAACAATATTCCGAACAACGAATTAATTCAAGAAGAAAGCATTAACATTAATTGTTGTAGTCAAATGACTAGGTACGTCATCTGCACGACAGCTGACAGCTATATGAGTTTAGATTTTTTTATAGACAATGCCATAAACAAAGAGCTCTTTTTTCCTAAGTATTTTGCATCAAAACACCTTATAAATGTAAGTAAATAATTACTTTAATGATATTGAATATTGAAATAATAATAAAACCATGATGATTAATAGATTTTACGGGTTATTAAATATTTTTTAAGTAAATAGTTAACGTTTTATTTATTATTGCCACCCCATGCCAATCGGTAAACTGCGGTATGCTATATATTTATTATCTGTGGTCGAACGTGAGTCGATCTGGCGCTCGATCCAAATCTTCGAGTCGATTCTGTTCAAGGGTACCATTTTGCTGGAGATTGGAATTGGAACTGAATGGAATTGGAATGGGATTGAGATTAGGATTTATTTCAAGAGTAAGCATACTGCATCAAAAAACATACAGATTGAATTTTTGTAGTAAAAGCCCACGCGCCCACGATCCTAAATTCGCTCGCGCTGTCAATGACATTTCGTTGAAGATATCTGTTTTCATGAGTTAAAATAATTTTGACGCGCAAATCTTGGCGCCGTAGCCCCCAGTCTAGCCCCGAAATTAAATAAATAACGGTTCGGGGGTCAGGTACTTGACAAGCGATTTTAAGCTTATTGGTGTACTAACCGCCGCCTTTGTAGGCTGTACTCACTATTCTTACGCAAAAGTCAACAATTTGAATTTGGTCTCTAAATAATGAAACATGCATTTCTTGCCAACAAATCGCAACAAAACATTTTCTTAGGCTATGATGCATAACGTTTCTTAAAATGCTATTCTAAACAATAATACATTTGCGAATTGTTATTTAACAAAATGCTGTACCTATGACATTTACATAGATTTCGCTTATTTTTTTATATACATTTCCTACATAGCAGCCTGGGATTTCAAACTGAACAAACTACCTCTGATATACGCCAGCCAACAGCAAGCTGTATCCATCAGTCACCATTAAAAGTAAAATAAATTCGAATTTGTACTGAAGTTTTAATCGCCAATGCAAATATGTTACGGCACTCATATAACTACACGCATCACTCTTTGTGCATTGTATTTGTGAATTATAAAAAATGTTCGAGATTCATCTTTATAGCGAGTTTACCAAGAGCTCGGTTAGCGCCTGCAACAAGACATTATGTCGCTCCAAGTCACTCAATTCGTGATTTATACGAGAGGAGACAATATTGATATATCTTACATTTTAATTGTGAGATATTGGTTTGAAATAAGGGCACTAATAGCCGACGCCCACTCGTGGTGGTAGTATTTGACTTTTCAAAGAGTATACTTAAGTTACCAGTTAAGTAGCTCCTCTTGTATCTGCTAAATGAATCCGCGATGTCGACAAAGAAAAGTGTGTCTTATAAACGCGCTCTTACACCTAAAATTGTATCACATTGGATTGTCCGCAGTGGGAATTGTCTCTATGTTTTGCGTGCAACACTCAATTTATTCCAGTTTATCGCAGCATCTGAGGCACCGTGCCAGGAATCTCATGCATCAGAGGTCAATGACCTGATTATTGGCATCAACTAACCTAACCTAACCTAGACCACCCATCACTCCAGCAGTATTGGTAGCACCGCGGGTTGTGACAAAACATAACGTGAGATATGCCAATATTGCCTTTTCCTCTCGTAAAAATTACGTCGTGAATGAACGACACCGTGTGACATAACCCTTGACATCGGTCTTGTTTCGCTGCAAGTGCTTGCCACGTGTTAAGCAAGTGCTGAGTTTCTAAAATTATTTTTACATCTTACACATAAAATAATATTATAATTATTATTTGCACCTGGACTACGCGATGAAGCAAAAAGGAGGGTTATTATTTATTAGTTAAAAGAGACATCTGTCTTAGGAAAACCTGTTATAATTAAAATGTGTGTTACATAATTGAGTATTAAGTTCATAATCGATTGTTCAATTTGTGTGTACTTACGAGGCACTGGTGTCTTCTCTTGTCATTACAACTGATATAACACTATGTGGCATTTCCTGGCTCCCCGTTTCACACGAATGCGTCAACACCAAAATGTCATCAGCGCCACTTTGCCAGGAATACGTGCAATTTAATTTCATGTCACCGACCCGCGCCCGCCAATCTACAATCCGCGCGGGTATTTTTGTCTCCGAATTATCCACGGTTAGGTCAATGCTCATAGATTATTATTGAGTTCTTTTTTAAAATTTAATAATATTCACTTGCACTACAATTCAAAAATAATAAATGAGTAACACGTGTAAAGATTTTCGAAAATAGAATCCGTACGTCACATGTTTTTTATTACTTTTAATTTTTTTTGTTTAATGGCCTCCTTTCTTTGGGTTTTTTTTTGTAGACAACTGCACAAAAGTCACTGTATGATAGAATTTTGACAGAGCAATTAAACACGTTAAATCAAATTGTATCGAAAAAGGTTTAACAACTGCACAATTTATATCTACCCCCAAATTTACAAAAACTACAGAAAGTAGTAATCCCGCCGCGCGCGAAACCAATTATTTATCTATGAGTAATCCATATAAACTAGAATTCTACAACACTTTTGTTGCCTCTGCAGACGGTTTTGTAGATGATTAGAGTATGGGGATACTGTGTAGGAGTTGTTTTTTTTTTGTAAGTAGGTATAGGACTTCCTTAACTGTGGGCGGGGCACAAATTAGGTCAATTAATAATTTGAAATTTTTCTACTTCATCTCTTATTGAGAATCTCATTTTAGGTGACAACTAAGGCATAGAATAAAATACCTACCTATCTAGTATCTACAAAGGTATGCACGTATTTACTGGTAGTAGGAAGGTACGTAGTGTTTCGTTTATTTCAACTAATAACAGGGTACTAATTAGGTCCTTAATTCACTAATAAGCAATTAACTAAAACAACACATTTAAAGTGAATGAATTTATTATCGGGTAGATTCTGAGATGGCTGCGTCGTTAATGGGGACATACAAACAAACAAATTACACACTTTGATGTTGATAACGACATTCCCGAGACCATGTGTCGGTGCGTCGGTAGTTGACGAAACTGCTTTATAGAACAATGATAATAACTCAATAAGTAGATACAGACATCTCATATTTCAAATTTCCATTTCACTCTAGATTTTTCAAGGAAAGGGGGGGGGTAGGCCTTCCTTTTAAGTAGACAAAAGGGGTACTAGTTTAAGGGCGCCTTAATGCCTCAGCGCCTCGGGAGAAAAGGCCTTAGGGTAGTAAAAACCTTACCTAGATACTATAGCCCCTATTACCCTTGTATAGTTATACTCTGTATCAACGTCATTAGCAAAAAAATTTGAAAATCTATGTACCTAAATATTAGCATAGAAATCAATACAGCAGCAAGCAGTGGTGGAACTTTGGTTGATCACTGAAAATCGTTTACTAGAATTAGAATGAAAGTTGTTTTTTTTTTCAAAAGGTTGTTCATGACATATTCTAACCCCCTTAGGAGTGGAATTTTCAAAATTCCTTTAATTGGTGCTAAAGTAGGTATGGGTAGCTACGTTTAAAGTTGCTTAAACCCTGCAGTTTATATTACTGTGATGATAGCACCCATTAACGTCATTAGCGAACTTGAGATCAACAACCTAATTAACGAAAATCACTAATCACACGAAGAATCATACAAACGTTGCTCCCATTCATTAGAATGTCGCGGGCTTACGAAACAATGGTACTCTTGTACTATTTCTGTGGTGGGCGAGTGTGGCCGTTGCGTCGGGACTCCAGGCGGCTCCAGGCGACCAGTGTAGTGTAAATCTTTACAGCATGTGGTCGTGCGCGGGAGTGCTCGCGTTGGTCGCGTGCGCGGCCGCGCTGACCCGTGACCAGTTCTACCCCTACGGACACGGTCTCGACCAGGCCCTGCCCAGAGGCAGCGAAGTCGCCTCCCCGGAAATACCGCTCAAAGTTCCCGTCGTATTCTATGGAGAAACTTATGAGTCTATTTTTGTAAGTATTCTTTTATTTCACTGTGCAACTGTTATGCAGCTCGACGAATAATTATAATAAATAGCGTGATGATAATACCTACACATGATGTAGTATTAAGATTACTTCGATAAGTCCATAAGTTATGCCTAGAATTTGAGCGTGAAATATTCGTCTTCACATGATTAAAAGCGAGCTCACCCCAAAAAACTTAGGTACGTAGCTGTTTTTGGCGTAATTTTGCACTGTATATTAAAGTGATAATATATACTAAAGTAAATAGGTATCTGCTTAGGTAGTTTTCGAGTTAACTTCTCAAGATTTTCCACCATTATATGGAGACACTTACTTAATCCAAATTAATAAAAATATCAAACCATCTTAACGGCATTTTCAGAATAAAAGTACGCATCCTTTATTAAACCTTTCTTCCAGACGGTAGGTTGTCATTAGATACTGAGCCGAGTAGAAAACTCGGCACCGTGTTAACGACGTAGGTACGTAAGTACCTGTGAAACGGCATTCATGACAATCCATTATAGGAATTAGAACTACTTCAATAAGTAGGTCCATTATAATTGGACAGGTCCTTTCATTTGGATGCCATAACCACGGTATCCATAACTTAGGGATCGAACAGTTTTTTGGAAACATTTGTAGCTCAATTTATCAAAATCTACGTATTATGTGTCAAACGATTTTATTTAATTTACGGTTAATACGTGGGTTGCTAGACCAGTTTTCATAACTACTAAAAACTACGCAGCCAGGTTGACTAGGCCCAGTGGGAGTATTTTTGATGATGCATATCGTGTGAAACAGCACGATTTCAGCGCCCGCATAGACATAAAGAAACTCACAAGACTTTTAAAACCAGACAAATTCTGAAAAGTCATTTCCAAAATTTAGCGCTGGCGGGAATCGAACCTGCAACCACCCGGTTTTGTGAGCTCAACCGCTCAAACTACTGGACCAACCCGTCGTTAATTTCCGGACATACTCCTTCTCTTGTAAGATCCTTGAGTATCTTTAAAAACTTACTACAGCCCGTTTAACGTCCCACTGCTGGGCAGGGGCCTCCCCTCAGTGCGGGCGAGGGGGATTCAGGCAATAGTCCACCACGCTGGCGCAGTGCGGGTTGGCAGACTCCACACATCTATCGAGAACTAGTCAAGTTCCCTCAGACGTGCACGTTTCCTCACGATGTTTTCCTTCACCGTTTCATAGCAAGTGATAATCTCGGACGAAAATGAGATTCGCACATAAATCCAAGAGGTGCGAGCTGGGCTTTGAACCTGCACACTTTGATTGTAAAGCGTGCGTTCGACCACTCTGCTACCACTGTTAAAACTTAGACTATTGAAATTAGGTTTATTCCTAAACAATCTATTAACGTAATTCCTCGGAAATCTAACAAACGATATCACAAATGTACAATGTTTCAAAACTAGCACAATGCCCTCGTGGTAGGAAATTAATTAATACCTACCTACATACATACAAACAATGAACATACCTACTTAAATATATTTCAATCCATTTAAAAGTGTTGAAACAATTCCTTGTGATTTAATGAAGTTCAAAGTGTCGCGTTTGAAGAATTCGATTATTACGTAGATTCACAATATTAATTGCCCTTACCATATCTACCTAACTATATTACCTTTCCACACATAGGCCATAGTCAACCAAATGCGAGTGACTTTCAGGTTATTGTTAAGTAACATTAACCTAAAAAACATACCAATCAAATTGAGAACCTCCTCCTTTTGGAAGTCGGTTAAAAATCACAGAAAATAGTGCCGAAGTAGGTACTTACTTTTAGTTCCCGTTGAGAATTCTCGAATTTCTCGGGAAAATTTGTTCTACCGGCGAATTTTACAAAACTCACATCCGTCGTTGCCAACAATCGTTTTAGTAGTTATTGGCAAAAACTAATCGCGCGTCTTGCGCTCCATAAAACGCGAAGCATTATTCTTTTTTGCTTAAAGATTAGAGATATATTGCTATACGCTTCGCATTCGAAGCTCTGGCATATCTTGCCTGTTGCACTTGTACCGGATTGTTCGAAGGAACTAATGTTAGTCGATTTCTCGCCTCAAATTTAGCCAAATATAGAATCGCGAGTTGCCATGAGAAGCATGCATTTAGAGCACATACAATATAGTTTGCAAAACTATTCGCAAATGCATCAAATACCTATAATTGGTTTGGGTGAGTGGTGCATTCCCCGACGGAAATGAACATGGGCGGCTATCGCTCTGATAGCGGTCGGTCAGTGACTGCATATTTTTAAAATTCTAGTGCATAAAACTAATTTTGACCATTAGCAACGGTGGAGTTGCTCACTATGAGACTATCACTAAAACTAATCAGGTGAAACTATGTTTTTGGTAACTTCACATCAAATACAGTACAGGTGAACCATCACTTCGTTGATGTAATTGGGTAGTAATGTAATAGTAGGCGAGTCTATATTACCATCATACCGGGCATAGTCCCCCTCATTACGAGGGAGATGTGGGCCATAGTCCATCACGCTGGTCCAGTGCTGGTTGGTGAACTTCACACGCCTTTCTATAGACTTACAGTACGCTTAGCATGACAGCGAAGACATACATAAGTTTCATCTCTTTCAACTGTCAGATTTGTCGAGAAAATGACGTGACACCGAGGCATGTCCAGTACAAAAAGTTCGATGTGACGTCATTTTCTCGACTACTTGAAAGAGATAAAACTTATATCTTCGGGGTCATGCTAAGTCTACTGGTTTCCTCACGAAGTTTTCCTTCACCGTTCAGCAAGCGGTAATCATTAGTGAACGTTACTTCACCGTAGATACTCAGTATTGCACTTATTTTTCATTGAACTTGGGATGGCGTCATATTTATACTTTAAAGCACTTACCTATTAATATATCTAATCAGTGACCATAATACAAAACCTTATATTTTGTAAGATACTCATGTTTTTATCGGTACAAGTCAAGACCTTTTCTGCCTAAATATACCACGTTATCGGACAGAAGTCAACTGAAGATTATACATGTATCCGTATGGTGGTAGATAAATACTTTTAAATGTAGAGTAAACGTATAATATGTAGGTACTTACCAAAGAAAATTACTTACTTCAATTACATTACTAAATCCACACCAGCCTCTAAATTTTGCTCCAAGTACCTACACGCCTATATTTTATTCCTTTCTACCTATTAAACATAGACCAGTTAAAATATATATATATATATAAATATATATATCATAAATTAAATGTCACGTGTCTTGATTACATATTTTTATTACGCATACAAATACAATAAGGTGTCGTTTCCATTCGCAGGTAACGAACTTCGGTCTCCTAACGTTCAGGGCGGACATGCCAACATTCCTGAACATCGAGTTCCCACTGCCATACGCCTCCATAGCCGCCTTCTACACCAACGTCGACACCAGCAAACAAGGCACTGTCTTCTACAGGGAGACCAATGAGACCCACATCTTGTCCAAAGCCGAAGAAGGCGTACAAAACAACTTCCACGATTACTACGACTTCAAGCCGACGAGCGTGTTTATCGCCACTTGGCTGGACGTGACTTACTCCACTCGCGAGGACAAGATAACACCCAGAAACAGCTTCCAAGTCGCGATCATTAGCAACGGCACCGAGAGCTTCGCGGAGTTCTTGTATCCTGAGAGAGAGATACAGTGGTATCAAAGAGAGGCGCAGGTGGTGAGCCTACCCGACGCCAAGGCGCAGGCTGGCTTCGTGTCGGAAGACGGCCGTATCTTCATGCTGCGTGGTTCCGGCAGTCACCAAATAAGGAACATAGTTTCGTATGTGAAATTGTACTTTTTTATTGTGACGTACTAGTCATATTGCTACGTGTATTATCACAATTCACAATACTAGTAATCCCGTTAGCCTCTAACTAACGTCAATAGTTTAATGACCTAAGCGGAAACACAAACTCGCAAATAACAGATTAGTAGATTTTGTAATAAAAAACATACAATCGGACTCGTTCTAAGAGTGATTACTTAATTAAACATTTTATTTCAGCTGGTCAAACACACACGTACCAGGCAAATACGTTTACCGGATTGGCGGCATCTCGTCCGACGACAACATCGCTGTGCCAGACCAATACGACCAATACGAAGTGGAGCTGGAAGAGGAATCCAAGACATGCACTCAGAGCGGTCCCAGCGTATGCCACGTGCTAGCGCGCTGCGTGGACTACCAGGCGGGCATCTGCTGCGTGTGCCCCGAAGGGTACTACGGCAATGGAAAGACGTGCATCAAAAATGACGTCCCGCTCAGGCTGCATGGAAAAATCAACGGTATCATTAATGACGTCAACTTGAACGATGTCGACATACAATCGTACGTAGTCGTCGCCGAGGGTAGGACCTACACGGCGCTGTCCCTCGTCCCGGGAGGCTTGGGAAGCAGCTTACAGTTACTCAACGTTCTCGGCGGCGTCGTCGGCTGGCTGTTCGCGAAACCGTCAGGATTTGCCAAAAACGGTTATCAATTAACAGGAGCCGTCTTTAACCACACAGCGGACGTCTGGTTCCCGGCCACAGGCGATAGGATCGTAATAAATCAAGAATATTTAGGCCAGGATGTGTTCGACCAAATCACGTTAGAAACAGACATCAGAGGTTCGCTTCCAGTTTTACTGACTGGAGCTAAGCTCGACCTAACAGAATACGATGAGCAATATACGCTCATCGAAGCAGGTGTTATACGCTCAGAATCGAGCAGAACATTCGTGAACAAAATCAATGGCGAAAAATACGAGCAGAGAGTGACGCAAACGTTTAAATTTAGTTCTTGTCGTTTTACCCCGTCGACCATAGAAGATACCACTCCATCTACATTGAAAGTTGCTAAGAATTATTTGGGGTACGAGGCTAAGGAAAACATCGTTAGATACGGAATGAGCAATAAAATATACCCGTTGGGTCAAGAGGACCCATGCATCAAAGGTCGGAGCACTTGCGGACCGCATAGCACGTGTGTGGTCCGAAGCGATTCGTTCGCTTGCATCTGTCAATCCGGCTTTACTGATATCTATCAAGGAGACGCTATTGTGTGTATAGATATAGACGAGTGCGAGGCCGGAACACACAATTGCGACCGCAACGCCGAATGCCACAACTACGGCGGCGGATACCAGTGTCTATGTCAGCCTGGTTTCGTAGGAAACGGCACCAGTTGCAAACGCGAATCCGGATGTCAGACCAAGCAGTGCGGCAGCAATGCACATTGTAAAGAGAACCCCGGCAAAACGGCAGCGTGCATTTGTAATCCTGGTTATACTGGTGACGGACAATACTGTTATCTAATGATTGATTCTGTTTGCGCTGGTTGTGCGCCTGAGGCGTCTTGTGAGTTTTCCAACGAATATAATAGTTTTAGTTGTAAATGCAAAGCCGGGTACTATGGAGACGGATACAACTGTCTTCCAATCGCGCGGTTCGAGCAGACCACGCCTCGCTACGCGGCGCAAGAGACTAACGAGGCAGATTACAATGATACGTATGTGTTGCCGCACTGCGACTCGAACAACTGCAGCTGCCCGCCCGGCTACTCGGCGTACACCGACGAGGTGGGAAATCAACTCTGTCGTCTTAACACATGGAATGACTTGCCAGAGTACCATGGCGAAGGCCGGGGCGACCAACCCAAATATCCTGGCGTAGAACAGGTCCATCAACCTGAATACCTTGACCAGAGACGAGACGGACAGCCTGAATATCCTGCTGTACATCAGGTGGATCAGTCCGAATACCTTGGGGAGGGTCGAGAGGAACAAACTGAATATCCCGGTGAGAGGGAGGACGGCCAATCTGAATATCTAGGAGAAAGACGCGTCGATCGACCTGGCGAAGCTCAGGTTGACCAGCCCGAATACTCTGGTGAGAGACGAGATGAGCAACCTGAATATTCAGGTGAAACACGGGTCGACCAACCTGAATACCTCGGGGAGAGGCGAGGCGACCAATCTGAATATCCTGGCGAGCAACGAGTTGATCAGTCAGAATATAGCGAGAGACGAAACCACCAATCAAATTACAATGGTGCGCATAATGGCGAAACACCACAATACAGCAACGAGCAATATACGGAGCCAAATTACCTACCAGCAACGGAATCGGTCTACCAGGCCACGGAGTCTTATTACCAACGAACGTCATCCGAGGCGTCCTACCCATCATCATCAGCGTCGTACATATATGAGCAAACCTCACAGTCATCATATTATGGGGCATCCTCCGAAACATATCAGCCTTCACCACAATCGGTACCCACAACCCCAGGAACTTACTCGTATACTGAGGAAACCTACGCACAGCCTGATAACGAGAACCAACAACAGGAGGATAACGACACTCTATGTAAGAACTTGACAATTTGATAAACCCAGTTAGGTTATGCATATCCATTTTAGTTCAAGTTCAGAGTTCATAACATTTTTCCTAGGGTATGCATGCATGATGATAACTGTAATAATATGCTTGGAGTAAAAACACATTGTTAATAAAAACAAAAGAGGCAATTCCTAGGTCCTTAATAATCAATCCCTAGTAGAAAACTAAAAATAATGCCCGATAACGACAAAACTAAATTAATGCTTTTGTTATAATTTTTTGTCTTTTGTTATGGCATCATCCTTCAAGATCAATAGCAAAAATCGTATTTCGTGCATCTTTTTTAACTTCATCGCAACATGCAGGTACTTAAATTTGTGTTATTTTCAGTTAGATGCGAAGACGACACTGACTGTCCACCAAACGCTGTGTGCCTATCCGCGGACGGCTCCACCGACTGGGAGGAGAAACACTGCGTCTGCCCCGAAGGATACGGGGGCGACGGCTTCGAGTGCATAGAGCGGCCCAGCCCCGCCTGCTCGTGCGGCGTCAACGCGCACTGCGTCAACACCGGCTCCGGCGACTACATATGCGTCTGCGACTCCGGCTACCGGATCGTCGAAGGCTTCTCCTGCCGACCAAACTTCAGCTGCAAGAACAACACCGACTGCGAATACAACGCTGAGTGCAGACCCGACCCGAGGACCAACGAGAACATCTGCCAATGCGTAAGCGGATACAAAAAGGACCAGAACGACGCCTGCATTCCCGACACTCAAATGTGCAACGGAGCGTTATGCGTGGAACACGCGTCCTGCCTCTACGACGCCGACCTCGAACTGAACTACTGCCAATGTGACGAAGGATACGCGGGAGATGCCATCAACCAGTGCACGGCAGCGGGACGCACCTGCGACGTAGCCAACGACTGCCACCCTGACGCTATCTGCACGCTCATCAATGAGTCTTTCCAATGCATGTGCCGCGACGGCTACTCGGGCGACGGTTACAATTGCGTAGCTGAACTGAGTTGCAGGACAGATCTGAACATGTGTGATCGGCACGCGTCCTGTCAGTTGCGCTATGAGGCGTATGTCTGCGAATGCAATAGCGGGTACAGCGGCAACGGAACCTCCTGTCTACTGAACCCGAGGAAGACTGGCAACTTCCTCGCAGCTAGCGACGGCGCTTCCCTCTATCGTGTACCGTTCCGCGCTACCCCGAGAGACATTGCGACTCCGTTTAACAGCGGCGCATACCAAATTGCCGTATCCGTGGACGTTGACTGCGAACTGGGATGGATATACTGGGGAGACGTCGGCAGCTACGCTATAAAGCGAGCAGCGTACGACGGCAGCGGATATGAAGAGTTCTTGTCTTTTGGTAAGTTTCAATCATACTATTCATCAAAGCCATTTATTTCCATCAAAGTTATTCTGCAACTAAGTAGTGATTTGGTTTGGGCAGGCGTCAAAAACCCAGAAGGCATAGCAGTCGACTGGTCGTCACGGAACATCTTCTGGACTGACTCTGAGAAGCTGACGATTGAAGTGGCAAATCTCAACACCAAGGCCCGGAAGGTATTGTTCGCGATCAACGGGATATCCAACCCTAGAGGCATTACCGTACATCCGCAGAGAGGGTGAGTTATGGAATCAATACTATTAAAATTAATTGTAGACAGAGGATGAAACTCTTCATTGAATTTTTTTAACCCTTATGCTTAGGAGCAACAGTGATATGTACGGGAAATCATTGATACAGTCCTAATTCCTTCGTAACCGTAAGTAATAAAACGCAATGTCCACAGAAAAGTCTTCTGGTCAGACTGGTTGCGATCAGACCCCAAGATTGAGTGGGCGAATATGGACGGGACCCAGCGCGGGGTGTTCTTGGACAAGTCCCAAGTGACGCTGCCCAACTCCTTGGCGATAGACTGGGTGCGGGACCGGCTGTGCTACGCGGACGCAGGCCTGGCCAGCATCAAGTGCGTGGGCATCGACTCCTTGGAGACGGAGACCATCGCCAGCAACTGTTCCTACCCCTTCGGCCTGGCGATCAGCGGGAACAGATTCTACTGGACCGATTGGAGAACGTTAGTATATAATTCCTTATTACAACCACAAAGAGATTGGAGCATCATAGATTTCATGATTATAGAATCACTGTTACTATTGGCACCATCGATAAATTCCTCACATGTAGTTACGAAACTGAGAAAATGAGAGATTACATAGGACCTTATGTGTCACGTGTTCAGTTAGTATACTGAGAAATCTCTTAGAGCATTCTGGTTCGACGACGTTTTGTTGATAAAAATCAAAATTTGCTTTTGACCCCTCGCACACATAACCGAAGTCAATATTTCTTTGAGACGAATAATTAGCGAATCGATAATACACGTTTGATGTTACTATGGATAACCAAACTATGGATAAGACACAATCAAGACGATGGCTCAGTCAGCCATACCTCGGTAGAAAGGTAAATCCACATAAATGTTGGGTCGCAAAATAGGCATAGCCAATTTTATCATTAGTAAAGCAAGTAGTAGATGTGATCAACGTACTGGTTTTTTTATCGACAGACTCAAAATCGAGTTCATAGACGTGGAGACGCATGAACGCGGACAGGCGCCGATGGCGAAGGCGTCGCGGCGCCTGTACGGCGTGGCGGCCGCGCCCGACCGCTGCCCGCCCGCCGCCAGCGCGTGCGCCGACAGGGGCGGCGGCTGCGGCGCCACGCAGCTGTGTCTGCCCGACGGCCGCGGCGGGCGGACGTGCGTCGACGCCGACACCACTTACCAATCCAGAAAGTAACCTGTGGTGTCAGCACGCATGTCAAGACAAGACCTTGGACGGATTGGCTCGGTCGCTCTCTCTCTTAATACATACGAGAGAAAGAGATATAATCAACATATTCTGTGACATAAGTTTAGTCTTGGCGCTCATGCTACAACTACTGTAGTTGATGCCTGCGCGACGAAACTAGACTTATTTCGCGAAATATGATTTTGTCTCCTTCTCTCATATAAAATAAGAGGGCGAGCGAGCGAGAGATCCGTGACAGAGGTCTAGTTTTGACATGCGTGCTAACTCCACAGAGGCGGACCGATGATGTTAGGGATTGTTTGTGGCGTCATAGTTAAAAAGCTAACCCATGAGAGTTGTGGAAGAGCCCAAAAATACGTTTTTTTCCAATGACCAGTTGTTAGACGATTTATATATTACAAGCATTTTTCTAAGTGTTTTAACTTAGTTCCTAAGGATTCAGAAGAGTTGCCTTCGTTTATGTATAAAATAATACTGAAAGTGACGTCGGTCTGTAAAGGGCATCGGTAGATAATAATATTAATCTTACAGTAACGTTGAATAAATAACACAGTCAACAAAAAAGGAATAGGTGCCTTCTACAAATTGTTAACCGCATTTATGTCTGATTTAATACAAAACCAAGTACAACAACTTACTAATAATTTTCAGCAACGGAAATGTATTCAAAATAATAAGCATTTACAATAATTTGGTATTTTCATAGACTATTCTGTATAAAGACTCAAAGAAGGTGTTAGTGTAGCAATGGCCGTTAAACAACTTCCTAACAAAACTCCCGCCTAAATGAAATAAAAATTAGGTGCCCACAATATTTTAGTATGTAAGTTAATTATAATACAGATAAATAAGCAATGGAATAAAATACAAACTGCCAAATATTTTGCCAAAAATAATTATGTTGTTATTGCTAACCAAAGCTAGTTAAATAAAATAATAAACATTCTTTTATAAGATCTTTAATGTACTCCAACATTGTAATTTATTATACCAAAAACAATAAAGTTATTTATTTATACATGTATTTTTTTTTGTTCTCTAAACCTAATTTGTTAATAAAAATAAAATATGGAATTCAGAAATTATTCCTATAGTGAATTTTATATAGGATGGGTACCATGACGTTTTATATGTTCCAATACACTCTCACTATTTTAAAAAAATCGGAAAAATATGATTTTTTAAAAATCACCAATTAATTTCCAAAGCAAACAATAATGCTTGATTAGATTGAAATTGTATTTAAATATGCGTTTTTACATTTCAAACAAATTAAAAAAGGTACAGAAAAAATATTATCCTAAAATTAGAGGCATGAAACGAAACGTTTAATGATAGGGATTGACACGTAGTAATCGGCAAAAACAAATAATCGTGTAATAATCGGCAAAAATAAATGCCGAAAAGAACAAAAAATACCGTTTTAAACAGTCAAGCCCGGGTGTTGGTTGACCGCTTGCGGGAATACTTTAAGCGGGAGCGAGAAAATGGCGGTCCATTATTTTTATTTTTCAATTATTATCTGTCTGTTAGTGGATCGAGTTGCACAGCTTTACATGTAGGTTCGGAATCGGATGAGTCTTCCTGTTCAGACAGATAGCGAATAAATGGTTGCTGTAAAGCAGCCGAAACGTCGGGAAAATAAAATAGTAAATATACGCGATAAAATAATTTTATTTCAATGTAATTGAATAAATTTATTTTTTTAGAATCGATTAAAGGTACCTCCACTATATAGTTTATTTGACATGTGTCACGGTACCCATCCTTGGTGAAATTCACTATAGATACTATATATTTAAATAAATTATTCTTATTTTGAAGTTATTTCTACGTCCAAAAAATCTGAACCCACAGACATTTTACTTTACTAAAAATATTTTTTTTATTAGAAAAGAAAATATAAATTGTCTATGGACTAAAAATAAGGAATTAATAGATCCAAAAATGCATTTATTGTTCTATTAGGGCATACAATTTATCATCGATATTTTAAATTATTGTTTACTTCAATTATTATACCTTCACTATTAGACTTACTGAGACATTGATTGGAAATGTATATTAGACATTAGGTATAATATCAATCACTCTCACCACCATATTACATCTGACGTGGCTTTAAGCTGCATTGAACATCGGTGAGATTACTGCTTTAGCCCCATAGATCTTCGGTACGTCCGAACTTGAAGACTAATGAGCCGGCGAATATGAAGGCATTCTGCATGAACAGGCTCACTCCTGGCCACTTTGGGACATCGGACCCTGGAATTGAAAGTGTAATGACACTCTGCACTCACTTGGGTGAATGAATTGACTTAACTTTTTATTGTTGTATTGTTTCAATATGCATTGTGATAGAATTTCTGTGGCAAAAGCCATGAGCATGCTTCAAAATGTGCATGCGGTCATTGAAAAATATGTTTCTTCTAAGAGTTAATACAGTCCGTTTAGGTGTTGACAAAGAATTGGTCAGCGAGGAAAAAAGAACTATAAATTTAATATCTACAACCCTAATGCTCGTAGATATGATAGGTAAATTAAAAGTCAAATTATAGTGGGCAGTCTAATCTAGAAGGCGCCAACTGAATTTAAAAAACATATGAGTCAAATTGACAACCTCCTCCTTTTGAAGTTGGTTAAAAAATTTAAAAAATCAACATCCTCACCTGTGTTGACATAATTGGCAAACAGTATCCAGCATGCGGCAATGAGAGATGCAAATCCAACTACGAAGCCTAGGAACAGCCACAAGCGAGCCCCCCGGGGGCCCATGCAGCCTCCTGTATATGTCTCACCACGGACCTGAAGATCAATAAGAAAAATATGAATTAGTACAATGAGCTTGGGGTGATCCCTGTAACATCAACAAGGTCATATGGCGTAAGGCTATTCCCAATATACATATATTCTGATGGGAATCAAACCTACAATAACAAATATTTTTATTTACTGCTATCCTCTGGGCCTTTTAAGTTAACACTGTGTCATTTAAGAGACATTTAAGAGCAAGTTATTCTAGTAGTTTGAGCATAGACTGCTCACCTCCCTGCAAAGAGTGGTTATGGGAAGTTACAGTAGATTATCATGCTCTAATAGGTCCTTTTTCATGGTATCGTGAATGATACTTAGTTACTTTCAAAAGCCAAATTATCAACAAGTTGCTACTTACTTGTGCATTAGACACTGAATTCACCATGATCAGGGAAAATGTGGCCATAACCCCGCACACATGAGCTGCATTAGGCAGCTTACCAGGGTACACGGATACCGCATCGATGATGAACCACCAGCCTGTGAAGAACTTTACAAAATAATGCCATTAAAACATGTAATCAATGACTAAGGGCATATAAATTAAGTTTATCAAACAGTCTTGTACGAGGACAGAATTGATTCCATACACGTATGTGTGTGTTTATTTATAACAATAGCTTGTTAGTTTAATTTTAACATAGCTAGCATAATGTGGCTACCAGTGTAATATGGTATTCTTTAGACCTAAGAATGATACTTTTTTGTTTGAAAGTTATTTTAGTTTTTTTTTTGCTCTGTTTGGTGTATACTAAAGAGCACTATCTATCTATTGTGTGAATGAGCTAGAGGTGTGCTCATTAAATATGGGTCAGAATATACTGGGTACTTCATTTCTGTTGTTCAAAACAGATATTCCAGATATTTACTACTTCCTTACATTCATTCTATGACTGATGATGACGACTATGATTCTATTCAAAAAAGGACAAAGTTAGAGCGCGAATTCCAATCTTACCACTAGCACAAGTATTGAGCTTAGATGGAGGGGCTAACCGAGCACCTTCTACAATGGCGATGACATGACAGATAGCTAGTAGTTTCTCAATATAGTCAAAAGAACCTTACTTACTTCCGCAATTAACTAAATAAATAAGTGAGGTCCTCTTACTAAATATAGCACTATCCGTGTTTGTTTGTCCAAAAACAATGCATGATTCATCAAAAACTTACCAATAAACCTGATATCATTGAAGCCAGAATGTTGCGCTTCTCCCCGCCCTCGAACCACACACAACCAGGCATGTTCACATTCTCGAAGCAGCTCATCTTGAAAACAATTTGGTAAATCAATAATTAGGCAAATGTTTTTATTAATTTTCTAATTTTAACGATGTAAAACAATCCCAGAATAAATCCCACTTTAACAAAACTTTGTGACAGTGACACCCGCTGTCTTCATGACATTTGAAAAAACAACGCCAACGCCAACCATATTGGTTGCGCGTTCCGCACTATTAACTTCATCATTTTTAACATTAAAGAATATAACTCGATGAGTTTGTCGTCATTGGTTTGTCGCTAGTAGTGGTACCAAAGTGGTTGATATCGTGTCTAAAGGGTGGATGGTATTACAATTGGAAGTGGAACTCAGTAGATATTATGATCGACAACGCCAGTCTCACCCTTCGAACACCACCGCACCGCGCACCGGTATCTCAGAATAAAAACGTGTATTTACTTTCGGTACAGAGTCACGATACCAATATCGTAGAACTCTCCACAATAAAATAGAATTAGATCTCCATTATTATTATTATCTACAAGTGCAGTAGGTAATCGAGCTAATTACGAGTGATTACCTAATTTCCGTTATCTTTGAACTACGTGCTTACGATACCTTCGATTTTTTTGAGTTTTGAAACTATTGGTATTGTTTTTGCTTATCTGTATTATTTCTCAAGATTAAACTTGAATTGAACTCTAGGTAAGTAGGTTTCTATGTAGCAAAAATTCACTAATACACACTGATGGAAAAAATATCGAAGTTAACAACAACCCATACACCCACTAACTTAACATAATTTACCGACCTACTTTACCAAACCTAACTAATTACACGTGATATAACTTGAGCCCTATATAAAACGTTGTAGGTAGGTACAGGAAAATAAATTAGAAAAATACTTACACTAAGTGTATAGTTTGGGTCACGAAATACCTACCTATTTGTACTATACCTATATAATTACTACCGGATCTACCTAAGTATCTTCAAACGATACAACTTCATGTCATACCAACTATAACTACAAATGCCCGTTTTCATTACGTAACCATCGAAGTCTAGATCATCTAACATCATCATCTAGACCATCTAACAGACTCAATCAGGCCCGTCTTTGCCCGGGGGTTCAAGGGGTGCGGTGCACTTGGGTGCAGAGTCCTAAGGTCGCAAGCCGACCGCCATAATATTAAGGCATTACCTAGTGACTAGGTAATGCCTTATAGGTAGGCTAGGTCCTAGTATAAAAGGGTCATAAGAGTTAAATACGTTTAAATTCCAAGTAAGTAAAATTATGTTTTATTCAAAATCTATGAGATACTTACGAAGACAAAACATTAAATCTACCTGCTTATCTTATAAAGGAAGATAATGTCCTTTTCCACGAAATATTGCCGGCCCGCAACCTGGTTTGGTAACATTAATTCGTAACCTTTGAATTTAGTAACCAGATTAATCAATAGGAGGTAACTGAGTTACAAACATTTTTCCGTAACGATATTATGCAATTGAATATTCTGATAAGCGAAATGATATAAATGGGTAATATGCGTAGGTACAATCATTGTCTTATTGTAATTAAACTATAGTGGAACAAATGGCGACGAAAGCTATCTTCCTTGTTAGCATTCAGGCTGTCCTGTTTAAGGTGGAGTACCGAGTGAATTGTGGAATTTTAACCTACCGGGCTTGTGATTTGTATCAATTGAAAACTGTTCACGAACACTAGGAAACGCTTTTAGGTCATGCCTAAATATTAAGCAATGGCAGTTGCAGTAGTATTAATATTTAAGTGACACGTAAACGCGTTTTCTATTGTTAGTGGAAACCGTTAGGCCGTTTGTCCACCGCCGCCGTTACCGGACCGTCAACGAGAACGAGATGACGGTGCCGAAGTAGCGATACATGGACTACTATGGCCGCGTGTCCACCGCACGTCCGTCACCCGAGCACCGTCATCCCGGCCACCCGAGCACCGTCATCCCGGCCGCCGAAGTTTCGAGTAGATCGGAGTGACCGCTAGAACGGCACGATTTTATGACGGGCCGATGTGCCGGCAATACAAAACACACACTGCCGTCCCACCGCGCTGTTCGCCCGGTTTTTTTTCTAAGCCACCGATACCGGCGCGGTGGACACACGATCGCCGTCACGTCATCTTAAACTCGGCCCGAAATAATCTCGTTCTCGTTCTCGTGACGGTCCGGTAACGGCGGCGGTGGACATCTTATCTGCGTCTGCAAAACTGTCGTTGGACACATATTTTTTCGATTTTGTATGATGGCTTAGTCTAGTACCACACCCGGTGGTTGCAAGTTCGATTGTGTCTAGGTGTAACTGGGATCACCCTCAGTCCATTGTACGGTACCCATAGTACAAGCTTTGCTTAGTTTGGGATTATACGATGAGTATGAGTTGTCTGGCGATATTTATTAAGTAATAGACGTAACACACTGAACATATATAAATGATTTGTAGGCTATGGGGCACTATTGTAAACGCTTTTTAATTTCCAGACGGCTCTGGCACAATGCATCGGAGGCCCTCTTAGTGCTGTGGAGATGATCGCCAACTCCCCCCTATCCGATGGCTATGGTCTGCCCGGCCCGGTCTGCAGCCGTATCTTGGGCGCAAACCTACTCATAGATACCACCACACCTTTCGACCAATCAGGAGTCTCTATTTACTCCGACGACTTGTTAATCGATGGTACAGTGTACGTTGAGGGTAATCTGCCTTTTGTTGGCACAGTCGCTTTGGAAGGTATCTTGCCGGCTACTGGGACCAGTCTAGTTTCCTACGAGTGTGGTAATGGGAATACGGACATCGTTGAAAATCTGCCGCCCGCTGCGTTGGCGGTGTTACCACCAGGGGGTATGGGATGGGTCGGTTTAGGTGGACTGCCTCCGTTCGGAAGACTATAGATTAATACCAACGTCGTACTGTTGTATTTTGTTATTTAATTTGTATGTAATAAAATGGAATCAATTGTATTAAATGCCGTTTAATTAAATTGTACCTATTGAGTGCAATGTCTTCAACGTATACAGGAGCCCGATTTTCGTTTGGTAGACATCAATCTCTATTAGAGATATTTCGAAACAAAAGAAAAAAAATACGTACATTTTGATGTTTCGTTTCGACATACCTATCTCTGATAGAGATTGATGTCTATCAAACGAAAATCGGGTCCCAGGTGGTTTTAATAGCTTTAGCAAATGATAGCAGCCATGTAGGTAGACACTATGTAGATTGAAAATGTATTACGGTCGAGTACTTTAAGGTCATTCCTGAAGCCGGGAACTAAAAATCACTTGTAATTGTTAATATTTAATATAGAAATATCTATAAAGATACAGTAATAATACTAATCTCATATATGTATGTAAATAAGGCACCACACGATGAATATAAAAATACTACATGAAAAATCGATCACAGTGAGTCAATTACATCATTGGTTGTGATGTCAGTTGCTTAAAACTATGTTGATAATGCGTAGTATTAGTGATGTGAGTAGTATGCGCGAGGGGGTGAATGCTTCGCGGTTCATCTATAGCAGTAGCCCTCGTTCTGGTAACACCACTCGGGCTCCAGGGACTCAGCGTTGATGTTCATACGGACAAGGCGTTCTCTGTAATAGAACATAGTATAAATTTATCGGCTTCGCATTTCACATGTTAAATCTATGTTCTCGACCTCAAAAGTTCCATAAGGCAATAGCCCCACAGTAGCCCATAATAGCCCACGTCTAATAGCTCCATTTATAACATTGACCAGCACAATATCTCTCTACAATATAACCGACATGCGTCTTTAAATAATTCTTAATGTCTCTATAGAATAGCTCTCTCTCTACCCAGTGACCAGTCCCACGTAATTGCATAACGGCTCCATTTAGGTACTTGTACAATTTACCAATGTCTCAGCTCAATAGCCATGATATGTTTCTGCTTTACAGCATCTTATCTGTAAATATTAGCCCCAAAGCCAATCCAAGCCATGTATGTAGACAATAGACCCTAGACAAAAGGTCCACTTTTCTCCACAGTAGCGCTCCTGAGTAGCCTGGCGATGGGCAGTGTGTGCAGTGTGTACAGACCTGACGTGCAGCATGCGCTGCTCGGCGTCGAGCCACTTGGTGTCGGGGTCGGCCCAGAGGCGCTCGGCCAGCGCGGCGGCGCGCGGCCACAGACGCCCGTCCAGCGATGCCGAATCCGCCTGCTCCGACCACAGCGCCGCCTCCGCGCCTGCACGACACGCACGTATGAATACCCACGCCTGTATTCTCGAACTAGTTACTACATGCTACGACCCTGACATGCCTCCATTTCATCCACATTAAAACCTAAATACCTTAAAACCATCAACAGGTACCACCAATACCATCTTTTCATGAATATCCGTCGATTGAGGGTGCTACGGACCTGACCTGACCTTTCTAAAAGAGGCCGTTAATTTTTATCTCGGATGACCTCTTCCTACACTTCCACTCACGTTTGCCTAGTAGGTATATTTCTTTCATTGGACAGTTTACTAATCCCGTCTATATAGGCGACTTCGCTACATAGCTAAATCCCCACAGCATACTTTCCTCAATTTTAGTCACCACATCATTCTCTATTCAACTTACGAGTAGATTCACCTCGTATTCATCTGCCGGTCAGCAAGAATGATATCATACCACACATACACCGTAAGGAACGTATTTTCACAACATTTACTCCACTCTCATGCATCTCAATAGGCCATGCGACACACGCAATAGGGATCATTTAGAAGGAAATTATCGATTCAATCGGTAAGTATATTTTTCAACTATCTACACAATTTGTTTGTGAACCGATTTGGATAAGTATTATTTTTTTATCGATATAACATCATTAGTCCGAGTTCCGTTCCCATGATTGGTAACTAAGAGTTGAAAACTGTCTACATAGTACTACTAATACTACACTAGGTAAAGTTAAGGAGTCGGACTAGGTAAAGGTAAAGATAAACTATATCATTGATACAGTTAGTCTATCCCATCTTATAATTATAACTGTTGAGTTTGAGTCGAGTCAGAAGGTTCGAGCTCTTAGTTAGTTAGTTCAATGTTTATGTATATTGACAAAGAGTTTGTTTTTGTCAAATTGAGCCATTTTATTTTCAAAATTCTAATGTGAGCTATATGTGTTACATAGAAGACGCTGCTATGTCAATAGTTAATTTAGTTGCGTCGTGTTTGCTACATAAATCAAATCTTTATATACAATTATTAGCACAGAGTATACTTATTTAAAAAAAGTCAAGTGAATCGCTCGGTCCAGTGTGTTCACTGCATAAGTAATCAATATTCACAATTTAGTTATAATTATTAACATCTTTGGAAAATTTTATTCCAAAGTAATAGGTAATCGTTAAACAAAAGTGATGGTTTCATTCTTTTTTTTAATGTTCCGTATATACCTTTTATATCTTCATCCTACCTACTTTAAACATAAGGAGAACTCAATAATAGTAAGTACAGCATATAATAAATGTTTCTAGAAAACTGTAGGTTGAAGATGTCTTGCATAATCATTTGTATATTATGTTCTCATATAGAATAGGAATGACGTCGTGAGACTATGTACCATTACCTTAGTATATTATATGGCTGATTTTACAAGTTGATAGACACTTTTTTACTTATACCGAAGGGATGCCGCGCGACGTGCAGTTCGTTATACGAGTACCTATAAGGTCAATTAGATAAATTTCTTACCTAGAATCTGGTCCTTGTGCTCCTGGCCCATGTTCGCTAGACTATTATCGTACACCTTCTGCCAGCCGATGTACGGGGAGCACCAGTTGTTACCTGCCAACAAATAGTGTACATTGTTTTCTATTTTCTAGGGATGTGACTTGGACGGGAAAAAAACGATTTTTCTCTCTTTTAAATTAATCGATGTTTTAAAAACCGATTTTTTATTTTTAGAGAATCGATTATTAGAAAAAAATGATCGATGAATATAAAAATCGATGATTTTTTCACATCCCTACTATTTTCTACTTAAGCATCGGCAAATAGTTACCGTTTTATGGAAAAGAGAATGTTTCAAATCTATTCTATTGCAGGTTTTGTCAACCAATATCTAAGTGGGTTTGAAAGTGACTAAGATGAGAAGTCAACAAGAACTACCTTCGCCAACCCAAGCGCCGAACCCGCAGTCGAAATAGAGAGCGTCGTAGTTGGATATGATCAGTCGGTAACCTTTCTCCAACAATCCCTTGATCTGAGGGTCCACGCCCGTGGTCCAAACCTAGAGGAACAAGTTCATTATAATGTCTTAACTTTTCAGTTAACGTAACGTTTATAGAACGAGTGAAAATTAACAATTTTGTTTTTGTATTGGATATGAATGTATTTAAATATAGAACAACTGGAAATTTTAATATCGTCATTATTTATCGACAGTGCAAATTCATTATAATGTCTTAACTTTTCAGGTAACGTAACGTTTATAGAACGAGTGAAAATTAACAATTTTGTTTTTGTATTGGATATGAATGTATTTAAATATAGAACAACTGGAAATTTGAATATCGTCATTATTTATCGACAGTGCAAATTCATTATAATGTCTTAACTTTTCAGTTAACGTAACGTTTATAGAACGAGTGAAAATTAACAATTTTGTTTTTGTATTGGATATGAATGTATTTAAATATAGAACAACTGGAAATTTGAATATCGTCATTCTTTATCGACAGTGCAAATTCATTATAATGTCTTAACTTTTCAGTTAACGTAACGTTTATAGAACGAGTGAAAATTAACAATTTTGTTTTTGTATTGGATATGAATGTATTTAAATATAGAACAACTGGAAATTTGAATATCGTCAGTCTTTATCGACAGTGCAAATTCATTATAATGTCTTAACTTTTCAGTTAACGTAACGTTTATAGAACGAGTGAAAATTAACAATTTTGTTTTTGTATTGGATATGAATGTATTTAAATATAGAACAACTGGAAATTTTAATATCGTCATTATTTATCGACAGTGCAAATTCATTATAATGTCTTAACTTTTCAGTTAACGTAACGTTTATAGAACGAGTGAAAATTAACAATTTTGTTTTTGTATTGGATATGAATGTATTTAAATATAGAACAACTGGAAATTTGAATATCGTCATTCTTTATCGACAGTGCAAATTCATTATAATGTCTTAACTTTTCAGTTAACGTAACGTTTATAGAACGAGTGAAAATTAACAATTTTGTTTTTGTATTGGATATGAATGTATTTAAATATAGAACAACTGGAAATTTGAATATCGTCATTCTTTATCGACAGTGCAAATTCATTATAATGTCTTAACTTTTCAGTTAACGTAACGTTTATAGAACGAGTGAAAATTAACAATTTTGTTTTTGTATTGGATATGAATGTATTTAAATATAGAACAACTGGAAATTTGAATATCGTCATTCTTTATCGACAGTGCAAATTCATTATAATGTCTTAACTTTTCAGTTAACGTAACGTTTATAGAACGAGTGAAAATTAACAATTTTGTTTTTGTATTGGATATGAATGTATTTAAATATAGAACAACTGGAAATTTTAATATCGTCATTATTTATCGACAGTGCATACCCACTGGTATTCAATACTTAGCGAATGTACACTTTTAAACGATAACGATAATTTAAAAAGTAAATGAATGTCTTGCTCATAATAATATCTTACTTGAATGATGTAATCGTCCTTGTCCAAGAAGTTTTCGACGTGGGTGAATTCGGTCAGAGTACTGGTCCATAAGATAAGCGGCACTCTTCTACCGAAAGCCTGGAAAAAAATATCAAAATCAAACATGATTTTTTTAATGGGACCCTACATCCCCACCGCTGTTACTACTGTAAGCCAGAGTCTAGGGGAACCCGTTTTTCTCAATTTACAACCATTAAACAATGTGTAGTCTTCTCAAAATATATTTTAAAGTCAATTAAGTAGGTACTAACTTACTAACTACAGCCCTTTTAACGTCCCACTGCTGGGCACGGGCCTCCCCTCAATGCGAAGGGGATTCAGGTCATAGTTCACCACGCTGGCTCAGTGCGGGTTGGCAGACTTCACACATCTATCGAGAACTAGTCAAGTTCCCTCAGACGTGCAGGTTTCCTCACGATGTTTTCCTTCACCGTTTCATAGCAAGTGATAATCTCGGATGAAAATGAGACATAAACCCAGAGGTGCGAGCCGGGGTTTGAACTTGCACACTTTGATTGTATTTCGTGCGTTTGACCACTCGGCTACCACTGCTAATGGTACTATTTGTTAAAAAATTAATATTGTCACGATTATGTTGTTGAGTAATAATAAAAAATGTTTAGGCAAATCAGAGTCACTTGGGTTTTGTTTTGTAAAAAAGAAAGTTTCATGTGTCGCGGTAAGACCTTTGGGTCAGAAGGTGATGACAGTTATTGATCTGTTGATCATAAGCTACCTTTAGTTTACGCTACCTTGGAATACTGCCAAGAAATTACAGCTGTCCAGAATACCAAAGTCGGGCTCGATACATGAATAATTTATAGAGATTGTTCAGTGTTTTATACAAATTAAATCACGACCGGAACTATACCTATCTACGTTGTTCATAGTGTGAAAACCATGTCAGCTTATCAGTTCCAACTTGGTTCCAACAACGATATTAAATTAGTCCTTACCATAACGCTATCATTTGAACAAATATAAATGCTGAAGCCCGCGCGCAACTTGGTTCTTGCCAATCCCAAAATAACTGTATGAACTCATAGTAAAGGCATATTTTACAACAAGCGAGCGAATTTTAACACGCGGTCGCGTGGCTTTTACAAACAGTAATTCCTTCTTTATGTATATCGGGACAGAGTACATTTTCAAAGAAAAGTCAAGTTAATGCGCCGCCTCAGTGTTTGTAGGGCGTAATTCTTTAGTTAGTGTCACTAATTAGGTCTCGGATGGCAGGTATCAGTCTACTTTACCTACGCTAGATTTAATCTCTAGACTAATGTCAAATCAATGTAAAACTTAAGGTGGAGTATACCAAAATAACGTTAATTTCCATTACAATAAGAGATATCTATCTGGTACCAGTACAGAAGATAGAATTGTTTGAAGTATCTCTTAGATTGTTCTCCATACCTTGTAAGCCCTGTCTTGTGCTTTCTTCTGGAAGTAGTTCCACAGCTTGAGGTAGCTGGCCTTGTCGAGGTCCCAGCGGTTTTGTACCATGAAGTTCTTGATCTCCTCCGAGGAGTTCCAGCAGCGCTCGCTCACCTCGTCACCGCCCATGTGGAACATGTCCGTTGTGGGGAATGAATCTACATAACAAGATTAGGCTTGTTTATATCGAAGATGTGTACCTAGGCAACAAGCTACGTATTTACCCATTAATGGGATATCTTCTAATGTGCCCACTTTGGGACATGATACACCGGGTCCGGGAACATCCGATGTATTTCCAAAGACGTACAAGACCATGTGTGAGTCAGGTTTTAAACCAGTCGTTTCCAAATTGGTTATCAGTACCAGCGGAATAACCTGTTTTGTAAATTGAACTCTCAGCATTACAGCTAACATCATTTGGATACGTATATTATTGACCCACCTGCCATGTCCCTGTAGATGTCCTCCAGATGGTCGTAAAGCTCTTCCCGCGTGGGGTTGAGCTGCCCGCACGGCGGCTCCACGCAGTACGACGACCATGGCTCCGCCTGCCAAACAAGATTATCATAATGGCAACAACATTCCATTGCAAATCTTCATTGACATAATAACTCTGCAAGTCTATTATGTAATTCTCACAGCTTTTAATTTTCGTTAGAAACCAAGTATTTTCTGAACGGAAGGCACAAAATCGACTCTTAAATTACGTAATTAACTCGTCTTTCAGATTGGTATAATACTTTACAATAATATACTTTAAAGTGACCTTGAAGCAGACAGTGAGTCCGGTGTCCTGCCAGCCCTCACCGACGTGCGCGGGCGCATCGAACTCGGGCAGCACGCGCACGCCGCGCACCAGCCCGTACTGCACCACCTCCTGAATCGCCTCCTTTGTGTACACCTTCGATAGGACAAGTCACATGCCATCATTGTTACCTTTAAACGTACGACCGTAAGACTTATTCTATGCACACCTCTCAGATCGATCTTTCTCTTTGTCCCGACATTTCGCATTTCGTTTGTTCACCCGGCCTAACTCCAGGCGCTTTATACTCTGTTTGACTAAACTTTTGGTGTCCACTTGATACTTCAACTAGCATGCAAACGCAGTCCTAGCTTACTAATCCTATGAGCTACGTCGCCAACTCGTTTCCTGTACATACAAATTTGTTGCGATTTTTTTACTGAAATCTTGAAACGAGAACTCGTTATCAATCTGTCTTCAAATTGAGGGGAGTGGACTTAATATAAAGGAGCAATAGGGCCAAAATATATCAAGAATGTTGAGTATACTGCACTGCGCCTGTGCCTATACCTTCGAAGACTACATTCGCGTCAGAAACACTTCTATCGCGATTCAGGATTTTTATACGATGTTGTATGGCGATTTAGTTTTTCGTATGTATAGAATTGCGACGTGTTGGATGTAGTACCATCTAGTAGCAAGCGGTGGAAGCTTCGCTGTTGCGGCGAGCATAGGGGTCGCCACATTGCTATCTTAATTTACATGTATAGGTACAGCAAGTATAGGTCATGCATTACTTTAAAAGTGACCTTATCAGTGTAATTCCAATGTCAACGGAAATTTATGCAAGCATGTTATTCGTTTCTGTATGCGGTGTCACGCATTCTGTCTTCGCACTTTACCCAACATATTACAGGAGTGATTAGATATGTAAGTTTACCTTGGCCGGGGATAACGCTCCGTATTTTGTCAGGTTCGGTCTTCTGGAGGATTGGAACGGGAAGCTTTGACTGTCGGTGATGTGCCAGTGGAATGTATTCAGTTTCACCGCTGCCATTGCATCTGTTGAACAATTTTATACCGTCAGCAACTTCAAATACTTTGAGTTATTACCTATAATATTCATTCTAATCTGTGGATTTGCCTTACTAAGGGTAAAATTACCCATCTTCTTTATTCTTGCGTCCCAACATTCATGTGAGTTTACCTTTCACTAAGAATAGGGCTGACAGAGCAATCGTGCCAATATTATTTTGATGACAGCTGACATTTTGGTCATCCACAGAAACTTTTAACCTAGTATCAAATAAATTATTGGTTTCAGCCTTAAGGCAGCGCGCGCCTTCTTGCTTTGAACTATCTGGTATCTATCTGGTATCTATCTGGTATCTATCTGGTATCTATCTGGTATCTATCTGGTATCTGTCTGGTATCTATCTGGTATCTATCCTATAAGTCGACGCTTTGGTCGACGACGCGACGACGACGACGCTTTGGTCTAGTGGTTTGAACGTAGGCCGTTCGGCTCACAACACCAGGTGGATGCGGGTTCGATTCCCGCCAGGGGCATATTGCGAAAATGGCCCTTTCGAAATTTGCCCTGGTGTGGGTATAAGTAGGGATGTGAGAAAATAATCGATGTTTATATTAATCAATTTATTTTTTCTAATAATCGATTCTCTAAAAAATAAAAATCTATTTTTTTCCTGTCCAAGTCATATCCCTAACTGTCATTGGGCGATCCACGGCGTACAACAGTACTAAATAGGGATGTAAAAAATAATCGATTTTTATATTAATCGATTATTTTTTCTAATAACTGATTTTTAATAATCGATACTCTAAAAACTAAGAATATTTATTTTTTAAATCGATTAATTTTAAAGAGAAAAATCGATTATATAATCATCGATTTTTTCCCGTCCTAGGTATAAGTGGGAGCGCCGCCAGTCCATTGTACCTATAGCACCCATCGAAGTTTGCTTAGTTTAGAATCATACGGCGTCTGGCGATATGTTTATATTTAAATTTGGAACTGAAGTATTTCGTGTTTCTGTATTTTTAAGTCTGTCAGCTGAGTTTCATTTGGAGTACTTGCCTATAGTGGCCTTGATGGAGTCGATAGTGTAATAATTCCTCGCGGTGTCGAGCAGGATGCCGCGATACGGATACACAGGCTTGTCGCTTAGTGATACGTCTCGTACTATCTATAATGAAAAAAAAATAGTTTTAAAAACCAAATAATAGTTATTGTATCTATGTTTCTGACGCTAAATGCCTATGCTAATGAATTACATCATTGTAATTGAAATCATTGTTTTTTGTAGGTCTCGTATTTTATGACATAATTATATTTTTTATACATTTTTTATAAAACTGTTTTTATACCTTTATAGATAGATACATACGAAGATAAGTTGCCTAATTATACCGTGGTATTGATTAAGTGAGTACCTACTATTGGTGAGACTAATAAAAAACATGTTAATTTCGCCATACAACAATAAAGACAGTTATAGGGTACATATTGTTTTCTTATATTTACGCGAATACTAAACATTGAAATAAAACTATTTTACGGATTTTATCGCGTTTATTTACTATAAACTACTATGTAAACGGTGAATCTCACCACCATCCAACACAGTTAGCTACCGTGGGTAAATCTTTGTTTCAGAGAACACAAGGGATCTGTGATGAGCAACACCTGGCTGCTGAGATCCATCACGTCAAGCAAGTATTGCATGACAACAAGCTTCGGGTCCCACGCCGCCATCACACTGACCGAGTGAAACCAGCCACAGTCGAGCGTCTACCTGCTGTACTACCATACATAAGAGGTGTCACAGACAAGTTTGGCTACATCTTGAAACGGGCTTCAATCAAAACTTACTTCAAGCCACCGAAGAAGATTAGTCAGTTCTTACCACCTGTCAAGTGTCACATTCCTCTACAAGATGCAGGGGTATACAAACTCGATTTTGAATGTGGGCTCTCTTACATAGGACAAACTAAAAGATCAATAAAAACCCGCGTAAAAGAACACATAGCTGACGTGAAACACCGACGCTCCACGAAGTCTGCAATCTGTGAACATGTACAGGACCGCACCCGCCATTATATCAGATTTGATAAACCGCATATCCTTGCAAAAGAACATCGACTCCGACCAAGGATGATACGTGAGGCCATTGAAATTAAAAAACATCCTAATTTCAATAGGGAAGATGGCTGGGTGCTACCACCAACTTGGGATCCAGTAATTAATATGATTAAATCCAAAACCAGGCGTACCATTGCAAGACCTCAAGACACTGTGAGCACTTTCGGCGTGGATCGGACCGCAAACAACAACTAAATATGAGGGTACCCAGTTATTAACTATGACATCAGGACGTCTAACACCTCAGTCCCCCCGTGACCATGTTTGCTGTAAAGCAGCCGAAACGTCGGGAAAATAAAATATTAAATAAACGCGATAAAATTCGTAAAATAGTTTTATTTCAAGTTATAGGGTACATTGGGGTCAAAAAGATATAAGTGAACAGTGGTTGCACTGTAATGCACCTGTGCTTACTTTTATTAGACTTAGTATTATTAGGTATTTCTAAAGTACGTAAGTAGATAATAATTATTTGTAACGTCATACATAGGGTTTGGTTTAGGTTCTCTATCATTTTCGTAAAAATGAATGTCGCCTTTACAGCTGCTTTTAATAACAATAATACATTAGTGAGGCAACACACGCTACACTTTGACACGTCAGTGGGATCAGCACTCATGTCAAGGCGAGACCTTTGACACGAATTCGCTTGCTCGCTCTCTGTCTAGCTTCATACGAGAGAAAGATACAAAACATACTGTCTCGGCGTTCAAGCTACAAGACATAGTATTTTAATTTTAAACCGACGAAAAAAAAAAGGAGGAGGTTCTCAATTCGACGCGTATATTATTATTTTTTTTTTTTATGTATGATCACGCATATCTCCGGCATCAGTAGACCGATTTCGATAATTTTTTTGTAATGGACTTGTGTAAGTAGTTATATTTAAATAGTCAAGTCAATTCTTTCGCTCCAGTATTTAGATACACGATTTTTGTATTTTTTTAACAGTAATTTTATTAGTCACCGCTAAAGAACTGGTAAATCTACTACTGTACTAACTGGTACTGTCTAATTATGTATGTATGTATTGCTATTTTATATATTGATTTATTATTTGAGTACACCACCAACAGCTGCCCATAATAATAATTAAGTATAGTTTTCTCGTCCAAACTGGTTGTCTGGAAGAAATTGCTTTTAGCGATAAGACCGCCAAATTGTACATAGCTACTGTATTTAGAACTAAGAATGTTGTATTATTTTCTTTGTTTGTTGTGTGCAATAAAGAGTACTCTATCTATCTATCTAAATATAAGAATTGTAAGAAACACCACCATTACTGTCATCCTGAATTAATTATGCAAACGAGGTAGGTAGATGGCCGCTGAGTCAACGAACTAAACCGGAATCTGTACAAAGATGGCTGGACTGGGCGCCTGTTATATATATAATTTAACGACTTTAAGAAGAGTTGCCGAACTCTAAACACGAACAAGTAGGTAGGTATTAACAGTAAATCTATACAAATAAATAAAATAAAAGTGTCTGTTTGTGATTACAAAATACTTAACAGCTTTTTACAATATGCATATCAAAGTATACATAGTACCCATTTTTAGGGTTCCGTACCCAAAGGGTAAAACGGGAACCCTATTACTGAGACTTCGCTGTCCGTCCATCCGTCCGTCCGTCCGTCCGTCCGTCCGTCCGTCCGTCCGTCCGTCCATCCGCCGTTCGTCCGTCCGTCTATCGGTCCGTCCGTCCGTCCGTCTGTCACCAGGCTGTACCGTGATAGCTAGAGAGTTGAAATTTTCACAGATTATGTATTTCTGTTGCCGCTATAACAAATACTAAAATACAGAATAAAATAAATATTTAAGGGGGCTCCCATACAACAAACGTGATTTTTTTGCCGTTTTTATAGATACAGGTACGGAACCCTTTGTGCGCGAGTCCGACTCGCAATTGGCCGGTTTTTTTTGCCTGAAGGTATGTCATGTGAACATATGTATACCTATATGTACTGAGTTATGTCCAAAAGGGATATACCTATTTTGACAGGACTCACATTAGCAGACATCAGCTATCTGCTAATGTGAGTCATTTACATAAGAATTTACTTAGGCTAGTTTTATTTTGGAAAACTAATAAGGGCTCCGCGTAAAATAAATAAACCCCATTTTGTTCTGGGTAATCTCCTAAACGATTATACCGAATTTGACGGGTCTTCAGTAGCAAATAGCTGGATGTTGTAAGGATTTTAAGTTTTAAATTTTCCTTAACTCCCAGTGGGCCAATTAGCGGGCACAGCTAGTAAATAATAATATCGTAAATTGTTACTTTTATACCAATCCAGTGGGAGGAAAAAATACTCAATTATTACTCAACTACTACTAGGTTTGATAAGATTTATTAGGTACCTCAACAGTTGTGGTGAACCGATTACCTAATTATCATAATACAGGGTGTATCAGAAGTCCGGAATAATCCATGGGGTACATACACGATAGCTCATGTGTGGATGCTTAGTGAGAACAGTTTATACCTTACTATCATAGTTTCTGACCTTTAAATATTTGTCACAGGTATCGTGTTCTGGTATTTCGATCAAATTTTTATACCATGACTCCTGTATATGTTATTAAACGGTGATGTAATAGTTAGGTACAATGACTGATGATTAAAATTAATGAAAAGTAAAGGCTTTCGCACACTGGGGGCACTGGTCTGCACTTGCGCGCGCGTCTATATTTCAGCCAATATCAAAACAAACTTTGTGTCAATTGGCATATAGATTGAATTTCTGTGGTAAAAGCCACGCCATCGCGCGTCTAAATTCGCTCGAGCTATCAGTGTACTTTTGTTGAAGAATAAAATATAGCTTTCTCATCTTTTAAAGTCTCACCATAGACTCTCACCGACCGACCAAGTATTTTTACATACCTGTCGTTGGCTAAACCATCGACTAAATACGATGGAGGCCATATCTTTAAAAAAACAAGAAGAATAAAATTTTCTATGATTCAATACAGTTTATTTAGAGTTGGAAAAGAATAAGTTTTCCGTGGGAAAATAATAAAACTATTTTTTCCGGGTAGGTAATCTCGGAGACAGGTTAACCGATTTTGACAGTACATTCACTAGCCGATAGCTGCAGTAACTTAAGCTATTTTAATTTTGTGAATATAATTAGGGCTCCTAAATTCCGAGCGCACGAAGACGCGGGCTCACATAGTAAATTACAATGATGCCTTATTTTGCGTATCTACCATCTCGCATGGTAAAAAAAACCCTCGCTTTGTGTCGCCCACGCCTGCGCAGTGACCCCACTGCGCGCCCGCACATCGTTTATTTATCATATATTTTCGTATGATTATGATTTATTTACTTAACTACACACGACTTCATTTTATTCATTTTAAACCACACCTATATTAGACCGAACAATAGAAGATATTAAAAGATAGAGAAACCAATTTTAAATGCTCCTGAAGTTGTAGCAAGTCTAGACTTATGTCTCGGAATATGTTGATTTTGTCTCTTTCTCGCGTATGAAATAAGACAGAGAATGAGCGAATCCGTGACAGAGATCTATTCTTGGCATTAAACAACTGGTCGTGTCCGAGATGGATTTTTGGACGAAGCTGAAGTCGATTAATCGTCTATCGACATAATCTTCGGCCGTGCCCGAAACCAATGGTTTAAAAACCCTTAGAAATCCAGTAGGTACAAGATTTGCTAAAAGTTAATATTTTTTATGAAGCTTAGTATGAATACAGTTGTCTTGTTAAACTTGTCAGAAATAATAACATTATTTACAACTGGCGATGGCGGCTGGTCTGGGTAACGCAGTATGAAGCTTCGCGCACACTCATCTATTGCACTCTCGCGCATTCATAACAGTTCATTCAATTTCGGTGCTTGCTAGATACCTTCGGCCAAAACTTCAGCCAGACAGTAACGACCGGTCTATAATATACTCACAAGCATATGGTTCCTAATGTCGTCGTACACAATGAGCTGCGCCAGCGTCTCCAGGCCGTGCCGGAGACCGAAGAACGAGCTGGCCTTGATGGTGGCGTTGATTTTATCGCTCGAAGACGCCGCCACCTTTATCGTGTAGCTCTCGTCGAAGTTCAAGGAAAATTCTAGAAAAATTATATATTTCGGTTATCAAACGAACAATAATACCCTTGTCGACTTCCCTAGAATGTTCTAACGTGCGAGTAATCACAGAATGATCTTCTATGTAGCTTTTACTTAGTCAAGAACATGCACTTATAACAACATTATTTCCAAAATGACAATAACGCCCGCCTTGAACGTAAGGGGTGCAAGTTCAAACCCCAGGCCCGCACCTCTGAGATAATTTTCATGTGCGAATATCATTTTCAACAATGATTACCACTTTGCTGAACGATGAAGGAAAACATCGTGAGGAAACCTGCACGTCTACAGAAAGGCGTGTGAAGTTCACCAATTCGCACTGGGCCAGCATGGTGGACTATGGCCCAAATCGTCCTCGTATTGAGGAGGAATGTGCCCGGTATAATGGCAATAGGCTCGCCCTCTATTACATTGGGACCAAAGTACATCGGCGAAGTGTGGGCGCACTACAGTGCACCTCTGCCTACCCCTTCGGGGAATACAGGCGTGATGATGATGTATGTACAATAAGTAAACTTATAATAACATAGTATCCTGCTGCTTATCAGTGATGTTGAATTCCAATCGTTTTAGAATGACAACGGATAAAAGTTATACAGATCACATTCTTAAACGATACCATTAAGTAGCCATTCATTATAAATCACTTCTGTGTGCGGACCGTATCGATCGCGCCCGCGTCATACAGGCAGGCCAAGTCCCTATCAATATTCCCAGATTTCGTTCTAGTTTATGTACCATACCCAAATTAAAATCCAAAATGTTTGTTCCGAAATTAAGAAAAATAATACAGCAAGTAGGTACAATAGCTGACAAAGTTCATATTATCAACGCAATGGGGCGAATTTAATTAACTTGACTTTCTTGAAAATCTAACTATGTGAATGTCTATAGCAATAACCACGCGTCATCGATGGCATTTACTTGAAAATGTGCTATAAATATTAGTTCATACAGTTCGTTTCGGTATTAGCAAAAAAATATAGCCTGTGGACGCAGGGCTTAATCATATCCACATCGAATTTTATCATTATTTCCGGCCGAAAACAGTATATTATCATGCAAATACAATTGTTACCGTCTCTTATCAATTGTAGAGGCTTGTTAGTTTTGGTTATTGTATAATTATTCTCTGAGAATTCAGCAGTTTTGAAAACAATAACATACCTGAGTACTAACATGCGATTCACCGGAAAAATATGTAAGAAAATGAAGCCCTTGACACACTAAAGCGTTGAGACGCGCGCGTCAGAATTTTTGCCAATATCAAAAGGAACTATTTCCACAGAGTTCGTTTAGTAGTATTAGTAGTGATATAAAGATCGAAAATCTGTGCTAAAAGTTACCTACCGCGCACAAAATTCACTCCCGCTGTCAAATTAATTTCGTTGCAGAATTAACTTTTTCTCTGAGGTAATACAGACTATTTTGGTATCGGCAAACATGAGATTTGACGGCCGTGTACGCGGGGAAGAGTTAGGATCGCAAAATAAAAAGGTATTTAGATAAATTGTAAGTTTCACAAGACGACCAAGTTTACCGTGTACCCAAGGTGCGGTTTCCACTAGAAAGGTAACTCAAAGCGTAGGGCTTTACGAAATGAGAACTAGAATTCGTTAGCGCAGTATTAGGTCCCACGATACAGATCTCATAGATGTTTATTAGCGCGAGAGAAAATTAGATTACGTTCTAAGTACACACTCAATGAGTATGTATGTAGTAATTTAAAACCTATCAATAAGCATAGAGCTACGGGCACACTGGTGCGTCAAAATTCGCGCATCAGAATATTTGCCAAGACCAAAACGAAATCTGTGTCAATATAAATAAAGATTAAATTTCTGTGACAAAAGCCACGCCCCTACGCGTAAATATTGGCTCGCCAGTCGCGCTGTCAATGTAATTTCGTTGAAAACTGAACTTTTTTCTGTGTCAATACAGATAGTTTTAGTATTAGTAAAGAATGCGACGCGCGCATCGACGCCCAGTCCTTTATTCTAAGATATTAGATATAAACATTTTTTTTATTTTTAAACCGAGTATAGAGTAAAAATGCCATAATGTTAATACTACGATAATATTGACTGATTAATATTTAGGCACCACATTAAAACGCCTCTTAGTGTTAGTGAAAACGGACATAATATCCTCCCAAATACAGGTATAGACATTTCCCGCAGCCAGCAACTACAATCAACTTTCTTTTAATGCGATTTTAGTGAAGAAAATTACTTCAAAGTTACTTACCTCTAAGATCTGGTTGTTCATTGACGAGATGCACATCCAGGGATTTCCCTGTTGCCTTAGGCGACAGCCCTTTAGGTACCGACTGCGATACCAAACCCTTGAACCTCTGCAAGTAGAAATATTTATTTATCTTATTCCTTTACTTGTACTACTACAGATAAGATAAATGTAGAATATTTATTTCCAATCACAACTTTTTACAAAATATTTAAAATTCAAGAGAAAAAAATAATAAATTAAACAGATCAAAATAAAAAGAATATATTTACAGAAAGTATACTTGTGCCAAGCCGCTGTCACTTGGCAATGTTCCCAGAAGGCTGGCAGCATTGCCACGTTGAATGGCAATGCTGATTCTCTGTGCATCGACCAGCCTTTTTGACACATCTTTTAAGATAAATGCACATAATGCACATAATAATCAAAAAGATATCAGGGACCTAACTACCACCTCTTAAGCATTGTTGTTTCATTATTAACTGTCAAATTTGACAGATGTTGTATTGAATTAAATGTCGAAAAAAAACTATTAAAAACATTGCTGCAGGGCAGGTACTGCTTTGTATAACTTAAGTTAGATATTTTCCCAATATCTTCATTCTTCACGGAACCCAAAATACATACGAGAACTAATTTAGTCTCCACAGTCAATAACTACTTTTATGATTATTTTGTTTTTTTTTTATGGAGGTGTAGAACTTACCAGTCCGGCCTCAGACAAGAGATCGTTGGCCCTGCCCTCCCTGTAAGGCAGGATTTCGATGTTGTTGATGTTAATCTTGGACAAGAAGTTGCCCAGGTCCGTTTCCCCGGTTGGTTTCGGCCATAATAGACCTGCAACAATCATTGCTATTGTAAATTGGTTCAATAAAACGAACAATTTTTTTTTATCCATACTTTGCTGTGCATCATGTGTCTTTGCCATTAGAGGAACATAGATATTTGAATTACTTTTTAGGGTTCTGTACCCAAAGGGTAAAACGGCAACCCTATTACTAAGACTTCGCTGTCCGTCCGTCTGTCACCAGGCTGTATCTCATGAACCATGATAGTTAGAGAGTTGAAACTTTCACAGTTGATGTATTTCTGTTGCCGCTATAACAACGAATACTAAAAAACAGAATAAAATAAATATTTAAGGGGGCTCCCATACAACAAACGTGATTTTTTTGCTCGTTTTTATAGATAATGGTACGGAACCCTTCGTGCGCGAGTCCGACTCGCACTTGGCCGGTTTTTTTTAGAACTCTTAAACACTATGCGCAATTAGGTACTTATGTGTATAGATAAGTACATACGAGTACCTACTTACCTATCTAAAACATTAAAATTACATTTAATGAACTACCTACTTATCATTCTTCAAAAACCGGTTCACCGAATTCAAATTTCATCGAAGATCATAAATATTATATTTTTGGATGAAACAATCGATAAAACTTTAAAATTGGCGGAGACCTTCATTAAAAAGGCTATAATGTAGGTATTATTGTAAATTATGTGGCACTTTCAAAAGGTCCAGATATTAAACCCGCTGATATTCAAATTAAATGGACCCACGTAATTAAGGATCAAGAAAAGGCCATCCTACTATATTGGCATCGTAAATTTCTCGGGTACATTGTACCCTGTTTAGAACATTAACATAATCCGAGCTGTTTCTGAGGGGTCAAAGAACCCGCCTTAATAATTCGACAACTCGTGATCCCAACACAGAAGTTGCGAAATCTTAAGGCAGTTAAATTAGGATTTCCAATAAAAATGTTGTGTAGGTTTGACTCACAAATTAAAAGCATTAATATGCTGGGCCAGGTACTTATTGTAATGCCTACATAATTATATTCAGAATTAAAATCTAATTAAGTGATTAAACATTAGGAAGCTACTTACTTAGTAAAATAAAACTTATTTAATGTTGAACCAGAGAGTCGTGTGCGCGTACGTCATGGAATTAATGCATATTGCTACAAAACCTACGTTTAGCATTAACTTGTTGATATTTCCTTCTAACATTTTCCGTAAATTTATTAGTCACTAACTAACATTAGCATTTTGATAACAATAACTATTTGTTTTCTCATATTTACGCGAATACTATACATTGAAATAAAACTATTTTACGGATTTTATCGCGTAAAATTAGTAAAATAGTAAATATACGCGATAAAATCCGTAAAATAGTTTTATTTCAATAACTATTTTGATTAAATATGGATACTTAAGTAGGCGTTTAACTAACTAGCTCCCTTACCACCAACTCTTAAACAAGATTGTTTATGAATTTCGAAACTTTTAAGTCAGTTTAAAATCTATCACAAAACTAAGTATTTGATGATTCATTGATTAAACATGTAACAACACCACAGTACCTATTATTTATCATAGGTAGTAAAAAAATGTTAGTTATCTATTGTTAGCTATCTATCTATACTATAACCTAGGTACAATACAAAAAACCGGCCAAGTGCGAGCTGGACTCGCGCACCGAGGCTTCCGTACCTAAACTATGAAAGCACCGAACATTACTCTAACGAAAAGATAAACTAAATAGAGAGACAAACTTAACTTTGTATCGGGACACCAGTATACGTGTCCCGACACAAAGTAACAACAAAATAAGTTTTTAATCGCAAAAAAACATTTTCTAACAAAAAAAAATACAGATTTCGGACTTTTTCCTTCTTGCCAAATATCATGATTCTAGGTTAACGGAAAGTACCCTATAGGTTTTCGATTCCCGTGTAAATGTACTGAAAATGCAACATAAACCGCCGTATCTCTTGATTGCGTTAACCTAGAAGTTCTATTTGTTTTAGGGCACCAAGGTACCGCAGATACTTATATCTGCTATAAACTGTCTTATCTCTGTTATAAATTTCAACTTCATACTTTCACGCGTTTCTGAGAAAAAGGGTCTTGACAGACAGACGGACAAAGTGATCCTATAAGGGTTCCGTTTTTTCCTTTTTAGGTACGGAACCCTAAAAATACTTGGAACGGATAGGCCTGGGTGGTGACGCAAGTTGACATTTGGAAACCTGTCCCCTCTGATGATTATATCAACTCACAACAGATTCCGACAGATATTAACCACCATTGAAAAATGGAAATTAGGATGTTGAACCGACAACGACTCGTAAACATGTGTCGTGTGTTTTGCGAATGCAATACATTGTGTGCGCTAGTTCATTTCAAGATCAAGGAATAGTGGGCTATCGGTACTCTTCCTACAGGAATTTATTAAGTATTGATCACCAACAGGTTTGCACTAGCGAATAATGATTGACGTTGAAGAAATCAAAATCAATATAATATTTTTTATTCGTGTAGGCCAAAAAGCAATTACAGATAGTCAGATTCTACCACCGGTTCGGAATGCTGCTTCCACTGAGAAGAGCCGGTAAGAAACTACCTAATAAATATAGGTAAATATACCTAATAAATATTTCTTTATCGCGGTGTCATTTATCAAAGGCCTTTAAGATAAGACCTTAACTATCAACAAAATAGAAAGATGCTGTCTCTTTTATCTAAGTCCCACATACCCGTATCTCGTAAATAAACTCATTATCTCAAAATTTGTATAGTTCTTTCTTGTGGTAAGTCAACTCACCGTACTCATTGCAGAACATCTTGCAAGCCTCGAGGCTGAGGACCGGGTCGTGGCCCTTGGGATCATTGCGTGTCTTCACGCACCTGTGGTCCTCACAGGCCCATCTCCACGGGGACTGTTCAGCCTCTTCTGCCGTTGCCGAACTACAAAAAATAAATACATAATGTCCACTCATAACACTATCTAGTATTTTAAAACAAATTAAAGTCAGAAGTCCGAAATAATATTTTAGCTAATATACAGGGTGTATCAGAAGTCCGAAATAATACTTTGGGTACATATACGGTAGCTCATACGTGGATGCATAGTGAAGACAGTTTATATCTAACTATCGTAGTTTCTGAGTTATAGACCTTCGAATATTTGTCATAGGTATTGTGTTCTAGCCTTTGGGTACATCCATGATCCTATTCAACAGTGTAGACTCAGAATATTCACAAAGCAAAGCCAAGCAGAATATTTAATTTGAGACACGGGTAATAAAAGTTTTTAAAGTTGTGGGCGAAAAACAAAGAAATATCATGTTCGCAATTCGAGCTATTTTTAACCCACTTCAAAAAGGAGGAGGTTCTCAATTCGACCCGTATGTTTTTTTTATGTATGTTACCGCATATCTTCGGCGTCTGTCGACCGATTTAGATTTTTTTTTTTAAGCTTTGCTAGGGAATTCTTCAAGGTTGGTCCCATTTCCAAAATATTATCAGGAATTCATGTGTGTATTTGCCTTGTCCGACGTTGATTGGCACCTACTCCAAATGTAATGAATTGTAAGGTTATTTGTAGCTTTTTAGTGCACCTAGGTTTTTGAAGTCGGTTTTTGTTTTTTGTTAAAAATATTTTTTTTATGTCATCACCATCTCATAAAGTTTTTATAGTGTCAATAGTAACTGTAAATTCGTGACAGATTTTGTAACGAGTTAACTATCGAAAAGTAACTAATATTAAAACATTGCTGCAGAACAAATGGTGTTCAGGGGACTGGGGCCCGATTTTGGTTTGATAGACATCAATCTCTATTAGAGATATGTCGAAACAAAAGATAAAAAAATACGACCAATTTGACGTTTTGATTCGACATATATCTAATAGAGATGGATGTCGATCGCACGAAAATTGCCCCGCTGTTCTATACCCGATACTCATTTAAATGTTCAAGTATTTATTCGCACTTGCAAGTATTTATTATTAAGCTTTGCCCAAACGTAAATTTGTTGCGATTACATAGTGGCCATCGCGTGACATCCCATTATTTAAGAGAGTTTATCGTATACAGGATGTCACTGCTTATATTAAATAAGCTTTTATTTGTTTTGATTGAATTGTGTGGGTTGATGCGGCCGGTACAGGTTGATGTCCAATTGTAACGTTACGATTGCCTCATAGATTTACTCCCATATTTATAGAAATTACAATGCATAAACAAACAACCTGCGATGGGATTTTGAAATAGGTACCTAGTCGCCGGACACTGCACACCAAATGCAACCCTATGGTGGTCAGGCTATGGATGAATCACTAGTTCAAAACTGTCAAAACCTCCACTACGCATCCCTAATATTGATTTCAAATTATTATTCAATAGTCGTTGTATTTGGAAACTCTTACAAATAATTTTAATACACCCATGAATAATTGCTTTGTTGTCACAATGTTTTGATCAATCTCAATACGGACAAGCCTATTGCTATTATGCCGGGTACATTCACCTAAATACGAAGAGGAATTATTTAATGTTTTAAAATAAATACCTAATGAATACAAAGTGTACAATAGTAGGTAGATACCTGTTGAAGAAGTTCCGATCTATGGTTCATTTGTACCAGTTACCTAAACCGCTGTACCTAATACTCAAAAGCCAAAACTTTCTACGCCTAGTCTGTAACAAAAGCCTATGTGTGACCAAAGGCCATTTCAAATGTGTTACGTTTTCCAATTTTAGTTACAAAACAACCATTTATTTTAGTTGCTTGGTAACTATTGTTCAACATTCGTGGTTTCCTCTTTTACAAAATGTTATCAAAATTAAACCACCAAATAGGAAATATGTGTCATAATAAACTTTTTTTTTTGTGCTTCATCGTGCGATCAGTCAGCTAGACTATGAGTAGATGCGTTGTGTGGTGTTATGATGGTCAGAGTATGATCCCCAATGGGATATCTCTATAGGTATCAGATGCAGTTATCCAGTTCCAGGATACGCCGCCTCTTTAGTCTTTGGACTATGTCCGGAAGTGTCAGCTGTGCTGTAAGCTTGTTAGGGTGTTTTCATAATAAACTAGATATAAAAAAATATATAGAGTTTCAATTGAGATCCTTCTCCTATAGTCTGTTAAAAAAAAAATAAAAAAAAATGGTGGTCATGAAATAGCGACATTGGGGACACTCGTGGTTTTATTTTCGACATACGAACACGATTTTATTGCGACCTGATTCAGTCAATATGTAAAAGTATATCCATAAAACTTTAATAACCGACTGAACTGAAAGTTTACTTTATTTGTTAATAATTGAGTGGACAAACAATTTGGTCTATGGCCAGTTTCTGTGGAGGCTTTGTCCGAAAATCAGCGCGTGAGGAGACCCTGAACGCTTCAAGCCTGTGCAGGACCAAACGCCATTCGGCACGCACGAGTAACATTGATGCATACAAGATTACAACCTTGCCCTGCCCATAACTGTGGAAATGCCATATTTAGTCGCAGCATGGATATCATAAAACGCACTAAAACCATTAAAGATTCGTTGATGCAAGGTAGTTAGTAGTTACATGCTGAATGCAATAAAATACCCACGTTATACTTTAAATGTAAATACAAGTAACGGAACCCTGCTGTATCCTTCGTTGAATGCTGCATAGAATTTCAAGTAAATACTAAAGTAATGACCACGGTGGGGTTTTATCCTGCTGGACTACTACTTTAAAATAAAATAAATAACCGGCCAAGTGTGAGTCGGACTCGCGCACGAACGGTTCCGTACCATTATCTATAAAAATGAACAAAAAAATCACGTTTGTTGTATGGGAGCCCCCTTAAATATTTATTTTATTCTGTTTTTTAGTATTTGTTGTTATAACGGCAACAGAAATACATAATCTGTGAAAATTATAACTGTCTAACCATCACGGTTCATGAGATACAGCCTGGTGACAGACGGACGGACGGAGGGACGGACAGCGAAGTCTCAGTAATAGGATTCTCGTTTTACCCTTTGGGTACGGAACCCTAAAAAAATTATTTTCTCTAATTTCGATTAAAATTTTATACCACCCGAACCTCGTAATAATATAATTTCGGACTTCTGAAATACCCTGTAGATCTGCATTATATTATAACGAATGCGGAAAGGAGCCGGAAATGCGCCGAGTTATAAAACCAGATAAGTGGTAGAAGTAATCATTTATAGCATTATACACTTACTAACCAGTATCCTATCCTACTAATATTATAAATGCGAAAGTTTGCGAGGATGGATGGATGTTTGTTACTCTTTCACGCAAACACTACAGAACGGATTTCGATGAAAGATTTCGATTTCGATGTAAGCTGAAGGATGATGTGGTGACTAAGATTGAGAAAAGTATGTTGAGGTGGTTTGGCCATGTAGAGAGGATGAATGAAAGTAGACTGACGAAAGAAATATACCAGGCAAACGTGAGTGGAAATGTCGGAAGAGGGCGCCCGAGGAGGACCTTTCACGACCAGATTAACGGTCTCTTCCAGAAAGGTCAAGTCCGTAGCACCCTAAACCGACGGAAGTGCATGTAAAGATGTATGACTGTGGATGGAGCGAAAGAGGTTTGTCGGGATCGTAGCGTGTGGCAAGCGGTAGTCTCTGCCTACCCCCATGGGATACAGGCGTGAGTATATGTATGTATGTATGTGGATTTTGATGAAACTTTACAGTATTATTGTTTAAACATCAGAATAACATAAAGGACTTTATAACGATATTGAGTAATCGAAGACTGCGTGAACGAAATCGCGGGTAGAAGCTAGTGAAACGTTTTGTTTTATGCGACATTTTGGGTGATATAATGTATAAACAGCAGGTACTTACCACTTTAATAGTACGATTATATAAACCGGGTATATATATAACCTTGGGAGCCACATTGTAATCTGCAACCAAAAAAATAAACTTACTAATTTATTACCTACTGGGCACTTAGTAACCTATATGTACCTAATAATTACCTACACCCTAGCCACTGTTCTACTCGACGAATTGAAGGAAAGGAATTGACTATTAGTAGGTGGGTTAAGTAAGTTTTGTTCTTGTGAAAGGCGCGAACAATGAGAAATCCATCAGCTGATATCCTGATAAGCGTGATAGAATATTGACACTAACGACTCGCGTATCGTAATTAAAAGTTGTGTAGGCTATCCAATCAATTTAGCATACTCATTAAGGCGCGATGTACAGCGGTAATTAAAATTAATTTCAATTTACGTGTTCAGACGAATTATGGAATGGACGTTGCCGCCACCTATACGGATAACAACCTAATCAGGAAGTTAGTAGTGCTTAAAATCATTTTACGAATAAATAACAATTTTAATAACTGTTTGTAATGTTAAAATACGCTTCCTATAACAAAAAAATATGTATGTCTGTAAGCTTGAGATAAACTCCCAAACGGCTAGACCGATTTTGATGGGACTTTCACTAGCAGATAGCTGATCTTACTAGGAGTAATTTAGGCTTCTGTTTTTGTCTTAAACTCCACGCGTATGAAGTCGTGGACTCAGCTAGTTTTATATAAAATAAAGTAACTGTTTAACTGATAGAATATAATAGCTATAACGGCCTTACACTCCGCGTCATGTCATGAGCAAAAGTAAAAGTCTCCTAACTGGGGCGTCTAATATTAAATTAATGGCTTAGAAATAATACTAAGCAGTGCCTACCTGGATAGGTAAGTACTAGAAAAATAAGCCCATTATCAAAGTACTCTTTACTCGGCAAGAACAACCTATCTACTTTGAGATATGACTATGTAATATAACATAACTTGCCCTTAAGTAAATGATAATTAAAAGTTCCGTATGTACTTAGGTATCTACGTAGGTAATCTGAACGTTATATCAATTTTTCAGAACAAATATTACCTTAAAATATGTATACAGATAGATTTTTACAATCAAAAGTAATGTGCTCGCTCTATATATATCCCTATCATATTTATAAACTAGTATCTATCAACCAACCTACATACATTATTATTTATATCATTAAGGAAGTAGGTTGTAATCTAAATAAATAATGAGTCAAACGAGTTGTAATTTTAAAAATAGTTGTTGCCTTACCTTTAGTCAGTGTTGGTGTATTGTTCCCAGCGAGATCGTGATGTAAATACACAAATATAGTTAAGTACGCAACTGGAAACGGTGAACGACCACGCTGCTCAGCGAAGGCCGGCGCAGTGACATGTGGACCCAACGATTTCCCCTCCAATAATACTTATATGCACGCAACAACAAAACTTGTTTTTGTTTTTGCAATCTGCAACCTTAACCAATGCGAAACAAAAAAAATACTACAATAAAGGTGTCCGTTTCGAGATAATACTTTATTCAGCGTGCATGGCATATCTTAAGGTAAATTGTTGTATAATAGGTACATATTGTCACTGTTTGTCTTTCACAGAAATACAATATGATATATTTATCTCAAACAGGGTGTATTAGAAGTCCAAAATAATTATTTTGAATGTGCCTAAAAAAGGACTACAAAATTCGCTAGCTATGGACATTCTACGCTAATATGATTGGTATGGCTTTTAAGTAATTTCAAGTAAATAGGTATTCGCGGTCTCACTATCGATGTACCAACAAAAACCTGGGGCCCGATTTTCGTTTGATAGAGGTACATCTCGATTCGAGATATCTCGAAACATGACATAATATGACGAATGAAAGCGAATTTTCGTATTTTCAAAATGTTACGATAGAGATATAGCCTTCGACATGCAATTTGTGATGACATGCAATGTCGAATGAATTGTCGAACGTTACTCTATGACTTGATGGGATACATGAAATATTGACCTTAAGAAATGTAGTTATAGAGCTTTTTGCTTGGCCTAAATATATTGGATTTATTACTAATACGGGTCTATTCTTATTTATACACCTTAACAATATTTTAAAACATTCTTAACGCCCAGTTGATAGTTTTCAAGTCTAATCAAGAAAAAAACGGAACGTCATTTAATAAAATCTGTATTGTGATCGAAAATAGCTTTTTTGATAAAAATCGTCATTTTGGTGACATTTTTAGTAGAGATTTAAAAATAGAGATAATCTAGAATCGAGATTTATCTCTATCAAACGAAAATCGGGCCCCTGTGTGGTGTCAGCCAGCACGCATGTCAAAACAAGACCTTTGTCACGGATTGGCTCGGTCGCTCTCTGTCTTATTTCATACGATAGAAAGTGATATAATCAACATATTCCATCGAGATAGAGATAACAACATATTCTGTGACATAAGCACGGTAATATTATTACCGTGATATTTGTTTAGTATTGGCACTCATGCTACAACTACTGACCGCGATAAGAACGCCTTTACAGCAGAAATCCATATTCTGTCTAATTTGTGGACTTACCTTAAAAAGGATAAAATTGGCTGTCTTCTCTATATTTACATGCCAAGAACTAAGAAAGTGAGATAGATTATATTAGTCTGTCTTCACTGACGATCTACATATACCGACACAGAGTACCTACCTATTATCTACATGAAATAATATTTCGACTTTTCATACACCATGTATTGTGCTCACGAAATGTGTGGTTTTCGTGACGTGTACCTATAATATAGTAACTGATGCATTTATCATCTAAATATCACCATTGATGGTGGGCCAGATATGTAGTTATTTATGTCTAGTACATATTCATGAGCTGCAAGACTAGTACCTCATATAAGGATAGGTTATAAACCGAAAAAATCTCGTTGAGATCAGTGCCGGCCGCAGACAAGTATAACATAAACTTCATAGATAAAAAATTGGTCTCGCGGCGTCGAGCGCCGCGTGCGAGACCAATTATTTATCTATGTTATACATTATCTACCTAGACGTGTAAAACTTATTATATTAACAGCCTGTCGATCTTTACATCGAAGGTGAAAAATGTGTAGGTACCTAATAAGTATTCTAACAATCAATATGTAGATATTCTAATCAAACTGAAATGGGATAGTAGGTACCTAGTATCCCATTTCAGTTTCAGTCACCTTTATCTACCTAAATAGCTACATAGGTGAAGGCCGATTATCAGTTAGGAGGTTATTAGCAAAGGTTAGTTACTAAGATATGTTTTTTTTTCTATTTTTTTTTACAGTATCTATAATTATTGCTTTACCTTTCTTACATTTATCTACACTATTGTTCACTTAATTTGGACAATGTCGTCGGTCTATGTGCAAAGAGTGTAAAGTAATTCTATGTGGAAGAGCTCATAGACTAGTTAATTGAGAAGCTACACTGTAATAAATATATTTAGATAGGAAGAAAAAGGAAACACTGACATTGAATTGTATTGTCAATTTTAAATTGTAAATTATAGAGTTACAAGAACTTTAAATAGGGAGGGATAATGCCATGAATGAATGTGTAAAAGGTGTTTCTTTATCTTCGTTAAAAACATGATGTCACTGTCGTTCATATTAATGGAATCTGTGGTGTGGTGTGAGTAAAGTGTAAAGGATTGGAAGCGATTTCGTTCGTTAAATTATTATATTTATCGTAAATATAGGTGGAAGACCATGGATGAGATTAATGACCTCTATTACTTCTTTTACTAAATTAATGAAAATAATGATGTAATTTAATTAGAATACCTACTCTATTGCAATAACAACAGGATGTCAAAAATAATCTGCCCTTCGATCAGTCATGGAGCAGTCAAACCAATACATACTCTGTGTAATAAATTAAGTGAGTCAAACTGAATTTGACAACTAAATTCTGACAGAACGCGAGTCACCTGTAACGTTGGCTGGCGTGTGTAAATAAATAAATGGAAATCCATAATTATTTCACGTGAAGTGATTACTTTACTTACTCTTTAGATTATTTTACACAGAAGCTAATCACTGGTGCACAATGGATCCCGCTCTTCTTCGTGAACGGGAGGCGTTTAAGAAGAAGGCGCTAGCAACGCCGACGTAAGTTAAACGCACGATAACATATAATACTTTCTGTGCAAGATTTAGGACTGTACTGACTACTGTCATTGGAACCTACTCACCAAATCAAATAGCTAGCTTCACGCACGGGACTTGCGATCCGCGGTTACGTTCTCTCGCTCCCACATGCTAACTACACATTAATTTAAACCTATCATTTTCTATCGTAAAGAGCGCGTCGATACTTCATTGATCGCATTGCGGTTACGAATATCGCAGTAACATGTTATGTATGTATTATGAAGGCAACTGCAGTGCAACTTCTTTTTGTTTCGTGGAATTTTAAATTTATTGAATTTTCAGCATCGAGAAGAAAAAGAAAGATGAGTCTCAATTCAAAGATGATAGCAAAAAGAAGTCGAAATCATCAAGCTCGGTCAGCTCCGGACCGAAACTTGATGCTAACAAGTAAGTCACAAAAGAACTAACATGTTTATAAGAAATGAAGTCGGTTAAAAAGAAAAGTCATTTATTAGGTCTAACAACTACACACAATATCCAAGGAAAAAACAATTAATTATAAAAAATTAAACAGATAGGTGATTTTTTCGTAGTTGCAACCCCAATGGGATCCATTCTCAACAAAAAATTGAGGCAGTCCAACGAAGGCCTCAATGCAATGGTTTTCCGAATAAATTTATGCTTTATTTTATATGCACTTAATATGGCACCTTTATGTCATATTTTCAGCTACAAAACTATGTCGGGCAGCTCATCATACCGGTTTGGTGTGCTGGCCAGGATAGTGAGACACATGAAGGCACGCCACCAAGAGGGGGACGACCACCCACTCACACTAGAAGAAGTGTTGGACGAGACAAACCAACTGGATGTTGGGAATAAAGTTAAACAGGTGTAAATAATACAATACAACATAATTATACCTGTATTTCCCTAATGGATAGGCAGAGGTGCATTGTAGTGCACCAACTCTGATGTATTTTGTTCAAATGTAATAGAGGGAGAGCCCATTGCCTTTATTCTGGCAATGTCACCCTCAAAGAGGAGATTTGGGCATTGTCTACCATGATGGCCCAGTGTGGGTTAGTGAGCTTAACATAGCTTTAGTAACTACCTAGTTATTGACACCTGTCAATAATGACTATACATTACCTTTACAAAAAAAATGCCCTAATACAGTATTCAAAATAAAGTGATATGGACAACCCTAATGATTATCTGGAGTAGCCAAAGAAGTCATCAGAAGAATCCTATTATTCATGTTAAATATTATTTGGCATTTGAATATAACATGTTGGCACTAATTAAGTTTTTTTTCAGTGGTTACAAACAGAGGCACTCCAAAATAACCCAAAAATAGAATGTACAATGGATGGGAAATATAATTTTAAGCCTGTATATAAAATCAAGGATAAGAAATCTTTATTGAGGTTTGTGTATACACTGTATTCATTCAATAATATTGAAAAACTATTTTGTAGTAGAAATACCAAATAAAAAAATCAATGTGACTAGGGACTACCAATACGTTTGGTTTAGTGTTTTTGCTAAGGCTATAGAAATGCAGGAGCAGCGGTACAATGACTTGGCAGCATACCCTTGCAACAACAGAAAGGGTGGGACACTTTTAAACACACAAAATGCCTATGAGGCTTTATCATAGGCAAAGCTATAATTTTATTTTTATGGATCGACAGATTACTTAAACAACAGGATCTGAAAGGTCTCGGAGGGATACTGCTGGAAGACGTACAAGAGTCACTGCCTCACTGTGAAAGGGCACTGAAGAGTTTAGCACAAGAGATCCTGTACATTGCCCGACCCACAGACAAAAAGAAAATATTATTTTATAATGACAAAACTGCTACTTTAGATGTAAGTAAATATTCATATGAGAAAAGGCGCACTATTCATACAAAGTATCTGTCCGTTGCGTAGCACACATTAGAAAAGTATCAAGACTTACAAATTATTAGAAAATAGTTTACTAATTAATATTTAACTTTTAAGGTGGATGATGAGTTTGTAAAGTTATGGCGTGCAACAGCAGTAGACGCCATGGACGACGCCAAAATTGAAGAGTACCTTGAAAAACAAGGCATCAAGTCAATGCAAGACCACGGACTAAGAAAACCATTAGCTCCAAAACGCAAGAAGGCGGCGCAGAAGCGGCGGCAGTTCAAGAAACCAAGGGACAACGAGCATTTGGCGGATGTACTTGAAACATATGAAGACAATACTTTAACACAAAAAGGTGTTACTATAAAATAAAATTATTATCCCATTAATCTATTCGCTTTTTTATTGATATACTATGTAGATAATATAGGTACTATAATAACTTCACATTTTTTTCTGAAAACTCAAAGCTTCGTAATAGTCAAATTTAAATGGATGCATTCCATCCAAATATTTAATTCGCAATATTTTGAGCATGCTAATAAAAGTAGTGACCTATTACAAGCTATACTATCGAGCGTGCGTGTCGTGAATTACGTACGACGAATCATAGAGCATATAAAGTTACACCTATTTACGCTTTACTTACAGATAGTATGCAACGAATTCAGGAAATGAAGCGTTACAATAGGCGAAAAAAATGTTAAGAATCGGCGGCTCGTTCCCGTTCATTCGTTTTGTTCGTTACTTTCGTCGCTGACCACGCCACAGCAGCGATGTTCGTAATACGGCCATTGGGTACACCAAAATACGGTATACAGTAGTAATATCATTACCGTATCAAAATATACGGCAATTGAAAAGAGCCAATAATACCGGTCATCGACATACGAGCACAATACCAATTATCCCAAGAAATTGTACTAGAAAGTTAGAAAAACGAGTACCTAGATATAATTTTTAGTTTTCATTCAGAGATCAAACTAATTTTTAGCAAAATTTTGACGTCTAAAACATATAAATTTTGATTAAACTCTAACTTTACAGAACTGATTTTAAAAAAAGTGTGGTTTCATCATATGTGTTAATTTATTACGGGAAAATTCGGTACGGTAATATGTTTGTCTTTTATTATGGCAATCCAAAATTTGTCAGGAAGAACACTGCAAGCAATAGGTACTATATTTATACTCTATGAATATTTTCTATATTCTTTCTATGCTTGCTCTATGTTATTTAGATAGTTTGTTTTTGTCTCTGTCTGACTGTGAACCAAAGAGCAAAATACTGTGAACTCAGCGAGCGAACTCAGAAAAAAGCTCTTTGCTGTTAACATTAGATTAGTTTAATTTGGTTTTAAAAAGCACATATTACTGTATGTGATACCGCTTACAGAACCGTTTGCTGCAGTAATAACGTAAACGAATATATAATGGCGCAAGCTAAGCTGTCGTTATCATGGGATTCCCATCAGAGGAATATTTGCACCGGCCTAAGTTCCCTCCAGCAGGTTTGTTTTGATTCTGCAAACATTGAATTGGTTGTTGTTTTTTGTGATTTTTTTATAAAATGATCCGTACACTCAGCGTGGGGAGTTCGTGGATATGACGATTGCTGCCGACGGGCATCTCGTGAAAGTCCACCAAATGGTGATGGCTCTAGTGAGTCCTTATATCAAGGATCTAATCTCATCGGCGCCGTGTCCACATCCAGTTATATTCCTCAACGTAAGTAAGTTAACTGCCTTGCTAAAGTCTAACGTGCTACACATTATCAAGCACACTTTAAATAACAATTAGATAACCGGTTTCTACATGAAATTACAATTATATTTGTTACGGCAAGTCACTCACTATTTTACTTGTCATAATATTCCATTTTAGAATGTATCATACACAACGCTGTGTGAAATATTGGAATATATCTACACAGGAGAAGTTCATGTGCCTAAAGATAATCTCGGTGACCTGATCCATGCAGGCAAAGCACTACACATCAGGGGTCTTCGAGATGTGGTAAATAGATGTGTTTATTTCATAAGCATTAAATTTTTTGTAATTTGTTCAATTTAACTCATAACAATCAGAATTAAAATTAAACTGACTGTATTAAACACTTGTTTTTGATTAATGGTTTTATTTAATTTTTTCAGTGTGAAAAAGATCTTTCAGTGGCTGATCCAATATTAGCAGGAGACACGGAAAAATCCAATCACTCATTTCTAATTGACAAATTAAACGAATTTAAAGGAAGGAAAAAGTGTTCTGAAGAACCTGTACTACCTGTGTGCAAGTATGTTATATTATATTTTAGTAAAGCAACTTTATTACAGGCACCGCTAGTTTACAATAAATCATTAACATTTTGGGATCTCTATTTATTTTTCAAAAATAAAGTGGCCTTGTTACTCTTTATAACATCAGCAATCTGCCAGTGAAAGTTTGGTTAAAATTTATCCAGCCGTTATGGTCATTAAGATAATCAGAATATTTTTTATTAATGTAAACCAATGCAATCGTCAATAAATAATAATTTTAGTATCACCACCCATTTGGAATGCATTTCCTATGGAGAAGAATGGCCATGAAACTCCATGGTTGCTTTTTTTCCAATAAGGATTAACATTTTTGTGTTTTTCTTAATTAACAAATATACAATATACAGTTAATGAGGCTATACATTCTCAAAACACAATTAATTAACGACACAAACTACATGTTGTACAAGCTTTAAAGGTAGGAAGGAGGAAAGAAAGGGAGAGATAGATAATATTTTTTTACTCTTCCACTTTAGTGGATAAGCACTACAGTAATTATATTCCCTTGATGCAGAGTATTTGTGGACAGTCAGGATAAGGACACAAATGTGACTATGGACGAATCTGACAGCTCGACTGATGACCATGATGCTATACAAGATGAAACAACTAATGATAACGAAATAAGTAAAGTTGGAGGTAAGTTGACTGTGTTACCTTCTTTGATTTTAGCCGCTTTGGTCAACAGTAGCCTTCTAATCAGCATGTCTATCAAGAGAACAGTTTTCCCTACACATTGTGATGACTTCTTGATGACGTCCACTGTTTGAAAAGTCAGGTAAGCATAGGTAGTCAAAACATCAGATCATTTGAAGATCCGTGAAATTAAAATATTTTTTTCAAGATTTGCGCCTGTCGTAATCTCATCAGCAAATTTCTTTTTGGTAAAGGAAAGTCCGTTAAATGTCAGAGTCAAGATTTTTTACTATTTATAGTGACACATAGTGACACACATACCCTATTCATATGTGTGAGGAAAAATGTTGTCTTATGAGCTAGCATGAAATGATGTAATAAAAATTTAATTTTTGATTGTATTATGCTATATCTATAGTTGCATTCCAATATAGATTAAACAGTGAACAAAAAGGAAATAATGTTAGATAATGCCCTATTTATATCTTGTCAAGGGATTATGTGACATAAATGAATCACTCAAGTTTCCTTTTTGAGAATTTTATGTTTATTACAGAGAGACCAAACATCCAGTTCACTGTGACCCCTCACGGCGGCTTGCAAGTTATATACAACAGATATATGTACAACTTGAGGTATATAAAGAAGAATAGAAGTCGACTGTGGCGATGCGTCAATTACTCCACGGCGAAGTGTCCAGCGAAACTTGTTACTAACTCTAAAAATACTGTCGCGAAAAGGTAATAAAGTTTTATAATTGTATCTTGTATGGAGTCAGAGTATGGAGTTTAGAAGTAAAGGAGAATCATCTCCAATGGTTAAAAAAAATGAAAAAGTGTAAATAACAGTTCAAAATACATTCACAAAGGGTATGGTATGAATATAGCAATTATAGTCAAAAATATATTATCATTATCAAAATAATGCCACCTGATACGAATGCGGTGCCACCATGATTTAATGCATTTTGACGGACACTTTTTCAATTCGCAAGCGACTCTCCTTTACTTCTACACTCCATAAGTCAGAGGAACATTGTTCAATTCATAGCCGAGTTAGTACAATGAGTTAATTTGTCAAAGAGGGACCCTTTCTGAACATTAGACAGTTTCACGTGACCTACTTTGTGTGAGACTTTTGACGCCCACGTACGTCAGATTGTCTATGTCAAGACGTATAAGACGACGGCCGTGGCAATGTCGAGACCATTTTTAGGGTTCTGTTCCCAAAGGGTAAAACGGGAACCCTATTACTAAGACTTCGCTGTCCGTCCGTCTGTCAGTCACCAGGCTGTATCTCATGAACCATGATAGTTAGAGAGTTGAACTTTTCACAGATGATGTATTTCTGTTTCCGCTATAACAACAAATACTAAAAAATAGAATTAGATAAATATTTAAGGGGGCTCCCATACAACAAACGTGATATTTTGCCGTTTTTTAATGGTACGGAACCCTTCGTGCGTGAGGCCGCACTTGGCTGGTTTTTTTTTTGTGCGTCCATGACGCGAGGTATCTATACTTTCTAATACCACATTTCCCTAGTGGTTGGTAAGTAATGCATTGTTAATTGTATTATTTTTCAGGAGCAATAATCACACCCATGCGTTCCATGACGGGAGAATTTTGAAGAAACTCCGCCTGGGCGCGATATACTCTGCGTGGCATGACGCAGAGCATCAAGCTGCGTCTAAGAAATATGAACGACACCAAGAGATGACACTGAATGACTCGGACACGCAATAAACTTAATAAATCGTATTATTTTTTATCTGTTCTCATTATTTTTTTTGTACATACCCATGTATGGTTGTTGTTATTATTCAGTAGTATCAAAATGGTTCTGCTTGTACGAATGATGAATGATATTTATTGAAATAAAATGAGTGGCTGGCATAAGCGGGTATTCGACCTATGTCGAGTAATAGCAATAACTAAGGGCCGGCCAGCGCTCACTGCCAGCACGGCACGGCATGGCATGGCAAAGAATTTTATTACTAATCAAGTTACTATTTTGAATCTTATTTCAATGAGTTTAGAGTTCATGTGAGCTACTTTATTTCGCGTCATGCCGCGGCACGTCTCGCAGCATTGTGGTATCGAAATAAAGTAACTTTAAATTCATTGAAATAAGATTAAAAATAACTTGATTAGTACCATGAAAATAGGACGGGGGAGGGGTAGTAAAATGCATGTAATGAATGCCTCAAATAATAATTAAATACAAATGGGAATTAATCCTCTTATGCCAGCATTGTTCGCCATAAAATTACTGTGCCAAAATATACGGCAATTTACAAGACCCAATAAAACTAAATTTTCTACGTGTTATGGAGTCGCTAACATACGAACGCAATACCAGATTTGAGATTAACCAACAAAGTTCGATTTTTCGATAAAATACAGAGATTGGACTAACTTCTAGCTACATTTTGGCGTCTGAAACATAAATATTACTAAAGCTTTTAGTTTAACTGTAATAATTAGAAGTTTTATTATGGGTGATTTTTGTTTAGTACAGTATATTTTCATTGAACACGGTAATTTTGAAATGTTTTCCTGAAAATCCGGCAATTTTGGACTTACATTACGGCGGACCAACATTAAAAGTTGTCTAGAACAACACTGCACTATGCTCAAAGGTTTAGTCTATAGTTTTTTTTAATAAATGGGGAAGTTAAGTCTATGATTGTATCTGTTTGTTTGTATTGTTTTGTTTGGATAATATCGCAATATCGATTACACTCGTAGTAGTGATCTGTGCACTCGATGAAGGCTTCTCACTGATTTCATCAGTTGAATTCTGTTAAAAAAGCAAAAAAATAAATAATGGCTCAAGCTAAAGTATCGTTGTCATGGGAACCGCATCAGAAGAATATTTGCGGCGGACTATGTTCCCTCCAGCAGGTATGTTTTGATTGCGCAAACATTAAATCCTCCCGCACACGAGCGCGTCAACACGACCGCGCAAATTCTTTGCCATAGCAAAACTAACTGTATTGACACAAGAAAAAAAATCATCGTACAACCAATGATATTCTGTGTTGAGATCCCAGTGTGAGAGGGGGGGCCTCTTATACGCATAAAGATCAGAGAGACTAAATTCCTGAGGTCTTAAATTGTTGTTTCTTGTAAGTTTTTATAATATCAATTGTGTGTTTAGCGTGGAGAGTTCGTGGATTTGACGCTTGCCGCCGACGGGCATCTTGTGAAAGTCCACCAAATGGTGCTGGCTCTGGTGAGTCCTTATATCAAGGATCTCATATCCTCGACACCATGCTCTCACCCTGTCATATTCCTCAACGTAAGTAATCATAACTAACAAATAGTGATGGAACAGTTGTTTACAATTAAAAAAGCAACACTTTTGGTAATGACTGTATGTTTAAGTCTTATTGATTTCATAGTTTATTTATTTTCCTATATTAGTTTACCCAGCGAATATTGTATTACATATAATTTTATTTATTTATTAAATAAATTTTGATTTGATTTGCTAGTAGGCAGACTTTGGTTATATGCTTCTGTCTTTTAAATCATGCATGTGGCTATAAAAACAACCAAATACCTTTCCAAGTGTAGACCATATGATAGTGTCACAAGTTTGAATAATTATCTAAGCTTCAATAAGTACTTAATCCTCCCTATCCAAAAAAAAAAATCATTCAATACAAATTGTAATAAAAATTATTTGTGTAAAAAAAGAAAAAAATATAAATTTACAAGTAATTTAAACACATGAGATGCTTTTGTAAGCGGAGTCGACTGATATATTTAAAACAATCGATTTGAAAATCCTTAAATAACTCAAACTAAATAAGTACATATTATTTGAGCTACTGAAACTTGTAATTGCAAAATTTTCTATTAATAACTAGCAAATGCCTCGAGTGTGCTACTATGCTAAAAATATATGCTTTCTATATTTGTAAGAAAAAAAAAATTTTGTTTATTAACTTTTTTATTTTATTTTTTATTTTAGTGGTCTAAAAAACTCTTCGCATTATTGCCTCTATAATGAAACCAGTTCGGGGCAGAGCAATTGGATGGTTTCCAAGTCTGTAATGGACATAGGTAGATACAATTTTTGTTTTTGGAAAGTAGTTCCTTATTGCGTGTTGCGAAAGGGGGCTAGACGGAAAAAATTAAGACTGGCACGAAATTTTGTAAGGACACTTTTACTTATGTGTGTGTGATTTTTTTTGTACGACACTTTTACATTGTCATATGTGTGTGTGTGTTTTTTATTGTATGCATTTATGTATACAATAAAATTCGATTTCGATTGCGATTCCGATTCCGATTTTCCGGTTCCGATTCCGATTTTGATTTCGATGTGTGTGTCTGTGTATGTATATTTACAATATTTTTCCTATTTTTTTTATTTCAAAAGGAACTTCGTTCCATCCGGGTGTCCCTTGACACCTCTCAAGTTTTTTTTTTATAAATATAGATTACATATTCACAATTATATTATTATAAATTCTTTTTCCTTGTCAGAATATATCCCATACAACCCTCTGTGAAATACTGGAGTACATCTACACGGGAGAAGTTCTTGTTCCCCAGGATAATCTTGATAAACTCATTGCCGCTGGCGAAGCACTACACATAAGCGGATTAAAAGATATGGTACCTACTTACTTAGTTTCGGATCATACAATGAGTATAATAATAATACATCATCACGCCTGTATTCCCCGAAGGGGTAGGCAGAGGTGCACTGCAGTGCGCCCACACTTCGCCGATGTATTTTGGTCCCAATGTAATAGGGGGCGAGCCTATTGCCATTATACCGGGCACACAGGTTTCCTCACGATGTTTTCCGTCACCGTTTCTTAGCAAGTGATAATCTCAGATGAAAATGAGATTCGCACATGGAACCCAGAGGTGCGAGCCGGGGATAGAACCTGCGCACTTTGATTGCAAAGCGTGCGTTCGACCATTCGGCTACCACTGCTATGAGTATGTGTAATAAATTTTTGATGTGAAACATCTAATGGCGCGCTTGGCGAGTGACAGCTACTGTTTATGCCGCGATGCCTTGATCCCACAACTTCGAGCAGCTTCGTGGCTCCTCGGCTCTTTCCGCCGCTTAGACTCCGCCCACAGGCTGACTCCGCTCACTCGCCGCTACGACGTTTATGTTTTATGTTTCACATCTGCCAGGTGTCCCGCGACGGCCCATTTTTTTGCCATATCAAAACAAACTGTACCTATTGACTTATAAAAAAGTTAGTTCTTCAACTAAATGACACTGATAGCGCGAGTTAATTTTGACGCGCTGGCTTTTACACAGAAATTAAAACTTTATGCATATTGACACAGAGTTCGTTTTAGTATAGGAAAATTATTAGATGCGCGAGCGTTGACGCCCCAGTGTGCCGGGGGCTTAAAGCACACTGCGGCGTCAAAGTTTTTGTCAATACCAACTGTATTGACTCAGTAAAAGTTCATTTCCCAACGAAATGACTTTGACGGCACGAGCGAATTTTGACTACAGAAAATCTACTTTGATGCATAACGTTGACACAGAGTTCGTTTTGGTATTGTCAAAAAAAAATACGCGCGAGCGTTTTGGCCTCCCAGTGTACTAGCTGGCTTTAGTATATTTTATGCCTTTTTAGTTAATTCTAACATGTATAGAGTGTATTAAATAATCATATTATTATATACTTATATAGGTATGTATTATAAAATGTAGCAAAACTATTGTTTTCAGCATACACAACGTCATTCACAAGATAAGAAAACTCCGGGTGGCCCAGAAATGACATTGCTTGTAGACAAATTCCAGCAATACAAGGAAGAGAGAGAGGTAATGGTCTCTCCTTGCTTGTCTCTCTTTGTTTGTTGGCTGCGTCGTAGCGTCGTCGTAGCCGCGTGCTCAGCTATGTCCCTTTATCCAGTGTAGGTTGTAGGGTGATTTGGTTTGCCTATGTATATGTCTATGTATGAAGTGTATTAAATAGTCATATTATTATACAAGGTGTATCAGAAGTCATCAGAATATATGGTAGCTCATATGTGGATGTTAGGTGATGACAATTTACACTTAACTATCATAGTTTCTGAGTTATAGACCTCTGAATATTTGTCGCAGGCATCGTATTCTGGCCTTTGGGTACATCCATAACCCTATTCAGAAGTGTAAACTACACTTATGAGGGGCTACTACCATATTCACAAAACAGAACATAGTGGTCGAACGCACGCTTTGCAATCAAAGTGCGCAGGTTCTATCCCCGGCTCGCACCTCTGGGTTCCATGTGCGAATCTCATTTTCATCTGAGATTATCACTTGCTAAGAAACGGTGACGGAAAACATCGTGAGGAAACCTGTGTGCCCGGTATAATGGCAATAGGCTTGCCCCCTATTACATTGGGACCAAAATACATCGGCGAAGTGTGGACGCACTGCAGTGCACCTCTGCCTACCCCTTCGGGGAATACAGGCGTGATGATGTATTATTATTGATGAGAACATACAAATTTTACATAGGACTCGAGATATTACGAGTTAAAGAAATTGATGACGAAAAATAAGTTGGAAAAACATGGTCGAAAATCGATCAAATTTTTATACCATTCAGTTGTATACCCGATAATGATGCAAACGTCGAAGTATTAATTCGGACTTCTGTAACACCCTGTATACTTAAATAATATAATATAATAATATAAGCCTTTATTACTGAAAAAAAAAACCCCTTAACCTTATTACATTTTTTTTTTAACCCTGTGTACTTAGGTATGTATTATAAAATGTTGTAAAATATATTTTTCAGCATACACAACGTCATTCAGTACAAGATCAGAAAACTCCGGGTGGCCCAGAAATGACATTGCATGTAGACAAATTCCATCAAAACAAGGAAGAGAGTAAGGTAATGGAGCCTGATGCTATGCCTTCAGCTTGTGTTACATTATTGCTGTTTTCGTAGGGATTTCGATTGCTTTTTCAAATAATATATAGCATATGTTTCATTCTGACGTATAAACAATAATACTGTAGTTTCATCAAAATCCGTTCAGTAGTTTTTGTGTGAAAGAGTAACAAACATCCATCCATACATCCTCAAACTTTAACGTTTATAATATTAGTAGGATACTTAGGTAATTATTATAAAATGCATCAAAAATATATTTTTCAGCATACACAACGTCATTCAGTACAAGATCAAAAAAATCCGGATGGCCCACAATTGACATTGCTTGTAGACAAATTCCATCAATACAAGGAAGAGAGTAAGGTAATGGAGCCGGATGCTATCCCCCCAATGGGCCAGTATGTATGTCACTGTTTTCCTTTTTTACTCGGACAACACTAATAAAGTTATGTTATCTATATTTTCTTGGCAACACAAATTAAGCAATAATGGCGGTGAATCTTTTGGAGCCAAACTAGTAGTATTGCCATCTCTCTCATGGCCACATTTTATGAGCGATATAGCAATATTTTTAGTGCTGTCTCGCTCATAAAATCAACAACAGAATTAACATCAATCAATAACTATTATAATTGAGAATATATTTAGTCAATGCAGAAAACTTTTAGAAATATATTATGTACAGTCATCATTTTTCAAAAGGGTTGGTTTATTTAAATATATATTCATGAAAAAAGATATTCATAAAATCTGTAAGTACTAGTGTAATGGCCTCTGTTCGGAACGGAACACAAGAATGCAATAACAGATTGACTTGCCTGTAATATTTAGGTCGTAAAGATTTTTTTAAAGCATGTCTAGAACACTAAATAATAATTTAATTCTGTCTTCACAGAACTTATGAGGATGACTCCGATGCAAGTACACATTTAGTTATGGACATTACGGATGACTCAATGGACAACTGTAATATTACACAAAAAGAGGTTCCCGCCGATAATGATAACGTCAGAAGCATAACTGCGAGTAAGTTAGCGAATGGCTTGAAGCTGTATAGCCACAGCATTGCAATTGTGACCCAACTAAATATTAATTTTCCATAGCAGTCCTTGTAAATTTAATTAAATTTAAATTAATATTGATTAATAATTTCTTTGTTTTCATTACAATAATACATTTTTAATACTTTTATGCTAATGTATTTTCTCTTGATATTTTTATCCCGATACTAATTTTAGTTACGTAGACAGTGGTAGCCGAGTGGTCGAACGCACGCTTTGCAATCAAAGTGCGCAGGTTCAAACCACGGCTCACACCTCTGGGTTCCATGTGCAAATCTCATTTTCATCCGAGATTATCACTTGCTAAGAAACGGTGAACGAAAACATCGTGAGAAAACCTGCACGTCTGAGGAAGCTTGACTAGTCCTCGATAGATGTGTGAAGTCTGCCAACCCGGACTGGGCCAGCGTGGTGGACTATGGCCTGAATCCCCCTCGCATTCAGGGGAGGCCCGTGCCCAGCAGTGGGACGTTAAAAAGGGCTGTAGTAGTAGACAGTTTCAAACTGAATATCTTGTAGATGGGTCACGATTGTTTTTTTGACTATATAATAAAAGTTTTGTGTTTCTTGTGTATTTGCAGACTTTGTAAATCTCCAGTACACTGTGTCAAATCAGGGGGGCTTGCAGATAATTCACAATAGGTTTGTATACCACTTGAAATACGTGCAGAAGAATCGGAATAAATTGTGGCGGTGCGTCGACTACTCAGCACATAAATGTCCCGCGAAAGTCGTCACTAATGACAGCAATGAGGTGATTGAAAGGTGATACTTGTATTGTGTACAATCCAATTAAATATTGCCAGACAACACATACTTATTGTATGATCCCAAACTAAGCAAAGTTTGTTCTATTGGTACCTTACAATGGACTGGGGGTGATCCCAGTTTCGCCCCGACCAGGCAAAATTCTGAAAAGACAATTTCAGAAATTTCCCCTGGCGGGAATCCAATCCGTATCCACCTTATTCAGCGAGCCTAGCCGTCTACGCTCATCTAGGACACCCTCTATGTCACTGAGATTTAGATTTATGTCACTGATCTTTTTTCGTAGATTTTCAAATCAATTTGAGCAGGCTGCTCGTCCTGATATTTATGACGCTGTCTGTACCATGGGAAGGATTAAATACTATAAAAATGAATCACGCCTGTATTCTCCGAAGGGGTAGGTATTTTGGTCCCAATGTAATAGGGGGCAAGCATATTGCCATTATACCGGGCACACTCCCCCTCAATACGAGGGAGATTTGGGCCATAGTCCACCACACTGGCCCAGTGCAGGGTGGTCCTTCATAGACGTGCAGGTTTCCTCACGATGTTTTCCTTCACGATTCAGCAAGTGGTAATCATTATTGGAAATGAAATTCGCACATTATCTCAGAGGTGCGAGCCCAGGATTTGAACTTGCACCCTTTACACTCAAGGTGGACGTTCTACCGACGAGGCTACTACAATGCGTCTGCTTTATTTTTATACATTTGGGGCCTATTGATTTATAGTCATGTGTATCAATAGATCAACATAATTTTATTTTTCAGGAGTCATAGTCACACTCATCCGTTTCACGACGAAAAAATTTTGAGGAAACTCCAGCTCGGCATCATATACTCCGCGTTTTACGAGGCAGAGTATCTGGCGCAGGCTAAGAAGAAAGAACGCAGTCTGCCGAATATACCGCTGCCGCCGCCATGAGACTTAAACGAATCGGACATGTAATAAAAATAATCGGATTGGTTTATGTCTTTTATTTATAAAATACTTAGTGGTGTCGTCAAATTGTAGTGCCCGAAAGAGTACCTAATAGAGGAAACAGCAGTGCACGCATACTTCGCCGGTGTATTTTGGTCCAGATATGGACAGATTTGAAGGCAAGCCTTTTGATATTATATCGGCCACATTCCCCTACAATGCTAGAGGGAGGTTTGGGCTAGTCTAACACGCTGAACTTCACCGACCTTTGTATGGACATTTAGGTTACCCCTCAATGAATGCGTTAACCGTTTAACATGGCTTGATGCATCAATCTAGGGTAGATAGTCCAATAATATTTAAGTAACAAATTTGCGTATTAAATAGTCGATTGTGGTAATGATGCTTAGTCTAAACGATTCGTGGTAAGTTCTGCCTCTAGTCTCTACTCTACTCGTCTGTGGTCTACACCTCGTTACAGTATAATATATGTACATTTTTAGCATTATCTGCATATTTCTTTGTCTGGCATTCAGTAGTTGGTGTATGTTTGTTTCTTTCTAATAATGTCAAATTTGGAAAATAAATATTTGACATTTGATTGATTGAAACCAACTCCAAGCAAGCCAAAAGGAAGATTTATTTATCGAGGATTAATTTCAAAATTCCTAATTTTGTTATTTGTAAAAGAAGAACACATAGCTTTTTTAATGGCAATGTCGCAATTCTCGTTATTATGGAATGCTCACAAAAAGAGCATATGCAGTGGTCTGAGTGCTTTGCAACAGGTTATTTTACGGTGAATTCTAGAAATGAAATAAGAGACTGACTGTTTTTCTAATCTCAATGTTATTTTAGAATGGGGAATTCGTGGATATGACGCTGGCGGCGGACGGGCATTTGGTGAAGGTACACCAAATCGTCATTGCTCTAGCCAGTCCCTACTTAAAGGAGTTGATATCGTCGGCGCAATGCCCGCATCCAGTGATATTTCTCAGCGTAAGTTTTACTCACATATTTTCGGTATTTACGAATGATTACAACAATCCGGAGCTAGAATGAGTATGCTCAGTTGACTGATACTTAAAAATCTTGTACTTTTTTTTAATAGTTTTTGTTTAATGGTCCAATTAAAAAATCTATCTAACAGGACCTGTTCAACGAATCTTAAAATCATACCAAACAATGCAAAGTATTAGTGTGTACATTACAGATAGATAAAGACTGAATGTTATCTTTTTTTCCATTTAAAGCAGTATATAGTACTTGTAGTTATTCAAAACTAATAACAGTTTCATAATTGTGTTGCAGAAAATATCCTATGCAACATTATCTGCGCTTCTGGAGTATGTCTACACCGGTGAAGTTCTAGTATCTATGGAAAACTTGAATGATTTAATATTAGCTGGACGAGAGTTACATATCTCAGGCCTACAAGATATGGTATGAATATTGCTCTCATTAACACATTGTTATAATTTTACTGTTATTTTTAAAAGTTATTAAGTATGCATAATATCACCAACCAACACAAAGCTGTACTATATGTACTATGCAATAGACTGGGGGCAATCCCATTTACGCCCGACTAGGGCAAATTACGAAAAGGCAATTTCTGACATTTGTACACCCCAGTATGGGAAGCAGGGGTTGAAACTGGACAGTAAAGTTAGTTAAAGTCAGTTTTTTCTGAAAATAGTCAGTAATGTCAGTATTTTAGACTCAGAAAAACTAATTTTCATGTAAAATGTCTTGTGTATTCAAAGAGTTACATATGCACGCTCCTTTGACTACGGATATTCTTACTTCATGTCTGACGGTAGGACTCAATATTACAAAGCCGCTATGGGAGTGGCAGGCTTGCAAATTGAGGTATTTGAATATTAATTTTTAAGGGTCCATACCTCAAAAGGAAAATAGAAACCCTCACGTTGCCCGTCTATGTGTTTGTCACGCGACACTCATTATAAAGCGTCGTGACGCTCATTGTACGGGCAGCGTCATGACGCTTCATAGTGAGGGTCGCGACGCCTTATGATGGGCGTTGCGACGCCTTATGATGAGCGTCGGGACGCCTTATAATGAGCGTTGCGACGACGTTTAGTGAGTAAAGTGAGATAGTATTTATGATTACTCAATAAAAGGTTTTGTGTATTAAAAAATATGTTACTCCAGAAACCTAATCCAGTAATGACACCCCAGCAAGTGGCACATAATGACAATACAACGGACGGCAATATGGACAGTGTGGACGATGAGATATGTTATTTTGAGGTGGACAATATTAAAGGTGAAGAGACAAGAACAACTCAACTTTCAGAGTAAGTTTCATAATTCACGCATTCTTACGACTTTTATAAAGAATGTACTCTGTGTTGATATACATAAAGATTACATTTCTGTGGTAAACGCCACGATAAATTTAGCTCGCCTCATCAAAGAGATTTTGTTGAAAAATGAGCTTTATCTACGAGTGAATACACTTGTTTTGGTATTGGCATACAATTGACGCGCCCTGTGTGTCATATGGGGGGGGGAGGGGTAACTTTCGCATGACATTATTTACATATTTACAGGCGTAGGATTTATAGACGTTTATATATTATTACAGGGCAGGTTTTGAAAACATTAGGATATTAAATTCAACGACACTAAACACCAATGATGAAGAGTCGATGGAGGATGAGGCCAAGGAAACTCAGCTAGTGGAAACTGAAGCTGCTTTCAAAAGTTCCGGTGAGTCACTGGAACATATTTAATACTAGTTATTTGACGTCAGCTTGGTCTAGTCTAGGGGTCGACGACAACCTTTTAAGTTGGAAGAGTAAAAAATTACAGTTAAGAAAATTTCAAACTTTTGAAAGAGCCACAATTTTTAGGGATCCGTACCCAAAGGGTAAAACGGGAACCCTATTACTGAGACTTCGCTGTCTGTCCGTCCGTCTGTCACCAGGCTGTATCTCATGAACCGTGATAGCTAGAGAGTTGAAATTTTCACAGATGATGTATTTCTGTCACCGCTTAACAGAATACAATGAATATTTAAGGGGGCTCCCATACAACAGACGTGATTTTTTTGCCGCTTTTATAGATAATGGTACGGATCCCTCCGTCCGCGAGTCCGACTCGCACACTTGCATAAATAAAGTTTTTTGATAATAAATAACATAAAAAAAAAACAAAATAGAAATGCTGCCTAATCCTCGTTAATCGATTCAGAACTTTTTTATTTTATAAAATAAATAATATTTGCGTGTCGAATTAAAAAGCCGCAGCTTCACATCCAAAGAACCGCATGTGGCTCGCGAGCTGCAGGTTGCCGATCCCTGATCTAGTCGTTTCAGCGTAGTCCACTCGGCTCACTGCATCGAGTGCGGGTTTGATTGCCGACAGCGTCTAATTTCGTTAATGGCCTTATCGAAATTCACCTTTGTATGGGTGTGACTGGGATCGCCCCCAGTACATTGTAATTTGTATTTACAGTTATTTGTATATCAAGCTTTCTTAATATTTATATTCATATTTACAAGTATATTTTTATAGCAGTGGTAGCCGAGTGGTTGAACGCACACTTTGCAATCAAAGTGCACAGCTTCAAACCCCGGCTCGCACCTCTGAGTTTCATGTGCGAATCTCATTTTCATCCGAGATTATCACTCGCTAAGAAACGGTGAAGAAAAACATCGTGAGGAAACCTGCACGTCTATAGAAAGGTGTGTGAATTTCATCAACCAGCACTGGGCTAGGGTGGTGGACCATGGCCCATAAAATCTCCCTCGTATTGAGGGGGAATGTGCCCGGTATAATGGCAATAGGCCCGCCCCCTATTACATTGGGACCAAATTACATCGGCTAAGTGTGGGTTGATGACGTATGTTTTTTTTTTTATCAGGTCCATGTCCAATGCAGTACACAGTATCGAATCAGGGTTCGCTACAGATGATACTGAATCGATATGTTTATTACTTGAAACACGCGAACAGGAACAACGTGCGCCAGTGGCGCTGCGTCGACTACCTCAACAGTAACAAATGCCCCGCACACGTCTTCACTGAGAATGATACCGTTATACAAAGGTTTGCTAATTAATTATATGATGTATGATCAACACATTGCCACCGTCCGCGGCACGTGTTGATTGATCCTCCCGACACGATCACCGCCCTCCTCGACCCGGGCGTCGAGAGGGCCCCCAACACCTACACCAGCCTCTAACAGACACCGATCTCGCCGGCGAGCTCGAGGAACCCTCTCTCCCGCTCGTAGGTGCATCTTTGCACCTTAGAGTGTAGTCACTACCTCTCTCCTCACGGTAACTGCCCAAGCCGAAGTCGTGCCCTCTGTGGCGCCCTTGAGCTAGTTGCCACCCTTTTTCCGCCCTTAAGGCCTTGGTTGGAGTGCACTCTGCGCTCGTCACTCCTCCGGTAAAGCTGTAAAGGCCACCTCACGGCCAACAGCGTAGACCTCAAATAAAGCACACTCTCATTTGGTCAATGTAACTTGTTTTAATACCCATAATAGAGTGTGAGTTGTATTGAGTACACCCCACTTCAATTTGAAGGAGCTCCGTGTCATCACTCTGCGCTGGCTCAGCGTGGGTTAGCTAACTTCAAACATCTTATGGGGGTGACCAATATAAAACGTCTAAATGTGGTTACACTGCCTACCCCTGATTCATAGATAAATGCTAGTGAGCTAATCATCATCATTTGCCTTACCTTGTCCCATTATTTGGGGTCGGCGCAGTATGTCTTTTTCTTCCATTCATCTCGCTTTTCCGTCATACTGACATCCACTCCCACATCCCGAGAAGGGTTGACGTCTGGTTGGCGGCCGGTTGTAAAAACACAATGCCAAATCCTTAGTATGTCGTAGTATGAATGCTAGTGAGCTAATGTGGTGTTGTATTTCAGAATCTCGGCTCACGTTCATCCGTTTCACGACAAGAGAATAATAAAGAAAGTCCGCGCAAAAGCAGTGTTCTCAGCTATAAGCGAGGCGCAGGCAAATGTAAATAATGTCAAGAGCCTTCTAAAAAAAGATTGAATAAAATATTTTTTAAACTGCTATTGTGTTTTATTATACGATCTATCAAATCTGTTGGCACCAACATACCTGTGACACCGCCTTTGATTATTATATAATCACTAGCTGTGCCCGCGACTTTAGGGAGATTACCCAGAAATATGGGTATTATGTTTTTCCCGCGGAACCCTAATGCTTTTTCTAAAATTAAAGTATCCTAAGTTACGCCTTGGAACGTCAGCTATCTGTCAGTGAAAGTCCCATTAAAATCGGTTCAGCCGTTTAGAAGTTTACCTCAAACAAACAGACAGACAGACAAAAAATTTTAAAATTGCGTTTTCGTTATAGGTATCGTATCTACTTTCATACGCATTTGGTAAAAAAGTGTTATTTTGATATTACAAACAGACACTCTATTTTATTTATTTGTATTATGTATTATTACAAACAGACACTCCAATTTTATTTATTTGTATAGATAGGACACCACATACGATTCGCACGTAATATTTTTTGTCCAATACTTCATTTTTTTTAAAGAAAAATCAAATCGGTTATCTAAAAAAAGAAAAACCGGCCAAGTGCGAGTCGGATTCGCGCACGAAGGATTCCGTACTATTATCTATAAAAACGGCAAAAAAGTCATGTCTGTTTGCTTTATTTTATTTTTAAAGTGAATAATATAACTCAATATTCTGTGAAAATTTTAAGCGTGTCAACGCGCATGTCAAGACACGACCTTTGTCACGGATAGGTCCTCTTTATCTTATTTCATACGAGAGAAAGAGATATAATCAACATATTCTGTGACATAAGTGTAGTCTTGGCGCACAGGCTACAACTACTGGTCCTGTTCAATCTAGTTTGTGTTCGAATTTTAAGGGTATGTCTTTTTAAGAAATAAAATACATTTTAATATAAAAAAATAAATTTATTGTCCCCGATTAACATTCATAAAAAATATACAAAAACATTGTACAAAAATATTTATTACGATTTCTTTATCACATAAATGAGCTTTCCGAGAGAGCAACAGCTAGGTACTATAATTATACAATTCTAAGAATAATTATTTAGATACCATTTGATGCTCAGCTATTCTGTCTCATCGAAATTAAGAGAGATGGAGATTATTCCAGAGATAAAATCATTAAAGACTAATTTTAAAAAAATCAATAAATTTATTAGATTTTTTTGTGTTAATTCTAAGGAATGTAATGGAATATAGACCTTGAGTTCATTAGAACAGAGTATTATAAATGTAACATTATTGTCGTAACACTTAAATGCTAATAATATTCGTAATGGAACAACAACTTTTATATTATAAAAAGGCCACTTGATTTCGCTATATGCGTAAAAATTATGCTTCTTGAGTACCTGACATAGGATACTTGACGAATTTAGACTTTATCTCCATTAATTCAGAGCATGAAATTGTAAGACCACAAATCCACATCCCAAATTAGTCTTAAAACATATGCTCTTTAAGTACAAGTTTCCTTGACAAGGTGTAATCAAGCCAATCTGTGTTTAACGAACGTTGGTAGAACAAACGCCGCTTTGTGGACATCGCTGTTGTAGTACCTTAAATTCATTGCATTTTCGTCTTCACGTGAGAAGGTAATTCGTGGGCTATCGAACTGCACGTCCTTTTCTAGGGAGCCAATGACGAAGCCTATCTGACCCGACGGGTAGGTGGGGACGGAAGCGTACGCATACGCCGCAGCCGGGAACTGATTTCTACAGAACTTCAACGTGCTCGAGACTAAATCTAGATCGTTCCACACCGTACCCGCTTGGGAACATACAATCCCGTTTGGTTTTAGTGCACTCTTCATTAGCGCAAAGTAGCCTTCTTGGAACAGACTCACGGCGGGCCCTACCGGGTCGCTGCTGTCCGTAATGATGACGTCAAACTCCTGGCTGTGGTTCTTCATGAACTCGAAGCCGTCGCCCACGTGGAGGGTTAGTTTCTCGCTCTGAAATCCCACTGCCATAAATGGGAGATACTTTTTCGATACTTCAATGACTTTCGCGTCGATTTCCACCTGTAACATTAAAATATTAGTTAGATATTCATGTAATAAATAAAGCGCGGAGGCTTAAATGATCAGATGGTCGGGGGTTCGATCCTGTGCAGGACACAGGGCAATGGCATTAAATAAATAAACAAATATCGCCAGACAAGACATTGTATGATCCCAAACTAAGCAAAGCTTGTACTATGGGTACCATACAATGGACTGGGGATGTTCCCAGTTACACAAACCACCTCAGGGCTAATTCCGAAAAAGCCATTTCTGAAATTTGCCACTGACGGGAGTCGAACCCGCAACCATCCGGTTCAGTGAGCCGAAATCAATAAACCAAGCTTTGGTCAAATATGTATTTATAACCAATAAATTAAAATTTATTATATTAATTTAAATTAATTAGTGTACCAACTTCAAAAAAGGGGAGGTTCTCAATTCGACCCCTATGTTTTTTTTATGTATGTTATGGCATTGTGATATTTTTTTTTGGCTTTAAATATTTACGTTTTTAGGGTTGTTAAGAGGTGATAATACTTGCATATTTTCGACGATTATTGACACTAAAAATGGTAAAAAAAATATTTTTAACAAAAATAAAAAACCGACTTTAATATCCTAGGTGCACTAAGAAGCTACAAATAATCTTATAATTCAGTACATTTGGAGTAGGTGCCAATCTACGTCAGATTAGGCAAATACACATATGAATTTGCACCGACTCCAAATGTACTGAATTATAAGATTATTTGTAGCTTTTTAGTGCACATGTAGGTTTTTGAAGTTAGTTTTTGTTTTTTGTTAATTTTATTTTAAGATGCTTCTCAAGTCAGAATTGTCCTGACTGACATAATATAATATGTTCATTTAACCTATTTTATCAGACAGTGTAACATAGTGGATATCAAGGAATGACTATTACTGTCAGTGTCTACCTCAGTAATGTTTGATAAGGCCGCTTATCTCATTGTGTAACCACAAATTTCATTAATTTATATGTTTCCACTGATAAGGGAGGTTACATTGTGGTCATTGTCATCAACGGACAGCCCCTGACAACAGTACATCAGCTACAATTACTACACACAACTACAGTACATTAGCATAAAGATAATTAAGAATAAGAGTGATTTATCTCAAGTACTTAGCACTACACAACATTGTTAGTGAGCAAATCAAACTAGACTTGGGGTCTAAATGTTTTTTGGGAAAATTCTTCTCCTGATAAGCACCCAATGTATTAAATCTATCATTAACTGCTATTGTAATTTCACTTTAAATGCATATACCGTGATTGAATTGAATTTGTTCCATTTAATACATAGTTCATTAAGGGTTAAAAAAAATTGGCTAAACTAGTGGCATTCCTCTAAGCAGAGGAATAAAGTATCTTTTACTTATTATGGAGGAGTGAAAGGCTATTTGTTTTAAGTAACATTTTTATAACTTTTTTTTTATGAGATAGGGAGGCAAACAAGCAGACTTTTCACCTGATATCAGAGGATACTCATTTGAAACAGAAAAACTCTAAAAAATTAAAATATGTATATAAGTAAATATCGCCCAAAGTGTTGCTAATGTCAAATAGCCTTTGACCCCTCAATATGTATTTTGTAATAATTACCTGTACAATTTCCTTAACTTTGGGATGTTTAGAGACTTCCCTGGCAACACCACCGTCACCACCACCCACTATAAGTACTTTCTCTGGATTCTTGTGACAACATAGTGGTAGGAATGAGATCATTTCCTAAAAACATTACAATTATTTTCAGTTATACATTTAATATGTTGTTTCACTTGAAGGAGATAGAGTTGTCCTCTGCAATAAAGATATCTGAAATATATCTTAGAAGGTTCACCAAAGGCAGTGAATCTTCTAAAATAACTTTCTATAATCTTTTTTGCAAAAGTGAGGCACAATCACCAAGATCAACATTACTTAAAATTCAACATATGTCATAACAAAACTACCAATTTGGTATGTTCTGGGTGTAACTGGTATCACCTCAGCCCATTGTATGGTTCCCATAGGCTTAGCTTAGTTTGGGATCATACAACAAGTATGTGTTGTCTGGCGTTATTTTATAATACTCAATACAAACCTGATATGAGAACTCATCCTTCTCTGTACACTGGATGATGCCATCTAACACAAGCACTTTGCCCAGGGTGGTAGTGTCAAGTACTAGAATGTCTTGGTACTGTGACTTCTCTGAGTGCAGCACCTCCTTAACTTGGAAGGAGAATGTGCCGCCTGGCCACATTTCACATGACTCCGTAAACCAGTTGTTCTTTAGTTTATCCATTACTTCTCTGTAAAATAAAATATTATTCAAATTTAATGGGTAATACGTGTGATTGCAAGAACAACACTAGAAAAGGGCACAGATATAATTTAGTAAACATAAAGTCTGTGACAGATCTTGGTGTAAGTGAAAAAAAGTTATCTGGCTATCCAGAGAGTTTATCAAGTAAAAAAAAAACAATACCATTTATTTACTTTTTACAAGTTAAAAGGTTTCTTATTCACGACTGTTATAATAACAATATAATGCAGTCATAAAAATACACAAGCTACAATATTTTTTTAATCTAAGAGTAAACTCACACTACAACGTACAATACGGTGGTACCTTCCTGCTTCTATCCAAACCTGAATAAAGGCAAATTACACTTGGACGCGTAGGGCATAAAGTTGCTGGATAATTATTAATATAAAAATATCACTTGATAATTAATTTTCAGAAGCGGTCTTGCTCGACGGGTCAAGAGTTGCTGATATTATGATCTTGACAGAAACAAATCACTGATAGCCCTGTTCGACGTACTGCTAATGGGTTGTTTAGTGTTTATCACTTTGCTGATAAGATTGAACGGCTTGAACTATAAAAATAAAATATTGAAATTGAACCGATGAGCGACGAACTCGCTTGAATAAAATGTGTCAATTCTACAGATCACTTAAAAACTATATAATTCTAAGTGATGTATCATCTGTCTGTCACAGGACTTCACTATAGAGGTGGCCAATAGAATAATTTAACTTTAGTCGATTCATTTTGTGAAGCTAGTCTAAGGTACAAATATTTCTAAACGAAAAGTACAACTTCAGGATATAATTTGATACATGATTGTTTGTAGTGATCTGTGGATGATTGGCTAATGGCTTCTTTTTGGCTTGATTTATTGTGCTACTTATTGTATGTCTATTCTCAATTTTCGCAAGACGGATACCAAAAATAATTTAAGAATAAGAAGAATTTAAGAATAATTTATTTCCAAAAAAACATACAATGTATAATAGTATTACGCTATGACATAATTAATAATGACAGAATTGGCAGTATGGATGAACTTCGCCTGTCCAATCGGACGAATTTTTTTTACTACTACTACTACTACTACGCTATGACATAACCTAAAAATTGAATATGGTCTGGTTATTGGTAAATAAACAATAAATTAATTCTCAAAATAGTCGCTTTGTCTTCAAAGAAAAAAAAGAGTCTGTCTATCTATAAAATGAATGGTTCAGTGATAAGCTACGAGGATTTTTGCCAAGGTGCAAAAGAATTTGTAGAGAAATCAATGAAACTCTGCGATGGTTGGAAATTACATACAGACCGAAATGATATATACCAGTCATATATAAGGAAAGAAACCTTTATTGAATGTAGAGTGAATGACGCATGTGTGCTGTTGAAAGCTGAATATGTGATATTTTATCATTTGAGTTATGGTGTGCCCTCCTTCAGTTTCAATATTTGGAACTCTTCTGGTTCCCTACTGTCGTTGGAGGATATAAGGAGAATGTCGTTAATAAAGTAAGTACTACCTAATATCAATCAAATCTATCCAGTTATGAGTAAAGTATTTTTGATGTGAAACATCTAATGGCGCGCTTGGCGAGTGAGAGCAACTGTTGATGCCGTGATGCGAAAACCTTGAGCAGCTCCGTGGCTCCTTGGTTCTTTCCGCCGCTTAGACTCCGCCCACCGGCGGACTCCGCTCACTCACCGCTACGCTGCTTCTCTCACTCTACTCTAAATAACATAATGTTTCACATCTGCCAGGTGTCCTGCGATGGCTACTTTTTTTTTGCAATGAGTATAGTTTCCACTGTATTTAACACCCTTGTAGTGGAGCATAGACTTAATATAGACATTCTGTATAGTAGAAGACCCAGCATACATACCATATATGAGTTGAAGCAGAACTAACCACCTTTTTCATTATATATATCTTGCAATACAACACTTACTTGTTGTATAATTCCAAAAATAACAAGGCTTCTACTGTGGGTACCATATACTGGACTGGGGGCGATACCAGTTACACACAGACTAGGGTAAATTCTAAGATGGTCTTTCCGAAATTTGCCTATGACCATAATGAAACTTGAAACTACATGATGATGTGACCCAAGTGGTCCTCACTCAATCCACTAGATCAAGCCGTCATTAAATTAATAATCATTTATTCGGGTAAAAAAAAAAATATAAAATTTCCAGGACAACAGAAAAAGCCTTCTACTCAGTAATAACACAACAGGAGCACCCTATATTCCAACGGCCATACTTCATAGTGCACCCATGCCACACGGAGACCTTACTGTCAACTTTTAAGGATACATCAAACAACATTATAGTAACTTTTCTCGGGCTCATCGCACCCTTGATTAAGATAGATCTACAAATGGAATATGGCTTATGAATAGTAACGGAAAATGTAGAGGGAACTAGTTCAAGGGGCTCTCCGACAGAGGCTGAAGCCTACATAATTATCCCCTGTTTATAATTCAGAAACCCCAGAATCCACAAATCGGTCGTCGATTTGTGGAAAAAGCCCGCATGAAGAAGGGAAGAAGAAACCCAGAATCTCACGCTGAATAGATGTTAGAAAGCAAGTCATTACAACATAAAAAGAATTTTAAACAGCTACTTATGAGATTCTTTCTCATCATCGTATTGAACAGTTGCTAGCCATGAAATAAATAATATTGAAAAGGAATTAAAAAATCAAAACAAATCATGAACATGCAAGATTAGTTGATTCCATCACTGCACAACCATACTCATATGCAAGACACAAGCAAGCCAAACAAGCCTACATTCAAAATGTGAAAAATAAATGACAATCGGTAAGCTCAAATAATTTTTGATTATATTTAATGAAACCTTTTGTTTGAGTAATAACGCACTTTTCAGCTTATCTGTAGTTACCTATTATTTTATTATGTTGTTGATGTTATTTTATTTATAACACATGAGGCTTTTAAGATTGTATTTGATTATCAAATATGTATAATTAATTATAGGTATGTGTGTTTAATCGTAACGAAAATGACCTTAACTCGAAATTTATCAAAATAACAATTTATTTATTTATTTTACACACAAAACAGGTTACAAACACTGATTACACTATAGTGAAAATAAGGGTGGAAGGACATGATTGTAACCCAAAAACTTGTGTTTCGGGTAGCATTAATATGTGTACGAGATAAATAACAAGATAAATTTACCAAACTCCCACAATATAATTTTTATAAACGGATTTAAGCCTGTCATAACTAACACAGAATGTATTTACCTATTCCTAAGTAAATAATGGGTTCACCAAACTGTCGTGGGAGCTTTTACGCTTACGCCAGTTGGTACCTATAAAACAGGCTGGATTTAACAACTTAATTTATTTGTCATTTCTAACGGTCAACCGATCTAGGGTCAGCGATCTCCATCAACAAAGCCGATATTCAATAGATATGTAGGTACATACTTTCGCAACGCATAGATACTGGTATTATTCAAAGTTAATAAAAACTCGGAGGGTCTAGGCTCGGCGTCACACGGCCGTCTGACATCAACTTTTATTGATATCGTATTGAGCCGCGATAAGATAGTTTTCGCTATCAGCACACAGCCGTCCATACATCCATTGCATTTGTTTCAATACGGTCGTCGCGTGTCCGTTTAAAATGTGCTACGAATGTGAATTACAATGAGACAGTGCGGTGCTGTCATATACAACTGTACGGAACGACTGTGCGAGTGTGTGAGGTCCTGTTTTGTGTTCCTATTCTGCTGCTGCTATGTAAGTTAATTATTTTTCATTAGCGACGTTATGCGTTGCGTCGATCGCGGAAGTCGATTGACCAATGAGAAAGCCTCGTGTTTCTAAGCGGCCAATCGCCTCGCGGCTGTCATGTGCGCCTATTTTGAATAGTGATGTAAATAGCAAATTGTGAAACTGATAATCATCGAAATATCGTAAATCACTAGCGGATGTATGGATGACAATTAAAAGTAGGTTTGATACCTTATCAGTCAATTCTAAAATGTCAATTAGTACGCCAGGTACTTAAATACTCACGCTAAAGTTTATTTTTGTGGCTGCTGCCGATAAACCAATGTGTAAATAAATAAATTCCTTGTTTTAAATGATTGTTCCACGTCAATCAACTTTATTATACATGCTACTTCAAGACAATAAAGATCAAAAATCTTTATGATTGGCTTATAATGCTGTAGATATGGAAATATAAGTATAGGTATATATTTATTTGTTTGTTATAATGTAGACCATAAAATATTTTTTATCAATAACAATATAAGTATATTACTTATGTTTACCTATGGATAATACCTACTGTCTTTTCCAAAATTTAAGGAGTTAGGAAGTTTGTTATGCTTATTACGAGTAAGACGATAACCCTAATTATCCGCGTTTTAACATCACAGGTGAGAAGTTATGGTCACGAATTGCTTAAAAATCCGAGTTTTCTAATGCCCAGAGTTGTAGGTAGTTATTAGGAATAGTAGAAATAACTAAAACGATAAGCATAATGGTGCTGATTCTATGGGAACTAGTGCCTTACTTCACACAGCCGTATTGTTTGAGCAAGACAGCAATATTTTTAGTACCATAAATTTACATAAGTAGTTTGGAACCAACAGAATCAGCACCAAATAGCATTTAAATCCTAGGGATAAGTCTTATCGTTTATACCTAAACACGTGTTTGTTTTAAATATACTTAATTTAATTTGTAAACATTTATTGCATATGTCGATGTTTATAATATATCGACGCTTGAAAGGGACAAAAAATCGTAAAATGAGTTATATAGGATACTAGCAGACCCGGCCACGCGTTGCTGTGATCTAAGCTATCTCTCAAGTTGGACCAGACTGCTCACGGTGTGCCAATTTAATTCCCTTTAATTAATTAACCCTTCGTGCGCGAGTCCGACTCGCACTTGGCCGGTTATTTTTGTCGCTTAGTAAGGATTGCCTTTCAAGCGAAGATATATTTTAATTCTGCCTGCTGTTATGGCCCAAGAATGAAGGGATGCAGTAGGTTTTTAGTGGTTTTTCCCACCATAGATTGTATATGTTGTTCCCCACTTGTAATATATTTCACCTTCGCTCGCAAATCAGACATTCAAATGTCGCTAATGGCGTTTGATAACAATCACAAAGTTTACATAAACTTATCAGTGTGATCTATTTGACGATTGGCATTGCTGATAACAAGTTTTTCATGAGCCTCACAAGGGTTATCAGATAATACTCATATGTATCTTGGATTTCTGACATTTTATTTACCCATAAGTTTTATCCGTTGCTTGTAGTTATGTTTATTTTAAAAAAATCTGTCTTGTATAAATGATGGAGGACCAAAGATTGAGCCCTGTGGGATGACATAGTCGTCTTTTGATGACTTTTGGTGACGACATTATCTAGAAAATTAATAACATAAAATTAAGTTATTTGAAATGCTTTACTTGACTACTTCGGTCACTAAACACATTCGTATAATTTTTTTTATCCATTCAGATAATATTTAATAAAAACGTAGTTATCTATTAGGTATCAAAATGTATTAAATTAGTAAAAGCAGTAGTGGAAGCTTAATTAAGTTTGCGCGTGATAACTTATTATTTGCGACGATATTAAAAAAACCGGCCAAGTGCGAGTCGGACTCGCGCACGAAGGGTTCCGTACCATTATCTATAAAAACGACAAATAAATCACGTTTATTGTATGGGAGCCCCCTTAAATATTTATTTTATTCAGATTTTTAGTGTTTGTTGTTATAGCGGCAACAGAAATACATCATCTGTGAAAATTTCAACTCTCTATCACGGTTCATGAGATACAGCCTGGTGACAGACGGACGGACAGCGAAGTCTCAGTAATAGGGTTCCCGTTTTACCCTTTGGGTACGGAACCCTAAAAATCAGTAAAATTATATGTTTATGGCCGGTTAGCGTAGCCTTTTTTTTCTATTAAAAAGGGCTGCGATTTTCTATGTTTCCGCAAAGATCGTCGCGTAGGAAATGGGCATTATTTGCATGTTTTTAACGAGACATTACTCCAGCTTTGTTTGATATATGCATCTAGTTGAATTAGGTAGTTGAGTTCTGTTGTCTGTCTGAGGTGCTACAGCAATTATTGCTACTGAAATATGTCTTGAACCATCATAGCGTAGTTACCACTTTGTTCCTTGTACAGCTAGCGACTGTAACTCACATCCATACTTGTAAAGACATAGAAAGCAGGTGCAGGCATTCCTCATCTTATTTCGAAAGACAGACATAGAGATGTCTCCTACGTTATCTGGGAAAATACCCCCGTATACATATTCCCCGGCAGCCCTAATTGTCGGCTATGTTAATACGCCTATTCCCTTGCCAATGTCAGATGCTTGCCTTCTCACGATTACCCCTCCGCTGCTGACAATCAAGCGAGCTTGACATTGGCCACTATTAGCCAGTGTCTCGACACTTTCGCTTTAGCGATATGGCGTCTAACATGTAATCGTTTAATTTAAAACTAAACCGTTCAATCAGGGCTGTGGGACAAATGAAGGTAATTTCCTTTTGAAGATTGCCTAGTGCCTGTGGAGTTAATTGAATATCATTGGTATACAAGTTTGGGTAGGTTTGAACCTATACTTATTAGACCAGCTCTGCTAGTAGGTAATAAAAAGTTAAGACAAGTCTGTCATACTACAAGTTTAGCTAATCTTACGCAGGGCCAGGGTGCAAGATTAATAATGTCCATTGAATACATTTTTTTAGATCAGATAACCAAGTTAATTGTAATTGCACAATACGGAACAGTGTATAAGTGTGTGGCGAACCCAATTAATTAAAACAAGCGATAATGGTTGTGATCATTTCCATGTGATAAAACATATCTACATAGTTATTGTAAAGTAATTACCAATTTTTAATCCACTTTCATTACCCGTCGAAACATAAGCTTAATGTGACGCAATATTGCAAACAGGATTTCATTCGATACGAGAAATGGATAATTTCTCAGAGGTAGACATTACGAGAAAAATGGAGAGTTGATCACGATACTAGATATATCTACTCTATAATTGGGTACATCTTGTATTTCAAAATAATGTAGAAGACCGCCGCATTTCATCATTATAGTTCAAAGAATAACAAGAAGCCATTCGTATCGATTGGACAGGAGTGAAAAACTAGAAGCCTTGGTTTCTTTCACCCACATTATGTTATATCCCACGGTGTTAGTGCCGCTATAAATGTTTAATCACATTCCATCCTACGAAGCATACACTTGTTTTGAAACGAAAGTAAAATAAACTTGAAATCATAGGTTACAAATACTTTTTTAGCTAGACAGCAATTTAGCTTGTAAGCTGCCATTTACGATAATGATCCGTCATATCATTAGGCTCAAGCGGTTTTCGGCCTTACACGATGAGAAGTAAGACACTACAGTGCGAACATTTATTCTACAATTTGTATGTTTAATAACCGTTATTGCCTGATACCTTTAAGTTTATTATTGAATGTCAATACTCTGCTATAGCTGCCACAAAATATTGTTAACTAACTGTAACGTAACTGTTAAACATAGAATAATTACTCATAGAAACCAAGTCCGCGCGCCGATTTTGAAGCACCTTAATTGGAGCCATAAATGGCTCCAAACGCCGGGCCGCTCCGTAGTGTTCAATGTCAATGCACGCCGAACGTGTCTCGCGAAAAAAAAATTATTATGACGATTTGTGCAGTTAAATTGTGTCACAACACATCTGAAAAACAAAAGAAATGTGATAAAATCACTTTTTACAGGTAAGCTTTCAGTATTTCATAGTATCTTGTAGTTAATTAAGTCAAAATAGAACAAAATAGAAACGTTTTAATTCAATGCACAGTGTTGCCCGATTGTTAAAATATTTTCCCATTTTAACTGAATTTATTGCTCCGACTAATTAATTTTAAAACATTTGCTACTGTTACTTACTGTTGTTGTTCTTTAATGTAGGTGTTTGTGTGATTTAACGATATCTATACGAACGATATTTTATAGGTTTCTAAACTGATTATTTTTTAATAATTATTTTTTTCTTTTTCATAATATGAAGACTATTCGATTAGAAATATTTGTTGACTTGATTGGTTTACTTTAGTTACACAGTATAAAAATTCATAATTGTATACAATAATTAAAATATGTATATTTTTACGTGTTGTTGTTTTATTTTATTCGTTTCATAAAAATAAACATTCCCGTATTATAACAACATTACATTACCATATCCACACTTTACCACACATAGCTATTTATGCATGATTGCCAAAAACAAATGGTTATCAGCGGCCGAGTCATTACCCCACTTTCGGAAAACTGGACCTTCACTGGCAACATTACACAAGTGTATGTGTGCGTGTCGCCGGGCGTAAGCACGTATTCGGCACGCCTGTGTGAACCGGTTTAGTGCTTCAATTTTGACAGAGCGCTTGTATGAAGACTATCTTTCTATGAGTAATTATTCTATGCTGTTAAAATACGCAGGGAGTAATCCTCTCGACTAACTCCCCACACTACTGGGACAAGCGAATTCACTTGACCTAAAGATATATTTCTGTAGCAATATCGTGTTGCATATCCAGGGCAATAAAGTTTCCGCGGGCTCAGAGACGCGCCAGGTCGAGGTGGGCGCAGTGGACACCTCGGACAAGCGCAAGCACAACAAGATCAAGACCTCCAAGTACACGCTGCTCATGTTCCTCCCGAAGAACCTGGCCGAGCAGTTCCGGAGGGTCGCCAACTTCTATTTCCTCATCGTCACTGTTATAGCGATCGTTATTGGTAAGTTGACTAAACGAATCTCATATCAAAACTTGTCCCGTCTTTATTGAACTTTGATAACTATTGGTGTACAATAAAGTTTTCTAATCTATTCTATAACTGGTATTTAGGTACTGGAAATCGAAATGCTTGCCTTCGCTCTCCCCAGGACTCAGTTCCTCTAACAGTAACCTAAAAACTTAAATATTTCAATAACGTAATTTCTAGTTTAGTCTTTGCACCCTGTAGTAATTTCAACGTATTATGTATTGATACCAAAGTATTTTTTAAACGTCAATACTAATAAACCGAGATGTGTGGAGAAGTTAGGAGGAGTGAGACAACGAAAGGCTATAAAAAAATCCTAATAAATTTGCAATATATTTTTATTTTTAAGGTCGTTAAAATTATGCATACCTACTACGATTTCAACTTGAGTTAAACGAACGAAATGTGTCATTATTAAATTATAAATTCTGTCTTATTAACCTTTAAACCTGTGATTTCACAATGAATAACTGCAGAACGTTGTTAGTTTAATCATTAACACCACGTTAAAAGCTATAGCACAAGCATTAATCAATCTGTATTATCTGTATAGAACTTGGAAAACAGTTTAACCATTTTAGCGTCTCGTGGCTAATTCACACGCTCTTAAAGGAACTAATGAAAAATTAAACACGTCATGTCCCCTAACCATTAGCTGTCTTGCAGTAATGTTTTTCTTCTTCTTTTTTTACGAAATGAGTGTAATGATGATATTTTGATGGAATAAGATGAGGAATGCCTGCGATTAGCGGTATTTTATTTATATTTATGGCAATGTCGAGTAATTATAGCAAGGACAAATTCAATAAATACACATTATAAATAAAAATGGATGGTGACAGGGATAAAGATGGCGAAATATTACTGTAAGTTTTTGACAGTTGACTTACTTAGTTCAAAATCTGTCAAAAATTTACAATATGAAACAACAATACTTTAAGAGAGAGTGATACGGATGATATTTGTGTTGTGTCATATGCATTCCGAATGGGTGGTAGAGTCGTATATTATACTGTTTGTTTTTTTTGACGATTCGGTTTACATTAATAAAAAAAAACGATTTTCATTCTGATTCTATAATTTCTTTAAAGGGATTGTAATCTATACAAATAAATAAAGTAGGAGTGTATTTGTAATATCGAAATAACACCTTTTAAAGCTTTTACTAAATTCATATGAGGGGATCAAATTCGCTCCAAATGGTTCGTGTAATATTAAACACGGTGCTGCAGCTAGCATTAATTGGCTGGACGCACTGCCGTGCGTCTAGATGACGTACGAGTATAGACGATACCTATAAAGAAAATGCATTTTTTTAAATTTTGTCTGTATGTTTCGGTTAAACTTCCAAACGACTGAACCGATTTTGACGGGACTTTCACTGGCAGATAGCTGATGTTCTAAGGCGTAACGTAGAAAACTTACTTTTCTTTTAGGAAAAGCATTAGGGTTCCAAAACAAAATACCATTTTTTTCGGGTAATCTTGTCCACGCGGACGAAGTCGCGGGCACAGCTAGTAAACTAATAAAATTACAGGAGGCGTATATAATCCACGTGATATGCATGACGAATGATCTAGATATTTTCATTTTCTATCGATAGTACCTATCAAATATATTTTTTGTCGGCAAACGAAAATCTAGTTTATCTCAACATGTGATATTGATAAATTGTCAGCATTTAGACTAATATTGATACTAACTCATATTTATTTTTAAACAAATTCAATGCCAATATTTTATTATTGTTTTCTTTCTTAGCTTAAAACATTAGCTAGGTTCAACCTGAATATTCTGCGTCTGTATAATTATTTGACCTTTATGCGTACCACAGACCAGTTATCTGGTGCGTACTAAGATAAAATATAAATGCAATATAGAATCAACTTTATAAAACTTCTTGTCCCATTTACATTGTAAACCATTTTTGTACTGAAAATGCCGATGTGAATGTTCGTAGAAGAAGTAGAATGTGTATAAGGCCATGTACACACTGGGGCATCGACCCTCGTGGGTCCAAATTTTACGCAGTTCCAAAACACACTTTGTGTCAACATGCCTAAAGATTGCATTTATGTGGTAAAAGTCACGCCCCCACGTGTAAAAATACGTTTGCGCTGTGTCCGGGTCATTTCGTTGAACAAAGAAGCCTTTCTATGTGTCAATACAGTTTGTTTTGGTATGGCAAACAATTCGACGCGAGGGCCTTTTGGCATGTGTTGCCATTGTCGTCAAAGTACATAAATGTTTTTTTTTTGTACACAGATAGTCCGGTGTCGCCATTCACCAGCATAGCGCCGCTCTCGTTCATGGTGTTTGTGACTTCGATGAAGCAGGGCTACGAGGACTGGCTTCGGCATCGCGCTGACAATAAAGTCAACAATCAGATAGGTGAGGGACACTTTACATCTAACAGCGGTATGATCTATCAGGGCTGTCCAAACAAAGGCCCGCGGGCCGCATGTGGCCCGCGACTTGTTTTTATGCGGCCCACGACGTATGTTTTAATCAGAAAATAGTTTTTTAAAGAAACTGCAATGGATTTTTAAGACCCTTGGCGATCGTTTTCAAGTTTCAATCTAATAAATTTTCGCCTGAAAATGGGATTGATGATGGGCAGCACTTATTTATGTGAAAGTGCGTATTCAACAATGAACTTTATAAAATCTAAGTATGTATAGATCTTCACTGTCAGTTAAGTCACTTTTTCATGCAATGCGTCTGGCAACCACGAATGTTGACGTTGATATCGATATGATTGTTAAAGATAAATTAACGAACAACCAATGAACGTAAAAATAACTGATTACCCGGTATTTTTTTTACTTGAAAACTGAAAATATTTTTTTCTGCGGCCGTCCAGCTTTTGTAGTAAAATTAATTAGCCCGCGTAGGTATGTAGTTTGGACAACCCTGAACTAAATATAATCTGTGCATTTGCCTTCCTAAGGATACTAAGGATAAAATGTGCCTGTCATCTTTAATGTTGCGTCCCAACATTCATGTGCGTTAACCTTTTACGAAGGTTTGAGCTGACAGAGCAATCGTTCCAATATTATTGTGATGACAACTTTTTTGGTTATCCATATCCTAACTATAGCCTATATCCCTAACTATCGCTTCGCATGTCAAAAAATATTGGTTTCGGCCACGAGTAGATATATGTAAGTACATTTTGACATCTAACTCCATGTTTAATTAAAGTTATAATTTTATAACCTACTAGCTGTGCCCGCGACTTCGCCCGCGTGGACTTTAGGGAGATTACCCGGAAATATGGGTATTATGTTTTTCCCGCGGAACCCTAATGCTTTTTCTAAAATTAAAGTAGCCTAAGTTACGCCTTGTAACGTCAGCTATCTGTCAGTGAAAGTCCCATTGAAATCGGTTCAGCCGTTTAGAAGTTTACCTAAAACTAACAGACAGACAGACAAAAAATTTTAAAATTGCGTTTTCGTTATAGGTATCGTATATACTTTCATACGCATTTGGTAAAAAAGTGTTATTTTGATATTACAAACAGACACTCCAATTTTATTTATTTGCATACAGGGTGATATTGTTTTCTTATATTTAGGCGAATACTATACATTGAAATTAAACTATTTTACGGATTTTATCGCGTTTATTTACTATTTTATTTTCCCGACGTTTCGGCTGCTTTACAGCAACCATGGTCACGGGGGGACTGAGGTGTTAGACGTCCTGATGTCATAGTTAATAACTGGGTACCCTCATATTTAGTTGTTGTTTGCGGTCCGATCCACGCCGAAAGTGCTCACAGTGTCTTGAGGTCTTGCAATGGTACGCCTGGTTTTGGATTTAATCATATTATTTACTGGATCCCAAGTTGGTGGTAGCACCCAGCCATCTTCCCTATTGAAATTAGGATGTTTTTTAATTTCAATGGCCTCACGTATCATCCTTGGTCGGAGTCGGTGTTCTTTTGCGAGGATATGCGGTTTATCAAATCTGATATAATGGCGGGTGCGGTCCTGTACATGTTCACAGATTGCAGACTTCGTGGAGCGTCGGTGTTTCACGTCAGCTATATGTTCTTTTACGCGGGTTTTTATTGATCTTTTAGTTTGTCCTATGTAAGAGAGCCCACATTCACAATCGAGTTTGTATACCACTGCAGCTTGAAGAGGAATGTGACACTTGACAGGTGGTAAAAACTGACTAATCTTCTTCGGTGGCTTGAAGCCCGTTTCAAGATGTAGCCAATCTTGTCTGCGACACCTCTTATGTATGGTAGTACAGCAGGTAGACGCTCAACTGTGGCTGGTTTCACTCGGTCACTGTGATGGCGGCGTGGGACCCGAAGTAAAGCAGCCGAAACGTCGGGAAAATAAAATAAAATAGTAAATAAACGCGATAAAATCCGTAAAATAGTTTAATTTCAATGTATACAGGGTGTTTCAGAAGTCCGAAATAATACTTTGACGTTTGCATCAGTATCGGGTATTCAACTGAATGGTATAAAAATTTGATCAAAATTCGACCATGTTTTTACTGCTATTTTTTTCGTCGTCAATATCTATCATTTCTCGAGTCCAATGTAAAATTTGCATGTTCTGCTTTGTGAATATTGGTAGCCGCCCCTCATAAGTGTAGTTTACACTGCTGAATAGGGTAGTGGAGATACCCAAAGGCCCGAACACGATACCTGTGACAAATATTCAAAGGTCTATAACTCGGAAACTATGATAGTTATGTATACTCTGTTTTCACTAAGCATCCGCATATGAGCTACCGTACCAAAGTATTATTTTGGACTTCTGATACACCCTGTAGATGTATAGATATTAACATAACGAATCACTTTCGTTCTGGAAAATGATTTCCAAAAGCAATTATTAATAGAATACATCATCACGCCTGTATTCCCCGAAGGGGTAGGCAGAGGTGCACTGTAGTGCGCCAACACTTCGCCGATGTATTTTTGGTCCCAATGTAATAGGGGGCGAGCCTATTGCCATTATACCGGGCACATTCTCCCTCAATACGAAGTAGATTTTTGGACCATAGTCCACCACGCTGGCCCAGTGCGGGTTGGTGAACTTCACACGCCCTTCTATAGACGTGCAGGTTTCCTCACGATGTTTTCCTTCACCGTTCAACAAGTGGTAATCATAATTGAAAACTCGCACATGAAATTTATCTCAAAGGTGCGGGCCTGGGATTTGAACTTGCACCCCTTACGTTCAAGGCGGGCGTTCTTGCCCACGAGGCTACCACTGCTATATTTTCTTTAATTTTTTTGTGTAATTACTTTTTGTATGTGATGATGTAATTAGGTATGTATACAGGAATACTTTGGACATGTTATCACTGTAATAGTACCTACTATTTTGTGAGTCAACGTTGGTTGCACCCTTCTCGGTGTTGCCCTACCTATCACAACACAAAATTCCTAACACATTACCTACATAATGCCTATGATATAACGTAAGATAAAGGAGCTAATTCTGTCCGTCTCAAACCACGATACACTAAATTTGTTTGGTAATCTAAGTTTAACTAACCAACTACAGCCCTTTTAACGTCCCACTGCTGGGCACGGGCCTCCGCTCAATGTGAGGGGGATTCAGGCCATAGTCCACCACGCTGGCCCAGTGCGGGTTGGCAGACTTCACACATCTAATGAGAACTAGTCAAGTTCCCTCAGTCGTGCAGGTTTCCTCACGATGTTTTCCTTCACCGTTTCATAGCAAGTGATAATCTCGGATGAAAATGAGATTCGCACATAAACCCAGAGGTGCGAAGTTTAACTATCTCTTGTAATGTGGGTACCTAAATAAATATAAATAAAAGGTGTTAAATAAAGTAAGTAAAGTTAAAACCAGATAAATGCATCATAAGTCATATAGAAAAGTAGAGCATAAGACATTTCGCGCGCGTGGGTTGGACGAGTCGACTTTTACTTTGCTCCCCACAGAAAAATTTCTAACTCAGATTCAATATAACAAAAGCTTAAAAACAATTCATTAACCTGATTATAGGACTAATACCAATCGACAGTGCTGTGAGTGACTATTCTAGTGCTTGTTTAGTTTGATAAAACCCAATTTTAAATAACAAACTACGAACTACCACCACAACAGTTATAATGTGCATAGTGATTCGCTATAACGCGTAAGCGACGCGAAGTGCACGGCGCTTACGGCATTCTTCTCGCGAGCCCCCGTTGCCGGGCACAGCTATTCTGCTACCTCGTGTGTTTTGCTGCTGGCGTTGAGAACTTACAAGATAAGTACCGCACCGCAATTATTGTGAGGATTTATAAAACATTGTTAACTCACCATTATAATCATGACAACTTGGGGATGTTGCTCTATCAATAATGGGCGGGATGAAGAATCGATCAACTGCGTGGCTTGTAAAAAGTCTTATCATTATGCCTGTTTATCGATTTCAATATATACTGACAATAAAATACTGAAAACCTGGAAATGCCCGCAATGTTTAAATGACACCGCTAAGACGACAAAAACAGATTCTACGCCGATTCGTAATGTCAACACAAGCAGGGGAAATAAGAGACCCGCACTTAATTCTCCACCTGATTCAGCAACTGCCACCAGGGAGGACGTGAAATCTATAGTGCAAGAAGTTATGCGAACTGAGTTTAGTGATATGTTGAAGCAACTCAATGATAGTATGATCGGAATCATAAACAAAGAACTCCAGCCTATAAAAAAGGAGATGAAAGAGATGAACGAATCTATGAATTACATGAACAAAAGATTTGATGATATAGAAAAAGAACAAGAGGAAGCTAAAAAAACGAAAAAAGAGTTATTGGATGGTAATTTAAAATTAAAATCCACAATAGCTGAACTAAATACTCGCCTGGCGACTTCGGACCAACGTATAAATGCCATAGAACAACAACTGAGAGCCAACAATCTAGAGATCCAATGTGTGCCGGAGAGCAAAAGTGAAAATCTAAATAGCATTATTAAACAACTGGGCACTGTAGTCGGCTGTAACTTAAATGATAATCAAATCATCCGCAGCACTCGTATAGCCAAAATGAATACAACCAATACACGTCCACGCTCAATTGTTGTTCAACTTGTTTCCCAGATCACACGCGACCAGCTTCTTGCCTCCATAATAAAATATAATAAGAATAATTCATCAAACAAGTTGAACAGTGTTGATCTTGGCTTTTCCGGTAGCAAAACACCTATATATGTATTAGAGCACCTCTCTCCAGCCAATAAAGCCTTGCACGCGGCTGTTAGAGTCAAGGCAAGAGAGAAATGTTTCAAATACGTCTGGGTCAGATCCGGAAGAATTTTTGTGCGTAAGAATGATGATTCTGATTATATTGTTATAAATAATATGAATGCGCTTGATAAAATAATGTAATATATTTTTTTGTTAAATAAGCAGATACCTTTATACTAATTTTTGGTTATTATTTTGTAAAATTCACAAGCTTACAAATATATTACCAAAACTGTCGTGGTCTTAGAACTAAAACACACAATTTTTATAAAAATGTATGTTGTAATCAGTATGACATCATAATTTTGGTAGAAACATGGTTGAACGATTCAGTTTTTAATACAGAGTTATTCGACGATAGGTATGACGTCTTCAGGAGGGATAGGGATAGTTCTGCTTCTAAAAGAGGAAAAGAAGGTGGTGGTGTGTTAATAGCTGTCCAGAAAAAACTAAAATCAACACGTATAAATAATTGGGAAAGTAATTGTGAAGATTTATGGGTTACAGTAGAATCTCAAACACATGCCATACGTAGAATAGCTCTGTGTGCTGTTTATTTACCACCTCCCGTAAATGGCCATACACTTGATCACTTCATCTCACACTGTAATTCTGTGTTCGAGGAGTCAGACCCAGATCTAGACGTATGTATTTTAGGCGATTTCAACCTAGGAAATATCGATTGGAAGTCTCTGTATGTTCCATGCAGCTATGTTGCGCCGTATACTAATCAGGCTCTCTTAGACTTCATTCACGTTAACAAGCTCAATCAACATAACTATGTTACGCAAACTAGTCGTATTCTAGATCTCGTACTAACAAACATTACGTCGTGTAGTGTCAATGAGGCATGTGCGCCATTGAGCAATGTTGAACTAATACACCCACCCTTAGAAGTCAGCCTTTCCCTCAACATTGAACATGGTCTTCCTTACAATTCTGTAATTTCTAGACCCAACTACTATAAAGCGGATTACAATTACATTCGCAAACTTATAAAAGAAGTTAATTGGGTCGAAAAGCTCGGAGGTTTTGATAATGTTAATGATATGGTACAGGAGTTTTACAATTCGTTATTGTCGATAATTAAAAATAATGTGCCCATCTGCCAAACGAAAACCAATCGCTATCCGCCCTGGTTCAACAAAAACTTAATTAAGTTACTAAATGAAAAGAATAAAATTAGACAAAAATTTAAAAAATATCGTAACCCAAGAGATGAGATTGAACTTAAATTACTGACTAAACGTAGTGATCAGCTAGCAACAAAATGCTATAATGATCACATGGATAATACTGAGCAACAACTACGAAGAAATCCTAAACTTTTTTGGGCACATGTTAAGGCGAAGCGAGGTGGGTCCAGTGCCTATCCCGCCTCCATATCTAATGGCTCAAAGAATAGTTCTGATGGATCCGAAATATGTGAACTATTTGCTTCATACTTCTCATCAGTATACAACTCTAATAATGAGAATGTTTCTGAACAGAATGTGGACCACATGGATTTCCTGCGAGCTAACAGTAATTGCTTGACGTACCCTACAATCGACCACGACACTCTACTCAAAAAAATTGAGAACTTGAATTGTTACAAGGGAGCGGGACCAGACGGTATCCCACCATTATTTATAGTGTCTTGCGCATCGGTTTTAGTACAACCTCTTCTGATTATATATAAAAAATCTTTATACTCAGGTGTTTTTCCATCTGAATGGAAAATTGCCAAAGTGGTGCCTATTTATAAGTCTGAAAATAGGAAAACTGTCTCTAACTATAGGCCAATCTCTATCCTGTCCACCTTTGCTAAAGTCCTTGAATCTATTGTTTGCCAGCAACTGAAGAGTCATATGAAGCATTATCTTACCCCTCACCAGCACGGGTTCATAGCAGGAAGATCCACTAGCACAAATCTTGTTTCCTTCACAGAAACCTTGGTTGGAGCGCTAGATGCCGGCAAACAATGTGATGTTATATATACGGACTTTAGCAAGGCGTTCGACAAAGTTCCCCATAACATACTAATTTACAAATTGTCTATATACGGAATTACTGGCTCCCTGTTACTCTGGCTCAAATCATACCTAAGTCACAGATACTTTTACGTTGTCATAAATGGATTCCGATCCAACAATCGCAGCATAACCTCTGGTGTACCCCAAGGTTCTCATCTGTCTCCATTATTATTTAACTTATTTGTCAATGACATCCCCAGTTGTTTTATTTCTTCAGAACCTTTTATGTATGCAGATGACCTGAAATTCTTAAAAATAATAGAATCCACTGTAGACTCGTTATTACTGCAAGCCGATCTAAATAGACTTGTACAATGGTGTAATAAGAACAACATGCTTTTAAATCCCAATAAATGTTCACATGTAAAATTTACAAGAAATTTAAATATTATACCCTTTGATTACCGAATTGGCAATAACTTAATCCAAGAAACAGACATTATCAGAGATCTAGGTGTGACGTATGATAAAAAGATGACATTCGTACCACACATGGAAACCATAATTAAAAAATCGTCTAAAATGTTAGGTTTCATTCTTAGAAGTACAAAATCTTTCCGCAATCCTAAGACTAAAATATTACTCTATTATAGCTTAGTTCGTAGCATATTAGAGTACTGCAGCACAGTCTGGCGCCCTCATTACGCTACTCATTCGCTTCGTCTTGAACGGGTTCAAAAACGTTTCCTATGGCACCTGGCATTTTCCACTGGAAAAGCGAAGACATTACCATCTTATGCAAGTAGGCTGGAATATTTTAAAGTGCCTTCTCTGGCTAAACGTAGGGATTCATTAGATATGGTATTTCTTTACAAAATTCTTAGAAACAAAATAGATTGTCCTCAGCTGTTAAGCCTTTTCAATTTCCAAGCACCTCGTAGAGTTCCTCGTAAACCTATCACCCCTCTTCATCCACCCTTACGCAGAACAGTTCTCGGTACCAGCTCTCCAGTACCAAGGCTGTGTAAATTACTCAATAAACACAGTAACATTGTCGATATAAATTTTGATACGTTAGGCACATTTAATAAAAATATACTAAGTAGTTCTGATTAATTCAATATCTTCCCGATTAACATAGACACATCAAATAATCACACAAATATCTTGCATACACATACATATCACATAACTAACATACACCACACACACACGCTCTTTAAAACACGCATCATCTCTCACCATACTAGCTTAATTAGCTATATTAATTTAGTTTTGTTTTACGATTAGTAATAAGTTCTTTTTTTATATAACCCACTACTATAAGATTTGCATGCTGAGGTCACCTGTAAGTGTTTGTGCATTTAGTTAAAAAGTTGTAAGTATAGTATAAGTAAAATACACGTAACAATGTAACAAACGTTGGTAATCCATAATAAACTAAAAAAAAAAAAAAAAAAAAATATATGCACTAAATAAAAATGTATCCTAGAATAAGTACAGTAAAAAAAGTATATTTAAATAGTTGGTAAACATGTAAAGGAAATATCCCCTGAATAGCTTATTATCCTATGCTCATTAAGGTCTCCGATACCCATGTTGGAGGAGTTAGCTCGCGGGCCGGGCCATTAAAGCGCCCGGATTTAATAAAAAAAAAAAAAAAAAATGTGGGTACCTATAGGTAGATTGTTAACCATTTGTAGGCAGGTCTGTAGGTATCTAATGACTGTAGGTATTAAGGCATCGTTTTATCTATTTATGTGACGTTATGCACGCACGATCGATACATAATCAATCAATAATACGTATGATGGCAGACGGTCTATTAATTTGATTTGGTTGATATGATTGTTTTTTTTTTTTACCGTAATCAGGCGCAATTGTTCGCTCATGGTCTTTAAAATTAGTTACCTGAGCACATGAGACTGCTTATTCTATATTGATAGAATATCAATAACATACTTTAAAAAATATTGGGAGACAGACCCAGCGCTCACCGTCGGAATTCTTGTCGATTTATAAAATTATAAACCGAATAATACAAGAAACCAACAAGAAAAACCGGCCAGGTGCGAGTTGGACTCGCGCGCGAAGGGTTCCGTACCATTATCTATAAAAACGGCAAAAAAATACGTTTGTTGTAAAGCCTCCTTAAATATTTATTTTATTCTGTTTTTTAGTATTTGTTGTTATAGCGGCAACAGAAATACATCATCTGTGAAAAATTTAACTCTCCCTAATCACGGTTCATGAGATACAGCCTGGTGACAGACGGGCGGACGGACGGACAGACGGACGGACGGACAGCGAAGTCTTAGTAATAGGGTTCCCGTTTTACCCTTTGGGTACAGAACCCTAATAAACTGCCTGTCATTCGAGAGTTCTGTCATGCATGAGCCAACAATGAGAAAAGCTCCGCGGAACAATCGAATGCTTCCCTCGTCCCTCTCTCTACAATTAAGTTTTACAATGAATTTCCTCAAAGTTACACTAGGGGCATCAAATTGTTTGTCAATACACATAAAGTTTGAATTTCTGTGGCAAAAGCAACGCGACCTCGAGTCTATATTCGCCAGTGACATTTCGTTAACTTATTAGCTTTTTCTATGTGTCAACGCAATTCGTTTTATAGTTGACGCGTCTCGACACCCACCACTGTGCCCGGGCATTATTCTATCAATGATATCAAACTACAGTCATAAAAAAGTTCAAGAGCCCATACTACTACTACTACAGCCCTTTTAACGTCCCACTGCTGGGCACAGGCGTCCACTCAATGCGAGGGGGATTCGGGTCATAGTCCACCACGCTGGCCCAGTGCGGGTTGGCAGACTTTACACATCTATCAAAAACTAGTCAAGTTCCCTCAGACGTGCTGGTTTCCTCATTATGTTTTCCTTCACCGTTTCATAGCAAGTGATAATCTCGGAAGAAAATGAGATTCGCACATAAATCCCAGAGGTGCGAGCCGGGGTTTGAGCCTGCACACTTCGTTTGCAAGGCGTGCGTTCGACCACATAAGTTACCATATGGTTGGGAATTACCTAACGGATGGTACAACTTTGTCATCCAGTTATCGAAGACATTATCTGTTTTAGGAATCACATTTTATCGAGATAGCGCGGTACTCATGATTTCAATGATCAAGGTCTAACCATCCGTTTGTAGATAAATTTTAGAATTTGATGGACATTTTTTCGTTCGTAACCTCGACACGGATATGGGAGAAATGGTACAACTTTGGCTGGTGACGGTATTACAGGCTTATTATTATCTTTGATATCTACTTTCCTCTTATGGTTTTGATTTATTTAATTGCACTTAGGTTGTCTTAAAATATATCCAAAGTAAAAAATATAACATTATCTACATATTTATGAAGGTCATTTCGGATTGAGAGGCATTTAAAATATTACTGTACTATCATTTTTCATAAGTATAAAAAACGCTCCTATCCGATAAATGTTGTTTTTTTTTAATTTATACAATAGAGTAGCTAGAGTTACTAAAAATATTATATTCTTAGGTACTTTACGCTAGTATATATATTTAAATTAACAACAAAACAACCCAAATTGTGATTTTTACGTATATTTAGATCACTTCAATCTACTGCTGCTGAACGCTTAATGTAATGCCTCCAAATTTGTTGAAAATTATAATTCATTTACAGAGGCATTATAAATCACTTGTTCTGTAAAGTACCAAAGTTAAAAGGTGCGTAGAAGCATTTGAATTTCTTTAAACTCGTGCGTATTTAATGAAGATTTTTTTTATTGTTAATTTTTCCTATTTAGCCCATCTATATCTATACATCTATATCTATACAAATAAATAAAATTGGAGTGTCTGTTTGTAATATCAAAATAACACTTTTTTACCAAATGCGTATGAAAGTATATACGATATCTATAACGAAAACGCAATTTTAAAATTTTTTGTCTGTCTGTCTGTCTGTTTGTTTGAGGTAAACTTCTAAACGGCTGAACCGATTTCAATGGGACTTTCACTGACAGATAGCTGACGTTCCAAGGCGTAACTTAGGCTACTTTAATTTTAGAAAAAGCATTAGGGTTCCGCGGGAAAAACATAATACCCATATTTCCGGGTAATCTCCCTAAAGTCCACGCGGGCGAAGTCGCGGGCACAGCTAGTTTTTAAATATAATGGCAATAGGCTCGCCCTATATTACATTGGGACCAAAATACATCGGCAACGTGTGGGCGCACTGCAGGGGACCTGCCTATCCCTTCGGGGAATACAGGCGTGATGATGTATAATTTAGTCTTCCATTGTTGCCGCCAGTGGAGATAGTCCACAACGGCGTGATGAAGGAGGTGCGCAACTCGTCGATAGCGCCGGGCACGCTGGTGCGCGTGCGCCGCGGGAAGGAGGTGCCAGCCGACCTGGTGCTGGTGTGCTCGGCCGGCGAGCGCGGCAAGTGCTTCGTCACCACCGCCAACCTCGACGGCGAGACCAACCTGAAGACGCTGAGGGTCCCGCCGCCATTGGTCGGGTACACGCCAGGTAATTGGTGAACTATGTGTGCCTTAAGTGTTGTATGTTCATTGCCGTTGTGTTTGTATTACTTTTGATAAGAGTACTTTGAGATAGGTGGGTGATTTAATTTAATTATGAGATTTTTTTCTTTATTAGGTTAGCATAATCACATTTTTACCTAGTGAAGTTACTGTTCGAAAACTGTGTGCTCAAGTACTTTTAAAAGTATTTGCAAAACCAGCACTCGTTTGTTTGCATAGAATCAGTTTCATTCATGTGAACCTACAGTTCTTATGAATTGTCAAAAAATATAGGACTCTACAAAATATTCGATTAGTATTGCAATAAAATATTCTGCGATAATATGACTATAATGCAGATAGGACGTTCTCAACCCTTTTAAAATAATTACCTACCAAAATGCCAATTTACAAAAAACATTTACTACTCGATACAATCACAGCATAATATTTATGCTGTGATATAAGATTCTCATCAATCGAAATTATATTTATTGGTGTGTAACTTATCTTTATTTAAATAGATAATAGAGTTTCATAACCTTTTTTATTCAGTGAATAAAAAAGGTCAGATTCAGTGAATAGCTCATATATATAATAATTTATTTATTTTAGGGCCGTTATTATCATACAAACATAAATGATCTACGTGTGGTAATGGACATGTATGTTTATCTGTAAGGTACAGCGTCCACTGAAGCATATATTGCTGTATTTCTGTAAAGAGGCATTTGCTTTATGATTAATACATTGCAAAAAAAACATTAGATAAGTACTTTTGTAATTACATCAATTCTGCAGTACAGTCGAAATTTGGCTAACGAAATATGGGTCACGAGTAAATAATGTTTAAATGTTTACAAGGTATGGCACGACATACCTAATAGATTTCCTTTACATGTACTCGTAGATCAAGTTTATAGTGATTAGTTACGCTAGATGGTATGGATTATAGCAAGTCGAGTGCTATAATTTGAATACAGCATCGCTTTTGGAGGGCACTTGACCTATTCTGTCTGCCTACTATGTATGTATGGTTTAGATCAACCTGTGTAATTGTGGCAATAAAGGTTTTTGAAATGTTATGTGCTTTTATTTGTGGGATGTGCGGACTCATTTATCAATGTCACCGTGACTGCACTGTTTGTTTCGTTTAAAGTAATTCAAGGCCAATAGAAAATGATACTTTGATGTGATGTTTTGTGCTGTGTCTAACACATTGGATTAGTTGGATAGGAATTTCCAGGTTTCCTGATTACTTTAGATACTTACTTTGAAAAGGCCCATGTTGCTTGGTACCAAATATGCACCTATTAGGTACATTTCAATGTAAGTTTATTTGATATGATTGAGTTAAAAAAATAACAGGCTTCATGCCCTAACGATATGGTAAAAGGTTTTACGTTTTTAAGATACCTACTCTACGAACTTTCGTTGCTGATTGTTATTTGTATATAGGAATTAAACTTGATGATTTTTGTTGCCTGATATGCATACATACATAAATATTAGTAAAATTTACATACAATAGGTACTTATCAGAGGTCAATGCATACAGCTTTTACTACTTGGTAAACTTTGTGAATATTCTAAATCTAGTGACCCATAGTGGCCCATATCCTAGATGGATACAATCTATAATCTGCACCCTGAAAAAGCCAGGGTCAATTCCAGTCACGCCTATTAGGTTTCGAGTAAAATTTAAATTTCCTACCTATTACAACAACGATGAGGTCTAGAATCAAACTTTTCCTAGACATACTCCCCCGTGGCATGAGGATAGACGTGCCCAACCCTGTGGCGGATCTGTACACGTTCTACGGGCGGCTGGACATCCCAGGACTGGACAGCCTGCCGCTCACCACTGACAACCTCATGCTGAGGGGGTCCAGGGTCAAGAATACGGAGTGGGCTATAGGGTGTGCGGTGTACACTGGTAAGTACAACATGAGAAATTAGCGTTCGTATCTACTTAAACAAAATCACAGGGCTTCAATTGTAAAACTCCTCCATGTTTGAAGTCGGTTAAGAAAAGACAAAGCATTTGAGATTCTTGCACGATCTTCTCAGTCGAGGTCGCTTTTCGATCCGGTTATAGCGAAAAATCAATGTAAATTTGACAATTTGGAAGTGCCTCCGTAGCCCAAGGTATATCAAATCAATTATTTGACTTTTATTTATTTATTTTTGCACAATTATACAGAAGTAAAAAATGTACATGGTAAGCTTAATGCCTCAGGCGTTTTCTACCAGCCAACCTTAGAGTGATGTAGAGAGAGAGAAAAAAAAACAAAAAAGGTGGGTGCAAGAAATAAAAAAAGTCGCGAATGCAAACAGAGAAAAGGAGTCGAGAAAAAAAGAATAGGAAAAATACTATGGTAAAATACTTACAAATATTACTTATATGCTAAGCATATATCTGTCTATAGTATGCAAATTGATGGGAAGAAATAAATGAGGCATGGCATTTGTCATGCAGCAAAAGATATAGATAGTATATAAAATGGTGAAGTGTTAAAATGATAACAAGCCCTTTCAATGTCCCTCATTGGTCATTTCTTAATTAAAAAGATTTTCATAGTTCACGATTGGCCGACAAGAAGTGTTTCGAAAACTTGATACAGAATTTAATAGTCTCACTGCTGGGTGTTTACCCCTTTTCTACGTCACCATAAATACCTTTTCAAAACATCATTCTTTGTGACCTTTCTATCATCTAGGTGAGGAGACAAAACTAGCTCTCAACTCAAAGTACTCCGGCAACAAGTTCTCATCGTGCGAGCTGGCTATCAACGGGTTCCTGCTCTTCTTCATCATGATATTGTTCGCGGAGATGATCGCCTCCTTGGCCGCAAAGATGGTGATCGAGCGGCGGAACCCCGAACGGGACTTGTACCTTGGCCCAGGGACCCCGTACCCTGCGCCCCTTGGCTACGTGCTGCAAGACCTGTTCTCGTTCTTGCTGCTCTATTATTATATCATACCAATGTCGCTGTATGTCACCATTGAGCTGTATAAGTTTATTGGTAAGTGAAGAATTTCAAACTAACAGTCAATATGACGTCGGTTTGTGTTAGTTGTTTGAGGGTAGGCCCCTCGACTTATTGTTGTCAATTCGACACCCGTAAGCTGCAAAATTTCGGAAATGGCATTTTCGAAATTATCCCTGGTCTGGGTGTAACTGAGAACGCTCCTAGTCCATTCTATGGTAGCCATAGTACAAGTTTACTTCGTTCGGGGGCAAACGACACACTCAAGTAGTCATCGTATGATCCCAAACTAGATGCCCAAATGGTCATTTCCGGAATTATATTTACTAAAAAGGACATGAATATTTCGCATTAGACTCTCAAAGAAAAAGTTGAAAAATAATTCTATCAAATTGATACACCATTCGGTTGTATATCCGCTACTTATGCAAACATTAAAGTATTATGTCGAACTTCGGATACAATCTGTATAATAGCGGTGTGATCTAGGTGCGCTTTTCATTGGTTGGGACGAAGATCTCCGCTGCGAGGAGACGGGCCGGCCCGCCATGGCCAACACCTCCGATCTCAACGAGGAACTCGGACAAGTTGAAGTGCTCTTCTCGGATAAAACTGGCACACTCACGAAAAACCTCATGGTCTTTAAAGCTTGCTCTATTAAAGGCCAAGTGTACGAAGAAAGGGACTCTAAGCTGTACGATATCGAGAAGACCAGTGAACCGGTGGACGTTTTTCAGGTCAGTTCCTTAGTTCTATGTTCTCTTGGTAGTTATGCATTAGCTATCTTGTTATTGTTGATTGAAATAGGTGATATCACAACTATTTTTAATACATCTCGAGATGCTTAACTAGTGCTCGTTTTCACTAATGCTAGGAGATGCCTAAATGTAATACCTGAGTACACTTTAACTAGTAACTTCTTCATGAAGTTCTCCAAGTGTTTAAAAAAGCTGGCATTAATTTCAACTCGATACCGCCACGCGTTCCTGTGAAAAATGGTCTTGACAGGCAGTCGGACAACGAAGTGGTAAGGGTTCTAATATATATTCAATAAAACCCCGTAAATTAATTAATAACGAGTTTATTGTAACAACACCAATCACAGACCACACTATATCTAAAAGGTGTGAGTGAGACGGCACCTTAGGGATACCACACTCTCCCACAACTTAATTAACTTAATAGGTACTATTATGTTTAACAAGGTAATAAGAATGCTAATGTATACATAAGGTTATAAACGTATAATTATTTATTAAATAACATATTTACTTATTAACACAAATTAAAAACACTACAATTATTCCTTTAATGCGTCGGAACAAGATAATATTTGATTTACATGGCGTTTCCATTGACATCCATCTACATCTATTATATATGTGACACCTAGATTGTCCAACTATCAACCCCTGAATCCATGGCTTATAACCCTTCCGGTAATCTTTAACCATCACCTTTTGACCTATTTCAAAATTTATGTCCCTATTCCCCTGACTTCTATTTTGTAACTTATTTTCTACTTCTTCCCTCAATGGTGGTGGTCGCAGTAGACTAAACCTATTCCTTAGTTCCCTCCCCAGCATTAATCGAACTGGTGTGGTACCAGTTGTTCGTTGAGGCGTGTGCCTGTAGTACATTAAAAACAAATTAATTGCCAATCTCCATACGTAGACATTTTCTTGCTTATTTCTTGTACTTTAAAGATTTTTGTCTTGTAATATTCGCTAACAGTTTTTCTCAATTCACCAATGTTACTGGTTTCGGAGAATTGCAAGTTTTCGTCTTTACACAACTGATGCAATTCCTGTTTTGTGCACTTATATATGTAGCTCCGTTTCCCTAATTTCACTTCTTTTATAGTATCTGACATTTATTCAAACTTAAGTTGCAGAAAATTATAGTGATTGACACAAAAAAAATTTCACCGACGCTGTAATGGCGGCGGGAATCTTGCAAAATCCAGCCGACTTTTGTACTTGTAACTGTTTATTTCTTGTTAATTCACTGATATTTATAGTTCATCACGCACTTATGAGTTCACTTAATCGTCGCCATTAATATACACTTCTCATCAAAAAAATCGAAACACTTTCGTTTTTATTGTTTTTGTCTTAATTTTTAAAATTACTCATCATACAAAATACGAAACCTATGAAGACTTAATTTGAATTTAGAACATTAACATTAGGATTTATAAACCTCATACTACTCACTATTAAATGACATTTTACATTTATTCCTAAATATACACATTTTTCTGATAATCCTTATCAAATCATAAACTGCGAGGTGTTTCGATTTTTTTGATGAGAAGTGTATATTCAATAAAACCCCGTATATTAATTAATTACGAGTTTATTGTAACAACACCAATCACAGACCACACTATATCTAAAAGGTGCGAGTGAGACGGCACCTTAGGGATACCACAGGTTCCTTTTTCAGGTACGGTACGGAACCCTAAAAATAAAGCCATATGCATACTACAACGATTGTGTTATAACACTGCTGTGTGTGACTCACTTTTCATTTGGAGCAGTGTTTTCTTGCTCTTATAGGTACTTAGCATCTAAGTGTTTGTTATCGCAATTGACATTTCCTTTATTCGTTATCACAATGGATTGGTATGCGTAACCCATTTTTCTTGACATGCCGCGTATTTATGAAAAGACTGGACGAAAATCTGGACATTTGGTAGTTTATGGAAAGTACCCACCATTAAATAAATAGATACTAATAAAATTCATACATCATGTTTCATTGATCATTGCATAGGCGAAAGACGGTTTACTTTTTGCTAATACCAAAACGAACGCTGTGGAAATATACATAGAGACTGAAATTCTGTGGCAAGAGCCCCGCGACCAAGCATCAATATTCGATTGCGCTGTCAATGACATTTCGTTGGAGAATGAACTTTTTCTATGAGTCAATACAGTTTGTTTTAGTGTTGGCAATAGTTGGGCTTAAAAAACCTGAAAAAAACATGATATGGGTATAGTCATAACAATTTATAACACAATTTACTTTCTATTTCAGACAGATATTAAATTCTTCTTCACGATACTCGCTCTGTGCCACTCAGTACAAATCTCCAGTGAAGACATGAAGAAACTGAGCGCGCGGCTCTCGGGGACCGGCAACATGCAGCTCATGAACCTCTTCCGGAGGAGGAAGATCAAGCCGACCGCCAACGGGGTCATAGACAACGTGACTTGGAACACGATTATTAACGGGAACGGTAGTAAAATGGACTATCAGGGTAGCAGCCCTGATGAGAAGGCATTAGTCGAAGCCGCCGATAGGGTCGGAGTGACCTTTCTAGGGGAGGAAGGTAACAATCTACTGTTGAAAGTCGGCGAACACACGGAAATGTATGAGAGATTGCAACTGATTGAGTTCACGTCTGAGAGGAAGAGGATGTCAGTTATCGTTAGGGATAAGGATGGAAAGGTAAGTTAACTATGTATGTTTTGTTCTTGGTTTTGACTAAGTAATGATAATGATAGATTCAAAATTAAACTCCACAGATATGGCTATTTTGCAAAGGTGCTGAAAGCTCAGTGTTTCCTATATGCAAAGACACAGTATTAATAGAAGAAACCGACACGATAATTAACGCGTTCGCGAACAGAGGGCTCAGGACGCTGGCGGTGGCGTACAGGGAGATACCGGTCGAGGAGTACGACAGAATCACAGAATGTGAGTTACAATTACTCTGAGTGCAGCTAAAACCGCAGGCGCAGGCGGACAGTTACATAATTCTTACCGAATTCATAGTATCATTTCAATTTCCAATTTTATGATGGATGTGTGCCGTGCGTTACTTTGTCGTCTACGTACGTCAGTTTGTCTATGTCTGTTCTGCAGTACCAAATTTTTTTTTAATTTGGTGCTTTTTAGATTACCTATATTATACCGATATTTATTGGTCCAATTTTCTTTCGATATTCGCATCTTTAAAAGAAGAGACCTAAGTCAAAAATAATTTTGTTGAAAAATGGTCGTTAGAACGACCCCTTAAGATTTATAGTCGAAATCCTAAAATTTCCAAATGAGTCTCTATACTTTTAAAGATGCGAATATTTGGATTTAGGTAATTATTATATACGGTATCTATGACTTCATAATGTATAGATCATATTTCGACGTATTCGGCGATTAGTTACACGACTGCTAGTTTTATATTTATTTTTGCCTCCATTAGGTATGATACCATTTTCATAGAAACCCCAGATCAAACGATCAATCATTGCAAATAGATAGGATAGTTGCGGAGTCCGAATACACAATAGTAATTTTTTGCAGCAATCAAACGGCTGGAAAGCAAGACAGCCGAGGACCTGCAGCGAGTGACGCAGCAGTTCAGAGTGCTGGAGAGGCAGCTGACGCTGGTGGGGGCCACCGGCGTGGAGGACTGCCTGCAGGACGACGTGGCCGACACCCTCGCCGCGCTCAGGAGGGCCGGCGTCAGGACCTGGGTCCTGACCGGAGACAAGGTACTTACTAACTTACAGTACATATACTGCCGCGTTACTGCCTGGATATCCTCCTGCTGCAGTACTCCTAGCTGCATCTCTAGAACAAGCAGTAGCCTGTTCTGGAGATGGAGGGTGGATGCAATGGGTGGTAGAGATACTATTATTATTATTTATTAACGAAATTTTGATTCTGATGAAATATAATGAAATAAGATAATAAATGCATGCACGCGAAATTTAAGGGTATTCTGTCAGTATCAAATAAGTCATCCGTCCTCTTTTTCACCATCATCACCCATAATTACGAGTAACTCTACTCACACTCGTAATTACGAGTAACTCCACTCACACTCGTAATTACGAGTAACTCCACTCACACTCGTAATTACGAGTAACTCTACTCATACTCGTAATTACGAGTAACTCTACTCACACTCGTTATTACGAGTAACTCTACTCACACTCGTAATTACGAGTTAGTCTACTCACACTCGTAATTACGAGTAACTCCACTCACACTCGTAATTACGAGTGACTCCATTCACACTCGTAATTACGAGTAACTCCACTCATACTCGTAATTACGAGTAACTCTACTCACACTCGTAATTACAAGTAACTCTACTCACACTGGTAATTTCGAGTATTCATTTATTATTGTGTATTTCACCTATCTTTTTTTATGTGATATCCGCGTACGTGATCGTAGCGTCGCGAGCTGATAGTACAGTTCACCGATAAAATATACACAGAATTAGATAATCGCGATAACAATTATTATTGTTCATCATATTATCATTTCCAGTCTGTTTTTGGTACATGGTATCATGATTAAAAATATGATGTCAATCCGTTGACCTATGTCAGTCATAATAGTATTTTAAACGACTTCAAAAAGGACTCAATTTGACCCGTAGGTTTTTTTTTAATGTAAGCATGTTACCGCATATCTACGGCGACAGTTTACCGATTTCGAAAATTTTCGAAATATTATCAGTAATCAACCCCCGGGGGGGTGAAATGGGGGGAGGGGGGTTGAAGGTCTCACAAGTTCAAAATTATTTTTTGATCGACTTGAAACTTTGTATAATAGGGTTTTAGGAAATTTGAAAAAACAAAGTGTAGGGGGTGAAATGGGGGAAAATATATTTTAGTAGTTATGTATATAGCCGACGACGTTCTAATATGGTCTAGCGTTGACCGCTTTTTTCTGACTACACTTAATGGTTTGTTTATAATAAGCTAAAGGATTTATATTTTTATTTATTTTATACACATTGAGAATGACATTTAGGTTGAAATAAGTGTAGATTTTAGTGACGTGTCTCGTTCCTATAAAATAACCATCTTATCATCATTATCAATGATAGAACACTTATTTGAGTGCACGTCGTATCGATCACAATTAAATAATTCACAGAACTGTAGCAAGTATTATCATCTGATATCTATAGTAGACAAGTCCCTTAAAAATTATAGTTATGGCCGTTTTCCAATGACAAGCGAAGCGACGCCAAATTAAGTAATTACTTATGAAAGACGACGCATAAGCAACAACTTGCGTTTCTTTCCTCCACAAGGCGACTCTGATTGATAGTTTTTCCGTTGAGTGACCTAAGTTTACGGGTCGCCCAATGGGTGTCGTAACTTTAGGCGGCTCTAGGATCATTAGTCGTCGACTAACGGTTGCTCAAACGTTTTTTTTTTGCGTTACACAACTGGTTTCAGTTAGCAGTGGTAGCCGAGTGGTCGAACACACGCCTTGTTCAAACCCCGACTCGCACCTCTGGGATTTATGTGCGAATCTCATTTTTATCCGAGATTATCACTTGCTATGAAACGGTGAAGGAAAACATCGTAAGGAAACCTGCTCGTCTGAAGGAACTTGACTAGTTTTCGATAGATGTTGTGAAGTCTGCCAACCCGCACTTGGCCAACGTGGTGGACTATGGCCCGAATCCCCCTCGCATTGAGGGGAAGCCCGTGCCCCGCAGTGCGACGTTAAAAGGGCTGTAGTAGTAGTAGGCAACTGGTTAATATCAAGGTTTCAAATTAATTTTTCACCTAGTGTTAGTAAAAACAAGCATTATAATCTTATTTGCAGGTAGAAACGGCGATCAACGTCGCGCAATCGTGCGCACATATCTCGGAGAACGATAGGCGGATGTTCCTAATAGGGGTCGAAGACGACGTGGCGTTGCAAGCACACCTGGACGAGTGCAGGAGGATAATCGACGAGCCGAGCTACAGGGACCTCACGCTTATAGTAGACGGGACCAGCATGAGCATGATACTCGACACGACGTCCGCGCCCGCATTCGTTGACATATCACTGAAATGCAACGCGGTACTGTGCTGCAGATTATCGCCGATCCAGAAGGCTAAAGTGAGTGGATATTGCCAATATTACTTTTTTTAAATCTTTTTCTAAAGGATTAAGGGTTGATGCATGGAATAAATAGACTTTGATTGATGATGAATTTTCCGAATGTTTATGAATGAAAGTTAATATTATACCTTAATATTATAACCATAGACAATTATAGATTAGTTTTGGTTGGAACACGGATAATATTGTTGGTTCGTCGCAGCGCCATCTAGTCACAGTCAGCAATTATTTGGAAATCAATCCTATTAGCCGTACTAATATTAAAAATGTGATCGTTTGTAAGGATGGATATATGGATGGATGTTTGGTACTCTTTCACGCAAAAACGACTGATCGGATCTCGATGAAACTTCACAGTAATACTGTTTATACATTAGAATGACATAAAGGCTATAATTTATAAAGATAATGAATAATTGAATTTGTGGCGAACCCAATACCTCGACACTTCCACCAGTCGCTACTAGATGGCGCGACTGTAGACACATCGCAATTCTACGCGTTCAAGAAATTATCCGCAGTACAAAGTACTATGAAAATCCTAGCTCGCGGTACTGGTGTGTTCGACGATCTGAACTATATATACAAATTCCCCGACAATATCACCGGGGGCGTAGCGGACCCCGCCAGGCATACCACCCGCCTGGCAGGAAGATCTTCCCTTTACCGCCACAAATTCAAATCAAATCAAATTTCATTCAATAAATATATTAGACGTAATACAATAGGTACAATATGTATACACGCCGGGTAACTAACATAGGAATAAATAGATAAATAACGCCAGACTACCAAATACTTATCGTATGATCCTAAACTTAGCAAAGCTTGTACTATGGACACCATACAATGATTGGTGGCAGACATCACAAATACTCATTAAATACCTTAGAGATTAGCGTACATAATTATTATGGTTACTCGGTCGCTCTTGGTGCTCGGTAGCCGACCTCTGTATCGCCGGAACTCCACACCCTTCGGCCAAAACTCTTCCTTCATAAAGGTCGACAGCTGTTCAGTCGGCACTCTCACTACAAAATAATTAGAATTGAGAAGTCTGCGTGGACGAAGTTGCGGGTCGAAGTTACTTGATAATGTTAGTAGGATGACCTATATAAATTTTGTTTGTGTTATCAGATAGTGAAGCTAATAAAGAACAGTCCGGAGCGTCCGATCACAGCCGCGATCGGCGACGGCGCCAACGACATCTCCATGATACAGGAGGCGCACGTCGGCTTCGGACTCTTCGGCAAGGAGGGCCACCAGGCCGCCAGGTCACTGCACTATTGCAATATCAACCTTATATCTTGACCCGTACAGTATAAATTGACATACTTGTCCATAAGTCGTAAAGAATTTTCACTTAAAATGTAAATTCCCTAATTTATATGGAAAAAGTTATTAATGGATATTACTTTGCAAAGCTTTCTAAAAAATTGTAATTATCACCACCTGATTACCATATTAATAATTAATGACATGTTTTTTTTTCCAGGTCGGCAGATTTCGCCTTCACCAAATTCTCAATGATTAAAAAAGTATTACTAGTGATGGGACACTGGTACTACCAAAGATTAGCAACATTGATACATTATTTTTTTTATAAAAATCTAGTCCTTGGAAATATTATGGTATGCAACAATGATAACATATTTTATTTGTTGTTTAACGTCCTTAATTGCATAACACCTATTTTATTTTTCAGTTCATATTCCAATTACACACGGTGTTCTCGACGCAGTCGATATTCGACTCTATGTACCTGACGTTGTTTAACTTAATGTTTACGTCGATGCCGTGTCTGATACTGTCCGTCACAGAGCAGAGGTGGCCCGCGGAGTTACTACTTCGGTTAGTATAATATTAATTCAAACTTATTTCTCTACACCTAAAATCAATTGAGGAGATCTTGAATGGGCAATGAAATTTGATTGTTAAATGTAGCACTGTAAAGTTTATTTCAATATTTATTTAAATATTTGATACTTGCCGCTTCGATAAGTCCATTGTAGGGTACCATAGTACAAGTACCCATAGTAGGTACAAGCGATACCGTAGGAACTTAGTTTCGGATCATTCAATGAGCAGTTGTCCAACGATAAAAAAGGCAGGTAAAATTCACGATTTATAAATACATGTATTGAATATAAAAATCTGATTCTGATAGCGAATATTGATGTTGATTCTGTCTGTGGTACTTACACACACTACAACTACACTGACTTCAAACAGACACCGATCTCGCCGGCGAGGTCGAGGAACCCCCTCTTCCGCTCGTAGGTGCATCTTTGCACCTAGGAGCGCAGTCACTACCTCTCCCCTCACGGTAACTGCCCAAGCCGAGGTCGTGCCCCCTGTGGCGCCCTTGAGCTAGTTGCCACCCCTTTCCGCCCTTAAGGCCTTGGTTGGAGTGCACTCTGCGCTCGCCACTCCTCCGGTAAAGCTGTAAAGGCCACCTCACGGCCAACAGAAGAAGTACTTAAAAAAAAAAAAAAACTACACTGACAGCTTTTAAAATAAGTTCAACAATAAAGGCTTTTTAAAATATTGTCATCTTGCTTATACATTACGTCCGTAAGAAGTGCGGCAATATGCTTCATTTGGTGCCAACAGAATTGGAACCTCATTAACATTATAAATGTGAAAGTTTGTGAGGATGGATGGATATTTGTTACTCTTTTACGCAAATACTACTGAACGGATTTCCATAAAACGTTACAGTATTATTTTGTATACTACTACTACAGCCCTTTTAACGTCCCACTGCTGGGCACGGGCCTCCCCTCAATGCGAGGGGGATTCGGGCCATAGTCCACCACGCTGGCACAGTGCGGGTTGGCAGACTTCACACATCTATCGAAAACAAGTCATGTTCCCTCAGACGTGCAGGTTTCCTCACGATGTTTTCCTTCGACCGTTTGACCGAAGTGATAATCTCGGATAAAAATGAGATTCGCACATAAATCCCAGAAGTGCGAGCCGGGGTTTGAACCTGCACACTTTGATTGCAAGATGTAAGTTCGACCACTCGGCTACCACTGCTATTTTGTACACATCCGATTAACATATAGGCTATTATTTATAACGATTGATATATTGATATGGTAATACAAGTTTATTTGATGGCGATCACTCGTCTGGTAGGAACCCGACCCTGTACCGTGACATACGGAAGAACAAGCTGATGTCGTGGCCGCACTTCGCGGCGTGGTGCGCGGCCGCCACCTACCACACCGCCGTCATCTACCTCTTCTCCGAGCTCACCGTCACCGCCTCCGTCATCAGCACTGACGGCAACACCGTGGACCTGTGGTTAGTACCTACCTATTCCACTAGGTGTCACATTATCTGGAAGCTACCAAGTTCATTTTTTTTTCTAATGGACTACGCTGTTGGCCGTGAGGTGGTCTTTACAGCTTTACCGGAGGAGTGGCGAGCGCAGAACCAAGGCCTTAGGGACGGAAAAGGGTGGCAACTAGATCAAGGGCGCCACAGAGGGCACGACTTCGGCTTGGGCAGTTACCGTGAGGGGAGAGGTAGTGACTACACTCTAAGGTGCAAAGATGCACCTACGAGCGGGAGAGAGGGTTCCTCGAGCTCGCCGGCGAGATCGGTGTCTGTTCGAGGCTGGTGTAGGTGTTGGTGGCCCTCTCGACGCCCGGGTCGAGGAGGGCGGTGATCGTGTCGGGAGGATCAATCAACACGTGCCGCGGATGGCGGCGACGAGTTGATGATGTGTGCGCGGGGTCTGGCTCGTAATTGCCGGCGGCGACAATTAGAGGATTTAAATACGACGCGGCTTTTTTAAAATAGCGTTCGGACGCTATTTGGTCGGAATGTTCCATCAGCACTTACACATTAAGCACTTTTTGATCATTGCTTAACGTTTCATTTAAGATTAAGATGTATGATTGATTGGGTATGCGCAGGAGTTTCGGCGCGGTGCTCTTCCACCTGATGCTGTTGACGGTGAGTCTGAAGCTGTGGCTGCAGGCTCGCTACCACACGCTCGTGTTCGTGGTCTCGCTGCTTGTCTCCATACTGCTCTACGTCCTCTTCAACATACTCTACTCCACATTATATTTGTAAGTATCTTATATGCTCTACATACCTTTCAAATACATTCTTGAATATTATCAAATAACGTATTTGTACCGCGGTCTGACTGCAATTTATATTGTACTAGTGACCCGTCCCTGCTGGACATATTTTTTAAACAGTTTAGAATAAATAAATATAGCCTATGTTACTCAGTGATAATGTAGCTTTTTAACACCAAAAGATTCTTTGAAATCGGTTATTTCTAACATATTTTATAGTGCACCTACCTTGTTTTCTCTGCATCACCCTAAGGTTGACTGGTAGAGAATGCCTTTGGCATTAAGTCCGCCTTTGTACATCTTTGTGCTAAAGTCTTAATAAATAAATAAATAAATACAAATCTTCCCCCTTTATAATATTAAGTCATCATCATTGCCTTACCTTGTCCCATTATTTGGGGTCGGCGCAGTATGTCTTTTTCTTCCATTCATCTCGTTTTTCCGTCAAACTGACACCGTCTTTATAATATTAAGTATAGATTAGATATTAAATTTTCGACAAATTTAACGATATGGGCATTTGTACCGATATCCTTAAAGCTTTAGTACCCGTATATAAAATAATTTGTGATTCCGTAAAACTAGTCTTTATTCACGCATCACAGAGGTTTGAGACAATATTTGAAAGTATAAACGTGTTGGGGAGTTAAAATGATTACAACTCCTTCTAGTTAATTAGCGATATATTTCTTGGCGAACACTGTACAGTAATTATGATGATTATAAAAATAACGTTGGTTTTCTAATAAATCGATGTGTGCTCTGACTCATTTGCAAGTCATCTGGTTTTTAAAAAGGAATAACGAATAAAACGGTCAACGTCGCGACGTTGACAGCTGACGATGACAGCTGACAATGACAGTAGTGTCAGTGCTGTAGTGTACTGTCAGTCAGGGTACAGTGGCGCCAACATCCTCCCCGCCCTGGATGCTCTCGGGTCCAGTAACCAATGCCTCTGACTCTGGTGTCTCGATAGGCAAGGGACAAATTTTCGAGAAGCAACGCTGCACTTCTCCAGCTGCTGTACGGATGGTCGCTACGCGCGAGGCTCCATCTTTTCCAATGTAGACTCGTTCAATTCGTCCTAGGCGCCATTTCAACGGTGGCAAATTATCTTCCTTTATGAGGACCAGCCTGTCAACAGTAATGACGTCACCCTTGTTTATTTTCCATTTTGTTCTGGTCTGTAGCTCACTGATATATTCTTTCGACCAGCGCTGCCAAAAATGTTGACGCATCTGCTCAACTCGGTCGTAACGAGGTAGGCGATGGATAGCTACATCAGTGACGTTATCACAGGCTGGTGCTGTAAGCGGACGCCCAATTAAGAAGTGACCCGGGGTCAATGCTTGAAGGTCGTTGGGATCTGAAGAAAGAGGTGTTAGCGGACGGGAGTTCAGGACAGCCTCTACTTGTACCAATACCGTGTTAAATTCCTGAAACGTGAGGTTAGAATTCCCTATGACGCGTCTCAGGTGATACTTACAAGACTTCACCCCCGCCTCCCACAAGCCACCAAAATGAGGAGAATAAGGAGGAATAAATTTAAATGTAATATTTTCTAAAGCGACTTTTTCGATAATAGCGTTTGAATGTTTAGTTAAAAAGTTATTTAAATCGTTGGCCGCTCCCACATAATTTCTACCGTTATCGGAATATATCTCCAATGGTTTGCCCCTTCGAGATATAAACCGTTTTAAACAAAGAAGGTAACCATCCGTGGAGAGATTTGTGACCGACTCTAAATGAACCGCTCGAGTCGCAAAACAAATAAATATACAAATGTAGCATTTCATTAATTTAGAGCCTTTCCCTTCACGATTCAAAATGTATACCGGACCACAGTAGTCGGTACCGGTACGTAGAAAGGGAAAACCTTGTGATAATCTTTCCGATGGTAGATTGCCCATGATTGGGCTAAATGTTTTCCCACGTAACCTTACACATCTGCTACACTTATGAACGATTGAGCGCGCTAAGTTTCTACCCCCAAGCGGCCACCATTCTTCGCGAATAGTAGAAAGTAGTAGTTGAGGGCCAGCGTGACACAAATGTGTATGTTTATATCTAAATAAGAGTAACGTGAACGTATGTTTACTACAGAGCAGGACAGGATGCTTCTTATCGTAAGTGAATTCGTTGCAGTTATCTAACCTGCCTCCTACTCTAATCAATAATTCTTTACTAAAAAACAAGTTAAGTCCTGACATATTACGCGAATATTTAATGTTAGAAGATGCCTTTAATAAGCTATTGTACTCGTACGGAAATGATTCGATCTGAGACAACCGCGCAAGTAAAGTGGTTGATTCATGCAACTCATTCACTGATAACGGTCCTTGTATACGTTCCTTTTTATGACGACTGTTGTGAATGAATCGCCTGATATAACCGGCTGTTCTTATCATTCGATAGAATGATGAAAATCTTTCAAATGGAAACGCATTACATGACAGGTTTGACATAACTAGGGTTCTTAATTCAGGTAAGACGGTTAACGGTACATCTGTGTTGTGTTCAATGACAGATGAGTCACTAATGAACCGAGGCCCGAACCACCACAAATCGCTATGTATAAGATCAGGCAAAGTAACACCGCGTGATAACATATCAGCTGGGTTTTGCACGCCCGATACGTGTGACCAAATGCATCCACTAGTTAAGTCATTAATTTCAACGACCCTGTTTTGTACAAACGTCTTTAATGATGTGGGGTGGGTACGTAACCAACCTAAAACAATTGTCGAATCAGTCCATAGAAGGACCTTTTCAAACTTTAATTCAAGTGCATCTATGACCTTTTTATAAAGACGCGCGCCCACTAGTGCACCGCACAGCTCAAGCCGAGGTATGCTCACTGGCTTTAGAGGCGCAACCTTGCTTTTTGCACATAATAATTTAACAGTAACCTCACCGGATTGCTCACAGACGCTGCGAATGTAAACACAGGCACCATATGCGTCCTGTGAAGCATCTGTAAAAATATGTAGTTCTAACTGATGTGCGTACTGTGAGGTGACATGCCGCGGAATACGTACGTCATTTAAGTGTTGCAATGAATTTAATATTTTTAGAAAGGTATTCGCAATTTCAGATGGGACAGGATCGTCCCATCCGATTTTACAAAGCCACAGTTTTTGTATGAGTATTTTAGTAACGATAATAACGGGACCTAACAACCCTAATGGGTCATAGACCTGTGATATGACAGAAAGTATTTTTCGTTTTGTGATTAGCGGCATATTTATACTGCAATTTAATTTTGTATCGTAAGTGAGTTCATCGCTGATATTATGCCAAACTAAACCAAGTGTTTTATGTTGAGCGGTTTTATCAAGTGACAATGATTTTGTTGAATTATTTAATGATAGACTATTTTCAAAATTAAACGTCCATTTTCTTAACGGGAAACAAGCAGAATTTAAAATGCTGCTAACCGTTTCGCAAAGTGACAATACATCCCGTTTATTATTATGAGAAAATATTAAATCGTCGACATAAAACGAATTTAATATTAATCGAGAAACCTGCTCATCTGGACAATCTAAGGCTAACTGTCGTAAACATCTCATAGCTAGGTACGGAGCTGACGCCGTGCCGTACGTGACTGTGTTTAATTGATATATTTGTAATGGATCACTCTTATTTTCGCGCCATAAAATTAGTTGTAATGTACGTTGATCGGACTGCACTAAAACCTGTCTGTACATTTTTTCTACGTCGGCGGTAGCAACGAAAGCAAACTGTCGAAAACGTAGAAGTATACCCACTAAGTCATTTAGTAACGGAGGCCCGACCGACTGTATATCGTTAAATGATTTGCCTGTTGTTGTAGGTGCACTCGCATCAAATACGACTCGCAACTTTGTCGTTGTACTTTCACGTTGCACACAATGATGTGGAAGGAAATAATGCGGAGATTTATATGTATCAATGCGAGTCATATGCCCTAACACTAAATATTCTTTTAAGAAATCTGAATACATTTGTTTTATTTCAGGGGAACGATCTAACTTTCTTTCTAAGGCTAAGAATCTCCTTTTTGCTAAATCGTAAGAATTGCCGAGCGAGTCAGCTGACTCGCATAACGGTATTCGCACGGCGAACCTACCGTCCCTGTCACGAGTAGTCGTGGAAGTAAAAAGGTTCTCACAAACCTTCTCATCGGCAGTAAAAATATTATTTGTTGATTTACTGTTTTGAACTTCCTCTAATTCCCAGAAACGTTTTAATTGGTCATCTAATGAAGTTGTAAATGCACAAATACTATGATTACTAACGCGTGAACTATTTTGAGGCAACGTGCCTGAAATAATCCAACCTAAACGAGTATTTTGTAGGTAAGGCCCTTCAGATAAACGCATCCGACCTTCCTGCAACAGACTCCAGAAAACATCGGCGCCAATTAATAAGTCGATTGCTGCCGGTGTGTGGTAGTTTGGGTCTGCAAGCGTAACGTTTTGGGGTATATGTACCGAGCGAACGTCTATAAATGAGGTGGGTAGATAATGAGTAATTTTAGGTAAAACTGAACAGTTTAAACGTGTACTAAAATTACTAATCCTCGATCGCATAAGTAGGTCACAAGACTGCTGTGAACGCATGACAGTGTTACCTACCCCAGTAATGGTGAGTGTGGACTGTATAGGTTTTAAACGCAATTTTTTACAAAGTGATTCGGTAATGAAACATCGTTGACTGCCACTATCCAGGAGAGCGCGGACAACGGCGTGTGTGTTATCATGCCACACTTCAACAATCGCAGTCGACAGCAAAACCTGTTCTAATGCCATAGATTGCACGGCTTGCTGCGAGTTACTTGCATGTGTGTTTAATGAGAATGACTCAGTACAAACGACGTCTGAAGAACCGCTCACGCTTACACTGAATGAGTCTGTGTGCGTCTGAGCAGGTATAGAATGAATGGATTTGCAACTTGCACTGTTATCTAAGTGAAGAAGGCTATTATGTTTTTGTGAACATTGTTTACATGGACCATACTGACATTCTTCAATAGAATGACCTGAACGTAAACAATTAATGCATATTTGGCCCTTTTCGGAGACTAATTTATACCTATCTTGGACGGGCAAATTTAGAAAGTGAATGCACGAATATAACGCATGATTAGCATCGCACATAATACATTTATCAGTGCGCGCTGTCTTCATAGTAGATTTGCCTGTCCTAGGTGGTTGTTTGTGTGTAACAAAAGAACGTATTTGTGTGGACGATTGAGAGTTGTTGACGGTTGACTTGTTTACGGAATCATTAACGTGTTTATGACCGCTTTGTAACATTTCTAATGCGTCGGAACGATCTCTTAAAAACTGCAATAAATCATTTAACTTAGCCTTTACGGAACCTTTACAAATTAAACTTTTACTGGTTTCCCACTCTTTGTTTGTAACTGGATCAAGTTTGCTTGCTATTAAATGTATAACTAACGTATCCCAGTATTCTGTGGGCTCGTCCATAATCTTTAACGATCTTAAGTTTTTTAACACTGAGTCAATTAACTTTCTTAGCTGATTAGGAGATTCTTTTGTGACAGTTTGTAACGAAAACAAAGACTTGACGTGATTGCTTATTAGTAACCTGTGATTGTCAAATCTACTAGTCAACAAATCCCAAGCCACTTGATAGTTATCTGAGCTAAATTCTAACGATTTTATAACCTGTACAGCGCTGCCTTTTAACGAAGAACGTAGGTAATGAAATTTCTGAATAGGATTTATATCTTTGTTCATGTGAATTAGCGATATGTATGTGTCACGATACTCTAGCCAGTTTCCAAATGAACCGTCAAAGGAAGGCAATGCGATTGTAGGTAATTTAATAATGTTGTTTGTATAATTATTCGAGTTTTGACTTTGAGTACATTTAGAAGGTGCAATCTTCTCGTTATGAATGTTGGAAATACATTTAGCTACTGAAATTATTTTATAATAGTTAGATTCAATTAATTCCCTGGTTTCCAACTGCTGATTCAATTCTGTATCGGTTACAATGCTCTCGATTTTAGACTGAACTTCTTGGAACTCAGTGAACAATTGTTCGTTATTGGATATGCGTAATTGTAATTCAACTATTTGTTGATCATTTAAATCAACATTTTCTAACGAACTAATGTACTTCCCAAACAAAGTGATTCGACCACGTAAATTACCCCGTTTTTTAATCAAATCGCGAGTATCGGAATCGTCACTATTAGAAGTTTTACGAGGAGATTTGGCTTCTAAACTCATTGTGATGGCTATGTAGAAAACGGAAGAAAGTACTTACAAATATCACCGTGGTTGTGTAGCTGATTGTGTTGAACTCGACACTGCGCACAATACAAAACACGGTATTAATACTTTTCAAACCTGTCCGTTATCCACCCAAACGCTAACCTCTTAGTACTCCTTGTTGATTTTACTCCGTTATCTGCTTAATCCACAATCTTCTCAGCAGTGCAGGTGCGTTATAATGTAAGGATTCTTTCTTGAAATGATGATCCGGCGACGATGGTCCAATGTTGGGGAGTTAAAATGATTACAACTCCTTCTAGTTAATTAGCGATATATTTCTTGGCGAACACTGTACAGTAATTATGATGATTATAAAAATAACGTTGGTTTTCTAATAAATCGATGTGTGCTCTGACTCATTTGCAAGTCATCTGGTTTTTAAAAAGGAATAACGAATAAAACGGTCAACGTCGCGACGTTGACAGCTGACGATGACAGCTGACAATGACAGTAGTGTCAGTGCTGTAGTGTACTGTCAGTCAGGGTACAGTGGCGCCAACAAACGTGTCAAAAAGACGTCCAAAAAATTGGACCGTAATTGGTATCACTGATGCCACGGCCGTCTAGTGTTCACATAGACAATCTGAGGTACATAAACGTCAAAGTCACACACAGAATTGGACGTGTGAAACTGTAAAATTTTAGAAAAAGTTCCCTCTTTGTTTATTAATTCATTGGTAGCCTACTATTTTTTTTTCTAATTTTATAGACAAATAGACGGTGACGTGCTCGGCACGTACACGCGGCTGCTGGCGTCTCCGTCGTTCTGGTTCCTGAACTTGGTGGTGGTGGTGGCCAGCCTCGCGCCCGACTACTGCATCCGGCTCGTGTCCGACAAGTGGGGCCGCCGCCATCTCGACAACACACCCGCCAGGCCGCACGTCTTCTCCACTAGACTCTGAATCGGACAAAACACATGTGGAATAAAGCCTCCCACGCACACCAAAACTAACTTTATTGATGTGAAACATCTATATTATAGGCGAGGGGTAAACCTGATTTTTGGCGTGGCGAGCGCTTCGCCACAACAAAATGAAATCAACCTTATTACTTAATGCATAAAGTATAGTTTTAAACGCGGCCACGCTTCGTACTCCTCGGTTCTTTCCGCCGCTCAAACTCCGCCCACCAGCTGACTCCGCTCACTCGCCGCCTAGACTAACTATGTTTAGTTCCACATCTGCCAGGCGTCCAGGGACGGCTTGTTTTTTTACTCATAGACAAAGTTATTTTTACGAAATGAGTGAAATTATGGAATATGATGAGAAATGGCTTCACCTGCGACTAGAGCGAGTATTTCGCCAATGTTAAGTAATTAATAGCAAGCATATACATAAACATTATAAATGAATGATGAACGTGATAAAGATGGCGGATAGTTAATTGAAAAAAATTATTCTTTAACTAAATGACATCGACAGCGATCGAGAATTTTGACGCGTCGTGGCGTGGCTTGTACCACAGAAATTATATCTTTATGCATATTGACACAGAGTTCGTTTTGGTATTGGCACCAAATTTGACGCGCGTAGATCGACGCTTCGGTGTGCGGGAGGCTTAATAGCGGGCCATCCACTTAGGTTATTACCAGAAGGACTGTACAATTGTTGAGGCATTATGCTAGTGCATTCTTTTTTCGAAATGAATTAAATTATGAATTAGCGGTACTTGACATTGGCAGGATGTGATAATAACAAGGTCAAATTCAATAAACATTAAAAATAAAAATAGGTAGTGAATATGATAAAGATAGCTGCATGCATATACAGGGTGTATCAGAAGTCCGAAATAATACTTTGGGTACATATACGGTAGCTCATATGTGGATGCTTAGTGCAGACAGTTTATATCTAGCTATCATAGTTTCAGAGTCATAGACCTTCGAATATTTATCACAGGTATCGTGTTCTGGCCTTTGGGTACATCCATGATCCTATTCAACAGTGTAAACTACATTTATGAGGGGCGACAATCAATATTCACAAAACAGAACATGAAAATTTCAACATAGAACTTGAGATATTATAAGTTATAAAAATCGGCGGCGAAAAACATGGTTGAATTTCAATAACAAAATTATACAATTTAGTTGTATACCTGATACTGATGCAAACGTCAAAGTATTATTTCGGACTTCTGAAACATCCTGTAGATAAGTTGTATGTTGTGTTTCTATTACTAATTTTAGTCGATGGCCTGTTATGAACAAATGATAGAGGACAAGCAATGATTGTGATATATACAGGGTGTAAGTTACGATATTTTAAGTAATAAACTTTGAATTTTTTTTTAACTTTATGTAAATTATGTACTTAAGAAAAGTCGAATTAAATTCAAAATATAAATAATGATTGACAGTGTATTTATAATAGTGTAAATTCTAATAATTATATTGTAAGTAATACGATAACAATTAATATTCAGACAACACATTCAATAGTTTCTTAAACTTGAAAAAAATTCTAACCAGTTTTAGTTGTAAGATTTAATTTGTAAAAAATATATTTAAGTATCTATTTTAATTTGATTTATATTTAAAAAACATGTAAGCGTATTATTTTTGATAATGTTGCTTTGCAATATTTCTCACCTCTGCTTACCTAATCGGGGAATATAGTCGTCATGATGTGAGTAAATACATATGTAATTGACTATAGTATTTTTATATTTTACCAAAATTAGTTAATATGATATGCTAATTAAGTTTATAAAATAAATATAATATACACTAGTCAAATTATAAATTGATTTAGTTACATACAATAAGTCCTTACGTGTTTATGGGTACCTACTTGCGATGTACAGTATTGAGGGTAGGATGCGTAAGTAGATATATTATCGGTAAGTAAACGAAAAAAAAAAAAATTCGGTAAGTACATCATTGCTTTATGTTTTGCGAACGGTTTCGAAGTATACATTATTACGCGAAGTATTATCTGCACCCTTAATATGACCTATAGATACAATACAAGTTTAATCTCTTTCAACTATCAGATTCGTCGGGAAAATGACTTCGCACCGCGCCAGGTCCAGTATAAAAAGCTCGAAGAAAATGTATGTCTACACCACAGAATATTTTATTATAAATGGTCTACACAGTCGTGCTAAGGGTGCTGATCAAAGAAGCGCGAGCGCAAAACATAGACCATAGACAAACATTGCGCCCTCTTTATTAAATTATGCCTTACTACTTATACTTTGTACAGAGTTAAATATTAATTGTTATTTATACAATAAGTTATCTTTTATGTATCATATTTAGCTATTTAACATCTTCTTACTCATGGTAAGACATTATGGACTCTTTCTAACTGCTCCGTGAAATATTAATGTACAAAAAAGAGTTGACATCTTTTCAAAAAGATTTAATTAAAATATGTAAAACCATAATAACCATGCCATTATGGCTTTGAACAAATTCAATTTATTTACATGCAATAAAGGCGGTAAAATGTCTTAAACTTAGTACATTATTTTGATTTATGTGTCATAATAACCAGAATTATATAGTCTAGATGGCAAAATCATAGACCAAATTATGATGGAAGCCTAAGATCTAAACAATTTTTTGACAGAACAGGATTTACTTAAACATATTGTCGGGTGACAGGAAAAACTCACTAAGAACAAAAATGTTTTGTACATTAAGTAAATTAAATCATCAACTACTTTCCCAGGAAAAAGTCATCATATCCATAAGTGCATTGCTTTACAGAATTCCAAGAAGCAAATATCACTAAACCACATAAAAAAAACTATTGAAATTCAAATTACTGTAATTTTTTTGTTGCTTAATGAGTTTTTCCTGTCACCCGGCGATATTCGAGGAACATAAGACCGAGAACTGACATTTACATTACATATAATTACATTCATTCACAAAAAGTACTCAAATACTTTGCTTAAAAACTTCAGTCAGCATAATGACTATAATATACTCAGGGTGCATATTCATCACATATCATAGATTCATCAAATTCTATGTCTTCTTCCCTTAAAATGTTAATTAAATGTGAATTTATATCAGAGTTTCTTTTCTTTAAACGTCTCACAATTTGTCTTAAGGCATTAATTTTAAGTAATCGTCTAGTAGCAATCTTTTCAAGCTTGTGAACTTTCATTTCAAGCATTTTAATTATAACTAAGTGTTCAGAGTGCATATTTTCTGAAGAATTGGTTTTGATTGATGAAGTTGTAGCAACCATGGACAATGAGGAATTCAGGGATGTAGCAGAGCCCGGAGACGATTGTGAATTCCTAGAAGTGGCAAGCTTGAACTGGAAGGAGAAAAAAGTTATTTGCTATGAAAAAAGATCTTCATTAATTTATGTCACATAGGTATTTCTTGGATTATTTATTTATTTCCAATGAGGTTAGGGAGTGGCAGCTCACTGCTTTTTCATGGATAGCATTTATCACACAGGTACTTACATTGGATTTAAATTCAAGGAGTAATGTTGGTACAACATTGTCCTTCAATCTACGATATTTGTCATCTCTGTCAAAACAGTCCACAGTAAAATGTTTAGAACAAACTCTATGGTGCGGTTTTGGTATCCAACCAATTTCGCGGGACACCGCAGTAATCCATTTATTTTGCAATGCTTTTTTACGGGGAAATCTAAAAAATAATATAGGTCAATCTCGAAATATTGTCGACAATTAGGTGTAGTGGTTTGAACATATGACTCTCGGCTCACTAAAGCATGTGATTGCAGGTTTGATTCCCGTCAGAACAAATTTCATTAATGGCCTTCTCTAAATGACTGGGTGTTCCTGAGATCACCCTCAGTTCACTGTATGGTACCCATATTGCTTAGATTGGGACCATACAATGAGTATGTGTTTTCTTGTTAGGGTTCCGTACCCAAAGGCTAAAACGGGAACCCTATTACTAAGACTTCCCTGTCCGTCCGTCTGTCACCAGGCTGTACCTCATGAACCATGATAGTTAGACAATTGAAATTTTTAACAGATGATGTATTTATGTTGCCGCTATAACAACAAATACTAAAAAACAGAATGAAATAAATATTAAAGGGGACTCCCATACAACAAACGTGATTTTTTTGCCGTTTTTATAGAGAATGCTACGGAACCCTTCGTGCGCGAGTCCGACTTGCACTTGGCCGGTTTTATGATATTTATTTATTACTTAATTACTTAAAATATCAGAACTAAAGTGTACCTATATGTCAAAATCTTAAAATTTATTCAACAGTTACCAAGGCGATTCGAACCAATATTCTGATTATATATAGGAAAGAAAAAAATATTAAACATAATATAAATTTTACCTACTTATGGAAGCTGACGATTTCGCATTGATTTGGCTTGAATCCCATACGAGATTTACATTTACGGACGACACAAGCCATAGCATACAGATGTAAATAGTATTTTAAATCATTGACTCTGTTAAATTCACAAAACAGTAGTTTCTTTTTTGGTGAAATAGAATGTTGTGAATGCTGTGATATATTTTTTGACGAACACCACGAAAAACCACTTCTCGGAGACAAACAAAATAGGTGATCTGCACAGATCACTACTATACTACAGATAGGACAGTGGCGATTAGTTCCAAGAATAGTTACAGCGCTGCTGTCGCTTATAGTGATGGGCTCCGCCTAAAAACTCAATTATCGATATCGATTACATAGTGATGAACCTAATAGGAATAATTTAATCAAACACAATAGAATTACTTTTTGTTTAATTTTTCTATTACATTAAGTTCCTAAAATACGGATTCATTGCGCTACAATAAATAAAACAACATCATCAGACTAAATATTTCTTTATTACTAGCCCATTTATTTATTTACATTATTAGAACGGTCAATTAATTACCAATAACACCAACTATTATATATATACGCACACGAATTATTTATACACCATAAATCATAATACGGAAAAATCACTGAAAAATTATAGAAAACACATACGTCGTTTCTTACAATACCTCACACGTGCTGATAAAAACTTCTTCCAGCCATCCGCAAACACATCATACATACCTGTATAAAAATTGTTTTTGATTTTACAAACGATTACACTATGCATAATAGCAAACAAGAACAGTATCCACGATTCCCGTTATTCCGATAATCGGCGATAATCCTGCTAAGACGTATTTTCAACATTCTAACCTACAAACGTAACACTTCCAAAATTTCTGCATTGTGTAGCGTTCTATGTTAATTACAGACAAAGTCACTGATAGAACTTTAAACTATTTGTATCAAATCTTGAATTAAGGCACAATCGGTGAGGATTAGCTACTAAGTAAACCCAAAACCTCGATCAACACTTCTTGAAAAAACACAAACAGAGTACCGTACACGAGTAGCCATGTTACCATAGACAGAGACCATAGATCATAGACAGAGACCATAGATCATAGACAGAGACCATAGATCATAGACAGTGACGGCAAATATGACAGCTAATGCGAGGGCAGAGTATTTCCCGTGCCAATGACACTTCAAGGAACTAATGCTGTCATAGGCGACTGGAAACAAAACAAATTATAGTACCTATATGTAACCTATACAAACGAAACATAGACTCGCAGACCCGCACTACAAAGAAAGTGTATGAGCAATCATAATTAAAAATGGATAATGACAAAATATAGATGGTGCATGAATCCCCTATTGAAATATAATGTTTAATATTATACAATAACTCATCTTGTTGTTGGCAAAATAATCATCGCTATATAAAACGAATGAATATTCTATGGTCCGAACTCTACGAACTCTACGTCCGAACGTTTAGCCAGACTCACTCAGCTGTTTTTGACAACTGTTCACCCAAAGAATTAATGAATTAATAATAATTGTTCACCTTTCTTTGAAAATGTAGAGGTTATGTCCCATTTATTTATCAATATTTTTTTCAAAATAAACGGTAAACTTATAAAAGATTAAAAAATTTGCTTCACTGTGATCCGCTACCACTGCTATTTTTCTAGCATATTGCAGAAACTAGTACATCGGAAACCATGGCACTGATGAGATCTTCCGATGTGCCGAAAGATGCTGTTGTACTTGATGAAGTAGATGCAGTCAGATATGTGTGGGACCTCGTTTCTGAATGGGAACCGGCAGCGGATACGTAAGTTCATGCTCATAGAAAAGTTGACGACAAATAAGTCTATAAATATATTTTTTGTGGGACTAAGTTCGCCACTCTTACCAACAACTGATACTCCTGTAGACACCTAGGCTTAACCCTCGGTGAGCCCTGGGGAAAATGCTAAATTGTGTAGGAGTGTATAAATAATAAATATGGTCCGACAACACCTCAAACTGAGGAGCGCTTGTATTAATGTACTATGCACAATAGACTGGGGCCAATGCCAGCTAAACCCAGACTGCAAATTCCGAAAAGTCCAATTCTGAATTTGCGGTTGAAGAGAATCAAAACCCTGTGTGGGTTTTGATTCTTTCTGGTGAACTTCACACGCCATTCTATAGATGTGCAGGTTTCCTCACTATGTTCTCCTTCACCGTTCAGCAAGTGGTAATCTCTATTGAAATATAAATTGTGTAATAATTACAGCTGGGCGCTACGCTATGGTCCAGTGGTACTTGGAGGGATCAATGCACTCACAGGGCTCATGATAAACCGGCACTACAGACTCAAGTTGCGACTTGGTAATATTGGGTACTTCTCTTCTGTTTTCCCGATTACTGCTATGCCTGCTGTCCTCACAATGCTCTTTCACAGACATGTGAGTATTTAAATAAATATCATCAGACAACACAAACTCATCATTATGATCCCAAACTAAGCAAAGCTTGTACTATGGGTACCATACAATGAATTGGGGTCAATTTCAGAGCAAATTCTGAAAAGATTGTTTCCCAAATTTGCCACACTGGGATTCGTACCCACAATCATCTGGTTCAGTTAGCCTATGCTCAAACCACTGGACCATGCCATTGTCATCAAATCATCGTATATTAAGATTATATTGTTAGTTATACCCTCCCAATTTAATAGAAGTCTCAATCCATCGAAAAATCACCTAAAATCCATATTTTATTCAAAGTCAAGTTTTATTATTGTTTAGTGCTTTTTCTTTCTCTTATAGTGTTTGTAAATAATTGATACTCTTTGTTAAACACAACTTATGAATAAAACTTACGTAGTTTTTATTTACAGTGGCATTGAAACTGAAAGTTTCAAGTTTTTTTCTTTTAACACAAATCATGATAAGCTCCAGGTGGGGACCTAAGCCATTGCTCTTATATAATTTGGTAGGACTGTTTAGGACACATTCGTACATTATGTGACCAAAACTAATTCACTGTCTTTTTTTAGATGGTATCAACAGAAATGCTTTTAATGAACAATGAAGGGTGTCCAATATGCCACGAGACCACGTCGGCAGCAATACAGCTGGCCTTAGGAACTGCATATCCAATGGTATTGGGATCAGCATCAGCAATGATGGTGAGGAATTTTTAATTTGTTTCTTAGTTACAATCCTGCAGCAGTTCAAATTAGAAGCCTCTTTGTGCTGTTTAAAACCATACAGACCTGCTCTAATTGCTTTACTTTTTATAATAGCGGTGGTAGCCTAATTGGTAAAATGCTCGACTTGAACTTGAGGAGGCAGGTTCGAAACCTGGGGTTGCAACTCTAGGATTTTCGGATTTCATAAACCTGTCACATAAGATTATCACCTGTTGAATGGTGAATAGCAGTGGTAGCCGAGTGGTCGAACGCACGCTTTGCAATCAAAGTGCGCAGGTTCTATCCCCGGCTCGCACCTCTGGGTTCCATGTGCGAATCTCATTTTCATCTGAGATTATCACTTGCTAAGAAACGGTGACGGAAAACATCGTGAGGAAACCTGTGTGCCCGATATAATGGCAATAGGCTCGCCCCCTATTACATTGGGACCAAAATACATCGGCGAAGTGTGGGCGCACTGCAGTGCACCTCTGCCCACCCCTTCGGGGAATACAGGCGTGATGATGATGATGAATGGTGAAGGCAAACGTCTTGTGGGAACCTACATCTCCATACTTAAAAAGGTGTGTGAAGTTCACTGCAGTGCACCTGTGCGTATTCCTTTGGGGAATATAAGTGTGGTGATGATAGATCATAGAGTAAAGAGAGGTGAATTGAAACTCTTTGGGTAGGTAATGTTTATTTTTTTGTTCCAGCTTTCCAACAGGTACTCTACATACAGATTACCCCAGTTAAATGAAGGCCCCAAAGTCATATTCAAATTTCTGGGGAAAATCACAAGGCCATTCACTGGTACACTAACATTTATGGTGTTGGGCCAGCTCGTAGCGTCCTCGGTAGTAACTTATTTCGAAATGAGAAGTAATTTAACATTACATAAAAAGATAATGGCTCTAGAAGCGAAACTTATTGCTGAAGGAAAAATTAGTGCAAGTTGAAATAGTCGTGGATTTAGTATGTATAGGTAACAAATAGATTATTTATAACGTTATTATCGTTTTGTTTTCTACTAAATTACATTTGAATGCACTAAAATTGCTAATGGCGGCAGTTTCTACACATTACAGCCTCCAAACATTACCACAATGAAAAAAAAACTGAGCCGTAGCGGCGAGTGAGCAGTCAGCCGGTGGGCGGAATCTAAGCGGCGGAAAGAACCGAGGAGCCGAGTAGTACGAAGTTAAAACTAACTAGCATTTATAACTATACTTTATGCTTTAAGTAATAAGGTTGATTTCATTTTGTTGTGGCGAATCGTCGGAAAACTCTCCCCACGCCAAAAATCAGGTTTACCCCTCGCCTATACATGTTTGAGATGTTTCACATCAAAAGATGGAAAAATTTGGCAATGCCCAGTTCAGTGGAGTACTAGTTCTACTTTTTGGGGTCATAATAAAAAAATATAACATAATAATTCATAGTAATCTATATTATTAGTTTGATAATGAATTACAAAAAAACCTAAGCTAAATGAACAACAAACTATAGTTCGTTCAATCCACAAAGTTACATCCCACCAAGTTAACTGTTAACTAAGTAAGAGAGTGAGGCGCGTCTTCGTGAATTGCACGGACTATTCACACAACTGTTGGGTACCAGCGGGCTCAGCTTGACGCCGCAGACTAATTTTATCACTTTCAACGGTCAGACTTCTCGAGCAAATAACGTCATATCAAGCTTTCTCTACTAGACAGGTCGATGTGACGACATTTGTTCGACAAATGTGTAGTTGTAGCAAGACTAATGTCGCCGAATATCTTGATTTTGTCACTTTCTCTTTCTCTTGTGTTTCTTTCTTAGATGAAGAGCGAGCGAGCGAATCCGTGACAGAGGTCTTGTCTTGACATGCGTGCTAACACCACTGACAGTTGGAAGAGATACAATTTATGTCTATACAATTATGCCGAGTCTGCTGGCGAGGAGTATTTAAAATCATTCGAATCAATACCGGAAACGGAATCGGAAATTATAAACGTGTGTGTCTTCACCAATTTGAAAGACAGGTGAAGCTCTTATCGAATTCGTATGATTTGAAATACCCTTACTTATGTGACTATAGGTAGTACAATATTAAAATTTGAACACATGCAAAACCATCCCTGGCTAAGCACTTTCACCATTCGGAACCAGAAGAAAGATATTCCATCCAAAAATAATTATTCTTTGATAATATGCGGTAGGGTTTAACGCGTGTAATGTATGTACCATAGACACTTCATAAACGTTTTCTAGTATTTTGGCCGGATTGATCATTTTCCGCTATTGTCTAAGAACAATGTTATTTAATATACAAATAAACAATATTTTGGTTGGCATATCAACTTGATTGGTTCATTCTAAACGGTTGAAGTTCCACACAAATATCCACACTTATTGCTAAATAATTATGTTATTGTTTAATGAGGCGTTAGTGACTATTGAAATATATAAGAATTCGGGTAGACATGGATTATGAGAAGACAGAATTAACAATATTATAACATATAGCGGCATAAAGCCAGCAAAGAACATAAATTGAAATAACAACATAGAATAAGATACAGTAGATATAAGACACAGTATATAGCCAATTCTAAAACGAACTCTGTTTTATTATTAGAGACCAAATGGATATCCGGTAACTATCCGGCCTTGCTTTCACTATCCGGCCGGATACCGGATAGTAATTCAGTATCCGGTCGGATACCGGATAGTCAAAAATATTTGTTTTATTAATTAGATCATTCAAAATTAATAAATGGCAAATCGTGGTGAATTAATAGTAATAGTAGCAGTGGTAGCCGAGTGGTCGAACGCACGCTTTGCAATCAAAGTGCGCAGGTTCTATCCCCGGCTCGCACCTCTGGGTTCCATGTGCGAATCTCATTTTCATCTGAGATTATCACTTGCTAGGAAACGGTGACGGAAAACATCGTGAGGAAAATAGCCTTTCGCTGTAAACGTTACTGCCAGGTGCTGAAAAATGAATTCTAGCAAACCTTGACAACTGCGGGTACTGATGCAAAGCGGTCAGTTACCGCTATATGTATGGGTCGTGATTGCGATCGATTCGAGTTAAAGACATTTAAGAAGCGTCATATAAGGCGATAAAGGGCCGGATATCCGGCGGTCCGGCCTGGTAGCTTGCCGAATATCCGATATCCGGCCAAACCACTATCCGTTTCATCTCTAGGTAATATGCATAATGATTAAATTTATGTGGTAAAGGCCGCACAGCCACGCGTCAGATTTCGCTAGCGCTGTCAATGTCATTTAGTTGAAGAATGAACTTTTTCTATGAGTCAATACGGTTTGTTTTGGAATGGCAAAAACATGACGCGCGAACGTCGACGCCCCAGTGTGCGGGAGGTTTAACGTAATGCCCAATAATACACTGGCAGCTGCTTTATAATTAGGCATTACTTTAAAGCGACGGTTCAATATTCGCGCGACCAATTTTTTCTTATACCAAAACGAACTCTATAAACTCTCTTCTGCTCATTATTCAACGAAACGTCAACAACGACACGACCAAACTTGGTCGTGTGGATTTTGGCAGTTCAAACCTTCTGTATATTGACACAGGGTTCGTTTTTGTGTGAGCAAAAAAATTAAAGAGCGCGTCTTTCAGCCCTTGTGATCCCCGGACTTAAAGCGTCACCTAGTGTTCGTGTAAACCAGTGTTTTTCAACCTTTGGGTATTATTTCAAAACCAATACAGTTTGAATTAATTATGTATTTATCCGAACCCCAATTATGAAAATGAATAAATTGTTTCGATTTAATATTAGCCACAAAATAAAATACATGAAAAAAAGCAACGGGTAGGGGGATCGCGAAATATTTCTTCATACTAAAGGGGCCGTGTCATGAAAAAGGTTGAAAAACACTGGTGTAAACGGACATAAGATCATAACCTACTCTGCATGTGCTTACATTTATTAACTCTAGTACCATTTCGTTACACCATTCCTAACGCAAACCTTCACTTGGTCTAGCTTTTTACAATAAATGTAGGTATAGATAACAATTATTATTGGACGGTGATTGCCACACAACAAACGCTCAAGTGTTAGTTATAATGATAATGGTGATAATTCTGTTGCATACAAACTACAACTTGACTATATCGAGGGGTAGAGGCTATTTGACATAAGCGACACTTGAGCGATCTTGACTTATATACATATTTGGAAACAGCGTTTTTTTCTGCGTCGAATGAGTATGGTCTCCTGTAAAGGTATAAAAACGTCGCTTAAGAGCTCTTACACACGAGCGGCATGTTACCAACGGCATAGGCAACTGCAGCCGTCGAACTATAGCCATTTTGTCACTCGACTGCAAATAGTTTAAGAGTGCGCATGCGTTGCAAATTTGTAAAATGAGTTCCAATGACGAAATTGATATTGAATAGCTAATTGTGGCAGTAAAGAAAAATACGTATATGTGGAATTATAAATTGAAAGAAAAAACAGAGTATGGATGTCGGTATGTGAAGAAGTTTTAAATGATTTTAATAATATATTACTTGAAACCACAAAGAACGTGTTTTTATTTTTCGTTTCTGTCGGCGCCGATGAAGTAAAAATAATAACAGTGTTTCTTCTTCGGAATCCATTTTGCAACTGACTCTTATACTATGAGAGCCGCCGACGGCTGCCGCTGATCTCTATAGTTGAGATGTCGACGGTTGCCGCCGACGCGTGTCGACGGCTGCAGTTGCCTTTGCCGTTGGTAACATGCTGCTCGTGTGTAAGAGCACTAAGTCAAATAGATAGATATCAATTGATATCATCCATCGATATTGTAGTACCTACTACAAGTAATGCCGTCTTGCTCATATATTATGGCTTCAGTGAAAATGCCGCTCATTGTAACAATTTAAATTTATATCGTACTAGCAGATACCCGGCTTGTGCTAATAAGGAAGAATTTGGGTATGGGAAAAGTCGAAAATGCATTTCAAAAACAAAAACCTAACTAATACTAAAAAGCTACAAATAACCTTACAATTCTTTACATTTAGAGTTGGTGCCAATCTACGTCAGACTAGGCAAATACACACAGGAATTGACACCGATTCCAAAGTAATGAATTTTAAGGTTATTTTTAGCTTTTTAGTGCACCTAGGTTATCGAAGTCGGTTTTTGTTTTTTGTTAAAAATATTTTTATTCACGATTTTTAGTGTCAATAATTGTTGAAAATTTGCAAATATTATTATTAACTTATAACAGCCCTAAAAAGTAAAAAATTACAGCAAAAAAATAAGGGGGTAAGTATATTGCCGTCCTTTTCTTGGTCGTAATGTATGAACAAGAGAGCATTATTTTGAGTGATGTCCAATAAAGTTTGGTCGTAGTTTGTGTATTTACAACAAAATCACTTTTCTTTCTCAAGAACACCTGTTTCCAAACTACTTTTAACTACTTACCTAATTACCACAACACATTATTAATAATTTGTAGAATATGGTTCCTAAAATTTGCCATTCATGAACATGTGTTACGATTCTGAGATTAATAAAATTAAACTATGTCGCAAAGTCGAAACTAAATTTAACAAATGAAGTCACCATAACAAGTCAATGTAGTTGTTTTTTTTTTGCGTAGATATTTTTTATGGGACGAGCGGCCAAGTACGAGCACTAATTAAACATTAATTCTTAACATTTTGATATATTTTGATCTCTTTTATAGTACACCAAGATAACCAAGCTTACATCACTCCCCCACTGGACAACAAATTCTAACTAGGTATTTCCGTCACTCCATAATTCAAGTAAGACTCTACTTTATAACAAATTAATCCTTAAAAGTATTCCTTTTTCTCTTTATTTATAAATTCTTGATTTTTTTTTTAATTTTTGATTTATCTATTTTTTTTTTGAACATTGTTTAGTTCCGATTATGGTGCCCTTAAGTGTAGAGATAGGGGCGTGTTATTGCTCACCGTAAGCGTAGTAGCGTTAATTATTAATAAGTACTTTAACTAAATTAACAACTAGTTTCCTAGTCGCCTCTCCCTAGTGACGCGACCGAGTTCTTGATTACATTCGGGAGTTAGATTACATTTGGGATACGATAGAACCATAAACTATTACGTACGTTTATGTCTTATACAGGATTGTGGTTGTGTTTACGCCTTTATTTACATGATATAAGATAATCTAACATGTCATGAATAAAAAAATTCTTATCTGTACTTGTAGCATGAGCGCTAAGACTAGACTTCTGTCACAGAATATGTTGATTATATCTCTTTCTGTCGTATGTAATATGACAGAGAGCGACTGAGCCAATCCGTGACAGAGGTCTTGTCTAGACAAGCGTGATGACACCGCAGGAAGCATGGGCAAACCGTACCAATGAGTAATGTGTCACGTTATAAATGTTTCACTAACCAATTACATCCAAATATTCAGACCCACGGTGACCCTATACATACAACAATGGATTTCTATAGTAAATAATGTTCCTATCTCAAAATTTTGATCAAAGTGGATTGTTATTTCGACTGACTTAAAAAATCCAAGTACCAACACTAACACCCTTAAGCGTATACAAAGAACACAAACAAACAGTTATCACTATTTATTGAAAAATGTATATCTACCTACTGATCGCGTATTAAGAATAAATTCATAAGCATCAATACAATTATAGTCTCCACTCGAGATGGCATCCTTGATCTTCACCACAGAGGAATGTCGTTGGCAGTGTTGTATCTTAACATTAAATGATGTTTAACAAGCACGATCAGTCGCCCCGCGGGCCGTTGTTCGACAATTCACTTTGAGCATAATTCTGTCTCGTCATTGTACTCCCGTAGGCCGGCCGCGCCGCCCCGCCCCGCCCCGCAGACTCATGGACGCTAGACGTACACTTAGAAACTAAATTATCACTAATACAATATTTGTAACCACTTTGCCCACTGGCATAACTCCTATATATTCGCTTATTGTTATGTGTGTGAGATATACTGTGACACACGAGTCTCGGATTGTTATTAAGCTGGTACCCGTGACCGGGCGCCTGTGCCGTTTGCTAGCATCGCTGGTTGATGTATTCGTTGTAGGTGGCGGAGATCTCCTCGGATTGATATCTGGTCAACTTGATGCTCCTCCGCATGTCCGCTGTTATCGCGGCCTTGTAGCCACCCTTTCGGAGCAGCGAGTCGATCGTCTGAATTTGATCCCAACCTGTAGTAAGCGAATGACAACAGTACTATATCAGACAGCTTAAAGGACCTTGAACAGTGGTTATCCAAGGTCGAGAGTACCAACATGGGGTAAAAGTTCTACCATAGAAATTATGACCGAGATAGGTAGACTACAACACATATTGAACTATTATAACGTTGGCGTAAGTTGGCTATAGGTACCACAACGCCTTGAAAATACTGTGGCCACCCCATTCACTTGACTTTTTTTCAAATATGGACTCAGTATCAATATACATAAAGATGTTATGTCTGTAGCAAAAGCCACGCGACAACTCGATTACTTTCGCGCGCATCATCGATGACAATTCATTGAAAAGTATACCTTTTTTTTATGAGTTAATACAGTTCGATTTGGCGCGCCTTAATTTAGCAGTAAAGACTAACCTTGTTCGGTAGCAACCTGTGGTAGATAAGTGGCGGTGCGCTTGCTGCCTCGCTCGCTTACAAACTCGATGCGGATGCCATGCTTGCCCAGCTTCCAGTCGAGGTAGTGCTCGGCCTCCTCGAAGTGCTGCAGGATGGAGACGGAGACGGACAGGCGCGGCACCTCCTCGCGCGTGATGGCCGCGAACCGCGAGTCCTTCAGCGCGCTCGTGATCGCATACTCACGAAGGCCTGTTGGAGTTGCTCTACTGTATGGCTTTGTAATTGGGATGACGTACTTATCTAGGGATTGGGATGGGATTTCTGTCTTCCCAGGAAAGTCGTTTATGATTATGAAATGTGCTGCGTTTTGATGTCAAAAGCTTTTTATTAGACCCAAATTAGTTCTTAATGATGAGTAGCGGACGCGTCTAAAACGCTAAGAAGGATAAAGCCCCCGACACACTGGCGCGTCAAATATTTTCCAATACTAAAACGAACTCGTGTCTCAATATGCATAAAGTTTTAATTTCTGTCAGTGTCATTTAGTTGAAGAATGAACTTTTTCTATGAGTCCATACAGTCTGTTTTAGTGTGGCAAAAAAAATTACGCGCGAGCGATGACGCCCGTGTGCAGATAGCACACGTCATGAAATCGATTATTTTCGTTAACTTTCTATCATATAACATACTTATAAATCATTTCACTAAGATCAACATCACTAATGTTCAACATCATCATCTCCAAGATTCGGCTGTGATAAGCAGACAGACGAGAGACGTATCATTGCTAGGCCACCTAGGTAAGACTCAACATGGAAAACTAACAATTCGGTAGTCTGGGGGATCAATCGAGTATTTTAAATGTAGTCAAATCCGGCAATAAGCTATAAAAACATAGTCGGAATTTCAATCTATAAAATTCGACCTGTCTTAATTCTAGAGACACGTTTATTTCGCAACGCCCACAACCTCAGTCAATGTGGGCAGCGTTAGGGTGATGTAAGAGTAATATCTCAATGATCGGGAGGTATGTATTTGTTCATCTATGATATAAAATTACACAGAGTTTAGGTAGGTAGGTAGGTAAGTAAGTAGATAGGGTATAAACCAGCAACCGATTGTTACTCTTTAATAGTTTTTTTACACAAGCGTAACACGAATGCTAACGATTTTCTGATCCTACGGATTCAATTAGAAAGGCCGTAGGGCCGTAATTAAAGTTAGCTAATTCTATAGCTATACACGGTTTATTTATATCTAAAATTTTGGCGAAATCTGTGATCAAGAAATAATTGGTTGTTTGTCATGTTCATTGTATTACAATCTACGTTAGACTAGTGTTCACAAGCCTTTGTTAATGCTAGAAAAATAAACTCCACAAATTATATCTAATCGCAATTAATAATTATATAAGTTCTCGAACGCGACCTTTATTGTGCCGTTTGCCGTCTATCGGATTAAATAAAAACCCGGACACACGCGAGCGTCAAGACACACGTCAAAATGTTTGCCAATACCGAAGTGAACTGTATTGATTCATAGACAAAGATCATTCCTCAACGGAATGACATTGACAGCGCAAGCGAATTTAGACGCGTGGCTTTTACCACAGATATTCAATTCTTATATGTGTTCGTTTTGGTATTAACAAAAAATCTGACGCTCCCGTTTTGACGTAAGCATAAATTAGATGTGTCAGGCTTTGATTTCGTAAACGTGACATGGTCCTTGTCTTTTAAACATAAAAACCATAATATTATGTTATATTATTATGGTAGGTACCATGGAGATGGTGTGGTTCCAACTTCGGAGCTGATGGACACCCCTCAATAATATATTCTTGTCGACCCGCCGTATTTGGGCTCATTCATAACATCTATTGTCCAAGGTCTGATGATGGACTTGGAAGGTGGCTTAGGGTGGCGATCGGCACTCTGCCTTGAAGACCATGCATTTGAGCTCATAAGACTCGTCACGGGAAGCACTTTCTAAACACATCAATATAATAATCATACAACAGCATCTTTATGTGAGAATGCATAAACTTAAATCCACTGGCCGACTCATCGCGAAATCTCCAAAACTACGGACCCCTAAAGACTCTAAATTTACCAGATCAGTCATTTCGACCTGCAGTTACCCTGCTAAGTACGGAATTCACTGCGACTACGTAAATTACGGGGTAGTCGGCGATAAAAAGACTATTGAGTTAATTGTACAAATTCTCAATTGCTTTGAGTTAGCCGAGTATCATACTATAGATTTATTATTATAGCTACATAGTTATTACAATTATAAACCTTTTTGATAACACACATGTGCTGCACTTTTGTTTCTTTACAAGTTTATAGACTTCATGATATGATGTTAATAAGGTTTAGTAGTTTAAGCAGTATGTTAATATATAAAAATCATGTAACATTGAATGACTGTGCCCATTTAGGGGATAATGCATTAATTACGTAAGGCGTTTAGAGGGGGGCGGGGGGTTTGCACGAAACAGTAAAATTGCGAGAAAACTGACGTATGTAAAAATCTAATTAACTCAGCAATCAAGCCCAGATAAAATTATTTACATTAAAAATATGCGTTTTAAAGATCTCACGTGAGATTAGGGGATGGGAAGGGAGTTGAGATTTCTCTCAACTCCCGACTCTTTACAGTTGTTTCTTAAACAGTACATCTGTAAGGCAATTGCAAGCGATGGTGCGAAAATGACCCTAAACGTTATTATGCAGTCCTTAATTGTATGTCAGTCTTTGACCATTATGGGAAAAGCGGTTAGTAACATAAAAACAGTAAAGAATTACACAATGTCAGTTATTGAATTATTTGCAATACAACCAGTCTCCACACAAGGTCATGTCACAATTGCAAGTACTGGATTGCAGTTAAAATATTTATATACACAATGTAAACAATATACCTGAATGCAGATGCATAGCGTTGAATGTGCCAATACACCCGCGGAGACGGTGCTCCTTCCCGATTTTCCAGGTGACAAACAAAGGGCTGTGAAAACAATTACATTTCATTTGAAAACATGAATGTTTATGGCCAAGCATGTACATGTGGGGCACTTTAAAAAATATTAACTAATCTATGGCTATGATAAACTTCGCCGATTTTTTTAAACTAATGAAGTCCAACAATGAGTTGCATAAAAATGGTTAATAATTGAATTTTATTTTCACTTTAACACTATCATTATGAGTGACCATGCACAATTCTTAACTAAAGTAAAAAGATGAAAGAGTTTGGACTAAATTGAAGACTGAAACTGAGATATTATAATTTATTACTTAAATTACATTTGGATAAATGGTAATATGCAAAAGAGGATAATTTCATTTTATTGCTCATTAGACAGAACAAATCAACCTTAACACTGAACAAACACAGAGTAAAATTGCATGAACTTTTTCCAAAGTTGATACAATAGAGTGTAATGACCTATAATAAAAAAGAGTGTTTATTTATGGTGTAAATAGTAAATCCCTGCACGAAAAACGGAACAGTATGAAACCTGAAATTAAGAAATTGTGAAAATACACCATATGAATGCACAATGAATAGAAACGAGGTTTTATACAAGTTGACCTCATTCGGAACAAAAGATGAGGAGGTAGCTGAACAAAGCAAGTATTCAAGGGTTGGAAATTAACTAAATGGCTTCTATAATGGTCCTCAAGTCGGTTTGGAAAACTTACTAGGCATCGTTAGTGAAGTTTGGTGTCTGCGGGGGGTCCATATTGTGCAGCTGGCAATACAAAACATCGAAACAAAAGTAACACATATCGGGAATAGCTACGGTCTCTTGGTAACCATTCAAAGGTCGCTCTATACTATTACTGTACGAGTTGTTTAATTTCTGTTTCTTGGTACCACAGCAAACAGACGACATGTTGGTCACTTGTAGAAGCTAATTAACTTAATAAACGAAACAAAGCAGTCACGAAATCTCAAAGGATAGCGAAACCAAACACCTTTACTCCAACTTCCAATAGGTGTTGAACCACAGACAATTATAAACACGTCCACCATGGAAGGTTGACAGAATTGGTTAAGTCATTCATTTGTCAGGGTAACAAACTTGTTGAGGGGATTCATCCGCCATCTTTATCACTGTCAATTGAATTTGTCCTTGCTATTAATTACTTGACATTGGCGAAATACTCGCGCTAGTCGCAGGTGAAGCCATTCCTCATCTTATTCCATTAAATTTCATCATTTCACTCATTTTGTAAAAAAGAAAGAAACTTGTTGAGTAGTCTTATTTAATATTCTATGTTCCTTGGTGTTGATCAAACAAGTGTAAACAGGTCTTTTTTATGAAATTTTAATGGAATAAGATGAGGAATGACCGCGCCTGAGGTTGGCAGAAATTCTAACTACTACTAGACTAATTCAATAAATACACAAATAAAAACTGAGCGTTATAGAACTTTGTTATATACTTTGCAATCTTTGCAATGTAGGGTAAAGTTGAGAAATTGTCTTTGATAAACCAGCTGTCATTGGTCGTTGAATTTACTTTTAAAAATAAACGAAATAGTTTATGGTTTATGGAGCGATGGCTGTCATTGAGTTTTTATTTTACTTTGATAGAAAATAAATGAAGCTTCGGGTGCACATAATGAAGATATTTTCGTGAATCATGTACATGTTTTATAACTGCCTCTTAGCTATAAGTGAAATAATCATATATCGGTATTTAGAACTATTAGTGATGTTTAGTGTAAAAGCTTGTTAGAGTTCGACGATGGCGTCTGATGGGGAAATATCGTGTGCGAATGATCCTAATTTCGCTGTTATTTACTCTTTCTTGAAAACGTTTGGCAAGTTGTATAGTTTGGATGTGCCTACGATAGCTAAATTACAAGAATTCATCGAGGACACACAAGAAGGTGGGTTATGTTCGTAGATTCGTCATTCAAAATCATAAACAAACATCTTATAAGTTTTTTGTTGTCAGTGTCGGATCCGTTGAAGGAGTTACACTTGAGACTGCTGCGTCGTGCTATAAGATCGGTGCAACACAACAAATGGGAGAAGGGCTTGATAAAGTTTTGCCATCAACAAGGTCACCATCAGGAGGCTTGGGAGATTGAGAGGTTCTCCTACAAGAAAGCTAGCACACAAATCAAATTGAAAGTATTGAAGGTAATTACTCTCGCCTACTCACGTGTTTTTTTCTTTCTACTTTGTTTTTCATCCAATCACAATTATTGCCACCAAGTAATACTTTCACAAATGACTCACACAAACACATTATATTGCTTTCAAGTTTGTTATACTCTCACTAATGGAGATTCCAATTGTATAGATTTATGCAACAACATATTATATTATTGTCTATGATACTTTATACAAATTAACAGTGGCTTTAGAAAGTGTAAACAGATCACATACAAACTTTTTTGAGACCTATTAAAATAGGATTTTTTATTTTTTTAGCTATTATTAGAATTTCAATTCACTTGCCACCCAAAATTCAAGAATGCGGTCAATGCAATAACATGTAAGGAGCTTCGGCTGGATCCTATAGGTAGAGATAAGTCTGGTTGCGTATATTGGCTGCAAATTGATGATGATGCTAACCTGTGCTTGTACAAAGAAGATCAAGACGAGGAGACATGGCAACTAGTGGCCAGGTAAGCAGAAAGAAAATGCAATAATATTGACAGTGATAATTCATTCTATCTGAGGGTAATGGTTTAAAATATTTTATGTTTAGGAATCGTGAGGAATTAGTAAAAGTAATATCACAGCTCAAAAGTGGTGAAGAAGTGTGTCCTTTAATTACATTAAGTGCTAATGAGGACTCTAGCAGTGCAGAGATACCACCACAGTCTGAGGTATGAAATTTATAATAAGTAAGCTGGCTTATTTTTATTAGAATTTGTACTAAAATGTAAGAAACAAAGCATAAGCAATAGTAACATTATCATATGCTCTTTATTAAAATACTTGTAATTGTTTTCAGCCTAATAAATCAGACCCTGAAGATAATGACGATGAATTTCTTAGTCCAGAGTCAGAATCAGAACATGAAGGTGATAACACTCAAGATATGGAAGATAAAAATAACAAAGCAATAGAAAAAGTTATTATAAAAGAAGATGATAACAAATCAATAGATGAAGATATTAAAACAGAAGAAGATAACAAATCACTAGAAAAATATATACAAAAAGAAGAAGAGAACAAATCAATACAAGAGGATATAAAAAAAGAAGAAGAGAATGAAGTGATAGAAGAAGATATCAAAACAGAAGATAAGAAACCAATAGATGAACACAACACAAATATAGAAGATAATATATCAGTAGAAGAACACAATACAAATGATGAGAATAAATCGATAGGGCAAGAGGACATCAATGACAATGATAAACCAATAGAACAACAGAGCAGTGATGAAGTAGAAAAAAAAAATTACAATCCAGAGGCTATAACAGCCTTTGAAGCTGAAGAAAAGGCTGCTGAACCAATAGATACTCCTTCTAGTGTAGTAGAAAACAAATCAGATCAAAAAGGTGATCAGGAAAATAGTGAATTAGAGGTGAAAGAAACAGTAGAAATGGAGTTAGAAAAAAACGTAAAAGATATTAGTGATACAATAAAAGATAATGCAGATAGCACTGAAGAAGCGAAAGAAAATGAACAAGTAAGTGAAGCAATAGAGGAACCAGTCATGATTGTAACTGGTGAGGGCAATGGAGCAGACTGTGACAGTTTCTATTTTATAGGCGAAGAAATTACTGAACCAGTTATGTATTTTTATGGAGAAGGGTGTGGCTATGACAATGATACTGGCAACCCTGAGGCAATAGCAGCAGCTAAAACCCCAGAAAAACATTCTGATGAAGAAAATGGTAGTGAGGAATGTGTAAATGGTGACCCACTTGAACTATCAAATTGTAGCAATAAAACTATCAATAAAAGTGTAAAATTAATAAGTAGCGTACCATCTGTAAATAAGCGATCCTTAAGAAAGCAATCTAACGATACTGCAGAAGTATTAAATTCGGATTCTAAGAAACACTGTGTAAGAGATGAAAAATCGAATGGTTCAAGTTCCATTAAAAACTCTGAGAAGGACCTAAAGAGGCAGTCCAGTTTCAATGACAAAAGTACAACAGACAGTGAAAGTCCTAAAAAGAATAATGTTAAGAAAGGCAGAGGTAAAGTTAAGAAGAAAAGTAGCATAGCGAGAAATTTGAGTATTAAAAGTACAGAAGTAACTAACTCAGAGACTGATAACTGTCATGACAGTAAAACAAGTATAATTGAGAAGAGGAAAAGCAGTGTCTCTTCTGTTGATGACGATGCGGTCAAAACAGATAGTGAGAAAGAAAAGAGTCCAGAAAAAGAACTGAAGGAAGAGGACCTTCTGCCTTTGAAGAAATTGCGTTTAGAAACTACACCAGAGAGTGACACAGACACACATTCCAAGAAAGCAGAGGACACCGTGGGCAATGGTGAAGCAAACAAAGAAACTAACAATGTTGAAAATACTCCAATGGCTCAGCGGAAAAAAATAAAAGCTGTCAAAGGGAAATTTAAACGAAAAAAGATAATAAAAGCAAAAGATAGCGTAGACAAAAGTAATAAAGATATCGTTAATGACAATGGTAAGAAAGGTTGTAAGTCGTTAAAGAGATCTTTGTTGGAAGCGGCCGCGAGCGATAAAACTAAATCTGAATCTCAAAGTGAAAGCGAGGACGACGCGCCCGTCGCAAGTGGAAAGCGTCTAAAAATTAAACCTAAGAAAATTGTCAAGTCCACAAGGTAACATTGACATATGTATGATTAACTTAACAAATAAAAAGTTTTATACTAAAGTAGTTTTCTTAAACAGGAAAAAAGTGGAAGCGAAACTGCTAGAGAAGCATTCCAGTGACGAATCTGAAGAAGAAACATTACAAAGTTTAGGTATTTCATTTACATTATAAACACGTTCGCTGCGTAAGGATTTTTGATGTACGCTAGTGCGTCATGGGGTTATATTGGCTCATAAAGGTACTAACTTTATGAGCGCTGCGTACTTGATGAAGGTTCACAATGAGCCAATACAACCTCAACGCAGCGAACGTCTTAAATGTTGGCTAAAAAACAGCAAATCAATTGAGGAGTGTTTTTTCAAAGACTACGGTAGTTAATTCGCTTATTTTGTAAATAGGCAAGAAATCGGCAAAGAAACTAATAAAAAAGAAGTTGAAACCGAAGGGTAAGAGCAAGGCCGACGGCTCGGAGTCGGACCAGACGCCGGTGCGGCAGTCGCGGCGCATCGCGCAGATGAAGATCAAGGAGGAGGCCGACCGCCGCCATCTGGAGGAGGTCGCGTTGCGAGAGCTCAAGAAAATACATAAGAAAAGGGTATGTAGCTTAAAATTTATATCTGAATCGGTCTATGAATATATATATACTAACACTATGGGCTTATGTATGAAATAAATAATTTGAATTTAATATCATAATTTTTCAGTTTATGCAAAATCAGGGAAAAAGAGTTAGGTGGTCAGGGGTTGCCAGGGAAAAACCCGATATTTTTGAAAATCTTTCTAATTTGAAATTAAACTATTTTACGGATTTTATCGCGTTTATTTCTTTCTAATCTTTCTAATTTCTAAGAGTAGGTCCAAAAAGTTTTGCTTTTCGAAATTTGCGCTCGTCATCTCACATTAATAAAGTTTATTTTTGAAGATAGTTTCTTATGTTTTTACCATAAATCAGTTTAAAGTAAGATAACAAAATCATATTTTTTCATTAAAAAAGATTTTATTGGTCGAGGTAATTTAGTAAAGTTGTCAGGATTTTTCTGCCGTTTAGAGTGGACACCCGGTTTTTGCATCAGTAAATGTAAGTGCTCACATATCTACAGTGATACTAGTCTCGTCAAGTAATTGGCTGCATACTAAGAAGCCATCAGTTGTATTGTAGTATCGTAATCAGTTCGAAAGTTTCCGACGCCATCATGGGCAGGCTCGAAATTGAGAGCTTTGTAAGGCAAGGCAGAGGGGATACTTTTCGTCCATCGACTTAATAAAACGTGTCTATATTATCAATAATGTTATGGTGTATTCTTATAATTTTCGTCGTTATTCATCGTATTGTAGAACAATGACGACGAGGATGGGGAGGAGGAGGAGGAGGAGGAGTGGCAGGCGAGCGCGGGCGGGAGCAGCTCGGAGGGGGGGGCGGGGGAGGGCGGGGAGGGGGAGGGGGAGGGGCCGCGCGCCCCGCGCCTGGCGCGGCTCGCCCTCCAGCGGGGCCGACACTGACTCCGACTCCGACGAGCCGCTCTTCGGCATGCACGACCACGAAGAACCCGAACGTACGTTACAACCATCGACTGCTACGACGTATCCCTAAAATACTAACGTATTTCTTTATGAAATTTAATGGAATAAGATTTCAACAAATTCAATAATACGAAATGTCATTTGGGTATGAGTGATGGAGAAGACACTCTACAAAGTCGAAGCTAGCCAATATATCTATCTAATTATTTATTAAAATTCAAAGGTCCTTGCTTAACTCTCTCATTAATAGAATTTTCTGAAATGTTATACATAAGTAAAGTCTGTCGGTAACGAAGATTTTGTTGACAGCCGATTTCGGCAAGTCCGACCACGAGTTTTCGCCAGAATCGGACTTGGAGACCGACGACCCGGTCGAGCCGTTGAAGAGAGCGCGCACTCTGCAAGAAGGTATGTTAACCGATTAATTGATTCGACATAGACGTGAACAACAATAGCAAAAAACTAAAATCACAAGAAATCTGATAGACTGCAAGAAGTATAATCGTTTTAAAAATACGTTTTGCTAGGGATTATATGACATGTTGAAACACAGTGTTTTAATTGAATCCTACTTTGGCTCATTGTATTGGACATGCCCGAGAATCTGTATCAACCAAACAGGAAGCGCCATCATCGCGCCAAGGAAGGGTGTTCCAAGCGTCGACACGGATTGGTTGTCAAGGCTGGTTGATTGTGTAATTTTTGTCCCATTCTGTGTCTCAAGCTGTTAAGCTGAAAAAAAAACTATCGGACGCGGCTGACAGCCGCGACTTATATGGTATCTAGATAGTGTATGGACACGGGGTGTGCAAACTATCGGACGTAAGTCGTGGACGTAACCTTGAGCGTTCGGACGTCCGACAGAAATCTGGCGCGCTGGATGTTTTCGTCTGTGCACACTTCTCAGTCGCAGCTGTCAGCCGCGTCCAGCAGCCGCGTCCTATTGTTTGTTTCCAGCTTTAGTTAACCTCTATGTTATGTGTGTCATGTGTATCATTCAACATCGTCAGCGTACTCTTATAATTAGACATCGGATTATATGCATTTGCATGTTTGCATATGCAAATGCATATAAACCTATTTTTATAGCGTTATTGCATATTTTGGTACTTTTTCATTGACATTGCTTATTTCAGTAGTTATACGTGTTAGGCGTGTTGTATTATGCCGTCGACACGTTCGCCTCGCACACACAGCGAGCGCGCTGAAGAATCGATTTCTCGGGCCTTAATCAATATGTAGCACAGAATCGATATTTCACCCAAGAAATCGACATTTGTTTTGGTAAAAACCATAACATTATTTACAGTTAGTTGAATGTACTTAACATGGAGAATATGTAGAGTAGAGGAGCCTGAAACGAGGGCTAGGTTTACATGCCTCTATGTTCATTACGACGAGTTATTATTAATACCAAGTATCCCGTTTGTGTCCCTTTGCAGCTACTCTGTTTTATGATAGTGTATATTTTGCGCATATTTCAAGACTTTTTAGTGCATATTTTGGCATTTTGATAGTGCATATAATCCGATGTCTACTTATAAAATATATAATGCTGTCCGTTTTGTGACGGCTGCGCGTCTGTAATACTACCCCTTAATTTATAGAAATTTCCTCATGTATAACAGAAGCGTTTTAGATTGGCTAGTTAGTATTCATGTGTGGTACCTCCCCGACCAGTGGAGAGTGAGAGCGGCGCGTGCGTGCGGTGCGGCAGCGGCGAGCAGCCGGAGTGGATCCTGCTGTGCGAGCGCTGCGACGCCGGCTACCACGCCAGCTGCCTCAAGCCGTTGCTCTTCCTCGTGCCGCACGGCGACTGGTTCTGCCCGCCCTGCGACCATGTCAGTGCCCATCACACATCACTCGCTTACATCACCATCATCTACACACACGTCTCTGTATCCTCAAAGGGTCATGTATCACCTACTTCTATTTCGCTGATGTATTTTTAGTTGGTGCAGGCAAGCCCTCTGCCATTATACCCGTCACAGTCCCCTTGTTTATGTAGTTATTTTTTCATGTCTGAACTTTATTAAAAAATGCAAAATTATAAACAAAAAGTGACTTGAAAGAAAGTATTTGTACTTTAAATAAATAAGAAAATTTACGTAAACAGATGCAAAATAAATAAGAACAGTAAAGGACTGGTAGAAAAAGCCAAAATACTACTATGCAACCGTGCTTAAGCTTCATAAACTTTCTTATTCAGTGCAAGGCACAGTGCTTTTTTGTTTTGGTAAACCCGCTAATTACACATTGTAATTAAGTTTTTTTTTATAGCCTTTAGGATGTTTATTACACTTGCATATGACATTCGAAAATCCCTTAGTTTTTGGTTTTACCAACCAACCAACCATTTAGATAAATAATTACTGCTCAATCATTTTAGGTAAAGTTGATAGAATCTCTCGAAGCGGAGTTAGTGAAGTACGACGAGCTGCTGGTGACTGTGGAGGCGGAGAGGGCGCGGAGGAAGCAGGAGGAGTGCGAGAGGAAGAGCCGGCATGTCGAGGAGGACCGGGAGGATGGTGAAAAGAAAGACCATGACAAACGGTTGAAGTCCTCTGGTAAGTTGAGAAAAAACTTTTCTTTTACCTTTTTACCTTCAAGACACAAAATTTTATTAAAAGAACAAATCGCTTTAACAGACTTCAAAAAGGAATAAATTTGATACCTATGTCTTTTTATGTATCAGGCATCCCTGAGTTTATGCACCGATTTCAACCTAATTCTAAGGGGTGGAATTTGAGGTCGACAGTCGTAAATAAAAAAAAATGTTATTCTTCCCGAAACTGTGTGTGTTTCGAATACAAAATTATGAAACGCGTCTTTCAGTATTTTCGATAAAAAACATTCACATGTGTTATAGGTCTGCCAGAATCTCATGGCAAATAGGGTAATCAAAATTTGTAGTGGACAATACCGGGGAAATTGAATTAAACGATCTTGATACTATTTTATTATATGTTTTAGACTAAACGTTGATGATGAATATGAGAAATCTTATGGGCGTGAGGAATTTTGATATATTGGATTTATAATAATAATACATCATCACGCCTGTATTCCCCGAAGGGGTAGGCAGAGTTGCACTGTAGTGCCGATGTATTTTGGTCCCAATGTAATAGGGGGCGAGCCTATTGCCATTATACCGGGCACATTCCCCCTCCTTACGAGGGAGATTTTGGGCCATAGTCCACCACGCTAGCCCAGTGCGGGTTGGTGAACTTCACACGCCTTTCTATAGACGTGCACGTTTCCTCACGATGTTTTCCACTGCTTGGATTTAGGAAAATAATTCGTGAAAAATGAAGTACGTACTTGTGTATTACTTTACATATTAATTTATTGAATTGAATTCTTTAATTGGCAGGAATTAGCCCAGGACCAAGATGTGTGAAGTAGTAAAGGGGAGGCTTTTGCCCAGGAGTGGGGAATCGAAAGGCTATAAAAACTCATTTAATTAATAATGCAAACATATAAAAGTTAAAAATTCATTCAGAACTCGAAAATTATTCTAAAAACTCCACTTGCATTTTCTTGTGATTTTCTTGTTCCACCCTCTCCTCTTTTTACCGGGCGTGGAAAATACACCATAATTAGATGAGCCCTCACTTCTAATTTGCCGAAAAGTGGTACTGGATACCCCTGTAAAAAGTAATGGTTATCTAAGAAAAAAAAATAAAAGTATCAATACAGGGTGTTTCAGAAGTCCGAAATAATACTGTAGGGTTTGCATCAGTATCGGGTATACAATTGAATAGTATAAAAATTTGATTGAAATTCGAATATGTTTTTTCAACTTTTTCTTCGTAGCCGATTTCTATAATTTGTAATATCTCGAGTTCTGCGTTAAATTTTCATGTTCTGTTTTGTGGATATTTGTAGCCGCCCCTCTTAAATGTAGTTTACACTTCTTGATAGGATCATGGATGTACCCAAAGGCCAGAACATGATACTCGTGACAAATATTCAAAGGTCTACAACTTGGAAACCATGATAGTTAGATAAAATCTGTCTTCACTGAGCATTCACATATGACCTACCGTATATATACCCAAAGTATTATTTCGGACTTCTGATACACCCTGTATACCTCAGTCCAACTTACCGGTCAATTGTCCGACGCGCTTTAAAATCAAAGATTGAGTTTGATTTACACCTTTTTCTTCGCGTAGTTTACGATAAACATTGAAAACAATATTTCTCGCTTGAAATCGAAGTGGCTTTTTCGACATTTTCGCATACCTATGAACACTCATTTTCAAGAAGAAATCATAAAATTCCAGCAACAGTTGACAGATCTCGTAAGTAGATATGACAAATAACAAATAACAATTCATATTGCCATATAAAAATCTTATATTTTTTATTTTTTTTAATGTCATCAGATTCTGGTAGACCTATAGCGACGCGTACGAGCATTGTTTAAATAAGAACATTTTGGTTTAAATAAACACAGTTGTCAAATGAACCTAATTTTATATGGAATACATTTTTACGTTCTACATTTTTGATGTGAAACATCTATAGGCGAGGTGTAAACCTGATTTTTGGCGTGGCGAGATTTGCCGACGCTTCGCCACAACAAAATGAAATCAACCATATTACTTAATACATCGTTTCCGGCGCTTAGTGTAGTATAGTAAGCACGTACTGCGATAACTGCGAACATGGTAAATTGGGAATACCAAAGCAGTAATAGAAAGTACATATTAGCACGTAATAAGATAAGTAATTATACGGGGTTCTAGTATATAACATAGCCACTCCAGCGGCCTCAGTACGCCTGCCAAGATAAGACATTTTCTCACGGATCGTGACGTCATTTTTGTGGCAAAATCGTTACGTCTTATTTGCTAGCATGGCGTAAATATAAAATGGGTTTGACAGTTAAATACAACGTGTTTGACGTATGGATAAGATGTTATATCTTAAGTGCTAGCATGGGTTACCAAAATGTACCATAGAGACACGAATTTGACAGGTCAACGTAAAGAAATTTCTCACGGTCAAAGGCCGGTGATGAGAAAATAATTAGGCTGTAAGAAGTACATAAATATAGCATGTTATACACTATTATAACAAATAATACTTATTTTACTCCATCCTTCGCCAATATCAAGCGGACTACATGCAAAATTCTTCCGAAAACGAACACGTAAATTTATTTTCGTGTTCGACAAACAACAACAAAAAAGTGTAGTGACATTTCTATCTGTTTTATTTTCTTCCGAAAATCCCCATAATCCTACTCCACGTGATTTAAAATCCATATTTTACAAAAAATCTGTAGGTTTGAGGTTAGATTTTGTTTGGCATCATACTTTGCGTGCTTTTTGCCGTTTTACAATGTAAAGTTCTTTAAATTGGCAAATAAAAATAGTATAGTGCCCAAGAAATAAATTTTAAGCATAATACCACCGACCAAATGATAATACGTAAAGCTTCCGGCTTAATAAAAAAGAATCTATGCCCAAAGATATTTTTAATCTGTGCATAAATAATCTAATATATTCTATGATGTGTATGCAGCATCTTTTTTCTTTGTAAAGCTCCGTCTCGCTCTTTTTGTCATTTCAATGAACGAATGAACGAAAGATCGTAAACTGTGAGAAAATTTTAGCAGGCTGTCTAATTTTAAACATCTTGGAAGCCATATTAGCAAATAAGATACGGGAACGCAAGTTGACAAGATGTTTTAGGGACTTGTGAGAAAACATCTTGGCAGGCGTACTGAGGCCGCAGAGTCGAGTTAGATTATTAGATAGCTAGACATAAGAAGTTTACAATGTTAGTTAATGTACTAAGTTACTTATAAATAATATGTAACGAAGAAGACACGTGACTTTGCCTACACTACCTCACCAATACCCGAAGAACATATTTATATTGCATTAGACTCCGCCCCGGTGGGCGACTGACTGACTCCGCTCACTCGCTCACTCGCTGCTACGACTACTATGTTTTATGTTCCACATTTGCCAGGCGTCCCGCGATGGCTCCGTTTTTTTTATGTATGCGTGTGTGACAGTGGCGGCACGCAGCGGGTCGAGCTCGAGCTCGTGGTCGTCGTCGTCGGACGAGGGCGCGGTGTACCGGCTGCGCGCGCGCCGCCAGCTGCCCGTCAGCTACCGCGCCAGGGAGTACGACCGGCTCATCAGCTCCGCCATCAAGGTACGACTCTATCGGTAACGCACACAATTGTTACGTTCAACTCTCCCGCGTCAAGCCTCTTCCATTGCACTCTCGCGCATTTATCAGTTCGTTCAATGTTGTGTGTGAAAGTGAGATAGCGACTCGCTGTGACATAATCCGTGACCGAAGTTTAGAATTGGCTCGCGTGCTAAAGGTGCGGTACTGCCCGTCTGCACTCCTAAATCGCATTTTCTTGAACACTACATGCATGTGATGTCGCTGGACGATTTGTGCAGGAGGAGTACGTGGAGGCTACGACGAGCGCCGGCAACCAGGGCCGCGGCAAGGACATCTCCACCATCATCGAGGCCGCTGAGGAGGAGAAGCTCAAGGCCGAGCGGGAGGCCGCGGACCAGGTCTACTACACACACTGACACACACACACACACACGCACTTTTACACCCATATACACACACACTTACAAACGCGCGCGCGCACACATACACTTGCAAACACGCGCGCGCGCACACACATACACACCCAGCCACATACCCATACACACAACACGCACATAATTATTATCTGCATTTGGTACATAGATGTTTTTATTTAACGATGATAGGTTCTGGATATCGCAATTCGCTGCATGAATATAAAAATAAAGTGACTTTATAACGAATTCTCAGGGTATACCGGTAGAAAAGAAACTTAAAAAGAAGCAACGACGGAAGCCGCGGAAGCTGAACTCGCTGGAGGTGCCCTCCGAGGACGACGACGAGACTGACGAGGACTTCAAAGATACCGGGTAAGGACTTATGGACTTGGAATGACACTAACACGCCGACACCTGTCTGGTGACCAGCCCATTTCATTTTCTCAACGAATTTGACAATTGGAAGAGATAAAACTTATGTCTATACGGTTATGCTACAGGGCCAGCAGGGTATTTGCTTAGTTAAATTGCAAACAAGTTTCAATTACCTTCTGTCAAAACCAAAGTCCGCCATGTTGATAGGTTTCTAACGAAAATTGATAGCAGTAAGAGTTATATTATAGCCTAGCAGGGGCCAAATTGATTTTGTCTCTTCCTCTCATAAGAAATAAGACAGAGAGCGAGCGAGAGAATAGGTGACAGAGGTTTACACATTCGTGGTAATCCCACTGTATTATAATAAAAGAATTGGAGCTATATTTACCTAAGAATGTATAAGAAGCTTTCGCGATTAAAAAAATGATTATCCCACTGAGTTTCTTGGCGAATCTTTGAAGTCGCGCTTTCATCCGGTAGTGAAATACAAGAAAATTTTTTACACTTGACATTTTGTAAGTGCACCCGCAGGCCTATACAAAATAAATGTTTTGACTGACAGTCAAAATAAAAATAATGTTTAATGAATCCTACCCAAGTAAAAGTCGTCAGGGGAGCATATATCATCTTGCTTCATACATTCTTCTTTTTTAAATACTCATTGTTGATGACAACAAACAACACTTTTTGTTGATAGTGACAGATTTGTAATTTTCATGAAAATTGGCTATTTATTTGTAAAGAATGTATCAAGTACGCATTAATGCCATACAATAGCTGTGGTGAGTTGATTAGGTGCATAACTAAACGTATTGCGTTCCTGCTCACACTTGTAATAGTTGTAATGTATGAGCTAGACAGCTATACTTTTAGTTGTTGAAGAACAAAGTCGGCGTCAATGACCTCAATTTTTTTGTATACAGACGACTGAATTATATTCGACAGCAAGAAAATCGGTTCAGCTGGCGATTCTGTTGGCACCAAAAACTAAATAAGCTAAACGTATTGCCGTCCTTCTTACAGCCGTAATGTATGAACAAGACGGCAATATTTTTAGTGATGTCAAATATAGTTTAGTTGTAGTTTTTGTACAACAGAATATACATCACTATTGTCAAATCCAAATAATAGATATGCTAATAGATATATGGTTTACAGTTTTTTGTAAAATTTAATTCAATTTGTAGAATGGTATCTTCATCTGAAGAAATATCGTCGTCCGCGGAGAGGGACAGCTCTGGCGATTCAGGCTCCACGGACTCATTGCCAATAAGACGGACGGGTAGATCTGAAAATAAAAAAGGTACGTTTCAAAGGAATTTCAGGGTTCATTGGCCGAAACAAAAAAATAATAATTTTCAAATTTCGGGCTGTCCTTTTGTCACAGTCGTTTTACTGGAACTTATTCGTCGTTAAGTCGTTTTACTGTTTTTGTCGATTATTTAATTAATGTTTTTCGGCTCACATCATCATCATCATCATTTGCCTCACCTTATCCCATTATTTAGAAAAACAAGCAACGAAACCTTGTATTTTTCGGCTTAGAAGAACACGAAAAATCTTACTCAAATATGGAAAATAACATAATAGACTTTGTGCATAAATATTTCCCCGTAAAAATTGACAGCAGAGACCTACAAGTCATAAGGAGAATAGGAAAAAAAACCGACAAGCCACGACCTGTTATAATAACTTTCGCTACACTAGGCAAGAAGATCGATATTCTCAAAAACAAAGGAGTTTTAAAAGACACCATATACTACATAATGGAAGACTACCCCCAGACAGTTTTACAAATAAGAAGAGAATTACAAAAGCAAGTACAAGCTGAAAGAGAGAAGGGAAACACAGCTATAATAAAATACGACAAACTTGTCATACTAAAGAACACATCTGAACATAATAATAAGAAAAAGAAAAGGAATCTTTCAAACTCACCAGAGAATAATTCAAACACTTGCACCGAGCTGAGATCGCAAGCTCACAAAAAGAATAAAACCCTAACCGTCCACACAACACAAAGGTCCTCAAGTTTTTCGGAAGGCGTAGTAAAACCCGGAATGCTAAATTTTGTAATAAATAAAAACAGTAATTACAAGACTAACACACAAGACAAGACCAAGAATTCATAGCAACGATCACTCCAGCCTCTCCCAAAGATTCACAAACAATTCGAAGAAAAAAATATAACACATGAAATACATCTTCCAAGCCGGCTGGTCACCGTGGAAGAGTACGACCAAAACCCTCCAGAAAAACTAAAAAACAACCATCAACTCCATAACAAGAACACCACTAAGTTATTAGTGGCTACCTACAATGTCAGAAAATTATCGACATACGAAAGATTTATTGAATTAAAGGAAGCCTTAAAAAACGTAAAGTTTGACATTCTAGGCCTATCAGAAGTAAGAAGACTTGGAAATAAAATAGAAGACTATGGGGACCTAATACTATGCTACACTGGGGAAACAGCTGGACATCACGGAGTCGGCTTTCTGATAAAGAAACATCTAATAAATTACATAGAGAGTTATACTGGGATATCAGAAAGAGTAGCTATATTGAATTGAAATATATACAACTATAAAACATCATTAATACAAGTTTACGCACCTACTGAATCAGCCACGATGATATTGATAAATTTTATAAAATCCTCAACGAAGCCATGAAAATAAATGGATATGGAACACGAAATGCGAGAGGAGAAAAATTAATTGAATTTGCCTTGGAACATAAACTATCAATCATGAACACTTTCTTTAAAAAAAGACCCGGACGCAAATGGACTTGGCAATCACCAAACGAGCAGTACAAAAATGAAATAGACTTTGTCTTGTCAAATCAACCCAAGTCCTTCCACAACCTAGAAATACTAAATATAAACTACCCATCCGACCACAGGTTAATAAGATCGACACTAACAATGGCCAAACCTAAAATAAGCAGAACAACCTACACTAACAGAAGTGTTAAAAGTCTAGAAAACTTGGATGAAATAAAACAATTTAAAGACATTCTGTACCAACACATGTTAGTACTTGAAGAATCAAAAGCAACAACCACAATTCAGAACTTCTACGACAAACTACTCAACGCTATCAACACAAGCCTACAAGAAACGAACACTACAACCAGAAACTACAATAACACAAAATTATCAGAGCGCTCTAAGGCTCTCATAGAGAGACGACAGCAGATTCAAAAAACAGGAATCAAAACAAGAGCTACGAAAAACGAGCTTAAAGCATTGTATAAGCTGACGAGCAAATTTATAAGAAACGACTACCAGAATCATAGAAAAAACACCTTCCAAAGGCATCTTAGGACCACTGGAAGCTTAAAGAAAGCACGCAAAGAGTTACAAACCCACGTGACTTGGATTGCCAGCTTGGACAACCTAGGAAAAACGTCTCATAATAGGAATGAAATCATAAAAATAGCGACCGAATATTATGAAAACTTATACGCCATCCCAGAACCACTAATCGAAGCACATCGGACGACTGATAAAAATACGAACGACAACCACACCCCTAAAACAACGCCTATCGATGAAACAGAAATACTAAACAGCATCAAGAACCTAAAACCAGACAAATGCCCAGGACCCGATGGAATAACAAACGAGATACTAAAACATGGAGCATCAATATTAAGTCACCCAATGTCGTTATTATTTAACCGGGTTCTGGAAACCGCTACCACACCATCACAATGGTCAAACTCGAACATAATATTAATATACAAGAAGGGAAATCCAAGGAAAGGAACATCTCAAATTACAGGCCAATAAGTCTATTGCCAAGTCTCTACAAATTATTTTCATCAATAATTGAAAAAAGAATAAGCGCTATCATACAAAAACATCAACCAGTAGAACAAGCTGGCTTTCGAAAGGGTTTCTCTACAGTCGACCATATACACTCATTGGACCTTCTGATAGAGAAATATCGAGAACAACAGAGACCCCTTTATGTCGCATTTATAGACTATCAAAAAGCCTTTGACACACTACTACACACGAGCATCTGGGAAGCACTCAGCCTACAAAACGTGGACAGCCAGTATATTGAAGTTATAAAGTATATATACAAAAACTGCACAAGTAAAGTAAAATTAGAAACCTCCGGCCCACAAATACCAATAAAAAGAGGGGTAAGACAAGGCGACCCGCTATCCCCAACACTTTTATCTCGGTGTTAGAAAATGTATTTTGTCAACTAGACTGGAGTCGACGCGGCATATTTATATAAGACACCTACTTCAATCACTTAAGGTTCGCAGACGACATAGTTCTAACGTCTGAAACCTCTAGCCAATTACAATACATGATTACTACACTACACTCCGCAAGCATACAGGTAGGTCTAGAAATGAATTCGTCAAAAACAAAAATCATGACTAACAGTTCACAGACACCTATAAACGCCAATAACGTACCGCTCGAATATGTGAAAGAGTATATATACTTAGGGAAACAAATTTCATTTGCTACAAATAACAACTTACTGGAAGTCGAACGTAGAGTTAAACGAACATGGAACCAATACTGGAATCCAAAAGAAATATTCAAAAGCGACCTCCCAGTTGAACTGAAGAAAAAGTTGATGGATTCAACCCTCCTCCCATGTCTAACATACGCATGCCAAACATGGAAATTTAACTGTACTGTTAAGAATAAAATTACTACATGTCAAAGGGGGATGGAGCGCAGCATGCTGAACATTAAAAAGCATAGAGTTCGCCACTCAAAAATCAGATCCACATCGAAAGCAATCGACGCCCTTACGCATGCACAAAAACCGTCCGTTCGGTAAACGTAAACGAGGAAGACCACACACACGCTGGGAGGACGAGATCACGCGTATAGCTGGACAAAGTTGGCTGGACGTAGCGAAAAACAAACAAACCTGGCATCTTCTGGAGGAGGCCTTCACCTCAGGGGTTCTCGAATAAAAATCAATACTTAACAAAAAAATATTATAATCAATGAATGTGTAAAATTTTGAGAAATATAAGGCTTTTTTATTTTTTTTATTTTTATTTTTTATATCCCATTATTTGGGGTCGGCGCAGTATGTCCTTTTTTTCCATTCGTCACGCTTTTCCGTCATACCGACATGGAGTCCGATCTTATTCATATCACTTTTTACACACTCCATCCATCTTTTCTTTTTCGGCTCACAGACCGTCCGAAAATGACCGAGTCGTCGCCGGAAGTGAAAAAGAAGAAAGGTGTCCTAGACGATAGTTCAAGCGAGTCCGCGGGAGCGAAGGAGTGGTCCAATTCACCGAAGTGAGCGTTAATCATGATTTACGTATAAATCTCTTTTCTGATTTCTTTATGAATCTGAAACTGGCAACGTTCGCCGCAATACCCGACTCTGGGCGGCTACTACCAAAGTCGACAATCGATATATCGTGACATTTGTCGTGTCGAATCCTACACTCACTAAGATAGTTTTCATTGCCATTCCTTCGAACATCGATTCGACGCGATAAACGACACTTTATGTCGATTTTCCCACTAGACGCTTCGTCTCTGACCGAATGTCTCCTTCAAAAGTTCGAAACCGAAGACCAAGTCGAAGTCGTATTCGTCGATGCACCGCGACCGATCGTTGAAGCACCGCGACCGATCGTCGAAGCACCGTGACAGGTCGTCGAAGCATCGCGACGGGTCGTCGAAGCATCGGGACAAGTCGTCGAAGCGCCAGTCGCGCGGCGGTGTTGAGGCGGGCGGAGTGCGCGCGCGCGTCACGTACGGCGGGCTGAGCGACGACTCCGAGCGGGACCTCTCGCCGAGACACAGGACACGACAGAAGAAGATCAACTACACCGAGGTGCCCAACACGGAGTCCGAGGATGTGAGTACGACGATCAATCGCCATTTTTGTTGCAAACTCAATCTTTTGATATCAAATCTAATGGCGCGCTTGGCGAGTGAGAGCAACTGTTGATGCCGCGATGCCGTGATGCGAAAACTTCGAGCAGCTCCGTGGCTCCTCGGTTCTTTCCGCCGCTTAGACTCCGCCCACTGGCTAACTCCGCTCACTCGCCGATACGACGCTTCTCTCTCTCTACTCTAAATAACATAATGTTTCACATCTGCCAGGCGTCCCGCGACGGCTACGGTCTTTTTTAAATTCTAACTGATGGTGCGATTGGTCTTATTAATCTACTACTTAAATTGAAAAAGTTATAAAAGCAAGCATGAGGTTTTCCTTTCATTTAATTTACCAAGTTTGTTAGAGAGATGACATCCTTATAATTGACCCTAACGATCGATGCAATAAAAGTACAGGGTGTAATTTTTACAGATTTTAGTTGGTTTGATTCCCGGGTGTGGCAAGCGAATTTTCGAAAATATTTGAATGCAGTTTTTTTTCTTTTCAAGAATAAAGGAATGTTTTCTTTAGTACTATTTTCTATCTACAGTATTAAGAGTACTTTCCCTTCAGATGGCATTACAAAATTCCAACCTGTATATCGCATTCGGGAGTTCTACTCCGGGCCTTACAACTTGGTTTTTTTGAAGTTATTATTTAATTATTCAAAATCGATTCAAAATAAATACTAATTCAATTTCGTTGGCAAATGATAGTTATACCATTTTCCATCTGTAGGAGATTCACAAATCGAGCGGCAAGCACATGCCGGACAGCTCGGACGAGTTTAAACTGGACGACTCGGATGACTCGGACGACTCGAGCTCAGAGCGCAACAAGCGGAGGAAGGCGGAGGAGGACGAACACTCCAACGAGGAGAAGATGAGGGCGCTCGACGACCTCATCAAGAAGACCGCTGTCGTGCCGCTGGAGAAACTGCCAGAAGACGTCACCAAGGCCAAGACCGAGGAGTTGCAGGCGCATCTCAGTCAGTCAAAAATCCATACCATAGATAGATAGAGTACTCTTTACCATACTACAGCTGTCTTAATATTTTAAGCTGAAGACATGATTTCGCTAAGTTTTCATTATATTCAGTTTTAATGTCATATAAATAGTGCATTTATGACCAAAACAGTTGCAAGTTCCACAGTTGTAATCACAAAGATCTGTAGCATAACTTACTATATAATTTTTTCTATATTGTAGAAATGCCAGTGTTGCTATTTTCACTAAATTTAATGTAGCGTAAGCACATAAAAATGTTGTTCTAATAAACAAAATTAAAAATGCAAAATATGGTATCTGCGGGATCGGGCGTGATTGGTGAATTTCTTGTTTGCGTACAGATGCGCAAGCGTCGCAAGCCACTTTAGACGCTCGACCGCTCCGAGGCAAAGGCAGCAGGGGTGGACGTGGTAGCAGGTAAAATATCATATTACCTCAACCAACTGATTTAATATAACTTTAAAATGTATCTATGATTTGAGGTTGCGTATTATGATAATGTTAGTACATATAGCTTCATGTGCAGGGGACCGCGAGGGCGTGGCGGCCGCAGTGGGCAGGCGGGCGGCCAGACAAGCGGCCAGAGGAGCGGCCAGCTGAGCGGCCAGGCGAGCGGCCAGGCCGGGCTCGCGGGCGGCCAGGCGGCCGGGGACGCAGCCGGCGACGATGCGCTCGCCAAACTCATTGGTGTTAAGATCAAGGGTATGCTTTATTTTATTTTGATTTTATTATCGAGTTATTATTGATTGTATAATTAATAAAAAAAACTATTGTTTTTACGTAGATCTCGGCACTGATGGCACACCAGTTAAACCAAATCAAGTAAGTTTTGTCGCGATTCTACCATTCGAAATAATATTTTATTAATTGTGACGAAACCAACAATTATATTTGTACTCAATCCCTACAGGCCGAACGCGACAAGAAGCGAATGGAACGCGAAGCGAAACTGGCCGAGAAAGAAGCTAAAAAATTGGAGCGTCTACAGAAGAAGGAAGAGAAGGAGAAGATGAAGGAGCTAAAGGCGAAGGAGCGAGAAGAGAAGAGACTCGCTCGAGTCGCGCTGCAGGAGAGCAAGCGGATGAAGAAGGAGAAGATGGAGTTCTCTCCGGGCGGACCGTACGGGCCGATGGGGCCAGGCGGGCCTGTCGGGCCGGGCGGGCCGGTCGGGCCGGGCGGGCCGGGCGGGCCGGGCGGGCCGCGCCTGCCCGGCGGTCGCGGCGGGCCGGCGGACTACCACGACCAGCGGTTTCCGGCGACGCCGCGTTTGCAGGTACCACTTTTTATAAACCCGTCAACCTTGGGCCACGTATGATGCTACACACTTTAGAATTATCTTCCTGTGATCTTATCACTAGCTGCACCTTTGTGCTCTTTCACGTGAATCCCTTCCACGGAAGACCAGCGCTGGTTGTTCGCACAACTAGCATATGCTGAGTGGAAGCCGATTTGTGACAATAATTTGAACATCTGCCTTAGTACCTACTTTAATTATGTATTATTGTAATTTTGTTCAAATGTGTTGTCGTAAATAAATGTTTTTCTTTTCTTTTCTCTTTCTTTCTTGAATGTGTTTGGAATGAATTCGTTCTGAATGAATGAATTAACTGAGTAACATGTCCTTCGTTCGTAGGTTCGTGCCGAGTTGCGGGGCGTGCTGTCGGCGGAAGAGCGACAACACGGACAACTCAGGCCCGACCATCCTCAGCTCCGAGAAGGTAACTAATAATTCCACGCTAACTATATCCAGCTGGGATAATTGGTGAACTGTCTGCATTTTATTGGATGAGAAACAGCAAAATATAAAATTATTCCTGTTTAATTGTAGCATGTTTTTTTTAACTATCAGGAACATTGTCGGTGGCGGGCTCGCCGCAGCCGTTCAAGCCGATCACAGAAGAACCCAGTATTATCACACGAATGCCGCACATGATTAACCAGCAGTACAGGTAAACCTAATATAAAATCGCTAGTTTTGTAGAGGCTCCTCTGAGACAGGGGTCGAAACAGATTGTATGGTCAAAAATACTCACTATATGGCGTCGCGACGCTCGCTATACAGCGTCGCGACGCTCACTATAAGGCGTCGTGACGCTCACTATATGGCGTCGCGACGCTCACTATACAGCGTCGCGACGCTTACTATAAGGCGTCGTGACGCTCACTATAAACGACTCTGCCCGTACAGTGAGCGTCGCGACGCTTCATAAAGAGCGTCGCGACGCCGTATAATTATCGTCGCTTGACAAACAGATAGACGGACAACGTGAGGGTTTCTATTTTCCTTTTGAGGTACGGAACCTTCAAAATGAATATTCGAATACCTAAAATTTACGAATATTAGCAAGCCTGCCACTCCCATAGCGGCGTTATAGTATTTATTCCTACTGAAGCATGTACAAAGAATATCTGTAATAAAAGGAGCGTACGTGTGTAACTCTTTGAAGACAGACATTTTACACGAAAATTAGTTCTTCCGAGTCTACAATACTGACTATATTCAGAAAAAAAAACTGACTGTTACTGACCGCCGTTCAAAAAACTGACTTTACTGACCAGTTTCGAGCTCTGCTGATATTATTGTTTAAAAATATTTATTTTTGGCTATACAAAATACATTTTAGTTTGTACATAAAATTTTTTTTACTGTATTCGGCAGAGGTCCGATGATGTACGGAGGCGGCGCGGCCGCGTACGGTCCGCGCGCACAGAGCATGATGTACGGACTGCACGCGCGCGGGCAGTTCCCGCCGCAGTACTACATGAGGCCGCCCTACGCCGCCCGCCCGCCCTACCAGCCCGCCCCCGCCGACCCGCACCGCCCGCCCTCGCACGGGCCCGCGCCCGCCCCGCCGCCCGGACACGGCCCGCCATCCGGGCACGGGCCGCCATCAGGACATGGTCCGCCACCCGGGCACGGTCCGCCACCCGGACACGGACCTTCGCCTGGACACGGTCCGCCACCCGGGCACGGACCTCCGCCCGGACACGGACCTCCACCCGGACACGGACCGTCACCCGGACACGGACCTTCGCCTGGACACGGACTACCTCCCGGACACGGTCCGCCACCTGGACACGGACCGCCACCCGGACATGGACTACCATCGGGACACGGACAGCAATCCGCACATGACCGCCCACAGGGACACGGATCTCCGCTCGGACTCGGCCCGCTGCCCGGACACGGACCCCCGGCCGGGCACGGTCCTCCCCCCGGACACGGACCGCCGCCCGGGCTCGGACCTCCGCCCGGACACGATCGGCTGGCCGGGCGCGGCCCCCTGCCCGCACATGCGATCCCCCCCGGACACGGCCCTCCGAGTCAGAGCGCACCGCCGGGACATCTTTACGCGGGCGGACACGGGCCCTCGCCCAACCGCGCCGCGCCACCGGGACACGCGCATCCGCTCAATCGCGGCCCGCCGCTCGGACACGGCCCTCCCCCGCCCGGCCACGGCCCGGTCCTCGGCTTCTTCCGGCCCCGCGCGTCCGGGGCCCCCGCCGCCGGGCCGCACACCGTGCCCCCCGCGGGGCCCTTCGTCCCCGGGGGCCCCGGCCCGGCGCCGGGCCCCACCACCCGCGCGGCGGTCGCGTCCCCGCCGGTCGCGCCGCCGCGCTCCACGCCGCCCGCCGAGTTCGAGCCCCAGCTTCGGATAAAGGCCGAGGTGAAGACCGAGCCGGAGTACGGGTCGCCGGGCGCGTCGCCCGCGCGCGAGCCCTCGCCGGCGCCCGAGCCGCCGCGCGACGAGCCGCCCCGACACCCCAAGATCAAGCACACGGACAACAAGGAGCGGCGGCCGCGGTACCCGCTCGGCCCGTACGCGCCGCAGTACGGGCCGTACGGGCCCTACGCCCCGCCCCCCTCCGCGGGCCCCCCGCCCCCGCGCCCCCCGCCGCTCGCGTACGCGGCGGACGGGCGCGTGCCGAGCCCGGCGCCGGCGGGCGGCGAGCGGCCCCCGTCCGCGGGCTCGCCGTACCTGCCGCCGCACATGCGCGGCATGGTGCGGCCGCCGTACGGCCCCCGCGCGGGCCCGGCCGGCCCGCCGCCGCACTACTCGGAGCTGGCCCGGCCGGGGCCGCCGGGGCCGCCTGTAGGGGCGGGCGGGCCCCTGCCGCTGCCGGCGGGCCTGCGGGCGGAGCGCTGCCCGTCGCCGGCGCGGCTGGAGTCGCTGAGTGTAGTGCGCGTATCGCGGTCCCCGGCGGACGAGGCGGGCGGGCCGGGCGAGGCCTGCCGGGCTGCGGTGGAGGCGGGCCCGGCGGCGGCGGCGGGCGGCGCGGGGCGGGACGAGGGCGGCGTGTTCGGCGGGCTGGTGAGCTACTTCTCGAGCCAGCACGAGACGGACATGGACGCGTAGCCGGCGCCGCCGTATGTATATAGGTCGCGAGTCGCGGCGGAGTGCCGCTCTGTATGATATTATGTGTCAGCGTAGAGGTCTCAGTTTAGATTTAGGGAGTAAAATATAATATGATATATTATTGAGTCTTTTTGGTCTCGAATAGGCGAATGTATTATTATTTTGGTTATGTTTAAGTGAGATTTATTTATATACGACCGAATAGGTACTTACGGTATACTCTGGATACGAATTTTATTGAAGAGATTGATGACATTTTTTTTTTCAAAAAATAAATGTTTTCTCCTAATACCTGCTGTGTTTTTAATTAACAATGAAATACTTTATTTTCTTCAAATACTTTATTTGCGTGGTCGTCCGGCAACTTTTTTACTTCCCGCGGCCTGTTTGTTTTTGCCTCCGAATGATAATGGTTGCTCTGAAAAAGAACATCAGATGAGAAACATTCCAATGTGGTGAACGAAGAAAACAATGTGTGTAGAACACACCGGGCGGCGCTATCTTCAGTGAAATATCATATGTTTTACTCTTTGGCCTTTTCGCGGCCGGCTCGAGTTTTTCCGGCGTTTCAGTTGGCGTCACTGTCTCTTGCGTAGCCGCCCAACCGTCCTGGAAAAATATTATTATTTACCATCGCGAATAAGCCATCGTAATCATCTTGTGGACACAATACAAACCTCTGGGTCTTCAATTTCTGGTGCTATTGGTAGGAAAGACAACATATTCTCGTCTTCGCCTTCCTCGTCTGAACTGCAGAACGCTGCCACTGGCTCGCATGACGTGACGTCAACCTGACGGGGTCAATAGACCAGAGGTTATTTTATACTAATATTAATTTCTTGAATATAGTAAAAGTCAAATCATATTATATTTTGTGTAGGCCTACTGGGGCACTTACAAATTGTCAAGTTTTTTTTTCTTATATGCTACTACCGGATCGACCTCAACTGAGAAGATCCAGCAAGGAACTTGGTAGGCTAATCTAACGTCAAATACATATAGCGCCAGTTTGTTGCCTCTAGAGCTGCTTTTAATAATAATAATACGATAGTAAAGCAATACAGGCTACAACTTCGACATGACAGGACATAAAATTATGATTTTTGTTTTGTACTTGAGCAGAGGGGCAATTATCCCATATACGACACTGTCTAATTCGACATTATGTCAAAACAACACGACAATTTTTTTCTCTTTTCTTGAGAATTGCCTTCCTGTACAGTCCCAATTTGATAGCCATAGAAAGGTACAGATTCCGGTCGTGACCCGCATTAGAAGGCCGCATCTCACCTCGACCTCCTCATCGTCGTGGCTCTCGCCCGCCTGGTCGACGGACCTGTCTTCGTCCTCTACGTCGAACTCGCTCTCCCGTTCCTCGTACTCCACATTCTCGTCCAGTTCCTTGAAGTCTGGGGCGAAAGCAGACCAGTTCTCCACTTGGTTCTGCGCCCATATGGATACAACGCCTGAAAATACAGGGACTAGTCTTATAGTTACATATTAGGAACATTAGTAAAAATACACCTACTGACTCATCTATACAAATAAATAAAATTGGAGTGTCTGTTTGTAATATCAAAATAACACTTGTTTACCAAATGCGTATGAAAGTATATACGATACCTATAACGAAAACGCAATTTTAATTTTTTTTGCCTGTCTGTTTGTTTGAGGTAAACTTCTAAACGGCTGAACCGATTTCAATGGGACTTTCACTGACAGATAGCTGACGTTCCAAGGCGTAACTTAGGCTACTTTAATTTTAGAAAAAGCATTAGGGTTCCGCGGGAAAAACATAATACCCATATTTCCGGGTAATCTCCCTTAAGTCCACGCGGGCGAAGTCGCGGGCACAGCTAGTATTTAATATAATTATAATAGTGCAAGACAAATGGTGTTTCTTTTCGTGAGTAACTATATATATTTTCATGCCATAACTATTTTGTTGGATATCATGGTATTAAGATTTTTAACCCACCCCGAAAATTATAATTCATAAGTATTTTCTTAACAATCTTTGTGCAATCTCATTGTAAATGCAATAATGATGATTGAGTCATGGTAAATATTGTTCTTCTCAGGGTTCGAAAATATCCGATATTTATTATAAATATCAAAATATCGGTATATATTTATGATAAAATGGATGTATATCAAAAGTTTGATATACATCCATGAAAGCCATTTTTTTTGGTTGTAAATTTTAACTTTCCTAGGGCTGTTATGAGGTGCTAATACTTGCATATTTTCAAAGATTATTGACACTAAAAATCGTGAATACAAAACTAAAAGTATTTTTTACAAAAAACCTAGGAATTTGAAATCTCGAGGCGGCAAAGAGGTGCGCAATATGCGCGGATATGGGTCGGTCATCGGGCCACCAAATGGCCCCCCATTGGTGGCCCGAGGGGCACTTTGTAACCCCCCCGCCTCAAAGGGGAGATAAGTGCCACATGGCACTGGCCGAAACCAGGGTGATGGGTCGGGGGACCTGTCACCCATTGCACGGTTTCGGCGGACGTTGGGACGGCTGGGGTTGTACCAAGCTGTCCCAGGGGCCCAGCGAATAGTTGGGTCGGGCCCGGCGACTTAGCCGGGCGAGCCGCTGGGGTATTGCGGTGCATGCCTTGGCGATCCCGTTGCATCCCTCCATAGCGGCGGGTGGTACACTGTGGGTTTCTAGTGGGTATACCGGCAATCTGCCGGGGACTCCCACATACCCCTTCCTCCTCCCCCGAGGCTGGAAGGGGATCCATAAAGGATTTCCCCACAAAAAAAAAGGAATTTGAAATCTGATTTTTTTTTTTTGGTAAAAATAGTTTTAGGACTAGAACTTACTATTACGGTATTTGACTGATTTATTTAACATTTGATATATATCGGATATATATCATGATATATATCCTCGAACCCTGGTTCTTCTATTTGTTTTATAGGGGTAGGTAATTATTTAGTGTTGGTATAAGTAAAACACGTGGCCACAACAGGCCCAGGATAGGGACATGTGGAGACGAAAGGGGGAGGCCTTTGCCCAGCAGTGGGACATATACTAGGCTATTCAAAAAAAAATAAAAAATAAGTAAAATAATTAAGTTTCACTGTTAATGGTAGCTATCATTGTATTTGGACTGTACAACGCAGATGGTGGGCGACGACTGGCGTAACATACTGGCTAGTCGGGCGCTTACATTATTTCGCTGACATAGGTTTATTTAACTTAGCTTATGTGTCCCTACAATGACATTAATGAAATAATGAAATTAGATGAGGAATGGCTGCACCTGTGGTTAGCGGATATTACAGCATCAATTAACTAATAACAAGAGCAAATTCAATAAAAGTATGGAGACCCATTTTGAAATTTTAGGATTTCGACTATAAATCTTAAAGGGTCGTTCTAACGACCATTTTTCAACATTATTTTTGAGTTAGGTCAGTATTCCATTAAGCATGCGAAATACCCATTATAAAATGAAAATGGGTGATGAATGCGATAAAGATATGGATATGTCGGATATGTCGATATTGTACCCAGTGGGATCATACCTGCACTAATGCTGGCAATGATAGGCCTGATGGGATGCCACACGACGTCGAGCAACAGCTCCCCCTTAGTGCCGTGCAGGATCTTCACCAGGTTGCCGATGGACTTCTCCCACACGTACAGCGCGTGTTGCCGCGCAGACCCCGCGCATATGTACTCCCCGTCACCGGAGAAACAACACTTCTTCCATGTCGTTCTACAAATATAGTATAAAACATTTTGTATGGTACTTGACTTGAAAAAACAAGTGCGAAGCAAATTTGTTGTTATTTTTATAATGTACCCTGTACCGAGTTTGAATGCCTGTCACGCGAACAAGCGGCTACATTCGCTCGCGTCGTCAATTATATTTTGTTGAAAACTGTACTTTTTCTTTGGGTGATATCATCGATTTTTTTGACGTTTATCTGTATTTGTAGCATGAGCGCCAAGACTAGTCTTATGTCACAGTATCTCTTGATTATGTCTCTTTCTCTCGTATGAAATTAGAGAGAGCATGCGAGCGAACTCGTGACAAAGGTCTTGTCTTGACATCCGCCATTGCAGTTAACGTATACTACAGGTAACTACAATGGCGGATGTCAGATAAGCGTCAAAAGAATTTGCCGCCGAGCCATACGAGGGGCGGAGTCGATATGGGTGCCTCTAGTTACTCGATGGGTGATATCAATATAGTTTGTAATAAGTATGTATAGGCAAAAAACTGGTCGAGCGCTTTGGCGCCTCTACTTGCTCATTGCTTGATAAGCAAAATTTGTACATGGATTTAAGTTTCTATAATAATAAATGTGGGAGTAAGTAGGTGCACTATGTAATTTGCCACAATTTATTTTAGACATTATCATAAAGGAAGCATCAAATTTCCAAACGATCAATTCCAAGAAACATAATGTTTATTACTCTACCATGAAACATGGGTAAGTTTACGATAGGGTTAGCCTATTCATTCGGATGAAAACCCTTTGAAGACTAACCCCAATTTTATCCCTAATCAGCTTAATAACATACTTGTTGACAAGATCCTGTAGTTTCTGAATAGGCTCAGGTTCGCCGTTCATGCCGCATTTGAGCACTGTCTTCGTATCATACACTCTTATTACGCGGTCTGACGTATTTACTAGGAAGCAACTGAAATAAACATAACATTATAATTATAATCCTACTATTACTACAGCCCTTTTAACGTCCCACTACTGGGCACGGGCCTCCCCTCAATGTGAGGGGGATTCCGGCCATAATCTATCGAGAACTAGTCAAGTTTCCTCACGATGTTTTCCTTCACCGTTTCATAGCAAGTGATAATCTCGGATGAAAATGAGATTCGCACATAAATCCCAGAGGTGCGAGCCGGGTTTCGAACCTGCACACTTTGATTGCAAGGCGTGCGTTCAACCACTCGGCTACCACTGCTGCTCCTATTATAATCCTACATCTTTCCTATTGTAGCCCAAACCGGGTCAAAACCGAAATTAGATTTTTTAAGGGTATATTCAGGTATTCTCAGAAATAACATGTGGATAAATTTAGTAACTAATAAAATGCTTGGTTAAGGCAGATTATACCTAACCGACTATCATAGTTACAGAGTTATAGACCATTCAGTATTTGTCACTAAAAAGGGGGTGACCTTAACGTACATCTATAATCCTATTTAACACTAGGTACTGTAAACAAAATTAACAAGGGGCAGCCACTAATATTCACAAAACTGAAATTCTAAATTTTGCATAGGACTCAGGATACAGGACACGTTTTTAAAATAATTATACTAATATTATAAAGCTGAAGAGTTTGTTTGTTTGTTTGTTTAAACGCATTATTCTAGAGAATATCAGTCAGATTTCAAAACATCTTTTTGCACTGTATTTAGTGAGGGAGGTCATAGACTATAACATCACGCTACGACACAGTAACCATAAGCGCGGGTGAAACCGCGGGCACAGCTAGTCGGTAATAAAAGTATTCAGATTAAATATCATGTTCGAATTTTCATGGAATTTTCAATTGTTTGACTTTTAAATATTGTTATTTCGAGTTTCTAACACACCCTGTATGCATGCAAGTTAAAAATAGTAGTTCCTACTTACTCCCCTCTTCTCGCAAACTCTATGCTTTTTATACTTGTTGTGCTTGATGTGCCAACTGTTATCTTGAAACTAGCCTTTACCACTAATGTCTGAGAGTCCAAAATTAATATTTTTCCTTTTGCATTGCCAGTGTAAACATAGTCGCCTCGTCGGTCGAATGATGCTATAACATTTATATCACCCTGGAAACAGATAAGGCTTTACAATTATGATTGAAGTGATGCTTGATGCATTTAAATCGTAATTTTCCAATTTTTACAAAATCTTCGAGCCCTAATCATAAAACATCATGTAGACTTATTTCATAGATAAAGATAGCACATTACAATAATCAGTCAATCAATTATTTGTATCCTTTTAATCAATACAAATAAATATGTAATAATGAAGTGTCTGTTAGTAATGTTAAAATCATAGCTTTTTACTAAAAATATGACAGTATATATCAGGGGTCGCCAAATGGCGGACGGCCGACCCATTAAGTGCGGCCCGCGGGAACACAGCAACTTTCACTACAGAGTACGTAATAAAAATGTATCCCCCACATTATCTTTGTTGACGTCAATTCGACCGGACGAAGGAAGTATCGTTAAAAAAAAAAATTAAACAAATGTAATTACGGAAATAACAATTTTTTCTATAAAATTTTGTGCAGCCCGCAATGGTAATTTCATTTCTGAAAACGGACCCCGAGCGAAATTAATTGGTGACCCCTGGTATATATAATACTCATAACAGAAACACAATTTATACATTTTCTGTCTGTCTGCCTCGCTATATGTGTTTCGCCAAAACAGCTGGACTGATTTTGACAGGACTTGAACTGGCAGATGCTTAATGCTACACTTACATCGTCGTCAATAGGCAATATCTTATGATCGCCATCTGTGTCTACTAACAATGCAGCGTGTCTCATAGGGCAGACCAAGAAGCGCCTATCATTCCTCGGGTCAAACTGCACCCTGAGTATGGGTGTGGGGAACCGGTACCTCTGCTCACACTCCCCCGTCAAAATGTCCCATATACACACATTGTGATCTGTTGATGCTGACAGCAACTGGAAACAAAATAAGTAAGTAAAGAACATGAATTGTTGAATCCTGTGTCAACCTTTAGTTTGAAACAATAGACAATCAATATAGCAGGAATATCAAAGGAGCACATCTTTTGTTATTAAATGTATTTTATTCAAAATTGGAACTGTTGAGCTGTTGGCCGTGAGATGGCCTTTACAGGTTTACCGGAGTAGTGGAGGTCAAAAACAATCAATGAAATTGTAACCAGTATAAGTAATTTATGAATGCGGATGAATAGAAAGAGGTCGCAGGTCTCCTGACATAATAATTTCATACAGATAATCCATATTCTATGTATGTGATCAATTGGTTTGGTAGCTTTACTTTTTTTAATAATAGAAGAAACTAAGTGGTTTTTTTTGTTAATAACATTTAGTATTTTTTTTTCAAATAAAGGTGATAGTTACCTTTTTACAATTCCTAGACCAGCTGAGACTGCAGACCGGATATACGTGAGCTGATATTGATTTAGCTATGCCTCTGGTTAGGAAATCCCATATAAATATCCTGCCGTCATTGCACCCCACGGCTAGCAACGTGCCGCGCCTGTTGAAGGCACACGTCGCCGCCAGGGATATAGAGTCTAGGGTGCCATCAAATTCCTGGCGAGACAACAAAAGTACAAAAAAATACAGATTGCTGAAACGTTTAATAACTGCGGACGTTTCATTAAGACTTAATGCTTTACTTTTTATGGTTAGCATATCACATTACTGCGGAATTACAAATCACCACTTATAACATTATAAAATGATCTTTACCTCCGGATAATTCTGACCAAACGATTCTGAAAAATAAAGGACATTTTTGTTAGTAAATAAAAACAACAACAATGTTTTTGTCGCATAAGACATAACAAACTTACCTAATAACTCCAAATTCATTGCAGCAAACTTGTGTTTATTTTATTTACCTATTTATGTTGCAATTATAATAAGTAATACAAGAAGATTTTTATATTTTTGGCGTGAATTCAACTTTATTTCCATCAACAGACGCGCTTATTCCGCCCCATTACTTAGTATACTCTTTGGTTTCACCACAGACGTAAAGACGTCTTGCACAGAGTAATAATCGTTCTTGTTCCTTCCATTCATTCAATTATTTTGATTTTCTGTATTTAGATTTTAGCTTTTAAATAGTACTGTTTCTTTTTCATCGCCTGAAAGTGCTACCTATTTCGCAAATTTCTATGCTATAAATACTAATAAGAATAAAAAAACTTTCTTGGAACGTTTTTACCACAGATTACCATACTACAGTCAGAAAAAAAAAACGCGGAAAAACAAAAAACAACACTTTATGGTTCGCTTGCGTTACCCGATTTGATTTTATAATCTTTAATTTATATATTTTGATAACGTATGTGCCTGAAACAAAAACAATTCTAATTACATTAATGAAACTGGGTATTAAACAATATCTATACTTCTATAATCAGTCAAAAGGCCGTCGAAACTTGAATTTTAGTGTACTCCGCAATACAATTTGGCGGCTTTCAATGGGCTCAGCAGACAGTGATAGCAGTTGGAGAGGTGTTCCTATTAGTGAGATTCAAGGGTCGCAGTCTCCTTGGGGCGCGCCGGAGTTCTCGCTGGTGTCTCCGTCGTTCAACCATGCCGTGTTGTACCATGTGCCGAGTGACGGAAGTGTTCCAGGTGACAGACCACCGAAACCTCAGATTGGACAGGATAAGTGGGATCAGGAGCATGTGAGGATGCCATACTCTAGTCACAGTCTGTACCCCGTTCCGGATGTGAGTATAATTTGTAGTTATCTCAAGAGACATAATTTTATATTATATATTAATTATATAATAACTAGTAATTTTATCACTAGGATTTCTGTGATATACAGGGTGTATCAGAAGTCCGAAATAATAATTGAACCTGTATATCGCTATAAGGAGTGGAGCTATATGGCCCAGACATTAAGTTAAAATTCTTAACTTTATTCTTTCATACAAAACTAGGAAATTCATTTTTTAAACAATTTTCGGTCGGCCCTTCGCAAAACGTGAACCAGCTGTTTATTTAAAGGTCAATGCTTCACACCCATTGTGACAAACCCCGCCCACAGCGGGTACTAGTACTCTAACACACGAGCCGCGCGGGGGTGGGGTACAGGGGTGAAGCGGCGGCGGCACGCGGCCGGCCGGCGCGCGGCACAGCGGTGTCTTTGAGCGGCTTTGATTGTGTCGGTCGCCCGTTGCCAACTCGCCCACAGCGGTCTCCTTCGCACTCGCGCCTCTCTTTCGCACTCGTCGGTCATTGTAATTGACAGAAATTTTGATATTCCTAGGTAGGTATGAGATAGACCAAAACATTGGTAATAAAATTACTGTAAAATTTAACCGCCGAGAACCAAGCTTCCTTTAATGAAGGTAAATAAGTAAGTAGGTAGGTATCGAGACACTTTTTGTAAAACGCATTCATACATTTTATTTTTTGTTGCTAAATAGTAAACATTATTAAATCTTTTGTGGTTTGGTAGGTAGCTTTCTATCAAAATGAACCTGGTAGCTGTTTTATTTTTGATAATGACTACGCTGTTGGCCGTGAGCGGCCTTTACAGCTTTACCGTACGGGGTTTGTGCTATTGAAACTTGGGTTAGTGTGTAGGTATCTATCTAGGATCCCAGACGGCCTACCTACCATACAAACACTATTTAGGTACTAATGAATAAGATGTATGACTTCTTTTTACAACAGTTGTCTAGGTATCTACCTAATTACATAACTATCTTCTTAAGAAGTAGGTTGGTAAGGTTATTAAAATTGTAAATTAGAAGGTACCTGCGTAAGTTTTCATTTAACAGATTTTCTTCACTAATTGTAATAGTAAGTAGGTATCTGGGTAGCGACTAGCGACCTTATCGAAGTTTTTAGTTGGTAGGTAGGTACGTAAGTTTTCATTTAACAGATTTTCTTCACTAATTTTAATAGTAAGTAGGTATCTGGGTAACCACTTACTTAATTAAATGACCTAATCGTCCGACTAAAAACTGCTATAAAATAAAGATAATAATAGTAGGTAGGTATTTACCCGTGGCCATGTGTGCAGTGTATCAATCCATGGGTTTAATTGGAATTTATTCACTTCTCACATATCACAAAGAGCTAGGTAGGTACCTACCCACCTGCACACTTGAGTAAATATTACTTTCACGTTTTTTAGAGGACACAAAAGAAATCACAAAACTGTTACCGGTATTCCCTTTAGTCGCACCAATGCACAAAATCATCTCACAGTTTTCCGAGTTTGAAAACACTTCACTATTACGCGGAGAGCGAGACATTTTTCGGAACACAAGTTAACGCCTTGACGGATTGCAAGGAACTAAATATTTTGATTTACGTTATTATTACTAAATAAAAATATCAAACGACCGCTCCGACATTGCACGAAGGCACAGTGTTTTACCGCGCTGCAACGCTGGGCCAATCACCGCTGATGCAATATGGCCGATGATTTGTCATTGGACGAAAATTGTCCTTGTGTGTGATATCTCCGCCCGCTAATGTTCACTACATTGACATATTCGCGGCCATGATTATTAGAGTAATCATAGATTAAAGTCGTTCAGATATGCCAGACCAATTCTAATAATTGTCTACATCATTACCGTACCTAGTAGTACCTACTTGTAGTGATGTAGTGATGGTTCTGAGAATTGTAGTGATTATGATAAAGACAAACAATAATAATAAAATAATATTTTTTTTCTTTTAATCAACTCTCACTAAGTTTCAGTTTAAAAAGAAATCCGTTCACGAAAACTAAAACGAAAATGGATTATTTGCTCGTGTAGAAGTTTTACTTTAATCGATTTAAATGAAGTATGATTTTTTGTCATAGTTAGGTAACTACAGTGACCGATTTTTATTTCTGTATTGAACTATGCTCGTAGGTAAAAACCTTGTGTCATATCTATCACTCCCTTATCATTTTAAAGCGAGTTCATTCGCCTCATCAGCTGATTTTTAGGGTCGCGGTGCGTAAGTTTTGACACCAACTTTGGACACAAATTGCTCAGAAACTAAATTAGTTACGTATATTTTGCTTGAACGTGTTGATTGCTTATCATCTGTCCTATATGGCCCCCAAGTATTATTTCGGACTTCTGATACACTCTGTATATAAAAACAAAAAAAAATCTACCTATGTCCGATTATAGACTTTGAAACAACAATAATCAAAAATGTTGTTTTTTATGTTTGCTGTGTATACATCATCATAATACATCATCACGCCTGTATTCCCCGAAGGGGTAGGCAGAGGTGCACTGCAGTGCGCCCACACTTCGCCGATGTATTTTGGTCCCAATGTAATAGGGGGCGAGCCTATTGCCATTATATCGGGCACACAGGTTTCCTCACGATGTTTTCCGTCACCGTTTCTTAGCAAGTGATAATCTCAGATGAAAATGAGATTCGCACATGGAACCCAGAGGTGCGAGCCGGGGATAGAACCTGCGCACTTTGATTGCAAAGCGTGCGTTCGACCACTCTGCTACCACTGCTATTTGCTGTGCTGCTATTGCTGTGTATCTGCGAGTTAAATATAGACTGTAACTTAAAACATGAATGATATTAAACAATTATTTTCAAATGTATATAGCATAATTAGTAAGTGTATTTTAGAGTAAAGGTGAAGTTCATCTAAAGAAGCGTTGGGAAATGATTGAGAATGCTCTCTCGAAGCCAATTCATAACAGTCAGGAGCTGGCCCAGGCTATCCTCAGCTACAACACCAAATTCCGCAGCATATGGAAGTTCAGGGGTCTCCATAAATTGTTTGACGAGGTCAGTTACAACTTTGAACTATAGTATTTCTTGTAGTCCACAATGATGTACTTATACAGTGTCTGGGTAATTAATGGATTCTATGATTTTATTATGATGAAAGAATGAACATAATGCATTCCAAATAGGTTAATCAAAAACAAAACAAAATAGAAAACAAGTGTCACAACTCAGTCAGTTCTTGTACCATAAAAAGTTGTAAGATCCATGTAATACCAAGTTGGTTACTTTATTAAGTCCCTACTTAAGGGACCTTCTGTCTTAGCTAATCTACTACTACTAATACATCATCATCACGCCTGTATTCCCCGAAGGGGTAGGCAGAGGTGCACTGCAGTGCGCCCACACTTTGCCGATGTATTTTGGTCCCAATGTAATAGGGGGCGAGCCTATTGCTATTATACCGGGCACACAGGTTTCCTCACGATGTTTTCCGTCACCGTTTCTTAGCAAGTGATAATCTCAGATGAAAAGGAGATTCGCACATGGAACCCAGAGGTGCAAGCCGGATAGAACCTGCGCACTTTGATTGCAAAGCGTGCGTTCGACCACTCGGCTACCACTGCTACTCTACTACCACTGCTACTTACTGCTGTAGTAGTAGTACTCTACTACTACTACTACAGCCCTTTTAACGTCCAACTGCTGGGGCACGGGCCTCCCCTCAATGCGAGGGGGATTCGGGCCATAGTCCACCATGCTGGCCCAGTGCGGGTTGGCAGACTTCACATATCTATCGAAAACTAGTCAAGTTCCCTCAGACGTGCAGGTGATAATCTTGGATGAAAATGAAATTCACACATAAATCTCAGAGGTGTGAGCCGGGGTTTGAACCTGCACACTTTGATTTGCAAGGTGTGCGTTCTACCACTCGGGTACCACTGCTACTTCTAGCTAATCTAACAACATCTTATAGTGGCCATATAAATATTAAAAATCTTTTATGTTTTAAATAGAATAGATTGACTTGGCAATCACATGAAAAGAAAGAAAGAAGACTTGGTTTTGTTAAAAGTTTTGTTTTTGATGATAATGGTTTACATAAATAAGAACAATATGATTTTGATTCTATGTTATTTATTTGCAGCACTTGGAGGAAGAGGAGACGCAGTACTTCTTCAATGTGACCCTGCCGGAAATAGCTAAACTCGCTCTAGCTCTGCCCAAGTTGGTCCAAGCACCAATACCTTTGTTGAAGTAAGCGACACACAGTAGTACATCACATGTCATCTTTTCTTATAGTGTGTTTGATATGGAATTAACATAACAATACGAGAAACTCTGGGGCAATATCATCTAGATAGTATATAGATAGAGTACCCATAAAGACCCCACTCTTCGTAATGCTCTGTGGCGATTTTTTTTAAGGTTGGCAATAATGATTTATATGAGATCCGCCATCTTAGTCTTAAGATCAAGTAAGTACGTAAGTGTCAAACAATATAAACAATCAAATTTTAATATAGCGGATAATTTACCGCAGCGCGGGCTCCTTATGCCGGCTTATTACTATACTACCTCCGTGGGCAATATGCATAAAATTTGGTTTCTTTGGTAAAAGACATGCATAATCTGTTCATTCAGCAACGCGTTCCGGTCCCGCCGAAGTTGGTTTGTTATTGGGGAAAAAAGTTTAAAATCTAATAATGTTGCAGGCAACACAGAAATCGTACGATATCCTTGTCGCAGCAACAGATCGCGAGCCTGCTCGCGAACGCGTTCTTCTGCACTTTCCCGCGACGAAACTCAAGGAAAAGCACGTCGGAATATTCCTCATATCCATACATCAATTTTAATACGTAAGGAATAAGCTAAAATTTAAGACTTGAAAATAAAATTTATTTTTAATTCATTATTTTAAGAAAGCTTACAGCTAATGTTGTTTATTCAACATGACAATAATAAAGATAATATGAGAAGCCATTGATAGCAACCACATGTTGCATAAAACTTAGTCAACATTAAGCATAAAGTGATGGTTAAATATAAATATTACCAGACTACTACTACAGCCCTTTTAACGTCCCACTGCTGGGCACGGGCCTCCCCTCAATGCGAGGGGGATTTCAGGCCATTACCAGACTACATCAAATCATTCTACAATCCTAAACTAAGCAACACTTGAACTATGGGTACCATACAATGGACTGGGGGCGATTCCGGTTACTCTAGTCACCAAGTCAGACTAGGGCAAATTCCGAAAATGCTTCTTATGGGGATAGAACCTTCAAACTGCAGTGAGCTAAGTGGCGTCTGGTCAAACCACTATAGCACCCCATCGTTAATTTTGCACTAAACATTATTTCCTTTGAAAATAAATAATGCACGGATATATTATGGTATTTTAGTTACAGGCTTTACGAGGCTACAGATTCAGATTCTAATTTGGAGAAGTTGAAATGTATCTGCCACTACTTCAGAAGAGTCTGCACTAAAGGTGATTAGCTCGGTGATATTGTACTTCTTAAGCTTGCTTGCTAATCTGTAGGCATAATTTAACTGTGAATGGCGTATATTGAATAGTGTATTTGTCTTATTAGAAAAATGGCTGGTTTGTATGTTTGTAACATCTTAAAAGCAAGATATGGAGTTCCATGTGTTGTGAAACATTAATAAAGAAAATGCGACTACAACGACTAGATGCACTAAAAAAAAAGTAATAATTTTATTGTGTTTTTACATTTGGAGTCTATGTCAATTCAAGTGGTGGCCTTGATGTAGATAGATATTTTTTTAGTAGATATTTTTTTTGGGTAAGTTCCAGAATTGCAATAACACAAATATCAACACCATCCTATAAAATAAAGTTTTTAATGCAAAGAAAATTATTTTCACCCTCAACTCCAATTTCACCCCTCTCGGCGGTTTGATTTGTGGGTAGAATAAGTGGTGAAGTGTATGTGAGTGAGCTGTGTGTATGCGCGCAGTGCAGGCCCTAGCGGCGCGGTGTCGTTCAGCCGGCGCAGCGTGGCGCCGCGCCGCCTGCCGGTCTGGTCGCGCGCCGCCCAGCCCGCCGCAGCCGTGCCGCTGCACGTCCATCCCGAACACACAATCGAAGACGCCGACGGCCTCATCCAAGTTGACTTCGCTAACAAGTCAGTACTGTATTCTAGTGTCGGAACCCATTTTGCATCGTCGCGCTCTTCTAAGGTGTTATAAGGCACCACGACACTCACTAAATCGGGCGTCGCAAAGCTTGTTATTAGGCGTCGCGACGCTTGTCATAAGGCGTTGCGACGCTTGTTATAATGCGTCGTGACGCGTGTTATATGGTGTCATGACGCTCGCTATAAGGCGTCGTGACGCTTGGTATGAGGTGTCGTGACGCTTGGTATAAGGCGTCGCCACGCTGGTTATAATACGTCGCGAAGCTTGTTATAGGGCGTTGCGAGGCTTGTCATAAGGCGTCGCGACGCTTGATATAAGGCGTCGTGACGCTTGTTATATGGCGTCATGACGCTCGCTATAAGGCGTCGTGGCGCTTAGTATAAGGCGTCGCGTAGCTTGTTATAAGGTGTCGCGACGCTTTTTTTAAGGCGTTGTGACTCTTGTAAGGCGTCGTGACGCTTAGTGTAAGGCGTTGCGACGCTTGTTATAAGGCGTTGCGACGCTTGTTATAAGGCGCCGTGACGCTTGTTATAAGGCGTCGCTACGCTTGTTATAAGGCGTCGTGATCCGTGTTATATGGTGTCATGATGCTCGCTATTAGGCGTCGGGCACTAGTAAAATTTGTGCTATTGCTTAAAAACCTATTCAATGTTTGTTCAGGTTCCTCGGTGGCGGTGTCTTAGGGCACGGATGCGTCCAAGAAGAGATACGATTTGCGATATGCCCCGAGCTGATGGTGTCCATGCTGTTTACAGAAGAATTAAGACCGAACGAAGCACTCATGATTATAGGTAAAGGGCTTGCATCACAGTGTTTACTTGGATTACAGTACAGCCGGGGGCAATTCTTGCATGATTGACATTTTTGTCGACAGCCATTTTTGTCGTTGGTTTCGACATAATGTCGAATTTGATATTATCGATCATGCGACAAATAAAAGCCAAAGTACACAAAAAAAAATAAACTTGTCTTAAAATAACAATATAAAAAACAATAAATTAGTAAAAGCCTTAATGGGTAAAAATGACTGGGTAAAACCAAGGGTATGCCTAAGGACTTTTCGACATTATGCCTTTGGCGCGACAACACAGGGAACAAGAATACTTTAAGAGGTGGTGGTAAGACCGTAGTACAGGTAGTTGGTAATGTCAGGTTGCGAGCGGTACAGCAAGTACACGGGCTACGGCAGCTCGTTCCGGTGGGCGGGCGACTTCGTGGACGCCACGCCCTACGACTCGTCGGGCCGCCGCCGCTGCGCCGTGCTCGCCATCGACGCCCTGCCCTTCACCAATGACCTCAACCAGTACAGCAAGGAGGCTATCACCAGGGAGCTTAACAAGGTACCGGGCCTATATCCGTTCTAAAATTACAAGCTTCGCGTCCTATATCCGTTATGAATATAATGTTCTAAATAAGCATTTTTGGAGCAGTTTTTGGAGGAGATAGGAATCGAGATGGTAATGCTTTTATTTCGAAAAAAAACTATGTTATCTATGGGGCGAATATCCAAGTTATACCCACACAATTGGGGTTAGCACGAATGTCAAGATTGCCTTTATTTTTTATTGGGACATAAAACAGTTACATGTTACTAAACTTACAGTACTATATCAACAATAAACTAAACACGTAACCCACAATAGTGTCCATGAGTAAAGTGTATGAAATAAATATTAAATTGCATGCACAATAAAATTAAACTAGAGAGTGATGAGTTTATTTATAAAGGTAGTTACTAAAAATTTCACCTTTATCACGGATTCGCTCGTAGCGAACGAGCGAATCCGTGATCCGTTGTCTAATTCTCTGTCTAATTTCATACGAGAAAAAGAGACAACATCAAGATATTCCGTGACATAAGTGTAGGGTGACGGAAAATTCCGAAATTCCCCACTGACGAGAATTAAAACGACTACAGGGGTGCTACTCTTGAAATCGACAACGATACATTCGAAACGACACGACATTACTTCGAATATATCGACCTTACCCTACTCTAACAAATGTTCGAATTCCTTGTCGTTTATCGTATCCATAGACTATGTTCGGAGTGAATGATACGAATAATAAATGCAAAGTTTGTTGAAAACCTGAATATTCTCTATGGCCTCATTTTTTAATCTGTGGGGCCTCTCTGTAACAAAAATAGATTGAGAATCTAAGATACATAAGACTCGCTAGCTCTTTCACGCTCGCTGTTTTTTGTATAGCGCCCTTTCGCTTTAACTACAGTCTTCTCTATCTACGATCATAAGGCTTCCAAAGATAGTAAAAGTCTTGACATTGTAAACTTCTGAAAACGTTAACAGAAATTAGCAGGAGAGCTCATGGCTACACTTGATATAAAAATCATAAATAATCACATCGTGCAACAGTTTTTATTTAATATTTTACTTACCCAATTGTTAATAGGTACTTAAACTGTTGGTGTGTCGTTTTTAAATAAATAAATTGTTTTATTCCGTATATCACTTACTTTTATAATATTTAGACGAATTTGAATAATATTTTATATTGATAGGATACGAAATTCACTACACGATAATGCCGACGACGTCCTAAGAGGTGTCGTTGAGATTATCGCAAAAATCACATGTTGGTCGTTGTCAAATTCGAATATTCGTGTCCGACATTTAAACCTAAGAGTAGGGTTAAGCTCGATATATCGGATTATGTATCGTTCGTTCAGTCATCGATACGACATTAAAAACGATGGGACTTATAGTAGGATTCGACACGACAAATGTCACGATATATCGATTATCGTTTTCAAGAGTAGCACCCCAGACCCATCTTCGTCGTCGTATTAAGTATCCTTATCGAAGTTGTGATAAATCGTGGGTAGGCGTGGGTGGGGTTCTCGTTCGAGACGGAGGACGGGTGTGCGGGCGGCGGGCGGCAGTTGCCGGGCGTGGCGACGGGCAACTGGGGCTGCGGCGCCTTCGGGGGCTGTCCGCGGCTCAAGAGCCTGCTGCAGGCGCTGGCCGCCGCGCGCGCCCGCCGACCGCTCGCCTACTACACCTTCGGGGACCTCGACCTCAGAGACTACATCGTCGACGTCTACGACCTTCTGGCGCGGTACAACGTCACTGTCGGTCAGTCATTTTCCGCTACCGTTATTCCTGTAAGCCAGGATCTATAGAGGTATCTAATGGCGACGCCGAGGATTGACCTTGGTCAACTCCCGGGCAAACGACTTAAAACTAAATAGGAGTTAGCATAGCGGCCAAAAATGCTGATGCAATTTGATCCTTATTTATAGGGGGCGAAAGAACAAAGTTAAATAATACATACCCTTGCCAACGACGGCCCAGGGGCCCGATTCTCGTGCGATCGACATTCATCTTGATTCGAAATATCTCGAAACTAAACGTCAAATCGTACGTATTCTTTTCATTTGTTTCGACATATTATCGATATCTCGAATATTAACTCGAATCGAGATGAATGTCGATCGCACGAAAATCGGGCCCCGAATTAATAGGCGATAAACCCAATTTTGTTGTATGTATATAGTTTATATGTCTAAACTTTTTTCTAAGAATGTTGCTGTTTTGCTCATACACCATGATTAGGGTTGCTACAGGTTTCTTATTTTAATTAATTAGGCAATTTCCTGTCATAGCACATAAAAATATGTCATAAATCTTATTCTATTATTACAGGACAACTATACAAATATCTGATACAGTTTTCGGAGTTGGTGCAGAAGAACAATTCGTTGAAATTGTACCCTTATTTGGAGCAGGTGGTCAAGCATGGCGACGTGTCCGAGTCGACGGACGGTAGTAGTGCTAGCATGGCGGAAGCTAAAGTGCCGCCCGAGGACACGAAGATCGTAAGTTGATCTTATGGGAAATATTTTTCGCCGTATACAAATTTCGCCAGTACAAGAAAATTAAACACGAATGATAAGTAAGAACGATGAACAACTTGAAATATTACCAGCTTTTAGAATATGCTGCATAAAAATAAATTTGAAAAATGATGTTCGACTTTTAATATATTTTTTTTACTTACTATTTACTAGTTAGACCAATAGCTCCAGATTTTGTTGAAATTTATATTATTTCCACTAATAAATTAAGAGATAATAGAGAGAACAGATTTGAGATTCACCGTCATAGTAACAACGCGACGCCGTATAGTGAGCGTTGCGACGCCTTAATGTGAGCGTCGCGACGCCTTAATGTGAGCGTCGCGACGCCGTATAGTGAGCGTCGCGATGACGTATAGTGAGCGTTGCGACGCCGTATAGTGAGCGTCGCGACGCCGTATAGTGAGCGTCGCGATGGCGTATAGCGAGCGTTGCGACGCCGTATAGTGAGCGTCGCGATGACTTATAGTGAGCGTTGCGACGCCATATAGTGAGCGTCGCGATGACGTATAGTGAGCGTTGCGACGCCGTATAGTGAGCGTCGCGATGCCTTATGATGATCGTCGCGATGCCTTATAGTGAGCGTCGCGACGCCTTAATGTGAGCGTCTTGACACCTAATGATGAGTGTCGCGACGCCTTATTATTAGCATCGCGACGCCATTTCGTGAGCGTTGCGACGCCCTATATTAAGCGTCGCGACGCCTTATGGTGGGTGTCGCGACGACGTATATCGAGAGTCGTGACGCCGTATAGTGACCATCGCGACGCCTTATCGTGAGCGTCGCGACGCCTTATCGTGAGCACCGCGACGCCTTATGATGATCGTCGCGACGCCTTACGTTGATCTTCGCGACGCCTTATCGTGGGTGGCGCGATGCCGTGTAGCGATTGTCGCGACGCCGTATAGTGAGCGTCGCGACGCTAATGGTAATGCTCGGTACTGTCATGGTTTAGGTACGGAAGCCTCGGTAAGCGAGTCCAGCTTGCACTTGGCCGGGTTTTTTTATTATATTATCCGGTTTTTGTTTCAGGCTCCTAAAGACATATACGTACCTGAAACAGTGATATCAATCGACGAAGACGACAATTCGCCGGATTTATTTTCACAAGACGATATGGACGTGAGTTTCACCATACCAAAAGAAAATAAAGACACACCGACGGACACAGTTGTAAACAAGGAAATTGACACGCAAGATAAGTCGACACAGCATAAAGAAGCCAACCGTATGTCACTATACGACGCTATGCAGAAAATGGACGACGATGCTGGTAGGACGAATCCGAATGTGGCAAATACATCGCTTCTTGGGCTAAACAAATATGCGTTGAACGATAGTACCGCGTCAATGGACGCCGAACAACGGTCGGGGGCCGCTATGACGCCCAAGAAGAAAGCAGTGAGACCTATAACGTATTATTTTAAAAAGAAATAGTTACGGTAGCGTTTGAGACAACAGTTAGGTATCACTGTAAAGGCACTCGGCTCTCGGCATGTTTTGTCTATACTAAAATGAACTGTAATTACTCAATAGAGGAACACGTTTTGCTACGAAATGTCATTGATGACCCGAGCGAGTTCGCCCCAGTTGACGCCCCATTGTGTCGGGGGCGTTATGTAAAATAATTTGTCGTTGAAAATGTTAATATCTATGAATTGCACAATAAAAATGAAACGCTAACCGTAATATAATTAAAATTATTTATTATCCTTCATCATATTTCTAGCATACTAAACGTAATAATTGTATAATAATAAATAATTGAATAGTAATTTATTTTCGAAATATTTCAGCAATATACATATTGATAACTCGATAATAAGGTTTTAAAAGTTAACTAAATTATTTGAGTTATTGTTATTAGTTTCATAATCAACACAAAAAAATACTAGCGAGACGTTCCAATAAAGTGATTGTAACTCTCTTTTAATTTTTACATATCTTTGGCGAACTATAACAATATAATGAGAATAAACAGTTTTAAAGGCTAGTTATCAATGCGCTGGTATTTATAATCTGTTCACAAATTCATCTGTAACTTAATAAAGTTACATTTAATGACAAGTGTCGTTAAATTAATATACGCAATACTTTTACTCGCAGTTTCCGACATCTCGGGATATCTAACGACGCACGTCACCAATACAAAAACGAACTGTATTGACTCGTAGAGAAAGGTCATAATTCAATTAACAGTGCGAGCGAACTATTACGCAGGATGGCGACCACACAAAATTAATATTTATGTAAGTTGATACAGAGTTAGTTTTAGTATATCCGTCCAACGAGATGCCGACAACTGAAAGACACTAACAGTAAAACCACGGACATTCGAACAAATAACTTTTAATTATCTATATTCCATTTATACACTTAACAAGTTTGGGGCCGAATGGTATACCTCGGATGCCTTATAAACATAGCGATTTGTTATTTTACACGTAAACAAATTGTGTGAACAGATATTATTATTAATATAATCCAGATGAATAGCCCGAAATTATTATTACCGTTGCCAGTATATAAAGTGACAGAATATATATCTAGTACCTACAAGTTTAAAGGAGTCTGCCCGTTACACAATCTCATGCCATGATCATGCTAGGTACAGGTGTCCAATTCTCGTATGGTCGACATTATTCGACATATTATGTCGAAATATACGACCAATTTGACGTTATGTTTCGAAATATGTCGAATTTGAAATGATGACGAGCTTGCGAGAATCAGGTCACCGGTCAGAAAAAAAAACTTTGTATTGAGATGTATGCTCACTAGGCCGTTCCGTCACCGACCAACGCCGAGTTGATACGTCTTAGTGGGCCCAGTAGTGGCTGTACGTTCATAGTATGGAACGGAGTAATGGGCAGAAACATTTTATCAGAGAATAATGTAAAACACGGCCACGTTTATATAATGGCACGGTTATTATTTACCTAACATTATATCTAATAAAAATAATAATTAATAAGTTAGTTGAAAACTAAACTTTATATTAGCTAACTTATAGAGTCGAGAATTGTACATGGTATTTTTTATTGGTAACGCTATATCGACCTTAATTACTGCAACGTAAAGCCGATAGTTGGATACATAATGTAGGTCGAATGGACAATCGTTACAAGCGTAATATCACAGACACCGCTCGAGGTGTCCCTTTGCTAAGCTATATATAAGTAAACGGTTTAGTACACGCTGTATGCTCAGGATTGCTTAAAATACGGTCGAGACGCGACCCTTATCCAATTTGTTCCTACCTAATCTGTCTCATAAACAGGGTCTTCCCATAAAGAAAAGAGTAATAATCCCTCATAAGCTTTATTGAAACTATTCGAGGTCAGCAGTTGGGATATCATGCATGTCAAGACCGCTGTCCCGAATTCGCTCTCCGTCTTATTTTATACGAGAGAGGGAGACACAATCAGCATATTCCGCAACATAAGCCAGTCTTGGCACACATGCTACAACACCAGAAGACTAGAAGCCGTTTAATTTGTACTTACAATTAGTTTGACAAATACAAAGTTACATTTATATACATAAAATCTATAAATTTCACTATATGTCCACCGGCAAATAGTCTAGTCACTCATATAGATTCATAATTACATTTAAAGTATATTTGGTATTCATAAGTAGAGATGAAACGGATATTGGTTTTGCCGGATACCGGATATCCGGCATGCTATCAGGCCGGAGCGCGCGATATCCGGCCATTTATCGCGTTACTTGACGCTTCTTAAAGACATCTCGAATCGATCGCAATCACGAGTATATGGTGGTCAGTTAATTTGCATCAGTATCCGCAGTTGTCAAGGTTTGCTAGAATTTATCGTTCAGCACCTGGCAGTAGCGTTTACAGCGAAAGGCTATTTTCAGAAGCTGGTCTGGTATACAAAACCAAGCGGTCGCCTCTTACCAACAAATGCGGAAAATTTGGTATTAATTCACCACAATTTGAAAAAAAAAAAAAACGGTATACGGTAACGGATTATAAAAATAATGAGATTTTTTTTAAATTTTACTATCTGAATTACTATCCGGTATCCGGCCCGATACTGAATTATTATCCGGTATCCGGCCGGATACTGAATTACTATCCGGTATCCGGCCGGATACTGAATTACTATCCGGTATCCGGCCGGATACTGAATTACTATCCGGTATCCGGCCGGATAGTGAAGACAAGGCCGGATAGGCGGATAGTTACCGAATATCCGTTTCATCTCTATTAATAAGTATTAAGTAGTTGTGCGGAACTTATATAATAAAAAGTAAGTTAAGCCTAAGTTACTCCTTATAACATCAGCTATCTGCCAGTGAAATCAGTACATCCATTACAAGATTACCCGGAACAAAACGTTATTATTCTTTGGTTAACTAACAACAATAATTCTACATAGTTTTGATTTAAATTTCGAACCATTTTTAATCCTGCTTACTCAACGGTGATCAAGGAAAGACAGTAATCACATAACATTATGTTCGCTAATTAGTATAATAAATAACAGAAAAGTATACAAAGCTATCCCGAACATACAAGACGTGGGGTTTACTCTTAAACTATTCCAATATAAGTTATCCAGAACAGTGCGGGACATGGAATCCAAGTAGGTATGTATCCATGGTTCACGCTTTCAAAATTACTAGTTCAAGTACGGGCACACTCTAATCTAACCATAGACATTTTTTTTAAATAGATAATATACTTTTTTTAATAGTTTGAAACTATCACGAGTATGATTATGTTGTCTGCCCGTACGAACCGTCTTTACAATAGAGTGTGAGCCGTGTAATAAGTCTATAAATGGTTAATGATTATGAATTCGACTTAGCATTAACACAGCGACACCCTGTCACCCGCCCGGGCGGCCCCGGGGCAAAAGGCTAGTAAGCTCCTAAAGATATGACATCATATTATGTATGTACACATTTATTTATCATGGAACTACTCTGCACGTGAATGTTATCTCGAGCCATCTAATCATAGGTGTAGCTTCTACCCACCAAAATCAAGCACACTAATCTAAGTGGAATAGCAGTGGTAGACGAATGGTCGAACGCACGCCTTGCAATCGAAGTGTGCAAGTTCAAACCCCGGCTCGCACCTCTAGGTTTATGTGCGAATCTCATTTTCATCCGAGATTATCACTTGCTATGAAACGGTGAAGGAAAACATCGTGAGGCAACCTGCACGTCTGAGGGATCTTGACTAGTTCTCGATAGATGTGTGAAGTCTGCCAACCCGCACTGAGCCAGCGTGGTGGACTATGGCCTGAATCCCCTCGCATTGAGCGGAGGCCCGTGCCCAGCAGTGGGACGTTAAAAGGGCTGTAGTTAAATTGTAATCTAAGTGTAGGTATTACTGTCCTTGTCATGGTCGTAATGTATGAGTGAGATAGCAACATGTTTAGTGCTATAAAATATAGTTTCGTTGTAATTAGTGTGTACAATAGATTCGGCAACATTGGTGACTATTCACTGGTGTTTTTTATTCATCTTTACATTACATAAATTATTACATTTAACTGCTAATAACTAGGATGGGATGTCAACTTCGAGATAGGACTTAAAGCATAGAGTAACTAGAGTACCCATAACGACTCTACTCTTCGTATGGCTCTGCGGTAATTATTCCGCCATTGTTGTTTATCTCATGTACCTGTAGTATACGGCAACTATATGCGAAAACAACAATGGCGGAGTCGGATAAACCAGAAATATTTACCGCACCGCGGGCTCGAAATGCCATCTCCGTTATAATATCTCCATGACTTAAAGGCACTCTTAAAACGTCAATAAGTACCTCAATGAAATTGGAATAACATTTTCAAGTTTTCTTCCTAGAGTCGACATCATTACGCTTTAACATCTCAACCCTAGATTAAATAGCTCGGGATAAATTTGAAAACTGTAAAAACTTATAGGTACGTCTCATTCAATTTAATGGTATCTCTATCATAGGGTTCTCAATGTGTTGTAGGATTATTGGATAGATGATAATTCTAAGCATATCGGTTATAATATCAAGAGATCAATACGGACGGCGCGATTTGACATAATATATGGTGGACTATACGTGACACAAGTATAGCCAACATTAAACCGATCTTTAGCTGTTCTATGAGAGTTACATCTTTCCCTAAAACATATTTCCATTAACACGACATATGGTAACTTTTAACTCCTAAACCTTAACCAAACGGTCTCACCATACATAAATCGCCCTACGTCTCTATACCAATTAAATTATCTCAATTAACCTTAACTAATCTAATTGTGAATATGGATGGGGCGTTACATCATTCTGGATAACTTATCAAAACATAAAATTTGTATAATATTCATCTTATATAACACGAAGGTAGGAATAATACATTATTGAATAGGATATTCTTTATAATTACACACCAGGTTTTATTATTACACTATAGAAAATAAAAACAGTAACTGATAACCGCTCTTAGTTAAACGATACTCAAGTATTATAGAATAAAGTACAAAAGTGTGCTTGAAGCTAACATATGCTAAGCGATAGACGAAAATAAATAACAGAAAGGAGATATGACTAGATAGTTTTGTTTCATTACTAGGACCTACTTTCATATAAGCACTATGCGCCTCTCTCCATATTATTTTTTTAATTATATAAATAGATATAATATGATTAATTATTCCGAAATCTAACTTTTGTTTTTTTTTTCTGATTAAAGTATTGGCATGGATCTTATGTACTAACTAGCATCGAACGGTGTTAAGTAAACGTGTTGAATATTGCGTGTGATGCGTGGCGCTTGACTTGCCACTTGCCACTTGTCACTTGCCACGTGCCACTTCGCACCATCCGACGATCTAACTATCTAAATCGTCTACTTAACGATACACCTTCGATTCGCATACCATTTACAAAACGATTCAAACGTCCTTGAGTGCGTGTTCACATCTACGCGAGCGCTACCACGAATTCAATGGGAACGATATAAATATTTTATAAAATTTGAGGAGTTACATAGTTTTTTTTTTTTTTAAGAAATTCGTATTTAGTAATACTAACAATGTTCGATCGCGGGATGTCCGTTGTGTGACTTACTCGGCCGATGGTATGATCTGAAGGCGGCGTAGTTCGAATAGCTCTATCACGATTTCATATAATCACTACGAGCGAAGACATAGCGTCTATCGTCAAATACGTGTGACATAGTAGAGCTTCAGAAATTGTTCTGACGACGACACCCCACGCTTGGAGTGTGTCATGACAAGTGAATGAGGATACTTCGACAATGCAAGTGGCATTAACATGATGAGGGACGCATGGACAGCGTTGTCGGAACCAAACTAAGCGGTTTCTCGCGCTACCAGTTGCGCCACCCGCACGCCTCCGCCGCGCTCGAGTTGAATGTGGCGCGTGAGATGATAATGAGTTCGGTTACGCTACGATAGTTACGGGAGAGTATAAAAAGTGGCGACAGAGTAGTCAGTGGACCCGAGTACGTTGGCGCCCGCTGGCGACGCGCCGCGTCCGGCCGGTTCAGTACGATATCTGCCTACATGAGAAACATTTAGATACATTTAAATAATTGCAAAGCATACCCTGTATCCTAGAATCACTTTTAAGGGCGATCGTTTTATATATTCAGAGGGAACATTATACTATTACGAACGTTCGCGTCACCGCAATATATCTTTAGGGAATTTAATTTTAATCAGTATAAAGATATAAGTACACAATATTATTAGTCCCGGGTGGTGCCCGGGCGCATTACGCCTACATTACCACGATGTGATATCATCGATAATCGATATACTAAGTATACGCGTTGCGGTTTGGCATCGATTTGTTTGTAACCTATGTCGGTGGCGGGCGACCGCCGACCGGCGCGCCGCTCTCGGCCGGCGCCGGCGCAGCCGACCGCGCTCGGAGTCGCGGAACACACCCCTCACTAACCCGACCGTTTACATACCGACAATTTAAATACCGAGTCATTTGCACTTCGAAAATTGGCAACACTTCATCCCACGCATCTGACTAACGGCGCTATTCGAGATATCCCGGTCTACGCACCTAACTGGGATAACTCCGACACTAATATCTGGACCCTAAAACTGTATTTACACAGTGGCAAGCTGGTTTCACAAACTCCATGTACCCTTGGTGCTGGGCTCGGACCTAATTTGGGCTAAACCTAGCCAGCGAATTCCCGCGTGTGCCGCGCGCGCCGGAGCCGGGCCGCGGTCAGCTTTCGATACGAGACCACGTCAACGAACGAAACTAAACGGTAACATAAAACACCGATAATAATAAATAGTTGCACGAGTTATAACAAAATAGAACTAAGCTAAAACAGTTATAAAAAGCTTAACAACATATTGCACAATAGTTTAGAGAAAAGAACTAGACACACACTTAAAACGACATTACTCTTTTTGTTTGTTTCACGTATATATAATTTTATACACGGCTTACACCATAAATCATAAACGCCTAAAACTAGAATACTATGTCGATATAATATAATTATTTGTGTAAATATAAAATTCTATGTCTTGTGTTGAGTGTAATATTTGACTAGAGGCGGGCGGCGTGTTGCGTTGCGCCGCGTCGCCTTCGCGTGGACTCTCAGCAACAACATCCGCTTCGCCGACGATCTCACGAAGCCGTCTTAATCTACGTGGTGTAGTCTAAAACACGCTACGATCATAATCGACGCAAAAAATGCGATTCTAAAAAATCGCACGTCCGTGGACCAACCGTAGACCGCAAATTATAACGCTATATTACATTTCAAGCCGTAACGAACAACGCAATCATAACGTGGTCTTAGCCTACCGCCCACTTGAGATCATAATAATAACCTGCGCCCTTACCATCACATGACTTGCAGCAATTTTTTTTTTTAATTACTTTCAGTTTTTGACAGTTTACTTAGTGCAAAATCTGTCAAATATTGACACTTACTGTTGAAAGAACAAGAACACTTAGTATTTAAGAGGTGGTGGTAAGGGCCCCGCTCGGCTCTGGTCGCGAGGCCGCTGCGTCCCGCGACTGGGCGACGCACGCGCCGATCGCCGGTTCCTATGCCCGCGCGCACACAATATATCTAACGTTTGTATTTTATATTTATATTGGTGCCTTTTTGATTATGAATCTATTTTTGATTGTATAGAAATTACACTAGTTTTGTAATCTGTTGGTTCGCGCTTTACTCACTGTTGACTCCCCGCGAATCCCTCACAGTTATTGTATTTAACACCTTAACAAGAATATATTTCATATATATATGTATAGGATAGACACAATCACACACGAATACTTGAAACAATAATTGGGAAAGCGCGCTCTTTAGAATTGACACCGCGACACTGCGAGTTGTGGGGTCGGACGTACGCCATGTTGCAATGCGGTCATTATCCAAATATTCAACTACCTACATTTTAAAAATATCTTATTTTTTCCTTATAAAAAGACTGTCGAAGAAGTCGGTTAAAGCGTTTAAAATGTTGAATTATTCCACAATTTCGAGGTATTTTCTAAAAATTTCCCTTCGGACTGTGTACAAAAATAAATTATATATATTATTCTTTTTTACTTTTAGATATTTGAAAATTTTAGAAAGTGCCCCAAGTATTACGAACTGATTATTTTAACGTTGAGTAACAAACCTTATAAACGCTCCACACACAGAAAGTGAGAGATTGTTAAGGGGAATAATATTTTGGCTGAGGCGTGACAGAAACTAGAATGTAAAATTGTATCTATGGCATGCCCCATGGCGTACGCTCAACACAGCATTAAACAATAATGCAATAGAGACGAACGGCCTGTACAATCCATTATGTTGATATTATACTCTTATATCACAGCCCATATTGGAATTTACAACACGTAATAACACGATCTTTCGAAACGAAGGCCTAGATATATCGCTCTTATATTGAAGTGCACTTTCATTTGTACACAGCGTTAATACAAACATTTAATTTTGTCAACAATTTCACAACATGTAAGTTTGTGTTGCCGGGCGAATGTACCATGGACGGCGGCGGAATAATATCACGTTCACGGCTTTCTGTATCGGGGAGGACCGTCATGTCGGAATTTACAAGTACGATTCAGAGTTCGATCAGTTTTAATACATAATATCGCTACTGGAGTTCGTAGCCAAAAAACGGTACGGCCCGGCGGTATTTCCTTATCAGACACACACATATTAAAATATAGGATATACATATAAATACTCAAATTGCGATCTATGTGACTTACATCAGCCGTAATCGGTTCAACGGTGGGAGGCAACAGTGTGCCGCGGGCCGCGCGCGAAGCACGCACCGCACGACACGCACGGCGGGCGCCGCACGACACGCACGGCACGGCGCGTCGCGCGGCCGGCGGCTGACCGCGCGGCGCGCCCTCACCGGGTGGGATGCGCGAGGCGGGGGCGGCACACCGCCCGCGGCGCGACAAATTAGTTGCAATATACAATAATTAAAATACATTTTTTTCTTATATTTTCAACTTACTTAATAAATTCAGTTTGGCTTACTCCAAGCAAATAACTATTATAATAAATTTTATGTTAAAAGTTTCAGTTAAGTACTTAGAAGTAGAAGTATGATTACGAATGACAAAATTTTTATAACGTCATTTTTTTATAATAATAATAATAATTTAATCAAAGTTAATAAATTGTATATATAATAATATAATAGAGTAATTCAATTATTAATCGATAATGATAAGAATGAAGCATTCCTACGCGCTGATTTAATAAATTACTTTAAACTAAGTTAGTATTCCCGCCCAGTGGGCTTGTATGTAGTTAATGATATTTGCTATACAATAAATGTGTATTAAATTCCTTAGAATTGTTGATAATAATACGCGAACATGAGGGGCACGTAGACCACGCCGGGTACTTCCTGGAACCAAGGAAAATCACAACTTAGCAATACACAATTTGAACGTCAACATAGAGAGCCTCGCCCCTTATTTTATAGATTTAATATACACTGGGAAAAACATAATTAAGTAATACATTTCGGTATACTGACCACATACGTGCATTGAACGCGTGGGGACGGCGTTTGGGGTTAGTAAGGCCGATTGGCGTCCTTGGGCCGCTTCAGCTGGACCTTCAGGCGCTTCATGCCGATCTGGAAGCCGTTCATCGCCTGGATCGCCGCGTGCGCAGACGTCGGGTTGTCGAAAGACACGAAGCCTGAAATCGTACCGTGATCAATTCAATACCGATTCAAACTTCACATGGAATAAAGTTCGTAAAAAGTCCCATCAGTCCTCACTTTTTGTACAATCTACTATTTTATCATTCTCGTAGTATTTACAATATCGTCATATTTCTATAACTCGGTGACCCACGTGGGATGGGTATATTTTGATGGTAAACAGTAGGAGTAACTAACCGAAACATTTGCTCTGGTTAGTAGCTCGATCGATGAAAACTTTGCTGCTGATGACGTTGCCAAATGGCAAGAACATTTGCATCAGCTCCGCGTCCCCGAACTCCTGAGGCAGGTGGTAGATGAACAGGTTGCAGCCCTCGGGGCCAGAGATCGAGCACCCTGGGAACATAAGAAAATCTTTAAAGAACTCACAAATCTGCCTCTGAACAATATCACGTGGGGTTTTTGGTAATGGGAGTGCATGGTAGTGCACCCCGCAATCGTTGAAAAAGGGACTTCAAGGCGACTTGATTCTGAACGACTGTTTTCCTAGTGAATGTCGTTCAGAAATATTTTATAAGTCGCTTCACATTTTATACTACAAAAAAAAAAAACACATACGGGTCGAATTGAGAACCTCCTCCTTTTTAAAGTCGGTTAAAAACTAGGGTGTTTTAATAATGGTCCTTTAACAGAAATATGTTATTAGGTAAAATAAAGTGTTAGATAGCTATAACTTCACTCGAGATATTCGTCATGAATTGCTAATCAAAATAAGTGCCTGTTTAGACTCCTTGGTCTTACAATTCCTGTAAGCCTATGTAACTTCTGCAATGGTAATTATTAACTATGTCGTAATCAACAATGCTGTCGATTCTGCAACTATTTAGATTTTATTTTGAATTTTGATTCTCAATCATACTACCCAAACTACAACTAAACATCCTATATAATTTTGCAGCATTAAAAATATTGTTGTCTTGCTCATAAATTACGGCCGTAAGAAGGACAGGAATACGCTTAGTTTGGTTTGGTTGCAACAGAATCGACACCATTGATTACTTACCCGCAAATTTTGCCGCCACCAAGTAGGGTAATTTTCGGTGTTCCAAAGACAAACAGTCCATTTAACAGAGACATGACATACAACACACGTGCAAAACAGTACCTAAAGCGACAGAGACAGCGTAATGAAGCGAAGAGTTGCATAGATGTAGAATTAGCAGATTGAAAGCCTGTTTCTAACATGACATAGAGTATAGCAGAACCAGAAACCCAGCATTGCTAAAGTATACTGGTTAAGTAGTAGGAGTCACAGAGGCTCGTAAATACGCCTGCAACAATTTGTTTGCTAATACCCAAACGAACATGTTAGTAAAGTGTAATTTTTCAACAAAATATTATCAGTGATTTTTTTTAAAGAAGCAAACAATTAATCTTACTCAGTAGGTAGGTACCTACCGGATGCCCTTAATTTTATAAGTATTGAAGTAATTACTTATTTGATTTTTTGTATTTTTATATTTGTTCTGACAAAAAAATCTTGATAAATCTATTCCCTTGTTGTTGTTGAATATTCTCTACTTTTAAGTATGCACCCACTTATATTTAATAAGTCTAATTATTTGATTAGTAAGCTATAGATGCTAAGGTGTTGCCGCCATCGATCGATAACGGAGAAAAACAAATAATTGAAACTCGAAAACGTATTTCAACTATATACGTTTCATTAAATTCTGCAGCTCTACCATGAGTGACATGCGTAGTATACTCTCGTCAGACGCTGTCGTCTACGTAAAATTGTTGTGTGTCATATTATTAGTGATTCGAATGATGAACGATATATTATTGATTTTCATAGCGACTAATAGCGAGGGCGAACCACATGACAAACGCATGTTATTTATGCTGTAAGTACATATTAACTATTGAAGGTTGAGAGGTTAGTTAAGTAGTCGGAAAGATAGTACTGGGTTGGTATTGTCTCCGCCGCGGGGCGCCACTTACCTTCTCGCTGCGCGGGCGCAATGGTTGACATCGGCGGCGGGATCGGCTGCGGAAACTGCCCATATACCGCTGGGTAAGCTGTCAAATATTAAGTTGCACATTTTCACAATGAACACCTATTCGTTGCGTACATACATGCATACAACGACACTTGTATAAGCAACCATTTATGCAAAATTAATTCTGTACCACAGAGGATACCCTGCACTGAAAACAGAGGCGTTACTGATTATATTTCTATGTAGGCTCATTCGGAGGATTTTTGATCACAGATATCTCATTCACTCATGAGTCAACTCTTTGGAAGCCCTTATGTTAGCAAATTGAAGGAGTTACTCCAATTTTAATATTAGACCGCCTGACTAGATCACTCCCTCCTCGTGTCACACGTAAAGAGTTCCTGAGAAAAATTTTAATCGTGCCCGCGGCACGTAACTGATTAAGCGAACGAAGTCTATATGGGCTCGAGCGATGCCTCACCTCAACTGAGGTATGCAGAGCATAAACGTTCATAGAATATTGCCTCAATTTCAATCGTCAGGGCATCTCTATGTATTTAGTTTTTTACAATCGTAATATTTATTCATTTGACATATAAAACGTTGACATATTGTATAGACAAATAACAATAGCTATCTACTGTACGTGAATGTATTAAATGATTTAATATCAAATAGCATGATATGAACAGCACACGATACTATATACATATACCACAATAATAATGGTTAATTTCAATTGATTGATCTATAAAACACAATGTTGAAGTTACCTACTACAGGTTGAACTGCTTTGAATGATTTCATTAGGTTTCAAAGTCATAGATCAAACAATTGCTTTAACAAACAATGGACACATACATTCGTTCCCATTGCACAAATAAATCGTAAAAATACACATTATTATGTCCACCCAACATAATACACTTCTCATCAAAAAAATCGAAACACCTCGCAGTTTATGATTTGATAAGGATTATCAGAAAAATGTGTATATTTAGGAATAAATGTAAAATGTCATTTAATAGTGAGTAGTATGAGGTTTATAAATCCTAATGTTAATGTTCTAAATTCAAATTAAGTCTTCATAGGTTTCGTATTTTGTATGATGAGTAATTTTAAAAATTAGGACAAAAACAATAAAAACGAAAGTGTTTCGATTTTTTTGATGAGAAGTGTATATGACTTCTACACAATAAAGGAATTTGGCCAATTGTCTTTAAATAAAAAGTACAAAAGATTTTTTTAAATATAAAAAAATTATGTTCGATATTCAAACGTTTGACGGCCGTTAACTATAAATATTAAATGTATCCTCTATTTACAATTTAATGGTGGACTTTTGGCCCAGTTCCAAGCGTGTCATGTAAAGCGGTGGTCGTACAGGGTTACCGGCTTATCTGTTCAGGGTTCAATCAAAAAAAGTGTGACGTGTAGTGATAAGTAGGTAGATGTTGTTGAGGGTAGGAAGGCCGTCACTCACCGACTCCCGGGAAGGGTTGCATGCTAGGGTATGCCGCGTGCTGGAGCGCCGTCTCGCCGTTCGGCAGACCCTGAGCTGTTACAGATACGGCTAGAAGAAGATGAAACAATGTCACTTGATGATAAATCAGTGCGATGAAGTGGTATGTGTGGAACAATCTGAAATTATTGAATTGGATAAGTAGTTTTTTTTCATTACATTTTACGGGCTATCGAGAGATGTGTGGAGTATGGCAACTTGTATTGGGCTAGCCTGTTTGACCATAGTCAAACCATAGTCAGCTTAGGAGGGTGTGTCCTGGTATTATATCAATAGACTGGTCCCATATAGCATTGGGACTAAAATTACATCGGTAAACCCTTTGCCTTTGATTGGTGAATACAGGCGTGTTGCATGCAGCTGGTACGTACGTCCAGAGAAGGTCTGGTGTATGCCGTTGGTGTAGACGGCTTCCTGCGGTGGGGGCTGTCCGTTGGCGGTCTGCGCGGCCATGTTGAAGCCAGGCATGGTGGGCGAGGGCAGCGAGGGCAGAGCCCCGTTCAGCGGCTGCGCGCCCGTGCCTATCGCTAGACCAGTGAAGTTATCTGAAAATACGAGAAAATACCTTTGTAAGATGGATTTCTTGGTACTTTAATATAAACCTTCTGTAAGCCAGGATCTACCGCAGTATTTAATGAAGACGCCAAGTTTGACCATTTGCAAGTCCTGGAGAAAGGCTAGTGTCCTGGAACCGGTTTTTTTTAGGAGGTGTTACCACCCTAAAAGTAATCGTGATATATGTTTACCCGAGGTTGCCGGTACGACGGGGTTGGCCATGCCGTTGAGAGCGTGCGACGCGAGCGACATTGGACTGATGTAGCCTTGCGCAGTCGCTGCAACCATCAGCGCCGCTTGTTGCTGTCACACAAATATTAACAGATATAAAATACAACCACAGTTTCCATGATATTAGAGGTGATAAGTAAGACAACAGTATTCTTGTAGTCGACTTGTACAACAATGTATATACGGCTGCCCTCATGTGGTTACTCAACGACAGCATCTAAGTGGCTACGGCGTAGTCATACTACGCGACGCGTAGCAAATTAGCCCGTAGTATCGCCGTCACCGTAGTGTGCGACTACGCGCTACGCGTCAGGTGCTATGGCTACGAAGATTACATTATTAAAGTATTAAAAGATAATTGTAAAAGTATTTTATGTGTCCGACCGACTTCGGCTTAAGTCAGGCTAAACTTATGGGCCAAATTCGACAGTTTCTAGTAATAGCTGTTTATATGTAATAATTGTTACAAATTAGCTCAATAAAAGATGCAATGTGTGGCGGAGGAAAGATGTAATTATTTAGGACAAGTTTAACAAAAAACATTATTTCATTAACTTTTAGTCAATATTGAACTAAATATCTTAAGGTTGTATTTGGTTTCGGCCAAAAATCGAGCTTCGGTCAGACACTAATATATTTGTAAATAAACAGAATCAGAATCAGAATATTTTTTATTCATATAAACCAATACAGGCACTTATGAATCGTCAATAAATAGTAAAAATAGTAGCTCTACAAACATCAAGGTATATAATATTGCTCATGAAAATTTTACAAATTGCCTATGTTTAGTTTTAAAACCGAAAATATAGTTTATGCACAAACTGTATCTATGACGGGAAAAGCAGGCAAAACTTTCACGGGCGAGCCTGTGCGGTTGCAATATCACACTGTAGGTACCTATCAATTTCCATCAGCTCAGCGAAACATGAAAGTTTCAGTTCGTGCAGAACATTTTAGTGGGTACCGATTATGTACCATGAGGGTGTTATATGTACATGTATATACAGTATATTGAACATACAAACAACTTACATGCAGGTAGACACTTTTGGAATGATAATCGTTGAGACACTCAGCGTAGTGCTGGTTGTTATCAACCAGCGCGGCTGGCCTTCCGTTAGAGCCCTTCAGTAAAGATACGGCACGGATATACTTACAATACTTACCCCCAAACTTATAGAACATACAATCCATCCACAAACATAATAAAAACCGGCCAAGTACGAGTCGGACTCGCACAAAGGGCACAAAGGGTTCCGTACCATTATCTTTAAAAACGACAAAAAAATCATGTCTGTTGTATGCCCCCTTAAATATTTATTTTATTCCGATTTTTAGTTATAGTCGCAACATAAATACATCATCTGTAAAAATTTCAACTGTCTAACTATTACGGTCCATAAGATAAAGCCTGGTGCCAGACGGACAGGCAGACGGATGGATAGCGGATTCTTAGCTAAATAGGGTCCCGTTTTCCCTTTGGGTACGGAACTCTAAAAATGGGAAAGTAAATCAGCAATAAAAAGTGACTTGTAATTTCTACTGCCTATAATATTGAACAGAAATTAAAGAAACTATTTACAATAATGTACAAAATAACACTTAAGAATTAATTTAAAAATAAATACTAATTAAAAAAGGTTTGAACAGAATCGATATCAAGGTATCAAAAAGTTTGTATGAATGTTGACGCATTTACTTATAAAGACTACTTATGAAAAGTTCCGGTTTGTGATGTAATCGAACGTGTTTGCAGGTGGATTGGAGTTTCTATAAATCTGGGAGTAAATACTTAGTATATACAGGGTGTATCAGAAGTCCGAAATAATACTTTGGGTACATATACGGTAACTCATATGTGGATGCTTAGTGAAGACAGTTTATACCTAACTATCATAGTTTCTGAGTTATAGACCTTTGAATATTTGTCACAGGTATCGTGTTCTGGCCTTTGGGTACATCCATAACACTATTCAGCAGTGTAAACTACACTTATGAGGGGCGACTACTAATATTCACAAAACAGAACATGAAAATTTTAAATAGGAGATATTACAAGATATAGCAATCGGCGACGGTTTTTGTACTATACAATTGTATATACGATACTGATGCACACGCCAAAGTATTATATCGGACCACTGAAACACCTGTATAGTAATACAATACAAATTATTCAATATTATTGTGACCGTAACAAAAACAATACTAACTATATCATATCTTTTTTATTCTATAAGTAACCATGATGAAAAAATATAACTGCACAAGTATGGAGTGTCGTGTCTATAATACAATATATACAGCTTACAATATATAGAATGGACTTCGAGATGGCTGTTTATATTTAGAATCGTTGCCTTTAAAACATCTTATGGGAAGACAAAACTCTATTGAAGCACCAAAAAGGGACAGCATATACCCCCACCTATTACTTATTTTCGTTGAAGGATCTAAGAGTGTGTCATAAACTTAAATTATAGTGGTCATAATTATAGCGGTTATAACTATTGTGGTCATAGTTATGGTGGTTATAACTATAGTGGTCATAATTATAGTGGTTATAATTATAGCTGCTATAAATATAGTGATCATTCTTATAGTAGTTATAATTATAACGATCATAATTACAGTGGTTATTATTATAGCTGCTATAATTATAGCGGTCATCATTGTAGCGGTTATAACTATAGTGGTCATAATTATAGTGATAATAAGAGTGAAACTATCTACATAGAGTTTCATAGAAAGAGTTTTCACGTTTTGTGGATCTTATAACGATTTATTTTTGTACTCGGATCGGCCTTGAGTCTACCAAAACATTTATATTGTTATGATAAATAAACAATCTTAACTGATTGAGATGAAATAAAAAATATACAACACATAATCACCAATGGATCTTATGGCCAGTCAGAACTGAATATCTCTACAACGTTTATTAAATTAAAAATAATTATAATTTATATTTTTTATTAATTTATATTATAATAAACGTTGTAGACTTATTTTTTTTCTGAAAATTAAACTTATCCAACTTCGTGTGTCTCATTATTAACGTCACATTACTGCCCCCTTACCACCACCTGTCTTGTCCCCAGCAACGTTTTTAATTATTCTTTCGCTTTTTGATAATTAATTCAGTACAAAATCCTTCTGAAATTGACAATTCTTTAAGAGGTGGTAAGGCTCCAGCTGCTGTCCTAGGAGACCGATGTTCTGAGATATATCTACATGATTGGGTATGTACCTGCTCAGTGATGACTTGGGCGTAAGTGCTGTAGGCGCCGAACTGGTTGAACACGAACGGGTTGAGGAGACTCATGTTACCGGCCATCTGCTGCATGCGTCGGAGTTGCCTTTCCTTTTCTGTGTCCGCGAACTTTACTACTAAGCTCGAGGACGCTCCCTGACGACACGAGAAAAATATCTGCTGTAGTTTCATAAATGTATGATTCCGAAGCAAGGGTAGCATAGAATGGACTAGGGGCGATCCCAATTACGGCCAGACCAGGGCAAATTTCGAATGGGTCCTTTCAGAAATTTTCCGCTGCCAGGACTCAAACCCGATACCACCCGGTGCAGTGTTCCGAGCGGCATACGCTCAAACAACTAGGCCAAGCCGTCTTCTATATCATTCTGTTATATTAAACGCCAACATACAGCATAAACGCTTGCAACTAAAGGTTGGTCTAGTCGAGACTCAAAATGGCTTTTTCTTTTCGGAATTTGACCTGCAAGCTCATTATGATTACGTAGACAAATATTATATCTTTCAACTGTCAGATTTGTCGAGCAAGTGACGTCATATCGAACAATTTTTTGAAGCCAAACCATTTGTTTGATAAATCTGACAATTAGTAAACATAAAATTTATGTCCACGCCATCCAGCTAAGCCTGCTGGTCTAGATGCAACTGCAACTAGACCATTGTTTGGTACTTATAGTGCAAGCGTTGCTTAGTTTGGGATCATACAATGAGTAGACCTCTCAAATCTCGCAGAATTCATAAGCTTAGCTATCTGCTGATCTTCACATGCTTGGTAGGTAGGCACCTATACGGCATAAGGAAATATTCCTTTAGAAATCTGCTTTCGATAGTAGGGTAGGATACGCCTATTAAACCAGTTGTTATTAATCGATAACTTCGCGGGCGTTATTAAAACCAATAATTCCATCGTTTATGATTATGATCTTTATAGTTAAAGGTTTCAGTTTTAATTATAATTATAGCTACAAAGATTGTATTGCAAAAACGTTATGATAGTAACAATTTTGAGCGAAACAAAGCTTCGTCTGAAGCAGTGAGCCCTGAAACAGCCTTGAAAGGACGTTTCATTTGTTACCCTGTTTAAGAATGCAGCGGCAGAGCCTCGTGGATATTAAAATTGCAACAATCGCCGCTCAAAGTGCTCCCTCGGCTACAATCCCACAAACTAGAGTACAAAACGGTCGGCGCAACACTGAGCGCGCGCTGAGTACCCGCATTCATTATGTATTTGCTGTGAGGAGTACAGGCAAAAATGGCTCGGCATAGGCCCGGCACGGCACGAGCAACAGGTCGCGGCCCCCTCGTTGCAACAAGTTATTTGGGCTCACATCCAAAAATGCATCGGCCGAGACGTCGGGAACTTCGCCGTGGGAGATTCCTCTGGCGGAACATCCGTTTCCTGCCGCGATAGTTAGTTTCTCGTTAATTGAGTGCGATCCTCGGTTGTGGAGAGTCGTGATCGGTCGTGTTTGCAGGAGTATTGCGCTGTCGAGGGCGGTGCGTGTCCGTGCATACCGTTTCGGTATTGAATTATTCCGCTCCGCATTTATTTGGGGCGTCGATTTCATTGTTTGATGTTTCCGTTATTGAATTCGCGTTTTGTGTAAATGTTGTGGTTGGGACGCTTAAAAGCTTTCCGTGTTTTATTGAAAATGTGGGCGTAACATTTTGGATTGTGGGATTATGGGAGCAACACTCGTGTTTTTCTTTTATGAAACGGTTGTTTTTTTTGGGAACTTGTACCTAATTAATGCCAGCGCAAACAGGGATTCTAGACGCATACGAGCAATTATTTTTTTGTAACATAATGAACCGTATTGACTTACGAAGAGGCAAATTATTTCAACGACATGTCATCGATGGCGCGAAAGAATATACTAGTGTGGTTGCGTGGCTTTTGCTAAAGACGTTTAATCGTTATGTTAATTAATATAGAGTACATTAAAAAAAAAACAAATTTGCTCACTCCAGTGTGTTTAGGCAATTAATGTCCTAATTTTATCTCTCACCAGAGAATCAGCGCGATATTCAAACTACTACTACCACTAAAGCCCTTTTAACGTCCCACTGCCCCAGCAGGGAGGGAGGGAGGGAGGTTGTGAGGGAGATTCGGGCCATAGTCCACCACGCTGGCCCAGTGCGGGTTGGCAGACTTCACACATCTATCGAGAACTAGTTAAGTTCCCTCCGACGTGCAGGTTTCCTCACGATGTTTTTCTTCACCGTTTCATAGCAAGTGATAATTTCGGATGAAAATGAGATTCGCACATAAATCCCAGAGGTGCGAGCCGGGGTTTGAACCTGCACACTTCGATTGCAAGGCGTGCGATCGACCACTCGGCCACCACTGCTATATATTCACTACTATGCTACTATATATTCAAACAACAAATTCAAATTACAAAAAAATATATAGTGCTGTGTTTAGTAATAATTGAGAGCCTTCTCTCATTATTATGTAACTTGCCTATTTCGTTCCACTTAGAAAGGATAGCCAACAAATTTTATTTACGTACTACAAATACCATAAAAACCTGCTGCAAGTTAATTACGGCAATATAAAATAAAGATAAGGTACTCTATCAATTAGTTTGGTAAACAGCGCGACGTTTACGAGTAAGCAACTTTGTAATTTAACGGAGTTGGTTAAGTCATTAAATTATTATTAACGCAAAAGATTAATGGAGGTATTAAGCCCCCGCACACTGGGGCGTGAAGACGCAGACGTCAATTATTTTACTAATATAAAAACGAAAGAGAAATATTTAATTCTTCAACGTAATGTCATTTACGCGCGAGTGAATTTTGACTTTAACACAGAAATTCAATCTTTATGTATATTAAGTTTGACGCGTGATATTTGACGCCCCTGTGTGCGCGAGCCTTTAGGGCGCTCACAAATTTGCTTGGCGCACCGCTTGACTAATGCCAGTGAATAAATATTAAAATATACTAAAACAGCGCCAGCCCAGTTTGTAGAACGCACGCCTGGGTACCAAGGGGCGCAGGTTTACATCTTCCGTTTCGGATTTCATGTGATAATATATTTTGGAACAATGATTACAACTTGATATAGAAGGCAATTATTGTAATGAAACCTGCACATTTAACGAAGACGGGTGAAGTTAACCAACCCACACAGGGCTAGCATGGGGGACTATAGCTGAAATGGCCCTCTCATTAAACAACTGCAAATTATTAAAAATACACTGACTAAGGGTGCGCGAACTGCACTGCAACTCTGCTTACCTGCTCGGGGAATACAGGCGTGATGATGTTTAATGTGATATCGTTTATTAATAGGATCTGTATAACTATCTATCGGCTTGTATAGCCGCATTATGAGAGCGTTAGGAGTGAGTAGCCTACATAAGCATGAGCCCTTAATGTCTCACTGCCTCGTGTCGTCGCCTGCAACATGAGCGTAATTCTGCTTACAAAGCGCTAATTAGCGTAAACATCTTTACGCTAATTACGTCATCAGGTTCCTTCCACGTTTACGTTACCGTACGAGTTTGCAGTTTAAACTTGGATTAAAACATTTGATACTTTACAATTAAAAAGGAAAAATTACGAGTTAAATAATTTTACTAGTTATATATTATATTTACTAATATTTTATTAATTAGTAAACTCACTTTTTACAAAGAAAGTAAACCTTATTTTAGGCTGATATAAGAACGAAAAATCTTATAATAGATCTCTCTGCACTTTTCAGCTTACTGTTAGTTCGTTTTTACTTTTCAACTGTACCTATTTTTTAAATGTTTATGTTTCTCTCACATACCTAAATAGTTATGTAGTTTGGCGTAACAATTATTGGTGAACCTTAAATAAATAAATAAATAGAACATAGATTATGATCAAATTGTGTGTTATATGGATATATTGGTTGTTTTTCTACGATGTCAACCATCGTACAATAACTAATTAACAGATACAATGATTTATCTGTATATCTTTATATCAACCATGGAGTTTCTTACCCATTCTTATCCATAGGAAATGCATTCCGAATGGGTGGTAGAGCTACTATTTTACTATTTATTGACGATTCATAAGTGCCCGTATTGGTTTATATGAATAAAAAATATTCTGATTCTGATTTAACTTAATATATTTATGCATAAAGAAATATTGTATACTATTCGTGGAATAAACACTGTCTGTTAGTTTGTCTGACGATAAAAAAATTGGGCTTCGAACAATAATCTCGGGCGCTTCTTGTAAGGTAGGTATAATCTTGGCGTTTCGTGTAAGCTAAAGTTTATTGCTTATTTTATTGGGCAATCGCGCCTCTCTGTCGCTAACGAGTTCCAGGGGGCGCATTCGTTACGATCTGCTCTACAATTAACGGGGTATTATTAGACTCGTAATTGCTCTTGTGCAAGTTCACTTTCGCTCGGATAATTTACGTGTTTACGTGTTGTGGAGTAACTTTATGGTACGTGACTGTGGACCTAAACAATTATAGATACTGCGACCTAGTTTATACCTAAATAATTAACTACAGCCCTTTTAACGTCCCACTGCTGGGCACGGGCCTCCGCTCAATGCGAGGGGGATTCAGGCCATATTCCAACACCCTGGCCCAGTGCGGGTTGGCAGACTTCAGACATCTATCGAGAACTAGTAAAGTTCCTTCAGTCGTGCAGGTTTCCTCACTATGTTTTCCTTCGCCGTTTCATAGCAAGTGATAATCTCGGATGAAAATGAGATTCGCACATAAACTAAGAGGTGCGAGCCGGGGTTTGAACTTGCACACTTTGATTGCAAGGCGTGCGTTCGACCACCCGGCTACCGCTGCTGGTTTATACCTAAATTATAGATATTTCAACCCATCTACCAATCAGTTACAGAATTCCACATTGCCACTGTAAATATTTAGGTAAGTGTCTAGCTAGTCATCTTGAATAAATTTTATGGATGTGAATATAATGAAGAATAATTAGCTCTACGAATAGCCTTTGCCGCTTTAGTCAGTAAGTAGTCATGAAGTGTCCGCTGTAGTCATGAAGTGTCTATATGACACTATTGTACAATTGGCTTCGCAAAAACGAACGTTTTTTTATTGTAAGCTATGTATTTGAAGTCAGTTTTGACGATTTAAAAATATGAGACCTATATCAAATATATTATATGACTTGGACTTTATATAATATTATGTTACGTTGATTGTAGCGAATGTACGAACGCACGGTAGAGCAATATAATTAAGAAAGATTTTAGTTTTAACTGAACATTTGTCCTAAATCTAAAATCAAAAACAAATGTTTAGAGAAGTGATGATAAATTTTTTTTGGCATTGCAATAAAAATCAAACTCCTTTCAAAGGACTGTCCATAAAATCGATAGATACCGAGGGGATGGCAATAAAATTGGAACGGGCGCGGGAGGCCGCTGTGTAAATACCCCGACAATAAACATGTCCCGGCGCACTTCGCAAACAAGGTACTGGCGTAGACTGCAGCCCTACACACACACAGGTGCGTTATAACGCATGAATCATTTTTTTCCAATACCAACTGTAATAATTCATAGCAGAAGTACATTTTTTAACAAAATTTCATCTATGACTCGGGCGAATTTAGTCGCGTAGCTTTAACCAAAGAAAATATATCTCTATGTATTTTGATATTGAGTACATTTTCATAAAAATATAGGTACGTTAATTTGCGTGCTTCAGTGAGTGTAGGGCATACAGCTGCGGACAGATTATACAAATAGGATTTGTACATTCCAATATTATAGAACCTCACGACACCTCCGTGGAAAAGATTTAAAATCTTTTCAAGGTTCCTAGTTATTTATGATATATTTAGTCTTTTTATAACATTCTACAGCCTTATTAATCTTTCCAAGGTAAAATAAAGTATAGAAACGTTATTTATTCCCATTGTATTTCCACCTAAAATACTTTGACGAAATGCGTCGTTATCTGGGGACGGCCAAACAAACAGCAGTTGTAGATGTGTTCCGTGGACGCTGGACAGATCGAGATCAACAGTAAATAACCGCTTCAGAGACGGAGGGTTTCCTGCCAAACTGACACTTAATAGCATAGAAACAGGGACGAATCGAGAACTACAAATTAGGATTTAATGTATGACCAAAAATTTATTAATATTTATCTACTAAACCAGACAAAAAAGCAACATTGCTTATTAAGACCTGATTGACTAATACAAAACACATGAATATCGCCAAAAAATATAAACTCATCGTATGATCCCAAACTAAACAAAGCTTGTAATATGAGTGCCATACGATGTAAAAGGGCAACCCCAGTTATACCAAGACCAAGGTAGATTCAGAAAAGGCCATTTTGAAATTTACCGTAGGCGGGAATCGAATTCGCAACCACCCGAGGCAGTGCACCGAGCGACCTACACTCAAACCACTAGACTAAGTCATTTTAACTATATGCTATACTATATATGTAGTATGCTTTTAAAGTTATTAGAATAGTATCTGTCAAATTCGTGCCTGTCGAGGCTGTACGGAAGCGAGAGCGGGCGGGCGGGCGGAAGCGGCGACGGCGGCGGCGGCAGGGGACAATCTGGATCACAATAGTCGCCGCTTTCCAACTATGACCACCATTATCTATGTATGACAATTATTAATCCTTAAAACTGTAAGAATTAGTAATATAGCATGAATAATACAAGAACTTTGCGTTAACTTGACGGGGTAAATTAAAGACACATTTCTCTAAATTCCCACCGGATTGGAAGGACTCAAAGATCGTATCTACATAGAATCCAGTGTAATAAAAAATGCAATAGATTCTTAATTTATTATTTTATTTTATTTCTAGATTTGATTATACAATAAGTATCTCATAAGAGCACCATGATACAGACCTGAAGTCTAGTTTGGTCCGCTCACAAATAATTTTAAAGTATTAAGTTATTTGAATAAATTATTCTTATTGGTTTACGGGAAAAAAATACAAGCTTTAAGTATGTAACTATGGTTTATCTAAGTAAATCTAATTATGTAAAATTATTAATGCCTAAACTTTTCGAACTATTAAGGTATGTTTGATTTGTAGCATACATATAATTATATTACACGGATAATCATCTTGTAGATAACATACCTATATAATGATAACAATATAATATAGCACTACTAAAAATAAATAACACGAAGTCTTGTAGCGTAATTACAGTAGTTACATCGCCTCACTGCGCGCGCTCTATAAATGGCCCAGTGGTCTAATATGATGCCAGATTATAGATTGTGTCTGTGATATCTTAGTTACAGATGCGGGCCCGTCTCCACCGCTCGCCGGCGCCCATTGTGGCGAGTACATGCCTACAGGAGATTGTTGTTTATTATCTAAACGCCCTAAAGTCATCTAAATCATAACCGTATACATAGTGTAGATCACATAGGAATACAACTGTAATTCAAAGATGTCACTGCCTACATTTAATTCGTCTCTATCTACGCTGATGTTGTACCCACAAATATTAGGAGTAGGAATGTTTGTAATATAGGTATTGAAAACCTAATAAACTTAGAATGAGAATAAACGCCGCTATTAAAATGAGGAAGTTCATCTCACGTAGAAATACTGTTTCAAGGAAAATCGGGAAATTGTAACATTTATTCCAGAGTTAGTCACATATTGTACAGGAACCGCGTGTCGCCACATGATTTTTGGTATATAGTTGCGTAGGTTTGTACTTTACGTTAGGAGAGTCCTGTAGAGATTGGAGTGTAAAATTAGAGACGATTTTTTATGCTCCAATCTTTGGCATCCTCTTCACTTACAAGTAAAGTCTACACAGGGTGTTTCAGAAGTCCGAAATAATACTTTGGGCGAGGCAGCTCTTAATTGGATGCTTAGTAAAGACAGATTATACATAACTACTATCGTTCCCGAGTTATGGACTTATGAATATTTGTCACAAGTATCGTGTTATGGCCTTTGAGTACATCCATGATCCTATCAAACAGTGTAAACTACATTTACGAAGGGCGGCTAACAATATCCACAGAACAGAACATATTTTTTTTACATGCAACTCGAGATATTACATGTCATAGAAATTGCCGACGATAAAAATGTTCAAAAAGCATGTTCGAATTTCGATCAAATTTTTATACCATTCAGTTGTGTACCCGATACTGATGCAAACGTCAAAGTATTATTTTGGACTTCTGAAACACTCTGTATATTTAATGAAATACATCATCATCATCATCACGCCTGTATTCCCCGAAGGGGTTAGCAGAGGTGCACTGTAGTGCGCCCACACTTCGCCGATGTATTTTGGTCCCAATGTAATAGGGAGCGAGCCTGTTGCCATTATACCGGGCACATTCACCCTCAATACGAGGGAGATTTGGGCCATAGTCCACCACGCTGGCCCAGTGCGGGTTGGTGAACTTCACACGCCTTTTTATAGACGTGCAGGTTTCCTCGCGATGTTTTCCTTCACCGTTCAGCAAGCGGTAATCATTGTAGAAAATGACATTCGCACATGAAAATTATCTCAGAGGTGCGGGCCTGGGATTTGAACTTGCACCCCTTACGTTCAAGGCGGGCGTTCTTGCCCGCGAGGCTATAATGAAATGAAATGACGTAAATTTTGAATTCACCTCTAGCAGGTCGATCCCAATTTTCAACTTTTATTCGTTAATTCATTAAAAGTTAACTCGGACTCAAAACGAGTTAGACAATTGTTAGTTAAAGCGAATTTCATGTAAATGGGGGCTAACTGAATTTTTAATTAAATTGACCTTAGCGCCGAAGACGGAGAGGCAGGCAGACGAACTGAAATTATGTGTAAAAGTAACTTATGCTGCGACGTAACATAAATACTACTTTATGTTCTCCTAGTCCACGAGGTTGAAGTCGCGAGTTACTCCCTGTAGTGAAGCAAGTTACAAAAAACATTTTATAGTAGATTCTATCCTGACATTATTTAATTATATCTCTAATTATATTAGTATTGCAAAATGCATACAATCGTAATTTTAAGAAAGTTTCTAGCCCTTTTAACCTCCATAGGAAATGAAATCCAAGTGTGGCGGTCCTATACTTTTGTTTATTTTACGTCTTATAAGTAGGTACTTTAAAGCCCTGAAATGAGCCGAGGGAAAGTAGTTGTTTTTTTTGAAAATGTTATCATCCTAATAGACTTTAAGAATAAAACGTCTGTGACAAACGCCATGCGAACATGGGAACTAAATTCGCTCGCAACATCGAAGAAATTTCTTTGAAAAATGTCCTTCTCCTTTAACGTTTTGATTAATACAGTAAGGTGGATATTTTACACGAGCGTAAGTGTTTCTAATTCGAATTCATTGTACTATCGAAAGATATATCTCAAAGCTATAAATAATTCCTAAACCTTTAAATCTCTGTGATCTTTAATTGAAACAGAAACTAGGTGTGATCGGAGAGATGGCAAGATTATAATAGTTTGGGGCGAATTTGGATAAAATAGTTGAAACTAATCAAAACTAGTAGTAATGAATACCTAAGTAGCCAGACAAGCACGCATGCCAAGACTAACATGTTATAAAAATTGTGTCGCTCACTCCCTGGCTTACTTCCTACGAGAGAAATAGACTAAATCGACTTATCCTATGGCGTCAATTTAGTCTCTGCGCGCATGCTAGCCGTGCTGGGTACCACAAACAACTCTATACCTTTTACATGACTTTGTTATAGTACTATTTCGACACCAAACCAACTTATAGAACAGCAATGAATGTATAATTAATTAAACTGAACTTGTATTAAACGTTTCACATTAAAATTAACTATTGAAATCAAATTACAAACGCTTTGAATATGAATCCCGTGAATTATGTAAGTAACATGTTAAATGTTTGATGAGATATGTAAATTTAGAGGTAGACTGAACAGTTGTAAGTTGGTTTTATTTATTTGGTACATAAAAATAATTTATTTAAACTGAACTACGCGAGAAACTAATACAATTAACATACACATGTTAAAATATGAATGTTTTACAATATATTTCATGAATTAAATAAATAAGTATACCTTTCTTTTCCAAACTGAAAATGTATTTTTCAATAAAGGCGCCAAACATTTTGAAATTTCATTAGAAATGACATTATACCTACTGACCTCAAACACTTTTGATTTGAAAGCTGCCATTTTGAATCTTTAGGAGTCTCTATAAATTTTCACATTCAGTTTCAAGGTTTTCCCTTTTACCCTTTTTATAAGATTTTAATTTTTAATACCAATAGTTAGGTAATGTAAAACGAATTCTATTTAATTCTAAATTCCACTCATCAAGCGTCGTCGTCTCATAAGATCCACTCAAAATTAACGAGTGCCCGCCCACAAACGGTCACCACTAAAACCTTTCTTCTAACTATAAAACAGGCTCAGTATAAACGGGCTAACCCTTGTTTTATTATACCGTGGGCCATACACGGCTGGTAATACCTTCGTAGGGTAGCAGGGCCGCGTCGAACGCAACTTGTCTCGCATTGTGAGGGATAAAAGCGGGCCCTATACGCCCCCGACTTAATTGGAATCTTTTAAAGTTTACTCGGGCAATAAAGGAGCTTAAATTACTTAAGGGCTGGCAGCGATACTTGGGTCGCGTCTAGTTTCACTTTATGAAACAATGGAATGAGGTAATGTGATAGGGACACTATTTGTTACGACAATAGAATGCAGTGAAAGCTAACTAAGTCAGACCTTAATCGATAATATTTTTTTGGACTAGAATCCCTGGTTGGCATTGTCAGAAGATCTTACCAAAGTATCATCAGGAACTGACCAATGGTTTAGGAACACATAGACGATACACATCGATAAATATTATTTATATAATTTATTTTTAAATACCAAATCACGCTTTATATAACGTGTTATTCAATATAGTTAGTGAGTTATTTGATAGGCATCACTAGGCCTTCCGCATACTGCAGCAAATCAATATTTTAAATAAATACAATTTTTAGTTTACGTAACGAACTAATCATTCAATCGCTATTTCAGGAACCCACACTTCAAAGCGACCTTAATCACTTATCAAAATAATAATATAGGTATTAACACCGTACTTGATATAACTCTTTAAATCATGGGTCATGTCTGAGATAAAATCAAAACCTAAATGATACTGATAATAACAAACAACATTAAAAATAAAGCGAGTATTTTATACTAAAGTGAAAAAGGTACTCAATTTTGTGTGAATAAATTCAGTGCACTCAGTACAGCCGTGGCCTTAAGCGGGTCGGCCTGTAAGACCGTGGATTTACCTTCAATGGAGTAGTAACAGATGTTAGGGTAAGTGCTCCACTCCGCGCTTGTTTTCTTTAGCGGCGTCAATTAGAGCCGTTTGTTGTTTAAATAATGATCCTAGTGTGTTTATACGATGTTGTTTACGACTTAATATTGTTTTATATGATTTGAGGTGGAGCCATTTCGGTTTAAACGTCTGTATAGGGACTTTGATTTTAGTAAAGCTTTTAAACAATTTGTGTTGCATAAACGACTTTATTGTTCTTAAACGTAAAGTTAAGATGTTAGTTAAGTTTATAGATGATTGATATGAACAATTAAAAGTCGGAGATTTTAGACATCGTTTTAATAATATTGATCAATTTGAACCAGTTATCTTGATAAGACGTTGAATTGGAAAAAATGTTTGAGGATTTTTTTAAAGATCCAAGAAGCAAACACGCCTAAAACAGAAAGAAGATTAGTCCTCACAATACTCATTCAAAACGACGACGTAATAAAGCTTTGTGACCAATTTGGAATACCATACAATAAAACGGGGCTTGTTTATTCTCAAGTTAGGGCGTGCAATAACCTACCTCCTGTATTATTCATAGTCCAATTATTGTGAAAGGAGTTTTCTGTTTCTTCGCGAGGCGGGGCACTGGGAGCTTAGCCCTACAATTGGCCAGGACCACTAGATGCCGTTTCATTATTGAATATTAGATCAAATGTCGTCGGTATACTTCGTTTGGCGATCGTTCCAATTGTGATCTTATATTTATTATTTACTTTGGACGTTTGTCTTATTTATAAAAGACTAGCTATTACATGAGACTTCCCTCGCGTAGAATTTACAACAAAAAAAAGATAGTCGAAAGTCCAGTCCAATTTATGATAGTCGAAAGCCGGTTCAGCCGTTCCAGAGACTATCCAGAACAAACAAACAAAAATAATGTTTTTATGTTACAAATACAGATATACCTAATTTAATATGTATTTAGTACTAAGCTGTTATTATGACATAACAAACAGAAACTTTAATTTCATTTATCTGTACCGATAGCCGAGTGGTCGAACGCACGCCTTGCAAATCAAAAGTGTACAGGTTCAAACCCCGGCTCGCATCTCTGGGATTTATGTATGAATCTAATTTTCATCCGAGATTATCACATGCTATGAAACGGTGAAGGAAAACATCGTGAGAAAACCTGCATGTCTGAGGGAACTTGTCTAGTTCTTGATAGATGTGTGGAGTCTGCCAACCCGCACTGAGCCAGCGTGGTGGACTATGGCCTGAATCCCCCTCGCATTGAGGGGAGGCCCGTGCCCAACAGTGGGACGTTAAAAGGGCTGTAGTAGTTAGTAGTTAGTTTTAGTACAGATAAGTACTTTTGTAGTTTCATGGAATGAAATAAAACACAATGAAAAAAGCTCTATTGACTCAAGTAACGATAAATGGAAATAAACATATCTATACTATAGATGTTTTATATCTGGAAGAGACAATAACCAATTTCCTGTGAACATTGCTAGAAAAATTCATTGACAATGATGACATAAATATATGATGCCATAAATAAGAGTCAAATATAAATAACAAAAGAAGTAAATAATAACAGTACCTCAATAGTCGTAGATAAGTATTACAATTTGAAATTTCCAACGAATAGAGAAAAAAAATCCAGCGAAAGGTTAAAATTTGGCGGGCTAGCAGATTTCTGGCCGTGATTACTTCGGCTAAGATGTTCTCTAGAGGGCTGAGCTGTAAGGGCCCTTATGCCCGACCGCGTATGTAAAGGTATAGGTAAGAGCCCTCACGGTTTTGTGAGTTCAACTACTGATCACATAACATAAGTAAAAAAAAATATACGGTCGCATTGAGAAACCTCCTCCTTTTTGGAAGTCGGAGCAATAATCGCCAGACAACACATGCTCCTCGTACGACCCCAAACTAAGCAACGCTTGTACTATATGTACCAGAAAATAGACTGGGGGCGATCCCAGATACACCCAGACCAAGGGATATTACGAAAATACCATTTCCGATTTTTTTTGTTGGCGGGAATCGAACCTGGTGCAACGGCCGGCCTACGCTTAAACTACACAAATTATAAGTTCCCATTGCAAGTTGTAAGCATTCAGGCTTCCGGTAATTGGAACTTCTATGAATACAGATAAAATCGTAGGGACCAGGAAATATATACCTTACTAGCTGACTCGGCGAACTTCGTACCGCCTTAGAATTAGTGACATACGAAAGTAGCGCCACCTACTGGGTCTAATTGTGAATCTAAACCATCCAGGGCGCCACTCAAACGCATACAAAAAATTATCCAAAGCGGTCCAGCCGTTTGGGAGGAGTTAGGTTACAAACACACGCACAGAAAAATTATATATATGATGATATCAAAGGGAAAATTAATATCAACCCCAAAAATAGCTGACGCATTAAGTTAGGCGCAGCCTGGCTTAATTTGTGTGGCCTGTCAATATTGCACCCCACTGACCCCCTGCCCCCCCAGCCCTTCTACACAGCACCACGGTATTAGAGCAGGTCTTATTTTATATTTTTTCCACGAGACCAGTAATACTTTGTAAGCTTGGTCTACTATTATGAATAGGTGGCAAGTTTGCTTGCCACTATTACAGTCGTCGAGACCCAAAGAGTAAACAGAGAACCCATATCGACAGATGAGAGACCCCGCCTTGCGTGTGACCCTGCGGCAATTTTTTTGACGTTTATCTGACATCCGCCATTGTAGTTGCCGAATCAAGTCAAACAATATAAAGAAGCTGCATACTACTACTGCAGCCCTTTTAACGTCTCACTGCTGGGCACAGGCCTCCCCCCAATGCGAGGGGGATTCAGGCCATAGTCCACCACGCAGGCCCAGTGCGGGTTGGCAGACTTCACACATCTATCAGGAACTAGTGAAGTTCCCTCAGACGTGCAGGTTTCCTAGCGATGTTTTCCTTCACCGTTTCATAGCAAGTGATAATCTCGGATGAAAATGAGATTCGTACATAAATCCCAGAGGTGCGAGCCGGGGTTTGAACCTGTACACTCCGATTGCAAGGCGTGCGTTCGACCACTCGGCTACCACTGCTGCATATTTATTAAAATTTGTATATGCTTGAGGCGGAGTCTTTATACAGGGCTTTTTCTTTTACTCTATGTTGAGACCTAGGAAGCCCGTTGACATCAAGTTACGTCAATAGAATTTAACAGTATGAAGCCAAATAAAAGCTTGTAAAAAGATTTTTTTTATTACTTAAACAGTTCTTTGTTTTATGCGTTAAATAATATATTGTGTTAAGCAAAGAGTTATTTATCAAAGCTTTTCCTAGTATTTTATACATAACTTTGACGTCTACATACTACTACTGCCCTTTTAACGTCCCACTGCTGGTCACGGGTCTCCCCTCAAGGCGAGGGGGATTCGGGGCACATCAGATTATCTATTTCATGACGTATAATATAGATGTCATCAATGATGTCAATGTCAGTAAAAGTTTTTTGGACTTATTTTGGTCATATTTAGGTATGACACTTTTAAATACCATTGCATAATCCTTTATAAAGTTGGAGTTCATTGTAATTCTCACAGAGAACTCACTGTAGTTATTTGGTAATGCCCTTTTATTGACATTTTAGGTCGTTTTACAAGCACATATATAGTTATGAATTTGAGGAGTGCGAGAGACTAGATTCAAGTATCGTTAATGTGAGTTTAAGTTCTTAAGTTGTCTTAAAAATACCGCCCATTAATAACGAAGTTCACTGTCCTTAATTAATTATCTTTTATCTAACTAAATATATTTAACAAAGTGATACTTTTGCGGCTATAAACGTGAAATATAGCGGCGTGCAGCAGGTGACTTACGCTAATCCGAACCAACCGCCGCTTCTTTATGAAGCTCCTTTTAAAAATGAAGCAATTTTAAGGATCAATTTATTAAAAAGGAACTATAAAATATCTACGTATAAAGTAACTTAAAGTTTATCGAAGACTTCGATCGCTCTATGAAGGTCAGGTATGAACTGAGATTACATGCTCGCAGGAAATCGTAGACATCTGGGAACTTTGGTTTCTTTTTTATATGACACTGGCAGCTCATGCGATACACATTTTTTAATCTGCCCAATGTTACCACAATCCGGTTCGTTCATCAATACAAACGTTTTGTTTTTCGAACAAGATAGAAAATTGCTAACGCAGCGTTCATACATCACGCGGCCCCTTATACATCATCTGGCTCCAAAACAAACCAATAACCGAATCAATCGCGTAGGAATCGTTCTCGGATAAATCATTCGCGTATCAAACCTTGTTCGTGTAGCGTACATCGTTCATTTGTTTATTAGATTGCGCGGGAAAATATATCGAATAATGTAATGTTACACACTAATAAATTACACTTTTCTGATCTAATTACTTAGAGAGTTCTACACATTTCTGATGTTAAACATCTAATGGCGCGCTTCGCGAGTGAGAGCAACTGTTGATGCCGTGATGCGAAAACTTCGAGCAGCTTCGTGGCTCCTCGGTTCTTTCTGCCGCTTAGACTCCGCCCACCGGCTGACTCCGCTCATTCGCCGCTATGACGCTTCGCATAACATAATGTTTCACATCTGCGAGGCGTCTCGCGACCGCTACGTTTTTTTGTGTACAAGTACCGTAAAATAATAACCATAATAAATGTGAAACCTTCGAGACATATTGACATCCTGCAATCACGTGCTCGGTGTTGCCAATAAACTTACACGCGTCATTTTCTCACTAGCTCGCTCGCATCACGGCGTGCGACATCACTACACACCAAACCAAACAAAGATGTGCAGACAGACGACAAATTACATTACGAATAACATTGCTGGCGCGTATTCGTATAAAAAACCTAGAGGTAATACTAGAATGAGAGATTGTAAGCGAATATTGTTGGCTGGTGGACTGTATGTTGATGTTATTATATCGGCGGCCGATGGGCTTGAATAAGTAGGCGGTCGTAGTACTCACAGTACAGGTTTATTGTTATACAACAATTCACAATTATTATTATTAATTACTTTTACAATATTAGCAAAAAGTAGTTTATATAATCGAGTCCAACTATAGAGCTTTTACTGACACTGACAGTTGTTTTATCGATAATAATAATAGTGTTGAGACGATTGTTTCAGTGCTAAGTGGATTAATATTCTTAATTAAAACTTATTTATGCATATCACTTTTAATCACTCAACTCACAGTAACACTAGCAACTAATAATAAAATTAAATTGATTAAAAAATAGAACAAATGAAATGTATACAATTCTGAGTTTATGTCTACGGTTTAAGCACAGTAATCAGCAATCAATGACCAACAATTTGTAGAATATTGACGGAATTATAAATTAGTTATAGAAGTGTACCTACATTAAGAAACTACAAAGGTATACTAGTTCTTTATCGCTCACATCGATCTGGTATAAGACGTATGGAACTTTTAAAAAATAATATTAAATATTCTGTCTAAGCTTAATGCTTGTAGATAGAGACTGTATTCCTCTGTCGAATGACAAAAGGCGGGAATAAGGAACACATTATTCCCGTTATCCCGACGATCAGAATGGATGATATAATCAGCGGGGGCGCGTGACGGATGTAGCGCGATATTATGATGGGTGGGCGTTGGGTCAGGGTATAATCGACCAGATACCATCTATGGGACCCGCTCGCTGCCCCACGACTCCTCCGGGAGACAGTGGCCGCGTTGATCTAGTTTTGAGTACAATTTGAAGATGTTACTGACCGTATCTCATTTCTTCCGAGTTATGGTTGTAAATTTAGGATTATTTTATTTCTATGGTCTAAATTATAGGTAAACTAGGAGACGCTCCATATTTAAAAAAATACCATTAGAACGGCCAGATTTTTCTGCTTTGTTTGGTATAACTAATTTTACGACTTTTTATCGTTTAATAAGGATTTCCTTTCAAGCGTCGGTATGAACTATGGCCCAAACCTCACTCGCATTGAGAGCAAATGCGTCTAATAAAGTAGCAAAAGGCTCGCACCCTATAACATCACGATAAAAAATACATCGGAGAAGTGTGGGTGCACTGCATTGCACCTCTGCCTATCTCTTCGGAAAATTCAGACGTGATGATGTATTATTATTAAAAGGCGGTACCTACTGAAGAGCTTGGCAGAGATATCGGCATTCAGCTCCAGGGTAAGCCTACCTATTATTGACATAAAGATTTCTCCATTCACTAATACAATTTCCATAGTAGGTACCTTAGTAATAGTAAAACTACGCAACTGGAGTGTCAACACTCGCGCGGCAAAATATTTGACAATACCAAAACGGACTCTGTGTAAATAGACATAAAGATTGAATTTCTGTGGTAATAGCAACGCGACCACGCTGTAAAATTTGCTCGCACTGTCAATTAGTTGAAGAATGAGCTTATAGATAAAGTTTGACTTAATACAGTTTGTTTTGGTATCAGTCTTAATACCGACATAAATCTATACTCGACCCCTTATACCGCAATATAAACCTCCGACAAATTGAGTTCACAATTTTAGAGTCTTCATTAGCTCTCGTTGCACGACTTTTAAAAAAAGTTTCCCGTAAGACGTTTAGGCCGGAGTCGAGTTTTCCATCAGCGAAATTAAGGTAGGTACGTGTTTAATATCAAAAGTTTCCGCTAATGGATTTCATATTACCGAGCCGGCGAACTTATTATTTTATGAATAAAAAGATGTGGAGTATGGACCGGATATTTGGTTTTGTTGTAATTTTGTTTGACAAAGCAGCTATTGCCTAGTTGTTAGAAGTAGCATTAGTAAAGCCACAAAACGCTTAATCTACCCTAATCAAAACCTGAAATAAGACACATATTCTTTTCTTTCGAAATGATGAAATTTAATGGAACAAGATGATGAATGACTCCATCTGCGATTAGCAGGTATTTCAACCAGTATCGAGCATATAAAAGCTAGAGCAAAGTTAAATAATACACACATTATAAATAAAAACGTGTGATTGAAAGTGATTAAGACGGCGAATCAATGCCGATATAACATAAGTGAGAGACACATTTTCTACTGATTGTCAGCGAATGACATCTCTATACATTTAACGTTTTATACAGACACTTGTAAAGATTCATCTTGGCTAGGGCTCTGACTTTTATTAAGTGTCCCCACCACTAAAGCCAACCGCCGCACAATTAAATACAGGAATCGAACACACGCCGCCGCCGCCGCGCCAAATTGGAAACAGTGTCTCAACTTAAACACCGCTCATTTAACAGGAAAATTATCTCGAGCACGACAAACGAGACTGGTCATTAATTCTCGATGCCACGACGTTGCACTTTATAAAAAAAAAAAACAAACGGCACCAGTATTCAACCGCGCAAGTTTCTCAGGAGCCGGGACTCACTTTTAGCTCATTAATTTTCATCTTTTCGCGTACAACCTAACGTAATTCACTCTTGAACGCTCCCATACTATGATAAGGGTACGTTCACGCGCTGAGCTCGGTATTATTAAATCTCGCGTCAACTCGCTGGAGTGTCGACTACTGATAGCGCCCGCTGTTTATTTATAAAACAACGCTTTTTCAGCTCAAAGTGCTCCAGTTTTTTTTTTGCTCCGCCGAGCCAGTAATACGTATTGTTTCCTCCTTTTCAAATGTAGGGATGCGTTAAAAATGTCTGTGTAGACAAAAGGTAGGGGTAATTGTGATTCGTTCGCGCCGCCCGGCCCGTAGGAAGCGGCGCGGCATTAGCGGCCGTACAAAATTACTGGACATGGTAAATCCTGGATTTTTTCATTCATATGTGATTTATGTAAGGGATTTTATTGTTGCGTGAATGTATGAGGGTTTTGACAATGTAGGAAATATTAAAAAAGAAAGTATTATTATTGGCAGATATCCTACGAAGTCAGTCTTACGCCTCTTATTCAGTAACTTACGCAAACACTCAACTAACTATTACAAAAGACGATCAATCGTGCAGCAAAAACTGGTAGATATACGGCTTTTTAAATATAGAGGCGTTCTTTTCGCGCCTCCTTTATTGTGTTGAAACCGGAACTAACACTGTTGGATACTGAAATTATCATAAGATTACATGAATGGTAGACGATATATTTTTTGGTGAATTTGGGAGTGATTAAGGATTCTTCTATTCTACAACTGCTATAGAACGATAACACTACTCTACTAGCTTCGCAAAGCTTATTTTGTGACTCCATAATTAGATACTTTATCATTGAACACTTACAGTCAATGATATTGGAAAGTATAGATACCTAAACATTTTATAGAAAAGTGCAAAGAAAATGGAGTGAAATTGATGGGTACAGGCAAATAACACGGAATGTCACATTGTTTTTTTTTTATAGAATCATTTTGTGTAAGGTATTTTGAATTCTAATCATTAGAATTAAAAAATTAGATGGCGCCGAAAAATGCTGTTTTGTTTATGGCCATACTATAGAATTGTTAGAATAGTTGAACTTTCAAATAGTTTTTTTTTCCAACATTAATTAATTAGGACATTCCCTGTTATTTGCATGTTATCCTTAAATTGGTTTCATTGTTGCCACCGCAGTCTAGTCTTACGTCCTAATATAGACAATCTTACGTACGTAGTCATCGCAGTCACACAGAATTGGATGCGTGAAACTGTCAAATATTAGGAAAAGCTCGCTTTATGATATAATAAACAGTTGGCTACAATACTCTTCACAATAAACAATACATTCGCTGTTCCGATAACACGTCATGTACTAGAGTATGTAAAAATATGCCGACAAACAGACGCCCCGGAATACATTCCAGTTGTTTTTACGATCCAGTTATAATATAGTATCAATCAATCAGCTCGGGATTGCAGATATTGCTAAAGGCACAGATATATTATAGTATATATACCGTAATTATACCGAAAAACGTGAAAAGAATTACACAAAAATTGGATTCATTGAATATGGCTCTTTAGTCTCAAAGACTATGTACCAATTACAATTATTTTAATAGGTATATATATTTCTACTGTACGTGTGTATGTCATTGAACTCCTCCTAAACGGCTGGACCGATTTGAACGATTTTTTGTATGCGTTTGGTTTAGATTCACAATTGGACCCGGTAGGTGGCGCTGCTTTCGTATGTAATTCTAAGGCGGTACGAAGTTCGCCGGGACAGCTGGTTCAATATAAATATCGCTACAATTAATTTATTGCAAATTATAAATAAAAAGACAACTCACTGAGTTCATTGACAAATCTTTCCAGTCAAAATAGACTAATACACAAAAAATACAAACTACCATATTTTATGTATCCCGTGGGCCAAAAGAAAACTAATGATCCTACTTTGACTACAAACTCAGGCCAATATCTCGCCATTGTTTGTCTAGACTCATCGTTCAGTTACACATCCTATTACTTGAGTTTGTGTGCTTAATCTGTACAATACCTTTAGCCGGCTAGTTCGCTACAAGTTTTTCAATCATAGTTCCGTGCTAAGCTAGCAGCAAGTACAGACGTTAGACATTACACACGTAAGAATAAATGTCTTGATTCTGAAGGTAGCTAATAAATTAATCTTGTTGTTTTTATAGTGGTAGTTCTGGGGTAGAATTCGTTGGATAAATGTGTCTAGTTTCTGAAGGTTACGTTATCTTATTGGAGAATGGACGCAGATGTGTGTATGAACACTATGTATGTACGCGATTTGTAAAGAAACATAGACAAATAAATAAGTCTAAAAAAACAAAATGCCAATGGAATTTGAATGTAACAACAAAATTCAAATTCTCCAATTCCATATTTAAATTTCAAAATCTTTGCATTAAATGAAAGTAATTTGATACGCAAATGGAGTCGATTATACGGCCACTACAGTCCTACCTGCAACCAATGATTGGGTCCAAATATCACGAGCCAAGATTTCATGCCGAAATGCTCTTTATTCCAAGCGCCGCAAGCTTCCCCTTGTTATTCTATGCAAATTACAGGCACCAGCCGAATGTAGACTAAACGGGCATTTGGGAGATTCGAGTTTTTATGCAAACAGACCTAAGTTATTCAAGAGCGCGCCTTTGCATGAAACTTGCATACGGAGCTGGTTGAATGAGCCGGCGGCGGCGTTTTATAGGTGCGCTTACCGCTGGCGGTCGAGTCTGCGTCCAACCCGATTAAAGTAGCCATTAGGAATTTAGAAAAACCAAGCTCGGACCAAATCTTTAGTTAAAAGGCTGATGATCACTTCAATTTGACGACAAATATATACGAAACTCCGAAACACGGACTAAACGTTTTGTTTTCTTACTACTTTTTAACATCAAGTGGAAGGCTATTTCATATAAGCGACAATCTTTTTAACTTTACATTCGACGCAGACAAATTAGCAGATTCCTTATATATAAGTCAATATCGCCCAAAAGTGTCGCAAAGTCAATTAGCGTTTTACCCCTAAATGGTGCTATTACCCGTTTCCGGTAAAACTAGAACAGTAGTAATATTTATAATTTACACATCACATAAGACATCGCTTAGTAAAAGTGAAGCACACTGGGGCATCAGAAGTCGCGCGTCAAAATGTTTACCAAAAGTAAAACGAACTCTGTGTCAATATATATAAAGATGGAATTTCTATCGTAAAAGCCACGCTACACGCGTCAAAATTCACACCCACCGTCAGCGACATTTCATTGAAGAATGAACTTTTACTGTGTATAATACATTTCGTTTTGCTATTAGCATAAAATTTGACGCCGAGGGTCGACGACCCAGTACAGTTATTGGCTCTATGTATCATGCTTAAAAAGTTGATACCTAACGTTTAAGCACATGTGACGTATGCCCGGTGTATTTATGGTGCTGAGTCTAGTACATGCTGACTCCTTCGATGGCTTACCGTTTTGCGCATGCGTGATATTGGTAACTGTCATCGCGCCAGCGAGGTGCACCGAAGCGCGGACCCCCCGCAGAGGTTTTCTGAGACTTTTCCGTGCCCGTCGTGTTTTGTTGTCATGTAGGTTGATTATTGTATGATTATTATCATCTGATTCTATGTAACTAATTATTTTAGTTTAGTATTGTGTTTTGTGATGGATGATTAAACGCCGTGAACATTCTCTCATGTGTTTCATTCGTTATACACATTGTTATATAGAAAAGTCAAACAAAACCTGGAAAGGCCAGACTTGTAAACAGTAGGCCAAACAGTTAAAAGCAGGACATGGCTGATGAAAACTAGAGATATGGTAACTCTATTGCAGTCATTCGCTGAGTGTGTTTGTTACAGAAGCGATTCATTCATAGCTAGCTTAATTAAAATTTCTTCTAATCTTGATTTTTTTACAATTGTCTGAGATTATTCAAATTGATTTCAGCTGAATGGAGACTTGAAGAAATGCAAAAAAGGTATTTTTTCTTTTCGAGAGAGTTTAAATGAAAAGTAAATATTTTTGGAGGACTTCAAGCTTAGCAATTGAACCTTTTCAGAGGAGCAAGATAAACACAGTATCGGGGAATTATCTGCATTGATTCAAATTAAAACTTTGTGGAACTACCAACAGAGTTCAATGTCAAATGTTTATTTTGTAAAGGAGTAATAAATTGAATCCTTCGATTAAAAAATACTGCCATTTTTAGTTTTACTGTGATTTAAATTCAATAGAAATGTCATTACAGAAAGTTATTTGCACCTTATTTTTGTAAGCGTTTGTAAGGGCAACGAAAACTGTCACGAGCGACAAGTTATGATATCAATGAGCGATTTTATATCAAATATCTTTACTAATATTTGATAGTTTTCCACGTGCAATCTTATGTGCGTCGGATTGTCTATGTCCAAGACCAATGACATATGTCTAATTTTTTCACACGTTTTCTTGGCAAATATGTATATGTATCCATAATTTTTAATATTGTTGATGTCAAGAGCCTATCAAAAATTTATAGTATGTTCAATCTACAAGGATTGGAGAATGAACGGAGAATGAACGGTATTGTGTAGCCCAAATAATGCTAGTAGGTACTAAGGAGAATCACGTACAAAATACAATTTAGTAGACAATCTCACCCTAGTTGCTTCACCGTCGCAGTCGGGGTACACGAATCCTTATTATATTTTTGTAGTCATCTTAACGTGTTCGTTGGCGCTCCGCCAGTGCGATACGGCCCGTATCTTACCTACCGCCTTGATTAAATCAGATAGCTTCGGAGTGGGAACAAACAACGGTAAGGCTATAAAACCAGTTGATGATTCGCGACTACAATGTACTTTATTGGATACAAATCTCCCGTTACACAACGAAATACAGTCAATCACGGAAGAACTACACAATAGCTATACCTATGTATTAACAGTTTTATGTATTGTATACATGAATTACGCAATAAGGCGCTGGGCAGACAGGGACGTCAAGATGCGCTCTGCAAAATTTTTGCGAATAACAAAAAAAAAAATACCGACTTCAAAACCACAAATAGGCGCTCAAAAGGGAAAAATAAATTAATATAATTATTTGCGCTACCCACTCATCTATTTGAAGTCGGTGCTATGAATATGTGAATATGTAGTACTATGATCTGTATCTAATACTAGATACTATATATGTAAATAAATAAATAAATGTTGTAAGTCGGTAGATACTTGTAGGTAATATCTATCAACTACCTATTAGACATCATCACAGAAATTAAATTGTTATATATATTGTACGAGAGTATATTTTCAAAACAAGACAAGTTATTTTACTTCACTGAGTGCAGAGCTTAATTTACTAATTCTTCAAGATTTTGCTTTTCTAAAGGAAGATATTCGTTGAATATATATGGAAATAATTACTAATTGCAGAATAATTGGCATACTTATCGGCTTTCACGGGAGTTCTATTCAGTATGGATTGGGGCACTAACGACTGAGTAATACCACAATGATCCTTAGTACAAATGCAAAAATGAGAAGCTCTGATGCATACATAATGTTGCCTTGTGGTATGGTACGAACCATGAGATATTTCGTCTTAACAACGTGAATATCTATTCGCATTATTACGTACATGAAAAGGTACTCGTAATATAAATATCGAATATTTCTCTATGAAAATCATGTAAGCACTTAAAAGAAAAGTGTAAAGAGTTACCTCTAAATTTATAAATGAATCGTTCCAAACAGTCTATAATGGTATTATTAGGTAGTAAATTAATCATGTGTTTAGTTTTGAAAGTATCAGCTGATTGCGCCAATTTTTAAGCAAAGAATCAGAATTAGATTTTTTTATTCATGTAAACCAATACAGGCACTTATGAATCGTCAATAAAAATAAAAAATAATAATAGTATCTCTATCGGAATGCAGTTCCTATGAAGAAGAATGGGCAAGAAACTCCATGGTTGCAAAACTTTACACATTAAAGATTTTGTCTAAAGTTATGAAAATCTTTCACGTTAAGCTAGATAACTAATATCTAAGGGTTAGATCATACGCTCACAGATTTCTAGTTATTCCGAAATTTGGACAACTTTTTTTACAAAATGTCAATTATAGATAGATAGCTGATGCTCTTTATTGTTCAACCTCTTAAAGAAATACAAACGATACGTATACGATTTACATTTAAAGTATTACAATGGGTCGCATTATCATTAAAAGTGATCTCTATCATATGATTATATGCGTAAGAATTATCTATTTGACACAAAAACGTTACTTTTATTTATATTTCACATGATTTAAGCAGGTACTTAATGGTCGTACCCAATTGTATCCCTAAATAAGGAAAATGTCCGCGTCCTTGGACCAATGGTTTCTTCCTGCGCCGGGGTCGGAGCCGGGGTCCACGCAAACACCCGCCGGTAATGACTGGACAAACAGACATCTGCATACGCCCTGAGAAATGCCCCGAGCACACTCCACAGCGAGCGGACCGAGGTTTTATACAAATGCGTTCAAGGAGATTTTACTGTACCTACCTATATGCTCAAATGAAAAAAAGAGTCACTTAAAACTGTAGATTTTAAGCCTAGCGTGCAAATATTTGTACATACAACGGGATAAAAACTCTTTGATGCATCAAAGAGTTGTGTAATATAATTTTAATTGTTTAACGAATTTATTTAGATCTGCAGGAAAGTCTTTTGCACCAATGGTAGTATTTTCACAATATTTCTACAAAATTAATATTTTCCGATTAACGTATCAAACAGCTATTAATAAAATATTATTAAAAAAATAATCAGGGTGAATTGGTAACCTCCACCTTTTTTGAAGACGGTTAAAAGTAACCATTCTATACAGACTTGTTTATTTCCTACACAGTTTCTGAACATGTGATGCCGCTCGCCAGGGGTCGCGACGGGCTTTTAAGCCCTGCACAAATAGGCGCGTCGAAATGAACTTCCTGCAGCGGTGTTCCCGGACCGATGCGACAAAGGTATCTTCAAGAAACGAGCATACTCATTCCTTAAAGGCCGGCAACGCACTTGCGATGCCCCTGGTGTTGCACGTGTCCATGGGCGGCGTTGATCACTTACCATCAGGTGAAACGTCTGCTCGTTTGTCTCCCTATCTCATAAAAAAAAAAAAAAAACGCGCACTACTAATTATTTACCAATACCAAAAGTCACTGTGATAAATACATTTCTCAAGGAAACTTCATCCATTTCGTGAGTGAGTTTATGCGCGTGGTCTTATAGCTTTAACCACATATATTAATTTTTATGTATAATAGAACAGAGTACATTTAAAGGAAAAAGTAGAGTGAATTCGCTAATCCAAGTAGGTTCAGGGCGTTAATCAGGGTTTCGTCAGCTGGACGCGAAGCGGGTGCGGACAGGCGGAACCAGATGTTAGACCCGCCAGCTTGGGACCACATTTTATACGTATAATGTTGTGAAAGAAATTATTCTGTCGCTTCTGAAGACTTACACGATTTAATACTCATGAGGTTGAATTTAAAAAAAAAATATTTTGAATATTTTTACAACACTGAAATCTAACTGCAAGCCCTCTATAAACCATTTAGCACCGCATTTTTCAGTAAGATGTATAAAAGACCTGAAAATTTAGGGGTGAGTGATTAACAATTGGTTGGTAGAACAGATGGTAAAAAACAGATGGTAGAGTCATAACTCTACCTCAATGTCTCATTGCTAAATCAATAGAGAAAAAAAACCGGCCAAGTGCGAGTCGGACCCGCGCACGAAGGGTTCCGTACCATTATCTATAAAAACGGTAAAAAAATCACGTTTGTTGTATGGGAGCCCCCTTAAATATTTAATTTTTTTCTGTTTTTAATATTTGTTGTTATAGCGGCAGCAGAAATACTTTATCTGTGAAAATTTCAACTCTCTAACTATCACGGTTCATAAGATACAACCTGGTGACAGACGGACGGACGGACAGCGAAGTCTCAGTAATAGGGTTCCTGTTTTACCCTTTGGGTACGGAACCCTAAAAAAACTAACTAAAATATGATGACTTCATAGGTTCATAAATATACAGCATCATTGTGAAACTAGAGTTCTCTAAAAACAAATGTTAAAGTTGATTGTAAAGCAAAACAAAATGTTCCACCGAATAAACTATGCATTTATGCTTAATTATCGCTGCTCGCGGGGTAGGCAGAGTGGTTGATTTAGCGCGGGTAATGCTATGCGCGGCTTCGGCGCGCCCGCCTAATTAGCCTTTGTTATTTTATGTTAATGTACTTTCACTGCGATTAGCCCCCGACAGAGGGCGTACGTGGGAACACGCTGCTGGGCGGGTCGGGATTTTGTTAAAGAATTAAGATTCGGAAACGGCAATTAAAATAAAATGGTCAAATCCAATGCAGAACTCTCTAAACGACCAATTCATTAAGTGTTCAACAACAAACGAATACAAACGAAGGCAATTTCTTGCGAATACCAAAACAAACTGTATTAACTGCTTTATAAAGCATATTTTTCAACGTAATGTCATCGATGACGTGAGCGAAATTTGTCCTGTGGTCGCGTGGTTTTTGCTAATCTAGGTAAAACCATAGTGTTTGCCATAGTAAAACTAACTGTATTGACTCATAGAAAAAGTTCATTCTTCAACTAAATGACACTGAAAGTGCGAGTGAATTTTATCACAGTAGTTCAACCTTTATTTATATTGACACAGAGTCCGTTTTGGTATTGGTTCAATGGAAGTAGATATACATAAAAGAGCATCACAAAATACCGTACATCAAAGCTCAAAAAGACGTATGCGCGCAAGCGGGACGTCGACGCAGTCAATCTGTTCGACACATCCCAGCTTCCGAACAACCTCATCGGGGATCCATTACGATGATTCCATTATTTTCATAGTCGCGATAAAACTCGGCGAATATTCCCGGGGCGAAGTCGATCGAAAATATTCTATCATTACCTTAAGCGGCGCAGTAAATCGACGGCTCCATCGACAACTTTGATAATATTGGAGCGTTCTACAATATGTCTGGTAGGGCGGCCACGATGCGCGATCGGGAAATGGATATATCCTATGAAACTAGGGCAAGAGGTCAGTGTTTCTTGTTTAAAGAAACAAACTGAAATCCCGTAGGAATCTCGAAGATTTATAAAAAAAATTATATTATCGTAGCTATTCGAGACGTTAGGCCATGTCTAGGACCATCGACTGGCCTAAAATCTTCGACGTTAGAATTAGTTACTATCTTATATGATATAGCGACGACGCATTCGTATGTATTCTTACGGAGATTAGTTAAGTTTAGATCAAACTTTACCTACTAGATTTATAACTAGGTATTTTGTCTGTTTCTTTTATAGCCATTAGCCCATGACAATGTCACTGAATCATCCCAAAACGGTTAATAATAAGTTGTCAGCTGTTAGATATTGTGAATAAAATATGGTTAACTTTGCTGGTTTGATTTTGTCCCAGATTTAAAACTCTTGTGTATTTCTTCTTGTAGCCATTACCTCATCACAATATGGGTGAATCTTCCCAAAATTGTTATTATGTTACATTTTGAGAATAAAATATTTTATTTTAAAAAAACTATTTATTAATTCTTTGATTTGATTTTGTCCTAGCTAAATATTTTTTATGGTTACCATATATCGCGACTCACGTATGGGCTTAGATACCTACATACATATGTAAATGTTTTCAATAAGGGCTGTAGCGGAGGGCCTCCGCTCATAGACATGATAATTTTCAGAATCATGGATCGGGACGTATCGTATGCAAGGTGATATATTCCAGATAGATTCTAGGTCACCCATAGTAGGTGTTGTGTAGGTGGTAAGAGAGCGTCGCGTCGCTTAGAAATGATACCTACATTTCTAAGAAATATATGACACAGGAAAATAAAATGTCTTGTGCAGAATGGGTACAGTGTAGATATATGAGAAAAGGACACCTTATTCAGTAAATGTGTTTTAGATTAATCATAATCTATCATATATCTTTGTTTTTTTTTATCCGTACTGTCGTCGCTGTGTTTTTGTTTTTTATCTAAGCAATTTTCCCTAAAAAAAAGAAAAGAATTTTACCTATAAAATTTTGCACTCAACATTTTATTCTGAACATGGAGTATGAATCACCAGATAGCTAAGGAATTCAGTTATATTGTCATACGTAGAAATTTATATATTCATTGTCGACTTCTAAATTCAAATACACACTCAATATTCACAGAATCGAAAAGACGCGCTCTCCAAAAACTGGTGCATCCAAACGGATCCCTTTGACTAATAAACAACGAGTTCCGCGCCGCGTTCGAGCCGCACTGGAGCCGTGTTGGATCCGCTTTGGATCCGCGCTGGTGATCACGCCTACGACAATAAACTGCGCTAGTACGGCGAGCGCAATAATCCGCACCGGCTTCTATTGCATGCTATACACATGGGGACAAAGCAATGGGAACACTTATTAGCAGATAAGTAAAATCTAAAACAGTGACAATGGACGTATAAGCTCAAATAGATTGTGCAGTTAGAAATATATATTGCATAGCGTACACTCATTCGATATTTGAATTGAGTAGTTTACGTAAGTTACTTTAGAAATGTAATAGAGGAAATGTCATTGAATACATTTCTATTCTATTTTAAATGCGTTAAAAATATGATTACTATTATAGAAACTCCGGTAAGTGACTAAGGCATGGTTTTACTCGGTAACAGCACAAAACGCTATTAGTTAGTTCATATATATTTGTCTCTGTCTTCCTTGCTACCTCCTTCTATCGCAAACCAATTTATGAACAGCATATAAAGTGGCACCTACTTAAATTGTCCGCCAGTGTATCGTGTAACTCACAGATGTGTAGGTAGAGTCGCGCTTGCAACGCTCGTTACGAATGTCACTGATCATATTTCCACCTAACAATACAAAGTCGGGGATGAAAAAAAGGTATTTTGCAATAGGAGAGTTCCGAGAGGGCGAATATATCGCTTTTTCTGTTGTTTTCTGTACGGTTTGTATGAGATGTATGATTGGAAATACACCGATTTTGATGGTGAAAATTCCATAATTCTTTTACTGTATTTCAATTTCATGTTTTTTTGTTGTACTAGTCTACGATAGATGTCGTTAATTAATTTTGTTTGAGAAGTCGGTATGGTTTCGTTCACAAGAAAGAGTTTGGCGAGCCTTTGATTTTGCAGAGATCAGGTTTTGGCTAAACCGCCTTTGGCCGGCTGGTTTTATTAGAGGACCTTAGAACTTAGAACCCTAAATTGTTCACAAGTTTTCGCCTAAGCCAACTTGATGGACCAGTCTAATGAAAAAATCTCCATGTGGTCTATATTTTAAATCTAATAACAGTAATTTAATTAATTTAACGCCAAAATGTATGTATTAAATTTCTAATATTAAAATGAATACGACGAATATGAAAAATAAAAGTTGCGACGTTAGGTACTACTTTAAATTAATTGACGTTGTAATTCTATTGCTACGAAATAAGTGCGTATCAATCGTAGTACTACGCGTAGGCGCCGTAGCAGGCATAGCATTTATTTTATAGCCGTAGGCTGTAGGTATGTTTCCTACTAACAATCGCCGAATGATGAGACCTTATAAATAGGGTATTACAGATCACAATCCAATGTATACTACCGAGTTGGTAAAGAGGCCTATGAATAAAAATCTCAAGTCAAACAAATATATAAGAAAGCTAATATTCCCCGTTTCAGAAAATAGTCCAAATTAACAATAATAATTAATTATAAACGAGATCCACTTCATTAAACATGTAATATTCGCGTTTTAATTAATTAAGCGCGGGTTATGAGGTGATTCTCGTTATAACAGTGCTTATAATTTAATAACATTTTGTTATGCGATCCCGGTCGGCGGGTTTTTTGTTTACGCTCATCATTTTGAGGTTAAAATATAGTGTTACTATATTGTTAAAAGGTTTCACACACATCCAAGTACAAAGAGTTCTACAATGTCAATGTAGAATACCACAACGAACTGTATTAACTCATACAAGAAGCACATTTTTCAATGAAATGTCGTCTATGACGAGAGCAGGTTTTGCCGCTTGGCTTTTGTTTGACGCAGACATTCAATCTTTATATACATTGGCACAAAGAACAATCTCAAAAAAATCAAGTGATTTCGCTTGACTCGGTACGTTTAGCAAGGTGATTACGTAATTCGATTGCAAACAGATTTCAATCACCTCCTGTCAAAACAGCTGGATTGAAAATGTTTTAAAAATTCCTCATGTTGTTCGCTTTCTAACAACAATGGATAGAATATACATTATAAAATAACAACATCATGCATGAACTCCTCGAAGGGATGGGCAGAGAATTGTAGTGCTCGCCCACTTTCCAGATGTATTTTGGTCCCAATGTAACAGGGAGCGAGCCTATTGCGATTATGCCGGACACATTCCCGTGCAATACGGGGGCTATCTGGACTATAGTCCATCACGCTGGCCCAGTGCGGGTTCGTGAACTTTACACGCCTTGCTAAAGATGTGTAAATTTCCCAACAATGTTTGTCTTCACCGTTCAAGAAGTGGTAAAGATTATTAAAAATGACATTCGCACATGAAATATGAGAAACCCTTGTGTTCCAGTCACATAGTCGCCTAGCTGCATTTACACAGCTGTTACATGTCGAAGGCAGAGCAGTAAGGTACATAAACACATGACATAATTACGTCAGGTAACCGCACTGTGTGACGAAATAATTTCACACTAACATGGAATTTGATTACCGCCGTATGTTCGTAGCGCCCGATACACGTCGGTCTTGCGGTGGGGCCTGACACACTGTAAATATGCGGTTCGACATTGTTATAGCCGGTATTTGCAGATATCTATACTTATTAACCCGTTCAATGCGGAACGAGGTCTAATATGCCTCGTATATGTCTTCCTTGCGGTGCGGCTAAGAAAAACAGAGCATCATCTGCCGTGCGGAGGCCGTAACTTAAATATGATTTAATTTAGGAATAAGATGAATTTATATTTAAGAGAATGCAGTGGTGTATCTACTGTAATAAGCCCCTTACCGCTATCATGCCAGTTTTTTCACGAGGTCTTAAACGCCCCGTACCGCAGAAATTGAATAAATACATTAATGAGTGCCATCATCAACGTGTTAATGTTATAATTTCAGACTAAGCCAAACTAAGCATATTTTTACTGTGGGTATCATAAAACACGGACGAACCCAGTTACATCTAGATCAGCAAACTTAGTGCGTATCGTAACTGTTATCCTACAGTTCCTATCCTACTAATATGTGAAAGTTTGGGAAAAATTCAAATTCAATTCAATTTCAATTTATTCAATTTCAATTCACGATATTGAAAATCGAAGATTATCACTGAGTAACATAGGCTAGTGCGAAGCCGGGACGGGCCGCTAGTTTTTAATAAAACCTGTTAAAGTAAAACAGACATAAAAACTTTATTTATTTGTATACACGAGACGATGCGGTATAGTATACACAAGGCTTTAATTGTGCACACAACAATCCACTCGTAACAGATATGACGCCTAAACTAACATACCACTTCCGTTCATTTTAAATCGCATGGACCCGCTTTTAATAAGGGTCCTTTCACACTGTTTGTATTGGTTTGGGGGGGGAAGTCTCTTAATTTGGCGCCCGGCGGCCGTAAGCTTGGTCAATAGTACAGCGCCGTCTAGCGGCGGTTACCGTTAAGCCCGAGCACAGTGTAGCGTTAAAACGCGCGCTTTAAAATACTAAAACGAACTGTATTGACTCACACATAAAGCTGAATCTCCAACGAAATGTAATTGACAGCGCAATCTGATATATTTACTTTAACTTTATTGTGAACAATTTGTGACGAAAAATATAGTATTACTGTCATACTCTTACATTACATCGTTGAAAAGAACGACTATATGTTTGGTGCGTTTTAATGTCAACAAAATTTGCACTATTGTGTAGTTTTATGTACGAGTACTTACTATTTTGTTTGGCAATTGAAATTGAACTTTAAATCTTCATCTTTAAAATTGAATTAATCTACCTCTCATAACTAGCACCATAGCACATTAAGTATACAACGGGTCGAGATGGGTGTGTGTTTGTCATAATATGGCCTTAAATCCCCCCACACACTGAGGAGTCAACAAGCGAGGTCTAAATTTTATATCAATCTTTATATATATTGACACATATCCTCGTTGAATAGCAAGTCCTATTCGTTGAGCGAGGAAAGAACCAGCCCTCTTCTCACTTGTGGAGGCAATGAATTTTGTATTTTTTTAATAATTAATTTGTTTGCGCTTTGGAATGCAGCCAGCGTTCTTATTAATTACGTAATCATTATTGATATTTTCTAATTTTTTTAGATATTAAAACTGACACAGAGTTATTTTTGTTATTGTCAAAAATTCTGCCGTGCGACTTTTGACGCGTAAGTGTGCGCGGGGCTTTATAGCGTTGCGGAGACGTCTTGATGACATAGTTCCGCCCGATGATGTCATTGCACACGTCGCCGCCACTGGGTTCAGCCAAATTAAATACGTGACAATGTACTCAGGACAATTTTGAAAATGGAAGTACGATAAAATATAAGTGGTTTTCTTTCATGGACTTTTACAATCTCATCTCATCAACATCGTTCATCACCCATTGGAACGTAGTTCCTTATAGCGCGTTGCAAAAGGGGGCTAGACGGAAAAAATTAAGACTAAAAGTGTCGACCGACACTTTTGTAAATGTGTGTACAATTATATATGCACAATTTTTTTGCTTTTTTTATTTCAAAAGGAACTTCGTTCCATCCGGGTGACCCTTGACACCTCTCAAGTTTTTTAAAATTTATAATGTGTTTTTACTGATTTTGTTCTTGCTATTAATTACTCGACATTGGCATTCGCATGATCGAAGGCCATTGCTCATCTATTCCATTAAAATTTCATTCATTTCGTAAAAAAAGAAAAAGAAGGAAATATTGGTGTCGAATTCGTTGGCATCAAACCGAACTATACTGAGCTATGCGTGTTAGTATTCTTGTTACGACCGTAATGTACATATATACATCATCATCATCACGCCTGTATTCCCTGAAGGGGTAGGCAGAGGTGCACTGTAGTGCGCCCACACTTCGCCGATGTATTTTGGTCCCAATGTAATAGGGGGCGAGCCTATTGCCATTATACCGGGCACATTCCCCCTCCATACGAGGGAGATTTGGGCCATAGTCCACCACGCTGGCCCAGTGCGGGTTGGTGAACTTCACACGCCTTTCTATAGACCTGCAGGTTTCCTCACGATGTTTTCCTTCACCGTTCAGCAAGTGGTAATCATTGTTGAAAATGACATTCGCACATGAGAATTATCTCAGAGGTGCGGGCCTGGGATTTGAACTTGCACCCCTTACGTTCAAGGCGGGCGTTCTTGCCCACGAGGCTACCACTGCTTTTTTAATGTAAAAGCCACAAAAAACCTTAAATAATTTATTAGCGAATAACTACGGGTTATTTTAAGGTGATATAGGTAACAGTAGCGGTTATGGCGTATACCGTCTTATGGTATGCAAATATGGTAATATTTTCAGTGCTGACAAACATAGTTTAGTTGTAGTTTGTGTAAAACAGATCCGAAGGCATTGTTTGGAAAAGATACTTAAAAAAAAATTGAGCTTTTATGAGTACACCGTACATTGCCAAACTAAATGTAGCGTACATTTGGTTAGGTTAAGCCGGCTATCAAATTACATTTTAATCATCTTTCAATCCTTAAACGAACGCGAACGCCACCAGTTAAAATATAACTGTCATAGCAACTAATCTATTAGGGCTAGGGATGAGTTTATTGCCGTCATTATTTCTGGCCAGTGCACACATACTGGCATTCAACCACTAACGAATGTACATACCTGTAGGTAGGGGATGGTTTGCTAGTTATTGGACCTTCAAACATTCGTGGAATGTCTTTGTTAGTTACCGATGCAATTAGTGATGCCCATTACGGCCTAATTCTCGCTTTCATCTTGCAAAAATGTAAGATAAAGAGTAAATTTGGGAAATCCCTTCCTCGAAGTATCCCTCCATGAACTTCAATACCCATCCACTTCTTAAGATTGACTACTCGTGGGTATGCAACGAAAACAAAACACATCGTGCCCATAAAACTATTTAATTAATATAAATTAATGTTTTTGACAATACAACCTCTGAAAATCCCACACTCGTCCCACAATTATCAAGGAAAATGTTTCTGCTCTGAATAAACATTACCTCATTCTTCTAACAGGCCCGTGATGTATAAGTTTAGGCCGAAACACGGATGCTGTGTTGTTTATAATAATTGGACGGGAGGCAGCCTTCCGTGGACCTTATTAGGAGGATATTTCAAGTGCTCCTTACTTGGCCCGGTATAACAATCCGCCGGCACAGAGCGAGACGTATATACTATAGCGGCATAATCATATCGTCTTTTATTCTGTACCTGAGATTCTAGTCAGATTTTCATAGCATATTGTACCTACTCCTGATGTGAAGATATGCCCCGAGCAGTTTTTGCATCTATAAATTGTATTTTTGGCCCATAAAATGAAATAGCATGACGATTTCGTGTTAATATTATACTTTAAATTCAGTTATATACCTTACTTATGTCTGGTATCCATGCTATTCTAAATATATCTAAGTACGCCTTATTATTTATGAATAATAGATTATAATACGAACTACTTTCCATTACCCAGTCAAGCAGATACCCTCCACAAATCAAGGGATCGTCTCGAGAAAAATAAGAATAATGCACTCGACCTTTTCCACTAAGAAACCGTAGACGGGTTTCAATGACTTTTTTTATGTTTAACCAATGAATAGAACCAGCTGAAGGGGTGTTTTATTTATCCGGATTACCCGGACCGGGCTTAACCGAAATTAATTTGCCTTATATCTCAATATTGGACTTGAGAATTAAGACGACTGACTAAATATACGGAAATATTTTTGACTCGATCACATTAATAATACTACTGATTAGGGTATACGAAACTAGACTAAGTTACCACATCTCATTTGTAAAGGACACGAAATTCACGAGCGGCTACCCTTATTTCTCAAATAAACCGAGCCCGCCTAACATCATTGCCACGACCAAAGCGAGCACATCATTAGTAGAAACCTTTCAATGCCGAGCCCAACTGGAAAACTAAATAGAACTAGAAAAATATTTGCTCTGCCCGTCGAAGGGCTTCAACGAAATTTCAACAAAATACCTCTCGACGAACGCCATACAAGTCAATCAATATTTGTACAGAATGAAGGTGGGAGTGGGCCAGACAAAAACGTCATTAGGTGGAGTTGAGAGCGGATCCGGGGGGCGGGAGCAGTAGCTATTGTGTCGGCGAACGGCAAAAGGAATTATCGAAGAGAGCGCGCCGAATTTCTATTCTGATTACGAGGAGGGCGAGCCGACTTTCGGAGACATGTCCACTCTTAGTTTGCAGTTGCTTACTACGTAATTCAATTCGTTGCGAATTATTGGGGTGTTATAGGTAGATCTATATTCTTGTACTTTCTACAGCCCTCACTGCTGGCCACGGCCCCCACTCAATGTGAGCGGGTTGGCAGACTTCACACAGCTATCGAGAACCAGTCAAGTTCCCTCAGACGTGCAGGTTTCCTCACGATGTTTTCCTTCACCGTTCCATAGCAAGTGATAAGCTCGGATGAAAATGAGATTCGCACATAAATCCCAGAAGTGCCGGGGTTAGAACCTGCACACTTTGATTGCAAGGCGTCCGTTCCACCACTCCACAACCTCTCCACTCCACTCCGCTACCACTACTATACCAGTGTACTTTCTACCAAATTAAAATATAATAGAAATGGTTGTTGCAGCTGCACTAACTAAACAAGTCACAATTTAATACGCTCGTTTTGCCAGCTACTGGGAACAATATAATGTAGCAAAGATAATTCTTTGCTACATTAATTCTTCGATAATTGTTTGCTAGTAATCTACATCACAGTTTCACACGGCCAATTTAGTGTGTGGCTGCCGCCTACGTATTTAATTTATTTATTACTGCCAAAGTAAACAGTCATAAATGAATTAGAATTTCCTTGAGACATTCCGGTATATTGATAATTCACTTAACGACCCAATCCAATAGCAACATAACTTATATCACCGGCGGGTATAATTTAATTATCAGGCTAATATCCACTATAAAATACTTTGTAATCATGAGGTAATAACTAACCGGTTAGCTTCTAGGCCTGCGCAAATAGGCGCGTCGGGACACACGCGACCATTTTTGTGTCAAAACCAAAATGAACTGTACTAACTCATAGACGAAGTACATTTTTCAACGTCATCGATAACGCGTGTGACTTTTACGGAGATTCAATCATTATTTATATTGGCACAGAGTACATTTTTAATAGTCAAATAAATTCTCTCGTACCAGTATTTGCAGAGCGTCTTTCGTCTTCAACCACTCCGGCCCTGATTACCCCCTTATACCTCTTATTACAATTAATATAAGAGGATTCTAGGTTGGGGTGAATAAGACCCCCTGATTATGAGTTAACGATACCGATACATTATGTAGTTTGGATTATGTGAACGGTATAAAAAAAGTTATCATGTGTACTTGAGTACAACGTGGAAATATCATATTCACTTGTACATTAGACCGATGTACAACTGCCGTTAATTGGGCGTCTATTATCGCAAGGAGTAAGTATAATTTTCATAATAATCAAATAAATAATTCTTCTTTTTTAAGCGAATCAATTGCTTAACGTAATGAGTATCGATGTTTTATTCCTAGCTGCACCCACACTGTAGGCTTCCTCGGTAACTAGCTAGGGTTGCTACTCGAAGCCTACATAGTATTTGACAGAATAAAATGGTCTCAGAAGACATTTTGTAGTAATCTGATTATTTTTCTCAGTGCGGTATTGATTTTGTGGCGTACCCTATATCTCGCCACGAAACACAACTACCGCCAGTCGCTAATAGATGGCGCGACTGTAGACACATCGCAATTCTACGCGTTCAAGAAATTATCCGCCATACAAAGTACTATGAAAATCCTAGCTCGCGGTACCGGTGTGTTCGACGATCTGAACTATATATACAAATTCCCCGACAACATCAATGGGGGTGTAGCGGACCCCGCCAGGCATACCACCCGCCTGGCAGGAAGATCTTCCCTTTTCCGCCAAAGTGGTGACCCCTACATCGAACACCGAAGCAACAACACCTTCTGCAGCTACAACGTCGAGGACCACCAGCATCAAACATCATCACCCTTCCACTAGTACCAGCACCAGAGCGTCACTATCAACCGAGAGCCACACATCATCCAGCCGAGCATCATCGACGTGTATCTGAACGGATCACCACAAGCCGACTCACCGCGCTTCCTGATCCTGCCGTACACGTCGCACATCTGCGCATACAGTCTCGACTCACTGCAGACTCACGCAGACTTCACGGCACCGTGCCCAGTCTCGACTCACCGTAGACGCAAGCATCATTCCTGGCTTCAGCATCATGAAATTCGACCTCTGGTCTCGGAAGGGAGTCCTGTGGCGTACCCTATATCTCGCCACGAAACACAACTACCGCCAGTCGCTAATAGATGGCGCGACTGTAGACACATCGCAATTCTACGCGTTCAAGAAATTATCCGCCATACAAAGTACTATGAAAATCCTAGCTCGCGGTACCGGTGTGTTCGACGATCTGAACTATATATACAAATTCCCCGACAGCATCAATGGGGGTGTAGCGGACCCCGCCAGGCATACCACCCGCCTGGCAGGAAGATCTTCCCTTTTCCGCCAAAATTTCATTACCAATTTCTTTTAACGTTAACTACTTTCAATAAAATTTCCAGTTATAAAAAATATTTTTGTTCTGTGTGCTTTATAATGCTACTGCAAATAGTTAATACATAGGTTAGAATTCCAATTTAATAAGAAGTGGGAGTTCATTACATATTACATTATGTATATACTATACTATATACTCTATAGAATTCGACGGAGTCAAGGCGGGCAGCCCTATGAGCAACAGAGCCACTAATTAAAAAGTTAAACTGCTGGCGCGGACAGGCGATTTTAGGACTTTTTGCCGAAACCCGCGACCCGCCAAAACTTTACCTCCTATTTACACTGTATGCACTTTGTAAACGAATGCCAGTTTCGATTTTCCAACAAACATTTGTACGTGTACTACGCCGAAGTAAATACTTTGTTTTTTTTTTTTTTTGAGATAGGGAGACAAACGAGCAGACGTTTCACCTGATGGTAAGAACCTGTTTTCGTAGTGCTGTAAATTACTAAGTAATTACCGGTGCCAACTTTTGTAATACCAGCGGCCAAGGTAGCATCACTGGTTCATTGGTATACATAATAACTCTAAATTAAACATGGCTATCCCTTTCATTGCAGTACTGTAGAAGCGAAACAGCGTTTTTTAGTCTTATCAAACTGCACGCGTTTTAGAAATTGCGGACTAAAGCTAGCTTGACTGTTGATCTTTTTTTTTAAGTGGTACAGATTATATTTAAATGCGAATTATATGAACACACTGAAAATATTTATATTGGTAACCATATGTAATTCGAATGACAGAATAAACTCTTGAAATTCACTTGAATGGGTGTAAAAAAATACAATAGCGTTAAAAATATAGATTTGCCCCTTCCAAATGTGATACGTATAATACATAGGTACTGTGTACTATTAAGACACATCGGAAAATACACAGGGCTGTGTTTGTGCGGGGTGTGTGTATTGTGTGACGGTCAAACAAACACTCCACGCTGTGGTGACGCGCCGACGCTAATAGAACGCTCCTGGAAACATGTTTATGAACATTCTATGTCAAGTTTGTCGAAATAACACTATTAGAAAATGATAGGCAGAATCATAGACTATTTGGTTTATACGATTGAATCCATTGCTATTAAAAGTGAAGCAAAGTAACATTACCTTACAAATAGTTAAGAATAGTCGAGAAAAATATAATATTCGTTTTAAAATCATTTTAAAATGCCTCTATTTATATCAAAGTCAAGATTTTTTTTAAAAAACCTAGAAAAGCTGTAAATACGAAATCAAATGAAAGAGATTATAACAATATGCTAAAGGTATGTTTCGATTCTACTTGACTCTGTGTGTTAAATTGGTACGTAAGTAAAAGATATTAACCTCCTCTCACTCTACTTATCTTGCTCTATCACGAGTTATAACTCATCAGGAGACAATAAATTATACCACAAATATTTTTATGGGAAATTTAGTTAGAATTTCAACCAGGGCCATATAAATACTGTACGCAGACGTTAGCGGATAACGAGGGAAGAGCCGGTAAAACTCCCTGTAGAGCTATAGTTTATGTACGTCCATATATTAAAGAATAGTAATTCAAGTAGACAAATATAGAGGTTGGGACTAGGATTGCGTGCGGTCACGAATGATTCCGCTTGCCTCAGTACGGAAAATGTTCCGTCATACCTTGAAGACAGATAGGTAAATAGCTAATGTTCATACCTCAATACATAAACGATAGGTGAGCATATAATACCTACATATAGTGACGCTACACGTGGGCAATATAAGGATATACTTCCAATTTTGGAATGTTTAAAAAAAAACCGGCCAGGTGCGAGTCGGACTCACGCTCGAAGGGTTCCGTACCATTATCTATGAAAACAGCAAAAAATCACGTTTGTCGTATGGGAGCCCCCTTAAATATTTATTTTATTCAAATATTTATTTGTTGTTATAGCGGCAAAAGAAATACATCATCTGTGAAAATTTCAACTCTCTAACTATCACGGTTCATGAGATACAGCCTGGTGACAGACGGACGGACGGACGGACGGACGGACGGACAGCGAAGTCTTAGTAATAGGGTTCCCGTTTTACCCTTTGGGTACAGAACAGAGATTGATCATTTGTAGTTTCACTTAAGTGCCGCGTATACTGAGGAGTTAAAACGAGTTTTTTTGCCACTACGAAATCGAACTCTGTGTGTCAATAAACATAAAGATTTTATTATTGTGGAAAAAGCAGCACGACCACTTGTCGGAGTTCACTCACTCTATCTATGACATTTCGTTGAAGAATCAGCTTTTTCTATGAGTTAATAAAACTAGTTTTAGTATTGGCAAAAAGGTTTGACACACGATTCTTAACGCCCCGGTATGTCCGAGGCTTTAGGCATCTCCTGGTATTAGTCAAAACAGCCGTATTTTATTTTTGAAGTCTGAATACATACTTTTAGTTACATCACTGACTTCCGCATGCAAAAGTACAAATTTAATTTTCAAAATTCGAAATCTTCCGTCTGCTTATAAATAGTGCGCTCTATTTGCTACTCTACGCAGATATAATTAAAATCGCTATTCTCTTATTACTTGGTCGTATGTGAAAGTGTGTTAGCGTGCTTACCGGCATAGTTTGACTTCCGTGCAGGCTGGTGATGGCTGCTTGCGCCTCCTGGTGTGAACTGAACTTTACGAACGCGCACCCTGCAACAAACGATATGACTGCACTTAGTTATGCAACGGAAGTAGACAGAAAGTATGCCTACGTAAATGAAGTAGGTAACCTTAATTAATAGGTTATAGTAGGGAGCTATGTTAGGGGTAGGCAGAGATGCTGGAGTATATCCACACTTTGCCGATATATTTTGATCCGAAAGTATTAGGCCGTGAGGTGCCATTGTACCGGGCACATTCCCCCTCAATACAAGGGAGATTCGAGCTATAGTCCACCCACCTCGACCCAGTGTGGGTTGGTAAACTTTGCACGACCTTCTATAGACATGCAGTTTTCCTCACGATGCGTCCAAGCCGAGCATTCTGCTAATTAAGTTGTAGTAGCTCCTGCTCGCAGAATCACTTGAACGTAATATTTACTATAACGATTATAAGCTGAGCTTACTAGAAATATGTCGTTTTATGGTGTAATTAATTGCCTTAATGTTTTTATTTTATGTTTTACTATTGTTAGGATGTTTGATTTTCAAGATTTATTGTGTTATGTAAAGTTTAGACAATCTACGTTAACGTGTGAATTAAATGAACGTGGCTTTTAATTGGTTCTACTATAAACAATATTTTGGCAAATATGACAGGTATATTTGAAAATGTGCATTTTAAACCACTTCCCAATATTGTCGCTCCACGGAAACATTCCACTCCCGCCCACGCGGAAAACGGTTCACCTCAAAACAAAACCAAATTTGCTGAATAAAAGAGAGTGATGCGGAAAAAGGGAAATCTTAAACAAGGGAGGGCGGCCGCGGCGGGATTATCGCTCAATTTTTCAATAACGGCCTGTCAGGGCGGGCGGCCGCTCGCCGTATCAATCTTGTTACCTGCAGGTGTGAGGGGAACCGCAGGTCGAGAAGGGGGGGATAGGGATGAGAGACTTTTTCGAAGTATCGACATTGAGTCTCTATGAATGGAGAAGATAAATCAACAATATTTTTGAAAGCCTACCAAACACTATAAAACTTTTAATATTTTGACTAGATATTTTATTTTTATTAAGATTACACTGAAGACTACCAAATAAAATAATAGGTAAAATTGGCTTCGTCAATTTGGTAAAGACTGGTATATTACTTGGTATACAAAAGAGGCATCATAGAAAAAATATTCACAAACCAAAAACATTAATCAAACAGGTAACAAGGTCTTATTACTTAAACACTAACTGCGTGAACATTTTGCTAGTGGAAATGCTCTGGTAACTGAAATATAAGAGCTCACTCGACATTCCGATGTACATCGATCATCCCGCACACGGAAGCGAGAGGGTCGCGCTGCCACCCATCCGCGCCGTGTCCGCGCCTAATGACGACTGATGGATCCGCGCTTATGACGATACCATTACCCTAATCCGCCGCCTACAACTAAATCAGTTACGATGCGGATTGATCTCCCACATACATTGAGACTGGCAGCTTCCCCCGTCCGCACCGTTCACATAAATCATTGTTTGTTAGGAAAACTCTCCACTTCAAGTTCCACCTTTGATGTATACACAATTTGTATATCAAAAGATACCGGAAGGCGATACTGGGCCTCCTCATCCACATTGATTATGCAGATAGCTCCGTTATTATCATCTCAGATGTTTTAAGAAGAGGCACAAAAGCGACGCCGAAATTGGTCTAACGGTTGCGAGATAATCGAATATAAACAATCAACGACTCGCCCCCTTTGCTACTTCAGTGTACCGTATTATACATTCCTCCCTCCCTTGTAAACACAAAAAACTGTACACACGAGTGTTATATTCGCTAAGTATGCTCGTAACTTCTTATTGAATCAGCTTTGAATCCCGCAAAAGGACCGTGCCACCGAAAGGTAAAAACTCTACCGGGAAAATTGTAGCGACTATTTTATCTTTCGCCGAGCGGAGTACGATTATGCTCGACTGGCTTTCATTCGTATTATCCTTTGTTCGACTGGATGAAAGACCATAGCCGAAACGTTTTCAGAAAAGGCACCTCAAATAAATTAGGACGCACTTTTGAGTCCGCCGTGTTTACATCCCGCGTATCCAGCGACAACGAAGACTACGCGGGATAAGCGCCGATACGGACGACACAAAAACAATTTGTTAGGTTCGGGAGCGGACATAAAAGAATAATAACGCGGATTGCACGAGCGAGGAAATTTAAATGGTGACAATCGTCGGGGCGAATTGTGGAGCGGCGCGCGGACCGCGCGGCGCCGCCCCGACCTTACAATGGAAACGCTCGTTTCTACCTCCGGAAAAGCCATTATGAGAACGTCAGTTGGCGAGAAAGAAGTCAAAACTTCGCCGGCAAACATGGAACTATTTACTGCTTCCACATTCGGCGACGTGTGCTCGGGAGTTGGATGCAATTTGTTAACCCTTTATCGCGAGTGCAGAGTCGAGTCTAGAGATAGTGCACGCAGAGGCGGCGGGCGGTGCGTGGCGCGCCAGGTAACTTGGCCGCCCGCCAAAGATCTGTTTTCCTGTTGTCGCCGGACAAACTCACAGATCAGTTTTTATCGCGCGAAAGGCCTTTATAGCCGACCGACGGGGGGCGCCTCCGACCGAAACTGTTTTCGCCGTCGAACAAATATTATTTGGATGGTTTTATGTATCGGAAGCATTACACGCTAAAAACTTTGGCACTCGACGGCGGATACGGCGACACTTAAAAACTAACGATAATGTGGAATGTGCTACACTGTCAGTGCTTAAGAAGTTCCGAGCGTGCTGATGCCACAATTAATGTTTCATGCTATTTGTTTGGGGGCATTTATTATGGTTTATTGAAGTCTTCTTTTGCACCAAAGACTTTTAAAATGATCTGTTGAGGAATTCGAATTTTAGCTACCGATTTTTATTAAACTTCATTTGGTGGGTAACAATAAAGTACCAAATATATGTGATGCGTCGGGTTTTTATTGTTCGAAATCTCATGGAGGTATCTTTGCAGGCGAAAGGTAGTAATTGTGACAAATAGGTACGTAGCCCGGTACTCGGGAGCGCGCGGAAGCATTGATTACAAACTTGGTGCTCTCGGCGCTAACTTTACATCTCTTGGCATATTTCATGTACCTAGTACCTACCTATTCCAATTTAGTGAATATTTATTATGAATATTAGACTGACTTGAAGTTTTAGCATACACACAAGGTGTTTTAATACGGTAGTTTATGTTTTCCAAAAAAATACACAATTTTTAATATTTATAGAAAATTACAAATAATTTATTGTGATTTTACAAACCACTTTTTATTTAAATAACGATTTAAAAAGCACCCAAATGCAACAAATATTGTCAAATTCTGAAGTTTTTAATCTAATTTTAATTCTAAATGCTAGTAGTGGATTCACGTCAATAAAATGTGAAATTAAAAAAAAACAGGGTCGTGATCGAAAACGGGACCTCTTGGTTACCAGAGACCTGTCTGACCTATCTGAATAATAAATTAGGCCACGAAGTTACATCACTATGCTACCATTTATATTTTATTTCACGTAACATTGCAATCGACATTTATTTTGAAGACCCACTTTCGTTTCACAATCTCACAAGCAGCATTTTCATTACCATGTACAAAAAGACAACACGAACACAAAAAAAGATGTTCTTTTGCGGCTCCCGTCTCGCGTCTCGTCGTATGTTTACACAAGATGACGCCTGTCAAAGATATAAAAGGTGGTTCTTTACAAAAAGTAGCTCAAAGGAGCCTTTGACAAATTATCAAGCAAGTTGACGAGCAAACATTGTTGGTTTGCAAAGCGAACGTTGAATCGTTACTCTTTGAAACGTCAGATCAATGAGTTGTAGGTATGTAGTATCGTAGCGATGTCAATCAGCGGTCTTAGAGATGTCTTTGGAGTATTTTTAGCGACCCGCATAATGTAATGAGGGTCTTTAACATTTTTACTTCCTTCAACCAAATGAACAAACATAATGATTTTTTCACTTCACTTCTAAAAAAAATCTATGGCTTCCATCGAGTTTAGCCTATGATAATTTTTTCAACGAATGTAAATATTCGAAAATCGAATTTTAAAAAATACAAAAACAACTGAATAGAGGTTTTGTTACTTGAATTAGGTTTTTTTTACGTTGCCCAGTGTAGTGGGTGTCTGATGAATAAACGGACCGAGTTATGCCAAAATTTACCAATCCACAAATCAATTTTATGCCGGTTGGTACATTTTGGCAATACTCGGTCCCTGCCTTTAAAACGCTGAAGTGGAGAAAGAGATGGCAATAAACAGGGCCTACATGTCCTGCGTTATAGACAACACCTTTGCCCATTAGGCTCAGCATGACTGTGTTGACATAAATTTTATCACTTCCGACTGCCAAATTAGTTGAGCAAATCACGTTACATATAGCTATTTCTAGTAGACAAATCTGACAGTTGGAAAGGATACAATTAATGTGTACGCGTTCATGATGAGCCTGCAGGACTATACAGGCACTGTAAAAACTGCTGGTAACTCAACAATAGTGTAGAATTGAGTTCAACTTAAACATTTAACCGAAAATGACAACATTGGAACTTCACATTCAGAACGGGGAAGAATAACAGCCGGTTACTCCCGCTAGTACTCGCAGGAATAGATCGAACATTGTTTACATTCGGCGAATTCCCGAACACGAAGTTAGTCGGAGCGAAGTATAAACTTCACACGGTAAACTTTAAAATGAAAGATTCGAGCACGGAACGTAATAATATTGAATTTTGCGAAATAATACCTACCTACGTTCATTGCACGTGGAAAGTAGAGTTACGTAAATGTAGCTACTCAAAATGTAGGTATGTAGATCATCACATAAAGGGTTTGCTGACGAAAAATACATCCGCATCTAAAATATCACGCTTATATTGAAAGCAGGTAAAACACATCTAAAAAGGGCTCGACAGTGCCCCAAGGGGTTGTTCGGGCGAATACCTCACCATACTTTCACTGAAGCAATACTTTTTTCAATTCGTGGCTTAACACTTCGCGTCGCCTTTTCAAAATAGCGGCTCAATGAAGTTGGTACAATTTTTCGTTCGATCGCCCCCGCTCGGCGTGCGTTCCCGTTGACCCCCACTCGTCCCCGAGTGCCCCCGAGTACCCCCAACTGATAACAACTCCAGTGAAACACACCCCCAACTTGTGACGTCCTTATCGAACGGGGGAATTTGTTCCCACTTTGAAATATCGTTGAAATTTTTGACATTTCGAATGAAAACATGCCGCGGCTTGTAATAAGGGGAGAAGTTCGAGTTAAAGATGATTAGGGAACGTTTGTTAAATCACAAAAAAAATACGAGTGAAATATTAGTATTGTATGCGTTTATATTATACCGTATTTATGTAACCCTACATTTTCATAACACAAACCGCACATAAGGCATTTAACTACCCATTAATAATGCAGTAAGTTATACAGAACCCTAATTAATAAACTCGATACTATAAACAAAGGTTAATAAACTATTTAATTCCCAAAACACACAAGGAACTCTACGCTTATTAAAACGCACAGTTTCCTTTTAATATTAAACATGGCCGCATCGGCGTATCACTTAAAATAATAAGGATTTCTCGTCGGAGATTATAACCTGTACCCACCGGGGCGAGAGTGTTAACTTGACTTTTGTTTAAAATGTACTCTGTATCAAAATACATAAAGGTTAAATTCCTATGGTAAGACGCACGCGACCACAATCCACTCGCAGCATTGTTGATACTCCGTTCAAAAATGTGTCTTTTCTATGAGTTTATAGAGTTTGTTTTGGTATTGACAAAAATTTGGTCGCGCGTTTTGAGTTTTCTATGTGCCCAGGGGCTTACGCAGTAACCCTCGAGAGGATAATTAATGTTATACCGTGAATATTAGGTTTTCAATTAGCCGTCTTTTAGTGGCTCAAAATGGCTTTCGCGTACGGAGCGTGGAGATGTGTTGCAAGAATACCGCGACATATCAAGAGTTGGAGAAAAAGCAAGCAACGTAAAATGACTAAGCTTAGCTTAGTGATTAGATGTGTCACCCTGGTAATTGAGAGATCTCGAGAACGTGGGTTCACTCCTAATACTACTACTACTACTACTATTACAGCCCTTTTAACGTCCCACTGCTGGGCACGGGCACGGACACGGGCACTCATAATACAAGTATTTAACTAACTTAACAAAATAAAATACAAAGAAGTTTGTAAGTGTCTCCGTAGGTTAAAATAAAATAAATGATTCGACATTGACTATATGCATGTATAGTTTTTTTTTTAAACAATGGCGTTAATTTTGAGGTAAAAACAACAAAAAGTTCATTCCTCAACTATAGGACAGTGACAGCGCGAACGAATTTTGACGAGTCGGGGTGTGGCTTATGTTACACAAATTCAATCCTTATAATATAGACAGAGAGTTCGTTTTAGTAATGGCAATAAATCTGACACGTGTCGACGCCTCAAGGTGTTTTACTTTAAGAGGTGGAATAAAAATGAGTTCAATATGTATGTGGTTGAAAATTCTAAAAAAAAGTAGCCGTCGCGGGACGCCTGGCAGATGTGAAACATTATGTTATTTAGAGTAGGGAGAGGAAAGCGTCCTAGCGGCAAGTGAGCGGAGTCAGCCAGTGGGCGGAGTCTAAGCTGCGGAAAGAACGGAGCTGCTCGAAGTTTTCGCATCACGGCATCGTGGCATCAACAGCTGCTCTCACTCGCCAAGCGTGCCATTAGATGTTTCACATCAAAAGAACAACGATTTTGTCACAATTAAATATCTCAAGTCATGGCAACACCACTCGCCGGTTATTTCTTTTGCTCGCTCTACACCTGTAAACGTAAGACGATAGTTAATTAAATCCGTTCCCGTGAGATTTATGCCTCGCCGGATCTCTAAGCGGCTCTACCTATAGAAAGTAACCCCCTGAACTAACTAGAGCGAATGAATTAACTCGACTTTTTTTTTTAAATATACACTGTATGAAACGAGTTGTTATATCAAAGAAGAAATATATCTCAATATTTGACAGACTTTTTTTACGAAACGAGTGAAATGATGGAATAAGATGAGAAAAGTTTGCACCTGCGATTGACGCGTATTCATGTCAACTATATGGAAAAACAAAAATGGCGAAGTCAGATAAACAAGAAAAAAACCGGCCAAGTGCGAGTCTGACTCGCGCACAAAGGGTTCCGTACCATTATCTATAAAAACGGCATAAAGATCTCGTTTGTTGTACGGGAGCCCCCTTAAATATTTTATTTTATTCTGTTTTTAGTATTTGTTGTTATAGCGGCAACAGAAATACATCATCTGTGAAAATTTCAACTCTCTAACTATCACGGTTCATGAGATACAGCCTGGTGACAGACGGACGGACGGACAGCGAAGTCTCAGTAATAGGGTTCCCGTTTTACCCTTTGGGTACGGAACCCTAAAAATTACTGCAGCGCGGCCTCCAAATGCCATCTCCGTTATAATATCTGTAATGATGATGGAATAAGATGGCTGTGACATTAATGAGACCATCTTTGTTTTTTTTGACACATTTAGGTACATATGCTTTCAAATATCATTGCCTGTGTTAATATACATAAATATTGTATTTCTGTGGTATAAGCCACGTAACTACGCATCAACATTTATCATTTTCATTGAAAAAAATACTTCTTGTATGAGCTAATACAGTTCATTTTGATTGTGGCAAAAAAAATTACGCGTCTGTGGACGCAGGGCTTCAGGAACCCGACCTAACTTCACTATCTGTGAAATATACCGCCATTAATAGTGTTCTCGGCTTTAGAAATGGTTTTCGTTTAAGTTAATTTGTGTAACAGTAGAAAATAATATCGAGGGGTGAAAGACTATTTGACTTAAGCGACTGTTTTAGGGTTCCGTACCCAAAGGGTAAAACGGGAACGCTATTACTGAGACTTCGCTGTCCCTCCGTCCGCCCGTCTGTCACCAGGATGTATCTCGTGAACCGTGATAGTTAGAGAGTTGAAATTTTCACAGATGATGTATTTCTGTGGCCGCTATAACAACAAATGCTAAAAAACAGAATCAAATAAATATTTAAGGGGGCTCTCATACAACAAACGTGATTTTTTTGCTCGTTTTTAGTTTTTAGGGTTCTAATTTTTTTTTAACTTTACAGGAGAGCATACTCATTCGACGCAGATAAATTCGCTGATTCAAAATATGTATATAAGTCAATATCACCCTAAAGTGTCGCTTAAGACAAAAAGCCTTTCACCCATCCGTAGCTATATAACATTTGGGTGGTAGGTACAACTTTTTCTGACTTAAGACAGCAAATCTATTGTTTAGTCAGTATCAAAAATATTAAATTTGCAGTTGTAGCATGAGCGCCACTAGACATAAGTCACGGAATATGTTGATAACGTCTCTTTCTCTCGTATGATGAAAGGCAGAGAGCGAGCGAATCCGTGACAGAGGTCATTTATTACATTTATTTTCAGAATGACAGCTATCGTGTCTGGTGTGTACGCGGAAACGCACCTTATGCTATTTGGATATTACTTAATTTTTATTATCATAATAAACAATCTGTTCATCTATATATTTTATTACAAGCTTTATTTCTCATCTTTCTTATAAATTACATTTTTAAATATATATATAAAAAATACATTTAAAAATATAAAAAACAGTTCCCCACCGGCATCTGGAACAGGGTCCTAGTTACCAGTGGTTAAGGCTCCAGAGAGAGGAACTTCCTCACAATGCGCGCCGTCTCCAGAAGGACCGCCTTCTGAGGGACAGACCCTTGATCCAGCCGCCTAACGCGAGCCTCTTTAGGTGTTTGTCGAGGCTCTTGGCTAATAAGCCATGGGCGGAAACGACTATCGGTACAATGATTGCCGCATCAATGTCCCACATGTCGACAATCTCGTGAGCCAGATCAAGATACTTGCTTTCTTTATCTTTTTCGGCCTTCACGAGATTCTCGTCATGGGGGACAGTGATATCGATAATTATTGCACGGCGCTCTTGGCGATCTATCAGCACAACATCAGGCTTTATTATTATTACAAGCTTTATTATTATCTTGGAATGTATGTCCGGGTGGAATCTTGAAACTGCATTTTAAATTAGTTATCTTTAACCGATTGAGCTGAAATTTGGTATAGACGCTTATTTTGGATGACAATGCATGCTTAGCTATGTGACGTCATTCTCATTCCAATATGGCGGATCATCCAAAATGGCGGAATAGTTATTTTTCTGCATTACCACGTGTATGTATGTATGGCCATCCAATGAAAGGGTTTGTTGAGGAGAACACGAAAACTAAGGGCAATTAAATAAAAGCTTGTTTTTTTTTAAGTTTTTTTTTTTCATTATTTTTTATTGTTCCATTTAACCTGTCCTAGACTAACCTCTAAATATAAAGAATTCTTCATTCAATTACAACAACTTCATAAACGCTTTATTGTGTAAATTCTAAATTCACTCTGTTCTGTGCGAAGTCTTTGAAGGTTAAATACCTATTTAATTTATTGCATAAGTTCATAACTTAATTAAGAGACGAATATAAAGTTTAAAATGTTTTCAAGTTTATAAACTTTTATCTTACGAATCTCTAAACTAGTACGGCATAATGGACACGCGGGCAACGAACTTGTAACCTTAGACCCGCACCTCTGACTCCATAAAATCGAACAGATATATATAGTACTTTGTTTCAATCAAAAATTAAAACTTTCTAAATAAATAAACGTCAATTACCTTAAAAGGTTTTAGAAATAAAAATTAACTTGCCCTGGTCTGGGTGGAACTGGGATCGCCCCCAGTCAATTGTATGTTACCCATGGTACAAGCTTAGCTTACTTTGGGTTCATACGATGAGTATGTGTTGTCAGGCGATATATATCTATAAAAACATATGTCTGTAATGGTAATTGACCATGCGGTTTAAGAAAAAAAAACTTCAAACTACATTTTGATAACTTTACGTGGGAGTCATCAAGGCTTTGGTTGGAGTGCACTCTGCGCTCGCCACTCCTCCGGTAAAGATATAAAGGCCACCTCACGGCCAACAGTGTAAGTCCTTCAAAAAAAAAGTCATCCGCCGCATCTTTATCGCCATGTTTGTTTATTTTTATATGCGTTTATTTAATTTTTCGTTGCTAGTAATTGCTTGACATTGGCATAATACTTGCTAATCGCAAATACAGCCATTCCTCATCTTATTCCATTAAAATAGACATCATTCTTTTCGCAAAAAAGTACAAGAATGCTCGTAAAGAAAAGTTAATATGAAAATTAAATGTTTTTTTTTTTGAAGGACTTACACTGTTGGCCGTGAGATAGCCTTTACAGCTTTACCGGAGGAGTGGCGAGCGCAGAATGCACTCCAACCAAGGCCTTAAGGGCGGAAAGGGGTGGCAACTAGCTCAAGGGCGCCACAGAGGGCACGACCTCGGCTTGGGCAGTTACCGTGAGGGGAGAGGTAGTGACTGCGCTCCTAGGTGCAAAGATGCACCTACGAGCGGAAGAGGGGGTTCCTCGACCTCGCCGGCGAGATCGGTGTCTGTTCGAGGCTGGTGTAGGTGTTGGTGGCCCTCTCGACGCCCGGGTCGAGGAGGGCGGTGATCGTGTCGGGAGTAAAATTGAATGGTGAAATAGTTGTTGGTAAGGCGTCGTCTTACATTAGACATAAGGCCTCCCGCACATTGAGACAACAACCGTCGCGCGTATTTTTTTCTGTTTTACTTAAACAAACTGTATTGACTTATTGAAAAAGTTCATTCTTTAACTAAATGGCACTGACTGCGCGAGCAATCTTTATGCGTATTGACACAGAGTTCATTTTGGTATTGGAAAACATTTTGACACGCGAGGGTGGAAGCCCCAGTGTGCCGGGGGCTTAACTTCAATAGTAGTCGCTTTTCTTGTGGTCAGTAAAAAAAACCGGCCAAGTGCGAGTCGGACTCGCGCACGAAGGGTTCCGTACCATTATCTATAAAAACTAAAAAAAAACACATTTGTTGTATGGGATCCCCCTAAATAATTATTTTATTCTGTTTTTTAGTATTTGTTGCTATAACAACTATAACGGCAATATAAATACATTATCTGTGAAAATTTCAACTCTCTAACTATCACGGTTCATGAGATACAGCCTGGTGACAGACGGACGGACGGACGGACAGCGTAGTCTCAGCAATAGGGTTCCCGTTTTACCCTTTGGGTACGGAACCCAAAAAAGGCAATAATAGTTAGCATTCGAATTGAGTTTAGCACTAAACAGTGACGTAATGTACAAACTTTCTTCGAGCGTCTTTTGTTTTACAGTTCCAGTGCCCGTTCAGAACTCCGAACAATGGGTGGTCGGGGCCGGTTTAAATATCCTCCGAGTTTTGCGCGTTATGGAGTTTTACGCACGATTGGTGACTCGTAAACCGATAAAAGTCGGCTGAGTTACGTTCTCGTGCGACATGGACCACTGTAACGGTTCGGGACACAGAAAAAATACACGCGAGCTCCTTTATCAATATCCTTTAGCATTATTATTAATTTAACAATAATTACTTTTCTTGTGTGTTATAATATCTGTAATAAAGATCTTATATAAACAAGGAGCAGAAATACAATATTTCTGAAATAAGTAAAAGCGCAATGGACACAGACAAACGTGTCGCGACTAGTCGGGACGTATAAAACCTCATAGCTGTGTTAGTGGACCATTTTTACACTATTATTATTTACTAAGTATCAACAGAAAATATAACAAACAGTATAAATGACTTGAATCTTACTCAGGCTGAGTTTGCTATCAAAGGCCATTAAAAAAAGGTTCCCATGACGCAAATACTTTAAAGTCTTTAGTTTTTTCTTATTTTATCGAAATATTGAAACTCCTCGAAATATTGAAGCTAAAATTTTAGATTGACTGTAAAGTAAAGTACATTCCTCAATTTTACAAGAAATCCCAAGCCGTGTCCCGACCGGTCCTTGTTACTGGCTCCCCTATCTAATAGGGCGAGTTATAGAATATTGCTCGATAAGGTTTTCGATTCTCGGGAGAGGCGGCTTTGTTTTCGGTTGCCATTTGTGTGATCTCCAGACTACTGTACGAACAATATCCGTAATATGTGGCGACATTGCGTTCAAATGTGACATTCAAACTGAAATTTATATGCAACTAGACTTGACGTGACTTCCTCCACGCATAGGTACCTAGATTATTAAGTACAAATAAGTTTACATGTTATACTGATGCATAAACAATAATACTGTTAAGTTTCAGCGACACTTTTGGGCGATATCAATGATATTCTAGTAAGCAGATATGTTATACACGCACAAAACAACCGAAAAAAGTGTTCCGCGTAACAGCGGTAGCACACATACACACTTTTCGTCCATTTTACATTTCACAACACGTAGAAATGTGCAATGGAGATGGCTTGATAAAACCAACGAGAAAAATAGAGATAGCTAGTGTTGTCACTTGCACTTCTTTGTGATCTGAAATTCATCTGTCAACCAATCCGCATGAATACGTCCTAATTAGGGCGTATTCGAGTCTTCACTTTTGCGCGCCTATAACATATCTGTTTACTAGAATATCATTGGGCGATATTGACTTAAATACATATATTTGGAATCTGCGATTTTTCTGGGTTGAATGAGTATACTCTGCTGTAAAGTTAAATATGTCGCTTAAGTCAATTAGCCTCTTACCTCTCGATATTATTAGTAGGATTTAATTCATCTTCAAACCACTTACAATAGTATTTTTCAGCACAAAACTGTTTTACAATGTCACTGTAAATGGATTATAACATGCTATAAGTTATATTTTAAAAATGTTTTGTCTATTGATTTTGATATTGTTTTCTTATATTTACGCGAATACTATACATTGAAATTAAACTATTTTACGGATTTTATCGCGTTTATTTACTATTTTATTTTCCCGACGTTTCGGCTGCTTTACAGCAACCATGGTCACGGGGGGACTGAGGTGTTAGACGTCCTGATGTCATAGTTAATAACTGGGTACCCTCATATTTAGTTGTTGTTTGCGGTCCGATCCACGCAGAAAATAAAAAATAAAATAGTAAATAAACGCGATAAAATCCGTAAAATAGTTTAATTTCAATGTATTGATTTTGATGTTTATGTTTGTTTATTTCTTGTTTACGTTCTGCACCCACGGGGGCGAGGGAATTGATATATTTTGCAAAACGCACTCTATGTCAATATAATTAAAGATGGAATATCTATGACAAAAGCCAGTGACAATGTGCTCTTTGTATAATTTAATACGGTTCGTTTTGGTATAAGCAAAAAGTTGTTCGCACGCGTTTTGTGGCGCCAATTTGTAGGGCTGTACATTTCCGTTAATTCGAATTAAATTACTTTCGAATATAATTTCGCGTAACGACGGCGTGTTTCAGATTGTTTGTTAACAATGCGAATTACATTACTTGAATTGTTGTAAGCGCAACTTTGTGTTCCAATTGATATTTAAAATTAAATTGAGTCGGACCATGAATTAAGAAAGTTAGTCTATGGTCGGACTGACGACCTATTTTTGTACAATCCAGCTATACTTTTCGCAATTCAATATGTAACGGAACCAAGATACAGGTGTGGCCTAGTGTTTTTATTGACACTATATTCTATTGTAATTATTTAGGAAAATAAATATTTTTTTTTTATTTGTAAAAATAAATGAAAATAACTGTGGATTTATGACGACAGCTTGGCGTGGTGGTATCGCGTGGGTTCAATTCCCGTGAGCGGCAAAATATGGAAACTGTATTTTGCTATGATCTGAGTGTAATGTACATGAATAAGAAAAATCTGATTCTGATTCAATTTTTTTTTTATAGCGAGAATATCTAAACCTAATATTAGTAATGTTCGCAACTAAAAGTTAATAATTGCTTTAACTTTGATGTATTGAGTTATCATCCAATTAGCTTTGAATGATTAGAATTTGAGTAGCTACTATTTGAGAAAGGTCGGCTTAAATTCAGACATAGTTACACAAAGTTTGATAGGCACATGGTGCCTCAATTAACCGACAACCGTATATTATATGTCTAGTTTGTAGTTCCCTTATGTTAATCATAGAGAAAAGTGCATTTTTTATTGACACTCTAGTGAACTCTTAGTCGTAGTTTAAATTATAGATTATACCCGTCAACTCTTTGGGGTTTCTATATTGACCAGTTATTTAAAAAACTGTTCTTCATTGTCTAACAATTTAGTACAGGCTGAAAAACATAAATTTAAATTTAGAACACAAAGAAGCACAGGCCGAAAGTAGATACTGAAATAAATTTAAATTTGGAACGTAGGAAAAAAAAGATAAATTGCAACGTCCACATTGTATATTTTACGATGCCAGTAGCGAACGTTTTGAATTCACTAAACTGATTTAGATTGTAATCAAACGGTTGGTTGGCGTTTTTTCTACTAGATCCGCAGATAAAGGTGTCAGCACAATAGGCGGAGCTGGGCGATGGCGATACCGGTCACGCAAGCGGTCGTTGGAGTGGACGACTGGACTATTGTCTATAAACTGTCCGATTCGAAGCGCGCAAGTCGACAACGTTGCAAATAATAAAACGCCCTTTTTTGCTGCGAATATAGTATTACTGTACGTATACTTTTATGATAATTTATACTATGTCTAATAAAATCAGTCCCTTACCACCACTTGAGCTTTTAACAGTACAAAAACTGTCATAATAAAATTCTAAATAATAATAAAATAATTTTGCTATTAAGAGGTAGTCCAAGAGGCAGCAAGGTAGGCAGGAGGCAGCGAGGAAAGTTTAAATAAGTAATTTACTTATCTGTACATAGAATGACATGTCAGATTTTGATCGAATTTAATTATTTTTTGGCATTTAAATGAAAATAACACTTCCCAGCATCGACTTCTTTGTATAAATATATAGAACACAAAAAATGTTTCTACCTATGTTCGTTATAGACTTTGAAACCATCCAATCGATGTACCCCAACCGGTTTCAATAGAAAGGCAAATGTGGTTTCAAACCATTAAATAAACAAAATGTATATTTTTCACGTAGCACACGCGGAGTAATTGCTAGTTTTAAATGTTTGTGCAACCCTATGCTTCATTTACTATATTAGATTTTTCAGTAGGTAGAGACTGTTGGTGATAGGCGACTGTAAGCCGCTTGCCCGATAAAAGGCCAGTCACGCGACACATTGTGCTCGGACGATTAGACGTCTTGATTTAACATAAGGGCTGGCTATCTAACGCCGTATTTTAAAGGATTTTAGAATAAATTAGTGAAGTATTTTTTTTGAATTTAAAAAAGGAACAATAAAATATAACATAATCAAATGAGGAACCAACGGATTCTAAAAATTAAAAAAGTCTTGTTTTGACTAATTAACTAGGTAAGTAATAAAGTCCGTCTGAGCTCGATGGTCTTTGTTTTTAAAACACAAGGATTAAAAATACTAAACGCTAAATGAATTAGCATTTGAGGTTTTGCCACGATGCACTTCTATTCACATCTATTCTTTGTGATTTCAAACAAACTAATCGCTTGTAATCCCATTGAAAAACAATATGAAGCGTTTATTCGTATGTCCGTGGCTCGTTTAAAAGATTAAACTCTGATTAATATTTTATAAGCTTTGAATTTAATGAGAAAGCTTTTAGTGGTACGCGTGGTTTGTTTAAGCGAATATTAGTTCATTAATAACTGAGGGCGCTGCAGTCACTTGTAAGTTCTATCTGAGAGTTACGAAGAGGGTTTTAGCAAAAACTTGCAAAATTTTGGTAAGTACTAGTGACAAATATAAATTGTAAAATATTGTGACAATGAATGTTATAAACATGAAATATTAAAGACGATTCCCTTTGTAGTTTAAATCTCAAATAAAAAATCTCGCCACGTTTCAGAGGACTTAACGCAATATCCATTCAAGCGCCTAACCAACGAGCCGTCAGAACGCACCAAGAAAATCGTAAACGACATAAAAACACTTAATACGAAATAAACAAACACGAAACGTCCCGAAAATCGATGCTATAACCTTAATCGCGCGCCGCAATATCAAACGAGGCATAAAAAGATAAAGGCCGCAGCACACGTATACGTTAAGTGTCTTGGAGGCAAGCGGCCGTGCTGCCTTTAGTATCAGTTTATAACTACTTTGCAACCACACTGGCACGCCCTTACGAACGCAGTGAAAAGATATAGCGGGAGTTAGTACGCGTACTGAATACGAATCTCTTATGAATGGTGCGTACCGATGGACAGAATTATAGCGAATGGTTTGCTTTTTAATATTGAGTGTTTTTATGGTAATACGAGTGGGGTTTTATCGATATCGGATGTGGCTTTGTAAGGGAATGTCGAGCTAAGAGGGCCTTTGGTCTTTTGTCTGGGAGCGAGTCTTGTTAACGGGAGCGAAAATATTCTCCTCGACGAGTAGGTGTTAAGCCCTGGTCACATGGGCCTGGGTAATAAGCCTGGGCCCTTTTTGGTAATACCAAGATGTATTCTGTGTCATTAAAGAAAAAAAAATGAATTTCTGTGTAAAAGCCACGCTGTCAATGTCAGCTCGCTGAAGTATGAACTTTTTGTATGAGTAAATACGTTACGTTTTGATTTGGCACAAAAGTTCTACGAGCGCCCCAATTCGAAATGACGGTGTAAGTATTTTTTTAAATGTGTTTGAAAAAGTATCCAAATGTCATAACACATTTTATTTTGGTACCTAATATAGGTAAGTGCGCTAAAACTTCTTGCGTAAAATAGAAATGAAATTTAATTTCCATATTATTTGATATACAGATATAAAGCATAGGTTAAGAATCGTTTTATATCGTAAACACAATAAAATACGTCGCTTCGTACCACTTGATCCGGCGACGGGGCGGTATCTTTTCCGGACAATTAACCGGCGACTTCCCCCAGCCTTATCTGCCCTGCCAGCCCTTCTTAGTGCGAACTTAGCCCTCGAAATAGGTCAGCGTCCACCGGGCCCTTATTAACGCCTATTGTGCCCACTAGTGATGTTATTGATTTGACGGCGGAAAAAAGTTTAGTCGAATTGCCGCAATCATAGCGTATTTCAAGCAGCTGGTGTTTTTAAAAAATGCGTACATAAGGTAGTAATTTGTATGTTCTTGCATGAGTTAGATAAATCTAAGCACCAGACTATACACACTCATCGTATGCTCCCAAGCTTGTACTTATCTTACTTCTATGAATACTATACAATGAACTGGGGGCGGTCCTTGTTACACCCAAACCAGGATAAATTTCGAAAAGGCCATTTCTAAAATTTGACCTTGACGGTTATCGAATCCACGACCACCCGGTGCGTTCATGATTTATTGATAGTGTTTTTTAAATTATTTATACATATAAAAATAAAGATTTTTTTTTTAGTTGAAAAACAAGAGTTTAGTTAAATATTCTCATGCTCTATTAATATTACACTTAAAGTCTAAATGAAAAAAAAAAACAGTTTTTTATACTAATATATAAAATTTTCTCTTTGAAGCAATATACCTATACATTTTTTTTTATTGAGACAGTACACATGGGCTTTGTTCAACTTCAATTTTTTTTTATCGGGAACGTGTATTTGTGTGTCTAACAATTTGAAGTACAGATTTAATAGATGGGTTAGCTAGACAAACCTGGCACTGTTAACACAAGTATCCTCGAATCAATTAAACATGGACGCCTATTTTCAGTTCCTATTATACAGCCCTTTCACAACCCTCCAAATAAAACCGGCCCAACAAACCACAATTCTTCCTCCCTCCGTGCGGAACTTTGCTAATTAATTACGAATTACGCATTCGAATAGATTGGTGAGTACCAAACAAGCTGAAGCGCTACTGCGCTGGACAGGCTTACTAGCCTGCACACACATGAGCGTCAATAGCACGCGATCCTTTTTACGCCAATACCAAAACAAACTAACTCACAGGAAGCATTTTACTACAGCCCTTTTAACGTCCCACTGCTGGGCACGGGCCTCCCCTGAATGCGACGGAGATTCGGGCTATAGTCCACCACGCTGGCCCAGTGCGGGTTGGCAGACTTCACACATCTATTGAAAACTAGTCAAGTTCCCTCAGACGTGGAGGTTTCCTCACGATGTTTTCCTTCACCGTTCCTTCATAGCAAATGATAATCTCGGATGATAATGAGATTCGCACATAAATCCCACAGGTGCGAGCCGGGGTTTGAACCTACACACTTTGATTTGCAAGGCGTGCGTTCTACCACTCGGCTACCCCTGCAACATATTCTTCAACGAAAATCATCAATGACGGGAGTGGATTTTGTTGCGTAGTCACTAGGCTTTTTACCACAGAAATTCAATCTTTACGAACATTGACACAAAGTTTATTTTAGATCTAGTTTATTCGCCCGTTTCAGTGTGTGCAGGACGTTATGTTAAGATAGTGTGACGTGTCGCTGATAACAGCGGTTTGCGTACGCTAAGCACTTAATAGTTTGCTATAAATATTGCGCTCTGAGTGTTGAGCGGTTAGCGAAGCGACTTGAGAGAGGATCTAAGTGATTGTAGTACTATAGAGTATATACTAAATCGAGGTAATGGGGGTTAAGACGCACACATATCGAGGGGTGAAAGGCTATTTGGCTTAAACGACACTTTTGGGCGATATTGACTTATATACATATTTGGAATCAGCGAGTTTTTCTGCGTTGAATGAGTCAAAATCCTCTCCATCCAAAGGTTTTCTGGAAGAGATCGCAGCTTGCGATAAGACCGCCCAATGTACACTACTATTTGTTCCTTGTTATGACAATATATTTTGTGTAATATCCATGTAACTATTGGTGTACAATAAAGAGTTTCCTATTCTATGCTATGCTCTCCTGTAAAGAGAAAAAAAAATCGCTTAAGTAAAATAGGCTTTCACTTTTCGACATGGATCTATATCTAGGTAGATAGGTACTCAAAGTTCCCCATACCACATAACTCCACAAGGTTTGGTACCTATGTGACTTAAGATAGAATCTCAAGCCACTGTGAAACTGTATTGCTGTGATATATGTGGAAAGTTTATAAATCTATAAATAAACTAGCTGACCGGGCGAACTACGTACTGCCTTAGAATTAGTGACATATGAAAGTAGCGCCACCTACCGGGTCCAATTGTGAATCTAAACCATCCAGAAACCCAATGAAATATACACACAAAATTTCATCCAAATCGGTCTAACCGTTTGGGAGGAGTTAGTGACATACACACGTACAGTAGAATTATATATATATAAAAATAAAGATAAACATCACCTGTATTCCCCGATTCCCCGATTCCGCCTCCATACTTGGCCATTATTTTTAGTCGCAATGGGGCTAGCATATTGCCATTTTACCAGACACATTCTCCCTCAATACGAGGGATATTTGGGGTACACCACGCTGGCCCAGTGCGGGTTGGTGAACTTCACACGCCTGCCTATAAACGTGCTGGTTTCCTCACGATTTTAATGATAATATGACAAAGTAAACAAATGTTTGTACACTTGGGCCAGCCAGTGAGGTCGTCCTCGGGACACGCAATGCCACTATTTTTCACAATGGAGACTTACACCGGCTGCCTTTACATTTTGATAAAAATGCAAATTCACACCTATTTAGGCGTCTAGAATATATTGCGTCCAGAATATATTGCTCTACGGGCACGAAATCGAAAAGTTATTTTAAGTTTACGCACAAATTTATAGAAATACTAACGTATCTAAAATCAAGTTTTTCAGTCTACAAGTGATTTACGATGCCGTTGTAGATTGATTATAACTTTATACAGGGACTTTTTATCAAAAGACCGAAATAATACTTTGGGTATATCTACTCGTACAGTAGCTCCTATGTGAATGCTTAGTGAAGACAGATTATACCTAACTATCTTAGTTTCTGAGTTATACTCGTAGACCTTTAAATATTTTTCACAGGTATTGTGCTCTGGCCTTTGGGTGCATCCATAACCCTATTCAGCAGTGTAAAGTACACGTATGAGGGACAACTACAAGTATTCACAAAACAGGACATGCACATTTTACATAGATATGACAAGTTAGAGAAATTGACAACGAAAAACAAGTTGAAAAAACATGGTCAAATTTCCATCAAATTTTTATACCATTCAGTTGTTTACGCGATACTGATGCAAACGTCAAAGTATTATTTCGGACTTCTGCAGTAGGGTGATTTTAAAACACTCGGAATCGAATTCGGAAACGGAATCGAAAACTTCGAGTTGTCGATTCCGTTTCCGACGGTATGTCAAAACGCGATTTTGAATAGCGGACGGAAGGGCCAATTGGAAAGTTCCGACGTCGGAAAGATTGTGTGCGTTTACAAAGAACGTTTAAAAATGGTAGAAATGGTAGAAATAAAATTCGATTACAAAACAGTTATTAATACGAATTTTTTGGGCCAAAAAGGCTTATATAAACACACTTATCATAATTATAAAATTGGAAATTGATTACTTATTTAAATTATCGATTGAAAACTTACTCTCCTTCATTATTTTTGGTTATAACGAACCTCGAAAATTTTTACTGATACGTCAAAGTGAAAGTGAAGGGTAACATCACGCTTTTGCAACCACGAAGTTTCAGAGCTACGTCATAGATGGCGCATGGCGCTGTATTTCGGTAAATAAAAACACAACCACGAAGTGAATAATGCAGCACGATTGTTTGCCGGCGCTGCACAGCAGCCGCCCTATGTTGTCTCCTATAAGATAATATTCCATCCTATCGAAGGTTGAAGGGAATAATTTTGCCATAAAACAACGGTAATGGGTTTATTTTAAACACTCTTTAGTACTGACTTACCTTAAATATTATGCAAGTATTTAGATAACACTTAAATTTGGTATTTTATTTATGTTTTTGTTCAATTTCGGAAGCTTTCCGCGAGGAAAAAGGTGTCGGAAACTTTCCGTCGATTCGGATGGGTTTATCCGACGAGAAATGTCAAAAATCGTCGGGTACGGAAATCAAAATAGCGATGGCTGGAATCCGTGACGGAAAGATCCGATTCCGTTTCCGAATTCGATTCCGAGTGTTTTAAAATCACCCTGCAGAAACATTATGTATAAACTTAGGAGATATTTTTTGTGAAATTGTCGAATCTATTATACCTAACCTAACCTGGTATTCGGACTGTTGAGAGAGATTACGTTATCATTATCTACCACAAAAGAGATAGGTAAGTACTCTTTATGAATTGCCTCCGTACCTACATTGAACTATTAAAAGTATTTAAGTCTCCATAACACACCATTAAAGCAAGCATAACGGCGTTAAGCGCGGGTGGCCGGCAGTGGTCCTCTTAATCCGTCCCCATTCACCAGCTCACTCGAGTTATTAATTGCTCCAATAATATGCAAATGGCGACCCTATATTATTAAGTTGTAATGTCTGTTATTACGGCTTTTAAAAGTGGGAGTGGAGGACCTTTACAATCCCTTCAAATTTATAGAAAGTTATCATCTGTTTGTAGTGTCATAATCAAAACTTATGTATCGAATTATAAAATAAATAACCAGACAGCGTATAAAGTGTGAAGTAAAGGCCATATTTGAATCGTTAGATTGACTGACAGTGTTTATTCGACAAACATTTCATGTGAGATGAGTAAATTAGGTATTCGAGTTATTCATCAGACGAATAACTCGAATACCTATGGAACAAAATCAACCAATATCAATTTACACATAGATAAAGGTTGGTTAGGTTGATCGACAATTCATCTGAAGATTGAAATTTCAGCCTAGAAAGAGAAAATCAAGTACTACTATACTTTCTTTCTCTTTCTATTACTTGTAATAAATGTAACTTAAACGTTACAAAGTAACTAAATAATTATTTATATTCGAAAATATTAATTCAGTCCCCAAAAAAAATTGTAAAAGCTATAAAAAACGTTTAACTCCGAATGATTTAAAATCAGGCTACAGTGAATCTGACTTGTGAAATCCTATTCTCAGACAGACGGATAATATAACGGACGTTACAGCTACACGTGTAAGCAGCGAAGCCCGAGCACAGATCATTACAGGAAAAGAAAAGCTCCAGCGATACGGAACTGCCGCCGTCCTACAGATCCCTAGACGCCGAGATCGTGTACACTGCGTACTACGAGTACGACTCACTCAGTTCTCAGTGGGTTTTTTTAGCTTTAAGTACTTGCGTGACTTGCATTTTTCAGTTTTCTTTTACAAAAAAAATCGTGAAAAAAATAACAAAAAACTAAAATTGCCAATGTAATGAATTATGTGGGTATTTGTACCTTTTTAGGCACCTAGATGTTTGAAGTCGGTTTTTGTTTTTGTTAAAATAAGTTTTTTTCTAACATAAAAGTGATTCCTGGGTACATAAGCTATATGCCAGTGAAAACCTCGTTTAAATCGTTCCAGTCGTTTCAAAATTTGCCTCAGACATACATCGGCAAAGTGTGGGTGCAGTGTAGAGCACCTCTGTCTACGCCTTTGGGGAATACAGGTGTGACGATGTATTTTTTTCAACAGTTCGGTATGTAGTATATAGTGTACGCTCACAATGTAGTATTGCAGTCGCGATCTCAATGAGTGGTAGCCGACGACCGTAAAAATAATGGCCGGGAGCCGCCGACCGATCACTAATATGTACAGCAGTCTACAGCGGTATTAAAATCTATTGTTTGTTATTCTAGAACCAGCTGTACAATCATCACGCCTATATTACCCTTAGGGTTAGGCTGTAGTAATGGTGAATGTATTTTAGCTAGCCTACTGCCATTGTACCGGACACATTCCCTCTCAATACGACGGAGATTTGGGCCATAGTCCACGTTGGCGAACTTCATACGACTTTCCAAAGACGTTCAGGCTTCCTCACGATGTTTATAATTTACTGCTCAGACCATTCGACCAAGTCTTTGTCGAAATGATTAGTAGTTATCACTAGCAATGTGAAGAATTAGTAGCAGTAGTCACGTTAGTCTCTCTAACTAAGCTAAATTCTCGTACTAGGAGCGTGCTACATCAATAGTTTAATAGTCCGGGTAAGGATGAAACCTGTAACCACTCAGTTATCAAGGCAGCCTAACTACTAGTTTATTAACGCTGAAAAGTAACTTACACATTTTACATTTAAAACACTTGTAAAGAAAACGTAGAAGCCTAATTTAAAAGGAACTTATTAAAATTGTAGTAAAAACATTAATAAACATTTTATCAAGCCCAACAAGTTCTATAGCGCAGCCGCAGAAGTTCGATAATTAATTAACTTAATCAAAAACGTATAGAACATTAATTCGGCCCTTTGTGGCAGTTCAGCGAAGCCTTCCACGATTAAATTGATAGAAATAGTAGGCCTTAGCAATATTTGGTGCGTTATTCAGTTTAACTTTGTAGGTCATTTCGTCTTGGGGAGTTTGTTGGATTAAGTTATAGCTGCGCGCTGACTAACCACAGAGCCATGCGAGCCTGCCTTGGGAATATGTCGCGAGCTGAAACATTAGACTCAAGCCGTGCAATAACAATATGCAACCATGCCTAACAGGAGCGTACTCGCGTGTATCTAACATAACATAACCTTAAATAAGTGTATTGCCGTCTTGCTCACAGTCGTTACAGTATGAGCGAAACAGCAATGTTTTTCGTCCGTCAATTATTCATATGCATCAATATAGGCATACTTGGTAATTAAACTGTAAGTAGATACTATGCGATCCAAATAAGAATAGGAATGTCAAAAAGCTCCGTCTGTCAAATGTCACATGAATTATGACTTTAAATAATTAAATATTCTATTATGACAATTTACTACTAATTTAACCTTTTTATTTATATTTGATGTAGGTACTATTATTATTGATATGCAAATACCTACGTTTTTTGCAAACCATACTTTTCAAGTGACATTTGACAGATAGAGCTTATTGACATTCCTATTCTTATTTGGATCGCATAGTACATACATATACTCACGCCTGTATGCAATGGGGGTAAGCAGAGATTACAGTTTGTCACATGCTCATTTGTCACAAGATCATGACATACCTTTTTCGCTTCAGCCATACATCTTTTCATGCACTTCCGTCGGTTGAGGGTGCTACGGACTTGACCTTTCGGGCAAAGACCGTTATTCTGATCGTGAAAAGTCCTTTTCTATTGAAAGTAGATACTTATTAACTTAAACTTTAAATAATAGTATAACTTAATAAGTAATAATAAAACCACTTGATTCCAATAATGCCGCGATTATTAATCAATTTCGGTTTGCCAAGAAGAACAAAGTTCGACATTGTACAACTTACCTAATTATGATATTCAAAAACTTCCAACGTTCCTAAAGTACCAACGAATAAGTAAATAACATTATTCCAGACACGATTATGCTATTACACCGAGTGGTATCGATTCTTGGTAATCGAGTAATTCCCCACACACACTGGAGCGTTAACGTTCCCGCGTCTAACCAAAACGGACTCTGTGTCAATATGCTTAAAGATACAATTTTTGTCGTAAATGCCACGCCCCCATGGGTAGCCGCCCGCGCTATCAGTGTCATTTAGTTAAAAAATGAACATTTTCTAAGATTCATCTGCCATCTTTATCACTGTCATCACCCATCTTTATCACTGTCATCACCCATCTTTAATTTAATTGTGTATTTATTAAAAAGTCCTTGCTATTAATTACTCGACATTGAAATAAAACTATTTTACGGATTCTATCGCGTTTATTTGTTTTTTTTATGTTCCCGACGTTTCGACACTCGAGATTGCCATAAATTCCGCTAATCGCAAGTGCAGGCATTCTTCTTCTTATTACATTCAAATTTCAATCATTTCGTAAAAGAAGTCGGGTAAAAAGGAGAACTTTTTCTATGAGTCACTATGGGTCAACTTCTATGAGTCAAGTTTGTTTTGGTATGGCAGAAAAATTGTCGCGCGAGGGCCGACGCGCCTGTGTGCGAGGTTTAATTCGAGTAAACAATTGAATGCTTGGGAAGGTGTCGTTTTTGAGCGGCGCCATCTTAGTTATCCAGGTGGATGATTCGATCGAGAATTTGTCTAATCTTCGGAACGTCTCCGGCTCAATCTTGTCGACAGGCGAATCTTGTTGATTGCTTCAAATGTCTGATATACAGGGAAATTTCGTTTCTAATAATATTGCTACAGATGTCTAGCGAGAGGCATTTGAGACTCTAGCTTATAGATTATAGAGGTTAACATCATACAAGTGTAATAATGCCTATCCCTTGGGGGAATACAGGCGTAATGACTTCATCACGCCTGTATTCCCCGAAGGCAGATTTTCAAATCTCAGTCGTATTGAGTGATGGGTGCGGGTTGGTGAACTTCACACGCCTTTCTAATAGACGTGCAGGCGTGCCCACGAAGTTTTCCTTCACCCTTCAGCAAGTGGTAATAATTTTATTAAAAAATACATTCGCTCGTTTTCACGTCTCAGAAGTGCGGGCCGAGGATCTAAACTTGCACCCTACAACAAAGGCCAGCGTTCTAACAACTAGACTAGCACTGCTCGAAAGAATTGTTTATTATGACACAAATGTTGTGGTCACTTAATTTACGTATCACAGAAATTAAAGCCACCATGGCATCGAAATCCGCACGTCAATATTTTTTCCAATACCAAAATGAACTGTATTGACACATAGGATAAAGTTCATTACCCAACGAAATTACATATATAACGTGAACAAATTTTGACGCATTGGGGCGGGTCTTTTAACACAGAAATTTATGCATATTAACATAGAGTTGGTTTTGGTATTAGCAAAAGTGTGCCGGGGGACTTTATAAGCCATCGTTGCACTGCCTTACCGAGCAAGTATCTTAAAACAATGAAAGCAAACACGAGATTTCACTTTATTACTCAGTTTGCAGCGGAGTTTAATTAATTAGTATAAGTGCCGGTGAGTCTCGTGAGATTGGTCATTAATTAAATGGTTCGTCGGCCATCGATCGGCGGCAAACAATACTCTTTATTGCTTTTTATTACCCATTTGATCCGTTGTCTCGGGCCCCGGGCCGGAACCTGCAAGCTTTTTACTATTAACGACCGGAGAGCTAACATATTGAGATGTAGTTTGGTTTCTATAACTTAACTACAGGTGGAAAAATAAATGTAAAGTTTGTGAAGATAGGGCGTCACTTGACGCGCTATGTGCGAAGATTTTTTAGCCAATAATTCTATTCATTTTTCAACGATATGTTATTAAGCTGTAATTTTAATAATATAATCTACCAGCGGATACCCGGCGTGTGCTATTAAGATAATAAACCGGTCAAGTGCGAGTCGGACTCGCGCACGAAGGGTTCCGTACCATTATCTATAAAAATTGCAAAAAAATCACGTTAGTTGTATGGGAGCTCCCTTAAATATTAATTTTATTCTGTTTTTTTAGTATTTGTTGTTATAGCGGGCAACAGATATACATTATCTGTGAAAATTTCAACTTTCTAGCTATCACGGTTCATGAGATACAGCCTGGTGACAGACGGACGAACGGACGGACGGTGGACAGCGAAGTAATAGGGTTCCTGTTTTACCCTTTGGGTACGGAACCCAAAAAATAAGGTTTATGTAGTGGTCTCAAACATTATTGCCTTTCTAATGAAATCCTGTTTGGGACATATCGCATGAATCGTTTCAAAGTCTATTAAAAGATTATTTTTTTATGTTTTATTTTATAGATAGATAGATAATTATACACTGTACCATTGTATTAGTACCTAGAATAAACGCGGCGCTGATCAAAAAAAGGGTTGTTGTACATTCGTCACAAAGTAAATTCGTCACATTTTTTAAACTCCATACATTGAAAGTAAATTCGCCACATCCATTAAAAATATATGTTTATTCGTCACAAGAAGATAAAAGTTATTGTAAATTCGTCACAGGTCTTCTTTTTACATTATTTTTGCATAAAGTACCGGTAGCAGACAAAGATAATAGTTTCTAGCGCTCGAAAATGTATTGCAAGCTGTATCGGATAACAACACAGTACAGTGACTGATTTTTCTGCTGTCTGTACGAACAAAAATAATGTGACGAATTTACAATAATCAAAATTGGTATATTAGTAATTTTCTTAAAAATAAAGAATTGTGGCGAATTTACACATACTTTTTTATGTGGCAAATTTACTTTGTGACGAATTTACAACCACCCCAAAAAAATAATCTCATAAAAAGTTGCGAGTCCAAGAATTTTTCATTAATAAATATTAATTTATTCAAAATCGCTTACAACGTTCGACCGATTGGTGATTTGCGATCACAGTACGCCTCAAATATCCAGGAGAAATAAATTGTATAATTATTTAAATATTACACGGCTCCGTTTTAAATATTCATTCGACCATTAAAAAGATCCATTATGCCAATCGTGGTCGAGGATTGCCGTTATTAAAAATCACCGGAGTGGCAGGTAATAATGCAAAATGACGCTTAAATGTCGCTTAATAATAATTGACCTTGTATCTGTTTCTGTCAGTGCTTAGTTGGAGGGATTAACTGAACTACTATTGTCTTCTTTTTGATCTTCTATTTTGTAATAGGGGGCGAACCTATTGCCATTATACCGGGCACATTCTCCCTTAATACGAGGGAGATTTTTGGGTCATAGTCCACCACGCTGACCCAGTGCGGGTTGCTGAACTTCACACGCCTTTCTATAGGCGTGCAGGTTTCCTCACGATGTTTTCCTTCACCGTTTCATAGCAAGTGGTAATCTCGGATGAAAATGAGATTCACACATAAACCCAGAGGTGTGAGCCGGAGTTTGAACCTGCACACTTTGATTGCAGGGCGTGCTTTTGGCCACTCGGCTACTACTACACACACGTAACTACCCAACAAATATGTTTGGCTGCTAATCTGTCAACTTAATGCATTTTAAACGGGCGTAAATGAATTAATTATATCTACTATATGTGAACAAACGCGTTCTGTCAATTTATCAGATATTTGAAAAATAGACCATGAATCACATATAATTTACTTGCCTCGTCTAACATAATTATTATATTTTGATAAAATCTCGTAAAATTATCTAATATATTGTCTAGATGTCTTTAAATTATACATTTAGTTCGACGTAGCTGGAATCCTTATTAGGTACAATATTTTTACATTAGCTGCTATCGACGGAACCATTTGTCGCGAGTGCTGGCAGCGTGCCCGCTCCCGGTGTGAACATACCCTAAGTGGCACACAAGAAAACTCGAGATGCCGAATGCATCGAAATTAAGTGCTAATTTTAACTTACTACTACTACTTAAATGTAGTTGTATTTAGCAAACATATATTTTTAAAGATGGCGAATGGATCTATTGTTAACTCATACATCGCTTTTAGCGGTGAGTTAGGGAACTACGATACTCAGTAACGCATTAAACTACAGAGCAACGTAGTAAATGTGTACTTATCACTAAATTAGAGGGTGTATTAGAAGTTCGAAATAATATTTTAGTTACAAAGACAGTAGCGGATATGTAGTACGTATAATATGTAGTGCTGTATGCTTATTGAAAGCAGACTATACCTAACTATCATAGTTTTTGAGTTTGTATAACAATCACAATTCTTGTGTAGGACTTTAGGACACATTTTTAACTCTATTAAACAGTTAAACTACGAGTAGACTAGTAGAGAGTTGCGAGGCGTTCACTAATATTCACAAAACAGTTTCTACATAAAAAGTTTTGCATAGGACTTGAGATAATACATGTTTTATAATTAGCAGCAAAACAAAAGAAGAAAAAACATGTCCGAATTTCAAATAAATTATTTTCCAAAATTCAGTTACTAATGACGGTATACTCGATACTCATGTAAATCTTGCAGTATTATTTCGCACTACTGGATATCGTGAACAGCCTGTGAAATGGTTGAAAAAAAAAGATGTTTCCGTGTTAGTTGATATATTTTGTTGGCAATTTCCTCGGCGAGGTCCTCACCTCCCGGACCCTCATCCGGGGACCCAAGATTTTGATAACTGGCCATTCAGCTAGCAACTTACCCCGTTCCGGGTGGTCTGTATTGCAAAGGAACTCTCACCAAAGTGGTTTTATGTCCTGAAGGATTTTAACATTAAGGGCCTTTGTGCGACAGAAGCTATGCTCTGCTTTACAAGAGCTTAAGGAGATGAATTACCTGATTTTAGCTATATAATGATGATGATATGATAATTAAAGCCAATATAAATAAATACCTTTCAGACCGCAAAGAAAAATAAGTAAAAGAAAGTAGAAAGTTGCATGGTTTATTAGCAATTCATTAATTTGTAAAAACTTATATTTTTTTGCTAGCCCAATTTTTTTTCTAATTTCCTAAATGCTCGAATTTCTTTCAGACAATTTAACATTCAATGCTTCTCAAACCAATATTTTTTGTAACAAAATTCAAAGTATTAACAAAAATATATTATTTGGCCTCTCTTCGCTTTTGGTACACCGTCGTCTCTACATCAAGATGTCTTGTTTGGGCCTCTACTATACACAGGCTGAAAAGCCGCCTCTAAAAGCTGCCTATTGAGTGCGGTCCAACGTTCCCGGGAAACGCCAGTTAAACAGATTACGGACGAGGAGTTCTCTCCTTTGTGTTTGCGTTCTACGACTTTTTTCACCCTCCCCTTTTAATTTCTTCGCTAAAAAGTTTTTCCAAGGTGTTTATGATATTTCGAGTGGAATAAATGCGATTTTTTCAAAGTGAAATTTTAAAAGGAAGTTGTAGCCTAGTTTGTGGAACACCCACAATGAAAGCGAGGGTTGCAGGTTCAAACCCTGGTCGCAAACCTCCGGGATTTTCCGATTTCATGTTAAAAATATGGTGAAGGTGAATATTGTGAGGAAAGCGGCACAATAATAATATACAAAAACATGTAAAGTTCACCAACGCGCTCTGGACCAGGTGACTATGGTTCAAAGCTCCCTTGTATTCAGGATAATAATAGCAATTAGCTCGCCCCTATTCCATTGTGATCAAAAATACTTCGGTGAAGTGTGCACTGCCTACTCCTTCAAAAATAATGGCGTGGTGATGTATTAAGTTAGAAATACAGACATGTAGAAATGGAGGATGACAGTTTTGAAATCCGATTTCAGCGAATGAACGAAATGAGATAGATTGATTGTTTTTTTTTAAATGATACTATAAGATAGGTATGAAGCGTTAGTCATCAAAACGAATATTTGCAAAATGAGACTCTATGAAATGGGTATAGATGCCAAATTTCCGCGTAACCAAAAAAAAAACTTATCGCACCTACATCACATACAAAACCAATCAAGAGACTTCTATACATACGCAGTATAATAAAAGGGACTTATAAGGAATAGTTAGAGGCTGCGAGCGGTAGTCTAATCTTGCCGGATAATCCGGAATCAATGAGACGAGAGACGGGATATTCCATCGACCCTCGCTCGCTGATCGATTGGGTGCTGAGTTACGTAATTAATATTTTTGCCGTATTTGGTGTAAAAGTATTTTTGTGTGAGCTCTTGCCCACGTTCTAATAATATAAGAATGAAAAGCGTTTCAGTACGTGAACATTGAGGGCGCTACTAACGACTAAAACTGTAACGCAGTGCATCTCTGCTTACCCAATCTGGGAATTAAGTTACTAGTCGTTAATAATTTAAAAGTCGACTCGGATTTCTGTAATAACGATTTTTTTGCGTCACTTGTACTTCTAATATGCTTGTTGCATTCTACGGCGGACAACAATATACAGGTGTTTCAGAAGTCCTGAATAATACTTCGACGTTTGCATGAAAATTAAGTATACAACTGTATTGTATAAGAATTTGATCGAAATTCGAACATGTTTTTTCAACTTTTTTTTTACTCGCCGATTTTTATATCTCGAGTTCTTTATAAAATTTTCATGTTCTGTTTTGTGAATATTGGTAGGCGTTTGATAGGAATGATCCTATCTATCCCATCTATGAAGATGAACCAACCAAAGGCCAGAAGACGATACTTGTGACAAATATTCAAAGGAATATAACTCAGAAACTATGATAATTAGGTATAATCTATCTTTACTAAACATCCACATATGAGCTACCTTATATGTAACCAAAGTATTATTTCGGACTTCTGATACACCTTGTATACAATATGCGACTTTTTGGATCGACTTGGGCTTCTGATATGCATGTAGTAATATAATGCGCGCAACAATATATTATGGGTGATTACGTTCGCAACTTGACAAATAAATGCTTTTTTTACCCCAAAATTAATCTAACGGAATCCCCACAAAGTATGGCAGCCCATCGCAATATCAAGGCGATTAATTGCCGCTTTTAAAATACTCATTTCACGGTAACAAACGAAAAAAATCGCATAAATTGCTCATAACACCCGCGCCGCTGAAAACGTCCGGGACGAGATTTTAATTACAGAAATATTATTAAGTCAGTCGTCGAATAAAAGCAATTTAGGGGTGAAAAATACGAGCGACCGCCGTGCGGGACAAAGGCCGAGATTTCCATACATAAAAAGCATAAATAATTTCGATTGTGGCCACCGAACACATAAATAAAGTAGGTACGGGTATGTTTAGTTGATGGTACACACGGTCGAGGCCGGGCAAATAATGCGAGTGTCACGTGGTGGAAGGCGGAAGGGAGGGGGGCGCGGGGCGATCCTCGGACGAAAAATAAATACGTACACAATCTCTGGTGCACAAATACACACATTTTCGTGTGATGTGTTTGCGGTGTGAAGGTATTTTATTTGCTTTCGTGTGATACTATCCCATGTTTCACAACGATAAGTAATGTATACCTTATTGACCAACTTAAATTTGTCACATTCGATACATCCCTCTACGCTTACATAGGTCCCGCGCATACTGGGGACTCAAAACAAACTCTGTGTCAATATACTTAAAGGTTGAATTTCTGTGATATTTTTTTTCGATAAGTCAATATAGTTCATTTTAGTATTGGAAAACATTTTGACACGAGCATTTTGACGTCCCGATGTGATTTATTTTTAACCGACGAAAAAAAAAAAAGGAGGAGGTTCTCAATTCGACGCGTATATTTTTTTTTTTTATGTATGATCACGCATATCTCCGGCGTCACTAAACCGATTTCGATTTTTTTTATGACGTTTGCTAAGGAATTCTTCGAGGGTGGTCCCATTTTCAAAATATTATCAGAAATTAACCCCCTTGGGGGTGAAATGAGGGGTTGAATGTCACATAATTTAAAAATTATTTTTTGATCGACACGAAACTTTGTATATGTATTTTACATATAAAATAAAGAAATACGTGTTTTAGGAATTTTGAAAAATAAAATGTATAGGGTGTGAAATGGGGTGATAAAGTTTGCATTTTTTTTTATGTATGATCACGCATATCTCCGGCGTCACTAAACCGATTTCGATTTTTTCTATGACGTTTGCTAAGGAATTCTTCGAGGGTGGTCCCATTTTCAAAACATTATCAGAAATCAACCCCCTTAGGGGTGAAATAGGGGGTTGAAGGTCACACAATTTCAAAAATATTTTTTGATCAACCTGAAACTTTGTATATGTATTTTACATACAAAATAAAGAAATACGTGTTTTAGGAAATTTGAAAAAAAAAAATATTTAGGGGGTGAAATGGGCTGATAAAGTTTGCATTCTGGACTATAGCATATCTTCGGCGTTAGTGAGCCGATTTCGAAAAATCTTTTTTTGTTTAGTACGGATAGTTAACAAATATCGAAACGATGGGATGGAAAGGGTGGAGGGGGGTGAATTCCTTTTTTGGGCTGTTATGAGGTGCTAATACTTGCATCTTTTCACAAAGTAGATACTAAATTCGCCTTCAAAAACCTAGGTACACTAAAAAGTTGCAAATAACCTTATAATTCATTACATTTGTAGTCGGTGCCAATTCATGTGTGTATTTGCCTAGTCTGATATAGATTGGCACCTACACCATGATATACCTACGCCCACGTGGACTTTATTTGGATTTATACCCATTTTTAACCAACGAAGAAAACAGAAGAGGTTCACGTTTCGACACGTATTGGTTAGGGTATAACTTCGAAGTTGGTCCTATAAAAATTAGGAACAAAAATCCTACCCGAAAGGTGGGAAAATAGGGAGAGATTTATTGTTAATTCTCAAATTTTAATGCTGAGTTGTGTATTACAAAAAAACAAACAGTAGATTCAGATTAAGTAGTAGATTTTAGCCACAAAAAAATATAAAATAAAAACTTTTTAACAAAAAATTAAACCGCCGAAAATTTTAAAAAGCATAAAATAATATACCTTTTTTATTTAACCTTAATAACAAAGTTCTTAAACTAATGTAAGTATACCTAAGTCATTTTGAGTCGGCGCCAAACAATTAATGAACAATAAATTTAAAGAAATAACCAAATGAAATTAACAATGCAACGTGAAATCTTCAGCGACAAACATTAACATTCCAAAAAATGTGCTCTCCGTACGACCACTCGCACACATTGTGTATCGCTATCTCGCTGTGTATTGCTGTCGCGCTGACGTTAACTTCGTGAACGCTCGGCATTTTCCAGCGAAGGTGCGTGTCGCGCCGCGCCGCCGCCGTACATCACACTTTACTAAATTAATTAATTTGCTTGTTTGGCGCCGACTCAAAATGACTTAGGTATACTTACATTAGTTTAAGAACTTTGTTATTAAGGTTAAATAAAAAAGGTATATTATTTTTTGCTTTTTAAAATTTTCGGCGGTTTAATTTTTTGTTAAAAAGTTTTTTTACGTTAAACATATTTAAATGAAATTCTTGGCCTCATAACTTTCATTGACCGTGCAAAGAATTTAACATAATGCGAACAGGGTCTAGAGTTTGGCTACAGTAGACCTGAAAAATGTCCTCAGATTTGAATTTCAAAGTGCAAAACCATCCTGCGTCAATCTAAAATGCATGCAAAAGGTAACTAGACTTTCAAAGAGAAAATGTCTCCAGAAACCAAAGCACTCTGGGACCGTGACCGAAGCATTTAATTATCTCTACACACAGATCCCAAAGTGTATTTTCTAAGGTGCCACTCCAGTGTGGACTCAGGCCCCGCAGTGCAATGACGTCGACGCGACGTCATTTACATAGGGACCGGACCCCGAATCCGTGTGTTTATTTTGGTCGGCACGGCCCACGTTAGAATCGGACGTAATTAACTTTACACTTAAAGTTAAGTGTACTTCCAACTTAATCATGTTACATTTGCAGCGACGACTCGACGCGGCGACGGGGAATAAATGTTATACGGAATTTTAATTTGAGTCTAAAAACTTTTTTTACTCGCGATGTTTTTTTGGGATTCTGTTTACTTGTTATTTTGCATGAAGTTAGAGGAAACGGCGAAGAATAAATATAAGGAAATATAATTGGGATTCAGTATATAGAATAATAAAAGGAATAACTTACTCCGAGATAAGAACAACTTAAAAAAAATAAAATAATAGAGGACCTATTTCGGTACAAGTACGCTCATAAATGATCATCATCTATAACTCACAAAGAAACATACATCCTTCACAGTAAGTCATAAAAAGCAATAACACACAAAATATTAATACACACATACACACTTGCACATAAAAACCGCGTCACCTTATAAACTGGCCTTTACATAATTACGCAACTAAAATAAAAAGCTTTTATAGGGCAATATCTCATTGCTAAGGTGGGCATATGCGCGCAGACTACCGACTTTACGACGAACATAAACCGTTGGAGAAAGGCGTGTGTAGCCCTATAACACCCTGCATCCACCGGGGCGTGCGGACTTGACTTCCTTTAAAAATTTACTCTGTGTTAATATACATAAGGATTGAATTTCTGTGGCGAGAGCAAAGTGATCAAAATTCGCTCGCATCATGGATGACGTTTCGTTGAAAAATGAGCTTTCTGTGAGTTAATACAGTTCGGTTTGGTGTTGGTCGCGCGCGTTTAAACGCTCGTGTGGAAGCAGGGCTTAATGCTGACGGTAAGGCGCGCCTTTACCTGAACACCATAATTTCTATTTAGCGTCGCGCCTCCTCCTACATTGTCGGCGAATTCATGGGTTGTCAGTTTAGCGGCGCGGACGTCTCATTTCACGTCTCCCTGGGGCATCACTATATTAAACCCTTGTATTGCCGCCCTATTTAGTTGATCTATGTAATTTGGGTTAAATGAACTGCGTAATATAAAGGTTCTGATGTAACGGCTGTCATATTTTTGCGCCTTGGATTACGGGAATGGTAAATTGATAACATTTTTGGGTATTTGTTTTAGCAATGCAATTCATATTACCAGTCCTCTCAACTCTTTTTGACAAGCGAATGCTAGTGCTTATAGTGAGGTTTCTGCAACTGTTTATTAGACAATCTAGAACCTTTGCTCATTTAAAGACTGGACCATTCACGCTTTCCTTGTGACATTCGTTATTCTCATATTAGTAACAGTCTCTTACCAGTGGCTAGATCTCTTCATTTGGACAAAAGATAACGCAATTGATGTATAACAGTCCTCTCAACTCTTTTTGCCAAGCGAATGCTAGTGCTTATAGTGAGGTTTCTTCAACTGTTTATTAGACAATCTAGAACCTTTGCTCATTTAAAGACTGGACCATTCACGCTTTCCTTGTGACATTCGTTATTCTCATATTAGTAACAGTCTCTTACCAGTGACTAGATCTCTTCATTTGGACAAAAGATAACGCAATTGATGTATAACAGTCCTCTCAACTCTTTTTGCCAAGCGAATGCTAGTGCTTATAGTGAGGTTTCTGCAACTGTTTATTAGACAATCTAGAACCTTTGCTCATTTAAAGACTGGACCATTCACGCTTTCCTTGTGACATTCGTTATTCTCATATTAGTAACAGTCTCTTACCAGTGACTAGATCTCTTCATTTGGACAAAAGATAACGCAATTGATGTATAACAGTCCTCTCAACTCTTTTTGCCAAGCGAATGCTAGTGCTTATAGTGAGGTTTCTTCAACTGTTTATTAGACAATCTAGAACCTTTGCTCATTTAAAGACTGGACCATTCACGCTTTCCTTGTGACATTCGTTATTCTCATATTAGTAACAGTCTCTTACCAGTGACTAGATCTCTTCATTTGGACAAAAGATAACGCAATTGATGTATAACAGTCCTCTCAACTCTTTTTGCCAAGCGAATGCTAGTGCTTATAGTGAGGTTTCTTCAACTGTTTATTAGACAATCTAGAACCTTTGCTCATTTAAAGACTGGACCATTCACGCTTTCCTTGTGACATTCGTTATTCTCATATTAGTAACAGTCTCTTACCAGTGACTAGATCTCTTCATTTGGACAAAAGATAACGCAATTGATGTATAACAGTCCTCTCAACTCTTTTTGCCAAGCGAATGCTAGTGCTTATAGTGAGGTTTCTTCAACTGTTTATTAGACAATCTAGAACCTTTGCTCATTTAAAGACTGGACCATTCACGCTTTCCTTGTGACATTCGTTATTCTCATATTAGTAACAGTCTCTTACCAGTGGCTAGATCTCTTCATTTGGACAAAAGATAACGCAATTGATGTAATGTACCGCATATGAGTGAGGTCTTCCCTGGTGTGATAATTTTGTTGTACCAATGTGTTATTGAAAACATTGTATAGTGACATTCATGGGTAGTTCTAACCAACTTAGGTTATTTAAGAGTGACCGCATAAGAGTTTGGAAGATAGCACATTGTTTTCCCCATATCAGCACAGTATTCATCTCCAGTCCATATAAATCACGGGGCACATAAAATTTGGAATGTTTACACTTACTGCGTCCACTTTCCATTTCACCAGCCTCAGGATTCTTGGCTCGGGGCCCTTGTTCGTGTACAAACAAATTTGGTAGGCCAATGTCTTCTAAACTTTCACTGTTTGGCGGCCGGCCAGCTCCTACGATCGCGGTTGACTTTCGTATAGCCCGCATAAAGATAATTTATTCGTATGATTTTTGGCCGCGACGCAATCGCTTTCGATTTATTCCCCTTTTCAGGTTTCGTTCGCATTCAATTTTTGAGGGGTTATTCGATTTTTATTTTTTTTATTAGAATGATGATACTGCGTGTACGGATTCGTTCGTTTGAGTTTTATTTGCAACGCGCGGGTTTTTTATTCGAATTCCATATATGAGGAACACCAATGCACCTCTGCCTACCCCTTCGGGGAATACAGGCGTGATGATGTATTTTTTATTTTTATTTATATGAGGAATGATTCATAATTGGATGTTTTTATTTTGATACGCCCGGAATAATGAAAGAATATTTTCTTTATATAAGTACTAAATTATGTATTATTATGTCTTTGTCTTATTAAAACTATGGTTAGGCATTGTATAACTTAAACACATAATTTTCTTTCGTATAAATAAAACATAAGAAAAACTCCGTAATAATAATCAATCAAAACATGTATCAATTTAACTATCTTATATAATGTTTTCTTGATCGTTAAATTAAATAGGAGACACTAGGAAACGTCTAAACCTGATGCCCAAATACGAATATTTTACTACTTGCAGCGTATTAATATTTAGGCAACACGTTAAGGTGTGTCCTAGAGTTGATGAAAACGGGCATTTGCCTCATAATTTTCACCCTCAACTATATCCCCTATATTTACCTCTCCTCCCTTTAATAGTCCCTTAACACATTCAAAGTTCAAACTAATCCAAAGACAAACTCGACATATAAATGCTCGGTATACAGGTGTATCAGAAGTCCGAAATAATACTTTACCGTTCTCATTGGTATCGGTCATAAAACTAACTGGAATAAAAAAATCACCGGAATTCGGACAAAATTTATAAATATGAATAATTCCATTACCACTTTTAAAAAAAATATTTTATATTGTTTTCTTATATTTACCCGAATACTATACATTGAAATTTAACTATTTAACTATTTTTAAAATAGTAAATAAACGCGATAAAATCCGTAAAATAGTTTAATTTCAAAAATATTTTATTTCGAGTTCTATCCTAAATTTTCAAGTTCGGTTTTGGAAATATTAGTAGTTGCATCTTGAAAGCGTATTGTACACTATTAAATAGGATTATGGGTGTGTCTGCCATAACCCGATAAAAGTGACAAACACTCAAAGGTTTGTAACTCAGAAACTATCATATTTATCATGTACTACTAATCATGTACTCTAGCCCTTTTAACGTCCCACTGCTGGGCACGGGCCTCCCCTCGATGCGAGGGGGATTCGGGCCATAGTCCTCCACCCTGGCCTAGTGCGGGTTGGCAGACTTCACACATCTAACGAAAACTAGCCAAGTTCCCTCAGACGTGCAAGTTTCCTCACGATGTTTTCCTTCACCGTTTCATAGCAAGTGATAATCTCGGATGGAAATGAGATTCGCACATATATCCCAGATATGCGAGCCGGGGTTTGAACCTGCACATTTTGATTGCAAGGCGTACGTTCGACCACTCGGCTACCACTGCTATTCATGTAACTACATTATTATTTCTGACTTCTGATACACTCTGTATGAAAGCAGGTATGTTTCATCAGCGCCCTGTGGCTTCATGCCCTTTATAAATTGTCACGTTCACGCTCTATGTATCTTTATTCACCACTTGCAACTGTTTTATGGTGTCCTTAACTAAACTTAGTTGTCTACTTGTGGCTCGAACTTGCGGTTCTTATGATTGACGAACTAGGGATGTCCGGGTTAATAATATGTCATTACGCCTGTATTCCCCGAAGGGGTAGGCAGAGGTGCACTGTAGGGCGCCCACACTTCGCCGATGTATTTTGGTTCCAATGTAATAGGGGGCGAGCCTATTGCCATTATACCGGGCACGTTTCCCCTCAATACGAGGGAGATTCGGGCCAAAGTCCACCACGCTGGCCCAGTGCGGGTTGGTGAACTTCACACGCCTTTCTATAGACGTGCAGGTTTCCTCACGACGGTTTCCTTCACCGTTCAGCAAGTGGTAATCATTGTTGAAAATAACATTCGCACATGAAAATTATCTTAGAGGTGCGGGCCTGGGATTTGAACTTGCACCCCTTACGTTCAAGGCAGGCGTTCTTGCCCACGAGGCTAATTTAAAAAAAGTTGAATTCAATGAGTATTAACAAGAGAATGTATTTAATAAATTCAAAAATAAAGTAACTATGTTAAAATTTTGTTTCATAGTCAAGCCAAGTATTGACCATAAAGAAACGCTGCCTAGTTAAAGCTACACAAATGGGAGTTCTTATTTGTAACTATTGCAAAAAGCCTTGTTTTATTTTTAAGACCTAATAGGTACCTATTATTAGATAATTATTTCCCTGTATTTATTATTTCAATCCATCTACAAAACAGATAGTGTATGTAGATACATACAATGGCAGTATAAGTATTTAATAATATTAAATAAAAATCGATTTTGTAAATAAAATTTCAGAGGTACTTATAAATTTTTAAAGACATGTATTTAATATATTGTTTTCTTATATTTACGCGAATACTATACATTGAAATAAAACTATTTTACGGATTTTATCGCGTGTATTTGACCTCACACCTCAGTCCCCCCGTGACCATGGTTGCTGTAAAGCAGCCGAAACGTCGGGAAAATAAAATAGTAAATACACGCGATAAAATCCTTAAAATAGTTTTATTTCGACATGTATTTAACTTTGAACTATTTTACAAATCCCAAAACCAATGTGGTTGTAATGTCATTGTGGTGTTATATTATTTTTATTGTGATGATTTATGTTCGACACCTTGTTCACCATTCTAAGTTGCCGTATGTCACTAGCAAACTCGACCGGTTTATTAGCTACGTGTGGCACAGCTTCCCAGAGACGTGATCTCTGTTATCGTGAGCTATTTACGTGTAACGTGTTATTAAGGATCGCATCATCAGATACTGGCTCGCTTAACCCTATAAAAGTTGCTTACTTCAGTATTAATACATACTATGGGTATTTTCACCCTCATATTTTAAGAAAGATTAATACGAAAGGACTGGCAAACTATCGGCAAGGACAGAGATGACTGGAGGAGGCCTTCACCCGAGGAGGGGTCCATATCCAACAGCAAAAACTAACTCTTACTAACATTAAGACAATAAGCAAAACATTCAAAACTAACCAAACTACTACTACTACTACAGCCCTTTTAACGTCCCACTGCTGGGCACGAGCCTCCTCTCAATGCGAGGGGATTCGGGCCATAGACCACCACGCTGGCCCAGTGCGGGTTGGCAGACTTCACACATCTATCGAGAACTAGACAAGTTCCCTCAGACGTGCAGGTTCCTTCACGATGTTTTCCTTCACCGTTTCATAGCAAGTGATAATCTCGGATGAAAATGAGATTCGCACATAAATCCAAGAGGTGCGAGCCGGGGTTTGATCCTGCACACTTTGATTTGCAAGGCATGCGTTCGACCACTCGGCTACCACTGCTACCAAACACTAACGAACAAATACCAGCATTTGAAATGTAATTTAAGGATATGGAAATACAGGCTTTTTTTATTTTCTTTTATTTTAAGAAAAGTTATGACCCGTTTACAGTGGCTTTGCTCTACACTTTTGTATTGCAAAACGTAGATGCTAAAGAGCAACTATTGATACAATTTCTAAAAATCGGTCCCAGTTAGTAATCTACCTATTTCTGAGTGCTATGAATTTCATATACTTCGAATACAGGGTACAGCCGCTAGCAAGTAAACAATAACAATAATAAAATATCACCAGATAACAATTATAAATCGTATGAACCCAAACTAAGTCAGGTTTCAATTATAGTAACCATATAAAGACTCCAGTTATATTTAAACTAGACACCATACTGAAAAATTAATGCCGCTATGTTTAAATGCAGTGAGCCAAGCAGCCTACGCTGAAACCAATAGACGAAGCCACCCTCGTCGAGATTTTTGATTTCCATTTTGAATTAAAATAACAAGAGCAGTCATACGTAAAAATGTACATCTTGTGAACGGAATCCTAAGTATTTCCAACCTCATAACATATTCAAACTACTCGTAAGACACTAAAAAACCAGCCAAGGGCGAGTCGGACTCTCGCACGAGGGGTTCCGTACCATTATCTATAAAAATGGCAATACAATCACGTTTGTTGTATGGGACCCCCTTAAATAATTATTTTATTATGTTTTTTAGTATTTGTTATAGCGGCAACAGAAATACATCATCTGTGAAAATTTCAACTCTCTAACTATCACGGTTCATGAGATACAGCCTGGTGACAGACGGACGGACGGACGGACGTACAGCGAAGTCTTAGTAATAGGGTTCCCGTTTTACCCTTAGGCTACGGAACCTTAAAAACGAAATACTTAGTACACTGCGATAGTAACAAAATAAAATGTCGTTTAAATGCGACGGGGCTCGTTATTTTTTATTGCAACACATTGTAACCAGCGCGCTGGAGACGCGGCGTGGAGGTACAGACACCAAGTGACTGCATTCTCTTTGTAAAGTTTCTATTGTACAATAATATACAAGGAAAAAATGATTACAAAGCGTTTCTTGCCAGATTGTATGTCCAGCATTAGTAATTGTTTAATAACATGAGTCATGGAAATACTTGATCTCTTGGTTTATCAATGGGGTAGGAAGTGCTGCACTACAGTTCACATATATTATTGTGAATTGTATTTCGGTCTCGATATTTCCTATACGAGATGATACAGGTCCACAATCTGATAGTTGTTCAAGTCATCCGTTTAAATTCCATCGCTTTAGTCTAGTACGGGTTGGCGAATATCACAATTATTTCGAGAATTTCAGATATTTGACCTTAGCTTGGGATGTTTTGGGCATGCAACAGATAAGTATGATTTTTTTTAACACACAAAATAGTTTGTTTTTTACACTTGGCGCTAACGCTGATAAAATAAAATCTGTATAGTCGTTATTATCTCAATTCTTCCAAAATGTTTACGTGCTTTGATAACAATTAACACAACCCTGATGGGCGCATAAAATGTCTGGAATTGCCTCCGTGGCGTCGGCACTAAATCTCATTGTACTTCGTATCTCAACAATAAGTGCGTACCGTACAAACTCGTATTATTATGAGCTTATTACAAACTAAGTAATAAAACGCACGCGCTGTCTGTATGTTTATTATCTCACATGAGATACGCGTTCGGTACGCGTCCGACACAATACGCCGGGGATAATGGGTGGAGGGCGCGTTTGCGTATGACACGTATTCGCGTAGTGCTCAGATTATTTCAAGCAATTTGGACTCTATTACTTAAAATATTACTGTCAGATGACGTTGAATTACAAAAACATTATTTTACAAGGAGCTACACTTTTGACATCCCTACAGGTATCATCTTAAGATTTAATAATTAGTTGAGCTACCAACAAAATTCAACACCCAGTAATCATACCTGTTCCTTAGATAGATTAATTTCAATGGCATCATCATACCGGGAATTGATGGTTCTCAAGACCTTTTTTATTTTGAGCTCCGAGTTGGTTCAGAGAAGTAACAATGGTGGTCAAGTTTAACGGGTGTAAGTAATCCTAATAATAAAACCAGCCAAGTGCGAGTCCGACTCGCGCACGAAGGGTTTCAGTACCATTATCTATAAAAACGGCAAAAAAATCATGTCTGTTGTATGGGAGCCCCCTTAAATATTAATTTTATTTTAATTTAACTTTTTATTTTTAAAGTGAATATATAACTAAATATTCTGTGAATATTTCAAGCGTCTACCTGTTGCCGTTATCAATATCAAGCAAAAACGAGCAAAAAAATCACGTTTGTTGCATAGATGCCCCCTTGAATATTTATTTTATTCTGTTTTTCAGTATTTGTTGTTATAGCGGCAACAGAAATACATCATCTGTGAAAATTTCAACTGGTTAACTATCACGGTTCATTAGATACAGCCTGGTGACAGACGGACGGACAGCGAAGTCTTAGTAATAGGGTCCCGTTTTACCCTTTGGTACGGAACCCTAAAAATTACAACTAAAATCGAACTCGCTATAGTGACAATAAACTTACTAAAAATACCAACATGGTGTTTACTGCAAGTGAACAAATCGGGTTTACGACATCGCGGGCCCCAGAGCGACTCCGCGCGAAATTATCGCAAACCTTTGTTCGGCGTTTCGTATGAACACATAAAACGAGAGGAAATAACTCTCTATTTTGTTGGTGAGGACACCATAAAAGTTCACTTGATAAGTTACTACTATATCCGTGGCATGAAAGATGATGTGAGCGCTGTTGAAGATGTAATAAATGCATACGAAAACTGAGCACTTAATTAATTGAGGAGTTTACTTAGAGCTCATGAGAAATTGTATTCGAAAAATCGAGATTCCTTCCATACTTTTGGGTAACCCTAAGAGTGAAAGGGAAGGGAAATTTTGTTTCCAACGGAATATTAAGTGAGTTAAATCTCCAAATAAAAGGTGAATGCAGAGTCAGCGGAGTTCAGTTGAGTGCTGAGTAGGATTCGCTATGGTAATGAAAGTGTGAGTCAGTCCCTTGTCGTGTACCTTCAGTACCCACGTAGAAGACATCCTTAGTAGTTGATAGGGCTGTCACTTCCCGAAATAAAACAAAACATTTTATCGATTTGGAGGTTTAAAATGTAAATTTATTTACCAATTTGGTGGAATTAATTATTATGAAATTTTCTATCCATGTACTAAATTTATGAGATAGTTAACGTTATATAGTTATACAATACTCATAGTACAAGCCTTGCTTAGTTTAGGAGCATACTAAGAGTAGATATTTTAAAAACCCTTTATTTACATAATTGTATTAATTAATTATTTTTAAAGAGAAAATATGTGATGATATTTATTCGTATCCAGTTAACTGGATACGAATAAATATCTAAGTAATAAATATCAATATATTAAGCGCAGCCCTATTCGCCGCAGTACAAAACAGTAGTTATCCGTGTGATGATCTAAATAGAAGGGCCAGTGATTGTGGTCGCGTAAGGACATGCGATCTGCGCCGATAACAGTGCACGGTCGAACCCTGCAAAGCTCACGTACCAAGCCGACTGACTGGTTAGTCTTCTTATTTAACGAAATCATGTAATTATGAGTTTTAATGGCATAAGATGAGGAATGGCTCCACCTGCGGTTAGCGAATATTTTATCCAGTATCAAGTAATTAATACCACGAGTACATTTAATTAATACACATAAATAAAAATGGGTGATGAACGTGATAAAGATAATGGATGAATTCTAACTGGTACTAATGATAAATACTACCAAATACAGTAATTCACAGATGCTAGCCGTCAAATTGTTTTATTTATTTATTTATTATAAAATACTTGTTGTACTTACAGCAGTGCCAAGAAGCACAATAAGCTAATAAGATGTTGTCTATAGATCTGCCGCCATCTTTTTCACCTTCATCCATTTAATTGGATGGTGTATTTTATTGCTATTTAATTAGTTGACACTCGTATAATACCTGGGGCCCGATTCTCGAAAGATCGACCTCATCTCTAATTCGACATATTATGTCGACACATAACGAAAAAATACGACCAATTTGACGTTTCATGTGAGAATTGGGCCCCTGCTTGTTGCGGGTAAAGGCCATACCTCATCTTAATCCATTATATTGTATCTCAGGGGACTTAAGAAAAATAAGGAGGTTCTCAATTCGATTCCAGTGATTAATAAAAAATATACATGAAATACGTAACACATTCTACTAGGATTATTGGTTAAATTAGAAAATATTCTATTTATAAGTTTAATGGGTGTATCTTTTATATTGAAATGGTACATTGATAATTTAAAATTTTCCTCAAATCTAATTCTATGAATATTTAAATGACCTTCGGACACGCTCCTGTCGCACAAATATATGTCTAGTGCATATTATAATAAAGACTAATTTATTTCCAAAAATCACCTTTGAAATTCACCTGACGTAATCGTATACCATTTCGTTTTATAGTAAGGTATTCTAGTGAAAAGTGGACCGTATTTCTTAAAGTTGTGATATTTCATAAATACAGGCCCACTAAATGTTCAGCGCCGCAGGAAACTTTCCAAAGATTGTATCTTTATAGCCGATGGGATATTCAGATAATGGCCACCTTTTGTAATTATTAAAAGGGTTCGAGGCATTGTTATTGTCTTTGATATAGTTTAATAGCGAACGTAAATATTGAAAATAGAGTTTAGTGGTCTTTGGTAGATTCCGTTATGTGATGTGGTGGCTATCTAGTTGAGACGTTTAATAGGAGTGTGACAATTTTCTAAAAAATATTAAAAAATCTACTATGAATCATCAATCTATTATAAAAAAAAAAAATTGTACGTACAATTGGACATTTAATAGGACGTAATAGGTATATATTATTAGAGTATTATTTAGTATTTTAAAAATAAATTAAAGACTGTACAAAGATTCGACAATTCAAAAAAAATATTTCGGAGTTTTGATCCTACGTATTGTTTTTAATAAACTTTAAAGCTAGATTAATATGCCAATGTAATATAGTACTCCGTGGTCAAAAACGTTTTATGGATTTTCAAACCTCTGTGAAGAATTAATAAACAATAAACATTTTACAATTTCAATTACCAGCTGAAGATTTTGTCATATTTCTTCATCTTTTGAATTTAAAATATCACAAAGATATAGCCGAATTATTATGAAAACATCCTCCTGATAATATAAAATTATTCCCTTGTAACCAAATTCCTATCGAAACATGATTGCGAAGCGCCACCGTAAATGAACAAACACAAGAAACCCGATGAAATATTAAGTTTCGGCGCGTAGACAAATTACTGGTCCCAGTACTACGCGCTTCCCGTCAAAAAGGATTCTTTATTTGCTTCCAGTCTCTCTCCTTTATACGTTTTCGTTGGAACTTTGTTAACCGTTAAATAAACCTTTATTATTTTGTTTCAATCTCATTTTTATTACCGGAGGGTAGAGAGTACGTCTATTTGATATCTATGTATTTCTTGTTACGTATCGATGCTATGTTAAAAATAGTTTTTTTTTAAAATAAAGGTGCTTACAACCGAGAACACATACTAAAGATCTAATTGAGAACCTTCTCCTTTTTTAAAGAAGTTAACGGTGGACTAAGTTTAAGTAGAGTATAACCGTTTGAGGTTATAAATAGTAGTATGCATGTTGTGGCACCTTTGTTAACTGTGCATTTAGTTTTCCCTTATTTGTATTTTATATTAATGTATTATTAATGCCACAGTTTTTGGATGTCCTGTTAAATAAATAAATAAATAAATAGTAACTATATTTGAAGGAATACGAGGACCTTGGTCACAAACAGCACATTAACGTTGTTTATGGATAATTAAAGACGTATTATTTGCCCAGGAGTAGCTAAAATAGGTTATGAAAAAAAAATGCGATAGATACTGAATATTAACAAAATATGGGTACGTCGAAAGTACAGTTCTCTATTAACATAGTAAACTAATACCCATACTTTCAGGCCCGAGGCGGGGATAGCCGAACGCAAATAGAAAGACATAACTTTAGAAACACCAACTCATATTAATTATGAATTGTTTGCCTTCATATTGTAGTTTGAACAGGCCAAATTTGTTTTGGAAACTTTTTTAATCAATCCGCTGACTTTTTCTGTTCCGTTATTTTACATAGCATCGAATTAAATTTTAGTGTCGGAGCTTAGATAGAAATATTACAAAAAAATGAAGCCCATTATGGTAAAATTTGAGAAAGACGAGTAAGTAATATTATTTTCGAATATCTTTTAGATTAATGCACATTGATAATTTTATTATAAACGTTAAGAACTATGAACATACATGGACACTAAGGAGCAATATTTCCTTATCCATAATTAAGGTTCAAATAGCATCCCAACCAAATTAGAACCTTAATATCCGGAGCACATGACCTAGAATGGCAGTTAATGTAGCGATAAAAACCCTCATACGGAGACATAACGTCCCGGAATGTAATCTCGGCTGTGAGACGAGTTGAGCCGTAAAGGCCGTGGTGACCGCGCATCAAGGATTATAGGAGCAATTTGCCTGCACCCAGCCAGGGTGCAATGCGGTTGCTGCTAGTTTTAACTAGGTATGTATTATATGGAATCTTGAATGAGCGAAGACAGGAATTAGATACATATGTAGTAACAGCTGACCACTGCACCCTCTATAGTTTTCCTCAAACAGATAAACATAAATTTATATGTATACTAGAAGACAAGATTGCCTTAATAAGTTGTTACAAGGACCGTTTTTGCTATCTACGCTGTTGGAGGTAAGCACGTATCAGGGTTTTTTTGCAATGCTGTTACCGTTAGGTTTACTCTTCGATTATCACGTGGCATATTATAGTCAACTTTGGATACCCAAAGCGTGAGACACCATATAAAGGCAAGGGTATACTGAGGAATCAGTTTGATGTTTTTGATGCTAAACACATATGTAATGGTTAAATACAGATACATACATACTTAATAAGGTAAATTACAGAGCTCAGTTGAAGCACGCCAATATTTGCCACGAGCGAGACTTCGAAAAATATACCGATACAAAATTCCAGCTGATCGTGGCAAGATTAAACGTGGGGAATATCAGTTTTATTGAGTTCTCAAAGAGCAACATAATCTGTGATATAATTGTGCAAGTGTTAGATAAGTTTGACTCGCGAGGCAGCTTGTACAGGGAAGGAGCATAAAAACAATGAAGTCATAATCACGCTGTGGGTGAGTGTGGTCACCGTAATTATTTGCAGCTGGAGCCTTCGGATTGGACGATAACCATTAAAAGATACCGACTCTATTACTTTCAGAGCACGTCTCTATCACGGGCTATGGAATATGCACAAATTTAAAACACAAAGATATATCATTGAATACGTTATAAAGTTTAAAACTGTTTAGAATTCAAGCAAAATATATTATGAAAATGTGTAAATAAATTGTATGGAAGACGAGATCAAATCCAATTTCAAAGTATCGGCATTCATTTTGAGCTTTTATTTTGTAAGCTTTCTCCGTTTAAAATTTGATCTGAGTCTCAAATAACGAAATCAGTAAATTTCTCCGTCCGATTATAGAAAAGTTTATTTAATATATTCCACCCCAGGTTTGCAAGTTAGAAAAATAAAATGCACTTAGCGAGAAGGTTTCACGAAAATAGTTTACGAATATTAAATTTTCTTTTTTGAAAAAGCAAATTTTTACAGCGAACTTATTTTCAGTGGTATTAACATTGCATGTGTTGTATATTTAACGTTACGTACTGAAAATGAGCTTGATATTCTGAAAACATTGTTTCATAAAAGCTGTCTTGTCTGTTTTTCACGTGAAATTGGTCGTAAATGTTGCATTAATATTTAAGGTGGATGCTGCGAAATAATATTAAGCAACTCAAACTGCAGTTAGCGCTTATTAAAACATTAAGAACTTTACACTTAACCTCTAACGCTTAAGTTGAACATTTTGCACAAAATTAGCGGCTGATTTAAAGTATTCTACACGAAGTTGTAACGTATTCTCGTTGGGAATGAAGTTCAATCTTAGTTAAAGTTTTTTATACAACACTAGAGATTGCCGCACCATTTTACATGCGTTATAGTCACTTGATGTGTGCTTTTAAATAAGATTACAAAGATATTTATACAGAATGTATCAGAAGTCTGAAATAATACTTTGGGTACATATAAGTTAGCTCATATCTGGATGCTTAGTGAAGACAGTTTATACCTAACTATCATAGTTTCTGAGTTATAGACCTTTGAATATTTGTCACAGGTTCGTGTTCTGGCCTTTGGGTACATCAATAACCCTATTCAGCAGTGTAAACTACACTAATGAGGGGCGGCTACCAATATTTACAAAAGAGAACATGCAAATTTTACATAGGAATCGAGATATTACGAGTTATAGAAATTGACGACACAAAAAAAGTTGGAAAAACATGGTCGAATTACGATATTTTTTTTATACCATTTAGTTGTATACTCGATACTGATGCAAACGTCAAAGTATTATTTCGGACTTCTGAAACACCCTGTATACTGCTTGGGCGATATCAGCTTCATCAATCCTATCCTAAAGCGATTTTCAAGACAGTGCAGATTTTTTGAGATATATATCCCCTCACTACTATAACCTGAGTCATATTTCACTAGAAAATAACACTACCGAATAAACATAGTTCCCCTAGGTTAACCAGCAACTGAACTTCAGTCAAGTAGTGCAGCCAAACCAATACAAGCTGTAACCCGTGCGCTAGCTACTTGCCTTGCGTTCGATGCGCTCTGAAGACACAATCACCATTTAGTTAAGGGCTAATTAAACCCCTGAGAAACTTACTTGTCTCCCGTCCTGGTACCGCTAACTTCATACGATGAAGTACAATTGAACAGCGGGAGCGGTTTGTATGTCTTTAATGTGCATGGAAGTAGCCTCTCTATATAACCAGTTGATTAGCTAATCCTTGTGACGAAGTTGCTTACTCCGTGGGCTCAACCAGCCCACGTGTTAAGTTTGCATTTTTAACACTTTATAAATCTATATACCTAAAAAAAAAAATTGGAGTAGACACTCTATCTTGATATTACAAACAGACGTTTGTAATATCAAAATAACATTATTTTAACAAATGCATATGAAAGTATACACGATACCTATAACGAAAATACATTTTTTTCTGTCGCTCTGTCTGTTTGTTCCGGGTAAACTTCCAAACGGCTGAACAGATTTCGACGGGACTTTCACTGGCAGATAGCTGATGTTCCAAGGCGTAACTTAAGCTACATTTATTTAAGAAAAAGCATTAGGGTTTCGCGGGATGAACATAAAACCATTATTGCTGGGAAATCTTCCTAAAGTCCACGCGGGCGAAGTCGCGGGAACAGCTAGTACTGAAATATGGCTGAAGCGACTTTCCGATTCTAAAATGAAACATCGGACAATTTAATTTTAAGGTGACCGAAGTGGATATGGATTTTGCTAGGGACATAGTTGGAGAATGTAGTCAGCTCCCCCCCCCCACCTGGTTTTAATATTACTTTTAGTTTTTGACCGTTGACTCAGTACGAAATCTCTACAGTAACAGTTATTATTAAAACAACAATACTTTAAGACGAGTTGGTAAGGCCCCAGTACTAAGAAAGTGTCCAATATGATTGGAGAGAGTTGGAATGTGTCTATGTCGTATTTTACGTCGCTTTATCGCTGATATCGTCTGCCTCGCGTCGACCCAATACAGCTTGAATGTTCTCGCAGGCAAATTGTTTCCGTTCGTGTCAATTTGCTGGATGTCTGCTGCCGGAATGGCTGCGGCGCGACTTCAGACCACAATACTTGTTGCTTATATTTTTGATTGGGAGTTATAAGCCTATTATTTATGTAAATAGAGACTAAAATTGTGTAAATTCACTTACCAATACTTTTCAGGAAAACTGATATTATTGTTTTGTGTACATACCTGTAACACAAATAGAACATATTAGACTTATTCAACGAACCGAAACAACAATTCTGTTATATAATTCATGTATGCAAAGATACGAATAGATTGAGAATTCACTTTCAATAATCATGTGATTATTTACTAAACCGTATTCTCTGGCGAAATTGAATTTCAGTTCGCAAACTTACTTAGGTTCAATACAAAAAATAAATTTGTTTTCTCCAGCCCAACAGCCTTTCAACAAAACGTAAGTAGGTACTTATTTGTTGATGTACTCCAAATATTTATTTCTTATCATTCGGTTCGACATCAAAGTCAAACAAAACGAGAAATGACGAGAAAATAAATGATTAAATACTCGTGTTTTCTATCAACGTTGTAAATACACACGTATACGTGTAATATTACCATCTAGATCGGATCTGCGATATTTAATCATACATTGGAAGCCTTTTGATTTACTTTGAGATGAAATCACCGTGGAACGAAAGGGGAAAAATGACTTCCATAACTCGAGTAAGCACCTAAAGGAAAGAGTTTTACATACAGTAATTCTTTGGGAATAAAGCCGCGGCTGTACCAACGTAGCCTCTTATTATGAGCTACGCTACATCTCGCTATCTTATTTCAATTTGCACGCTCGATTGATTGCAGATGCCTCGAGCGGCTTCGTTTACAGTTATCGAGCGCGAGAGGGACGCAACGATTGACTAATTTATACACAAGAAAAGGATGACAGACATTTGTCGACGCGAAAATATCTAAAAAAGTTATCGCATCAAAGTCGGGCAGCCGGTAAAGGTCTCATTAAAACTGTTCACCGAAAGAATCTCGTCCAATTTGTATGACTGCTCGTAGATTGGTTGGAAAGTAAATAAATACTTTTTTGTCCATTGTTTTAAGTGACCTTTAAGCAAGATTGGGTGATTTAACTAATTTATTCTTACCGAAAGTAAACAGTTTTCAAAAATGGAAGGCTTGTGGCTGAAATACCTACACTAAGACAAACACAAAAGTCTCTTCGTACGTTTTCTTATGTAATTTCGAATCAACGTACAAGCGTATACAAGGTATCAATAAAAAATAATATGAAAATCTTGCCAACCGCAAGTGAAAGAGGCATAAATAAATAAACCAACATCAAACGAGTCATTTTCATATGCGTGTGGACATTTTAATATCAAGAACTCAATATCAAAGTAAGGAAACATAATAAACAAACGTTCGATACTCGTACACCAATATCCCGTCATGAATATACCAAAAGAAAACACGTATCTGTACGTACGACACATCAAACACACCTAAAAACGTTTACGGGATAAAAATATTTGCCCAACAAATCTCGAGAACCATAATATTGACAGAAAGTCATTCAACAGAAATGACAGCGTCGAACCTAGAGAGGAAGTTTACCGTGTCAACTGTCAATGTAGAAAGGATTTACTTTTAAAATATATGTCATTATATATTTTTTGCTTCGTGTGGGCAAAAAATGTACTTATTTTGCGCTCCGATGGTCTGTGAATGTGACATGGCGCAAGTGTGAAGGCGTCTCGAGGAGGAAACAGGGCTGCCATTTCGTTCAGCTTTCTTAAGATTTGGTGAGTAGTTATTTGACGCTTTTTAACAAAAAGCAACAGTTATCACAAATCCAAGTCGTAACACCAGATTCCCCAGTCACATAACACAAAATAATGCAATTTACTCAGGGCTAATTCAACATGTAGACTAATTACTTAACTAATAAGATACTTTTGATGTTTATCTTAATGTAAAAAAACTTATCTGACGATTGAGAATTGGCCCTTAATTAACTGTCATATTTATTACGTGGGGATCCACCAAGTTTAATGTAAGCAAATGAACTTCAAACCATTAAATATATTGGTACACATTTTAACTGTAGTAATAAAGGCAAGAAATTAAAGCGAAGTTCAACAGAAATTTCAATGACCAACAAATCAGTTACGGTTTACTTTACTATCCTTTCCTTCCCATTCTCCTATTGTAATGCATCTACAAGTCATGACATCTTTTCCTCATGTTGTATAAAGACGCACACATGGGTTGCCAGACAGAGTTGTGAAGAAGATGAAGCCTTTTTTCGAGAAAAGAAACTCCATAAAATAAAAACTTTTTTGGCTAGCCTTTTGAGCTTTTTAAAATTTAGAGTGGATGGGGAACCGTCAGCCCTGTATACCCGAATTTACGAGGTGCCTGCACACACGATACCGCGGCCTCTTCTGTTTACGGTCACTGATTTATATTCGCAGAATAAAACAACGCTCATGTGACTCAAATGTCAGAACACAGGCAAAGCAAACATCAAACTTGAGTCATAAATTGACCTACCATGTATTTCAATTAAAATACATCACGCCAGTATTCCCCCAAGCCGTAGACAGAGGCGTACTGTATGACTTCCAAACTTGGTCGAGCCTATTGCTAACATAAATCATCCCTCCTTATTGTAAGAGGAATTCAGCTCAATGTAGTCTAGCGAACTTCACAAGCTTTCTTCAGACGTGCAAGTTTTCTAACCTTCACACAACAAGTAGGAAATAATCACTTTTGCAAATGAACCAAAAATCCTAAAGGAGCGAGCAAGTGGTTTGAACCTCGTGATCTCTTGCTTCTTAAATGGACGGTCTACCAGATAGGCTACTACTGCTTTTGAATCAGTCGGTGCTGCGAAAGGCAAAGCAACCTCGCCAAGATAGTTCGCTTGATTAGTTTACGCCTAAAGTGATGTACACATAGAAGCAATATTGCACTTATTCAATGCGACTCGCGACGATTAGATGCGATTTCGTATCGGGATTCGTCGCGACTCACGACGATTAGTTGCGATCCCGAATCGGGATTCGTCGCACGCGTCGCGAGTACAATCGATCGCTTTATTGCTGTCTACTCAACTGTGTCTTAAAACGACAGTTTGATGTTTGCAAATTGAACACGCGTCTACGATATGTTCTAATGTACTAGGTTTACGGATGAGTGAACTTTCCATTTCAAATTCTTGAACGAAATCCGATTCCGTGTATTGGGTCACCAATTTTCTGATGGAAATTGTTATTGTAGAAATTGTCAGCAAAAAACAACAAGTCACCATTCCTTCAAACTGCATAACCTTACCAGCATATTTACAGATCGTTATGTCTATGAACGACGGACTGCTCTTGTGCTTTAAGTATAGGCCACTTGATTTCCCGCACTAGGTAGTTGCGGGTTCGATTACCGCTAGTGGCAAATTCCAGAAATTGCCTTTTTTAAATTTGCCGTTATATGTACCTAACTGAGATCGCTTTCAGTCCATTGTATGGCATCCATAGGTTTGGGATCATACGATAAATATGTATTTTCTGGCGATATTTATTTATTTATGGTGGCTTGTAGAATACTTTTGTACTGATAAATACGACAGTTTTTGGTTTGAAGAATTAAATTTCTATAAATTTTATGGTTACTTTGATTAACCATTCGGCTAACATTTGCGAAGTTCAACCTCCACAAGATTTGTACAACAGTATAGTTAATTCTTAAGACCGTGTGAATAATTTCGTAAAACGTCTCCGGTGTCAAAGGGGCTTAATGATGTGCGCTGGAGGCGTTTCAAACCGCCTATAACCGGTTGTAACGCAAGACGCCTGTGACGTCACCGGGCTTTGCGTTATTGTTCGCGTATTAATTATACAATAGGTGTCAGATTAATGTGGCGAAAGGAGATGTTTATGGTAATGGTTTGCGGTTGTTTTGGCAGATCTATTTTGGGTATTCGCAACGTGGAAGGGTTACAAGATCAATAGGTAATTTCGTTACGAAAATTGTTATGTTTGCTCATTACTGTTCTTTTTAAGATATATATCGTGTTGTTGACTTAAGGTTTGGTTAGGAACCAATTATCAAAACATCCAGACTTCTCATTGCACCACTATAATTCTAAATATTACGTAAATGTAAAGTTTTACAAGACATCTACACTCACATACACCTACACTTTTTCGTTCCTCTTCTTTGACGAAATATAATGTAATAAGATGAGGAATGGCTGCGAATTAACGAGTATTTTACCATTATCAAGTAACTAATAGCAACGACAAATAAAATAAATACTTTATAAATTGAAATGGGTACTGAAGGCGAATAAGACGGCGGAAAACTCCGACGTTGATTTTCTTAAAATGTATTCATGGGACATCAATTTTGTATTTCTCACTACCAATTCTCTTAGAAAGAATTAAAACTGAAAAACGTTTCTGTGGGCATTGGGGCTATAAGAAAGATTTGTTTTAGGTATATTTTTATTTAAATTTTGCTGAATGGTGAAATATGTTGACAATATTTTTTTTTCGGAAATACCTCTGTAACAGATCTCTGAGCACAATCCACAATAACCTGAGTTCCTCGACTATATCTAAACCCCCCCCCCCCTTGTTGGGACTCAATCCGAGCGTAAAAAGGTCGGCCCGACGTACCTAACCCATTATAAGATCCAAACGTGATGCGACACACAACTTTATAAATAGATTTCGGCAACGCATTCGAGGCTTTCATCCGACGATGTTTCGTATGCTCCACTGGGTTTCGACCTCGGACTGTACCGCATTTTAATTTGAAGTAGTAAATGGATTTGACAAGGATTTGGTCTTTACTTTGGTGGAGATTATTTGAGAGAATCGGGATACAGAGATTGGAATACCTTACTATTGATATGCTAGCCTAGGATATCAACTTTTCCGTTTAGACGTCAAGATAACAATTACCTTTACACATGAAAATCTCAGACATGCGGGCCTGGAATTTGAACTTGCACCCCTTATGGTCAAGGCGGGCTTTCTACCAACTAGGCTACCACTACTTTCACGATGAAGAAGAGAGTGTTATTTGTCTAAAGATGGTCTCTTACGAGAAATTAGTGTGGATTCTGATGGCAGCTGACTAAAATAATGAACTATGCGTATTATCGTCCTTCATACGTCCGTGATGTATGATTAAGACACCAACATTTTTAGTTCTGTCAAATATAATTTAGTTGTAGTTTGTGTACAACAGAATAACTGAGAGGTACCAAGTTCGATCCTCAATATTGACGCGAGCGCATTTCTAGCACAATCATGTAGGTTGTAGGGCCGGCCTTTGGTAACACAAACAAAAGTACGACGTAACTAATAAATATGACATCACTAAGAATGAAGCCGTCTTTCTCATACATCACAGCCGTGAGAATGGCAATACGTTTAGTTTAGTTATGCCATCAGAATAAGCACCGTTGCTAGTAATCCTGAATAAAAATTAACACTTCGTTTAGATTTGGTAAAAGGTACTTTTTAATATTTAGATAAGTTTAAAGCATTGTACATGCAAGGATTTCTAAATAAAAATACTATTAACTGTATTCCAAGTTAACTCTACAATACGTCTTTCGTATTCGCTACAGAATGGAGAGTGTGCACACGATTCGGCTCCGCGGCTCTACTGAGCCAATTTGCTCGGCGGCGGCGAGAGGCGGCGACCTCCGGGATCCCTGCTCAATATTTTACGTGGACTCGACTTGCAGGTGCGAATGGGGTACGCAAAAAATGTGATATGTGGTTCGTAATACTGTAGTTTGGTGAAACGGCTGTGCGTGCGATATATTTGGACTGTTGTAGGCTTTCTTTGACATGGAAAAGTCGGGTGCCTGATAATTACGAGTTAAACGAGAACTAATGTACTGTGACCGAAGATTATGTCGCGTTCACACGTACTAATTGACGGGAAGCTGGTCTTAAGTGTTCCTTTAGGCATTGGTAAAAAAATGTGCTGCGCGCCTTTAGTCGCCCCAGTCTGACCGAGGCCTAAACTAACATAATTATAATCGCTGTTAAATCAATAAGCAAATATAGTTCAACATTGAGTAACGATCACGAATAAAATATACGTATTCTGGGAAAGAGAAAGTAAGATGGATCGCGGTTGTTGGCAAGTTACCGATGGGTCCCCGCTCTCCCAAGCGAAGGGGTTCCGTGTCTATATCTGTGGACATACTCGGATCTTACTCGGGATGTTCTTGATCTCTAGGGAGTAAGAAATAGGAAGAAATTGTTGGAAAGTGTTTTATATGAGATTTGAAGGTAATATACTATATGTCGCCGCGAGGGCGCTTCGGTCTTCAAATCAAGATAATCGTATTCTAAAATTGAAGACATAATTATTTGAAGAAATTCGTTACATAATTTACTATAACTGTTTGCTTTAGCTAACGTTCAAAATAATGTTTATTTCATTAATTTGCAATGATTTGATTATAATGTGAAGTGTTTAGCTATTCTAATAACAAAGTAAGTTTACCTATTTACTATGTTAGCTATTTTTGCTATGTAAAATCGTTTTAAATTCTTTTGTGAATTTAGGCAAATTAGTTAATCGCTTTAAAGGCTTTGCATATTTGTTAATTATAAAACGTCATTCAATTTATTGTTACGTTGAGTGTAGTTGTGAAAAAATTATTATGGTGGAACCGAATAAATAAAAGGAGGGGGCAAATGGTGCCTCGCTCTCTTTTGCTTCAGAAATTTCGCTGGAAAGGTCGTAAGCTATTGACATTACTATTTACTGCTATTTACTGTGCTACCTGCTTTAAATAGTGTTATCTTCCTATTGTCTAAAAAGATTCAAAACTAGATGCCTTTGTTCTCATTGTGTTAAACCATATTGACATCCCACTTTTCTAGATATCGTGTTAAAATTAATTCATGCTGTTGTAGTGAAATAATAATTATCAAATTGGTGTTTCGTGTTAACTAAATTTTTAAAACTCGTTGTAAATTTAACTTTGTGTCTTTTGGTAAAGCCATTATCCAAGTCCAAATCCAAATCCAAGGACGTAGAAGCTTGATAATTAATAAAAAAATTAAATTAAATTAATCGATTTTTTTTTCAGAAATCGTCAATCATACACTCAAGTATGTTTTACTACTCGATCCCCTAAACCACCACTTATTTCGTTGTGATGTTTTATGCTGGCAACTCTTTCTCTCGCTGCGTCCGCCGAACGGGTCGGTTGTTACTTTAATATAATTTATAAACTTTGGAAAATAAAACGAATTCAAGTGCTCAAAAGTGTTGTATGTTTTATATTGGAATCACGTACGAAACATATTATTACTATCGGTGTTTTAAGGTAATAATAACTTCGTACATAACTTGACTAATAACTTAGTACATATCTATAACAATAAAGCAATACATATATAAAAGGAGGTGGTTACGCCTTTGAAAATTACTAAAAAAAGCTTTTCAAAACTCAACTAAAAGGTATCGCATTGAAAAACCAACGGCTTGCCTTTAAAGTTCTTGGCAAAAGAATGAACATGCCGCGGCGAACAACGCTCCAAATTGTCTTGCGCAGCATGGTAGCGAATGCACTCTCTGTAATAAATGAAATCTATTGCACTGACGCTGGAACTACACTTCGTATAAAGTAGGACACTTAAGAAATTTTATTTGGAAAGGGAAGATTCAATGAACCGTCTATTCTGATGGCAAAAAGAAAGTTGACATGCGGGTCCAAGGCAAGCAATCAATGTAAACATGGAAGAATTCTTTATTGAGTTGATTATACCTACATATGAGTTTCAAATTTTTCATTCGGATATATTGTTGGAATAAACAAAGTATCTGTTGGATATTTAGTCTCGACCAAGTGTCATATGTATCATTTACCTAGCTATGAGCCTTCCTGCTGAATGATGATGCAGCATGTATTACAGTAATTTTACAATAGAAACCTCAAAACATTGTAGGACATTTTGACGAATTTTGTTACGGAATGCGATTGCCAAGTTTGCAATAAATTCCAAGGATTCCTAGACAATGTGCCTTAGAACTAAGGGATGAGCCTTTGCGTCTTCATTGCACACTGCTTTAGATCCTGGGGCCAGGAGCATATTTTTTTTTTTTGGACTACGCTGGACTACGCTTGGCCGTGAGTTGGCCTTTACAGCTTCACCGGAAGAGCCCGGAGCATGTATGGTAGGCTTACTCAAAAAGAAAATGTTCAAGTCAGAACTTCGGATCAGCCTCGCGAGTCATCGCGTTCATTCGATACGCGACTAATGACAAACGTGTTCAGCCTGTTTTAAATCCGTCCAATAAAGTCCGGCACAAAGCCACATCCGGTCCGGTTGGCACACACACGCCCCCCGATGAACCGGAACCGCGCCGCTGTTTACGCGCGCCGTTTCGAAAGAGTCTCATCAAACGCGTTAAAGCACGAACGTAAATAACGGTTAATTGGACTGTTTTAATGAAAGCTTTCGGTGTGTGCGGTATTTAGCGGATGCTGCGAAATGTTGATAGTCCAAACATGCTAAAGCGACTCCTTAGTATCATATTCTTAAATTCATTATACCGGTTCGCTAGTTAATCAAAACTGTCTCTCAAAAAAAATGTCGGAAGTGCCTGTTACGACTCGGTACTCGTTGAGACAAATAGAACGTTGCGCTAACCGATGACCTTTCGTTCAGCATGAATGAGTAATACAAATAATTATTATTATAGCCCTTCTAGCATCCTTCTATTGGGCATGGGCCTTCTTTTATCATGAGGAGCATTTAAGCTTTAGTCCATCATGCTAGCCAAGTGAGGGTTGAAGACTGAAGACTCGTGAAGACTGCCGTCTTCCCACGTCTATCGAGCACTGATTTAGTTACCTCACGACGTATTCCTTCACCGTTTCTTAGCATTTGATAATCTTGAATTAAAATAGGTAATTAAACCCAGAGGTGCGAGCCACGGTTTGAAGCTGCACACTTTGATTGCAAAGCGTGCCTTCGACCACTCAGCTACTACTGCTTGAATATGTTATTATTGAGATATTTTGGAAACTGAATTTCTTCCATAATCGGGAAGTTTGATTATAATTAATATAAATATGTTAACCCAACAATATATTTCGTTGCATTTTAAACCTGTTGCGCCCGGATATAAAGTGCACGTGTTAACCATCGTTTATTACAAGCAGTTGCATTTAACTGAGGTGTTTTGTTCTGTATAATATTTGTTTTGTTGCCTATATTAATAGTTTTTGTATCAATTGCAATATTGAGTAACTTTATAGAGTAACACGTACCTTATGTCATATGTCCTTATTATAGTTGAAGAATAATATAAATCTCGTTGGATTATTTACATAATAGTGTGTATATTTATTAGTGTAGGCCGCTCGGTTCACTGCACGACTATTGGTTGCAGGTTCGATTTCCGTCAGTGGAGAATTTCGGATATTGCCATTTTTTTATTGGCATAGTAAATGCGTAAGTTGGTTTGCCGTAATTATTTATCATTGGTAATTTACAGTGTTAAATCAATAAATCAATATTTACAAGATCTACTAGAACTGATAAATTTAAACTCAACATGTCATACCGTAACTATATTTTCTTATATATGAGAAAGTAATTGCAGTCTCCCATGCAAAAACGACCTAATTGTCAAAGGTTCCCTCAATTTTAATAAAGAAGACATTCCCAACATCGTCAATGAAGCTACCGAGGGGCAAATATTTGAGGAGTCCTACCCCCCTCCCCCCTGGCCTGACGAGGTAATAACGCTCGGGGGTTGCCAACTTATAATTACTTTTAATTTCTCTAGTCCTTGCACAAAATTGATTAACCACGCCAATTATTTGAGTGTATTCTATACTTACCTAAATGATATTGTTTTTAAGGTGTTTGTTTTCAGATAGATCGCTAACTGTTTAGTGACAAGAAATTCATTAATCTGTATGCGATTATAGATGCTTTTCAGACGGAAGTTAGTTAATAAAGTAATTATTTGTATTTTTTTTTTGGCTCTGACCCAGTAACGTTTAGGGGAGCAAGCCCATAATGGTCAAATAATGACGCGGTTAAAATAATATTCAATTCAATATTTCCTAGATCGACGCAAGTATGTTATACTATTGAGCTCCTGAGAAGTAAGTTCAAAAACACTTCTCTATTTGTTTTAGAGAAAACGGAGCCCGAGTTTCGTTTGATAGACATTATCTCTATTCGAGATATGTCGAAAAAAATCGATCAACTTGACGTTTTGTTTCGACATTATCTCGAATAAGAACTTAATAAAATACATTCACGATATCAAGTTATAACAACCGCATGGATAAGACGTCATCATTATTATCTACACTACACCCTATTTACTTACAACACCAAAAGTAAGAAGACCTTGGCGATCCGCCAACAATTCACAATAAAACAATAGTCATACAATACTTGATCCATGGTAAACAAAACAAAAATAATTAAACAACACCAAGGGCAGTGTCCGCCGATGGCACCGATAGTCATTAAACTGTGTTTACTCGCCCGCCCACGGGGCCAGTGTCAGTCGACCCCTCTCACCATCGGCCGTATGTAAATTGTGACTAGTTTAATTAAATTTTAATTTATATTGGTCTTTAAAAGCATAGTATATTCTTTCAGTCAGATAAACCTTGAATTTGTCAATCATCAGATGGGCTTATATATTTAACCGACCGAAAATAACCACACAAATTTATTAGTTAGGTAGATATAAAAATATACTTTGATACACTGTGCAACTTAAGGTCAGAGTACAGTCAGCAACGGTGCCATAACAATCTTAATTGTGTCCAAATTGTTACAGTGAAATGTTGTTTGGTTAATGTGCCGCCAGATACCAAATGATTATATTTTTGTTTTGTATACACACACCGCTGTCGTTTTATGGTTCAGGATTTTTTGGTCATTTCCCTTGTGTCGGAAACACAGATTCGTATCGATATAGCCCCATAACATATGATTTTTTATCCCATTTTTGGGCTACTAAGCCACGGATATAGGGGTCTTTTATTGGTTGCCTGTAATAGTGTCATAAGTTATTAATAGTGGCACGGCAATTCAAAGAGATTATAATCGATCTGTGGACTGTAGTGTCCGTAAAACAAGATTTTTCACAATTCTTAAGATTACTATACCATTGAAATTTAACTATTTTACGGATTTTATCGCGTTTATTTACTATTTTATTTTCCCGATGTTTCGGCTGCTTTACAGCAACCATGGTCACGGGGGGACTGAGGTGTTAGACGTAAAATAAAATAGTAAATAAACGCGATAAAATCCGTAAAATAGTTTAATTTCAATGTATAGTATTCGCGTAAATATAAGAAAACAATATTACTATACCAATTATTATGGCATTTTTGACTGGTTCCTCCATTTAATATGAGTCCCTAATAGCATTACAATTTTACTTACACAATTATTTATATGTGATATTTATAGTTAAATAGCAGTGGTAGCCGAGTGGTCGAACCCACGCCTTGCAATAAAAGTGTGCAAGTTCAAACCTCGGCTTGCACCTCTGGCATTTATGTGCAAATCTCATTTTCATCCTAGATTATCACTTGCTATGAAACGGTGAAGGAAAACATCGTGAGGAAATCTGCACGTCTGACTAGTTCTCGATAGATGTGTGAAGTCTGCCAACTCGCACTGGGCCAGCGTGGTGGACTATAGCCTGAATCCCCCTCACATTGAGGGGAGGCCCGTGCCCAGTAGTGGGACGTTAAAAAGGGCTGTAGTAGTAGTAGATTTTTAGTTGCGGTCCAAATAAGGAGTTGTCTAAGTTAACTTATCACTCGCAAAACATGGCTTTACTTACTAAGGATTTTTCTAACATGGTAACATGGTAACTAAGTCAAAGTCGAAAGTCAGTAATCTCATGTCACCCATTCGAATAGGCTTAAAGGTAAAAGCGATATAAGTTTGAGGGTTAACTGTCGATCGGGCGTCGTGGCTCAGACATACTTTACATTGTACGAGTTTTCTTTTAAACTCGCGAGACAGGCGATTTGATATAACTTAACTTATATATAGTGTGCAATATAGTGTTAACAATATTTTTTTCAACTAAATATTTACTTTCCACTAATCATACAGCGTAAACGAAATACCTATGGAGGCTGATTTCAAAAAACTAACGAAAAAACTGTTAAAGAAAACCGGCCAAGTGCGAGTTGGACTCGCGCACGGAGGGTTCCATACCATTTTCTATAAAAACGAGCAAAATAATCACGTTTGTTGTATGGGGGCTTAAAAAATATTTTATTCTGTTTGTTAGTATTTGTTGTTATAGCGGCAACAGAAATACATAATCTGTAAATTTTGACAATTGTCTTACTATCACGGTTCATAAGATACAGTCTGGTGACAGACGGATGGACGGACGGACAGCAAAGTCTTAGTAATAGGGTTCCCGTTTTACCCTCTGGGTACGGAACCCTAAAAATTGTAGCCCTTAATTTATTTATTAATTAGGGGAAATTAACTAGTCGTTTAACCTAACACTCGAATATGTTAAATATAAAATATATTCGAGCCATAACGTTAATATGGCGTGCCCGCAAACAGCGCGCGCGATGTCAGCAATTATTGCAATTGCCTATTTAATACTAACGGGACAGCAGGCGGAGTCGAATGCCACAGCTAGTATATGCCTATTAATGTTATTTTCATAATATGAGATACGCATCTGGCATCTCAGTTTATATAATTAGATCAATAAAACATACTTTTGGTGGCAAACGAGACAGAGGCAAAAAAGACGAGTGCCAGTGAGACGGGGGCAAATGAAACGAGTGCTTAAAAGATCAAAGGCAAACAAAATATGAGTTAAAGTGAGCAGATGTGACCATATAAGACGATATCGAGGGGTGAACGTTAGTCGATGACGCGCTAATATAATGCATAAACAGTTAATTTTTCCAGTACCTAACTATGAGTTGCTTTTACGTCGCGACTGTACTTTTAAAACCATTGGAATATTTATTTTAATTAACTATTGTACAGTCGCGTGCTCAATGTTCGTATGTTAACTAAACTAATGCGCATGTTGCTCTGTGCGCGTGCTTGCCACTTTAACTAATGACATAAGTTACGGGCCCGTGTACACTCGTTTTTCTTTTTATTGTTGTATGCAAAATAGCTACAAGAAATGTTATATTTCTTTTGTAATTATCGAGAAATTTATTTATGGCTACTGACGTCGGAATAATGATATAAATTCAATGTTATTCAAAACTAAGCAATAAATTGTTTTCTTATATTTACGCGAATACTATACATTGAAATAAAACTTTTTTACGGATTTATCGCGTGTATTTACTATTTTATTTTCCCGACGTTTCGGCTGCTTTACAGCAACCATGGTCACGGGGGGACTGAGGTGTTAGACGTCCTGATGTCATAGTTAATAACTGGGTACCCTCATATTTAGTTGTTGTTTGCGGTCCGATCCACGCAGAAAGTGCTTACGGTGTCCTGAGGTCTTGCAATGGTACACTTGGTTTTGGACTACTGGATCCCAAGTTGGTGGTAGCACCCAGCCATCTTCCCTATTGAAATTAGGATGTTTTTTAATTTCAATGGCCACACAATCATCCTTGGTCGGAGTCGGAAAATAAAATAGTAAATACACGCGATAAAATCCGTAAAATAGTTTTATTTCAACTAAGCAATAAAATTAAGATTACTTAGATTATTCTAAACGAATATGCGTAATTATAAATATTTTATTACAGTTTTTGATAAGGTTTTTGTCATTAAATTTTCCTCAAAATTCAGCACAATACACTCGCCAAAATCTCGCTTGTATCTTCGCATCTGTAATTCGACACATGTCGCAGTAAAACGAAAAAACCCGACCAATTTGACGCTTTGCTTCGACATATTAATGAAGAATTGCCCCGCTGTTTTAAAATCAGCTGTTACTTTTAAACTCCCTCCTCCTTTCAACATAGCAAAAGGGACAAGCGAATTAAACTATACATGCCTAGACTTGTCAAGGCAATTAAATAAACGAATGTTTTAATTTTGTTTAAAATTTCCCACGTATTGAGGGGGAATGTGCCCGGTAAAATGGCAATAGACTCGCCCCCTATTACATTGGGACCAAAATACATCCGCGAAGTGTGGGTGTACTGTACTGTATAATTCTTCTCTAGTAGTGTGGCAAAGGTGCTGTCTGCTCTCATGGCATTGCTACTCCTGAGAATGTATTACTCGCAATTATCATTTTGAAAAGAGTAACCATTGAGTTTCTTACCGGCTCTGCTCAGTAGAAGCAGCATTCCGAATCGGTGGTAGAATCTGACTATTTTTCAGTGCATTTTGGCCTACACGAATATTTTTTTTTTAAATTTGATTTTGATTTTGACCGTAGTACGCCTCTACCTACCCCTTCGGGGAATACAGGTGTGATAATGTATGTATTTACTTAATTTATTTGAAGGAACCAAAATTAATGATGAATGATATTTGACGACGGCTTGATATAGTGGTTTTAGCGTAGGTCAGTCGGCTAGCTGAACTGCGAGTTCGATTCCAGCTAGTGGCAAATTTCGGAAATAATCTTTTCAAAATTTACCCTGGTCTGGTTACAATTGGGTGCGCCCCCAGTATTTTGTATGATACCCATAGTACAAGCTTAGCTTAATTTGGGATCGCTCGATGAGTTATTGATGTGTTGCATAACGATATTTTAATGTTCTGTCTTACTAAAACGATTTCATGTACATTTAAAAAAAGAATATTAATTATCTCGCCCTAATAGCTGCTGGGCAGAAAGGCTTCGTTCATCAAAGGTATGTAAAGTCATCATTTTTTTGTTCGTTTGACGATCCTAAAGCAAAATTAACGTGAAAGGTATATATGCCTTATGCGCATACCTATAGGTTTCATTGTCCAGTCACTTAACTGCTAATGGTTCGACATAAAAAACCATTGTCCGATAGTTATCGCGGTGACAGTTATGACGTCATATAGCACGCGACCACGCTACCACCGACCATCCATGTTCGTTAATTAGTTTCGACTGTACATGTGTAGGGCAGACACGTGATGGGAAGTTGTGACGTCATCGATCCATTAACAATTCATTAACCAACTAGCTTGTGTAATAAATACTACAACGCTCGTGGTATCCTAGTTGATAGAAGGCGCGCCATGACGGTGTGCAAGTTTAAATCCCGGGCCTGCACCTGTGAAATCATTGGATTAATTTCATGTGTGGATGTAATATTCACTTGCTGAACGGTGAAGGCTAACATCGTGTGGATACATGCACGTCTATATAAAGGCATGTGAAGTTCACCAACTCGCACTGGGCCAGCGTGGTGGACAATGGCCCAAATCTCTCTCGTATTAAAGGGGAATGTGCCCGGTATAATGGCAAAAGCTCGCCCTCTGTTAAGTTGGGATCAAATACATCGGTGACGTGTGGGTGCACTGCTGTGCACCTCTGCCTAACGATTTGGAAAATACTTTCATAGATAGCTAACGACTTTCCTATGTTTATGTTATCATAAACGTTCTTGGTAACAGCAACGATTCTTAACAAGTATTGGGAGCGTTATTTACGTTGAAAATGAGTCTGTCGCTGAAAAAAAATCTTTCATGAGTTAATTCGTTCATTTTGGTATGGGCGAATAAATTATCGCACACGTTTGTACGCGCCTATTTCCTACAGACTTCAAACAGTCAATTGTCGCGTAAATATTATTCGCAGTGGTACACTTAAGCTTTTCAATGTTATAATGACGTTGTGGACTGAAGAATGGGTGGTAATTGGACTTTTTCTAACTAGAGCTATTTAAATAAGTCTATTCAGAATGGTTAAACTCATACGTACTCTGAGTAAATGAGTACTTAACCTGGATTGAGGTAATAATTTTAAAAGTCATTAAAATCGCGGTATTATTATATATATGTGTAAGTCAAAGTACATTAATTACAGAAATTGCATTTTTGGAATTTGCCCTGGTCTGAGCGGAATTGGGATTGCCCCCAGTCCATTGCGTGGTCCGCATAGTACAAGCGTTGCTTAATTTGGGACCATACGATACGATGTGTAGATGTTGTTTGGCAATATTTATTCTATAGAAAATATGCTCTGTCTGTGCAACCCACGCAGCATCTTACGTGAGATAACAAAGCACCCATATTTCAATGTTACCGAATCTGAATATCACATTACATCCTCTCTACGGAGTCGCGGTAAAAACAAAAAATCGCACTTCATCCGTCAATATTCGGTAAAGTTATTACATTACGCTCGCATCCCTAGAGCCGGGGGTGGGTAGCCTCTATGCATACGTTACGAGAGTGAAGATGCTCAGTGGGTAAAACGATTGCTCTCCGTGCCTTTTTTTGTTCCGTTATCTGCTTTTAGGGAAACTGTAGAGCTCATTTTTAATACGATTTCCACCATAATTACTATTGAAAAAAAAACATAGGTAATTTTTTTTTTAAATTATCGTTTAAATACTCGTAGGTATTTTTTACTAACTATTTTAGAGTTAGGTACGATATGACAATTGTTCCAATATTGCAGTCATTGCGTAGAGACGTAATGTAAATTCCGTAAATTTTCTGATTACACATTAGGATATGAGTCTTACCTACTTATTACATATTTTAAATGAAATATGCGAAATTAAGATAGTAGAGCATGTAAATTACATAACTTATCATGTAGAGTTATGCCATTTAGCTAAGTAACATAAATGAGATCGATTGTCATATTTCACACATGATAAGTTAGTTCAAGTGACAAAAGTTGGTAGAGTCAGAAATCTCAGAAGTTCAAAGTGAAACCTCATTACCGCGTCTCTCCCGCGCAGTGAGCGGCGTGCCTGCTCATATATCTAAGCTAAGGCAACCACACACTCACTCTTTCACGTTACACCTCGTAAACTGTAAAGGGATCCCCCAAATTTATCTTTCGCATCGTTAGAGCGAATAATGTTGCCGACTGTTTTATTCAGAGATGTATGGCTGAGATGCCCTGTATCTTTTCGTGAGGTGAAAATGTTACAAGGTACTAATATACTTAACACATAATAAGGTACCATGAGCAGTAATTTTTTTATATCACACAGGAATAGTGATGCGATGACCTGGACCGTTACAGAGGGATGGACAGATCTGGCAGGAGAAAGAGATGAGTGGAGGAGAATGAGGGAGATATTTGCCCAGTAGGCTTAGCATGACTGCGTAGACATAAGTTTTATCTCTTTCAACTGTCAGATTTGTTGAGAAAATAGCGTCACACCGAGCTATGTCCAGTACAAAAAGCTCGAAGTGACGTCATTTTGTCGAAAAATCTGACAGTGGGACAATGTAGATTACTTTTTTCATCTGCCATCTTTATCACTGTCATCATCCATTTTTATTTTCCTTTGCTAATAATTACTTGACACTAGCTGAAATAACCGTTAAATGGAGGTGGAGCCATTCCTCAACTTATTCCATTAAATATCATCATTTCGTGAAAAAAGAGGGAGATACACATCGTATCATGGCAAACCATTTTTTTTGTAGCAATGATTCTATATGACTTTGCAATCACAAGGTTGTGAGTTCAAATCCTTGCATGCGTGTGTGCGTATTTTGCTTGAGAGGGATTATGCCCGGTATAATGGAAATGGGCTTGCCCCCTATAAGTACATCGTATTTCACGATCGCTAATACATAAGGTAGGTTTACGTAAAAAAAAACATACGAGTCAAATTGAAGACCTCCTTCTTTTATTTAAGTCAGTGAAAAATTATAATAAAGCAAAAAATACTTTTATAAGAACTATTAAACGCAGACTTTGGTGAGTAACGAACCTATAGGTAAACTTATGGTAGACCTACAGGCATAGAAAGCCCATCCAATAAACAATAAAGAAACTAACATAACTCGGCAATCCCAATAAATATCATGTAACATATACCGTTCGTATATAACAGGAAAGTTTTCGGCGAATACATATCACCGCGGCGTATATGGTACCTATAAACAGGGGCGGGGAACATTAATCCGAATTAAATGAACTGGCAACACTTTTAATACGGAAACGGGCCATTGAACAGGCGCACGCAAGTAGTACTAGTTCATATGAAAGGATATTTATTTACGCTGTTGAAGTTTCGATTTATTCTTATTTTAATATGTACGTGATATATGATTAAAAGGTCGAACAAAGATTAAACTTAAATACCTGTAAATTACTAGTAGGTATAAGAGGGTTAGAAACAAGCATTACGCCCTACACAAATTAAAACGAGCGCGACCAATTTTTTGCCAATTCCAAAACAAACTTTATGAACTTATAGAAAAAGCACATTTTTCAATGAAATATCATTGATGCCGCGAGCGAATTTAGTCACGTGGTAGCATGGCCTTAGCCATTCAAATTCCACCTTTATGTGTATTAACTATTTATGTGTATCAAGCGTTAATTAAAGCAATATTGGTTTTTAAAACTACTTGACCTACAGTAAAATGTTATGCATATAACAATAAAGGCATTTACTTGTTTTAGTTAAGTTTAAAAAGTACCTTTCATAAGTTGTTCAAGCAAAAAACAACCTACTACCACACATCTAGTGGTTGACTTCGTCGGAAATATTAATCAGTAGCGGTCTCCACGACCAAGTTCAATTTGTGGAGGCCGTAAAATCACGGCGCGACACCTGCGGGGTGATACGTCATGCGAATTAGGTGTTTGACAAGCGACAGGGGGCGCTCACAGCGGTGACATTATTTTTTTATGATTACCGAGGCGAAGGTAAAAATGCGAAGGCGGGGTGATGTCGATCAACTTCGTATTTTTGCGAGGGGCACACCTCTAGAATGCTGTATGTATAATTCACGAACCTTGCGGGTAACGTGGGATAGTGCGAATATGTGTATAGGTATTTAAAGTAAAAAATATTTTTGTGAAGGGTTAGGTTGTAACTTTAATTATAACTTGTCTCTTAATTGCAATTTTTCTCACATTGAAACACGTAATCGTATCATATCTTTATAATGGCTAAGTAGGTTTCCTTATAAAAGCTAGTATGTAAGCTTGACACATCTTTACGCGATGTGAAATACATCTTTGGTAAGCCCGCTTCGGTAGTGATTTTGTTTGAGAGGCGTCACGAGGTGCTGTGCCGCGCGGTTCGCATCGCTCGTCTCGGGGCGCTGGATTGGAAATATCAAATTTGGGACATGAGAGACAAAAGAGAGTGACTTGAAAGTATATATGAGATTAATAGAATGACAGGCGATACTAGAGTACCCCCATTAAGCTCAGGAGAGGGCGACAGAGCTCAATTAAGACACTGATGCGTCAAAGTGCGTGCGTCGATTGTTTTGCCAATAACAAAACGTCCTTTGACTTAAATGATCATTCTTCAACGAATCGCGGGGGTGGAGAGGAAGCATGGGTTATACAAGAGAAATTCAATTATTATGCATATTGACACAAAGTTCGTTTTTATATTGTCAAAATTAAATTACTCGCAACTTTTGAGGTCTCAGTAGTCCAGGCTTTAAGGTAAACTCACACTAGGGTATCCGAATGCCAATATAGTGCTTGTTATTTTCGCTAACTTCTCCGCACGTGCCAACTATCAAGCGTTTTCACAAAAATAAATCAAATCCTTGGGGAAATTCACGAAAATCATAATAGGAACCGCCGCGTGACCGAATCGAACTCAATCTGGTGAAACATCAAAAATTAAACTCCACTTCTAAACTTTACAATAACTTTCCTTACATCGTATATAAATAAACGATATTTTCCAAAGTTTCCTCTGCGCTGGCTCAATATCGGGGGCGAGGGAGGGTGAGGGTGCGCGCAGGAGGCAGGAGTGTGTACCAGGGAAACAAAATGGATCAGTTTGTATCTTCTGCTCACAGTGAGGCGCGGAGCACGGACATGGATTATAAAACACCTAGATGTGACAACGTGATACTCATTTTTGAGGTAAGAAGGACATTTCAGTATTACATTTCTATCATTTCTGTAGCTCGAGTATCACGCAGCAACAAAGTTAACAGTCTAGAGATTAAGAGCGTTTAAGTGATATATAGTTAGATAACTCTTCATTGTTCCACCTCTTAAAGTAATACAAACTATATGTATGAGATATACATTTAAAGTGTTACAATGGGCGACCTTATAACTAAAAGTGATCTCTACCAGGCAACCTTTGGAACTAACTTTGATGATAACTACGTACATTAATGAGGTTGGATATAATAAATGTCGTGGGAATGTTCGCAGGTCGCATCTAGTATCTGTAAGTCTTCGCCCGGGCTAGAGTTGGCTGAGCCCGGCACGAGCGATATGAGCACCTTATTTTTCGCACATTACACTTTGAAATTGTTTGAAATATGTTATGGCCGCCATCGCGCCTCGCTTGCAACTTGTTTGTACACTAACTAAACTACTGTTTACTTACATAATGTATTTACAACTGCACCAAGGGTCGGTTAAGATTTATAATAACTATACGCTTACTTACAAGATGTTTTGGTTATCCAAAATAATACACATGACGATTAACTAAATTATTTTACAAACAATTATTATAAATTCAAATATTAAATGCGAATTCCAAATTATATTTGACACTTAATTTAGTCAAAAACTCATTGAGCTTTGGCTTGGCAAGCATGTATATTTAATTTCGCTACTAATTTGAATGCATTTGTAACTGCGGCGAGCGGCCCGTAGCGCACGAGACCCATTCAGCGACGATTAGTCCAAATAGGTTTTATTGAAATTATATTGTGCTCTGTGCCGGAGGGAATTAATATGGTAATGTATGTGACATTAGGGACGCGATAGCACCATGGGAAATAATATGTATGGTATACTTTAGACACATTATAAACCTTGGACTAGACGGTTCACAGTAAAGCCGGTTACTCGATAATTACAAATTTAACGGCAACTAGCGTGCAGTGTTCAGACTCGTCTGATGACCCTAAACCAAGCAAAGAAAATTTAAAGTTATTCCAGTACCAAATGTGTGAATATATTCATTAATTAAAATGACTTTTATTAAGTCATAAATAACACGACAACATCGCGTGCCGTTGTGAATTTTATTGTTAGCTAAAATTCATTTGCCGCCAGACATCGGTCTACGTAATTTCGTAGCACGCTACGAACGACGCTACGAAGCCACTACGAGAGTGCTACGATACGTCTACGCCACACTCGCTAACTCGAACGAAACACAAATTGAAATGTTTCCAACAACATAATCTGTTTATTTGTAAAAAAAAGTTTTATTATTTTTTTCCTCATAAAAAAGGACGGAAAAGGAAAACAATAACAAAGCGATCAGCCAATAAACAAACACATAAAAGAGTTAACAGGGAATTCCGATGGATTTGAGATGCGAGTTAAAAACACACACACAGTCGACGGCGTATTAGGGTAACAAAGATCTGCGGGGATCAGGAGGCTGGTTGGAACATGCTAACGTCTTTGCGTGCACCGTGTGTGATGAACAGAAGCGGAAACAACACCAACAGGTACCATTTTAGTACGAAAGATTTTCAATTTCTTTGACCAAATTTGCTGCACTGCAAGCAGCGAGTGTTTGACAATGTTTCACATTTATGATATCTATTTAATGAGGGTATTTATATGAAATATATTTGTGGCAAGCCATTATGTATAAATTATACAGTTAAAGAAAATTTTGCTATTTAGAACTATGTCTGTTTCAAATCAAAATATCTGTTAAGTACAAAAAGGCATATCTTTGCTCTTAAATTACTATAACATACACAAACCGTATTTAAAAAGAAAAGATTTAACATAAATTTAGAATAATGTTAACATCTAAAATTCTATACACATAAAATAAATCGCTATCCGCTTATAAATCGAACTACCGACCCAGGGCTGTCATTTTATTAAGTCTTCCAACAAATCGAGATCGGATCGAGATATGTGACATGTGTCGCGGACGTGTAGACTGCGGCTCGGGGGAGAAAACGAATTTTCACACCCAGCTCTAATGTGCTCTTAAAGAACAATGCTTCTGAAGTCGCGCGACTTAAAGAAAAGAACTCGCTTAAGTCTGCTTGAAAACTTCGCGCCGAGATACTTTTAAATAGACTTGAACTTAAGTGTGACGATATCAGCTGCTTAATATGTAACAAAATATTTTTTACTACAAAGAATTTGAACACGATATTAAAGATTGTTTTAAGGTCTAGTTCAAAACGAGATTGAGAAGATCATTTAATTTCTATACTTGTGAATCGTTAGCAGACTTCTGTACAAATGCCTTCTCTAGATTGCGGCACTCGATCTTAGCTCATATATCCACATTTTACTTAGCTACTCTCTGGTGATTTCACAAACACTAAAAGACTTGCGTGATGTTTAAATATGAAACAGTTGCCGGTTGCAGTATACATATTTGAGTAAACTATGAAAAAAGGTAAATTAAAAAAATACATGTCAAACCATTTTACATACATACATACATACATATACACACGCCTGTATCCCATGGGGGTAGGCAGAGACTACCGTTTGCCACACGCTACGATCCCGACATACCTCTTTAGCTTCATCCACAGTCATACATCTTTTCATGCTCTTCCATCGGTTTAGGGTGCTACGAGTAGTAGGTATTCGCCGGTTTGAGCTCACGCCAAAAAAAAAAAAAAAAAAAAGCTCATTCGTCGCGTCGGCCATCGTCGCCTAAAAAAAAAAAAAAAAAAAAAAAAAAGTTTGGTATCGTTTTGGGGGTTTTCAGACATGCCCGATCGATCTGTGCAATCCCCGTTTTGATATCTCTTACGGTTCCCGAGATAGGTTTCAGGATTAGCGCTCATTAGATAACGTAATTACATCACGCTCGGCGCTAATGAGGGTTTGTCATTGTTGTTAATGAGGGTCTCTTGTTCCTAACAATGCATCTGTTTGAAATGATAAATCTTGGTTATTTTATAAATCTTTATTAATCAAAAAAAGCATTTAAACATATCATGAAGTAATATATCATTGTACAGTGTATTAGTATCGAATATTCGTATAAAATCAGACATTTTATTACCATTGAATTTATAGTACAGATACAACAAACAATATTCACCGCATACGGATGTTAAATCATTTTGTAACCTATCGCTATTAAATTGCCATTGTCGGGAATTCCTCTTTAAAAATGATCTGTGGTAACCTGTTGGCGGTCGACCATAAGAATCAAAATATTGCCCAACCCCGCTGTCATCAATGTGTATTGCTATCCAATGAGATCCAGGCTTTGTATCAGGGTCTAAATTGCTTATTATGTATGTTGGAGTATGACTGTATATTGGCAATCGGTTGGCAGCATACACATTAAATTGTAAGCTTGGATGAATTTTGCACAAATGTTTCTGGATATCTATTGTGTTCATAATGGTCACTGAATCGTCCGCCGCATCGCTAACTGTTAACTATCCAACTTATCAGATGCAAGTGTATAATTTAAGGTATTGACTTGGTATTTCAAGTCTGCTGAGGTCATGGAATAAATACAAGGATATGCTGAAAATTATGGGTTTATTCAATTAAAAAGCTTAAAACTATTACAATGAATACTTAAAACAACAACATAACCATAACAATGAAAACTTAAAACTAATAATAAAATACTAACCTAACCTAACATACACTTAACGCGATAGTCAACGAAATTGATGTTTTAGCTACTATAGTCTACTGTAACATTACGGTTTTTATCAATTTCAATAACATTATCGAACTCAGCATAAACAATACAGTTGATGGTTTGCGAAAGTGCTGATTCAAAACGAACTTCCAATCTCACGCTTCCATGTTTTATAAGATTCCAATGGCCTGATGAGCTAGCTGATAGATCGGGTGTTAAGTCAAAAGCTAATAGACAATAACCTTGTGCATATTGTTCCCTAGATATGCCATTACCTTCGTTAAGGAAATGTATACCCGTTCCAGAGAATAATGTGTGATAAGCTGAAGTGTAAATATTATTCTCGAATGATGGTTGTAAAGCTTTGGAAGGTATTTGTTGTCCATCAATATATAAAGAAAATGTATTAAAATTGTGATTTTCAAAATTAAATGGATTTTTTGTGAGTTTGCCATTAAAGGCTGCGTTATTAACAAATCCTATTATGCATCTTTTAGGTACTTGTCCTAGAAAAATGTTATCTAGTGTTTTTCCCTGAACTCCCGATGGAATTGTCAAAACTTTAACTTCAGCACGCGTAATAGGATATTTAGCTGTAGTAGAGGCTAAGACTTTTTGATGTGCAAGTAAAACTGTTGGATTGATTCGTGCTCTACGGACAATAAGCGTTGCATCAGTAATACACACTTTCAATTTTAAATCATCTGAAGAAGCCATTAAGTTGAATGTTTCTCTGGAACGAACTAATTTAACAGACATCTCAACACCATTAATTAAAAACTTTTCTTGGTTGAATATATCACCATGCAGATGCCCAATCATTTCAATTTCTTTACTTTCGGCTGTTAATTCATGTCTTTTAGTGAACCCTTCATTTTTCTCATCGGTTGAGTCCATTTTCCCAGCTGTATCTTCATACCAAAGACTGCATGTTAGATGAGATTCTTTTGATGCAGGAGCATAATTCAACAATGTTTCCATGTAAGCACGATAGGCGTATGTATTATTTGGTGGAGACACAAGTTTTTGATTCAAATAAACATCGAGCTGACTAAATAATGAATGTAACCAATTGTTTATTGGTGCTGCTGTCGTTGTAGCTATCAGTTTTGTTGAGTCTTGGTTTAGTATCTTTGCTTTAATATGAATCAAAGTATGAGACAAATCTATGTAGTCATCACCGGTTCCTGGTACTTGAAATTCGATGGGGCCATCATCGGCGAGAGATGAAATAGGTTTGTAATGTATCCTTAATCAAACAATTTAAATACACACATATTATTATCAATGAACCATTTCTTCAGTAAAATGACATTTCTTAATGCACAATGGTTTTCATGGTACAAACAATTTGATGCACTTCTGTCATTATAATACAGTTTATATAATCGTAATAAATTGGGGCAACCTTTTTCACCAACATCTATCACACTGCAGTTATTACAAACACTTTGTAGCCACTTTATTTTTTCCCTACCTTTAACTAAAATTTTTTTATTTGTTAAAATTGGTATAATCACTCGTTTAAACTCACGATAGTCAATGAAACCGGAACTCCAATAATATCCATGTCGTCTTTCTAGGAAAGAAACGTTTTTCTTTTCTGCGTCTGTCAAATTGCCATATGGGTATGGCGGTTTTATCAAGAACACTTGGGTGTAATCTTCTGTAGCTAGTGCAAACTCCTTTATCACGAACACATTTTGCGAAACTTTAAATCCTTGTAAATCTACAATCATGTAGTCTGGATTCATGATTATTTTCTTAACGAACGTCCACTCAACTGGCCAATGTCAACGCAACTACCATAGTTATCTATGTTCGCCTTTGCTCACAGATAACATCACAGCGTACAAGTTCAGACATGACTTTATCTTTATGAAACGAAAGTGACGAATTCCATTAACAAAGAATTTGAGTAATCGACATCCGCCCCTTTCTGCACAAAAAACCACTTAACGTGATAGTAAATGAAACCTTTTATTCACAGATAACATAAAGTTGAGACAAGCTTTTATCGGACGAATTCCATTGTCAAAGAATTTGAATTATCAACTTCCGTCCTTTCTGTAAAGAAAAAAACACTTAACTATAACAGACGGTGACGGTGGGGGCTACTATTTGGGTATAAAAGTGAACAATAAGAACTTGGAAGCTACAGTATTCATTAGTTTGTGAACTCAGTTTCATATAGAGTGTTGTGAAAGTGATCTAAAATCTTCAATCTTCAGAACTGCACAATGGAGGTAAGTTTACGGTTTTATTTAATCAATTCATTAGATGGTCACAGTTTTTTATATTTTTTTATTTCATCAATTCATTAGTTGGCTCCTATACAACTTTAATGTAAATTGTTACAGAACTCATTCGATGTCGAAGAAAATACATACAAACATTATTATTACCCACTCACCCCACCGGATGATGACCTAACCATCAAAGAAACACCTAAAAAAGAAATGAAAAGAAAGACAATGACCACATCATCGGATAATTTGGATGAGCTCTTTGAAAATCCATCACCGATAAAGAAGAAAAAGCAATCGTCCACAGTTGCTAGGTCTAATGCAGAGGGGGGAATAACATATATATCAACAAATGCTGATGATAATATTAATTCAAGCCATCTAATAAAAATTGAAATTTATGATCTAAAAAAGTTGTCGAAAATTCCTCAACAACAACACTGGAAATATGCTGATGTCAAAGTAAAATACTACACAGACATAAAAAATAATAACTTTGTTGATAGTAAAAATGTTATCTATCAAATAACGAAAGAAATTTCAGAAACGGACAGTTGTAGGAAATATTCATTTACTAATAACTAAAAATAATTTGTTAATTGTAATCCATTGTTCGCTGTACTTACTAATTTACTAATAACTAAAAAGAATTTGTTAATTGTATTCCATTGTTCGCTGTAGTTACTAAGATACTAAACCATTTTTTAACTAGTTAGGCTCCATATAAATATGTAGTGTAAATTTCAAAGGCGCATCATTTCGAAACGTGGAACCATCGATGTTAGATCTACCGTCTGTTTCCTCAAACAACATGGAACAAAGTGGCGAAGTTTGCATCAGCACTTTCTTCAATTCGGCACTCAATGAAGATGTTGATATTATTATGTACGAGCTTTGTGAAGAGATAGAAAAAAGATGTGAATTGAGTAATTCATATTACGATGCGGAGCTCTATAAAATCTGTGCTGAGGTTGAAATTACCTTAAAGTAAGTTGCATGAACATTTAATTTACCATATATAAAATAAACATATATCTGTAGGATTTATTTTAAACATATTTTATTTTTTTATTACAGTCAATCAACACATCAGATTGGTGGTGGTCTCAAAAGAGCTCGGAGTATTCAAGTATCAGAAACAACACCTACGAAGAGACCAAGAATTGAAGAAGGACCTTCAACTTCATCATCTAGACCCTCCGCTAGTGATAAGGTAAATTGTAGCACATGTCAGATGTTAGTTAGTAGGAGATATTTCTCAAATCATTTAAAAAGTAACATACATAAAAATAATCTTTTCAAATTACACAACTCTTTGCCAAATGTTTCCGTTGTTGAAACTGCTTTTGGACAAAGAATCATAACATATAAAATTAATAGTAAAAGGGATCCCTCATCAGAATTGGTATTTGAAACACCAGAATTATTTTTGAATTCCATAAAAAATGATATATTACTTTTGATTGAAGAATCCATTAATAAACACAAAATTTTTAAAACAAATTTTATTTTGAATGCCGATTTTGTACAACAAACTAAAAATATTACAAATTCATTTGATTTTCAAACCAGTAATTATATAATTTTTCAAGGAGACGACTTAAATATATTCTTTTCATCTTTATGTGACACTCTAACAAATAAAATTAGTGCTTTCGAAAAAAAAAGATAGTGGCTGGAGTCTCAAACAAATCAAATGTATCGATATGAATGTAAACAAATTTAACCCCCTACGGGGATCTTCATATATTGATTTACCCCCTGACATTAAAGTTAAAAAAGCCATAATTAATGTAAAAAATAAAGATAATTTATGTTTTAAATGGGCATTACTCTCAGCGTTATATCCCGTAACTAAAAACGCAGATCGTGTATCATCTTACAGCATACATTTCAATAACCTTAAATTCAACGGCGTATCTTTCCCAGTTAAATTGAGTGACATACCGAAAGTTGAAAAGTTAAACAATATCAGTATAAATGTCTTTGGTTTGGAATTAAACAAAGAAACAAAAGCACATAATGTGGTGGGCCCACTGTTTATGACGAAATCTCGTAAAAGCAAACACATAAATCTATTGTGCATACACAATGGTGCAAATAACCATTATTGTTTTATTAAAAACTTGGCACGCTTAGTCGGAAAACAAATTTCAAATCACGATCATAAAATTAATATCTGTGATGGATGTTTACTTCACTTTCCCACAGAAGAGAGGTTGGCTAACCACCAACAACATGATTGCTCTCACATATCTACTGAACTTCCAAGTGATCTAAAAACATCGAAAGATTGGTTTGGACAGTCGGTATCTAACGATAAATTAAAATTTGATAAATTTCAAAGAAAGTTAAAAATACCTTTTGTTGTGTATGCTGATTTTGAAGCATTCTTAAACCCGATAAAATCATGTCCTAATGACCCGTCTAAGTCGTATACTAACAACGTTAATAAACATGAAGTTTATAGCTTTGGTTATTACATAAAATGTTCCTTTGATGATAGCTTATCAAAATATGAAACGTACAGTGGGCCGGACTGCGCACAAGTTTTTATGAAACGTTTATATGAAGATTTAAAAAATATATATTGTAAAAATAGCTTTCAAAAACTACCCAAACCACTATCAACTAAAGATGAGAATAAAATTAACAATTCAAAAAAATGTTACATTTGTGAGACCGATTTGAAAGAGGAAAACGTTCACTATTTTGATTGGTACACGGGTGATTTCAAAGGAGTTGCACATGAAGTATGTGTGACTGAAAACGTTCACTATTTTGATTGGTACACGGGTGATTTCAAAGGAGTTGCACATGAAGTATGTGTGACTAAATTTCAAACACCACAATACATTCCAGTATTCCTTCATAATCTCAGTCACTATGATGCACATTTCATTGTTCATGCATTAAATTTTGTAGATGGTAATGTGGAAGTAATTCCCCAAAACAAAGAAAGATACATATCCTTTTCAAAGATATTAACCATAAACAACCGGAGAGTCAATTTAAGATTTGTAGATTCTTTTAAATTCCTACCATGCAGTCTTGATCAATTAGCTAAGAATCTCAATGATGAACAATTCCACACACTTAAAAGAAATTTCCCTAGGGATGAAGACTTTATTCGTCTTAGAAAGAAGGGCATATACCCTTACGAATTTATGACATCATATGACTGTTTAAAATTAACAACTCTCCCCAGCAAAGATCAGTTTTACAGTTCACTAACCGATTCAAGTGTTTCTGTTGATGATTATCATCGTGCTCAGGATGTTTGGCAACATTTTAACTGTCGCGAAATGTCGAATTACTCTGACTTATACCTAAAAACTGATGTTTTGCTCCTGACTGATGTGTTTGAAAACTTTAGAGATATTTGTATTACAACTTATGATTTAGATCCTGCTCACTATTATACAGCACCGGGATTGAGTTGGGACGCTATGTTGAAATACACAAAAATTGAACTAGAACTATTAACAGACTTTGATAAAGTAGCTTTTATTAAGGCAGGTATAAGGGGAGGTGTATCTCAATGTAGCAATCGATATGCCAAGGCAAATAATGAATTCTTGGAAGATTTTGATGAGAAAAAACCTAGGTCATATCTTGCATATTTTGATGCTAACAATCTTTATGGTTGGGCTATGTCTCAATTTCTTCCAGAAGGTAGTTTTGAGTGGGTTAGCACGGATACAAATTTTGATGTGTCAGATACATCTGAATGTGGTTTCATTTTAGAAGTCGATTTAGAGTACCCCATGGAACTTCACGATTTACATTCGGACTTGCCACTGTGTCCAGAAAATATATTAATAGGTAATTCTAAAGAAAAAAAACTAATTCCAAATCTGAATGAAAAAATCAAATATAAAATTCATTACAGAAATCTCAAACAATGTCTTGAAATGGGTATGAAATTGGTTAAAATTCATAGGATTTTAAAGTTTCGTCAAAGTCCTTGGTTAGAAAGATATATAGATCTGAATACGAAATTAAGAACAAAGGCAACATCAGATTTTGAGAAAGATTTTTATAAATTAATGAACAACGCCGTATTCGGTAAAACAATGGAGAACATTGAAAAACGAGTTAATGTTAAATTATTAACGCACTGGGAAAATCGAGGTAAAACTTTAGGCGTGCAAGACTTAATTGCAAAGCCAGAATTTCACAGTTTATCAATTTTTTCCGAAAACTTAGTTGCAGTACAGTTACAAAAAACAAAATTGATTTATAACAAACCTATTTACTTAGGATTTTGTATATTAGATATTTCAAAAACTCTGATCTATGATTTTCATTACAACTACATGTTAAACAAATTCAACAATAAAACAAAATTATTATACACCGACACTGACAGTTTAATATATCAAATTTTTACAGCCAATTTTTATGAAGATATTAAACCAGACCTTGCTACACGATTTGATACATCTGATTATGCTTCTGATAATATATTTTGTTTTCCAAGACTAAATAAAAAAAAGATAGGTTTCTTTAAAGATGAAAATAATGGCAGAATTATGAAAGAATTTGTAGGACTTCGATCGAAAATGTATGCGTTTGAGGTGGAAAATAAATTGATAGCCAAAGCAAAAGGTGTAAATAAAAGTGTTACCAAAACAATGAACATTGAAAATTACAAGTCATGTCTCTTTGAAAAGAAAAATCTATTTTGTAGTATGTACAGATTTAAATCGATTAAACACACAATCTTTACTCAACAAATAAACAAAACCTGTTTGTCCTATAATGATACAAAGCGACATATTTTGCCAAATCAAGTTGACACATTAGCGTGGGGTCATTATAAGTTAAGTTAAGGAATACCTACACTTTCAATTGTAATAAATTTTGTAATAGTAATACCTAGAAAATAAATAAAATTGTTGTTTCATAATTTTAAGATTTTAAATATTTTGTGATAGTAATACCATGTAAATTTAAATAAAATTGTTTTTATATAATTTTAAGATTTTCAATATTTTGTGATAATTATACCATGTAATATAAATAAAATTTCTGTAAAAAAAAAAAAAATGTTTTCACCATATTATATAAGATTATTTTATTAATCCAAATATAAATGTATGTGTTTCGAACAATATGTCTTATTCATTTCAATACCCTCTAAGAATCTACACGTGTATTAAAAATGTTCCAATTTATTCATCCGTTTACAGCGATAGTTGCAGGTCCAAGTGGTTGTGGCAAATCTATATTCGTTACAAAGTTTATTCAACATATTAAAGAGATATGCAACAAAGAGTTTAGTCAAATTACTTGGTGCTTCGATGAAATGCAGCCTTTATACAATTTACCAAACGTAAACTATTATCAAGGTATACCGGATCTAAGTATGTTTGATGGAAAGGAGGCAAACCTTGTAATTATCGATGATCTTATGAGAGAATCTGATGGTAGAATTGTTGATATTTTTACTAAAGGTAGCCATCATAGAAACTTAAGTGTATTCTACATTACACAAAATTTATTCCACCAAGGTAAAGGTCAAAGAGACATTTCTTTGAATTCAAACTATATTATTTATTTCAAAAACCCTCGTGATAAAACACAAATTCGATACTTAGCGCGTCAAGTATCACCAGAAAATTCAAAATTCATTGAAGATGCATACAATGACGCTACCAAAGAAGCACATGGATATTTAATGATTGATCTTAAACAAAGCACCAATGATACATGTCGCATTAAAACGAAGATATTCCCCTCAGATGGATATTGCACAGTGTATGTCCCCACAAAAGGGTTTAAATATGCCAAGAACCAACAAATTCCCATCATTTACAAATAATGTCTCAGAGTATCCAGACGCACAAGAATTTACTAAGTGCACTACACACTCTTAAACCGAAATATCAACGAGCTCTATTAAAAACGTGTGATGAGAAAGAAATAAACTGCATTTGTGAATGTATTTATAACGTTCTCCAGGGTAAGGTGCCGCTTAAAGATAAAGAAAAGAAAAAACTTGGTAAATTTAAAAGTATACTTCGCAAGTTGGTACGTAAAGGAACAAATAAAATAAGAAAGAGAATAATAGTTCAAAAAGGTGGTGCATTCCTACCAATTATATTGGGTTCCATTTTGAGTGTATTAGTTAATTCACTTATTTAAAATGGAACACGCCAAAAAAATGTTACTTGTTGATCCAAGTTTATTAGAGAAATTAAATCAAAACAACAATGAACACAAAATTGAAAATTCTACCTCAAGGTTAGACGTTGAAATGCAAAAGATTTTGAATAGTAATATGGACGACAGAAAAAAATGGATTTTATATCAACAAATTTTACAAAGATATCTACACTTCACCGAAGTAGATCGCCGACCTTTAGAATTACCACTAATTACTTCCAATATCGATGTTGTCGGAGACACTGCAATCAACCAAGATTCTAATATAAAAGCTGAAATCGACGATAAAGATTTAGTTGCGAGTCAGACATCAAAAGACGAAGCGAAACAAAAACAACAAGAAAGTCATATATACACACCTAGACAAATTCTAAGTTTAATACCAAAAACATACATAAAAAAGGGTGAGTTATTACTTAATACAATATCATTGAGTGAAAACAAAATTCACTGGAACGACAGCGGTACAGTCACTATAGATAACAAACAAATTCCTGGAAGTAATATCATAGATTTGGTAAACGACTTCCTTAGACCATTGAAAAAAAGTAATCCGAAAGGTTGGGAAGATTTTGCTAAAGCATTGAAAGACATTAAAATACCATTAGCTTACATTGGAAATCCTAACAGAAGTGAATACATAAATAAACTCCAATCGAATGATCATCCACAACACTCTGTGGATGAGGAAATCTATGCTACACCAACAAGTGCTGATCAAAAGTATCAAAGAAAACTAAAGAAAAAGATTGATTGGGAAAAATGGACTCCTTACTAGAAATCAATAAAATATATTATGATGCATCACATCCTGCCGGATATGGTAGTATCACCAAACTAGTAACAGCTATGAAAGGTAAAATGACTAGAGGTGACATCAAGAAATGGTTGCAAGCTCAAGAAACTTACACACTTCATAAGCCAGTGCACAGACGATTCCCTCGGAATAAATACATTTTATCTAATCTAAATGAACTTTGGCAGGCTGATTTAAGTGATATGAGAACTTATTCTAAATATAATGATGGTTATAATTACATTCTTTGTGTTATTGATGTATTTACTAAATATGCTTATGCTATGTCCATGAAAAATAAAAATTCTGAAACTATTAAAAAATGTTTTGAACACATATTTAATGAGGCCGGTACCACTCCAACACATATACAATCGGATAAAGGAACTGAATTTGTTTCAAAAGATGTACAAAAGTATTTTAGGAGTAAAAATATAAACTATTATACAACAAATAATCCTGATATTAAAGCAAGCATTGTGGAAAGATTTCAAAGAACACTCAAGATGAAAATGTGGCGTTATTTTACTCATAAAAATACATATAGGTATATAGATATTTTACAAGACTTGTTATATGCATATAATCATGGTTACCATTCCAGTATTAAAATGAGTCCTTGTGATGTAAATTCAAACAATATAATGACTGTTTGGAATAATTTATATGAAAAGGGTAGTACAAAACAAGCTTCCGATATTACACCACCACCAAAATTTCATGTTGGTGATCATGTAAGAATTACAAAATTTAAACATATATTTCAAAAAGGTTATGAATCCAATTGGAGTGACGAAATTTTTATGGTATCTTCAATAATAGATAGGTCACCCTGGATAGTATATACACTGAAAGATTTACTAAATGAAGCGATAGTAGGTACTTTTTATGAAAGAGAATTGCAAAAAATAGATTATAGCCCCACTTCCAAGTATAAAATAGATAAAATAATTAGCACTCGCTACTCTGGCAACAGAAAGCAACTGTTAGTGAAGTGGAAAGGTTATCCAGATAAATTTAACTCTTGGATTTTGGCTTCTAGTTTAGAAACGTTACAATGAAAGAAAGTTTTTATTTAACCTTACTTAGTAATAGTTCTATGGAATACTTTCCAGAAAACTCAACAACTCTTTTTTCAACAAAATTACCTAAACCAATCATATTGGAAGGATCGTGGTCGGTTGGTGTGGTTGAATTCCAGTATCCATGTACGATGTTTACTGTTCAAGAACATGAAAACGTTGTTTACATTAGGAAATGGATGAAAATACCCGATAATACCGGCACTCCTGGCAACTCCCTAGCATACTACAAATCTCATATACCAGCCACAAACTATGATAATATTGAACAAATTATGGTGGTACTAAACAGTTTGAAGGAGAAAGTGAAGTTTCGCTATGATGAGATATCAAAGTTTGTATTTGTTACTGTAAATGATGAGTCAATAAAATCAATAATGTTATCGCCGAATTTGTCTCTTCAACTAGGATTTGAACCTAATAAAAACATTGTTTCTAAGAGGCTTGGAAAGTGTCCAGCGAATTTACATTTAGGGTTGCCATCTCAGTTATTTGTTTATTGTGATATAATCGAGCCTCAGATCGTTGGAGATGTAATGACGCCTCTTCTCAGAATAATACCTTTAGACCCTTCAAAATATATTTACGGTGCTAATAAAATGCATGTTTTCTCACCACCTCACTACTTGTCTGTCATGCGTAGAGAGTTTGATACCATTGAAATAGATATAAGATCAAGCACAGGACATAAAATACCATTCCAGTTCGGAACTGTGGCTATTAAACTACATTTTAAAAAATTATAATGCACCTACAACGTAATAATACAAGTTGTCCCTACGAACATTACTATTCACATCAAGCTGGATCAGGTATTGGAGTAATTTATAGAGGAGCACCATATCAACGCGGTCATGGAATCGGTAGCTTTCTAGGAGGCTTATTCAGATCAGTTTTACCATTGCTCTCTAGTGGAGCTCGAGCGATCGGTAAAGAGGTTTTAAATGCAGGTGTGGGACTTTTATCGGATATGGTTAGTGCACGTCCTATGGAAGATTCTATTAAAACTCGATTGAAAGAGGCTGGATCAAACTTAAAAAGAAAAGCCGATGAGAAAATTGATCGAATTAATATGTCTGGATCAGGATATATAACTAAGAAAAAACGTCTGGCTTCATTCATTCCACCGCTACGTGCTAAAGTGAAAGGTGCTAACAAAAAAACAAAGTTGACACATAATAATATCAAAGATATATTTTCTTAAATAATAATAAAATGTCTTTTTTACACAATCATTCTTGTGAGTGCATTAAGTCTGAGCTAGATTTATTTGCTTTACCATCTACACAAACAAGTATAGAAAATGGAATGTGGATACATTACAAACCTATTTCATCTCTCGCCGATGATGGCCCCATCGAATTTCAAGTACCAGGAACCGGTGATGACTACATAGATTTGTCTCATACTTTGATTCATATTAAAGCAAAGATACTAAACCAAGACTCAACAAAACTGATAGCTACAACGACAGCAGCACCAATAAACAATTGGTTACATTCATTATTTAGTCAGCTCGATGTTTATTTGAATCAAAAACTTGTGTCTCCACCAAATAATACATACGCCTATCGTGCTTACATGGAAACATTGTTGAATTATGCTCCTGCATCAAAAGAATCTCATCTAACATGCAGTCTTTGGTATGAAGATACAGCTGGGAAAATGGACTCAACCGATGAGAAAAATGAAGGGTTCACTAAAAGACATGAATTAACAGCCGAAAGTAAAGAAATTGAAATGATTGGGCATCTGCATGGTGATATATTCAACCAAGAAAAGTTTTTAATTAATGGTGTTGAGATGTCTGTTAAATTAGTTCGTTCCAGAGAAACATTCAACTTAATGGCTTCTTCAGATGATTTAAAATTGAAAGTGTGTATTACTGATGCAACGCTTATTGTCCGTAGAGCACGAATCAATCCAACAGTTTTACTTGCACATCAAAAAGTCTTAGCCTCTACTACAGCTAAATATCCTATTACGCGTGCTGAAGTTAAAGTTTTGACAATTCCATCGGGAGTTCAGGGAAAAACACTAGATAACATTTTTCTAGGACAAGTACCTAAAAGATGCATAATAGGATTTGTTAATAACGCAGCCTTTAATGGCAAACTCACAAAAAATCCATTTAATTTTGAAAATCACAATTTTAATACATTTTCTTTATATATTGATGGACAACAAATACCTTCCAAAGCTTTACAACCATCATTCGAGAATAATATTTACACTTCAGCTTATCACACATTATTCTCTGGAACGGGTATACATTTCCTTAACGAAGGTAATGGCATATCTAGGGAACAATATGCACAAGGTTATTGTCTATTAGCTTTTGACTTAACACCCGATCTATCAGCTAGCTCATCAGGCCATTGGAATCTTATAAAACATGGAAGCGTGAGATTGGAAGTTCGTTTTGAATCAGCACTTTCGCAAACCATCAACTGTATTGTTTATGCTGAGTTCGATAATGTTATTGAAATTGATAAAAACCGTAATGTTACAGTAGACTATAGTAGCTAAAACATCAATTTCGTTGACTATCGCGTTAAGTGTATGTTAGGTTAGGTTAGTATTTTATTATTATAGTTTTAAGTTTTCATTGTTATGGTTATGTTGTTGTTTTAAGTATTCATTGTAATAGTTTTAAGCTTTTTAATTGAATAAACCCATAATTTTCAGCATATCCTTGTATTTATTCCATGACCTCAGCAGACTTGAAATACCAAGTCAATACCTTAAATTATACACTTGCATCTGATAAGTTGGATAGTTAACAGTTAGCGATGCGGCGGACGATTCAGTGACCATTATGAACACAATAGATATCCAGAAACATTTGTGCAAAATTCATCCAAGCTTACAATTTAATGTGTATGCTGCCAACCGATTGCCAATATACAGTCATACTCCAACATACATAATAAGCAATTTAGACCCTGATACAAAGCCTGGATCTCATTGGATAGCAATACACATTGATGACAGCGGGGTTGGGCAATATTTTGATTCTTATGGTCGACCGCCAACAGGTTACCACAGATCATTTTTAAAGAGGAATTCCCGACAATGGCAATTTAATAGCGATAGGTTACAAAATGATTTAACATCCGTATGCGGTGAATATTGTTTGTTGTATCTGTACTATAAATTCAATGGTAATAAAATGTCTGATTTTATACGAATATTCGATACTAATACACTGTACAATGATATATTACTTCATGATATGTTTAAATGCTTTTTTTGATTAATAAAGATTTATAAAATAACCAAGATTTATCATTTCAAACAGATGCATTGTTAGGAACAAGAGACCCTCATTAACAACAATGACAAACCCTCATTAGCGCCGAGCGTGATGTAATTACGTTATCTAATGAGCGCTAATCCTGAAACCTATCTCGGGAACCGTAAGAGATATCAAAACGAGGATTGCACAGATCGATCGGGCATGTCTGAAAACCCCCAAAACGATACCAAACTTTTTTTTTTTTTTTTTTTTTTTTTTAGGCGACGATGGCCGACGCGACGAATGAGCTTTTTTTTTTTTTTTTTTGGCGTGAGCTCAAACCGGCGAATACCTACTACTGCTACGGACTTTACCTTTCTGGAAGAGACCGTTAATCTGGCCGAGAAAGGTCCTCCTCGGGCACCCTCTTTAAATTTGACCATTTGAATCTAACCATTTTAAATTTGAAATAAAACTATTTTACGGATTCTATTGCGTTTATTTGCTTTTTTATGTTCCCGACGTTTCGGCTGCTTTATGCGTGGATCGGACCGCAAACAACAACTAAATATGAGGGTACCTAGTTATTAACTATGACATCAGGACGTCTAACACCTCAGTCCCCCCGTGACCATGGTTGCTGTAAAGCAGCCGAAACGTCGGGAACATAAAAAAGCAAATAAACGCGATAGAACCCGTAAAAAAGTTTTATTTCAATGTGTAGTATTCGCGTAAATATAAGAAACCAATACATTTTAAATTGATTACGAAAAAAGAAATCAATGTTCACATGTCGCGTTTATCGTGTACCCCGCATGCACCAGGCAGATTGAGGGTTAAGATTTGCTCGTTAGTATTCAGGGCGCGCACGGAGAGAGGTAACCCTCCCATCGACGGCGCAAGTCCTCAACCCCGCCGCGCCTGGCCTTAAATACCAGGAGATTCTATTAGCGTATCGGTGTTTTATGGCCGAATGAGGGTTATAATATTTCATCTTAAATTATAATTTACGGTTCAACGGGGTGGATTCTTTAAAATGTAGAATTTTCGAATATAATATTTTTTACCAAAATTATTCTAATAAAAGTTTACGATTTAAAATTAACGCAGATAGGTTGTGTAAAGATACATTAGTCTTTTTCAGTCGATAATTGCTATATTCGATTTCATATTAAAAAAATATAGCAAAAACAATGAAATTCTAAAAGAATTTCTATCGCATGTTTCTACTTACCAGCCGCGTATAACACCACCACCCAAGTTTGTTCTCAACACGACGAATAAAAATAACTTTTTACATCAAAACTTTATTTCGCGTTCCCCGCGCTGATTCGTACGTGATTCAGACTATATTTCGGCTGATTACTACGTCTTTTAAGTACGTTAGGTACATAGAGTTTTTATCCAATTTTCGTCGCCACTTTCAGTGCCTAGAAGCAGTTTACGACCTGAGTGGGGAAGACGTAAAAAACGTTTTACGATTTTCCCATTAAGTGTTTTAAGAAAGTGAAGGTGGCAGGTTTGAGATTTAGCTTCCTACTGCTATGATAATTGATGGTCCTTTTTAACGTCATTGTGTGATATTAATACAAGGATAGTTGATTTTGAGGCATTATTAAAAAAATAGGTCACTTAGAACCACGTCAGTTTGATATTAACCCATTATGTAAAAACATTTTTCTATATTGTTGCACATATTTTTTTACAGAATATACACAATAAGAAACACATAATAATGACACTGCAAAAACAGGTCGTCCCAAATGGGCACACATCAGCATTCAATGGGTTAAGTGAAAAAAACAAATGAATATTTAAATTTGGAATTAAAATAAAAAAAAACCTATTATATTAGATCACTATACAAAAGACTGTAGCCATATTTTTATTGAACATTGTGTTATGCATACTGGAAAGCTTCCCCCACTAATGAGGCGCCTCGATAGGGTTCGTACAAGCCTCAATTATTAGTGAGTACGTTCCAATACTCGTTTAAGCCCGGCTTTGTTCTGCTCCGTCTGAACTGTTTAAAGTGTCGTGTCGTTTTCTTATCCTGTGTTTGTCTAATGTTTTGTGTTGTTTTATTATATGTTGTGATCATGTTGTTGAAAGTAGTGGATTATTGTGTTTCCATGAATTTTGTGGATTAAATGTGTTTGTGTTATAATACGTTTGAATTAAGACTTTTGTTATATCTTGCCCATATTTACTTTGTAGTATTTTCGTACAATCGCTTGTTTATTTTTTAAAAGCTTGAATTATTTTTCAAATTAATTAGTCTTTCCTTAGTTACTGTATTAACTTTGTTTATTACGACGATGGCATTTTTAGATAGATGGTTTTTTAAATTAGTCTTAAATTTTTCACGATTGCTTTTTAATTGCGTTTAGATATTGTTATTCTACTGAAACAACCACTAGTTTATATTTAATAAATAGCATTTTGATAGATAGATAGACAACTCTTTATTGTTCTACTTCTTAAAGTAAAACAAAATGCATATACTATATTTATATTTTGTTTAATAAAGACTCAAACGAAAACATAGCAGTTCAAGCGTAGGCCGCTCTGCCAACGCACAGCGTGGTTGAGAGTTTGATTCCTGTAAGGTGTATATTTTAACAATGGCCTTTTTGGAACTAACCCTGGTCTTGGTGTAGCAACTGGATCGACCCAATTCATTTTATGACACCCCATAGTACAAGCGTTGCTTACAAGTCTTGTCTAATTCCATTTACTACGAAGGTTATTAGAAAATACAAAAAATATATAGTTTAAAATGTAACACAATAAAGTCTGGAGTACCAACATTTTTATACAAAGAACATTCTACTTTTGTTTAATGGCGAAGAAAGCCAATAACTTGTAGTACAAATGGAAGGAATCCGACTCCATTCGAACGTCTAGGCGACCGACATAATTAATTTCGTCGGTACAGAGGGGACGTTTTATCTAAAAATTTAATTAACGAATTTTAATATAGTTTGACACTGATGCAGTTAATGTTGCTTTATTAAGATTCCAGCAGGATTGTTGCAGTGCAATTTTTAGGTTTCCGTACATCAGAACGAAAAAAATAACCCTTATTGGATCGTTTTGTTGGTCACCTGTCCGTCTGCTATTTGACAGTAAAAGGGGTTTCCCTTTTACTCTAGTCCTCGTGAAAGTATAAAGTTAAAAGAACGAAGCTCAGAAACCGTAAATATGCAAGTTCTAGTCGATTTTTTTTAACAACAATAAAGACAATTGGCCAGTTTTTTAGATGTGTCGTCTGTTTTAAGAGCTCTACCCGGCTCTAAACACCTACCATTCGGTTATGTACCCGATAATCGTGCAAACGGCCAAGAATTTTCTCGGACTTCTGAAACACCCCGTAGAATATCGACGTTAAGTTCGTTTTGCCACTTTGATTGAGGTTAACTACATTGTTTACTATATAATATTTAGCTATCTATAATCCGAGCTTCGATGGCTTATCTGGGTACATCAGTGATGACACAAAAGCTAGTTTTCGGCTGGGTTCGATCCACATCAGCGTTCATTGTGTAAAAGTCGCATTGCTAATGGATTAGCGGTGGACACCGCCACAATGCGATGCAGCTGTATGGCGCCATGACGAAATTGAACTAAATTGATGGCCTGCGGTCGGATTCTAGCTTTGTATTCCATGGTTCGGTATATCATTCATCACCAATGGTGCTTATCTAATAACATATTATTATGTGGAATGACAGAAGAACTCTGAGCAAATTTTTTTCTGTGTTCTTATTTTTTTACGAAATTAATAAGACGGAATTCAATGAAATAAGATATAGCAGATTTTTCAACAGTACCAAGTCATTAATAGCAATATATAAGCATTGTAAATAAATAGATAATGAGCATGATAAAGATGGTGAATGAAAGTTAGGTGAATGGTACTTTTAATTGTAAAAATATATTAGCTCACTAGCTGAGACCACGACTTTTCCACGTGAAATTAAGGAACCTTGATTAAAAAAAAATTAAACTAAAGTTTCTAATAACAGTAATATCAGCTATCTGTCAGTGAAATTCACGTCACAATCGTTCCAACCATTTGGTGGTACAGACTTTCGTTATAATAAAATCGTATTCAGTAAAAAAAATTACAAACAGAAACTCCAATTTTATTAATTTTGTAGATATATTATATTATCTGGTATATAGGTACCAAGTACCTATGTACCAGGCGTTCATCATTAGTAAAAGCACTCCGGTTATTGTTATAGCGGTCTGAGGTCGATAGCGGCTTAATAGCGCCCGTTCATTTTTACCTTTTAATGAGCACTTTAACAAAAAGCTTTAAAATGTATATCCATAATGATAATGAAAATGTTTCTATTTATAATGGCGGCATTAAGCAGTATCGGTGCTGATTGAATTGAAAGTTTCAGGTTACCGAACAAATTGTTTATATTACTTCCGCTATATCTAAGAAGTAGTAATAGCCTATTGCGCAAAGCGCCTGCCTTGAACGCAAGCGGTTCGCACTTCTGGGATTTTCGGATTTCATGTACGAATCTCAATTTTCCATAATGATTCCTACTTGCTGAACGGTGAAGGCAAACATCGTAAGGAAACCTGCACGTCTATACAAAGGCGTGTGAAGTTCACCAACTTACACCGGGCCAGAGACGGGACTAAGACCCAAAGGAGACGGGGATCTCTGGGCCCAATTGTAATAAGTTGAGATATGGTTTTAAAAATGCGGTATTTTTTATTTGTTTCAAAATATAACAAAATCAGCTCAATTCACTATCTGGGAGACGAGAAATCATAAAAATAAGTATATTTCACTGAAGAAATAGAGTATCGATTACAATAATCGATTACTGTGAATGATTTAAACAAATGAACATAAAATACTTGATTGATTCAATCAAAATCAATAAATACATTGTAATCATTAACAATAAAAAACTACAATTATTATAGTAAATAACTGTGTGGCGTCCGCGTTTCCGAACCCTCCACAAAATGTCGACGGACGGGTTTCCGAACGCCCGCGCGCCCCATACAGAGTATGCACGTTCGGTAGCTCAAAAACAAATTGTGTTATAAATGATTAAGCACATAATTGTATTCATTTTAATATATTAATATACACTAAAGTGGTTGAATTAACACCAAAACTGTTTATTAACACAAAATAACAATCACAGTTAAAAAATCAGCTGTATAGTATCTAGGTTGTTGTCACTTTGTTGAATAACCACACTTTTACTAAATCTCTTATAATTCTGCTCTCAGATAGCCAAGATCAGCAAAATTTTCGGAGATGGTTGGATAATATATAAGCTCTTAATTGACACCACTCTCATATTTTTACAACTGGGCCCAAGAATGTATGAAAGCGTATCCGTCTCCTTTGCATCGTATTGCGTTGGATGTGCCCGGTATAATGGCAATAGGCTCGGCCCCTATTACATTGGGACCCAAAAATACATCGGTGAAGAGGGGATGTACTACGGCACCTATGTCTGCCCATTCGGGGAATACAGTCGAGATGATATGTTTACTTCTATGTTTTTTTGTTTAATATTGCCAGACCACCTACTCACATCGAGAACAAACATAATAAAGCTCTCAGGAACTGACGATTTAAATTATAATGTTTACAAGAAGACAACGTGCTCACGCTTCGAATAAATGCGGGAAATCATGAAATAAATGTGTCTTGCGACTTGTGAGCTTAAATTATATGTCGACGCACTCAAAATACATTTCTCGTGTTATTATTTACGATATGTCATGCTGTATCTTAATAACTGTTGCGCCCTGCACAGACAGGGGCGAGCGCATAAAATTGAACTTTTTTGAAAATGAACTCCAAGCTCCATTAGGTATATAACACACGACCACGCGACTAAAATCGCTCGCATCATCGATGATGTTTGGTTGAAAAATGTGCTTTATCTCAGAGTTGTTATAGTTCATTTTGGTATGCGAAAAATGTTTGGGCATGTTTTGACGCGCCTGTGAGCCCACGGATTAACTCAAGACAAGCGAACAGGATCCCCTCAGAATTGAAGTTGAAATTATTTTAATTGGATTTCAGTGTTCTCGCGATGCCGTTTCATTACTTCGTGATTTATGACAGCTGTCAAAACTTTACTAATTACCGTAATTTATATTTTAGTTTTTCACAATATAAATTAACAAGTTTCAATTTTGTTTACAAATAAATTTGAATTATGTTGAAATTTGTTTGTTTTATGTGGATATACCTATGTGTGTAATGTACTCGAAGATAATATCGTCTATTATATAACAAACAAGAGGCCTTAAATTTATGGAATGGTACAAACTACCAACAAGTTCGTTTTAACGGATCATAGCTTTCTAAAGGGATCTAAAGGGGGCCTAAATATTATTAAAATGTATTATGAAGTCTTATTATTAGTACACAGTATTTCTAGAAGAAAGAAAATGGTACTTTATGCACAGTTTAAATTGTATCAAGCAATGTTGTACTGTAAAGGGTTCAATCAAGAATTATCAATGATATTAAACAGTACAGATACCTAAATGTGGCAAAAATACGTAATTTTTTTAAACATAATGGGTGATTTGATACCTTGGCCATCTGGTCTCCTATCTAACGTATGCAGACGTCAAAGTTACACATAAAGTTGGACGTGCAGAACTGTCAAATGTTAGAAAAATCTCTTTGATATAATAACTCTATGAGAATTATCTGTGATCCTTATGCATTACAATACGAGTTTGTAAGCACGACAACGACGATGTCATTGAGTAAATATCCTCCATCTCTTTCACACTCGCGTATACCACACATCGGTATAGCACAATGTCGCATACAGAATACATAAATGGAATTTACGTTAGCAAAACAATGAGCAACGGCCCGAAAACTGTTATATACATGTCAAAATTAGTTGACGAAACTCCCTGGGAAGTTGCGACTTTGTTACGACTCCCTCTTAATTGGCAAAAGTTTCTTGCCGAAAAACCGGGGAGGGGGAGTGAATGAACGGATGAACGAGTGAACGATCACAGGCGCGAGTCTGGGAGGTGTAATTAGTCAAAAATTCCCGCGAGCTATCTTATCAGACGTCTTGAGTGAACGGCGGGGAACACAATTTAACGGAAGAATGAAATAGCACGGATAAAATACATACGCTTTGCTAAGGAGTTTTTTTTAATAGACTGTTCCCCAATGGGAAACATTCCCAAAATCGTAGTTCAAAATTACTGAACTGAGATTACGCTGCTCTGATACAGCAGGTTCTAATTTTTTAATTTATTTATTTATTTTAGGTTTACCAACAATTGTTTACACTAATACGTCATACAATCAAACAATAAGAACAAAATGCAACAATTACTTAAAGGTAAACACCGCATGCGTAATAAAAGAGGAAAATACATTACAGCGTAAGCTTACGCAATAGACCAAAGGTAAAGATAGTTAAAAAGATAATAAAAAAGAAATTAAAATAAAAGCACAATTACTTCTCAATTGCTTATTATTATAAACGAGATTAAGAAAAATTTCGAAATTATTAAGGGTAACAGTATTTTTTTAAGGGCCGATTTTTAAATGCCTTGACAAGATGTCAAGTATTTGACAATTCAATACATTTCATTACAGTTATTCGTCGAGATTTATTCACCATCTCTATCACATTCATCACCCATTTCATTAAAAATATGTTTTTATTAAATTTGCTGTTGTTATTAATTACTTCATACTGGCTGAAATACTCGCAAATAGCAGCTGGAGACATTCCTCATTTTATTCCAATAAGTTGTATCATTTCGTTAAAATAAGCAGAAGAAGAGTAATTCGACAAATAAAAGGCCCATCAAAATAGGACAATTGGAGGGTTTTGTTACTCGACAGATATTTCATAGGTAGGTACTTAAGTTTATATAATAATACCACAAACGGGAATCTACACACATGAATAGAGATGCTTGTTTTCAATTCAGTGATCTCGGTTAGTTATGTGTTTAAAGAAGCGTCTCGCGATCAAAGATACGTTAGACCCATCTAATGAAAATAATATTGGGTCAAACAACCACTAAATATACAGTACATATTTCGCAAAGTTCCCGAATAACATCGTAATATGTGGTCCAAAAACAAATATTAGCACACTCCCCGTCGGTTACCATCAAAAGTTAATGAGCTTTTTTATAGCAACACAAGTATGAAAACTCGAAAACATTATGACAAGCAGTCGTCACGTAATAAAAGAGGAACGGTACAAAATACGCTCGGAAAAATGAGCGTCACAGTGGAACTGGAAGACGTACAGTCGCTCTCATTAGCCTCTAATTACCGGGGTCCGAGCCGCCCGACCGACCGCCGACGGAAATTCAAATTTAAATTTCGTACGTTCCCCGCTACCGAATTGCGATTTTTTCACCAATAAAAAAGGCAATAGCCGGATCGAAATTTTAAACGGTTATTGTTTCCTTTTTATGTTAATGACTCGTATTGAAATTTTGTAACGGATGTTCGGGCATCGGCGCCGGCCGTTTAGCCTCAGTAACGGTCGGACAAGATTGAGTTCGCAGCGTTTTATTGTTGTTCCTCGCTTTGTTCGAAACGGCCCTTAATTGTTTCTCTTTTTCGAGAACGCTTCGCTCATAAAGGAGGCACCGTTAGTTGCTGCGATATAAATTTTCTCATCAACTCGCAGACAATTTTAATAAAAATATCCCTCCCCGCGGAACACTTCATTAAGGCTCTCAAAGAGGCTCGGCGGCGATTATCTGGCCTGATAGCGTTTAGCGTGGCAACACCATATTATATTAAAATATTTTTTTCTATCTGCCTCATCTTTGACCGCGGGCGGCGGGCGAGGGCTCTTCGTACCTCCCCACTTTCATAATTATCCCCCCGCTGTCATCGCGCCGGTTCAAATCGGGCATCTTTAATTTTCCCCGTCGCGTCAACCCCGAAAATTCCTTGCATTCGTAAGAATTAAAAGCGTCGCTATAAAAGGTGGGCTGTTACTTCTTATTAGGGATGACACTAATAACCGTTCTCGCTATCCTCGCGTGACAGTTTTGTGCTATACAAATTAGAAAGTGCAAGGACGAGGTAGAGGAGTGTGACAAAGGGCTGCGGGAACGGGAGGCCGAGTTTGGATAATGCGGAGTGTTCGTGAGTTTTAAAGGAGTTAGGTGCCGCGAATCCCAGCCGGATCCAGGCCGCATCCCGGCGAGCCCGGGAACATTAAAACGTTCCACGCGCTCGCTCCTCCCACCATGCGTGATACGGCGCACCGGACCATAATTTTTAAACTGAGTTTTGTTTATAAACGTCACGAATGCCTCTTGCCTTTTATTTCGTAATTTTTTCGCGGTCCCCTTTTATTCAAGCGACAGTGGCTCTTGTACCGCGCGTGCCGTTTACGTAAATCAGATGTGCCGTTAAAAATAATGGCGCGAATTGTACTGGATGTCAAATTTCGGGTTTACTGTTGTATTCGTCGCGAGTTACAATGAGCTGATATTGTTTACGGGATACGATTATTGTTGAGTTTTAATTGGTTTTGTTGAATCAGGGATATTTGTGTCGATTCTGTTAATACCAAACTGAAATAAGCATATATCATAACGTGACGTGACGGCAGTATTTTCGGTTCTGTATAACGTATATAATGAAATAGAATATGATTTATGTAATATTGTGTTGTTTAATTAGATGTCTTATTTATAATGGTCGAAGGTCTAATATTGTTGACTAGAAAATAGTAAATTTACGTTTTATCAGCAGGACGAACTCCTCATGATATTGACCGTATTATTAGCGAATTCCCGGCATGATTTCAGAAGTCGCCTTGGGGAACGAATTAAGAGAGCCCACGTGACCTAACTGAACAATTTTTTTGTCCTCATGAAATATTGTGCTCAGTTCAGACGGACTTGACAGTCGAGTGATTAAGTGGATGCATTTTTTATAAGCGAGGACGGACAGTGAATTTTTAGTACCGTGAGATAGACTTGCTCTCACATCATAGATATTTCAATCCCTCTAGAATTTTTTCGTACAAAAGTGTTGGTTTTATTGGCACTAAGCTATGGTTAAAGTAACTTTGACAGCACTAAGCAAGAAGTCTCGCTCACTCATTACTGTGAAGAGAATATATTTTAGTGTGGTGCCAAAATTAACAGCATTGCATTTGATCCTTCAATCAACTCAAAGGAGAACTGAGAAATTGCTGGCAAGGTATTATTTACGAAAATTTATTATGAACAAGTTACTGTGTCCAGTAATGCAATCCAAACGCAGCACCAAGTCATCTCTGCCATTAGAATCTTGACTTTATTTACTTCCTCGAGAGGCCTGTTTTTACAATGGCCAAAGTTGAATGTTATCGACTTCTGTTGACTTTTAACGACTATTTTATACAACAATATGATAATTAAGGAAGCTTTGTTGCTTCTAAATGTTCTGTGACGCAATATTGCCGAGGTAGAAGCGAGTTTCAAATTGTGGAGCGTCTTACATTTTTACCCGATACTCTTGCAGATAGACCAGACTCTTTCAGACTATGTGTTTATTATTTATAATGTTTATTACTACTATATCACTTTCAATGTTCCACTGCTGGGCTCGGGCCTCCCATCAATGCGAGGGAGATTCAGGACATAGTCCACCACGCTAGCCCGGTGCTGGTTGGCAGACTCCACACATCTATAGAGAACTAGTCAAGTTCCCTCTGAGACGTGCATGTTTCCTCACGATGTTTTGCTTCGCCGTTTGTTAGCAAGTGATAATCTCGGATGAAAATTAAATTCGCACATAAAAACCAGAGATCGAAAAGATCATTTCCGAAACATACCTCTGAGATTCCTACCGCGAATCGAATACCCTACGCCCATAGTGATTTGAGCGACTAAGCCATCGTAGAATCATACTTAGAGTTCGTTTTCGTATTGGCATTTTTTTACGGCCTCATCGTGACGCCCCAGTGTGTCCAGAGCGCTATAATTATAGCATCGTATAGTTAACTACCTACCAGTGATACTAACTACGACGTGTCCACAATAATTAATAACGGCGACACGCGGGTAACTAATGACCTCTGACTGATGCGCTGTAGCCCCAGTCACTGGATGCCAGTCACTCGACCCTATACACCACATATAAACAGGATACAGCGACTATACAGGTTGTGTCAGAAGTCCGAAATAATAAATACTGGTAGGTCGATAAGCACAAATTAATATTGACGAGAGCAGTGCAGTTCGGCACAAATTCGGATACAAAATGTCTCGATTTTAAAACCATAACTACGCCAATCAGTAGTCTGAAATATTATCTATACAAAAAAAAATAAAAAAAATTGTCTGTGTATTATATTAAAAACGACAGCTTTTCACCAACTGCATATGAAGGTACATAAGACACTTATAATAAAAAAAATACTTTTAATATCATTGTCTGTGCCTTTACTGACTTGACTTGCCTTTATATTTGTTCCGTGTAATCTCCAAAACGGGTGAACTGCTTTCGATGGGACTTTATGCAGATAGCAGATGAAATTTTGGGCGGCTGCTTAAGTCCCAGCCTAGTATTAATTAAAATTGCTCACAATACAATTACATTCTACATTTTTATTTCTAAGTTTGAATAAAGAAAAAAACATATTGCATTTTTATCAATCGAAACATTCGCAGCGTATTGTCCTAACAAAAGGAGAGTATCATGAGCCTGTGTAGAAAACAATAATGAAAAACCCCGCTATAATGGCGCCTGACCTAATTAATTTCATCTGGGGACCGTGCCCTGCATTCCTCCAGCTCTATTATAATAATTTATGGATCTAGTTGCTTTTTTCTTCACAAACTTTCTCTATGGTAAAAGCCATATAATAGTCCAGGTATTGGGTATATAACAATGCAGAGATAATAAATAGTAACTTAGATATATTAAATTATCTAATGATTTTAATAACATCAAAACAATGAAAATACTGTTTTGTGCCTTTGTTCGCAGTCATCTCGAATATGCTTCGCAAATCTGGAATCCAGGTTACGATACCTATAACGATCGTTTAGAAAGTGTCCAGAGGAAATTTCTAAGATACATTCAGTTTCGTTCGCGCACTTATCTTCCGAATTATAAAAACCGCTGTCAGAAATTTCACATTCTTCCGCTACTCGAACGTAGGAGAATTGCTGATCTAACTTTCTTATCTCGTATTGTGAATGGAATGATAGACAATTCAGAAATAGTAAGCAAAATCGGGTTACGTGTACCACCTCCTTTTCTACGTAGGTCACACCTCCTGGATGTTCCATTAACCAGGTGTGCCTACAGAAAAAACTCGTACCTTATAAGAGCTTCCCGCACGTATAACGCTCTATGTCGGAGAGTTGACCTAGATCTTTTTAGTACTAGCGTGTACAAACTTAAAAGGATCTTAAGTAATGACTTTTTTGATAAGTAAGTTCTACTATACTGTATGTTGTTTATTACTAGTTAATATTTAAATCTTTTATTCTTCTTCTCGGATTTTCTCTCTATCTATCTTCTCGATTTCATGTTCAGATTGTATAACAATACTGTGTCTACAAGTGTCAACCTAACCTGTATAATAAGTTTTCTTTGTCGTATTTTCTATCTGTGAAAGCTCATAATTGGCCTTCTTTTAAGTATACTCCCATACCCATTATAATTGTGCTAGCTGTAAGCTTTCCTAAAACAATAAAATAAAATAAATAAAATAAATCAAAATCAAAATCAAAAATGTTTCATTCGTGTAGGCCAAAAAGCATTTACAAATAGTCAGATTCTACCACCGGTTCGGAATGCTGCTTCCACTAAGAAGAGCCGGCAAGAAACTCAATGGTTACTCTTTTAAATGATAATTGCGAGTAATACATTCTCAGGAGCAGCAATGCCATGAGAGCAGACACACCTTTGCTACAATACTAGAGAAGAATTATACTCACGGTAGTCTAATATTAAATACAAATATAGTCTTTACGCTTAGGAATACAGTAAGGTGCGTCTACTCCCATTTACAATGAAGCGATTATTCTAAACCACAGATGGTTATAGAAATAATTACTTTGGTATGATGCCTTCAACGCACTATGGGAGAGTAGATGGTAAGTCATTAAGAGGAAAATGGTCATTAAGTTTTCATAGATACCGTAATATACCTAAAAAAAATGCAAATTGATATGGATATAGATAATGTGACGTACTTGGACGCATCCAACTTAAAATTTGATGACTGGAACAAGAACTATCGTGTTACAAAAATAAGTACATTCTACTCTATAGTTTTTAATTTGACTTAATAAAAGAACAAGTTCTTAATTCAAATTTTTATGTTTTTTTATCATGAACTCATCTCTAATAATTACTTTTTTTACTTTGCAGCCAGTAAAAATCATTGATGTATATGAGTTTCGAAGCAATGCAAGTTGGACGATATTCCTTATTTAAACTGCTTAATTAAGCTGAAGACAAAGTTAATCGTCAGGATAAAGGCTACTTTGAGGCTGACTCACCTTTAAACATTGTTTATGTTTTAATATACAACTTCTTTTGAGACAAGATAACGTCAGCACCGACGAAAAAAATTAAATTCAACTAGTGTTGTAACTTGATTAGTCGAGGTATCGAGAGTTTCAAACATTAAAATTAGAAAATAAGTATACCTAACAATTTTATTTAAACATAGTAAAAATGAGAAATGCGTCAGTTGAAAACAAATTCCTTTATCTGTAACAACAAAAACTTGTACTCGTTTTTACTATGTATTTTAAACAATCTTTTAAACAATCGTTTGTTAGTACAGTTGAATTTATAAAAACGAAGATGCTCTTCAATACAGGAGATATAAAAAAAATTGTAGTAAAGAGAGTCGGTAATTGGTAATCGTTTTTTACATCACAGTCCGCAGTCCACCACTAATCGCTTTCCCCTCCCTACGCGGCACGAGGAAAAGGGCCGAAGTCGTTCCCAGCCATCAATGTTTACGTGAGTCTGCTTTATTAAAATTCTTACTTCGCCCCAATCTCGGTCCTTCCGATTTTTCTTCAGAAATGGGGACTTAATTAATCTCCAGTACGGCTGACTGGGGTCGTTCGTTCTTTGTCAAACACTTATTGATTGAACTTTACGGTGTCTTTTTATGCATTAAATGATCGTGTTGTTGTAAATAATCAGCCCTTCTATAGCTCTTACGGTGAAGTAATGATGGGGTTAAAGGTGGGACGCTTAATAGTGCATTGCGCTAGGAAAGTGTAATTGTACCCCCCATTCAACCTTTTTCAATAAGTATATAGTAGGTATAAATGAGAAGAAATGGAATAAGAATATTTAGCAGGCTCAGCTTGACCGCTTAGACATAAGTTTTATCTCTTCCAACTGTCAGATTGGTCGAGCAAATGTCACATCGAACTTTCTTCTTAGTCGTACACTCCTGGCGGAGTGGTCGTGGTCATGGATTGTCTAGTTGGTTGGTTGCGGTTTTCGTGAGACTTCTCCATCTCTCTCTGTCAGTAGCATTACGTGCACATTCATTAAGGGTACACTTCGTTGAGGACTTGATGAGGTCTGTCCATCTTGTTGGTGATCTGCCGCGGGAGCGTTGACCCTCTACTCTTCCTTGTATCATTAGTCGTTCCAATGAGTCTTCGTTACGAATGATTTGACCAAACATCTTAAAAATTCGCGCTTGCACAATCGACAAAAGTCTTTGTTTGATGCGGAGCTCTTTCAGGATGGAAACGTTAGTGCGGTGAGCAGTCCATTTTATTCGTAGTAAACGCCTCCAGCACCACATCTCAAGGGCGTCTATCTTATGACGATATTTTTGATGGATCGTCCATGTTTCAGCTCCATACAGGAAGATAGGAAATATTAAGCATCTCATTAAACGAACCTTGGTGTTTTTAGTTATGCGGCGATCTTTCCATATCTTGGTGAGCTTTTCCACGGCCGATCGTGTTACGGCACACCGTCTTTTTATTTCCGCACATCGAACTATGTCTAGTAAAAATAGCTCGATAAGACGTCATTTTATCGACATGTCTGACAGTTGGGTGAGATTAAATGTATTCAATTCAATTCAATCAATTTATTTCAGATAATTACATCCATATGTGTTAGTATTATCAATCATAAAATTCCATAAATTTGGGGGATGATTATTTTAGCACTTTTGGTGAAACTATTTATCTTGGAGAAGCTAAAGTGACTATTATGATCATACGCTTGTAATTTTCTTTTAAGTCGAGCACCTATAAAAAGCATACCTTAGTTTTGTAAAACGTGGTATGTCTGAAGGAAATAGCCGAATATCTGTCCGTAGCCCGTGAGGACATTTTCGGAGTTAACCTTCGTTTACGAGATCTGTGTCGATTTGCCGCATCAAAGGATTTCTGATTTTATTTGGAGAAATCTTATTTGTCGTTGTGGAGATTGGGCGGGTTCTATTACAGACATACCTACTCTATGTAGATACTATATTCGTATTTTTGGTTATATCTATGAAGTTGGTACATTTTCGGGAACCATGAATTACTGTATATTAATAAAAGTACCTTTGTTTGTGCATGGTGGACTATGGCCTGAATCCCCCTCGCATTGAGGGGAGGCCCGTGCCCAGCAGTGGGACGGTCAAATGGCTATAGTAGTAGCATTTATGAAAAAATATATTTTTCTGTTTTCGGGTACTTCTTAAGTTATTTTTAGTGAGTGAGTAATTGGGTACAGCGCAAGACATATCTCATTGCATTTTATTACTTTTAATATCCAGTTTGTGAAGGTATTATAATGTATGAAGTTTTAATTGGAAAAAATATACACGTATGGAGTTGTTACATGGGTTACCTAAATGCTCTCCTCATCGCCGTCACGGCACGACCTTGCCTCGTTGTTGTCTCGTAGTGGGGTTAATGAGGAGAATATACCATTTTACACGCTCCTCGAATTAAGGAGTCCCCAGATTTTTATCTCGTCGTCTCGTGAGGTTAAAAAATCTTAAGAATTTGAATTTAGAATTAAAATAGGTACCATGATATATTCAAAATAAATATGACCTCTTTAATTTATCGATATCGTATCATCGATAATCGCACAAATCTATTCCTTTTTAAAATTTAATTGGAATGTAATGTGAAAATAAAGCGATGTTTGTAATCCAAAAATTTGCTTACGAAAATAAACATGCGAAAATCCCCAACCCTTTGGGGTATTTCGTCCTTAATCTCGTATACTTTATAAGGAACCTTAGAGGCTGCATTAACTCTGTTCAGGTGCAAATTGTTCTTCGGTATAATTAAACTGCGCTAAGCTGACTTTGGCATTTATTTGGTTTCTTTTTTTCCTTTTTTTTCTTTTTCCTTTAAAAAATAAATGCCAAAACATACCAGGAGGTAAAAAGGAAAGCAGAAAACAGGGATGAATGGAAAAAAAACTCCACCGACAAGAGCCTAGCTCTTAAAAATAAGAAGAAGAAGCTGACTTTATTTGGCTTCTGAAGTATTAAATTAACGAATTACTACTACTGGTAAGAACATTATTAATAATAGCCAAAAGTCATTCGTAATGAAAAAAATATCAGGAGTTTATTAAAAAAATATAAGTCTTGGCGCACTTCTGTTAACTAGCACGTATGCCGTGACTAAACGTATGTCACGGAGTATGTCGCACCTATTCGCTCTAGAAAGAGACAGCATTAAGTATCGCTCATTGTTACAACCGCTTGTGCTCCTGAGTATGATATAAAATAAAAAACTTGAAATATTCAGATTTATAGATTAGATAAATATAGGTTAAACTTAAAAAAAACTCTAAACGCTGTATTAGTTAAACGGCTCCCGTTTGATAGGTATAAATTGTTCACCTCATTCCGCATTCTCATTTCCAAAATATTTACGAGCGGATGTCATACCATAAAGATAAAACTCGACATCTGCCGCAGAATCACTCAGAAATGCCAATGAAAAACGGCAAGTTTTAAAAAAAATACGTCATATAATTGTCAATAAATAATCATTTAAAGATATCAATATATCGGTTTTTTGCGTCGATCATTTATAAATGGGGAGTGACTTGGCTTTTGACGTTGCGGCCAGTCACGGTGACGTCGCGGGTTCGGGCGGATTCGTCCGTTTTCGAGCCGTTTCGGCCGTCTTACGCCGTTATCCGCCGCACGCGCGCTGACGTGAATTAATCGGCCGACGTTCCCGCTTGAAAGGGACTTAAGGACCGGCAATCGTGTTGTTTTGTGTTTTAAAGAGGGTGCTATTAGTGTGAGTTATTTCTTTTGACGCTCCCGTTGTTGGCGTTTCTTTTTAAATGGAGTGTATAATTGTCTTTGAGACTGTATTTAAGATGTTTCGCAGGAATCGATTGCTGTGGTCGTTGTGTTTTATTGTCGAGTAAGTTGGTTTTAGGGAGCCTATTGTTTGTTGTTGTTGAGATTGAGAATTAAGACCAAAATAGACCAATTAGTTTTCAAGTTTTAATTGTACCTGAAAAACCCAGTAGACTTCAGTGACCTTTTAGAGTTACTTATAAATCAAAATTAAGTAAAATACTCACTTAAATGACGCTCAACTAGACTGAGTCGTTTTCGTCTTGGTTTGAGCGCAGAACCATTAGCATGAGTGCGTAGACTTCAGTTTTATCTCTTTCAACTGTCAGATTAATGTACATAGTAAAAAAAGTAGTTAAAGTGACGTAAAAGCTCAAAGTGACGTCATCATGCTCGACAAATCTGACAGTTGAAAGAGATAAAACTAATGTCTACACGGTCACGCTAAGCCTACACGACACTAAGAGTTGGAAAAAACGAAACAAAAGAAACGAAAATTAGTTAACAATGACATTACAACCAATTTTGCGGTTTCCAGGATTCAAATTCCCTTTAAACAGTGACAAACTAATTCAAAACGTCAAAGTTCTTCTGTCAATATGTAATGAAATACGAAATTAATGAGTACAACGTCTACGTTTTAAAATAACAATAGCCTCTAGAACTGTTAAATTTAAGTTCGTAAAGACACGCTTTGTCCAATTCGATTCACCAAACTACGTTGACTTTTAAAGACTACAGTTAACTTCTATTGAGTTAAGCCAAGGCATTGTAGCTACGGCACGGTTCGTTCGTTTTGGTCTATTGTTCGTAACGAAGGGTTTTCCTATTAAGTGCCTAATTAAGACATTTACCAGGCTGAGGTAGATCATTGCTATCAATGGAAGCTATTTGTATTAGGAAACTACTTTCATTCAATTATTGCTATCATTTCTTGAGGATTTCTACTTACTTACTTCGTTACTTTGTAAATTAAACTCAACATAAAATATTATTTTAGCGTTATAGGGAAAGTATGTATTATTGGCAAATTTTAAGAGCTCCTAATACTAAAAATAGTAGAATATTTAGTATTTATGTGGTCAAAGTCAAATCATTTATTCTGTATAGGCCCAAAGGGGGGGCACTTACAAATTGTAAAGTTTTTTTTTTTTCTTATACAACTATATTACTGCTGGATTGAAACGCGACCTCATCTGAGAAGATCCGGCAAGCGACTCATGGGGCTGATATTTTTTTTAAATCGCCAAAACTTATTACAAATAGAGTTTTACGAGAATACTAGTAACTGGTAATATCACATTGCAAGAAGTTGAGGAACATGCTTCATATATGGTAACCAAGGGCTTAATAATGTTTTAAAAATAATTCTAAGCATTTAATTTTTATAATACAAACAAGTTACGAAGCAAGCAAAAGCTTCGCAATTCCTTTGGCAGCATTTCACTAATTTTATCATTCAATTTGGCTTCTCTACAATATAAAGCTTAATTAAATATGTATTTCATATCTCAGGATCTGGGAGCATAAAGAGCAAAAAATCTTTTTTTCACATAGTTGAGCATTTCCATTGCCCCGGGCCAAATGTTTCATGTAACAAGTCTCTAGCGGTATCCCACGGTAAATACGGCCAGGGGAGTAATTTAGATCGCGAAATAATTTAATTCTATTACTTAACTTAATAAATATTATTTGTTGAAACTTTATAAATTATGTAATGAATAGGGAAATAAAAAATCATCGCTCGCCATCTTAGCCTGTGAAATTGACGTGAAATGCATTACATATTTAAATGAATTTACGGGAAAAAACTCAATATGTAGATTAGTAAAAGCCGAACGATTTTTGACTCTAAAAATCAGCGATTCCATCCGAAATTATAACAACCCCAAGGATGACCCATTTCTCACAGCTGCCACAGAAAGACGTCAAAGCTCTCATTAGATGCACGGGACGCAATTCCGCCGCTGTCATGTGACGTCACCACAACACGCGACCGTCACGGTGTGGGGCGTGACGTTTGCGTTGCGGCCGCCAGCCGCAGCTGAACCGCAGCAAATACGTGCGGCGTCGGCCGGAAAGTGAAGTGCGCTCGAGGGCTATTTAAAAAGTGTCATGATTTAAAAGATTTCCGTAAACGGCGCTTGAATAAATTATTCTGTTAGCACTGAGTATTTTTTTAAATGCGACTATATGGTCCTGTATTTTGTAATGAGTAAATATCAATAATTAAATGACTAACATTACATTCGATTTTAAATTTCGAAGTGTTTGATAAATTTAAGGAAGCTATATTATTTAAATATACAGAATGAAATAACCGTGGCGCGTATTTAGCAGCCCTTACTGATCTATTTACACACTAATAGAAGATACTCATTTTTTAAAATTATGATTACAGTTTTTTTTTCAAACTTGAGTTATATATTAAAAAAGGAATCCTCCACACAGACACTCACGGGCCACGAAAAGCATGAAATGGCAAAATTGAAATCTGATTGGTCGAGACGAGGGTCCGCACTCTGACGCAACGACTCTAGCTATTTATTGACGCACCTTATCTGCCTTACTTTACGAGTCAATATATTAAGAGAACTCCTGGTTTTGACAACCCTAGTATAAAGTGACGATTTCAATGTTAAAGCGGCTTTCAGACTACGCTATAATATATAGCACAACAATATCGCGAACCATACAAAACCAATAATATATAGTACAGTACAGTGTGAACGTGGCCATAACAATGTATGGTGCGCGATATTGTTGAGCTATGAGCTATATACTACATGCTATAATATTATAGCGTAGTCTTAAATCCGCTTAAGTGTGGTACCACAGAATAAAGTGCCGTTATAAATAGAATATATCACAAACGGTGTCATTAAGATAAGGCGTAGTTTTTATGTGAATATAATAATTTGAGAGGCTATTACGAATTACACAAGTAACGACGGTGGTATAAATTATTCGGTTTAGATCTTTAATGAGAGATTTAAAAGTGCACTTTCGTTCTGTTTGACGGTGTTCTTAAATATACGATATAATTGCGTACAATAAAACAAAAACCGACTTCAAAAACCTAGGTGCACTAAAAAGCTTCAAAAAGGGAACTCGCGAACACATAACTAAAAACATGTTAGCAGAATCATCTCATTAGTATAGTATGTATTTATCTAACATATATACATACATATTTAACATACATATTAGTCTATTATATATAAGTATTCGTGTATCGTATTGTATGTAAATTATATGTCAATATCTGAAATTATTTCTAACATATTTTATAGTGCACCTACCTTGTTTTCTCTGCATCACCCTAAGGTTGCCTGGTAGAGAATGCCTTTGGCATTAAGTCCGCCTTTGTACATCTTTGTGCTAAAGTCTTAATAAATAAATAAATAAAAAAGCTACAAAGCACCACATAATTAATTACACAATGCAGGTGCCAATCTACGTCGGACTAGGCAAATACTCTCCAAATGTATGTAACTATGAGTTTATTTGTAGCTTTTTAGTGCACCTAGGTTTTTGAGATAGCTTTTCTTTTTTATTAAAAAATAAATTAAAGATTTTTAGTGTAAATAATATTTGAAAATATCCAAGTAATAGCACCTCATAACAGCCCTAAAAAGTATCAGTCAACATTTCTTATTATATATTTTCAGACTTCGGATATACTCAATGTCAAGAAATGTCACCTATACCCGAGGTAATTTAATAAAGTGTGTCAATTACCGAGTGTAATAAAAAAAGGCTGGCCATGCAGCCTGTCACTACAGCCGGCCCTATCTGATATTTCTGGGCTTGTTCTGAGGCCAGATATTTTTAATTACCATTATCTAGCCTAGACCGGGACCCTAATAAATGAGAATGCCTTACAGTAATTGGGACGATGTTGAGCGGATTTGCTGAGTAGAATCTTTATAAGAATTTGTGAACTAGCTGATATGTTTTTAGTACAGATAATTTTTCTAAAACTAATTTGATACTCGTGTTTACCTATTAAATATGAAATTTCGTGTTACTATAAAAATATTTTAAAATCCACTGTTACTGAAAAATATGATGTTTTTATTATGTTTTTACTGATGATGATTTTACTATTGATGTTTTTACTGATGTTTTTATTATACATAATAATAAAACTTTAATTCAAAAGAGTTTTCATCATCATCATCATCATCAGCCGGTGTCAGTCCACTGCTGAACGTAGGCCTCTCCCAAGATGCGCCACTGAGCCCGATCTTCGGCTCTTCTTTTCCAGTCACTGTCCACCGCTTTTCGTATATCGTCGCTCCACCTAGTCACAGGACGTCCTACGCTACGTTTGAAAACTCTTTAAAAAAATAAAACATATGAAAACTTTTTTTTTAAATTCAAAAGAGTTTTCATATGTTTTATAATTTGTATCGGTACGTGCTACGCCTATTTTTTTTTTTTTTTTTTTATGTGATAGGGAGGCAAACGAGCAGACGTTTCACCTGATGGTAAGTGATCAACGCCGCCCATGGACACGTGCAACACCTGGGGCATCGCAAGTGCGTTGCCGGCCTTTAAGGAATGAGTATGCTCGTTTCTTGAAGGTACCTTTGTCGTATCGGTCCGGGAACACCGCTGCAGGAAGTTCATTCCACAATTTGGTGGTGCGAGGAAGAAAATTCCTGGTAAATCGCACTGTACTGGAACGCCATTCATCCAGATGGTGAGGATGGTAATGCAGTCTGTGGCGAGCCGTGCGATGGTGGAATTCAGCGGCAGGTATAATTAACTATTAATTCAATACCTATAAATCTTTTGTTTTTTAATGAATGATTGACTCCTGTCAATCATTCACGTAATAGGCATCGTGAATGTAACTTATGAAACATATTCACAGACAAAATGTCTCGTAACAATTTTAAGCACGTTAGCGAGACGAGACGATACCTTAATGTTGAAAATGGTCTTAATAGTATTTAAATAAAATTTGGTTTCTTGATAGCTCATATTCTAGACAAGAAAATTGAAGATATCTCATGGGATGGTCTAAGAATGAATACTCACGCGAACAAAGTAATAAATATACGCAGTTATCCGGAGATTGCGTGCCGAGACCGCGTATCAAAGTTCGCGTATGATACGCCATTATTCCTAAACGCGTATTACTTGCGTTTTACTACGTCATATTGCTCTATGATTTATATAAGATAAAATAAAATATGAAGTAAGGTACGACATCTCCCTGAAAAAAAAACAGTTGATTTCGTATCATAAAATAATTACTAGGTATGAAAAATATTTATAAGAAAGTGTCAATACCAAATTTAAAAAATTAAATTAATGGTAAAAAAAAACTATTTAAAAACAAGCTTTTATTTAATTGCCCTTAGTTTTCGTGTTTTCCTCGGCAAGCCCTTTAATTTGATACCAATACTGTGATAGTGCAGAAAAAATAACTATTCCGCCATCTTGGATGATGTGACGTCATTCTAATTCCAATATGGCGGCATATTGGAATTAGAATGACGTCACATAGCTAAGCAAGTATTGTCATCCAAAATAAGCGTGTAAACCAAATTTTAGCTCAATCGGTTAATGATAACTGATTTTAAATTCAGTTGCAAGATTCCACTCGGACATACATACATATAAAGCTTGTAATACAAATCCGTAGAATAAAAAGCATACTTAATGGCTGCATGCATACTTATGAAATAACACAAAAATCAAATTTTCGCTCCAATATTTTTAGCCACATGAAACTTTTTCACTTATTTTTAACGGTGAATTATTCTGAAATAGCCATATTTCTCGCTGTGGGCTGGATGAGGTTATGGGCACACCACAGAATTCTGCACTAAACGAAGGTCTCTTGGGCCGATAAAAAACTGCCGTTGGCCGTCACGCCCAATTTACATGGTAACGCGTTCAATATGTCTAGCTAAGTCATAAGGTTCTTAGGACCACTTCATAGGTAATTTTGGAGAGTATCAATTTTAGTATATTTCAGTATATTTTTGCATATAAAATTCACATATTATCTATATCTGAATAAAGGTTAAATAGGATTACTCTACGTGTTGATGATACGTGTGCCATAAAGCTCTTGAAAATATTTTTTCAAACTTTTAAGTGGGGGATTAAATGATTAAATAGAATTATATACAGTTGAAGTGAAGATTAAAAAAATAGTTTCCTAGTTTTGCAATAGGTACAAGTGTACGGTTTTATGAACTTTTTTATTATGAGAATAAGATATTTATTCAGACCTAAATATTTAAAAAGCTTTCACTTTCAAAAAAAAAAATCTTTGTTTATGTACCTATAGTACCTAAACCTTTTTTGTGTCTTTAAATTATAAAATCAACTGATATACGCATTAACAGAATTAAATCAAAATATAAAGTAAAAAACAATACTGTCAAACAATATATCGATACTATAGAGGAAGGCATGGTACGGACAACGTCTTCCGCTCATACATGCTTATTGATCTCTGGGCACCAGTAGCCGGGTTATTCGAACTCATATAGATCGTAATGCGGCCATTTGCAATGACTAGAATGGCTTGCTTTTTCTCGTGGACCCCGCTTTTATTGTGTTTTTACAGAATAGGCGCGAATTTCACGTAATACCGCCGAACAGCCACGACCTCTATAAGCCGGGCGAATATTATTGAAATCGTTTTTCGGCTTCGAAATTTGAATAGTTAGTGTTATTACGTTATATTCTTGTTTTATTGTAGACAAGGAGTCCCCTTGTCTACATGAATGCAAATTTATGGATTCTTAATTGTGTATTTTTTTTTTATTTAAACCCTTTTTTCAAATTGTTTTTTTTTTTATTTATTATGATTTTCTTGAGCGTTATGCTAACTACCATGTAGGTAACGTATAGGGTGAACTAAATTGGTGATATTTACGATTGAGTTGTTACGACCAGTAAAGATGGGAAAACCGGGGGTGGGCTTTACGATGCTGATCGCCGTGACCCGCCGACCTTATTACCGAGGTCGGAGAGGTCAAGTTATGACGTTTACCAGACAATGCCCTGATGGGCAAATATTTCTGCATCTCCTCACAGCAAACTGATGTTTGCTGTGAGGAGATGCAGAAATATTTGTGGAAAGTATAGAGTTTCATTATTGGAATGTAGTTCCTTATGGCGCGTTGCAAAAGGGGGCTAGACGGAAAAAATTAAGACGTGTCGACCGACACTTTTGTAAATGTGTGTGTGAGAGTAAAAGTTGTAATGACACTTTTATAAATGTGTGTGTGATTTCGATTGTGAGTGTGATTTTGATTTCGATTCCGATTCCGGTTTCGGTTGACCGGTGTTAATTCAAAACTAAAACAAGAAATACTCAGCTCAGCCTACCATAGGGTGTTAAGTTGGATGTTAACCTACATGGGCCATAACGTTACTCGGCGTCTATCGATAATAGGCCGGCCTACACCGGCTGTCGTGGACCGAGGAGATAACGCCGCGAATGGCAAATTAAAAACACCTTTATGGACCGTTACCGGGTTTTGTTACTCAACCGAAAGTGATTCCATTTTCTTTCAAACTGGATGTAGGAAAAAAATATGAAAACTGTGTACTTATCGAAATTGTGCGAGTATGGAGTTCATTTTATTCGAAATATTAAAATATTCGAAACCAAATAAATATTCTAAGTAGTTTTTTTTTTTAATTCAGCGCTTGGGTCCATAAATAAAGTAAATCTTCTCAGTAAATCAGATGTGGTACTACATTCTGCCTGGAATCCGTATTTTTTTTATCAAAGTATTTTCCATGGGTATCAACTTAACCTGATGAAAATGTATCTGCCAAATATTAAGAGCCAAGTAGCCTACGACTATAAAAGAAACGACATAGCTTTTTATGCTAATTTCCAGTTGTTCAATTTTAGGATAGTTGTGTGCGTATTTTTGACGCCCATCAATTTCTCAATGTTTGCCTATATTTTATATTTTTTTTTTGGAACGTAATATTTAGACTATTAGAATATCATTGCTGGTAGTATTATCATAATAGAACAGTCGTTATTATGAAAAAAAAGCTGCTAACGAGTCCAAACACTTAATCCGAAAGACGCAAAACATTAACGATAATGGTCTTACCATCGTAAAAAAATTACTTTATCGTTCTTACCGCGCGGCGGTAATTAAGTCGAATTAACAATTTGTTACGCCATCCGGTACATCTGCACCCGGTAATTAATAAGTTTATCGTTCAATAATAACACGGTTTCGTGTAAAAACCGTTTAATGCGACGTTTAGGGAACTAACAAGCCGCTGAGAACATCGGAGTTTCATGTTGAAACTCAATTAAAATGGAGCAATTTTGTTGTAAGGGGGAGGGGAGGGGGGATGGAATTAAAGTTGCGTAGCGCCGAGACGAGCTGTCGTCGTCTTATACTTGTAATATGACGTACCGTTTCAATTTAGCTGAGGCATTCGAAGTGGATTTATACTGTAATTTGTATTCTGTTACGATTTGCTTTGCAGGAGTAAAGGAAAAGTTGTACGTGTAATGGTTTACTTTAACTTGTGGAGCGTCAAGAATGAGAATATAGTAACAATAGTTACGCTACTATTTCCCGTTTTTAAAAACGTTTAAAGATGCCTCAACGTGATGACTAAATATTAAACAGGTGACAGTTCCGCTAGCATTTATAAAAAAATACTCATAGACATACAAATAGTAAGTATTTTTTTTTGTACACCAACATTAATAAATAATGTGTTAATCCTAATTCAACGCGAGGGAAACAAGGGGAAGAAGGGGAACTAATTCATAAAAAAGATAAATCACTAACAAAGGACATCTAAAGTTTCCAGAGTCGTTACTCTACCACGGGTCTATTTATATGCGTACTCCCCGAACCGTTGAGGAGGGTAGGTAAACAAAACGTAAATAATTCATTGAGTGCCCGCATTCGTTGGAGATAGCGGGACGGGCAGAAAGGTAGAGTCATTGCGTGCTCGGGATGAGACGACCCACTGCTTATTAGGAGTAGTGGTTTTGATAGTTTTCTTGTATCTTTTGCGACTTATAGTATCTTGTTACATGTATCCTTTTTTCTTCAAGTGGTTAAAAAAAAGAAATTCGTTGATTTTCGAAATTCAAATATCTTGTAAAAGCCGCTCACACTTCACGTATGAAATTTCAAATGCAGAATGAAACGGTCTAAATTCAAATTTTGACTTACCTTTACTAGCACCGTCTGGGCCTCGCAGTATCGAACACTCCTCTATTGTGCCGAACGGTGTGAACAACTGACGGACATCCTCTTCGGACTGTTGTTTGCTGAGCATGCCAACGAACAGCTTCCGATCTGTGGTGAAAGAGACTCTATTAGTTTCAAAATAGGGTTGAAATAATTTATTATAGCGCGTTCCGTTACCAGCGCTATTGTCCGTGAACATTAAGTGAAAACTAGACCATATTTTAAATAAAACCTTATATATTGTCTATGCCTTGTTTACCTAAAAAAAACTAAACATTCGTATTTTAAATTCCATCAGCAGGGAAATGGTTTCATAGAAAACTAACAAAACATATAGTTGCTATAACTTTAATTATTTTGATCACCTATTATAAAATTAAACTATTATTCCAGACAACAGTGGGGTTATAACGCTTTAGTAGCAAAAAGTAGGGTACAAAGGAGTACACACACTAGTAACAAAACGCATTAAGACAATGAACCACACCACAATAAGCCTAGCGGTGATGCGTGGAGCGGCGGGCTTAAACTGGACTTGGGTGCCAACTAGGCCCAATTCTGGGCATTTAGTTGCCCAGCGAGCGACTGGGCACGTGCGAACGTCTTAACAGGAGGCTGTAGCGCACATCATAATTCGTATTTCTACCGCAGACAACCGAATTTTACTTGAATTTGTTTAGTTTCAATCAGTAGATATCAAACGAAAGTCGTAACACAGATTGTATTTTCAAAAGACGCTTCTTTTATCATAAACATTATTACGTCCTGTGGAATATTTAATGAAACTAATTTATTTATTTTTGAATCGATTTTGCTGCGTATTTTTATTATGAAAAATCGAATGGAACATACCGGTTATTCTCCATTTACGAATTGTATTACTTAAATCAATGTACACACATAATTATTTGAACAAAAGATAAAATAAAATTTTATTTAAAATTAAATATTAGAGTATCGCACACGCGCGTAAACATCGATTACACAGAGTCAACTGACATTTGAATCGGAACGTCGAGAATATTATTTGATTATCAAAGATATTGAGGGTAGTCAAAAATATTTCGGAAGTCTGCGACAGTATGGCGCGCGTACACAACGCCACCTGGCACCGCAGTCGCGCTTCAAGCTTCCCGCAAGCACCACGGTACCGATAATTTTGTTCACAAAAACGACTTAACAATATTATACATTTTATAACAAAGATATTAAGTCGTTTTCTACATTGAATACAATGATTTATAATCGACGAACATGTAACGTAAACATGCATAATTTTCTTTTCATATTTTAGAGAAATGTTTTGTTTTCAAATTTGGTTTAGTTTACGTCTCTGGACTAATGTTTCAATCATAATATTATGTGTGTTTACGTCACAGATTTGTAGCGCTGTGTATGCGCGCACTAGTTGCTACTGTTGTCAATGTTAAGTCAAGGAGGAGACAGCCTAGTCATAATGTAATATATTTAAGTGCATCAACAAAAATCGAAATTCAAAATATTTCTGTAACTAACTTAAAAAAAGTATTACATAGATATTTTTCTGCGAATAAGTAACACATTTCAAAAATAGTTTTTTTTTAAATTAGATTAATAGATATTCATCAATTTTACGACGGATAAAAAATAATTCCATTTGGATGCACTTAAAAATATTTTCCTTCAGAACAGCGCCCTATTTGGTGTGATGGGCCGCCGCCCCCTCACGCGCCCGCTCTCATCACCATCATCATCACAATTCATATCACAACGTGATGTAACAACAACAGCTCTATAATAACACATAACACACAGTTTTAGTTAATCAAGTACAACGAACAAAATTCAAATTCAGATCAACACAAAAAATTAGCACATTACACTAAAACGTTGCAATGGTGAATCGACGAGGGTCCCGTAGGTATTAGGGGTCACACATCGATATTAGGGGCTACGGAACCCTCTGGGTTCGGGTTTTTGTTACTTCCAAGACTTCTGTGCGAGCTTACAACTTTAACGCGTTGCCCAATCAAGCATTCTTTTTTCAAATTAGCGTTTCAAATTTTGGACGTGTTATGGCTCTTGACAGAAATCGACGTTCAAATGATTTTTTTATTTTATTTTATTAATGACATAATAACATAAATTCACACTAATTACGCATCGAAATGAATACGAAAAACAGAAAAAAAAACAAAAAAAAAATATTTTTACAGCACGACGATAACTAATGGTGCAGAGTGAGTGTTTTATTCCACATTCAATCTGTTGTCGAGTGCGCAATTTATTTTTGTCCGGATCCTCAGAATATTACAGAATTACAATATAAGAAATATATTTAAAAATACCAATACGAAACTTAGTAGTTATGAATTGATTTGAATAAGGTATGAGTATCATTGGTCCAAATAGGTACTTACTTTCAATTTAACTTTTAAAAATTCGCAATGCAACAATAATTTCTAGCAAGTTACAGTTACGAAATGGAAAGAGTTTTATTTTCCAATTTCGAACAATCTACTATAAAATTTCGCTCAACCAAAAATCGAATTCCAATTTCAAAAACGGAATGTTTTTTTTTTATTGTGGACAAAAAAGTACGGAGTAGGCATTGCGCACTTATCAAGAGTGTATGTGGAATGGTCTCACTTCGCGCGCTATCGACAGACAGTGACAACAGTACAGCCTAGGGCACGCACAACAAACGCTACCTGGGTCCGCCTATGCGCGCCGCCTCCCCTCGCCCCCTGGAACACAAGAACACGCTACACACTTACTCCACCGCACCTCATAACTCATTGGTGGAGTGATCAAAATGGAAATCTCAAAATAAACGGTCTTGGTGTAAGCTTGTAGATATTTTATGTAAGTATAAAATTGTGTTACTATTAAAAATATCAAAATAAAAAGGTAAATAAGGATTTCATATTTTTATTTTGTTTACTAATATACACATCGAAGGCCTTCGGGCGGCCTTAAAACTGCAACTTAAAAGTTGAGAAAAAAAAAGTTTAGTTTATACGTAAAGCAATTTAAGTCAGATATTAGAATCGATTGAAATATTCAACACACGTGTAGTTATGTTGACTTCTGTTCGAAAATTAACCAAACATTAACATCGAACGATGGTCACGTACGTTTATATTAAACGATTTCGATAATTCCTGACTTAATTGACAAAAAAACGTTAACTGAACTGGTACAATGCACACGTTATCCTGGTAACATTGTTCGGAAATATTAGAACCGGTTGCTGGTGGCCATTAAATTAAGATTTATGCGCCGGCCGGCCGGATATCTCCCCTGCGCGACTCTGCTAATGACCAACTAAATTGAGATAATTTCGGTAGGTAATAAGGCTGCGGACGCACGCACTCTATAACGCCTCAGGCACACCGGGCCCTCAACAGTCGCGTGCCAACATTTTTACTAATACCAAATTGGACTTTATAAAAATATACATAAACATTGAATTTCCGTGGCAAAATATACGCTGTCACGCGTCAAAATTAGCTCTCAATAAATAAATTTAAAACCAACGCCTATGTTATTGAAATGAAATCTCATAGAAATCAGACCATTAATTCAGGAACTACGATATCATGGACAATTGAAGTCGTCGTACTTCTAATTGCAACAGAAATATTGTCATTAGCCTATCTACAAAGGGAGATCCTTTAAAAAATATCTCGCCATACACCATACCCGTAACCCGTAGTATACATGCATTACCAGCGCAGACGGGAGAAGTCCACAGATTAGAAATTAACCGTAAGAATAAATCCAGCCGGTTCCCGTAATACCATAATTAATTCAACATTTTATTCATATGTTTGCGAGAATTAAGTTTGGAGTTCAGGTCAAAAGTAATTTAGAAATTCTGTACCTATTCTCTAGATTGAATTACTTTTGAAAGGGCACTGTTATGTTAAATTTGTATTATGTTACTGGAAAATAAGGACGAAGTTGTGCTTTGTGAGATAAAGTTATGTGATTAAATTGAAAATATGAAATTATATTTTTACATGAAAATCTACTTATTCACCTTTTCTCCTACCTTTGTTAGCTCTAAACATTGAAACATGAGTTTATATCGATTGTATTTGGGCCAGCGTGGTGGACTATGACCCAAATCTGCTTCGTATTGAGGGAGAATGTGCCCGGTATAATGGCAATACGCTCGCTCCCTATTACATTGGGACCTAAAATGCATCGGCGAAGTGTGGGCGCACTGCAGTCCACCCTTCGGGGAATACAGGCGTGATGATGTATTATTTTTATTATTTGATGGAATATACGTTTTCACCCTCCAAAGTAAGGGGTACAACAACGTTGTGACATTTCCACAACTATACACGGCCCACGCTTCCCCAAACAATTGTGCGCGATTATATCATTAATTGCAATTAGAACAGTTGGATTCCAATTGTGATTCAGTCACTCGCGCCACTGGGTTCGCACCTGACCCTAGGTGACCTAATTAGGCTGCGGCTGCCTCCCCACATCGAATGGGGCTCGAATTCCGAGTCCTGATACTGGCTAAACTCTGAACTCTGGCTAAATGCAGAGACACACATTCAATGATAGCTCATTAACAATGAAAGATAATATAACAGAAATGGCTAAATTAATTTTGACAGAGCTTCTTGTTAATTATATATTTTAAACTTATATTAAAACAGTTAAGTAGTTAAGACTACAAAATTACATAAACAATGCGACTCAGAACTTCTTTGTTTACCTATAAATTTAAGTTGTGTAACATATTGATAATGAATATGTGAAGTAAGAAATAAATTATCTATATAAGTGTTTTCGCAACACAGCTTTACAATCAGCTGTTACTTTGAAACACTTTTGATCTAAAGAATATCAACAGATTGCACAAGCGATTTATCTGACCATGCTAAAAGTTTGTCAAAGAACATAAGTATGTTTTTTTTTTTAGAAATCTGAGATCACAAATAACCAAAGCAAAGCAGTGGTAGCCTCGTGGGCAAGAACGCCCGCCTTGAACTTAAGGGGTGCAAGTTCAAATCCCAGGCCCGCACCTCTGAGATAATTTTCATGTGCGAATGTCATTTTCAACAATGATTACCACTTGCTGAACGGTGAAGGAAAAACATCGTGAGGAAACCTGCACCCCTGCAGAAAGGCGTGTGAAGTTCACACCAACCCGCACTGGGCCAGCGTGGTAGACTATGGCCCAAATCTCCCTCGTATTGAGGGGGAATGTGCCCGGTATAATGGCAATAGGCTCGCCCCCTATTACATTGGGACAAAAATACATCGGCGAAGTGTGGGTGCACTACAGTGCACCTCTGCCTACCCCTTCGGGGAATACAGGCGTGATGATGTATTTTACAAATAACCAGGTCCACCACGAAACGTTGCAGGCTGATTATAAATCAGTTGAAATAATTATTTGTTTCCAACTAATTAATGACGATGTGTCCTATTCTAAGATCAATAGCACCCAGCTAAAGGACAGGATTTAATACTGTGTACATTGACGCTCTAATCCGGATCGTTTCACGTCCCTCACGCCTTGTGACCGCAACGCATTCCATAAAGGCTTCCACAAACAAGGGTGGCAAGACGAGTGTCGAGAACTGACGACTGCTTGGTCTAGTGGCTGGAGCTTAGGCCGGTTGGCTCACGATGTGGTTGCAGGTTCGATTTCCTACCAGTTCCTACCAGTACGGGTTCCTACCAGCCTATTCGGAATTTAATCTGGTCTGAGTGTAACTAAGATCGCCTTCAGACCATTTTTAGGGTTCCGTACCCAAAGGGTAAAATGGGAAACCTATTACTAAGACTTCGCTGTCCGTCTGTCACCAGGCTGTATCTCATGAACCATAGTTAGAGAGTTAAAATTTTCACAGATGATGTGTTACTATTGCCGCTGTAACACCAAATACTAAAAAACTGAATAAAATAAATATTTAAGGGGCTCCCATAGAATAAACGTGATTTTTTGTCTTTATTTTTTCCATTTTTTACCGTTTTTTGCGCGAGTCCGACTCGCACTTGGCCGGTTTTTTTGGAACCCATAGTACAAGCTTTGCTTAGTTTGGGATCATACGATGAGTACCTATGTGTTGTCTGGTGATATTTATTTATTTAAGACGCGCACGACTAAGTTATTGCGAATACCGAATTCAATTGTATTATCTTCTAGAAGAAGCACATTTTAAACCAAATATCATCGTCGCGTGACTTTTGCCGCAGTCATTTAATCTTTATGAACATTGAAACAGAGATTTTCAAAAAAACTCCTGTAAATTCGCTTGATGTGGTATGTTCAGGTCTTTAAACGCCTGCAACACTCTGAGTCGAGCGCTACTACCCATCACACCGATCAAACATTGGTTTTGTAAATAAAAACGGCGGTATGCATAGGGGTTCAATGTTCCACACCTTTCTCCAATATTACCTAGTCCCCAATCAATCATACCAACATATTGTTTGCTTAGGGATAACATTTCCCTTGTAACGTGAATTTATGAGGGTATGCGATTATTGATAGGTCTCGTGGATGGTTTTATGCAACATTAGCGGCTTGATTGGTAGTCGCGAAGCTGTTTTATTTTCGGAGGGAAGGAAATTGATCGCGTACAGGATATGGGTGTGAGGATGATAATGCTTTTGGAAGCTTGCAAAGTGGATACTGAAATTTTATGCAACAAAGATGCAAGATTGAAATATTGTGTTGGAGTGTAATCAACTATGAATATTCAGTACCGGAAGTTTTCTTTAAATTAAGTGAACTGGGTAATTCAAGGAGTAAATATATCTTAGGGAATTAGATGTGTTGCAGCCTAAATAATTCAAAAATATTTTTATAAAAAAGTAGGTGCCAATCTACATCAGACTAGGCAAATACACACATGAATTGGCACCGACTCGAAATATAATTAGTTATACAATTATTTGTAGCTTTTTAGTGCACCTAGGTTTTTGAAGTGAGTATTTATTTTTTGTTAAAAATATTTGTTTTTCACGATTTTTAGTGTAAATAATCGTTGAAAATATGCAAGTATTATGAACTTCGTAACAGCCCTAAAAAAGTAAATACAGCAAAAAAACACTCCGACGCCGAAGTTATTCGCGAATACACAAAAAAAAAATATACGGTCGAATTGAGAAAACTCGGCCTTTTTAAAAACGGTTTAAAAAATAAAATTTTAATGAGATATAAAATATAAAACGGTACTTTTGCATAATTTTGCGAAAACGTTCTGCTCTTGTAGGAAATAATTATTTATTTTCACAAGCAGAACTTTTACAGAGCGAAACTCCAATACAGTAGTGCTGCCGATGACCACTTTAACAATTTTAAATTATAAATATATCCTACTACACATATACATACATATGTGTTACTACCTATAACATATGACCACACTAGCCATTCGGGTGAATTCACTCAACGTACAGTGGAAAACATCTAATTCCTTATTGATTTGGTTAAGAGTGCGGATGGCGCGGGTCAGTGACGCTTCTTTCAGTAGGTTAGTGCGAGCCGATGGCACCACCAGTAACTGCGATAAATAATTGAAATGTAGGATAACATAAAGGTACCTGTACCGATACATGATTTCAAAGTAAAATGTTCTATGTATCCTGTAGGTATTGTAAGACAAGACTGCCGACGTCTGACCCCGAAGGCGGCTTTCTTCACGTTCACCAATTAAGTAAGACCCTTTACTTTCAGTTTCAACATAAATTCGTTCTAAATTGCCTGTAGGTAGCTTAGGACCGCTGAAGCGAAAATTTCAATGTTCAGATGATTCCATTAATTAGGCATGCTATGCTCGCCCCATCGCGCCAACTTGAATAGCCAATTACATTGATAATTGGAGGTCGCGCAGGTGTCTTGGGGACAGAGACGGGTGATGTGTGGTACAAGAGTACTGAGGAGGAGGTCACGACAAAACTACAACACAACATTAAAAATAACATTTAAAATTGAACGAAAAGTGTGAATGGCACCATGCATACTCCAAAAATATAATTTGGTTAATTATCACTCCACGCGACCCATCGTAAAGTTCACATTTCAATACTCTTGTTTGAGTGGAGTTGTTACTGTATACAAAATATAACAAAGATTAAGAATAATAAATCAGAAGGCTAGTGGTATGTCTTCCATACTCCATACAAGTCCATTGCACCAAAACCCGCGCGATATTTTTTTTGTCAATACCAAATCAAACTGTATTAACTCGTGAAAGAAGTACATTTTCCAAAGAAATATCATCAATGACGCAACCTAATTTTTTCTGTCTCTGAAATTCTATCTTTATGCAACAGTGGATTCGCTTCGCTGTTTAGAATCGCTGTTCGCTTATTACTCGAGGCAGCAGTTTTAAGTGATGAATTTACCGAGTTTGATACTATTTACTTTATACGTTTATGTGTAAGTTATATAGCTTGTTTACTGTTGTAGGCGGCACTCCACCACTCACTGTTATTAGGTTTCCCTGAAGTAATTATATTATAAAGAGATAGATCATGTTTACATTAGATTATATAATGTATACGCAATAAGCCCAGTCTGCCAGGGCTGCTGGCTTCTAAGTTCAAATAATAAAACTTAACTAGCTTTATAGTAATGTACTGCATTAACAATACTAGAAGATAAACACCTTCTCTTTCTCTTACAAACAGTAATCATTAAGTTTCTTGTCAGATCTTCTCAGTGGAAGCGTCATTCAAAATCGGTGGTAAAATATGTCTATTTGTTTGTGATTTATTGTGCTTACACGAATATAACATACAGAAAAAAGAAACATACGGGTCGAATTGAGAACCTCCTCCTTTTTGAAGTCGGTTAAAAACAAGATGCGTCGAAAGATTTTTTTAAAGTTTGTGATGCCAGCGATAGGTTTAGGGTGCTCAACTTGCTGTTCGCTGGTTTGATTCGCTTACCAGACAAATTTTGGAAACATAATAATATCTTAATACCTAATATATCATGGTCAGTATTTCTGAAGATTCCGTTTATGACTGATTTACAAGTGTCGAGTACTTGTAAATCAGTTGATTTGAATTATGTCAATAACTCTTAGCAAATTTTATAATATAATACCTACAGTTATGTCACAACCTGAAGACACACCAACAAAATGTAGTTAAAAAACCTTATACCACCTCTATTTTCCATAAAATATCAGTCCCTCATATCATTATGTGGGTATGTAGTGGCCGTCGTCACCACAATTTCCCCACTAATCTGATAAGCCGCTGATGAGACACCGAAATCGGTTTATGTAACAGCAAAAAGGTGTCGCACCTCATTAAGGGCCGGTCCGCCGCGTTATATAATATATAGTTACATAATTTATTAATAAGAAGCTTAGTTTTTGGGAGAAAATATAGCGGGCTTAACTATTTAATGTGCAAATGTTGTTATATACGCTACCCTGGTTTCATAGTCACGTTCATAGCTGCATGACATTATGCATGGCGAACGCTGTCAGTGCATGACAGTATTTGGGGCGTGTTTACCGCTATGAGCGCGACAATAAAACCATATTTTAGACTGACTTTAACCAGCCTTTATATGACTGAACAGCATTAAATACCAGTAAGTAAATCAGTGAAGTATTAGACTGTTTTTAGACATTGGAGCCGTTTCTGTTGGGGTCAAACTATGACTATACTAAACTTGTCAGCCCTAAATGGTCCTCCGACTAAACCAAATACAAGTGCGAAAGTCTTTCTGTTATGAAGACGGCACTTCTAGCCACTGGGCTATGAGCGTTTGATTTTTGCAGATAAATACCTACGTATTGCTTTCGTCCTGACTTTATTGGGAGCATCAGCTCAGCGGAGTGGCGCTCGATGTTTTGGTGCCGTGTTGGGATGGTTTACGAGCGCCGTGATAGGTGGCACTGTTTACTGCGTTCTGGGCCATTAGCGCTTAGATTTTTACGAGCATACGTGAACGGATCTGAGATTTTCATCTCACTTACCTAAGAAGGAAAATCGAAAGAAGTATCTATAAGATTTAAAAATAAATGGAATGAAGAGAATCTTTACTAGAAATGTGATAATAACTTAATCAGTATGTTACACAAAATCAATCAGGCACTTACATATAGTTAGATACTAGCACAGGTTTGGAATGGTTCCACTATGAAGGGCTGGTAAGAAACTCATTGGTTACTCTTCTCAAAACAAAAATATATTTGTTTTTAGTTTCGTTTTGTTTGTACTGATTAGCTCCAGAAGTTACGGTCGAAAATAAACCTAATCTGAACATGAATAAACATTGCATTTCTGTGGCAATAGTTCCTGGCATCATCGACAAAATTTTGTTGAAAAGTGAACTTCTAGTACGATTTAATATAGTCCGTTTTGGTATTGGTCAAAAATTGGCGTGCGTTCTGTCACGCATGCAATTAATCGCATTGACTCAATTTGTTGGCGTAAACCAGATCAAACCGCTTGGAACCGCCAATTATAACTATTAAACGTGACCGCCGAATGGCTGTACCTGACATTTGACGGGTTGGTCTGCTGGTAATAAATTACCTATGCCGTGTTCTGTGGTACGTAATCGACTACCTAAAACCCTGGTCGTCAACATGCGCGTAAAAAAAAAATTGACAATACCGAAAAGAACTGTGACAATATTCATGACTAGCGGCCCGTCCCGGTTACGCGAAGGTGGACATTTTTTTTAACATTTTGGGGTAAATAGATATAGCCTATGTTACTAAGAGATAATGTAGCTTTCTAACGGCAAAATAATTTTTGAAATCGGTCCATCAGTTTTTAAGATTATTCGTTACATACAAATGTACAAATCTTTCCACTTTATAATATTAGAAGATAAATATCTGTGGTACAATCCAAAATTCGCTGGAGCCGTCCATAAAATTCGTTGGAGAATTACATATTTCTTTGGGTCAATACAGTTCGTTTTAGTATCCGCAAAAAATTTGACGCCCGCGTCTTGACATCCCTAGTGTGCCCAGGGCTTAAAACGTCAAACAAATCTGAGTAATGTCTAAACTATTGATGATACTAACAGATCCTATATCTAATAAAGAAGAGAGCTGCTTAAATTTGTATCCCGTTTTATAAAAGCTTGTGCTCGCACTATAATGTCATGGCGGTGGCACTTTCGGCTGCTTTTAGCTTTTGATATAAAATATTTTTTTTGAAAATCAATAATTACAGTTTTTCTAGTTTCTAAAATAGATGATATGGTTCCATGAATTTTTGGAATTTTTGAAAAAAGCAACCATGGAGTTTCTTGCCCATTCTTCTCCATAGGAAATGCATTCCGAATGGGTGGTAGAGATACTACTATTATTATTTATTGACGATTCATAAGTGCCTGTATTGGTTTATATGAATAAAACATATTCTGATTCTGATTCTGATTCTGGAACGAAGTTCCTTATCGCGCGTTGCGAAATGGGGCTAGACGGCAAAAATTAAGACGAAAAATTGTAACGATAGTTTTGTAACGCCACTTTTACACATGTGTGTGTGATTTTTATTGTATACATTTATGTATACAATAAAATTCGATTTCGATTGCGATTGCGATGTCTGTGTGTGTATATGTACAATTTTTTTGTTTTTTTTTTTATTTCAAAAGGGACTTTGTTCCATCCGGATGTCCCTTGACACCTCTCAAGTTTTTTTTTCTATTTTCTATCTCTCATAGTTCCGGAAGTCTAATCTTTCTCAAAAATACACTGTTGTGTGACTGATATAAACATCCGGCTATTTCCTTGTAATTTTAAACATTAAAAAATATGTAACAAAACATGTTTAATTTAAATTAAACATGATTGATACACCACGCAAGGGTCGCACGAAGTGCTTTATCACAGCATATTATCGCGGGCCCGCGTAAAAAAGTTTTTATTCAAAGCGATTAAAACTGTTAGGGACCGGACATGAACTGGCTCGATATTACTTTTTAATGTTCACATGTGTACGCTTTGTTGCTGGCTGTTTTCAAATGAAATTATTATCTATACGTACTGCTAATAAACATTATAGATACTCTAGATATCATCTTGAATTTGTTTAATAAAGTATTGCGCAAATAGGCACGTTAAACAAACCGCACGTAAGCAATGTTTTGCAAATACCAAAATAAATTGTATTAACACATATATGAAGCACATTTTTCAACGAAGTATCATTGCTGACGCGGGAAAATGTAGTCTCGTGGCGCGTAGAATTTGCCACAGAAATACAATCGTTATTTTCATTGATATATAGTACATTTTCAATAAAGACAAGTGAGTTTGCTCGTCCCGATATATTCGGGGCGTTGCAGTTGTATATGGATTGTAACTTTATATCAAATAAGGTTACATTTTCATCACATATTCAGATAAAAGGTTTAACCACCGACTCATTAGTTGATGAGGTTTCGTAACAATAGGGACCGACTCAAGAGTTAACAAGAATGTTGGCAAGAGTCGGGGACGTGGTTAGCAGTGGACACGCTTCGAGTTCCGCTTTGTCATTAAACCGAAGGAAGAAATTTTGGCTTTGCTAGATTCGCCGTGGCTATCCCGCTAATAAATTATGTGGACTTCTGGAAGTTATTTAACAAGAAAATGCTACAATCATGATGCTATGAGACATGTAAAGTTCAATCAAATCTATAGAAAATAACATTAAGTTCAGAACGGCAGTAAGAATAGTTTTGTATGAATACCATCGTAGCCAATTGCAGTTCATCATTGTTACACCTACATAAAAAGTAAGGTACCCATTTTTCCCATTTATTACCAGCTTAAATGACATAAACGACTTTTGTTACTTTGAATTATAGTTCTTATGTCAGGGCAACACGCATAGGTTTCAAACGCAACCTCAAAATACAGGTGTCATTCAAAGGAGATAGGAAACAAATGAAGGGTACAGGCAAATAGCAGGGAATGTCCTAATTAATGAATATTGAGTAATAACTATTTGAAAGTTCAACTATTCTAACAATTCTTTAGTTTGGCCATAAACAAAACTGCATTTTTGGCGCCGTCTGTTAACTTTTTTTGAAATTCTAAATCGATTAGAATTCAAAATACCTTACACAAAATATGATTCTATAAAAAAGTGACATTCCCTGTTATTTGCTTGTACCCTTCAAATTGTTTAGCGATTAAAGAATAAAATTGTATGTGACGTTTTGTCATGACAGACACTTGCCTCTAATGTCTTCTTAAACCCTTTGATGGAATAAGTACGTGAAAGAAAAAAAACACATTGCAAAGTCATGTAGTAAAATAAAGATGATGTTAGATGACCACCATTCCTGGACAAAACATAACTTTTCATCTGAGGCGGTATGCTTTATGATATAATGTGGCATTTCGAATGTATTACTAGGAAGCGAAGTTTAATAACAAGAACGACCGCCTTGAACGTAAGGGGTGCAAGTTCAAACCCCAGGCCCGCACCTCTGAGATAATTTTTATGTGCGAATGTTATTTTCAACAATGATTACCACTTGCTGAACGGTGAAGGAAAATATCGTGAGGAAACCTGCACGTCTATAGAAAGGCGTGTGAAGTTCACCAACCCGCACTGGGCCAGGGTGGTGGACTATGGCCCAAATCTCCCTCGTAATGAGGTGGAATGTGCCCGGTATAATGGCAATAGGCTCGCCGCCTATTACATTGGGACCAAAATACATCGGCGAAGTGTGGGCGCACTACAGTGCACCTCTGCTTACCCCTTCGGGGAATACTGGCGTGACGATGATGATGATGATGATGAATATATATCTATAAAAATCAATGTCACTTTTCGTTGTAAGCTAACTGCTCCTAAACGGCTGGACCGATTTGAATGATTTTTTTTGTATGCGTTTGGGTGGCACTCTGGATGGTTTAGATTCACAATTGGACCCGGTAGGTGGCGCTACTTTCGTATGTCACTCATTCTAAGGCGGTACGAAGTTCGCCCAGTCAGCTAATACAAATATAAATATCATCCAATAACACAATCTCATCATTTGATCCCAAACTTAACAAATATTGTATTATAGGTACCTTACGACGTACTTACAGGGGACGATCCCAGTTACACACAAACCACCAGGGCAATTTCTATAAAGGATTATAGTTGCACTATAATCCCACCAAATCTAGAATGTTACCTAGTCCCCTCATCCGTTGTGACAACAGGATCTTCCTTATTTTGCCGGTTTATGTTGGCTGTCAAATTGACGTAAACAATGATCTGTGATTGTCATGATTCACCATTGAATACTTGTCAATGCTACGCCTTGTTTGTTGTTATTGCCGATTTTTTGTAATTTTGTTGTTATTTGTTACTGTTTTTCCATTGTTATTGTGTTGTTTTTGAAATAAAATGTTTTGCACTCGTGCTTCTACGAAACTCTTATTTCTAATGTTAACAAATGGAGTATAGGTACATGGGAAATTCAAACAAAACTTTTGTGCAAACCACTTAGCTGAACACACTTGTATAATTCCATTCTAAGGCTGTGTACCCTCTGCTCGTCATCGTTTCATTTTGTCGAAGCAATTTTCATTAAGCCATCATTAAGCCGCGGTGCGAAAGTTTTGGAGTGTGCCTCTTATCCGAGGACCCATGTCCCAGCTGATTAATTTACGTGGGTGGACCCCGGATGCGAGCTTACCTTCGGTTACACAGGATGGGAGTGGTGTCATACTGTCATCACCAATATGTGATCATTTCAATTGATATTTATTTAGAAGAAGACATAGGGCGTTATGATACGGGCAGAAAAAAATCCGCCGTCATTGTCATCGCGACATTGTCATTTAACACTGACAGTGTGAGCGAATAATGACGCGTGAGGGCGTGGCTGTTACACAGGAATTCAATCTTTAGGTACATTAACACAGAGTTCATTTTGGTTTTGGCGAAAATTTTGCAGGGCACCTTTTGACGCCACAGTGTGCTCGAGGCTTTATCATCGGTCATTGCTAAAGTCAATTGTAAGTTTAACGTTGGATGTGACTGACTTGGGTGTTTCGAGGGTTCAAAGTTTCAAACTCTTGTTGTTGCGTTTCGTTTTGTCTGTGTGCTGTTAAACTATTGCCCCTAAACGCTTACTTTGTTTGTAAAATATTTCTAAAATTTACTATAAGTAATTTTTTACTAGTTAAATTTTTTACAACTATTGGTTTTCCATAATTATTAAATTACAAAAGAAAATATCCAACTAGGAGATGTCTACAACTTTCATACGAATAGGTTGTAGTTTCCTTTGATCAACAATTTTTTTTGAAGATTTACCTTAATACCCCGCTTAATTAACTGTTTTGAATAATACTACTTCATTGAAACTCATTAGGTATACGCAAATAATCCTAACAATAGTAACTCTATCTCCTTAGAAGCCGGCGCTGGAGGGTAAATGCCTCTCTGAACGCCATGTCGGCCTAGACGGTAGGTGTCAGAGCATACTGCTCATGCCCATCCATCAATGTGCCCGGCTCTGGGCCGCTTGCTGCCCTTTAATTTACTGTTTGTTTGTGATGTTCGTGATCGACAAACAGATCTTTAAGATATACAAACTATTAACGATATACAGACCCTGCAAATGCTTTCTAATAATACGTATTTTTACGTATTTTGTATTAAAAATCGGAATGTATAAAACAGAAGCAAGTTCGAGAAAACTGCTATACTGACACCGCCCTAGATACAGACTTATAAAATAATAAACTTATAAAATAATTTACATCAAAATGAAAGCTGAGACTTCAAAGGAATAGGGCTATAAGCTAATTACATGATAATTAACCCCTTTGATTAGTTTGTAAACATGATGTTTATCGTTTTATGTGGCAACATATAATTTTTTAATTATGCAAATTTGGTTGCTACGTATATTATTCGTAAAATCAAAGTCGTAATTTTGGAAAATAAACACGTCTGTGATAAATAAATACTAAGAGAAACATTGCCTTGACTTAGTGCAGAAAAAATAAAGACGTAAAAAGTCATAAGCCAGAAATTGTTTTTTTTAAAGCCTTCCTTCAAGCTCTAAAATACATTTCAAGTATGTATCCTCAAAAAATACCGATTACTTCAATATAATAAAACACAACCATTTTTTTGCCAATACGAACTGAGCTCTATTAACTTCAAGAAAAACCACATTTTTCCACTAAATGTCATCGATGGCGCTTTAGTCGTGTTGCAGACATTCAATCTTTATGTAAATAGACATACGAGTCAATTTCATAAAAATTCTAGTCAATTCGTCCGCACCCATTGTTGAAGGCGTAAAGCTAACCCATCTCCACAAAACCCCCTAAATCTTAGCGCCAATGTTTCACGTACGATTCTTATTTTCCCGCAAACCAATCAATTTTCGATAGCAACATTCAGACATTTCTCTGTGAGAGGATGTAACGCGTCTCGGCTAATAGTCTTTGGCGTTTTTTCCTCCGATCTTTTGTGGCACAGGGCCGCCCGTGTTACTTTGATGAATTGAACTGTTGTTAAAGAAGTGTCCGTGCTCAGATATAGATGTCGGATGTTGGATATGTCATTGTTTGACGTATTTTGTTGATTGGATTTATATTATTAGTCTTGATAACATTATATTTGTATGGTGGCTTTGCTCCTCAGGTATCTCAAATAGAAACAACAAAGATGAAGAATAGTAATTTTTATTTGTTGCTTTTTATGGAATGCAGAATAAAATATAGTAAAAATAATGAGCTACGTTTTTAGATGAATATGTGATGATTAATTCACATATAAAAATGATATTTAATCATCTAACCAGAGAATGATCGGTATTTCAGGCAAATAAATATACAAAAGCATAATAGGAAAGGTGTCAACGCGTAAAAAGTCAAATTATAAGATGAGACCTCGATTATGATAGTCGATTGTTTATAAACATAAATCGCGAATATTTTACTAGTGCGCTCCATGTCATGCATATCAAAATATTTCCAGAATAGCCTGGACAAAGACTCACCCTTTTATTTATAGAAAGTTGTATTCCATTGAGAGCAGTATTATACACAGCATTGGTAAGTAAATAGTAATTCATTTATGTGTGCTAGTGTTGTAAATAAGAAGTATAACACCTACCGCTGGCATTTGAAGACTTCTTATAAATGTATGGCGTCCAATTAAAACGTCTTCGTAACAAGGTTATTAAACCGTCACGTGACGAATTACGCGTCCTTTCCCTTCAAAGTGGAAACTTTTATCACTAATTCAGATGATCGATAAGGAACGTCCGAGCGCTCGCTACCAGTAATAATAGATGATCCCCGATGACCTTTATCAAACTTGGACGTTTAACTCGCTAAGAATGTGACCTATTACGTGCTGCATTCGATAGATGTTACAATTTTTGATGTGAAAAAGGCAATGTAGATGTCGACATTTGGAGCTTTCATTTTGTACCAGACTTAAATGTCTTAGCACTCCAAGTCAAGGAAGGCTTAATATCATTGAAAAATATATGGTTTTTAAAAACAACATTTTTGTATGAAAATATTATAAACTGTTAAAAAATGGTTTGTAATTACTAAACATTCTTACACTATTAGCTGCTCTATCACTGAGTGTCGTGGGCTATGAATTCAAGAAAATTTTGAAAAACGTATAAAGGGCAGTGGTAGCCTCGTGGGCAAGAACGCCCGCCTTGAACGTATGGGTTGCAAGTTCAAATCCCGGGTCCGCACCTCTGTCTTTTCATGTGCAAATGTCATTTTCAATAATGATTACATACCACTTGCTGAACCGTGAAGGAAAACATCGTGAGGAAACCTGCACGTCTATAGAAGGGCGTGTGAAGTTCACCAACGCGCACTGGGCCAGCGTGGTGCACTATGGTCCAAAATCTCCCTCGTATTGAGGGAAATTGTGCCCGTTATAATGGCAATAGGATCGCCCCCTATTACATTGGGACCAAAATACATCGGCGAAGTGTGGGCGCACTGCAGTGCACCTCTGCCTACCCCTTCGGGGAATACAGCCGTGATGATGATGTATAACTAAATAAACCCAATTCCTAAAAATAAATCCTCTCATTTGTAGAGAGTTGGTGGATAAAATATCCCCGGCTTTGGATTTACAGAACAATCTTTCATAATTTTATCGTAAAATCAAATTTTACTTTCATCTCAGTCTTTGCGCTAGACGTCGCGGCTGAAATTAGGACAGTTACCATCTTTTTACATCTCTTTTATGGTAATTTAAGGCAAACTACTTTTCTAGTACAAATCCCCGTGTAACCCAGAATAGCAAATTGAATTATTTATCAAAACGAGCAGGATATTAAAACAATTTTATAGTCAATAAAGTTGGGAATTATTATTTTAATGGTGATAGCGTCGATAAATTCAAATTGTTACGGTTGTTGAGGCGTCACTGGGCTAGCGGTGATCTTAGAATGTAGAGGCATTGATTGGTACTGTTGGCGAAAAAAGTCACAGAAAGACACAGATTTAAAACTTAAATTCAGCCCCCGACACCTCTGTGGCAGTATACCTAGTATTTTTTTAACTTCGATAATTTTAATTCCGCTTTTTTCATTTTGAATTAACACTACTGTGATTTCTTTTAGCAATATTATTTGAATATTATCCTTAACTTATTTGTATTTATTGTACAGTAAAAAAAAATATATTTTTACAGTTTTCGTTCGAGATTTTTTTTTTATTTAAAAAAATGTCAATTTTTGCTTACCAAACCTGTGTAAAAGTCAAAGGTAAGAATAAAATAATAATAGTAGGTAATACACTTCTCATCAAAAAAATCGAAACACCTCGCAGTTTATGATTTGATAAGGATTATCAGAAAAATGTGTATATTTAGGAATAAATGTAAAATGTAATTTAATAGTGAGTAAATAAAGGTTTATAAATCCTAATGTTAATGTTCTAAATTCAAATTAAGTCTTCATAGGTTTCGTATTTTGTATGATGAGTAATTTTAAAAATTAGGACAAAAACAATAAAAACGAAAGTGTTTCGATTTTTTTGATGAGAAGTGTATATATTTTTTTTTTTTGAATGGATTACGCTGTTGGCCGTGAGTTGGCCTTTACAGCTTCACCGGAGGAGTAGGTAATATAACTACGGCCCCAGTTGGTTAAAAAAACTTAAGTTTATATTTAAAATAAACTTTATTTGGAATCCTTTCAACGGGTTTTGTTTGATACAAAAGTCCCAATTAAAAACAGAGTTTTCAATAAAAATATTTTTGAAGGCGAATACATGTTCTATTTTATGAAAGTGATACGATCGCAAGATTCTCATACATTGCTGGCGCCGTTCAATGCATACATTATGAATTTAATAGTCATTACGTCATGTAATAATGCTTTATGTGCGGGCTACAGACTTGCACGAGAATGCTGGTTACGTATTACACTGAGGCATTAAAAGGGTGATGTCAAGTGCTTCTTGGGTACCTATTCAACTTAGAATCAGCTATTTGAGTCTAATAGTATTTATAAGGATAGAAAATTATAAAAAAAAGTTATCAATTAAATCATTTCGTGCCAGTAGAAGCCTTATAACTCAATATCAAGCTGTCTATTATGTAGCCAAACTTTTTAAGAGAAACACCATAAACTTTTTCCGGATACTTATTTGAAAAGTGCCACGTCATTTCCAAGATTGAGCGGAAGAACGCTCTGCACACCCTGAGGTGAGCGAAACAACTTGACATTTTTGCAAATGTGTTATGTATCTTTAAACATAAAGATTGAATTTCTGAGTCACACGCCCACGCGTCAAATTTTATTAGCACTATAGATGACATTTCCTTAAAAAATCGGCCAAGTGCGAGTCGGACTCACGCACGTAGGGTTCCGTAACCCTTATCTATAAAAACGGCAAACAATCACGTTTGTTGTCTGGGAGCCCCCTTAATTTTTTTTTATTCTGTTTTTAGTATTTGTTGTTATAGCGGCAACAGAAATACATCATCTTAGAAATTTTCAACTATCTATCACAGTAGTTATAGCATGAGCGCCAAGGCTAGACTTATGTCACATAATATGTGGATTATATCTCTTCTATCGTATGAAATAAGACAGAGAGCTACCGAGTGAATCCGTGACAGAGGTCTTGTCTTGACATGCGTGCTAACACCACAGTTCATGAGATACAGCCTGGTGACAGACGGACGGACAAACGGACAGCAGAGTCTTAGTAATAGGGTCCAGTTTAACACTTTGGTTACGGAACCCTAAAAATGAGCTTCTACTATGAGTTTGTTTTGGTATTGTCATAAAATTAGGCGCGCGCATTTTTACGCGCGTATAAAAACAGGGCTTAAGTTGGAACTATTCCCGCGATAATAAACCATTTAGGGGGGAAACATCGCGTACAATAATGGATACGTTTGCAAGAACTGTTTTCCCCTCTTAAGCACCTTACCGTGAGTTGCGCAAATAACTTAGAAATTAGAGAAATACCGGTAGAAGTTTAGTTAGCGCTTTATCATGTTTCATCTTACCGTAAGATCTCCCTTTAATTATAAAAGCGTTTTTTTTTTTATTGGACTACGCTGTTGGCCATGAGTTGACCTTTACAGCTTCACCGGAGGAGTTTAAAAGCGTTTCGTAAAGCAAATTAAATTGTAATGTAAAGAATAACTCCCGAATTTAAAAAAAAACATGTCGAGGGGTGGAAGGCTATTAGTCTTAAGCGACACTTTTGGGCGATATTGACTTATACACATATTTTGAATCAGCGATTTTGATTTTTTAGTCAAATAGCTTTTCATCACTTGATCTATAAAGAACTTCCATTGAATGGTAATTATAAAATAAAATATTATTTTTCCGGTTAAAAGTATTTTATTTCCTATATTTAAACTTGTAAATACTTTTAAAAAATATTAAATGTGTTATTCAATTAAACAACATTCTAGATAGATCCATAGATACGAAAAAAAATACTGAAAATCCAATAAAAAGTTATGTTAGAGTTTCAGAAATATATAGAACTAGCAGACCCGGAGACTTCGTACCGCCTTAGAATTAGTGACATACGGAAGCAGCGCCACCTAAAATTATCAGTGTTTCTCTACTATATTATGCATGTAATAAACATAAAAATCTCCTCTTGAAACACTCTATCGATTAATATGCATCAAAATCCGTTGCGTAGTTTTGAAGATTTAAGCGTACATAGGGACAGCGGGAAGCGACTTTGTTTTATCCTATGTATTGATACCCTATGAACATCTGGCACATTCCGTGACACGGAACCATCAGAAGGAGATTCCCACTTATAATTTATTAACAGGTGATAAGTGCTAAAATGTGTACATTCATAAGTCCAGAGCTACGTATGTTACCCGCCCTTATAAATAATTCAGCTTGTCTGGGTGCGCCCGTGTCTTCGCCCATTCGATCCCGTGCCATCAACTTTTTTTTCCCTTCTACAAGGAAAAATAATTGAGGAAACTGTTCCAACGTAAGTTAGAGACGATGTATTGATGAATTTTTGAGGAGCCCGCTACTTATAACATCAATAAATTGTTTTAGACAGTGCAAAGGAAGCTTGTTTTTTACAAGCATTATATTAGCTTGCAACGTATGTATGACCGGGAGGAATCTTGCAACTGAATTTTAAATCAGTTATCTTTAACCGATTAAGCTGACATTTGGTATACACGCTTATTGTGGATGACGTCATTCTAATTCCAATATGGCGGAACATCCAAGATGGCGGAATAGTTATTTATTCTGCACTACCACAGTATGGGTATCAAAGGAAAGGGCTTGCTGAGGAGAACAAGAAAACTAAGTGCAATTAAATAAAAGCTTGTTTTTTTAATTTTTTTTTTTACCATTAATTTCATGTATGTTACTTTAAACAATCACAAAATAAACTTTCAATAATTTTCTCGTCGCATAGAATCAAAATTACCTTGTAGTTCTGCAGGTTTTGGCGTGTGATTTACAACTTTGGCGGTTGATGTTCGGAAAACGTTGAACTAAAAAGCATTAAGAGCCTCGCTAAATTGAATTGCTACGGGACCTTTCCTTGCTAAGCTATTTATGAGTGGATAACAAGCGGCCGGGTTGGCAGCGGAACCCTCTCGGACCAAATTATAATTGGGATATAATATGCGGAATATGGGACCCGAAGGATTTTGGACGGGGACGCTATAATATATTTTTACGGGTCAATCATTTTGTCCTTCCAAAGGTTATAAGAGGTACGGAAATACAAAAATCCTTGTGATTGGAGGAGTGCTTACATGTGAATAATATTTATTTAAAGACGAATAGAATTTAAAAAACAAAATTTGGATATAAAAACTTCAAATATAGAAGCAAATATTTATTAAATAAAAATTTGGTATTCGATTAATGATAGCCTGAATTCTAAATTCAAAATCCAGAGAAATAAATAATATCCTGCCAGCCTCAACTGTCTCTGGGGTGAACTCGAAAAATGCATTCGAAAACAAACAACACATTTGAAACGTCTCGGTTCCAAACTTTTATATTTCAAGTTCGGCAGTCTCTCAGTTTCGACAGGGTTATTTTGTCGATGGCCACCTCCCAAGTTTGCCGCAAAAGCGTCAACATTTGGTGTCACTTTTCCTTCGGAAGTTACTTTAAAATATTTACGACTGGAACTTTGGCTGTACAAGAAAAATTCGCCGAGTCGTACGGCGAATTTATAGTTTGCCGATGGAGTACGGAAGTTTCGCATTAGGGTATAATCTGTGTTTGATTCTTAGATTTATTTACGTTTAACAGTATGCGCTGTAATGTTTTTGAAACACTTATCGAGAAAGTATTTATTTAAAAATTTTCGTCTCTAATAGTAACAATCCTTTCGTTTCAAATTTAAATCGTTCCGTTTTTTGTTTGGTTAGTTATTGTGTGGTTTCTTTTAAATACAGTATTGATTACCACAATAAATTTAGAAAATGACATTCTATCCGTAGACTCATAACAAACAACGGTTAATTAGATCTGACTATTTTTAAGTGCTTTTTGGCCCACACGAATAAAAAACTTTAGATTTTGATTTAGAAAAATGGATGTAGAGCGCATTTTTTAGCAGTGCATAAGTGATAAGCAGATCTAATATTACTAAAATATTATTGGGTTTTGTAAAATCAGTTATCCTTTTTTACTTTTATATCAATTACTTATTAAACAAGATGATCTGGTGAACTTCGTACCACTTACTTACATATTTTAAGTCACACCTACATTAGATTTAAGAAATCAAACAAAAAACTAATCGGTAAAGCCTTTTTTTAAGTTTTCGCGTCAAACAAACAGCGTATGACTTGCGTATAAGTATAGTTAATATTTTCGTATGTTTTTGTACAATACATCAGAATCACATGTACTTTACACACTTCACATTAGGATTAAATAACCACAACGGTGTAGATTATGAAGAACACGTGGATAACTCTTATATGAATGACATTATCTGTAATTCGAGATATGTCGAAACCAAACGCCAAATTGGTCGTATTTTATCGTTTTGTTTCGACATAAATTATGTCTAATTAGACATCTTGCGAGAATTAGGCCTCTGATTGTCAAGTATTTGGGGCACAGGTGAGGCGGACGGTAATGAAAATCCCAAGGAGACCAATCGCTATTAAAACCGATAGAACCTCATTACTTCCATCGCCGCTCGCTCGATTTATCCACGTCACGGCGACAGTCACTCCGGCCGACAGTCAACACGCCCGCAGATAATAAAACACGCCATGAACATCACTATCTATCACGCTTTTATTTACCAAATACCTTTAAAAACAATACCTTAAAGTCATGGAAATAAAATGGAAAATATAACATTCGATCAGTCCAGATTACGATAGGCTTGTGTACACAATATTCATAAGCGCGTTTATTTTATTTCTACATTTCATTTCGAATCGATTCATTATTATTTTCAAGTTTGATTATAACAAATTTAATTCTTTAGCTGTTTTAATTAAAATGTAGGTACACAAATATTTTAAAGAGGTTTTATTGTTTTTTTGTTTGTAACTATATAGTAAATCTTAGAGAGTGGTGATCTATTAAAAAAACTACACTACGTTCAGTGTCATAAACTATAATTATTACAAGACTGAGGAGTTTTAAAAATATTATTATAATGTTAATAGATATAAAATCCTTTTTTCTCTAGAAAAACGTGCAACCAATAATGGCAATAGGTTCGCCCCATATTACATTTAGTCCAAAATACATCGGCGAAACATAGATGCACTGCACCTCTACCTACCCCTACAGGAAATACAAGCGTGATGACGTATTAATATTTAAACTTTCAGAAGTTGAATGTAATAAGACGGAAAGTACTGCTAAAGCGAAGGCGGCAAGGTGGCTGGTATTTCAAAACTATTTACCACCATATTTCAAATATTTCACACGCTCCCCCAGTATTTCTATAACAATTAAAGTAGCAATAAATCTGAGACGTGCTTCCCGTGCCCGAGTTCTAATGAGACCGTAAAGCCTGGGGCACACTGGAGCGTCAAGACACACGCGGAAAAAACGTACAATATAAAAAAAAATATTAAATAAAAACTTTTCAAAAACAAGCTTTCATATAATTGCGCTTAGTTTTCGTGTTCTCCTCAGCAAGCCCTTTCATTTGATACCCATACTGTGGTGGTGCAGAAAAAATAACTATTCCGCCATCTTGGATGATCCGCCATATTGGAATTAGAATGACGTCACATAGCTAAGCATGCATTGTCTTCCAAAGTAAGCGTGTATACCAAATTTCAGCTCAATCGGTTAAAGATAACTGATTTAAAATTCAGTTGCAAGATTACATCCGGACATATATACGTTGCAAGCTAATATAAAGCTTGTAAAAAAGATCATTCTTCAACGAAATGTCATTGACAGCGCGGGTGTATTTTAACGTGTGGTGGCGTGGCTTTACTACAGAATATATTTATTTCTGTATATTGATACATAGCTCGTTGTTGGTATTGGTAAGAAATCTAACGCGCGCATCTTGACGCCCGAGTGTGTCCGGGGCTATAAGCCGTACGCCCACAATTGCGTTTAAAGACGCGCAAACAATTGTTTGTCGATACAAAAATGAACTGTATGAACTCATAAAAAAGGTCATTTTACAATGCGAGCGAGCGTATTTTCGCCTGGCTTTTGCTATGGAAATGCTATCTTTATGTACATAGCTACAAAGCACATTTTCCAAAAAATATCGATTTTATTCACCCGCTCCGCAGGGCGTAACTTGTAAAGTGGCATCTAACTACGTCAGACACGCGAAAAGACAAATAGTTGTCATTATAACGCCGTTTGTGGCAAACGCACTTCATATTTTATTCAAGAGACATTTCTTGATGACTCTCATTAAAATTGAGGGTGAGGCAACTCTATCATTTAAAGTTAGAACAGCAGCAATACATCACTAATTAGGTACTACTGTTTTATTCGTTATTATGTAAAATAATTAATAAGAGACGCTGCAGTGTACATTTATAAGTGATTATACTGATTGTAGTAATGGCAATAGGCTCGCCCCCTATTACATTGGGACCAACATACATCGGCGAAGTGTGGACGCACTACAGTGCACCTTTGCCTACCCCTTCGGGGTATACAGGCGTGATGATGTATGATGATGATGATGTATGTAAGTAACCTTATCTACATCTTAGGTGACTAAAGTAAAATGTCAAATTAACTTTTCTCGTTGACTAAAAAGGAAAAAATAATGGTAAAAGACTTTTTAAAAACAAGCTTTTATTTGTTGCCCTTAGTTTTAGTGTTCTCCTCAGCAAGCCCTTTCGTTGGATACTCATACTGTGGTAGTGCAGATAAAATAACTAATCCGCCATCTTGGATAATCCGCCATTTTGGAATTAGAATGACGTCGCATAGCTAAGCATGCATTGTCATCCAAAATAAGCGTGTATACCTAATTTCAGCTCAATCGGTTAAAGACAACTGATTTAAAATTCAGTTGCAAGATTCCACCCGGACATACATTGCAAGTTAATATAAAGCTTGTAACTTGTAAAAAAGAATACTGTCATGTTATTTTTTTTAATGGCCGTTTGCATAGAGGATACTCTTGTTTCGTAGAATGTCAAGGACACAATAGAATGACAATCATAGAAAAAAAAACACTTCAAGTTTTAAATTAGCGCGAATTAATTGAATTAAATATGAAAGTATATAAAATATTTGAAATGGGAATTAAATCAAATCATTAACGAATATGATTGATCACAGTTGTGTGTACACCCGGTTATGGTGGGCGACTTCAAAGTGAATTTTGATTGATTACGTGTTACATTTTTAATGGATGCTTCGAAAAAGCGGAAGCTCAAATTACCCTATTCCATAAATAGTATTAATCCACTAAGCTGGGGTTCCGGGTAGACACATCCGTGTATAGGGCCCGTACTAGTACATCTAATTACATTAAAGCCCAAACATAATACTAAAATGATATTAGAATATATACATCATCACGCCTGTATTCCCCGAAGGGGTAGGCAGAGGTGCACTGTAGTACGCCCATGCGATGTATTTTGGTCCCAATATAATAGGGGGCGAGCCTATTGCCATTATACCGGGCACATTCTCCCTCAATACGAGGGAGATTTGGGTCATAATCCACCACGCTGCCCCAGTGCGGGTTAGTGAACTTCACACGCCTTTCTATAGACGTGCAGGTTTCCTCACGATGTTTTCCTTCACCGTTCATGATTACCATCATTGTTGAAAATGACATGCGCACATGAAAATTATCTCAGAGGTGCGGTCCCGGGATTTGAATTTGCACCCCTTACGTTCAAGGCGGGCGTTCTTGCCCGCGAGGCATATTAGTTATTAGAATAGTTATTGTATTATGTAGAAATCGTTACATTATTTGCTGCTTTGTCCTATAAAGTGGTTTAACTTTATAAACAGTTATATTTTGGGTAATTTTACTTTAATTTTTTTACCGTTTGTGAAGAGAGAGACACTGGGGCGTCAACGATCGCGCGTCAAAATGTTTGCCAATATCAAAACGAACTCTGTGTCGATATACATAAAGATTAAATTTATGTCGTATAAGCCACGCCCGCACGTTAAAATTCGCTAGCGCTGTTAGTGTCATTTCGTTGTAGAATGGACTTTTTTAATGTGCCGATACCGGTCGGTTTACTATGGCAGAAAAATTTTCGCGGGAGCGTTGACGCCCCAGTGTCTCTATCTTCAGAAACGGTAAAAGAAATAAATTAAAGTTACCCAAAATATAACTGTACTGTTTATAAAGCTAAACCACTTTATAGGACAAAGCAGCAAATAATGTAACGATTTCTACATAATACAATACCTATCCTAATATCATTTTAGTATTATAAAACATCAAGATTTAGAGAATATCACCTTCTATATAAAACAAAATCTCACTGGCAATTGCAAAAACATAACAGGTAAGGAATTTCCCCAAGAAACCAGCCCCAAATTACAGATTTCAGACAGAAAAGAAACCATTCAAAATGTTCTGTAGAATATTCTAAAATCACTTGCCCCCAATCCCTTGCAAACTATTATCATTAAGACTGTACCGGGTTGAATTTAAATAACTATTTAACGGGCAATAATGGGCAGGGCCACGTACGTGCAGCAGATGCTAATTGCTTGCAGCGTTTAGTGGGTATGCTCAGTTGGGCAGAACGGTACGAGATGGCGCCGTCGTTCTCATTTCGGCATGGCAAGCTTGTGCGACAAGACAAGACTTATGTCCCGATATTATGTCGATTTATAACACATAATTAGCGACTCGGTGTGACAATCCGTGACACAAGGCAAGTCTTGATATGCCTACTGAGGCAATAATGATTTTATGTATGGATCATCCGCCATCTTTATCACTGTCACCATCCATTTTTATTTATAATGTGTATTTATTGAATTTGTCCTTGCTATAATTACTCGACATTGCCATAAATACCGCATATCGCAGGTGCAGGCATTCCTCATCTTATTCCATCAAAATATCATCATTTCACTCATTTCGTAAAAAAAGAAGAAGAAGATTTTATGTATGGCATTGATTTCGTGAATTTTACCTAGCTTGCTGTGATTTATTGACAATTTTAAATACTTAACTTAGTAAATATTTTTAATGACGGAATTAAATTGTTTATTTTGACAATTATCAATTATCTTACAAAATAATTGTTATTTGTTTTTCAGTCATAAGATAAATCTTTTGTATACAAATAAAACCTCTAAAATACGAAATTTTAAAAAATACAAACAGTTGATTTTCACATATAATATCTACAATCATATAATATATAATAGCCAAAATAAAAATAATAGCTAAATAATCAATCATATAATAGCCAAAGTTATGGCCGTACGATAAATTTTACATGTCCGCGCTGACCTTAATTTTGAGGGCTCTTCAGAGCCGCGTTTGTCTTGCGGATTAAAACCGCACCGATTTCAAACGGTGTCCATACCGCATCTATCTCCGTCTCTCATACTAATTTTATGTATTTCTCTCCCATTCGCCCCCCAAGTGCATCCACTCGGAAGACGTTCCGGTTTGTTTGTGTAAACGAATTTGATTCTACAAAGATATGGATCCCAAATTAATCGTGTCTTGTTTTGTAGAATGATTACTACATAATATGACAAATTGTCTTGGGCCACTAGTCTACGGTCCCATGGGTCTCGCCAGTGCTCGCTGCAACTCTCCATACAAAGGCATCACTCTGCTGCTTTCAGGGGTAGTTTCCGCTACGCTGCGTCCAAGTGTTGGAACAACATCCCGCCGCCAATAAGGAACCTGCAAAGTATACATGGGTTTAGGTGCAAATTAAAATCTTTTATTCTGTCTCATCAGAAGTCGCAGGAACTTTTAGCAAATGACACTAGTGCGATTTAAATTAAATTATTTTATTGAATTTATTTATTAACATACATACATATATATATATATTTCTATTAATGTACATTACCAGTATTATCTATGCACATTACAAGATATATACTTAGATATATATGCTTAATTTATCTATGTAGTGTACTTACCAAGTTTTTATTTCCTATCCGTTTACACAGGCATTGTTGAACACGCTAAACACGTTTCTAGTTGCAGAATCACATTTATTGTAAATACATTTAAAAACCAAACCGCTACAATGCTACGCCATTTCCGTTCGAGAGAGTGCTTCGCTTGACAGTAGCGCTTGACACAACACTGAATGTCCATAGACAAACGCAGTTTATCTATTTTTAACACTCCCCCATAATACTGCATTTTTCTTATGGAACATTCTTTACAATATAAATATACATAAAGTAACAAGTTCTTATACCAAAGTAATTTCTATCTGAACATAAAATATATTCAAAAACTTCGTTAGCATTCTTTTACATTCTCTATTCTTTGCTATATGTATACAACTCAAAATTATCTTCCAAAAATTAACACGAATTTACAATGTATCTTTAAGTCATCTAACAATCCTTTAAACCACAAAGCTTCTGACACAAGTGAACTTAAAGCAACATATTCTGCTTCAGCTGTTGAAAGCGATACAGTTTTTTGTTTTCTAGAAGCCCATTAGACTACATTTCCATACAAAGTTAAACAAAAACCTGTGACACTTGTTCTATCAATACAATCAGCAGCCCAATCAGAATCAGTATAACCTACTACATCATGTTGTTCTAAAGAAGTATTAGTATAACATAAACCTAATGTCTGCGTTTGTTTTAAATACCTCAATATTCTCTTTAAATAATTCCAATGCATATCATTAGCACAACCCTGAAATCGACTGAACAAATTTACAGCAAAACTTAAATCAGGTCTAGTTCCCATCACTAGATACATTAAACAATCTATGAGTTCTCTATAAGGTTGCTTAGTAAACAATTCAACATTAGTTTCTTTTATAAGTTTTAAACTTTTCTCTACGGGAGTAGCTATACCTTTACAATCCAACATATTAAATCTTTGCAACAGTTTTGCAATGTATGACTTCTGATGGACTTTTTACAATATTATTCTTAGAATCTCTTTCTATTTCTATACCTAAAAACTTTTGAACAGGCCCTAAATATACCATATCAAATCTAAGTTTAAGTTTCCCCTGAAAATCAGTAATAACTTACTTATCATTTTTCATATCCTCAGGTAAGTACATATAAATTTCTTCATGTAAAATTCCATGCAAAAACGCGGTTTTTACATCGATTTGTTCAACATGCATATTTTCTTTGTAAGCAATCACCAGTACCAGTTACCGGAGCATAAGTTTCATTCCACTCTGATGCTTCAAAACCTTTCTTCCTGAAAACCCAACAGCTGTGTATGGTTGTCTTATCTTTCCGTTTCTCAGCCATCATCCAAATATAATGCTTTTCATGAGATTTTAACTCTTCTTCTTTAATTCTTCTTGAGATTTTATCTCTTCTTCCATGGCTTTTAACCACTCTTCTTTTTGAATTCTTCTTCTTCCTGAGATTTAATCTCTTCTTCAATGGCTTTTAACCACTCTTCTTCATGAATTCTTCTTCTTCCTGAGATTTAATCTCTTCTTCCATGGCTTTTAACCACTCTTCTTCATGAATTCTTCTTCTTCCTGAGATTTAATCTCTTCTTCCATGACTTTTAACCACTCTTCTTTTTGAATTCTTCTTCCTGAGATTTAATCTCTTCTACAGTGGCTTTTAACCACTCTTCTTTTTGAATTCTTCTTCCTGAGATTTAATCTCTTCTACAGTGGCTTTTAATCACTCTTCTTTTTGAATTCTTCTTCCTGAGATTTAATCTCTTCTACAGTGGCTTTTAACCACTCTTCTTTTTCATCTGATTCTAACGCCTCTTTTTTTGTTCTTGGTACATCATGTATCATATTTTCTACATTTAAGGCGGAATACTCACATTCATGAAAATCATCACATTCATAATCTTGTAAGTACGGGGGTTTCTTTATAATTCGTTTTTCTGTCATTTCTAATTCTTTTTTGTACATTATTCTGTTCTTCTATCTCGTTATTCTCATCTTGCAACTCTACCTGTTTGTTATCTGTAGGTTTTTTAATCTCCGAGTCAACGTAGATAATCTTTTTATCATTCTTTTCTTCATTTACAATAACATCTCTAGCCAAAATCACTTTTCTTTCATTAGCATCCCACAATCTATAACCGTTGTTACAATAACCAATCATGTATAGCTTTCTTGATTTTTCTGACATCTTACTTATTCTATGTTCTTTATTTATGTATGTATAAGTTTCTGACCCAAATATTTTCAACTTTCCATAATTTGGTAATCCACCAAACCATATTTCTGCAGGTATCTGTTTATTTATTGTAGGTAGCCTATAGACAACTTCACCCCACATTTCTTTACCATTTCTTTTTCATTTTCTAGCTTTTTCTATAAGTGTTCTATTTAATCTTTCCGCTTTACCATTTTGTAGTTTCTATTAAAATTCCTTTCATACTACAATATCCTTGTGTATTAACTCTAAAGTTTTCTTAACATTTAAATATTCTTTATTAAAAGGCACCCTTGTTTGACGTCCCTTTAAACACGATTCACGCAGTATTTCTGATTCTAAAACATCACAGTCAATCAGATGTCTCGTCTTTAATTCTTTTATTTCCTCTATAGATGCGTGACATTTTATGTTATTTTCTGGTACACAATAAGCTTTCTTTGCTTTCTTTCTTTCTATTAATTCTGGACTTATACTTCCTTGACATTGAATTCAATTACATACCAATTATTCTTAGCATAGCCTTCTTTAATTACATTGAGATTTCTTGGCCTTCTTCCATTTCATTTTTAGCATTAAAACATATCTCATTTTCTGTTTCCGTATTATTTACTTCTTTTGTATGCTTTTCTATTCTATTCTATTCTTTTCTATTCAGATTTCTTATGAATTTTCTTCAACATGTTTGACGGTTAATAGTATTTTTCTTAGAGACAATTGCGACGCGATTCCAATTCTTCCAAAAAACTTTTTCCAATTTTTGAATTTCTAATGACGTTTTGCATTCTTTGATCATTTCCAAATGACTATCGTCAATACATTGGACTAACATTGCTTTTGCCCTTACATTCTTATTATTCTATTCAGCGGTATATTCTTTAGGGTACATACTTTCTAGGGTTTCTAATAGATTGCTTTCTTCAAGTGCGAGTTTAATTCTGAACAGCCAACTGTCAAATTCTTTTCCGGCCTTGATGCCATATTTATTAATTCTGATTAATTCTATACTCGACTTGCATTCTGTAGTGGATCTGGGCCCATAACCTGAACACGCTAAACACGTTTCTAGTTGCAGAATCACATTTATTGTAAATACATTTAAAAACCAAACCGCTACAATGCTACGCCATTTCCGTTCGAGAGAGTGCTTCGCTTGACAGTAGCGCTTGACACAACACTGAATGTCCATAGACAAACGCAGTTTATCTATTTTTAACAATTGTTGTACTCTGTTGTCCGATTTCCTTTCGTGTTCGTATAATTTGTCCATGCTTTTGTTATTGAAATTTTGCCAATATCGGGTTTGCCACGTCACTCCACGTCAGCAAGAAAAATGTACTGTTGTAGTTGTTTCATTTTGATCTTGACGAAGTGCTTATAAGTTTCACTGAATTTTTTACCAATACTTTTATTTTCTACAACATTTTTTATTTTATTTTTTAATTCACATTATTTTGTAGGTTACTTTTGCTTTCGCATCTAACCTCAAAGAGTATACCTCTTTCCGTTTTGTCGCGCCATAGACTTTATAGCTTTATGCAAGCAGTTTATGGTGTTATGTCTATAATTCTTGGTTTTATGTGTTGTACAGCATAGACTATATTATCCTTGGTTTGCGTTTTTAATTTTATATGTACAGTTCTGGGTTCGAGCCCTTTAGTTATTTTCTTATTTTATTTTATTTATTTTTTTTGGGTTTGCGCCCGTGAAATCGCCAAACGGTCCCAATGGAAGACCAGCGCTGGTTCTTTTCAACCAGCACATGCTGAATTGGGTCCGTTTGTGGTGAGCAGATATTTTTTTTTTTTTTTTTAAATTATTACTTGTTAATTTTTTGTAATCTTTTATTTTACTGCTAGCCACAATAAAGTTTTTCTTTCTTTCTTTCTTTACATGAGTTTGTAATTGTTAGGTTTTTTTTTTCATAAATTATTATTTATTTCGTAAAAGTAAGTAAATATTTTCGCTAACATCAGATTTTTGGATGCCTCCTTCCTGAGTTGTATTTCTAATATCTTCTAAACGATATTTTTGTTAGCACGATGTTGCGCCATCTTTGTCTGTTGAAGAGGCAACTCGAACAGCAATATTTGTGAGCTCAAGATTTATTTTTATAATATTTTATATAATATTGAATCCTACATTTTTAACCGAATTAAAAAAGGAGAAGGTTCTCAATTCGACCCGTATGTTTTTTTTTAGGAAACGTATGCATTTCGCTAAGAAAAAATCTTAATATTAAAGTTATAGAAACAGGACAGTCGCCCCAGTGTGAACTGACACACGTCCCCCGTAAATAACGAAAAATGTACAGCGCTCATTCACAGTAAGTACAAGTGTTTCGGCATCGCGTGTTGCCATATTTACAACATAATTTGAATATTGCTGTTGACGGGTCGGTATGTGTTTTAAACGCGACGAAAATTGTAGTTGGTGTAATCATTACACGATGTATTTCGTGTTGAGGGGAAATCTACTATATGAATTATGTTTTAATCTCATTTTCTGTGATTATGAGCTTATATTTATTATATAATTGGACAACTATAACTACAAACTATTTACAATGCAAAACAAAATAAGTTAAAACTAATAAGAAAACATATATTTATAAAATATGTAAAAAATTTGGCCCATGCGGAAGCGTACCCAAGACGCTGGCTGCATTCCCTCGCTGAATGGCTAGAGCCACTCGTTGAGCGAGAAAATGGCATGCTCTTGGGTCGCCGGTTGTGTCGACCAATTTTTTGCCTAATATGTTCATTAAATTTTGGGTGCTTGGACCCCATGGACCTAGGGTTTCGACTCCAAAAGGAATGAAAATATATTCGGAGCCGATAACCCCATACTTCCGCCGATTCAGAGTCTCAGCCGCCTCCGCGGCCGAGCCCGCTTTCTGAGTGGTTCCCGAGAGATGGGAAGGAGCCAAAGTATCGACGCAGGTTGCATCCCATACCATGGCTCGTCTCATGCTCCAAGGAACCAGAATAATATATAATTAATATATACTTATTTAATATATTTTTTCATGTTTGAGTGAGATATGTGTGAGAGTATATCTTTGCGGTATATTATTTTTTTACTAATACCTATTTGAAGAAACTTAAAACTGACTCACAGAAGTATTTCGGTCGTCGCGTGACCTTATATTTACGTTATAATTCTAATGAGTGCCTACATCAATTAGTTATATTTGTCGACGCCAACTCTTACCGGCGTGTTCACGTTAAAACGGTGTTAGGTAAATTAAATTCGTTGATATGAATCGAATAATGTTACGTTAGTTTAACGTAATTTTCGTTACGGTTCATTTTACGAGTGTCGTTATGTGGATTATATCGTCCCGTTATTAACAAATGCAAGTAATGAGCGTAGGAAATTGCTGCTTAGGTAAGTATACTTTTAATGGAAGTGGTTTTTGATAAATGATGTTTGTGGTGACAATCGATTAAGTATATATTAGTTTGCATCTAAGTTTCAATTGTTGATTAACACTTGTTTTACGGTAATTAAAAAAAACATCTCATAATTTAATGTTTTTCTTTTTCAGATTTCTGGACTCTTTGGAGTATAACATAAAAGGGCTTTTAGCTCACCAATCTTTCATTTTATGAAGAAAATAGGTCTTGAAATTAGACTGGGGACCGAGGTCCCAAAATCATAAAATTACTGACACATCTGCGGCCGTAGACAAATAGGACCACGCAACTAAGTGTCTTGGACTATCCAGACACCATTTGTATGCTCTGGGAAAAATGTGTGGAAAAGTTTTGGAAAGTAATGTGATATTTCTTTATAAAGCTGAGATTTCAATGAATAGTGAGAAATACTAACGAAATTTTCTTAAGGTATCTGAAAATCTATAATAAAGAGAACAAAAAGATGACATGAAAAATAAAACAGCAAAATTCATTTAATGACTTCATTGCTCATACGCTTGCAATTGAAAACGGGATTAATTAATTTCCAAAAAAAAAAACAATCCATGATTAATTCACCTACTGCATTTATTCCGTACAAAAGTATTTTGCAATGACAATCAAAATGTTTTCGGGTGACAGGAAAAACTCATTGATTGAGTAATAAAAAAAACAATGCAGTAATTTAATTATAGCTTTTTTGATGCGATTTAGTGATTTTTGGTTCTTGGAATTCTGTAAAGTATTGCATGATGACTTTTTCTGTGGATAAGTTGTTAATATTTTAAGGTATTTAGTGTAAATACCAGCTTTCCTATTTTTAGGGTTCCATACCCAAAGGGTAAAACGGGAACCCTATTACTAAGACTTCACTGTCCGTCCGTCCGTCCATCTGTCACCAGGCTGTATCTCATGAACCGGGATAGTTAGAGAGTTGAAATTTTCACAGATTATGTATTTCTGTGGCCGCTATAACAAAAAATACTAAAAAACAGAATAAAATAAATAGTAAAGGAGGCTCCCTAACAACAAACGTGATTTTTTTGCGTTTTAATTATAGATAATGGTACGGAACCCTAAGTGCGCGAGTCTGACTCGCACTTGGACGGTTTTTTTGTACTTAGTGAGTTTTTTGTGTCACCCCAGGGCTTTTTTTTTGAGCGTATACGTAACAAAGTTAAAAAAAATGGAATACATTGCAGCCAATGTCTTCTATTGCCTGAACTTTGGATTGCGGCATTTTCTATATTTGGTCACAGTTTGTAAACACTTATCATTACATAAGTTACAAACGATTAAAGCCATCAATGTAACGAACATCGCATAAAGTTCTCACTAGACCAAGTACACATAACGCTAGTTCCCGCGTCATATCTGTCTACAAACGAATCGATTACACCCCAAGTTCGAATCATTCCAACCCTCAACTAACTCACTCGATGTTTAAGTTTCAATAATTTCCTCGGGGATTACGGGATATTTGGTGATGCCCACGAAATGTGAATTATTAACCGTGCCCAGATTCATAGGGTCATTTGGGCCACTGTTATTAAATTACACTAAAGCTAGAAAGCCGGTAGTTATTAATTATTACTACCAAGAACAACGTAAATTATATCTGAGGTCACTGATTTTATAATTTCAATTCATTTACAAAAGGTGTCCAAGATCAAAGTAATGTTAAAATATTACTGCTTCTGATTTACGTAGCATTAATCTTAACAAATTAAGTGAATAAGATCAAAGCATCACTGTTATAATATGCCCTTGCATAAAGCTTTGCGTAGGCGCGTCATATGCGTTCGACATATTACTTGTGAATACCAAAAAGATGTGTATAAGATAGATTCATAGAAGGAGCACATTTATCAATGAAAGGAGACGGATACGCTTTCATACATTCTTGGGCCCAGTTGTAAAAATATGAGAGTGGTGTCAATTAAGAGCTTATATATTATCAAACCATCTCCGAAAATTTTGCTGATCTTGGCAATCTGAGAGCAGAATTATAAGAGATTTAGTAAAAGTGTGGTTATTTAACAAATTGACAACTACATAGATACTAAACAGCTGATTTTTGACCTGAGATTGTTATTTTGTTTTAATATACAATTTTGGTGTTAATTCAACCACTTTATTGTATTTTAATATATTAAAATGGATACAATTGTGTGCTTAATCATTAATAACACAATTTATTTTTGAGCTACCGAACGTGCTCACTCTGTCTGGGGCGCGCGGGCGTTCGGAAACTTGTCCGTCGACATTTTGTGGAGCGTTCGGAAACGCGGACGCCACACAGTTATTTACTATATTGATTGTAGTTTTTTATTGTTAATTATTACAATGTATTTATTCATTTTGATTGAATCAAGTATTTTATGTTCAATTGTTTAAATCATTCACAGTAATCGATTATTGTAATCGATACTCTATTTCTTCAGTGAAATAAACTTATTTTTATGATTTCTCGTCTCCCGGATAGTGAATTGAGCTGATTTTTTTGTATTTTGAAACAGAAAAAAATACTGCTTTTTTAAACCATATCTCAACTTATTACAATTGGGCCCAGAGATCCCCGTCTCCTTTTGCCGATGACGCAAGCATATTGAGACGTGGCTTAATAATTAAATATTAAATTTAATATTAAAACAGAGTACATAAAAAAAAGTTATTTCACTTACCCCTTTATGGCGTAAACACTTCTATTTAAATTTTAGTGGAGTAACATAACTTGTATTCTAAATGTACTACGAATTATCCTTAAAATAAAGGCAATTTTAAATCCACCTGCAGTATCAAAAGGTAAAATAACGCTTTATTTCGTAAAGGGCCAGTCAATTTACCCTCTAATTGGCCCTCGGAAAGGTGAAAGCATTACGCTCATACATTTTTAAGTGTGACGACCGTCCGCTGTCGATTCCGGTGTCATTCATTTTGACGTGAGAAATAATAATTTTGTAGCTCAAGATTTGGTGAAATATTGAGTCAGTCATATTTAGATTCAATTGGTTGACTTAGAGCAAGTCGTACCTATTTGTTTTAATCGGGATCATGATCATTTAACTAAGACCTTTCCGTGTCACTCATAGTAACTCCTTTTGATTAGAATATGGGATGATTTAAGCTTACTCCTCTATTTCAAAGACTAGATGGGAATTTCGAGTCGTGCTACAAATTGTGCATTATTTTCGCAAAACGAATTTGTAATGCTTTTAAAACTGAAAGCGGATTACCCAACGATGGCGTAGCGATCTAAAGCCTCGCCCCCATAAATGATGAGTTCGTGTTTCATAAAGTTAATCACGCTTAAGATGCCGTCACGGAGCCGGCTCGTTGTCCGCCCGTCTGCGCCTTTGTTCGGCGATAGCTCGGGTCTTTGCACGTGTTTTGACATGACTATGGCTCGAGTGAAAAGGAAGAGTTAGGACTTAAACGATTTATGTATTCTTTCCAAAAGCTTGTGCGTGCTTCTACGAACGTAGAATCCGTGGGATTTATCAATGTCTCGAAATACTATAAATAAAAGATTAAGATTTATGGATATATTTTTTTAAAGCATTTTTTATTATTAATAATAAATTTATGTGTTTGTGATTATTATGAATTGTGCCGAATCGATAGAATTGATAATAATAGATAGATTGAAATGTGTCAAAGTGCTAATTCAACGTGTGAAAACAAAATAGATGACTGATCAATATATATAAATGAATATTTTAAGACCAAAATTGGATTAATTAATCGAAGATAAAACCCTATTGTTTTACTGATGTAACTTATAGTACAAGTAGCAAAAAATAGTTACCTCCCCGATTCTCGCTATCCGCTGGTTTCACCTGTATTGCCCGGTTCATCTGGAAACAAAATACGAAATATAAATGCAATTTATCTGTAAATAAGACAGTGGTAGCCGAGTGGTCGAACGCACGCCTTGCAAATCAAAGTCTGCAGGTTCCAACCCCGGCTCGCACCTCTGGGTTTATGTGCGAATCTCATTTTCATCCGAGATTACCACTTGCTATGAAACGGTGAAGGAAACCTGCACGTCTATAGAAAGGCGTGTGAAGTTCACCAACTCGCATTGGGCCAGCGTGGTGGACTATAGCCCAAAAATCTCCCTCGTATTGAGGGATAACGTGCCCGGTATAATGGCAATAGGCTCGCCCCCTATTACATTGGGACCAAAAATACATCAGCGAAGTGTGGGCGCACTACAGTGCACCTCTGCCTACCCCTTCGGGGAATACAGGCGTGATGATGTATGATGATAATGATGATGATGTATTAAGAGAGAGGATAGCCCTAAATTAGCTCAACAGAATTGCACAAGTGTGAAAGTCTTGACCCAGGAAATTAAGAACCTATTAAAGGCCAAATACAAGTCAGAGTTTTTTTTGTTTCGTCCTATAGGATAGGTAACTTACCACTTACTTTTTTGTACGTTTATCTACAAGTGGATTCTAACACGAACTTCACTGGGAAGATGTAGCAAGAAACCTAGTGAATTTGTAATTTTTAAATGTAATCCTTATAAAATCGACAAAAATGATATTTTATGTATAACATCATCTACATATACCAAAGATATTATGCAACTTCTATCAAATAATATTACGTTATTGTATTATAACAATAATAATATTCGAGGCGCGTTCTATAGACCGTATAAATTATACCAAAACATAATTCTAACACCATTCCATAATTATTGAGCACACAGTAATAATCATTCCACATTAAATACAGTTGACAATAGTCATAGTTAGCGTTTCCAACGCTAGGTGCGCCGGGCATTGTGTGTATCCCAATAAATGTTATTGCGTTAATGTATTCTGAAATAAACGGTGATGAAGACTTGCATAAATAACTGAATGCAAGGCATTTTTTATCCCATTGAAATACAGACATTTGACAAGTTTTGCTAAGGATTTACCAAAGTTTTTTTTTTCTCGGATAAATATTTGAAAAGTATCGGTGATATTGTTTAATGATTTTAAACTAGAATGCAAAAGTAAAAAAAAATATTTTGGTCCCTTTAGCACCATAGACAGCAATTAGGCGAGCGATTATAAAGTAGCACGCACTCTTAAAGTGATCTAAATAGCAAAATATAAGAAAAAAGTTTCAATCTATAAAATTATCTTTTATCCACTTTGTAAGTTTTTAAATACTTGGACTACTGCTTACTGAATACTGCTTCAATGAAACTATGATAAAAATGTAGGTTTTATTGAATACAACTTTAACGAACGATGAATTGAAATATCAATGGAGAAACAGTTAGTCAAAAATTTTGAATATTCTCCGCACGAACGGTGCGGTTTGAAACGCTTCTATTTTGTAAGGCGCGATGCATTTGGCACGGTGCGGGTGTGGGTGCGGCGAGAATGGCACGCGTGGAGCCGACACAACAGAGGGGTTTTATTTCCACGAAACGCCAGGTTTAAAAGGAGTTACAAATTCATTGGATGAAAGAGAGTTTGTTTGTATTTAAGGACGTAAAATAAATGTACAATTACATAGGTAAAAAAATAATGCTCACGGCGGCGTCGCCGCGGCGTAGCATTTCGGTTTTTAATCAAATAAAATTGTAAAAAAGACCAATTATTAATTCATATTTTCGAGGTAAGTTTCGATAACCTCAAGTGGTCAACGATTCGAACTTAAAACATATAATTCTGATTTTTGTGTGCAACATCACTTTGCATGACTTAAAGTAAGAACCTTTTAATTTTGTGTTCGACATCCTAACTTTTTGAGTAAAACAACTAAATAAGTTTTTATGTAAAGCACATGTCGAATAAATATTTCGTATCAACTAGTTAAATTATTATAAACTACCGCCCAAACATTTCAGTACGCGACTCGCCAACCGACACTAATATTTGATTTCGCCACCATTTATTTACATCCACTGGATTTGTGGAACTGTTTTACGGGCACTTACATTTATAACACTTGGAGGGGAATCGTGTTTTGAATCTATAAGCGTTTAAGTGGAGAATAGCACTTGATGTCGGGCGATTTTTCTTCTGTTTTCTTTGTGCGTCTCTCGCTTATGTTTTTGACTTTAGGCGTAATTAAATAAGGTTTCTCTTATGACAATAGTTATGATGAGGGTGGCATTTTTGTGAAAATTATCTTATTGTTTTTTAAATTTTGTATCCTAAATGAAACCTAGGTTTCATAAATGGAATTATCTGTATTGCAATAGTAAACATATACCTTTTTGGAAACCATTTCGTCAACTGAATGTATCACACAATTTATCTTTGGGATAGTCATACAACAAATTTATACAAAGTTTAGTTCCATTTACAAACAGCATTGCAGAACACTTGTAAAAGAAATTTTATGTATTGAAATTAAAATAGATTTTGGAGGATTGTTTATGAAGCTTAGCATATTGTGTAGTTTCTATCTAATCTAATCTAATCTTGAGAGTAATCACATTAATATATTGCTCTATAAAGTACTGAGAAACTCTATAGAAGATTTTACGTTATAATTTTCTTTGGAGCAACAAAATCCTTTATGACACATTCATGCTTATTGCTTAGAGCTTAAGTATAAAATGTATTATGTAAAACCATTCGAGTAGTCTTTATGTATGATATGAACGATATAGTGTGAATTAGCAAGTGCTGTGTGGGAGAGAGATGGAATGCTGTGTGCCGTGCGGTGGGCGGGGCTGGCCTCTTCACGCCTCTACATTTTAGGTATAAAGACGTAAAAACCTCAGTTTTTGTAAAATAAAGTTTTGAAAAACTTTTTCTACAGTGCACCACTAGGTATACACTACTACTTTGCTACATACATTTTTTGTTAATTGAAAGAAATAATTCCATGAGTACCTAAATTACTTAAGGAATTTAGTAGTTAGGTAGGAACTCTATTTAAATGTTACCTTTCATTACTTTCCTTACTTACTACAGCCCTTTTAACGTTATACAAATAACACAACAACTGTATAATTGATAAAGTCTTAAAGCCAACACCCTAGACTAAGGCAAACTAATAAGTCATCACTATACAGGTTGATGAATTTGTCAAGAAAAAGTAATGTATATTTTTCATTAAAATATTTGGTCCAATACTACGAGTGAGTGAACCAATCAAGGAGCAGCTGTAAAGTTTACAACCGTCCATTGTCTGTCCATCACGCCACTGTAATTTAGGGTGGTGTACAGTAATAACAGTGCAGATAACATCTATATTATACGCTCACTACTAAAAAGAATTGTTTTTATACTTTATACAGCATTTCAAAGTCGATGTAATCAAGTAAAGTGTAATCCCAATTTTATGGATTTGATGATTGTGTATAGGTAGTGGTAGCCTCGCGGGCAAGAACGCCCGCCTTGAACGTAAGGGGTGCAAGTTCAAATCCCAGGCCCGCACCTCTGAGATAATTTTCATGTGCGAAAGTCATTTTCAACAATGATTACCACTTGCTGAACGGTGAAGGAAAACATCGTGAGGAAACCTGCACGTCTATAGAAAGGCATGTGAAGTTCACCAACCCGCACTGGGCCAGGGTGGACTATGGCCCAAATCTCCCTCGTATTGAGGGGGAATGTGCCCGGTATAATGGCAATAGGCTCGCCCCCTATTACATTGGGACCAAACATCGGCGAAGTATGGGCGCACTACAGTGCACCTCTGCCTACCCCTTTGGGAATACAGGCGTGATTATGTGATGTATGGTTGTGTATAACCAAGGAATTTAGATTGTTCACCTAGAAATAGCTACATACTTGACGTCATTATTGGCTGAAAAGTGATAAGCCCAGCATATCTAATGGGGTGTGCAATGTTTCTGTACTGTACTGTACTTGTTAGCATCAAAATGCTACGAAAGCTACACTTTTGACAGAAGGCTGTGTACTCTTTGCAAGTGTGCAGACTCCATCTATTCGAAAACTGAGTTCATCTGAGGTACCTCAAAAACCAGACCTCAATAAAAGGTGGGTTATTTATTTGTCACGATACTATCTATACATCTATACATACAAATAAATAAAATTGGAGTGTCTGTTTGTAATATCAAACTAACACTTTTTTACCAAATGCGTATGAAAGTATATACGATACCTATAACGAAAACGCAATTTTAAAATTTTTTGTCTGTCTGTCTGTCTGTTTGTTTGGGGTAAACTTCTAAACGGCTGAACCGATTTCAATGGGACTTTCACTGACAGATAACTGGCGTTCCAAGGCGTAACTTGGCTACTTTAATTTTAGAAAAAACATTAGGGTTCCGCGGGAAAAACATAATACCCATATTTCCGGGTAATCTCCCTAAAGTCCACGCGGGCGAAGTCGCGGGCACAGCTAGTATTTGAATAAATGTTATCATTACTTGGACTTGTCATAAGGATTGGAATAGCACATTATTGTCATTATGACACCTCGTTGCCAAGCAACGGGCCATCAACAAATGCTAATGAACCGGAAGATTATTTTCGGCTGTCTAATGGATGGCAATGGTCATTGTCTAATAGCCCAATCTAACTTGTGTTTGAAGCTCTGCCCGTTGAAACGAGCGCGATCATTTTTTTTTTCAAATACTAAAAGGAATTGTATTATGTCATAAAATAACAACATGAATAAAGTATCATCGGTAACGCGAGCGTATTTAGTCGCGTCGTCACGAGGCCTTTACGACGGAAATATATTTAAACATGTATATAAAAATATGTCAACCGAACCGACAGAGTTAAAAATATCATCTTGTACTCCATCACTCGAATAGCAGATGTAGGAGAAAAGACAGCGAGGCTGAAGTGGGAGTGGGCCGACCATGTGGCCCGCATGAGCCCGTAAAGGTGGGCAAACATCTCCACCAATGAGATACCTGACGAAGGTCGATCGAGGAAGAAATAGCCCAGAATCGAGCGAGTTGTGACAAATTTAGCACTGAATTATCTGTGTTGTTGTAAGTATTATTACAAACATTACTACGAGAAAAGTGATGGTAAGGGGCTAGTTAATATTGGCCTAATACTGTAATATGTGTTATTTTGTTACATGGGTGTGGATCATAACATTAATTCCATACGGTGACGTCTCTTAAGCAAGCGATTCCACAAATAAATAACAAAATAAAATAAACTTTAGCACACTATATTCCCCAATAAATGAATTATAGCTCACACACATTTAATTTACCAAACAAAGTTATATTATAACTAGCTGTCTCTGCGAACTTCGTACCGCCTTAGAATTAGTGACATACGAAAGCAGCGCCACCTACAGGGACCGATTGTGAATCTAAATCACCCAGGGCGCTATCCAAACGCATACAAAAAAATCATTAAAATCGGTCCAGCCGTTTAGGAGGAGTTTAGTGACATACACACGTACAGTAGAAATATATACATTATATTAAGATATACTACCACTAAGGTCATTTTACAAATTATTACCGTTCGCAAAGCAAAACCGATCATAAATTAACCATCCGTTATCCCTGAACCTAAATGGAATTTATTAAGTAGGTGATTTAATAAAATCAGTTCGTACTTGAGACCGCTTGGAGAGGCAGACGCGGTAAAGGCACCTTGGCTTACATTTGTTTTTTCTAATTTATCTTTTGGCTCTGTTTCAATTAAATCTAGCATAATTTTTTGCGGGTAGGTTTAGATAGTTTTGTGTATTGAAGACAGATATGAAAATAAATATGTTAGGTACTTTTTACGATTAGATATTCCCAAATGTATCAACAGCAGCAATTAAAAATATTTTACTTTATTTTCAATCAATAAAAATCAAGGTAAATAAAAATCCAAATATTTTTTACAAAATAAAATTAAATGTAGGTAATGGAATAATATGAGGTAAGGTAAAAAAATATATAAATAAATAAATAAGTTGCGAATAAATCTTTAAAGCAGCCAAATATTTTTTCTGTCATTTACGTAAATGTTCTATAGTAGGGTGAAGCAAAATCGGATTTTGTTGCAAAACATTTTTTTTTGGGACTTATAGAAATATCCTGTAGCTATGATAAATCGATTCGACGCCACACCGCTGTCTTAATGTCATTTTTCATCATCTCCAAATGACGTAATTACGAGTGGACAAATTGTTAACCCAAAAGTTAGGGCAGAAAAAAAGCGCGAGACTCACCCCACATTACCGAAGGAGGTAATGGGGCGTAGAAAGGATATTCTTTTACAAGTTTCGGCCGGCTAACTGGGCGGGCTCATGATAAAACTTTTTATGTTCTGCTTATATGGTATAGCGCAGTTTTGGAAACCGTACAGCCCTGCGTCTAAAGGTGCGGTGGAAAGCGCGATACCTTTAAGCCTCTCGCACATTGTGGTGTCGACCTACACGCGCCTTTTTTGCCATAACAACTGTATTTACAAACTGTATTTACTCATACAAAAAGTTCATTCTTCTCTCACACATCGAAATCGGAATCGAAATCGAAACCGAAACCGGAATCGAAATCACACACACATTTACAAAAGTGTCGATACAACTTTTACTCTCACACACACATTTACAAAAGTGTCGGTCGACACTTTTAGTCTTAATTTTTTCCGACTAGCCCCCTTTCGCAACGCGCCATAAGAAACTACGTTCCAATAAAACCCAGTTAATCCGTTCGCCACGGTGTGTGCATGGCGTAACGCGTTATGTCCAGTCCCGTTATACAGAATGAGGATATACGGAGTACCGAGTGCTTTGTGCTACGTACTAAAATGAAACTTAATGTAATATTACCGTGTTCTATTTTGGATCAAGTTTAGTTCAGTGTCTTTGGAATCACACGAAAATATTAAACTAGTCTTACTTTCTGTTAGGTCTACTATACCATTCTCGTTATATTTACAATACAATTTGTAACAGTATCTTATATGCCGCTATCGTCACCATAATTGTATTGTAATAACTTTTCTTTTATTATGAGATTTTTCTTTGTATCATCAGTCAAATAATCAAAAAGTATCTAGTTATCTTTAAAAACCTTACTGATTTTTAGAAAACTATGAAGTATATTTTTTATCGGATTTTGGGACTATTACTGCTTTTACATCACCAGCCGGTGTCAGTCCACTGCTGGACGTAGGCCTCTCCCAAGATGCGCCACTGAGCCCGGTCTTCGGGTCTTCTTCTCTAAACACTGCCCACCGCTTTGCGTATGTCGTCGCTCCACCTGGTCACAGGACGTCCTACGCTACGTTTACCGATTCGCGGTCTCCACTCTAGGACAAGTCTATTACTGGTTTTAATGACCAATATTTAAATTCGGAAGCTAACGTTAATTTAACGCTCCATAATTTAAAATAAACTTGTAGCCTGGGACTAAAAGGTTAACCCTTCACGTTACAAAGTAACACGGTAGGAAGTTGAACCGTGTTTACTGTTTACGGAGTGGATTTGAGGAGTTTAGTGCCAAACAAACTGCAACCTAACTCATCGTGCGGTCGCTACTTCCAAGACAGGAGATGTTGGGTAACATTTTAGACTAAACGTTTAAAGTAATATACGAATATAAAAACGTGTGATTGTAAATTCATAAAATTATACAAAAAATAACTAACAAAATAACGAAACGAATCAGGTGTTCCTTTTAGTTACTTACGAAGCGTAATTTCTTTGATTGATTTCCATTTCGTTACGATTTGCAATTTGAAATTGTCTATATGTTCGGAAATAAATTAAATGCCCCTTTAGCGACTATTACCTTTAATTATTTATTTTCAAATACCAACACTTGCATAAGCACTTTAAATGTTAAGTTTTGGACATTATACACTCGTAACGCGTATATAATTAATTATACTAGTTATGTAACAAAGTATCTGCTGGAAAGGTGAGAATAGCACTGAGCAAAGAACACGCCCAACTGGAGATCGTGCATGAGAAGAATAATGATTATAGACGAATACGGCGCTTGGAAGGCCAATGTGGAATTGCAATAATTTGTCACTGTTAACCGTAGCACTGACGCCCGGTTGCATTTTATATAAAAAAATATAGAACCATTATTTAAATTGATGACAAATAAAAATTAAATATAAATTAATAGTAAGCATAAATAAAACATTACAAAACATAATATGAAATAAAACTTGGAAATTGCAATGAGTATAATACAAATTAAATTCCAGTTTAAAAATCGCTGTGTTGTATTGCATTTATATGCATACATAATCATATGTATAATGATATAAATAATCATAAAATTTAGATAACTCAATATTATGCTGACACATAATAGTGGGTAAGCGTAAGTTGCTATTTAATAGTTACTTAATTAAATAATGGGATTCAAAATAAACAAAATAAACAAAATTACACTTACACTTCAATTTGAAGTATTTATTTTAGGCTTACATGGTTTATATTGCTTTCTTTTTTATAAAATATGTTATAACTTCTTAACCGAAAAATCACGAGGTTTATTAAAATTAAAATTGATAAAGGTGAAAATTTTATATTCTATTCTCAACTAAAATAATTGTCAATTTGATCTACTTTTAGCTTTTTTTGTTTTAAATATCTATGCGTCTGTATTTTTAACCGACGAAAAAAAAGGAGGAGGTTCTCAATTCGACACGTATATTACTTGTTTTTTTTTTTAAATTATACAGAATTTTTTTTAGTATTTTATACCATAATTCCGAGCCGTAGTCAAAGTAAAGTACCGAATCAGATTGCTAATGATGAACGCGTCTTAAGCGTTATCACTTTGATCTTTGAGGCAATAAAGATTCGGAGAAGGATAAGGAGAAGCAATTGTTTTAACTCATGGAAGTTTACTGGTGTTGAACATTGCTATTATAGTAAACTAAAATAATATTAACAAAACACACCCCTGAATTGAAATTAAAATTAAACTACTTAATAAACTAAAATCCCACATCTCATATAAGTAAGAAATATATTATAAAAACTATTTTTTTTGTTTATAAAAAAATCAGTACATGAAATGGAACATAAAAAAGTAAATAAACGCAATAGAATCCGTAAAATAGTTTTATTTCAAAGTACATGAACTTATAGACTTCTAGTGTTTTATATATTTGTAGGTACTTGTGTCTTATTGTGTAAATGATAGGTAATTATTTGAACTAATGCAAACAAAAGGTAAAAGAAAAACAAACAATTGTGATGTTATTTTTAATTTAATAACATAATAAACTCGACCCATATTCAACCCGACATAAAGCACCAAACTTGTATCTGTAATAAAAAAATAAAATAAAAAACAAACTAAACGAAATGGAAAACAAATTATACGTTCGAAATATTTTACATAATGCAAATTTAATGTTTACTTACAATCACAGGCGGCGGATAATCAACGTTCACTGAACGCAATATCTCTACAAGATGAACCATATGGACAAATGGAATAGTCCCAGTTAGAAGAAAAAAGTAAACTTGTTAGGTTGTATTGGATGAGAGGTAGCGGGTAGGCGCGCGGTCGCGGCGTTCGTACGTCACTTGCAACACAACGCGATACGTCCGAGCAGCTCGGAGGTCGGATGGCGACTGACACGGGCGGGCGACGGCATACGCACGCGGGGAGGCACGCACTCACGCAGGCTTGACAGCCAATCGCGTGCGTGCGCCGCGCGCACCCCCGCGCCCCTATCCCCGCCCCGCACCCGCCCGTCACCTCACAATCGATGCCCTATATTGCATTAATTATTTAGGAAACACGCAATAAGATAACGCTAGGTGGCAGATAAGGGATCTCCGGGTTACTTTAAATAAATCATCACGTCTTCGGCCGGTATTGGTCTTGTCGACCGGCCGCGTGTGGAGGGTTGTGCCCGCTCACTGATAACGCATTATTTACGTTGTCAGACCGCTTCGGACCGTTTGTTTTTATCTGCGGGTTATTTATAGAGTTTGTGTATTATAAGAATGAAGTTGATTCATTTCTTAACTTTTTTTCTTCGTTTAACCCTATTTTACCCTGCGAGTTAGTGGGTACATTTTCTTTGCGTGGGGGTTGAGCCTCGTAGGTGTGAAATATAATAATATATATTTTTGGATGCTTGTCAACTTGTCACATAAATAAATTGAGATATAACCAGTGGTATTTCGGCAGCATTACAATTTTTTTAAAATATAAATTATCAATCCTAATTTACGCTCAGCGTCAAGGTTATGACTTGGCTTGACACTCTACCACGCGTCTAGACTTTCATGGGTACCCGTAAGACCTGAATCCACCTCTACATGGCTAGTTCAATTACTATACAACTCATATATACTCTACTACTCCGTTGTCTGAAAACTGGTTTCAGGTGCGATAAGAATAGATACCCAATATTATATTTTTGGTAACGCATGATTGAATAATGGCATCGTTAAGTTTTGATATATGGCGAAATTTGAATTTCAGGCATGGGCTTTCAGTCAATGGACGGATCTTTTTAATGTTGCGAAATTGGATATTGCGACCATAAGTAGAACCTAAATATATTTAGTTTAGTTTAAGTTAATGTACCAACAAAATCAGAGTCGAGAAAAGTAAATATGATATATACAGGGTGCGACAGAAGTGTAGAATAATAATTGTGGCAGGGAATTGTTGGCTGAAGAAGACGTACTGAACAAAAATGTTAGTTACAGGACTTAAACCTCGTGCAAATAAGCACGTCAAAAGATGCTCCACCAAATCTTTGTCAATAAGGAGTGATGGAAGTTGCACATTACCTATTCATTGAAATGCCATCGATGATGCAGCGAATTATGTAACTCGGTCTCGGTAGGTACAGTAGCACAGCAAACCCTATAAATCTACCCCTCAGTTGGTTGATTGCTGAAAGTATTATTGAAATGGGACCACCAAAAAAAATATCTAAATCGGTTCACAAAGGTCGGAGATATGTGTTTACCAAAATCTAAAAACAATTGACGTTCAAGAAAAAAATTAATTCTTCCCCTAAGTATGCTCAGGACGTTATGATGAGTTCAAAAATATACGAGTACTAGCAGCCCGTCCCAGCTTCGCACGGGTTTCTAATATAGCCCATGTTGCTCAGTGGTGATGTAGCTTTCCAACGGTAAAAGAATTTTCGAAATCGAACCATTAGTTTTTGAGTTTATTCGTTACATACAAAAATACAAATCTTTCCTCTATAAAGATAGAAGATACATAGATAGAGTACTCTTTATTGCACACACCAAGCAAAGAAAATACAAAGAAAATACAACATTCTTAGTTCTAAATACAGTAGCTATGTACAATTTGGCGGTCTTATCGCTAAAAGCAATTTCTTCCAGGCAACCAATTTGGACGAGAAAATAAATACTTAATTATTATTATAAGAATAAGTATAGATATACGGTCGAATTCAGAACATCCTTCTTTTGGAAGTCGGTTAAAACTAGTGGAAGTATCGTAATAGGCCGCCGTTGTAAGACAAAACAAATATCACCGCTTATACATTAGTACTATAAAATAAATAATACATAGAGTATATCTATGATTAAATAACTTTATGAAATAGATAATAGACATTAGTAACGTCTCATTGTGATTCAGTCAGCGCGTGGTGCTGGGCACACAGGTGTCGGTCAACGGCGACCTGAATCCTGATGCGGGCATTAACTGGAGATATTACAGTTCACATTCGCTGCTCAGTCATCTGCGTTACGAGCGGCAGATGCGTTTCATAACGTCTATTAAATAGTGAGGACAATATTGATAATTGTGTTGCCATTAAACTAAACCAACTAACCTTATAGAAATATCAATCAATTTAAAAGACTGCGTACGATGGCTATTTCAGAACAGAAGTGTAATTATAATATCCAAGTCAAATCATTCTTCATCTCCTTTTAACGAAATGAATGATAAAATAAGAGGCTTCTGCTGCGATTAGCGGGTATTTTGACAATATTAAACTATTAATAGCAAGGACAAATGTAACAAATACACGATATAGATATAAATTGGTAATAAGATGACGGAAGACAAAGGTCTTATTTCAAAGCCCATAAAGTTCATAAAGTCCATAATTTATTTCTGTCTGTCGTGACTCCTACTGATAAGATGCGGCTGCAATCTCAGTGGGCTTATTTTGTCTGTAAAATTATAAATCAAGGTGTTAGAAATGGAATTCAATCATATTCGTTTTGAGGGAAAATGTGTTCCGACGATAAAATGAGAATAAGCTCTTACCCCTTTATATTGGAAACGAAATCCCAACGGCATAAACTATGGGTGCACTGCTGTACACCTCTATCTACCCCTCGGACAAAACACGTATTTGATACGTACGAAAAACTCCCACTAATAATATACAAATACCAATCGACCAAATGCATTCAATAGTTCGGTCAGAAAAAAAAATATTTTCAATAGGGCTCTAACAAGGTACCTACGACATGAGTGTTGTTTGGGGATGTATCTGTTCATTCCGTTCACTCATTTGATTCATTCAATGTATCTCCATTCACTTTCAACTAAAGCAGTTCGAAAGGAATTATTTTACATAGGTGATTGACTTTGTTATTATTCAATCACGAAGCTGCATAAATATTGAAAGGGACAATGCATTTTCAACTATTTGACTGTAGTTGTTTTTAAACAAAATTGGAAATTCGTTATCCCATTCATTGTGTTGTTTATATGCGCCAAAAGAAAGGTTATTGTTATATAGTTAATTAAATAATGTACTTTGTATTAAAAATGCGAAAACATGTAAATGGCAATTAGATTTAATCATATTTTTGTATCACAGACACAATAAAATAAAATATATAAAGCACATTTTGAAACATAGTAGTTACAATGACCATTTTTTAATTGTCAAAAAAAACATGGCGTACCGGTCGAATTGAGAACCCCCTCCTTTTATGACGTCGGTTGAATAATATGATGAATAATACGTTGATAATGAAAGAGCATAATTCCAATTGTTAAAAAAATCTAAAACTTTTTTATTTTATAAGGTTTTCAATATATAGCTCTTTGTAAAGCACACTTTAAATAAGTAACTAGCATTTTAATAATAGGTAAGTTAGTTACGAACCTATATGTCTAATATACGAAATAAAAAACTACGTAACTCCTCGTAACATAATCTCTCTACAGTGAAAGTCCCGCCAAAATCGGTCAAGCCGTTTGGGGATTGACCTCAAAAAAACAGACAGACACACATTTTTAAAATTTCATTTTCGTCATAGGTAGCGTATACAGGGTGCATCAGAAGTCCGAAATAATATTTTGTATATGCATGTAGATGCTTAGTCTTTACAAATTGGTTGGTTTAATCTGTCTTTACAGATTAAACCTAACCATTATAGTTTCTGAGTTATAGACCTTTGAATATTTGTCACAGGTATTGTGTTCTGACCTTTGGGTACATCCATAACCCTAGCCAGTAGTGTCAACTACACTCTTCAGGGATGGCTACCAATATTCACAAAACAGAACATGCAAATTTGACATAGGACTTGAGATATAAGTTATAGAAATTGACGACGAAAAAATTGTTGGAAAAACACGGTCGAATTTCGATAAATTTTTTATACCATCCAGTTTTATACCCGATACTGATGCAAATGTTAAAGTATTATTTCGGACTTCTGAAACACCCTGTATACTTTCATGTACATTTTGTAAAATATGTTATATTGACATTACCTACAGAAACTTCAACTTATGAAAAATACGCAATGATTTGTAGCATCCAACTGATCTACAACTTTACAAATAAGCATTTAAACATCTCGAGTCCCTTTGATCGTGTTTACCTATCTGAGGCCATTAAAACTTTTTCAGCGCAGTCTAGTAGGCACAAGTTTTAACAAGCTGCCGTGATCGACGCGATTTTTTTCATCATTTAACGAGACCACGCACTGACAAGTTTGGTTGTCAGTCATGCGAAGAGAGCGAATCTTCAGAGAGTTATTTTGGAAAGTGAAATAAATTGTAACGGTTATTTGTAAAATAACTAGCCGCCTCTCGCGTAAGCGCACGGGTGGACATTTAAAAAAAAAATTGGGATAGATAAATATAGCCTATTTTACTCAGTGATATTGTAGTTTTCTAACGGCAAAATAATTTTTAGGGTTCCGTACCCAAAGGGTAAAACGGGAACCCTATTACTGAGACTTCGCTGTCCGTCCGTCCGTCCGTCCGTCCGTCTGTCACCAGGCTGTATCTCATGAACCGTGATAGCTAGTTGATATTTTCACAGATGATGTATTTCTGTTGCCGCTATAACAACAAATACTAAAAAACAGAATACAATGAATATTTAAGGGGGCTCCCATACAACAGACGTGATTTTTTTGCCGTTTTTATAGATAATGGTACGGAACCCTCCGTGCGTGAGTCCGACTCGCACTTGGCCGGTTTTTGAAACCAGTTCAGTAGTTTTTAAGTTTATTCGTTATATACAAAAATACAAATCTATCCTCTTTATAATATTCGTATATAGATAAGTTACAAGAAAACATTTGCGTTTATATGGGCCACACCTGCAGCTGAGATGCTTTGAATCTGATCCCTACAAAGAAATGTTTATTAATTAATTTCAAGTGCTGTTTATTGACATGAGTATAATACAAGTACAATGGTGTTGATTTGTAAATAATTAACTGCAATGGTAAATTAGATTGGGTTTTTTCCTGACAAATGCTTTGTAAATTAATATTATAATCATATTATATCGATATAAAAATAATAATATTATATCGAGAGGTGAAAGGGTTATTTGGGCGACACTATTGGGCGAGATTGACTTATATATTATACTTGATTGAAATAAAACTATTTTACGTATTTTATCGCGTATATTTACTATTTTATTTTCCCGACGTTTTGGCTGCTTTACAGCAACCATGGTCACGGGGGGACTGAGGTGTTAGGCGTCCTGATGTCATAGTTAATAACTGGGTACCCTCTTATTTAGTTGTTGTTTATACTTGATTGTTATACTTGATTGTTATAACCTCTTATTATACTTGATTGTTTGGAATCAGCGAACTTTTCTACGTCGAATGAGTTTGTTCTCCTGTGGAGTTAAAAAATGTTGCTCTAATTAGTAAAGTAGTAGTAAATGTATTTAAAGACTAGAAAATAATATTAATTTATTTGCCAAGCCTATCACGTACCAGTGGTAAGGCTGGTCGATGCAACCGGTGACCAGAGGGCTGGTTCATATCTCGCACAGAGAATCAGCATTGCCATTCAACGTGGCAATGCTGCCAGCCTTCTGGGAACATTGCCAAGCGACAATGTTTTGGCACAAGTACATTTTCTGTAAATATGTTATTTTTATTTTGATCTGTTTAATTTATTTATTTTTTCCTTTTAATTACATTTTTGATACGAAGTTCGTACCAGTTGTTTTCTATGGGCACAACTTTATTTGTGTCTGGTCATAAGGATACTTTTTTAATAATGTTCCTAATTCACTTACAAAATATTAACACATCAATCATAACGCGGAACCTCGCTCATTTTCAACAATTTTCAATCCCTTAAAATAGGTATTAACATTAAGCATTTTAACGGCGCGCCATAAAGCACTGCGCACAGAGACGCGTCAAAGCACGCGCGACTGACTATAAAGTCATAAGCCAATACCAAAAAAGTGTTCCGCGTAACAGCGGCAGCACACATACACATTTTTCATTCATTTTACATTTCACAACACGTAGAAATGCGCAAAAGAGATGGCTTGATACAACAAACAAGAAAAAAAGAGATAGCTAGTGTTGTCACTTGCGCTTCTATGTGATGTAAAGTCTCACCCATCCACCGACCAAGTGTTTTTACATACTCTGTTGTTGGCAAAATCATCGACTAAATACGATGGAGGCCATGTCTTTTTAAAAAGTGAAGTGTGAACATTAATCTGTCAACCAATCTGCATGTTGTTGATATCAAATATACGTTCTAATTAGGATGTATTCGAGTCTTCACTTGTGCCCGCTCATAACATATCTGTTTACTAGAATATCATTGGCCAAAACCAAAACGAACTCTCTGTGAATAACAAACATTTCAGTGGTAAAAGCATACCCCCACGCGTTAAAGTTTAAATATCATTTATTTTATGATTTAACTTTTTCTATGAGTCAATACAATTCGTTTTGGTATTGACATAAAATTTGAAGCACGCGTTTTGACACCCCAGTATGTGGGGGTCTTATTATATGAATTCAATCTTTATACCTATCGATACAGAGTCCATTTTCAAAAAGTCAAGTGTTTCGCTAGTCCCAGTGAGTGCAGAGCGTGAAGCAATAAACCGCCATGAAAGAACCGCCCAGAGACCAACTATAAAATATAATTACGGGATCGCTTTCCCGAGAAAAAATCGTGTCAACACTACGGAATGTTATCTCCGAGTTATGTAATGAAGCTCAACTTTTATACATGGGTTATTCGTTATTTGTTATATTGAATTAATAATACAATGAAGATTAAAATTAAATACAGTGGTAGCCTCGTGGGCAAGAACGCCCGCCTTGAACGTAAGGGGTGCAAGTTCAAATCCCGGGCCCGCACCTCTGAGATAAATTTCATGTGCGAATGTCATTTTCACTAATGATTACCACATGCTGAACGGTGAAGGAAAACATCGTGAGGAAACCTGCACGTCTATAGAAGGGCGTCTGAAGTTCACCAACCCGCACTGGGCCAGCGTGGTGGACTATGGTCCAAAATCTCCCTCGTATTGAGGGAGAATGTGCCTGGTATAATGGCAATAGGCTCGCCCCCTATTACATTGGGACCAAAATACATTGGCAAAGTATGGGCGCACTGCAGTGCACCTCAGCCTATCCCTTCGGGGAATACAGGCGTGATGATGATGTATTAAATGCGGCTCAAAACTTTAACTGTCTTAATATTAATTACACGAGTTAGTTCGTATTTAAAGAGGTAGACACACTCGCTGGGACTCAGTTTCGTCGACGCTTTAATTTGTCTTTACTTTAATACCCATTCAGCATGTGTGCACGCCTCTCGGAGGGCTGCCTTCAAAATTGCTTTTTCAGTTATAAAATATGGTGACGTTGTCTCCTCTGGTTACATTTCAAGTGTCTTCAAGTGTAATATGTGTCATTATTTAATAGTTAAGTAGGTTTTCAAGATATAATGTAACTCGACGCAATTACGTGGTTACAATTTTGTTTTACTTCGAATTGTAGAGTTATATACTCCATGTTTTATAGTCTAATTTACATCATCGTGACACTACCCAGATTTGCAATATTAATCCACCCTAAACAAACGACAAAAAACTCTGTGTTAATGTACATAAAGATTTAATTTGTGTGCCCAAGCGTTAAAATTCGCTCGCGCTTTTAATGTAATTTCGTTGAAGAATGAACTTAAAGGCCAAAACGCACTTGCGATGCCCCTGGTGTTGCAGGTGTCCATGGACAGCGTTGATCACTTACCATCAGGTGAAACGTCTGCTCGTTTGCCTTCCTATCTCATTAAAAAAAAAAACTTTGTCTATGAGTCAATAAAGTTAGTTTTGGTATTGGTAGAATAATTTGACGCTCCAGTATGAGCAGGGCCTAAGTTAAGGGAATCTAAATACCTTCCATGTTATCCTTATGAACGATGACAAACTATAACCTATTACAGATCGTCTAAAGCAGCTTCCATTCACCACAATTCCGCTAATTGGATTAGCAGTGAGTTTTGTAGATCAGACCATAAACACAGGTAGAGACTCGTAGACGGTAGAGATTCTCGACCGCGGTGCGGGTATTACCCTCTTTGCCTTATACAGGGTGTTTTAGAAGTCTGAAATCACAATTTAATGTTTGCACAAGTATGGGGCATACAACTGACTGGTTTAAATTTGTTCGAAATTCGGACATGGTTTTGCAACTGTTTTACGCCGCCAATTACTAAAAATTGTAATTTATTGAAATATTCATGTTCAGTTTTGTGAATATTACTATTGAATATAGTTAAAAATGTTTAATATGGCTGTGGATGTGCCCTAACGCTTCAATATGACAATTGTGATAAATATTCAAAGGATTCTAATTTAGAAAATATGACAGTTAGACATAGTCTCTTCACTAAGCATCTACAAAATATTATCAGCCACCGTATAATGTACATAAAATATTATTTCGGACTTCTGATACACCCTATGTAGGGGATAGTCTCACTCGTTAGCGCCGTTAGTCCGATAAATGTATATTGTGATTTGAAATATGAAACTGATTCGAAATTTAAACTTCAATTTTGACATCTTACTTCAATTTTTTTAAATTAAAAAAATCATTTAGAACAAGACAAGGAGGTAATATAAAAACTTTTTAACAAAAAATTAAACCGCCGAAAATTTTAAAAAGCAAAAAATAATATACCTTTTTTATTTAACCTTAATAACAAAGTTCTTAAACTAATGTAAGTATACCTAAGTCATTTTGAGTCGGCGCCAACAAGCAAATTAATTAATTTAGTAAAGTGTGATGTACGGCGGCGGCGCGGCGGCGGCGCGGCGCGACACGCACCTTCGCTGGAAAATGCCGAGCGTTCACGAAGTTAACGTCAGCGAGACAGCAATACACAGCGAGATAGCGATACACAATGTGTGCGAGTGGTCGTACGGAGAGCACATTTTTTGGAATGTTAATGTTTGTCGCTTTTCACGTTGCATTGTTAATTTCATTTGGTTATTTCTTTAAATTTATTGTTCATTAATTGTTTGGCGCCGACTCAAAATGACTTAGGTATACTTACATTAGTTTAAGAACTTTGTTATTAAGGTTAAATAAAAAAGGTATATTATTTTTTGCTTTTTAAAATTTTCGGCGGTTTAATTTTTTGTTAAAAAGTTTTTATTTTATATTTTTTTGTGGCTAAAATCTACTACTTAATCTGAATCTACTGTTTGTTTTTTTGTAATACACAACTCAGCATTAAAATTTGAGAATTAACAATAAATCTCTCCCTATTTTCCCACCTTTCGGGTAGGATTTTTGTTCCTAATTTATATAGGACCAACTTCGAAGTTATACCCTAACCAATACGTGTCGAAACGTGAACCTCTTCTGTTTTCTTCGTTGGTTAAAAATGGGTATAATTCCAAATAAAGTCCACGTGGGCGTAGGTATATCATGGTGTAGGTGCCAATCTATATCAGACTAGGCAAATACACACATGAATTGGCACCGACTACAAATGTAATGAATTATAAGGTAGTTAAGGTTAACTTTTTAGTGTACCTAGGTTTTTGAAGGCGAATTTAGTATCTATTTTGTGAAAAGATGCAAGTATTAGCACCTCATAACAGCCCAAAAAAGGAATTCACCCCCCTCCACCCTTTCCATCCCATCGTTTCGATATTTGTTAACTATCCGTATTAAACAAAAAAAGATTTTTCGAAATCGGCTCACTAACGCCGAAGATATGCTATAGTCCAGAATGCAAACTTTATCAGCCCATTTCACCCCCTAAATATTTTTTTTTTCAAATTTCCTAAAACACGTGTTTCTTTATTTTGTATGTAAAATACATATACAAAGTTTCAGGTTGATCAAAAAATATTTTTGAAATTGCGTGACCTTCAACCCCCCATTTCACCCCTAAGGGGGTTGATTTCTGATAATGTTTTGAAAATGGGACCACCCTCGAAGAATTCGTTAGCAAACGTCATAAAAAAATTCGAAATCGGTTTAGTGACGCCGGAGATATGCGTGATCATACATAAAAAAAAAAAAAATATACGCGTCGAATTGAGAACCTCCTCCTTTTTTTTTTTCGTCGGTTAAAAAATAAAATAAAATAAGGAAGTATACTAAAAAAATACTTTCAGTTGATCAATAAATTAAATCTCAAACTTTAAACAAAAAAAAAAAAAATAACGTTCGAACGACATTTTTTTCTATTAAATAATAATTACATTTTACTACCTACATGATTTATTCAGAAAAAAACCAAACGAATAGGATAAAAATTACTTTGAACTAAATCTAAAACCACCTTGTAGACATGTATCCCGATTGAATAGTTTACTAATTGGATTAGGAGTATGAAGGATTAAGTTTGACAGCTCAGTTTAAAGTGGGTTCTATTGTCCGTTGGCATAGCGGCAATTATGGAGATATATTTAAGGAACACTAGGAGTTCCCTAAAGCTGATGTCTATATACTACAGCAACTAGTAACTACTTAATATCTCGCCATCATATCAAGGCTTGTCCTAGTGAGAGTATAAACGGTTATTATACCTTACTGATATAAACCTTTATTTTTAGGGTTCCGTACCCAAAGGGTAAAACGGGAACCCTATTACTGAGACTTCGCTGTCTGGCCGTCCGTCCGTCGGTGACAGACACCAGGCTGTATCTCATGAACCGTGACAGCTAGAGAGTTGAAATTTTCACAGAAGATGTATTTCTGTTGCCGCCATAACAACAAATACTAAAAAAAAGAATAAAATAAATATTTAAGGGGGGTTCCCATACAACAATCGTGTTTTTTTTGCCGTTTTTATAGATAATTGTACGGAACCCTTCGTGCGCGAGTCCGACTCGCACTTGGCCGGTTTTTTAGTAAAATGAAGTGACAAGATTTATTGTTTTCTTATATTTACGCGAATACTATACATTGAAATTAAACTATTTTACGGAAAGCAGCCGAAACGTCGGGAAAATAAAATAGTAAATAAACGCGATAAAATCCGTAAAATAGTTTAATTTCAATGTGACAAGATTTGTTAAAACATGTATTTTAACACTTAATACATTGTTATCATACCGTCTCCTGCTCATCACTTGTTGTTAACTTACCTGAAAAAATAAAAATAAAATTGTTAATTTATTTTATGTATATAAAATCAACGTATGTAATAATAGAAGTTATTTCAAAATAAATGTTTTGTTATATACATTAGCAGCTGATACATTTAAACGTTCATTGTTTATTTCAGAAATTACTGTTTTAACATTCATATTCGTCTCGGAAATAATAAAACTGAATTGACGACGGCTAGCCCTGTGCTTTGTTACGCTGCTCGTCCCAGTGCCCTGTGCTTTGTTACGCTGCTCGTCCCAGTGCACTGTGTCAGAATGGGCCCTGGTCTGTTTGTAACTTCGATTATCCTCAATTGTATGATATTCATAGTACAAGCAATGCTTAATTTGGGAGCATACAATGATATAGTCTTGTCCGGATATATTTATCGTATTTACTGAATATTTTTAGTCTCTACTTCATATCTCTATTATTAAATTTCATTGAAATACAAAACAAAACAACTCTCTTAATAATTCAACAACTCTAGATCAACAGTCAACACCAGATAGTTCGTTAACTTCAATGTAAAGACAGTGCCTACCTACAATCAACATCCCCACCACATCTATCGGAGCATCTAATCATCTCGCTCACGACTATCGTCACCGGTAGAGACGCTAATTAAATTTGTCTTTATACCCGGGATCTACGGGATTAATTTTGGTTTACCGGAAGTTCGCCGCGGTTGCCATGGTGACGTCAATGCGATCTATGCCATTTTACCTGGAATAAGGATGGGGAGGGAGGAATTGCATTTAATATCACAGATAGAAATAGAACAGCAACATTATAGAGATTTTAGAAGTAAGTCGCGGTGCCATCGACCTCTCTGATTGAATTAGAATTATGCCCGATTTCACTTTTTGGCGCACACAAATTTAAATAAATAAAATATTTTAATTCACTCTTGGAAGTTATTTTCAATCAAATATGAATTCTAAATGTGTAGAGTTTCTAAATAAAGAGATTAAAGTAAATTAAAAAATATATATATTAATTTTGTACTACCCAATAGGACATTAAAGGAACTAAACATTAAGCCACAATAGATATAAACCTAAAAACTCTTTACAGACATTTACAAGTCAATTAGTTAGAGAAACCTTGTATTAAAGACTCTCCCTTTATAAAGGAAGCGCATTAAGCAAATTATCGAATTGAAAATCTTACTTTCATGCACAAGATGACTACGATACTTTGAAGAGATAGTCTATTGGAACGGCCTTTAAGCCAGCGTTGAATGACACGAAGCCAAAGCAAATTAGTCCAGTAAAAGCCTCTGTGGCCGCTCAAAGGCGCACCCGAGCCTCGCCCCGCACTGAGAGGCGCACTTTCCAACTGTAACTTTTTTTGTACAGGTATAGCTTTTCTAGGAATACAGATAACTTGGTCTATTTGAGCGGAATTTTTCAACAAACGTTCATGTTGATTCAAAATTTAAATAATTATTTTTTAAAGAATAATTAATTGTTAATTAAATTAATTGTAAAGAATATGAAATGAATCATTAATGATAAACGTTGACGACGCATTGGTCTGGCTAGCGGTTCTAGCGTAGGCTTTTTCGTTATCTGCACCGATTGGTTGCGGTTTGATTCCCCTTTGCCTTTGTCTGGATGTAGCTGGGATTGCCCCCAGTCCATTGTATGATACCCCAAAGCGTTGTGTTACTTAAGATCATACTATGGGTTTGGTGTTGAATAAAATAAATACAGTGTGCATCTTCCTAAAAAAGGGAGTATATACAGTATATTGATAAGACACTCAATATTTGGGACCTCATTGAATATGGATTAGACTTCTGTGTATCCCTTTGAGAAATAATTGCTTGATGATGATCATTTTTTGCTAAACCAATTCAACTGAAAGACACAAAAATTATGAATAAGTGAATACTTTTTTTCATTTAGAGACCAACGGCTTTTGATTGACAGCCAAACCCCGCTATTATCGGCAAAGAGCCTTTTCTTAAGAGCGAGTAAATTCAGTGTACGAAGGTGACCCTAGCAAGTTCATAAATCAATCCGTTGCAACCTTTCAAGTTCACCTATGGACGTAGGTACGATTCATTGGAAAATCATTTGACATCTTGTCAAAAAGCGACATGAATTATGAGTTGAGAAATGAATAGCTTTACACCTTAATTTATCGAAAGTTATGACACATTGGCATTAAATAACTCTTTTTTACTGAAAATTATGATTGCAAATGGTTTGTAGAGGTATTATAATGTCTTGTAGCAGTGGTAGCCAAGTGGTCGAACGCACGCTTTGCAATGAAAGTGCGCAGGTTCTATCCCCGGCTCGCACCTCTGGGTTCCATGTGCGAATCTCATTTTCATCTGAGATTATCACTTGCTAAGAAACGGTGACGGAAAACATCGTGAGGAAACCTGTGTGCCCGGTATAATGGCAATAGGCTCGCCCCCTATTACATTGGGACCAAAATACATCGGCGAAGTATGGGCGCACTGCAGTGCACCTCTGCCTACCCCTTCGGGGAATACAGGCGTGATGATGTATTTTATTTTGTTAAATTTACTATCTACAAAAAAAGAGATAAGAAAAAAAAAATGGTCTTTAAAAAATAAAAAACACAATACTCAAAATAATATCCCCCAAGCTTCATTTGGGACCATTATAATTCAGTTGCAGTTAAACCTTATTACAATGGTGTAAGGTCCATAATTGGCACTTGATGGCGCAGTATTAGGAGTCAGGAGTTTGCCGTGTCACGCTGGACCTGTTCACTTGAAAATGAAACCAATTAAGCCTTTAGCCTAAGTTATAAGAGGTAGCGTGTTGAACCACGAATAATTACAAAATCTTTGCAATGCAAAGCTCTTTTTAAATGTTATGTCAATAGATTCTGAAGTCGTTAATTTAACAATATAAGACTTAATACAAGACGGAAATGTAACATTTTTTATTTATTTTTATTTTTTTCATAAAAATATTTAATTAAAATACTGGCATTTTTGAGAGATATTAAGAAACTATATACACATTAAAATTAAAATAGACTACTAAAACAAAAAAAAAAGATTGAGATATGTTGATCAATTATACTTTGATACTGGAATACATTGGCGATATGTGGACGCCCAATAGTTAGCCTCTAATCATGTTTCCCCTCTGTAATGCCACCATTTTTTTTGGGACTAAGCTCGCTACACATACCACTGTTACGCTTGTAAAGCCAGGATCGTAAACGGTATTCAAAGAAAGACACGTGTTTGACCTTCGGCGAGTAAATCTCATCATATCGAGGGATGAAAGGCTTTTTGACACTGTGGTATTTAATGACATTTCTATTACCTAGTTATGTAATATTTTATATGCTTTAACGCTTTTATTCCATAACTTAGAGAATATTCAATTCCATTTACTTAGACCCCTCTATGTCGCCTGTCGATTTCAGTTGACCTCTTATACTTTGGTATCTACACTTTAGGTAATGGAAACATTATAATCAATTCCAAAAAAGAAAATGCTGAGACCGCAAAAACATCTACAAAATCTATAGTTTTTTTTTGAATTTCGAATAGCACAGCCAACAATAAAATAAAATAAAAAATTAAAATAGAATTAGTTGGGTAATTTTTTTAATTTTCTACTTCCACAGATAGATTTAAAAAACTTTTGGTATATTCATAATTGAAAAATACTCATTTATTTTATTTTATTATACTTATTTAAAACGTTTTTATTCATAAGCTCACAAACTATTCAAAATCAATTTGGAATTCCTGAATGAATATTATACCTATGTTATCTTCAATTGATTTATTCCATAACAAAATTTAGTACAAGTTATATTCAAAATAATGTTTAAAACTGAACAATCTATTATAACTACAATTTATTTAGCCGCGGCTGTCAAACGAATAGCTCCAACTTAAAAGAAATCACTCTTGCTAAAGGTCAGCGCAAACTTCAGTAGAATTAATAGTAATTCATTTGTTTTAATCAAACCGTCTCAATACAATAATAATAATACATCATCACGCCTGTATTCCCCGAAGGGGTAGGCAGAGGTGCACTGTAGTGCACCCACACTTCGCCGATGTATTTTGGTCCCAATGTAATAGGGGGCGAGCCTATTGCCATTATACCGGGCACATACGAGGGAGATTTGGGCCATAGTCCACCAAGCTGGCCCAGTGCGGGTTGGTGAACTTCACACGCCTTTCTACAGACGTGCAGGTTTCCTCACGATATTTTCCTTCACCGTTCAGCAAGTGGTAATCATTGTTGAAAATAACATTCGCACATGAAAATTATCTCAGAGGTGCGGGCCTGGGATTTGAACTTGCACCCCTTACGTTCAAGGCGGGCGTTCTTGCCTGCGAGGCTACCACTGTGCCGTCTCAATACACCTAGAATTATTTTTTACCGTCACTCAGAGGTACCATAAAAGTTGAATTCAATTAGCTTCTCCAAAACACGGGCCAGTGAATATCTATAAAAGGCAAGATACGGGCAATTCATTTAGACTTACGGCTGGTAAGAAAGAACGATAGTCTGGGTAATAAAGTTCATTGTTATGACTGGAATTTTGGCTGTGTTAGGTTCCGTAGGCAAACTTGATACCATTATAGGTTTGCTATATTCATTTGTGCCCGTGTCTGAAGTTTGGTCATTCGTTTAAGGTGTTTTATGATTTATACATCATCACGCCTGTATTCCCCGAAGGGGTAGGCAGAGGTGCACTGCAGTGCGCCCACACTTCGCCGATGTATTTTGGTCCCAATGTAATAGGGGGCGAGCCTATTGCCATTATACCGGGCACACAGGTTTCCTCACGATGTTTTCCGTCACCGTTTCTTAGCAAGTGATAATCTCAGATGAAAATGAGATTCGCACATGGAACCCAGAGGTGCGAGCCGGGGATAGAACCTGCGCACTTTGATTGCAAAGCGTGCGTTCGACCACTCGGCTACCACTGCTATATGATTTATGTGATGTGTTTAAGGTGTAAATTTGGATAATTATCTCTCAAGCTGTTGACCATGTTACCAAAATGTTTTTGGTTACAGATACGCTAGGTTATTTTGTTATTGAAATGGTTACGAAACTCTACCACGTGCGTGCCTAGACACACACTTGCCTGATTTATAGATACGGTCTGGCCTTGACTCGGATTGTAGGCCAAGATGTAGAGTTCAGAAATGTTATGACTCTGTTGTTGCGAATCTTTCATCTTTGTGAATTATTGTGACATGTTTGGTTAAGTGCTTGTCTGGTAGAGTACGAGTTTATTGGTCGCAATTATCTTCCATGACTTAATTTAAGTTTCACATTTTCTGGGAGTATTTGCAAGTTAGGCTTTTTGTGTCAAACTTCCCCATCTTCATTCTTCATTATGGCGCTGTTTATAAACTCTACAAGAGTTTTCTTCTTAAAATGTTTATTCATAATTTAATTGAAATTTATGTAAAGTAAATTTTTGGAATGGCAATTCCCAAAATTTATTTTTGTACGTCATGTTGTTGTGTCATATGATCAAAGGATTACGCTTAATTCGCGAGAAAAATACAAATTTGATACTTTTAAAAAGTCACACACTAAAATCTGCAGCTATGAACATTTTCGCTCGCAAAGTCCATTGAAAAAAACTTTTAATTCTTCTTTTGTTCATTCACTTTTTGAAAATATGACGCAGGAGTGAATCGGATTCTCTCACGTTTAGAACTTTTACGAGTTGTATCGTTCCGACCTGAAAGGACTTAAGTTACTAAACAATGGAGGCGTGGGGGTCTCAGTTTTTGCGGAATCCTATTAAATAAGAACTAGAGCCCGCTCTGCAGTATTGTTCTTCCGATTTCGCAAAGCTTTGGGGAAAATATTTTGTTGACTGCGCGCGAAAAATATTTCGTTATATACGTTTTGTAACGCTTTTCAAAGTTTTTTCCTCGTTAATTTTTATCGTTTACCAACCGACTGACCCGACAGCCTTTGTCCTATCAATTAATATTAACATACCACATACATTCGGATATAGCACGTGTGCCAGACCAGACTTATTTAATTGATTATGTCGCAGCCAGTATGTTTTCTAACTTTCATGATTAATGTAAGATGAAGTCACGAAATTGAAATATTATCTCACATTTTGTCTTGTCACAACCAGTCGTGGGTATTTATATAATTCGATGTGAATTAATATGTACATATCTGGTTATTGGTTGGATTCATATCCGGATATTATCTGAACCTATTTGGTTCGACATGCTGACTGTCAATGAGGTTTATTCATTTACACGTGGAAACACAAACACGCAGTTATCTGTGTAAAAACTGCAGCCAATGTCACCCTGCACACACTGGGACGAGCAAATTGACTTGACTATTTTTTTAATTGTACTCAGTGTGAATATACATAAAGACTGAATTTCGGTGGTTTTACCATCAAAATTTACTCGCGTCATTTTGTTGAAAAATGTGCGTATTCTACGAGTTGATACAGTTTATTTTGGTATTGGGATAAAATAAGACGCCCGCGTGTTAACGCGCCTGTGACCGCAGGGTTTCGACCATATCGTGTGGTTTGCGGAGTTATCCTACTGATTTCGGTCTATCGCTGTCGATAATAAAATGTTTTCGTTTAAAAAACTTTTAAATAAACTACCTTATATACTAATCAGTTTCATATTGAGCATTTGTATTAAAATCCAAAACCCGAATTCTCATAATGAATGAATAAATAAATCCAAAACCAAGCTTACCATTGCAAGACCTCAAGACACTGTGAGCACTTTCTGCGTGGATCGGACCGCAAACAACAACTAAATATGAGGGTACCCAGTTATTAACTATGACATCAGGACGTCTAACACCTCAGTCCTCCCGTGACCATGGTTGCTGTAAAGCAGCCGAAACGTCGGAAAAATAAAATTGTAAATAAACGCGATAAAATCCGTAAAATAGTTTTATTTCAATGTATCGTATTCGCGTAAATATAAGAAAACAATAAATGAATGAAGAGTTTAAAAAAATATAGTTAAATTCAACAAACATGAAAGTCGTTTGAGTGACATGTAAAATATTTGTTGACTGTTGTTGACTCATACTACCAAATGTCAACAAGCTCCGAACTCGTGTAAATTATGACTTTATGATTCGACGAACTGGAAGTTTGATTTTAAAAACTAAATGAGGATACTCGTTTTATTAAATGTTGGCAATAACCATTTCCGATGTGTAAAAAAACATTTTTAAAATGCGGCAATATCAGTATTGATCAATTTTAAAAATAGAATACTTTAAAAAACGTAAATTGGTAACATATCCGAATATTTCAATTATTACAGGGAGTTATACCATGAGTTTTATGCGCATTACATATTGACGCTTGCGAAAAGCGACTTCCAAATTAAGTTAAGCTACGCGAATACTATACATTGAAATAAAACTATTTTACGGATTCTATCGCGTTTATTTAAAAATTAAATTAAATAGTTTTATTTCAATACAAGTTAAGCTAACTAAAAATAGTGTACCTTCAAATTACAACATTACTCGGCCATCATTAACAATTACCCGATTATGTAAATCTAATTGTCCACGGCTATTTATTTTGGATTGGGGCAATGTGGCCCACTTGTGGGACACGCGAGCCTACAGTATGAATCGCAAGCGGTTAACATAGCCCGTGAAGGATTTTAACTGAGGCCATTAAAGTAGCGGTAGTTTCACACAATTAATGTTCCTAATCCTATTCCCGTTCTCACTAATACTAAGAGATGCTTAGACGTATATGCAGCAGTTGCAGTATATTAATATTTAGGTATCACGTTAACGCGTAGGAGTCGCCTAGCGACAGGGAAAACGTGTATTTTTAGCAATTTACTACCACCTACTGCAATAGTTTCAAATCAATACAAATAATGCCCTTCTGTTCTTTGGCCCTATATTAAGGTAATTCTACTTGTCGTATTTTGGGGAAGTGTGACGAACAGGGTGTGAAGTTCCTCATCCACCATTGAAAAGGGAGGATCCTCCGACCAGACGGGTGTTGTGTCTGATGGGCTACTGCCCGTAATTCTACTTGTCATGGAAGTAGTGTCAGCAAGTGTATCTTTAGATGTGTTTATTTTTTTTGAAACGTAGTTCCTTATGGCGCGTTGCGAAAGGGGGCTAGACGGAAAAAATTAAGACTAAAAGTGTCAACCGACACTTTTGTAAATGTGTGTGTGAGAGTAAAAGTTGTAACGACACTTTTGTAAATGTGCGTGTTATTTCGATTCCGATTCCGATTTCGATGTGTGTGTGTGTGTGTGTGAGTGTGTGTGTATGTACATTTTTTTTTGCTTTTATTTTTTCAAAAAGAACTTCGTTCCATCCGGGTGTCATTTGACACCTCTCAAGTTTTTTAAATCTTAAATGTTTAGTCAACATTAGGACATAAAGTTATGTGATTGGAGATGTGAAATACTATACCACTGTGGCCGACCAGAAAGAGCCATCAATGACTTTGGCAAAAATATTTTTGCAGATAAAATTGATAGGAATTCTAATCGATTATATCCGACATTAAACATATTTTTAGAAATCAATTTATAATTACTATAGCATCCTATGGCATTTTATTTTCAAATAGCTGCACAGTTAATAATTTGTAAAAAATAAACAATAGCAGTGAACGTATTTAATAAATTTCAATTTTATTAATATGCTACCGCCTGTTTTGCAGCCTTACCGATCGTTGTATTGTTTTCGCAACGTGACTGCGTGCAGGCAACTGGGATTAAGCTCTGTACTGTATTGAAGTTATACAGTTTCTCTACGCAGCAGGGGCTGCGTGGAATTCACCAATAGCACAAATCGGTCTACTGTCATCGCATCTAAATCCACTTCCCGGTACCCTAACGTTGCTTAGATTGAGACCATAACTGGTACCTATAGAAGCTCACTATGTACGACCTGCCCTTGTGATCTAAAGGTCACGGATTCACATCCCGGCTGATAGCTGGTGCACACCAGTGGTTATTCTTAATACAAAATTATCTGCGTAGGTTAGCTGCACTCCAACTTATGATGGGTGACCTTTATTAGCTTTTACAACTGAACGGTTTTCCAAAGCTACCACGCATGCTAAAATTTATATCACTGAATGTGTCGCACTGAGTTGCTAACTCTTTGTCTGATTTCATACGAGCGAAAGAGACAAAACATTCCGTGACAAGACGTGTCTAATGTCAGCGCCACGTGCGAGCCGCGCAGTATATGCTTCGAGAACGTTAACTGGTCGTTTTGGCTGCTAAAGTAATTAGGCAATTATAAACTTAAAAACTGTAATATTAGAGTTGAGTGTTGACAGCTAGTTTATACGATTCAAACCAATACGTATAACACAGTTACACATTATAGGTTACATGTCACCTCAAAAAACGATATCAGGAAAAATGTATGGTGAAAACACACGCTGGACACTACTGTAGGACTTGGGCGCGGCAAGCAATCAATTAACGCCCCACCTCGGTTACATTATATGTTTACAGTACCGTCTCCCTCATTACTTACTGCCCGTAGCTGCTGCTCCTTCCAACTTATTTATGCCAAGGTTTCTTATTGACACACCGCCAATGGAAGTAGGTTTTGATGTGTGTACACGCAATCGTTTGGAATTGGAAACCATAGATATAAAATAGGTTGTTGTCTGAGAGACTGACATTTGACCCAAAAGGGAACAGAAAAATATGTCAGATTTTTTATAAATAATTTTGCTGCAGTATTTTAGAAATTAAAATTACATTTATCGGCATTGCAAAAATATTTATTTGTTTATTTCGTATGTTTTTATAAATTTTTTTTTTTTTTTTGTTACAAGTTTTAAATAACGTGTATCTATGTTTTGTCATAAATAAAAACATTTTGGGTAAATCTATGGAATTGTTTAATTTAATTATAATAAAATAGCAGCATCTTTATGAAGAAAAAAAAATGTCTCTGTAATTTAAGTCAGATGCCATAGGTAACAGTTCGTTTAGTTTTTTCTTTGTAGTTATATCAATCACCTATCGAGACGACCCCAGATATATTTACGTAGTTCCACGCACGATTTAACTCTCAAGTTTGGTGCTTCATATACTTGACGCAAAATATGGAACTTTTAGTTCAGCCGTTACTTCTTATAAGCGACGTGGGTCGGTTGTTTAAGATACTACAAGAATTGCTGCCAAAGTATTTATTTAACATCGTTAATATATAAACTCTGAGTTTATATTTTTTTTATAAGGTAATGGCATTTGTTCCGATTATTCAATCACCAGACATCATTTCAAAATACTAGCCAACGAATAAAGTTTTTTAACTGTTAATATATCGGTCAATTTAATATATTTCAATTGAATTGTTCATCAGATAACTGACGGTTGAAAGATTGTTTTCTTTGCTACTTCTGCTACTGACGAACACTTAATCAGAAGATAAAAAAATGCCCAAAGAATAATAACTACACTATAATAATAACACTTGTAAATTGCCTACAACGTTAGAGCATCACAGAGTACCTGTGTTGCATTACATAACCCATTTGCAGCGCGGTAGCAATGAATAAATTTCAAAGATTAAGACATTAATTTCGTTATTCGTGCGCTACCTTCATTTTGAATATGAACTCAGAGATGCCTTAAATGCTTTGTACAAACTGAGTGGAGGATCAAATTGATCCAACCGCTTTAATATCGAAACTTGTATTTATTGTGGTGTACAATTTAATCAAATAGTTAACATAATGCCAATAGATATAAAAAAACATCAGTTTTTTTTTTCTTTCAGTATTTTTATCTAAAGATATGATTCACAGACTTCAATTATTTAATATCGTTATAAATGAAAACACCTTCATGGTCTTTGACGTATAAACAATATTACTGTAAGGTTTCATTCAAATCCGTTCTGTCGTTTAAGCGCGAAAGAGAACCAAACATACATGCATCTATCCTCACCAACTTTCACGTTTATAATATTAATAGGATAATATAGTTGCTGTCTGATATGTATGTTTATATTAAAAAACAGAATAGTCCCACGCTTACGAAAATGCACAAAACAGAATTAATTTATACTGGGAATTATAATTCCGCCACTAACCAAACTTCAACGCGCGGCCAAGAGGGTGAGTTCAACCCACTTTCCCTGCGCCCTTGGCACTCGTTCCCCTCTTTAATTACAAACCAGAATGCAAATAAGTTGCTGTAAAAAAATAAAAATATATAACTCGGCAAAAATTTTAAACACACGATTCTTTTACTTTTCATCAAAGTGAAAAAAAACTGCTCTAGGTAACGGAAAGTTGAAAGGCATTTGTTATCTAAGTTTCATGATTAAGTGGGAGTTTTTCTCTTCTCAGACGTTTGCCAAATGATGCTGCAAGAAATGTTAAGTTAGTCTCGGCATAATTGTTTGAATAATTAGTACCTCATTCGTACAATTAGAAAGTTTCTTTTTATCTTTCTCTTTGACACAACTTCATAATGAATAATTTTGCGATTTGACCTCTCTGCACTTATTATCTTTGATAAAATTTTGAATTAATTTGTAACTAAGAAAACGTGGTGTTATATTTATATATACAATAATCAATGTGAAAAGATAAAGATAATATATATCTCTGATAACGCGACCATGCTGCACAATTGGCTTACGCCGCCGTCAATGTCATTTCGCTGAAGTATGAACTTTATCTATGAGTAAATACAGTACGTTTTGGTGTTGGCAATTTTTTTCTAGCACGTGGCATGACGCCCCTGTCTGCCCGGGCCTTTGTAAAGGTACTTAGTTCGGTCTCTTGAACCTCTGTGAGTTGATAATATCAGACGATATAAACTACAATAGCCTTCAGCACAGCATAATACGCCATTATCTCACAATATTTCACCAGTTGCATCGCAGCACAATTGAATGGAATATCAAAATGGCCAGCGGAGGGTATTGTGCATAATGGCCGGTTTTATCCAGGGGCTTAGATCTACAATCCGGCGCGAAAGACGGGACCACTCAGACGGGCCCATTGAGCGGCGCGCTCTATGCAAATCTTCTTAGTACTTACCGCGCTATAAGTTTCTAAGTTTTGGGTACACGTGCACTTAATATTTAGTAAACGTCATTATTAAGTACGCTCGCACTTACTGCAATGTTGTAGAGTGTATTGTTTTAGGGCTTTATTAGTTGGTATTAGGTAATTTAGTTGGCAGGTAAAACTTGATGGGATTTGGACGGCTTCTTAGAAAGTTATGATGTTTTGAAGGTTGATTGTGCAACTTTTTTAAATTTAATCTTCGGCTTAGTTTAATAATGTGAAACAGAAGGGTAATTTAAAAGACGTAACGCACTTAATCACTTTTTATTTTAATAACTGTCGATTCACATTTGGACAGAGTTTTGGCTTCGCTGAGTGCTCGTAACAGAATGACGCTCCGAATGCTAGCGAGGCTTTATATAGGCCAGTTCTGACGTTGGCTGTCAGTCTGACGCGGCTGTCATGGCTTGGCTTTGGCTTGGCATTGGCTTGCCGGTGGCTTGGCATTGGCTTGCCGGTGGCTTTGGTATGGCATTGGCTTGGCTCGGCTTGGCATCTGGCGTGGTGTTACAAGTGTAAAAAAAGTTTAAAAAAGTCTGAATAAAGCAATGTCTACAGTTATTTGTTGAAGGCTTGTTCTGGTACCTTGGGAGTAGGCTCACTGAACTGGGTGGTTTCGAGTATAATACCCGTTATTGGCAAATCTCGGAATTTGCCCGTGTTTGAGTGTAACTGGAATCGCCCTCAGTCCATTGTATGGTACCTATAGTAAAAGCTTTATCAAAATTGAGATTATACGATGCGTGATGGCCCACCATAACTTTATGGATTGCAAGTATTTATATTTGTTATTTGAAACACAATATTGTGATCCAAAAACACTCCAACTTTCTAATATCTCTAGTCATAAACGCGGCGAACAAGTTCACAGATAAATTAATTAAAACATTCAAAACAATTTAATTAAAATTCCATTATAGACTCTCAAAGGCGTAAACGTAAAAAGTTGTTCACTGTATCTACCTACAGTATACAATGCTAATAATAAGATAGTAAAGTTTGTTTGTCGGTGCATCTTAAAAATATAAATAGAGTCTCGGAGTTTTTAAGTAGAAAATCTTAGGCGGACCAAAATATAGTCCACTAGTCTTCTTATTACTTGCTTATTTCCCTAATTTTCGTGCCACAAAAATTGTAACTAAACATATTTGAATTGTTTTTTTATGTCCATGGCCACATTTTAAGTACTTAAAATTGTGTATTTTTTAAATATAACTTCCTTACTCTCCGTCACAAAGACAAACTATTTCTAGACTAGTTCTACTAAACTAGTTCTACTACTAGCAAACGTCATAAAAATATCGGAATCGGTCTACTGATTCCAGAGATATGCGTGGTCATACATAAAAAAAAACAAACAAAAAAAATATTCGCGTCGAATTGAGAACCTCCTCCTTTTTTTACGTCGGTGAAATATATGAATGATCAAATTAAGAACCTTTTTGGAAGTCGTTCCTTAGACATACTCTGTGATTATATTTTCTCAAAAATATGCGTGACTTTATAAGTAAGTAATGGATTTAATTCTAAAATTGTTAAGTCAAGTCGAGCGTTTAAAGCAGTGTACAAACATAAATGAAATTCCTGAACACTTTCGTCCGCGTTTAAGTCAATAAATTCGTCTTATTTAATCAGTCGTGGAATTTCAATGGTATAGGCGGAAATTTTACAAGTATCCTAATAAAAGTTGGCGAGGAGTTAGAGAGCCAGGGAACTTGGCCGGGTAACATAGAGATTTCCAAACAGACTGCGAGTACTTGGACAATTGGTATTTTGGGTAACTTATGGGGGTTTTTTAAAGATTTTTTATGGTTCGTAATCCAAAGTGAACTCAAGTTATTATTAGAACAAAATCTATTTCTTCATCAATCTTGCACCATTTGAATCGGTATTTGAAATTTATATTTATGTTTCGAACATTATTGATTCCAACGCAAATCAATAAACCTGGCAACTTTAAGTTCGATATTTGAAAATATATAAACGTCAATGATTATTTTTTAACAAAAAATCGAATGTTGAACGTATATACATGTATCCTGAAAGACCATAGAGTAAACAGAGAAGCCATACCGACTTTGCCCAGCGTATGGCCCTGCGGCAAATGAAAATTTTTTGACGTTTATCTGACATCGCCTATTTTAGTTGCCACATCGAGTAAGTACTTAAGGTGTCAAACAATATAAATAAGCTGTGTATTTATTAAAATACGTTTTATAGCGTTTCAATACCATTTTTACTGAAAAAACTTTTGTTAATGCGCAGCTTGTTTAAATTGTTTGACTTACTTGATCCGACAACTACAATGGCGGATGTCAGATAAAAGTCAAAAAATGTGCCGCAGGGCCTCCTTTAACTCTATGAGAAACACGAAATGATGTATCTTTGTACTTTCGATGTTTATTTTTTTACAAAATTCGAATTTAGAACGTGCCAATATGTGACAAATAGTATTAGGATACGTGCACACGTATCCAGAAACACTTGATGTTGTATCGTTCGGACGGCGTGTTTGCTAAGCCCTCGTGCACACTCGCGAGGCGTGCGCGCGACATGCCTCGCTGTGAAATATCGCCGCACAATACGATCACGATGCGACATGTACACACCCTTATATATTCCGATTTGATTCATGTATAATTTAATGTTTTCTGAATATAAATAAGAAGATTAGGCGTGTGAGGAATTATTATTGATATTGAACTCAATTCGGTTGTTCGCGAAATACGTATTCACCAAACTTGGAAGAACTAAAACTATTGCTATCTTGCTCATGCATTACGCCTACATGAAAATAAGAGAAAGGCTACAATACGTACTCCATTTAGTTTGGTGTCGACGGAATAAAAATAATGTTTTTAAAAGAAATTTGAATTTCGAATTATAGTTTCTTTTTATGTGGCAGCTCTGTTAAAAATGTAACTGTTAATTATATTATTTTCAGACAGTCTCAATTACAAGTCACAAGCTTTGATTCGATTTTCAAACGACAGTGGTTGTCTTAGGCTAGTACATATTAATGATCTCAAACAATTGATTATGTTGGTACTAAGTATATAGCCGTACTTCTCACGACCGTTATGTTTGAATGATATGGCAATATTAGCACTTTTAAATCCAGTTTAGAGTCCATGGAATTGTCGTAAAAATTCAACCCTTTTGATAAATACTATTGTCTTTCATTAATCATTTCCTTATTACAAAACTCTCACAAAAGGACGGTTTACTTATCTCCTGTCAGTTCATTGTTAACTGTCACGTCGTGCATGTTATCTATAGCATAACACATAAAGCTTAAATTTCTGCGGAAAAAAGTAACGTAACCACGCGTCTAAATTTGTTCGCGACATTATACCTACATTGAAAAATGTACTTCTTCCATGAGTTAATACAGGTAATTTTGTATAGGCAAATAAATTATCGCGTGCGCTTTGACGCGACTGTGGGCGCAGGTCGTTACAGTGTCATGCTGACTGCGATGACGTAATTTATTTTAGAGTTCATAAAGGGTCATAATCCCTCGTTGGTGGCTAGAATGAGACACCAAAATTATTAAGAATTACACAAATTTTTGCCTATTTTCTCAATTATTATTTTTAATTGTATTTTTTTGGGTTATTTTTTTGGGAAAAGTATTAAGATGGAATAGTAGAACCGTTAATGCCTTCTTAAATTTCTTTAAGATATATAAATAGATGGCGAAAATGTATCCAGTAGCTAAACTAAAAAGTCTTTAGTTCCTGAGTGACCAATTTGCCGTATAAAAATATTTTACGTAGACGAAACCGACTAGAGAGCGTGAGAATCATGGTAGAGCTATGAATACTTTTCTCGACTGGCAAACAACTTTGGTCTTTAAAAAGAAGGACGCAAGGTACACTAAAATATAAAGACTTTTCAAGTATAGTCCAAAATTCCTAATTAAGTAATGAAAAGACCCGAAAGCCGGCGGCAAACTCTGAAATAGGAATCAAAGTGTGTTAAACACAAAAACGACTCGACGGTATTAAAAGTACACAAAATAAAATGCTTTATGGCGTTCTCATGACTTGTAAACAAGTTTCGGGCGCAGTCGGCTGGAAATAATCCAGTCTAATTACTGAAAGACTGTGCTCATCGCCAAGTTTGCTAATAAAGTGGATGGTTAAGTTGCTGCTGGTTGAGCCTTTGCGTGTAGCGCGTAGTGCACACTGGCTGAAATATCGAGGCGACATTCATTTAAAATCAAAATCATTTTTTTTTGTACCCGTGTCGGCCTAAAAGCACTTACAAATAGTCAGATTCTACCACCGGTTCGGAATGCTGCTTCCACTGAGAAGAGCCGGTAAGAATGGTTACTCTTTTCTGGTTACTCTTTTCGACTCAATGGTTACTCTTTTCGAATTGATAAATAGTAAGGATTGCGAGAAATACATTCTCAGGAGCAGTAACGCCATGAGAGCAGACAGCACCTTTGACACAATACTTAATTGAAAAATATAAACCCACACAACAACATCACGCCTGTATTCGCCGAAGGGGTAGGCCAGAGGTGCACTATAAGGCACCCACGCTTCGTCGATGTATTTTGGATCCAGGGGGCGAGCCTATTGCCAATATACCGGGCACATGACCTCTCAATATGAGGGAGATTTGAGCAATAGTCCACCAGTGCGAGTTAGAGAATGAGACATGCCTTTAATAAGAAAAACGTTAACATCAAAGAAATATCGCTTGAAAACAAATAGGTACTTGTCGTATGATCCAAAACTAAACAAAGCTTGTTCTATGGGTGTCATGGACTTGAACCATCATCTAAGTCTGATGAAGAGTTTAAAACTAATGTTTGTGGTACTTTAGTTGCAGACATCACGTATTTGAACCCTGACTAAGTACCTGAGTAATTCAAAGCGTTCTCGTATTTTGTGGCCATTTTAAATGTCTTTATACGGCCGTTGTAAAAGACGCAATATATCAAGTAGCCGGTATGACGTCATTCGTGTTTGGACATAAAACCCCACACATACTGGGGCGTCAAAACGCGCGATCAAAATATTTTCCCATTACCTAAATGAACTGTATTAACTCGTAGATAAAGTTCATTCTTCTATGAAATGACATTGACCGCGCAAGGAAATTTTGCGTAGCTACGTGCTTTTTTCCCTCAGAAATTCAATGTTTACGTATATATTTGTGACGGTTTGGTCTAGTAGTTTGAGTGGAGGCCGCTCGTCTCACTAAACCTAGTAGTAGTTGCTGGTTCGATTTCCACCAGTACCAAATTTTGGAGATGGCTGCTTCGAAATTTTCCATAATCTGGGTGTAACTACATAGTATCTACAAGCTTTGGGGTTTGGAATGATACGAACGATGAATATGTGTTGTGTGGCGGTATTTATTTATTGACGCAGAGTTCGTTTTGGTCACATTTTGACGCGTGTCGTTTGACGCCCCAGAGTATTGAGGGTTTAAAGCTTCGAGGGGAGGCCACGTGTGTCTAGACGTTTCGCTAATTTAGGTTAAGTGCATTGATGGCTGGCCTGAATAACGTGCGCCATGGACTGACATCGCGTTTCCATTTATAGTGTATTAATTAACCAATTAATTTGTGGTTTTTATGATTCAATAAACTGTCGTGTGTTTCGTAGAGCGTAAAATATTGTTGGTTCACTGGATGGTTGAATTAACAGTAGCGTGTAACGTTTTTAATAAATTAATTAATTACCTCAATCGTGTCATGAATTTGGCATCTGCTAATTATTACAGAGCAAACACTTTAATATTTTATGAACAAAATACTTTGGAATAATTTAAAACCTAGGTAAACTGGCGCGTCAAGATGAGATGAATACAAAAACGAAGTTTGAATTTCTGTAGCAAAAGCTATGCGACCACGGTGCAATAACATTTGATCGAAGAATGTGCTTTTACCGATTCAATACAGTTTTATTTTAGTATTGACAAAACAACTGACGCGCGTGTCTTGATACCACAGTGTGTCCAGGGCTAAAGTTTAGATTTTTTAAGTTATAGTAAAAAAAAGGTGTTCATTTCCTGGACGGTGATTTTAGGATATAGTTTTTTATCCATTTTAGAATGAAAGCACTCAATGGTCTTAAATTGAATAACACTAAGGCATGGCCTCAATATAAACTACACTTCGTTTATAATTTACCGAGGCGAGCCGCTCTAGTGTACACACCGCCGTACAGTAAAGATCGAAGTAAAACTTTTGAAATTGATCCGGAGTGTACCGAGAGTTTGGTTCGTCTTTATTGGGTACATACCTACTTATTGTTATGTACAAGCGGGGAACTGAACTGTTTATACGGTAGTTTAGTACGTACATGAGATTGAACTATTTCAATATGGCATATTTGGAATTGTTTGGAGTTTATTGAGGGGAGTTTCAAGGTGATTTTTGATTACATATTACATGTGACGTCTTCGCGACTAAGTTGACATTGGCGAGCCGCCAATAAACGAAAAAAAGAAAAGCAAATGGGTCGAATTGAGAACCTCCTCCTTTTTGAAGTCAAATAATTCACACAAGCTAAAACAATCAAACCCTTATTTGAAAGCATAGATTTTTTCGTCATTTTAACATACGGGAATAATTCAATGAAATGGTATTAGAATTTTGTACGGCGATGGGAACATTGGGGACAATTTCGTTGCTAGTCACAAGTGTTGCGTAGTGAACGGTTATAATTGAAAAATGTCACGAGCAGCGGGCCGCCCCGCGGTGCCGCTTGGATTAGGGACCGCTGTCAAAACACCAACCTGGCTCGAGTTCGCTTGGCGCAAGTTGGGAGATATCAAAATTTGCTAAACCTAAGCTTAAAAAAAAACTTGAGAGGTGTCAATGGACACCCGAATGGAACGAAGTTCCTTTTGAAATAAAAAAAAAGCAAAAAAATGTACATATACACACACACATACACACACACACATCGAAATCGCAATCGCAATCGAATTTTATGAATACATTTATGTATACAATAAAAATCACACACACATATGTAAAATTGTCGTGCAATAAAAATCACACACACATATGTAAAATTGTCGTGCAATAAAAATCACACACACATATGTAAAATTGTCGTGCAATAAAAATCACACACACATATGTAAAATTGTCGTGCAATAAAAATCACACACACATATGTAAAAGTGTCGTTACAATTTTTCTTCTTAATTTTTTCCATCTAGCCCCCTTTCGCAACGCGCGATAAGGAACTACGTTCCAAATGCAAACATTTTTTATTTTACACGCTTTATATTAACTTGCAATGTCCGGGTGGAATCTTGCAAATGAATTTTATATCAGTTATCTTTAACCGATTGACCAGAAATTTTGGATTTTTTGGACTATTTTGCATGACAATGCATGCTTAGCTATGTGACGTCATTCTAATTTCAATATGGCGGATCATCCAAGATGGCTAAATAGTTATTATTTCTGCGCTACCACAGTAAGGGTATTAAATAATAGGGCTTCCCGAATAGAACCCGAAAACGAAGCTTGTTTTTAAAAAGTTTTTTTACTGCTCAATTTATACGGCCAGGGCTACAATAATGAGACTGGCCTCATTGAATTACTTTCAAAGCATATAATGCCTAAAATCTGACGAGAGGACTGCTTGGTGTACAGCATCATTTCATTTTGGTATGACTTAATTTTTTTTTTCCGGTTTTCGAATGTATTCGATTTTAATCTGATTATTGTTCCGCTTATTGTTGCTTACGTGTATCAACACCATTATCATCCTAAGAGCCATATTCCTTTCCTAAATTCCTTACTCTATATTCGTAGACATTTTTGATATAATTACAATATTAAAAAGTACCAACTTTTCAAAAAGGGTTTTGTTAAATGTTATAAATTTGTAAAAAATATAATAATTAATTTATGTATTCTAAATATTTAAGTATTCTAAAATGCCACTTTAAAATAGATTGGAACTTACATAAATTTAAAGGTTAGTCTTCAACTTGCGCCAGCTTCCAAAAAGGAAATTATTAGGCCGCGTTCGCCTTTACAACGTTTACCAGCTGATCACAGACTTATTTTAAATCATAAATGTCGCTTGCAAGCCTTAGTCTGAAGAACTAATGACTTTGTCAGTACCAAGTATATTTTGGTCAAAATTTTTTAATAGATTATCTTTGAACTCGGGGAGTCTGTATTAAAACCTTTGAATACACCAAGTGATACTCGTCATCATCACCATCATGCTTGTTATCTACAAAGGGGTAGGCAGAGATGTACTGTAATGCACCAACACTTCACCGTTGTATTTAGGTCCTAATGAAAATGGGGGAAAGCCTATTGCCGTTATACCAAGAATATACATTCCCGTTCTTTACGAGGGAGATTTGGGCCATAGTCCACCACGCTAGTCCAGTGCGAGCAGGGTTTCTCACGTTTTTTGCCGTTACCAATTACCTATTGAGAGGTAATCGTTATTGAAAATTACATTAACACACGAAATCCGAAAATCCCAGAGGTGCGAGCTCAGAGACTAATACTCGATGCTTATAAAAACTAATCGTTATCAGTAAGAACGATTAACGAGCCGTAATTAGCATGGAAAGTCGAACAAATCTCAAAAACACATAATAGTATATTGAAAGATATTTATACAGTGTTCGCGCAATTAAACCAACGCCCAAAACTGATTTTATTGTAAATAAAATACCTCTTAAAATGTAATAAAAGGTACGATTTAATGGAGGACCTACCGCGGGCCCAGTACGCGAAAGCCATTAACATTTAATAATTGTTTTTCATTTTGTTTTACTTGAGAACAAAATGATTTCATTAACGGCCTCCCTCGATCTGTTTGTCGAACACTTTATATTATTTCTTTAGTGCACGCTCTGCTCGGTCCGCTTGCTTAGTGAAAATTAATTTAATGTTATACTTAGATCGGCTTGAATTTGGGGTGGAACTGACGAGAGCTTGTGAGCGCAATGAGCTTCATGTAAAAACACGATATGCTGGGATTTTAATTCTACGCACGTTACTCCGAATGCGTGATCTTGGAAGGGATTGCTAGTGAAAAAACCTATAGTACTATTCGGCGCGCCCATACTTACTGTGCAGAGTCGCGTAGGTGCACATTTTTCTCGCAGCAGCTTTAGCCCGATTATTCAGTTCACGCAAACAATTACAAATATATGTAAATTTAAATATAGACAATCTCATCGTATGATCTCAAACGAAGCAAAGCTGGTACTATGGGTACCATATAGTGGGCTGGGGGCGATCCTGGTTACTCTCAGACCAGGGCATATTCTGAAACTTGCGCTGGCGCGAATTGAACCTATAACAACCCGGTGAAGTGACTAACTAACTAAGTAACTAACAATAAGTGCAGACTTCTGAATCATCGGTATTAGTGAGGCAACGTTGCTTTGTGAAGTCTTGCCAGACTACAACTTTATAAATTTAATTCTAGTGTACGTGTGACATACACACTGAGCTTCTCCTAAACGGCTGGACCGATTTGGATGAAATTTTGTGTGTATATTTCAATGGGTTCTTGGATGGTTTAGATTTATAATTGGACCCGTTAGGTGCTTTCGTATGTCACTAATTCTAAGGCGGTACGAAGTTTGCTGCGTCAGCTAGTTAAATATATATGTTTACATCGAACGGCTAAGTAACTGCTCAGACGCGTATCTGTATTGATTTTCCTTGCATGTAATGTGTTTCATTATCTAAAGCTACGATCTCATCGACAACCAAAAGTCAAAGCACATCCTCAACATTACATGGAAGCCGAAAAAGCTTTCACATCTATTCGACCTAAAAGTCCCATGCACTCTAAAAAAGGCACCATAAAATCGTCACATAATCAAGTTATGCCCCGGAAGCGTAATGCTGAATTGTGAAATCACTCGCCGTCAAAGGCACCGTATGGACACAAATCCAATTTGGGTGTTTCGACTTTCACAGGACTAAACGCTTGTACCAATTAAACGACGCGGAAAGTGCGTCTCGTGCCCTTTTCAACCCTTTTTTGATCAGCAATATTGGGCGCTGCGGTCAGGGTACAACTATTCGGGTCCAACGGATGGGATGAAAGTGGACTCGGGAACCTGGGGAGCTTAATTATGTGTCCACAATATACGTTTGATATGAGGTATTGGATGCCTGCGGATATTTTAACGGTGAAATGATATGAGATATACTTTATAGATTGAAGTATGGACAAAACATTACATGTATCAGTTATAATATTTGGTCTTGTGACCCGATTGTTGGCTGCTCGGGTAACTGCACGGAGTGGTTCCAAGTTCGAATCCCATCAGCGATATGGGAAATTACTTTTTCAGAATTTGCCATACTCCATTGTATAGCATATATGCAACAATTTTTTGGCCGTGTCAATAACAAAAAAGCTACATTATTAACACGTTCGCTTCGTTGTAAGGTCATATTCGCTCAGGGCGAACTTTCATCCTGTGCTCGGCGGTCACAAAGTTAGTACCTCTATGAGTCAATATAACCTCATAACGCACCAGTTAAAAGTACACTAATAATCCTTACGTAGAGCTCGTGTTAACGTAGTCTAAAGAGTTTATTACATACGCATTAAATAGTAACGCATGTTTGTATGAAAACAAAGCAAACATGCAACAAAACTCAAAGCATGTTCAGTGGACGCAATTTAATAAGAAATATAGATAAACGAGTTTTTCTTATTCAATGTAACTCTACTGGTCGCAGGTAATGGACAACAGTGTAAGCGTGCTCCTGCCCATCTACGGACGTGCCGCTTCTGGTAATATATGAAATGTGCTCAATATTCCCGTCTCAGTCAAAGCATAGACTAAATTCCTTTTGCCGGAAGTGGTACGTCACTATTACCAGTACTTATTAAGTCAGTGCATTATTATTTTCTAGGTTAACAGCCGGTTTTTGGAGTTATCAAATTTATTTAACATTGTCATACAGAAAACTTGATGGCAAGTGTTTCTCAACCTTTTAAACACAGCCCTATTCTCTATGCCCATCTAAAGTCCATTACTAAATCAGATCAGTAATTACCAATGATGTTTGCCCTTGGGAGTGTAATCGTCAATTTAAACTTAACAGAGGTTAAACGCTGGGTAGTGGCGCCCTCTGGGGAAGCTGAATGACATACCCGTACCGACTAATGGACTCCTCGAGTGGAGATTGGATGTTATGTTGAAAATTTACGGAATTACACCCATCTAAGAAGCTTAGCTGTATTCATTTATTGTTTTAATTTAATTTATTAGCTATTCTACAATTAAATTTATGAAAAAAAATACTTAAATAAATTTAATAAACTTAACTAACTTATTAAATTACTGAACTAAGTAACGCTTGTATATGGGTACTATGCAATAGACTGGGGGCGATATTAATTACACTGAAACTAAGAAAACATTTCAAAACACATTAAAAAAATCAATATACTCCTTCAGAACTATGGTAAGTATACCGTCAGTGGCCCGTTTCGTTAAATATACCTTAAGTACATTGTTATAATTGATTATGAATAGTCACAAGAAAAATAAACACACAAAGAATGTTAATCAAACACTAGAGCCGAGCCGTTGGTCCGTCAATTTATTGTTTTCGTTACAATAACTCGTTACACAAATAACAGTGGAAATAAAAAGGTGTCGGCCTGTCACTGTCGAACAACTTGCTAACAATGTGACGGCAAATAACAAAGCGTTGACGAGGGGTCCGGGGGGTCAGGAGTAGGGGGTCAGGGAGCGCAGGGGTCACCGCCACCTCGACTAATGTACCTGCTATAGATGTGGTTTTATCAGTAACAATTACTGGACAGTATTAAGGAAGGGAAATATTGATTCCCATCCCATTATTTCAATTACGTAATGGAAAACGGTGGCTCAATAATCGGTAGTTGTTACGTAAATATATTTACTTGTGAAAAATTATTGACCACAATATCAAAGTTCGTGTTTCTTAGAAGTTTTATGCGGTTAATATTTAATTAAATTTGTGTTTATTTCTAGGAGTGAAACCCTTTAAAAAGTACAAGGTTTTTAAGTTTTAACAATCAGCAAGGCCAGTGATACTCGCGCAGTATGGCACGGCTCGCCTGAGAGCAGTTTAACATTGCCTCGACCGAGCGCTCTCAGACATTCTGTTTTCTCCAAATCCACGATACAACTAAGGACTTTTGTTGTGAACATATTCAAGTAATCCACGGCGTTGAGTTTTCATTTAAAAACCACTCAAATTTAAAAACGCATGGAAATATTATAAAACTTAAACTTCGATAACGCATCAGACTTTTATTAAATTTTGATAACGCATCAAGCTCGCGATGCTCAGATTAAGAGCAGTTGTCGACGCGGCTTAACGCATATCTCCAAAAGAAGCAGGCGCGTGATGTTTGCGCGCGCTATGTGTAGGCCGAGCTTAGTTGAAAGTTAGCTAAAGCCGCGATACGTGACGTAATTAAGTCGGAGCCCTACAGCCGTTGGGAGGCTTAGCTGCGTCTCGGGTCTGCTTAATCGGAGAAGCAAAGAAGTTTACGGCGGCAGCTTTAAATACACACTTCTGTATACAGAAGTCACTTTCAGAATCCTACTGTTACTTTAGCAAGTTGAATGTATCAAAATATGACGGATATTACAACGGTTCTTGTTTCTTTGGCTATTCATGAATAAACATTTATAAAAATGGAAGAAGGTGGGGGGACATTTGGTCGATCTTTACGACACTAATGGTTGAAATAAAGTGTTTATGAAAAATTGTCAAACCCAAAAATTGTTTTGTCGTATAATTGTAATGGAGTTTAATCAATGATGTTATGCTAATTTAAACAACAAACCATTTTGGCAACATGTCATAACCTAACAGTAAAGAGTCCATCAGAGTCATTCCAAAATCTGATAGAGGAATGTCACTTTACAAAAAAAAACGATGCTTTATACCCTTTAGACATTCTGGTCGTCTCTTTGTCTTTTTGTAATTCACAAACATTGGTACAGGGAACAGTGCAAAACAAATATGTAATCAGACGAAAGCTTCACAACGCCGCCGTGACTCTATACTACATGTAGAGAGTGCATCGAGCTCTGTTCTGGTAATTTGAAGACGCAGGACTTGTACTGTGCAATCGGGTAATAGTGCAATAGAATTATTTAGAAGTAATGTGCGGAGTTAACTTTCTCAAGTTTGGATCTATACTTTGGGATTCTTAAGACAAAACACAATCATGGTATCATCCAAAAATAAGCAATACTTTTGATACCGTACTACAGACTAGGGGTAATACTTAAATTTGCCACAAACGGGAATCAAACCCACAACCACTCAGTGCCACAGTGAGGCAAGTCACTTACGCTCGAACCACTGGACTAGACCAAGTCAGCATCAATGTTGTTAATAGGGTACTTTGCCCCATGTAGCGTACTTGCATCAATACATTTTATTTTAATAAAAATATTTCTTGAATGCCTTTCTTTCATATTACAATGCCTACAGTACCTAACCCAGCACGTTGAGGCAGGAAACATTACCAATTAAAATTGAACTCAACTCCATTTGAAATAAGACTGTACCGTGATTCAAACGGTCGTGGTTAGGTACGAACACAAACACGTAATCATAGGAAAGCTTTGCACCGACGCCGCATCGCATGCAAAGGAGTTTCTTCCTTGGAGAATCCGGTGGCTGGGAGTGGAAAATTATGAATGCTATTTGTGTCTGTTACCTTTTACTTAGATTAGAAGGTGTTGCAGTGCTTTTGAATAATAGCAGCGGGTCATCGACTCACGTGTTCTTTTTAACAATTAACTGTGATGTTAGCGCGAATGGTTTCTTGCCCATTCTTCTCCATTCCGAATGGGTGGTTGAGCTACTATTTTCACTATTTATTGACGATTCATAAGTGCCTGTATTGGTTTATATGAATAAAAAATATTCTGATTCTGATTCTGAATGTCAAGGTTAGTCCTCTGTCACGAACTCGCTCGCTCACTCATATTTCATACGAGGGAAAGAGACAAAATCGACATATTCTGTGACATAAGTCTAGTCTTGGCGCATATGCTACAACTACTGTTGTTCGTAAGTAGATAGAATACAATCGCCATGTTCTCTGATCTGGTGCATCAAGAGCTTTGCGGGATTAGCATACTGTCGTTTTATTTCGCTATTACAAATACAGATATTTTTTATCTTTAACATAAATAATTTTTCACGTAATAATCTAAGTGTTCGGCTATGAGTCAACAATTCAGTATGGGAAAACTCTTTACGGTAAGAACAAATATATAAAAAAAAACATTTAGAAAAGCAATTTCTAAGTGTCCCGTTTCTGAAAAGCCTCGCAAAATTCATTAGGCAGGTTCGTTGGTCCCACTCGCAGCTGTTTGAATAATATATAGAGGTAGTATAACGGGAGCCTTTTTACCTGTTAAACGCATTTGCCGTTACCAATCTTCGCTCTTGTTGGGAGCGGGCGTGCATAGTGCCCTGCACTTACTGAGGCGAGCGAATTATTTTCAGAGTTTATTTATGTACTCAGTGTCAATATTCATAGGATTTGAATAACCGTGGTAAAAGCAACAAGGTGTCAAAATGGGCTAGCGTTATCAACAACGTTTCGCTGATCAGTGAGGTTTTTCTAAAAATTAATACAGTTCGTTTTGGTTTTGGAAAAAAATAATACCGCGTGCGCCTACCAAAAAGGGATCGATAGCTAGTACCAAAAAAGGTTCATTTATATGATTTTTAAAGTCTAAATCAAAGTCTTGCACTTACATAAAGTTCGATTCTACAACTTACTATAATTACTATTCTATTCTTCTCTATATAAATGTCATTATGAAAATTATAAAGTTGTATCACAACGTGTGTACTTCGTGGATGAAAAGATCATGAGCAAATCTGCTTACGCCCGCGAGATACATTGGTAAATATTTATGTATATGAAATGTCTGTCTCTTATTCTATAGAGTGTTTTAACTGACGTAACTCTACCTCAGTATCTAAACAAGATTTAAATCCAAAATTCTCATTTTGGATTAAAATCTTGTATAGATACATTATAATAGGCATAGAAGAAGTTAAAAGCGTAGTTTGTACCTATCGCTAGACGGCCCCGGTCTGAGAAGAAGTAAATCCTGAAGCCCCGAGCACATTGGGCCGAACTAAGTCATGCGTCAATACGATCACATCCTCACGATGTTTTCCTTCAACGTTCAGCAAGTGGTAATCATTGTTGAAAATTACATTCGCACATGAAAATTATCTCAGAGGTGCGGGCCTGGGATTTGAACTTGCACCCCTTACGTTCAAGGCGGGCGTTCTTGCCCGCGAGGCTACCACTGCTACTACGACTCTATATCACTGTACATAAAGATCTCTGTGGTCAAAGCGATGCCCATACGCGTCAAAATACGCTCAGTCTATGTAATTACATTGAAGAATGAACTTCTTCTATGACATACAGTTCGTTTTGGTATTGATAAAAAAACGACGCGCCCATCTTAACGCCTCAGTGGGTTTAAATACTCAGAGCTCGGCGCGTAATTTGAAACGGTATTTTTCCCTATTTCTTGTTTCTGGAGCTCAGTATGAGTCGCGTTTAAGTACGCGAGTTTCCGCTGCCGGTTTCAGTTTGTATGCAAAAAAAGATTTATGCCTACAGGATATGCTATATAATCATTGCATAAGTCACTTTCCAAAATAACAATAATATCTTCATAAATTAATTAATAGTTATCGGTATGTTAAAAAATTAGTTTTGTGAGAAATTAGTAACAACAACGATCGAGACAGATACTTACCAATCTTTTTCTTTAAGAACTATTTTGACTCTGAACATTTTACGGTTCATCAGTAAAACGGAACAATTTGAGTGAAATTTTACATGAGTTTGACTTAACTGAGAAGCTCAAGCATACGCTGCTCCGCTCACTGTACCAAGTGGTAACAGGTTTGACTCCCGTCCGCGGATTTTTTTTGAAATAGTTCGCCTTGTTCTAAGTGTATACGGATCGTCTCCAGGTATTCGTAGGTACAAACGTTAATTAATTTAGGATCATAAGATAAGTAAGTGTAATCTGAATCAAATAGAATCGAAGACACATCCAGTTTTAAATGTACATCTCAACCATCTCGTAAAAAGACTCATTCTTTTGACAAACGCCGCGGCACCGAGCACCTCGCGGATACAATTTGCGTCGAAGCGAAGGTGGTGCCCAAGGTACCGCGTTTCAGATGCAAATGCGTATACGTGGTTCATTATGTACTGATTTCAGGACGTTTAGTGTTGTGGGGTGCGCCTCTAAGACTTGGATGTTCTTTGTTCGGTACGAATGGGATTTTAAAAGCTCTACATTTTTGTGGTTGTTATTTCAAGTGTCGAGATGTTTTCTGTTAAGGACAATTTGACGAGTAGATTGTAACGATTGAAATACACCTTCAATGTAAGGTTATACGGTATAAAATTAAAATATGAGAAGCAAAGTTATTAGCAACTGGTCCTCCAATATTCGACAAATGTGTTTTAAAAAGTGTCTATAAAGGTCATTACTTTTTTACAGCATGAATATTCTCAGTGAAAAGTAAAGGCGCCTCTATTGTTCCATTCACTCCGGTCTATGTCCACTTGGGATAAATCAGAAATGGGACTCCAGCTCATCCCACCATTACTTCTTAGACTTACACTTTGGTATTGGTATTGGGAACCACTACGCTTTTGCCCATAGAGCATCGGGCATGTGGCTGATGCAACCAGCCTCAATCCACCTTAGTTAAGCAGATAAAAAAAATTGTTTGCAAGAAGTCTAATAATTCCTTGTTACAAGGAAGCTTGCATTGTGAGGGTGCAATTCAGTATTTTTCAATCATGTTTTCCCAGGCGCAAAGAGAATACAAATCTCCGGTGTAATAACACTATATTCGTACTCATCATACTAAAGTAGTATTGCAATATTAGCGAAGCTGTGAACAAAGGGAAGTCAGCAATTATCTTAAAAAAATCAAACTCATTTCTTTTATCCGTTATCTCAGAAAAGTACTAATAAAAGTCTAATATTTCTTACGTAAACGCAAATCAAAAGTGGCAATCGTAAGCGCACGGCGAGAGATGAATTAAACTCAGTATAGTCGGCGGTTTGCATTTTAATTAATTAAGAGCCTTGGGCTTCGGAGGGGAGGGAGTCGCGAGGGGGGAGTCTAGGGGGATCCAGGGGGAGTGGGAAGCGCAACAGTCAGTGTTTACGCACGGGGACACCTCGTGACTTGGCCGACATTCGTTTTCTGTCGCCAAGCTTAGCGGGGGCCTTACTCCATTAGGAAAATTAATGTTTTTAGTTGGCGGTCGAGGTGCTCGCCAGAAAAAGGAGGAGTTATATTAAGAATTGTATGAGGTGAGACAATTACGGGAATTATGTGATGTGTTTTACAGTCCACATGTGTTACCTACATCTTCCCTTTGTGGCTAACTGAAAGGCGTGAAATGGAATTGAATTAGTTTTTAACGTAACAGTCGCGTATTACTTTACCTAATGGAACCAGCTTGGGTTTAAAAGTATTAAGTGCGTCGCGGAGGGACAGTGTTAGATCACCGCTGTCAAACGCCCTGGGTGGTGATTCTCGCAAGATCGAGATCATTTCTAATTCGACATATAGTCGGTTAGTTATATTTCTATTCAAAATTTCTTTGATACGATCTCTTAATGAAGAAATATAGACAGAAAACACACACTTATTGTATGAGCGTTGCTTATTACGCTTGTATTACGCGTATCACACAATTGAGAGGGAGATGATCCCATATAAATATGGCCAAGGGAAAATTCTGAAAATGCCACTTCCAAAATTCACCACTAATAGGACTTGAACTTACTACCGCCCGGTGCAGTAAGCTGACTACTGTACTAATAATAACTAAAACCCGAAAAAAATCGACAGTTAAAAGCCAAATTGACTCAAGCGCCATTTTGGTAACTTAGCAAGAAAACCCAGCTCAAAAGACGGAGAAAATATCGCTGATTCCAGCAATATATATAACTCAATATCAATGAACATGGCGCTTAAGTCACTTCGCCGTTTACCCGTGCATATAATGTGCCTCAAATTAAAAATTGGTCTGTACTTTATCAAAAATCTGTAAATAGAACTTCTATTATGCAAACACACATAATTACTACGAAACAACCACGTGTCAATTCACCGCATTGCCGCTCACATGCCGCGTACGCATCACTCGGCTCCTGCTCGGATCCCACGCGGATCCCACCCTACACCCGCCGCCGAGACTTCATTTCCTTTCAGTGATGGATGGCTGTGTCTCTTCAATGAGATTTATAATGGCGTGTCACATTCCTAGTGTGACATACCGCCCAAACACGTAGATACTAAATTGTAACTTAGAAAATGTTTTAAACTATATAAAGTAATAACATCCGTGATGTTATAGAAAGGAAAAAGTCTTAATATATTTAGTACAGTATCAAAACTTTAACGTATGAACTGTATGAGTAAATTCTTTAATTAACTGAACTAGAATTCTTCTTAGCAATCACTTTGTAAGTTTCGGTAACAATTATATTTTATATCTCTAATAGATTTAAATTAACCTAGAGCTTAACAAATGTTTCGGATTTGGTGAACCACTAATGAAGTGTAAAAAACCTTTTCAAAAAATCCTATCACATCCCAACAACAATAGTCTTACTAAATAACAGTCATATTATAATCCAATTACACAATTTGGTTATACCTGACATGTATGGTACATAGTAACAATAACTAAAGTTAAGTGGAAAAAACGAGCTAAATTATTCTGAGACAGGGTCGATTTTACCCTGTATAATGTAATTGAAATGTTGGTAGGGAGGTAGATGAACGTAATTCCTTCGGTCAGTCGAAAATTGTATCTCAAAAGATTGCTAAGGCTTAGTTTGTATGGATACAATTGTATAGAAAGAAAACTAGACTAGCATGCCCAAGGTATTTATATCTACTTTACAAGTATGAACTGTGATGAGGACTGGAGCTCACACAATTAGTAAAGAGTAGAACAAAAGATCGTGGAACTTAGTAATTGACAATGATACGCAATTCATTCGCCAGTGACATTATAATAGAAATATATTGTTTTTTTATTATATTGTCCACAAACTACAATTAAACTTAATTAATTTAAAAGCATTAAAAATATTGTTGTCTTCCTCATACATTACGGCCGTATGAAGGACGGCAATACTATTAGCTTAGTGTTGTTAACTTTAGTTCCAACAGAATCGACTCTATTATATGATATGCAGAGATCAGTAAGGAAATGACGGAGAAAGGTACAATATTGAGTGCAAAGCATTTATAACCGCTCAAGAAGAAAAAAATAATTGAAAAAGACGTTGAAATTATTGCCAATACCTGAATGCAATGAGCTGAAGATTGTACTTAATTCCATGCATATGAAATACCTTTTTTTAAGTGTTGACTTTTTTTTTTTAATTAACCACGGCATCTATATCATATTCGCGTGGGTACCTTTATTTTCCTGGACAGTAACTATACCGACGTGAACGCTGCCTAACTCAGTACAGCACGCCACCATTACTTATGCATTAACCGTGGATAGCGGTAAGCGGTCCCAGCGGCCCCTGGCCGGCTTGCATGATTTTATTCAACCACTCATCTTGTAAGCTGACTTGTTCCTCGTAAACTTTAGACAATAATCTTTTACGTGATTCGTGTAATTACATGTGGTATATTGACGTAGTTAGGTAAGCGAGGGTTAACGAATCCAAGAGTTCGATGTGATGATTTTCATACAAATTCAAAAGTTTATTCACGTACAAGATAACTATTCAAAAGTATTTCTTTCTGAGCTTAGAAGCGACTAAAGCAATTCTTATAGTTAAAACTTTAGCTAACCTAATCTTATATGTATGTAGAATGACTACAACTGTACTGTACTGCAACTAAAACATCAACAGGAAATAAATATGAAACTTAAAATGCAAAATCAAAAGCAAACTTTCATCGCATCTTGTTGTGTATGAAAAGATGATTTCCTGAATGTCAGAGAAATCTGCGAGGTAGTTTCCGCTAAAGATTGGGTATCGGCTGCGACTGAAATGAAACGATACTACTCCGTATATTTTTAAAGTAAACCTTATGACATCACATGTTGCTACCGGAGACATATAAGATACATTTTTAAAATTGGTATAAAGTATTTTGTGATTTTAAGATTGCAATTCATAACGTCATATTAATTCGCAAGTAGTGGCTAGGATAAAAGTCTACTATGTCGTAGCTTTTGCTACGAGTTAAAACTACGGCGTAGTGCATATACTACGGCGTAGTACTAGCTCATAGTATCTATAGCGTAGTCGATGTATACAACATTTTAGTCAATTTAAGGCAAGCATAGACGGTTATTTTTTTGCTACGACGCATTATAAATGTAAGAAAATGCGGAGTAAAAAAACATTTATAAATAATCCTGAGTGGCGGACAGCTGAATGTTTTCTTACGTTGGCACAAATTGGAAAGCGGCTGTTCAGTACAAGGGACAGGAGGGAGAGACCGGCCTGTGAGTTACTGGCCCGCCCAATCATTGCGGTTGACCTCAATATGCCTTTGCTTTTCCTTCGCTAATGTTATACTTGGATGACGGTATAATGTTTGTAGAATTTGTTCGTCATAAGAATTAGGTATGGTATTTGTAAAATATAAATAAATTGCTTTAACAAAGTGATATGTTTATAAATGCAATTCTATTGCAGATAAATGCCTCTTCTGGTAATAGAATCTTCTGGGAATAGAATAGATTCCTTCTCTGGGAACAGTACACTCAACCACAACATTTGAAAATAAATTCGCTATAAAGCGCTTGAGGAAAAATATTTTTTTTTATTGATGTTATACCTTCTTTAAAATAAAATAACAACGACAAAATAGCAGTGGTAGCCGAGTGGTCGAACGCACGCTTTGCAATCAAAGTGCGCAGGTTCGAACCCCGACTCGCACCTCTGGGTTTCATGTGCGAATTTCATTTTCATCCGAGATTGTCACTTGCTATGAAACGCTGAAGGAAAACATCGTGAGGAAACCTGCACGTCTGAGGGAACTTGTCTAGTTCTCGATAGATGTGTTAAGTCTGCCAACCCGCACTGGGCCAGCGTGGTGGACTATGGCCCGAATCCCCCTCGCATTGAGGGGAGGCCCGTGCCCAGCAGTGGAACGTTAAAAGGGTTGTAGTAGTAGTAGTAGCAACTTTACCTACCTATAATTTCTATAGTCAAATACTTCTAATCCGGTTATTATTCTATGATATACTGGTATAGGGAGTGGAACATACATTTTCGTTCAGGTCACCATAACTGCATTGGACCTAAAACGCTTACTATTCAAAGACTATAAAACCAACCGCATCAATAAAGACATATTCCAAACGTTTCAGGAAATGAAATATATAAAGTACTTCCCCTGAAACCGGCGGCTTTCACTGGAATAAAGGAACGAGAAAAAAACTACCGGGTTCCGGGCGCAATATGATTGTGTTACCGTGAAGTGCTCTACGTACATTGAGACAGCGTTTTGTAGAGACGGAGAGAAATTGTTGCAGTATTGTATCATCTACCGAGCCGAAGAAGGTAGATCACAAATAGAGTTACCTTTTGGAAAACATAACTATGCTTCTTGCCAATTATTTTCCAAGGGAGAGAAACTCAGACAGGGTAGAGTTCTCATTTTTTCCGTTATGTTAGCTTTATCCAAACAATAAAAATATTGTCTCTTTAACTGTACCTCAACAGTAGACGATCAAAATGTCATATTTATTGAAGATACAAATCTCTGTCCTTCCATACGTGATTTTTTCCAAAACGAACTGTATTAACTGTATTATCAGTAGCACATTTTTCAACAAAACCAACATGTCGAGAGCAATATTCGACGCGTTATCACGTTGCCATAGAAGTTGAAACATTATGTATACTCGTATTTATACAAAGTACCTACATTTTTAAGGAAATATGTGAATTCACCAGCCCTATACATAGGAGGTGAGGCTATTGCGATTATTTTGGTAAATTTCACACGTCTTTCTATATACGTTAACGTCACCGTTTAGCAAGTACTAATTATTTTATTGTTATTGCACCCCTTACGTTCAAAGCAGGAATTCTAGCTACTAGGCTACCAGTGTTTAAAGATAGCAATGATAACAAGAATCTCTCGCCACCACTGACCGTGGCGTTAGCCATTAGCCTGGCGACGCCGCCATTTGTGGCGGCCCTCTGGCGGAATGGCATATCACTGTCGCCCCACGTTATTACTTCAATTACATGCAGCCACTGTGAGATGCTGCCTTCTTGGTGTTACCAAGATTTTGTCTATTTGAAAGTGATAAATCGCGAAAATAATGACTTTAGATACACTTTCAAACTAGTCTTCGCAACTTTGAAATGTTGAGCTTTTTAACCGATGAAAAAAAACGGAGGAGGTTCTCAATTCGACGCATATATTTTGCGTCGGTCAACCGGTTTCGAATGTGACGTTTGCTAGGGAATTCTTTAAGGTTGGTCCCATTTTCAAAATATTATTAGATATCAACCTTTTTGGGGATGAAATCGGGGGTTGAAGGTCACACAATTTTTCTTTTGCATAGACACAATAATTTCATTTGACAAATAGCACTGGTGTGTCACGAGGTGCATGGAATTGTCTGCCAATACTAAAACGAACTGTATTGACACATGGAAAAAGTTAATTTTTCAACGAAGTGCTATTAACAGTGGGCGAATGTTTAGCACAAAAATTAAAAATGCTTATATGCTGATAGTTAATTTCGGTAATGTTAAAAAATTGTTTGTGCGCGAGTTTCCAGTCTTAACTTCCGTTCAGATTCTTGTGATCCATCATGTTACAAAAATTACAGTTCCGATGTAATTAGTATGACGGAATAAAAAGCCCACAAGCGAGAAAATTAAGAAGCACTTCGAAACTTGTATCATTGTTTGTTCGCTAAACTTCGTCAAACATTTTGCGGCTAACTTAATTAGGAGTTTTGAAAAGTTTTTTTAATATTTTTTATCTCTCCTTCAAACTACTTCTAAGGCTCTATTCATACAGCAAGGCCGGTTGTTCAATAATTACGGTTTAAAAACTATCTGTTTACAAAATTAGAATATAACTTAACATTATTAAACTCTCGCTGTGAAGTCCTAACGTTTTTCTTAAACAATCGACTTAGTTTCTCGGGGACTTTTTTTCAACAAATTAAGTCACTTGATATCTGTTGAAAATACAAAGAAAAAATCTTATGTCTTCATAAATTTGATTTAGAGTAGAAATATTACTCGGAGTCGGAGTAATTCGTTATCTCCCACGTCGGATAGACGGACGGGAATGGGCCGGAATATACTACTATTTATCCGTGTTAGTTTATTACTTTTTGAGGGTTCCGTACCAAAAAAGGAAAAAACTGAACCCTTATAGGATCACTTTGTTGTCCGTCTGTCTGTCTGTCAAGACCTTTTTTCTCTGAAACGCGTGAAGGTATCAATTGAAATTTATAACAGAGGCATATGTCTGCGGTCCCATGGTGCCCTAAAAAAATCTAACTTCTAGGTTAACGCATTGAAAAGATACGGCGGTTAATGTTGCATTTACAATACATTTGCACGAGAATCAAAAACTTATAGGGTACTTCCCGTTGACTTAGAATCCTGAAATTTGGCAAGAAGCCTAGTTCTTCTAGCACAAGTAAAGGAAAAAATCCTAAAACTGTAAATTTATTGTTAGAAAATGTTTTTTTTTGTGATTACAAACTTATTTTGTAGTTACTTTGTATGGGGACACCATTATACCAACGGCAAAGTTAAGTTTGTCTCTCTGTCCAGTTTATCTTTTCGTTAGAGTAATGCTCGGTGCTTTCACAGTTTAGGTACGGAAGCCTCGGCGCGAGTCCAGCTCGCACTTGACTCTTTTTTATAGTGTTGGACTTACAGGAGTAATTTCTATTTTAAAAAATGTATGACAAGTGAATTCTACTAATTTAAACATTCGTGGTTCGAGTGTAGTGACTGATTGGTTCCGTTACTTAGTTAAATCCAGAAACTACTTTCGCTTACGTCTGGATTCTGGAGTCAATTCCAGAAATGACCATTGCTTACCTCTGGATTCTAGAGCCAATTCTAGAAATGACCATTGCTTACGTCTGGATTCAAGAGTCAATTCCAGAAATGACCATTGCTTTCGCCTGGATTCTAGAGTCAATTCCAGAAATGCCCACTGTTACTTCTGGATTCAAGAGGCAATTTCAGAAATGTCCTCATCTTAGTTTGTTTAGATATAAAATTACTATGATCGCCTGTTACTATTATATTACAAATATTGCCTTATTTTAGACTAATCATAGCTCTCTTCACTATTTGAAGGCACCATTTTTTCTACAAGTGATGTGAGTTGTTTAACACGCTATTATTAAGAACCAATTTACCAATCTCTTGACAAGATGTCAAATAACCATGTACTTTATGTCCCTGTAGTCAAGTTATCCCAATATGAGACCATTTGATGATTGACAAATTGCTTTATTTATTTGTGAAATAAATTCTTAAATATCTACCATAAATAGACCATAATGTGTATCCGATTACAATGATCAACCATTTAATTCGTCTCAGGTAAACTTCAATTAATACGAGCCAAGAAACACGCCCCAAACGCCAAATAAAGTAAAATAAAAGCCGTTTTGAGACGTGAGAAACGCACGGAATAGTGTTTTGTTGAATTTACGACTGGTACCATCTTACTTTGTCCGGTTTAATTAGAGCTACCCCGGTACATTAATATCAATTATGGTAATCCACCCGAAGTGGATTCAACTGCCGACCTTATTCGGCCATTCCGGGCGCGGTGTGGTACAAGATTTCAATATAGCGATTGTATTGTTTCGGGATCTGTCGTTGTCGTGAAAGGGTCTTGTAATTTTCATCTCCGTAGGAATATTTATATTTGTATTTTGATAGTATATTCATTAATATTGATTCCTAATATCATTATCATAACATTTATATTTCCTATGGACAAACATAAATACGATCAAAGAAACTACATATGAAGTCGGTCAATACATACCGTGTAACTAACATATCTTCGTTGTAAACTATAACTATAAAAGGAAAATTTCACAGCGGGAAATCTGGTAGATAATTACATATTCATGGAAAAAAAAATAGTTTTTTACTCGTTCATTGTTGGTTTGTACTTACATAAATACCTACAGTGACTTTACAATAACTTTGTTATGTGTTTTGTCCTGATATAATTTGCCAAGTAAATATTATACACGTCTGCTTGAGACTAGTTACTGTGAACGTGTTGAAAACTCATGGTACAGTCTAAAGTATAGCATATGATGCTCGCCTATTGAGTATATATGTACATCAATGTTACTTAGTATTAAACTCGAAGCAGTCTTTTCATTTCACCATATTTCCTAATAAAATTTGTGCCGCGAAGAACTGCGGAACTAATTTGGCGCCTCAAAGGAAGGTGGAAGCCAGAAAACTGACCTGGTTAATACAGGTAGAAAGTTCCTCCGGTCGGAAGAAGCCTAAAAACTTAACAGGAAAACAGGAACTTGAGCCGTTGGTAGGACATTATGACGAGTTTTCTATTCACGTTGTTCGCGAAAAAGAAAAATACAAGGGAAAACAATAAGGTATTCATTCTTTGTTATTAAACTTTTAAAACGTGTCTTCTAATTGGGGACATTACGTGGTAAATGTTGGCTTAGTTGCTTTTTAGGGTTTCGTACCCAAAGGGAACCTATTACTAAGACATCGCTGTCCGTCCGTCCGTCCGTCCGTCTGTCACCAGGCTGTATCTTATGAACCGTGATAGTTTTCACAGATGATATATTTCTGTTGCCGCTATAACAACAAATACTAAAAAACAGAATAAAATAAATATTTTAGGGGGCTCCCATACAACAAAAGTGATGTTTTTGCTTTTTATATATATATATATATATATATTTATGAGATAGGGAGGCAAACGAGCAGACGTTTCACCTGATGGAAAGTGATCAACGCCACCCATGGACACCTGCAACACCAGGGGCATCGCAAGTGCGTTGCCGGCCTTTAAGGAATGAGTAGGCTCGTTTCTTGAAGATACCTTTGTCGCATCGGTCCGGAATACGATAATAATGGTACGGAACCCTTCGTGCGCGAGTCTAACTCGCACTTGACCGGTTTTTATTTACGTAATAAATAAAATGGTGAATGAAACTTAATGGAATAAGATGACAAAAGGCTTCACCTGCTATTAGCTGATATTTTGCTATAAAGATGTCGGATGACTTCAGAGTAGTTTTTGAAAATGAAGTAATATATACAATTCCAAACGGAAATAAATAAAATATAGTTTTAAGTTCGATCTATTAATAATCAGTAGGCTATACTGCAAGTTTGGGCACACCGACAACAGCTCGGAACAAATAAATTATAGTATCATAAAAAAAAAAAACGGATTGATTGTTTTATTTTCCATCTGATATGTTGTTTTTGATTACATAGGGACATATTTATGGTCGGTTTTCATTTTAAATCGCACTATAAAATAAAAAAAGGACCAGGTACAATTCGAACAAGCATAAAGGTGGAATCGTTTCGAGAATTTCCCCCCAAAGCGCCGGTACCTCTAGGGCTTCGCCGTGGCCCTTTATGTGGCAATCACGGGAACGTTCCACAAACTTTATGTTCCTTTTGAATACGTACAATTACGCGGCAATAACTCGTTGTGAAATTGATTCTGAATAGTGATGTAATATATCGATACTTGCCGATAATCGACTATTTATTATAGTTGTTTTTTAGAGTTCCGTACCCAAAGGGTAAAACAGGACCATATTACTGAGACTTCGCTGTCCGTCCGTCCGTCCGTCCGACTGTCACCAGGCTGTATCTCATGAACCGTGATAGCTAGAGACTTGAAATGTTCACAAATGATGTATTTCTGTTGCCGCTATAACAAAAAATACTTAAAAACAGAATAAAATAAATATTTAAGGGGGCTCCCATACAATAAACGTATTTTTTTTGCCGTTTTTATAGATAATGGTACGGAAACCTTCGTGCGCGAGTTCGACTCCCACTTGGCCAGTTTTTTAAACAACTTTCAAGTGACCACATTTTGTTCGAGACCTTAAAGGTATACTAACGTAGTAACTTACGCACGTCTTTTGTTTTTAATTAAAGTATAGCTTATCTCTACATTTTTTTCGCTCGTTCAGTCTCAAATCTTTTTTATTTCGTGTTTAATATAATAAAAAGCCACTCGCCTTTTTATAGAGAATAATACAAAACTTAATACAGCTAAGTTTGCTCTGTTTTATAGGGGTACTTTTGTAGTACGAAATATAAAAAAGTTTTTTTTCAGAGTAATAATCTCGAATATTAGGGAAGAGAACATATTGTTTGATCACGAATGTCGGAGTAGAAAGTTTTATCTGTTGTTTTTACTTAAAATGTATCTCTACATTTAACATAGCATTAGAATTTCGAGCGTACTTATATCCGTCGAGTAAAATATTTGCTGCGAGTATTTTTATCTTTACCATCTTTACCATTTATTTTACCTCGTACATTAGTGTAAATATACTGTAAATATAACTTCAATCATTTAGCTAAATTAACAAAAAACTAAAACCGACTTTAAAAACCTAGGTGCACTAAAAGCTACAAATAACCTTACAATTCATTACATTTGGAGTAGGTGCCAATCAACGTCAGACAAGGCAAATACACACATGAATTTCTGATAATATTTTGGAAATGGGACCAACCTTGAAGAATTCCCTAGCAAACCTCAAAAAAAGATATGCGGTAACATTCATAAAAAAAAACATACGGGTCGAATTAAGAACCTCCTCTTTTTTGAAGTCGGTTAAAAATAGAATAAGAATAATTAAAAAAAAATATGTTACATTTGATCAAAATCACAGAAGAATACTTTTTATAATTAATTTCAGAGTGAAAATGATTACCACAAATACAGTATTGCTGCGGATTTTTAACTTCCTTTATTCATCTGAATACGTAGTATATAACTTATAACTACAGAGCTCTAGACCTATCTTGACCAGTGTATTATAAATAGGTTTAGACGAAAAAATACAACAAAAAGTTATATTAATTCATGAAGTCCATTTCTACCCATCACTAAAGGCGTCTTGCGAAAGGAATGTTGCCACCCGTAGGCGTTACCTACGCATTTTATGTAAAGACTTTTATGAACGCAATGAAACGCCGCAAGATTTTAGAGTTATGGAGTCATTTTCTGGTGTACGATAAAGTATTCAGTTAGGTATGCCGTCAGCATTCCCAGAAATGAAGATGATAATTTAAGGGCACTCGTTTTAAGGAATATTTTGCAGATTTACGACTACGAAGAGAACTTAAACTTGGTATTTTATGCGGGTGTTATTAAAATTATAACATGTTATATCTGAAGATATTGAATACCTCTGCTTACCTGTCAGGGAATATAAGCGTAACAATGATTCATAAGCATATTGTGTTGGTAAATACAATCTCAACGAATGAACATCACAGAATAGAACTGAACTAAAACCCATGGTACCCATAGGTATCCATAGGAAAAGCTTTATAAGTTTGGGATCATACGATGAATCTAGGTTGACTGGCGATATTTATTTTACAAGCTCTTTGTGTGCTTGCTTTTTTATGTATGTATGTCCGGGTGGTTTCTTGCAACTGAAATTTAAATAAGTAATCTTGAACCGATTGAGCTGATATTTGGTATACACGCTTATTTTGGATGACAATGTATGCTTAGCTATGTGACGTCATTCTAATTGCAATATGGCGGATCATCCAAGATGGCGGAATAGTTATTTTTTATACACTACCACAGTATGAGTATCAAATGAAAGGTGAAGAGAGCACAAAAACAAAGGACCATTAAATAAAAGCTTGTTTTTAAAAAGTTTTTTTACCATTAATCTTATTTGATCAAATTGAGAAAAAAAGCCTAACCCCTGCAAAAGCTGCATCTCCTTATTAACCCTAAAATGTTTACGTCGAAAATAATTTCGCTTCGGACGGGGGTGTGTTCAAAAGAATATAGCGAATACGGGTCCCCGGGACGGATAACCGGAAATAAAAAAGTCGTCAGCGTAAAGCCCCGGATGCCTGCTAATAAAGGAAGCGGGAATCAGACTGTGTTGCACGTCAGAGGGAACAGTTTTATTATAACGACGACGCTAATGTTGGAGTTGTATTACAACCTTTTTGTTGACAGTCCGATGTTGAGACGTACTGTTTTTCAGTGACGTCATTATTATTTTGATTATTAGGTTTTATGTGATTGTTTTATACTCGGATATCACTAACCAAAGAGTTTTCCTGCTTATTTGATAACGATTCTTTTGTTGCTGGCAACGATCATAAATATTTGTTTGACATTTTATAAAAAAACAAAACTATGTTCGAATTTCAAACTTTTTCTTTTTCATTGAAATTAAACTATTTTACGGATTTTATCGCGTTTATTTACTATTTTATTTTCCCGACGTTTCGGCTGCTTTACAGCAACCATGGTCACGGGGGGACTGAGGTGTTAGACGTCCTGATGTCATAGTTAATAACTGGGTACCCTCATATTTAGTTGTTGTTTGCGGTCCGATCCACGCAGATTTTTCTTTTTCGTTTGAATTCTGAACATATTTTTACAAAACCCGATAATTTTAAAAGACACTGGCTGGCTATAAAAAAATCATGCAGATACTTAAATATAGGTAAATCTCTAGAATGTTCTTAATTTAAAACTAACACCACCGTTTAATCTAAATTGCCAAAATGAAAGCTCTACGTAGAACGGAGATTTGTGGTGAACAATTTACCAAATTTCAGTCCAGCTAGGCCATGAAAATCCGTTTAGGAGATCAAATAACCTAGTTACACCCGTTTTTGGTCGACGAAATATTCTGATATTTGAGTAGGTGACTTTATGTCCCAATCGAAATGTTGGTAGTACTAGTAAGGAGGTTTGGGAACGTGATGCGACTATCTTCAAATTAATACTTATACCAAACTTTGAATAATATTAACACTTTATTTAAAATTTACATCTACTCAAGCTTATCACAGCGCGCAGGATCACGTGAGTTTGATAAATGGCAACAGGATAAATTAAATTCATTTAAGCTGATCACTTTCAGCAATTGTTTGAGGTGTTTTTTAGGGTTCCGTACCCAAAGGGTAAAACGGGAACCCTATTACTGAGACTTCGCTGTCCGTCCGTCCGTCCATCCGTTCGTCTGTCACCAGGCTGTATCTCATGAACCGTAATAGTTACAGAGTTGAAATTTTCACAGATGATGTATTTCTGTTGCCGCTATAACAAAAAATACTAAAAAACAGAACATAATAAATATTTAAGGGGGCTCCCATACTAAAAACGTGATTTTTCGTAGATAATGGTACGGAACCCTTCGTGCGCGAGTCCGACTCGCACTTGGCCGGCTTTTATTTTATAATAATACCGAATGTTAATCTGCTTATACAACGAGTTTGCATGTAAATACCGTGAATGCATGGCCATTTATAAAAACTAGCGGAATTGCTACGACTCTGCTAACAATTCAAGAAATTATTTACTTTAAGAATTGCGTAGTGACCAATTTGAACGCCGAGTAAGCCTACATTTTAAGTAGGTAGGGAAGTTTCCGGTTGCATTTAAACCATGTTATAAAATAAAGAGCGCTTCAACTTTCCGTATTTGATGCAATCAACAAGAAACTTAAATACCCACGCGAGTAACCGGTTATAGTTCTGCACACATAGGCGCGACAAAACGCTCACGGCGTATTTTTTGCTAATATCAAAACGAACTGTATTAACTTATAGGAAAAGCACACTTTTCTACAAAATTTAATCGGTTATGCTAGCTAGCAAATTTCAACACGTGATTTAACCACACAAATTTAATCTCTGTTTATATTGTTACAGAGTGCATTTTTAAAACGATGTTGAATTAAGTCGCTCCTCTTATTAGATGCAGGGTGCCAAGTTAAAATGGTCCAGTGAACGGGTGAAAGTGATTCCGCGGGGGTGCCCACGTGATCTAGGCGGGGTATTCTGTGGTATATGTACCGAAGTGCGTCTCTATTCCTATTGTGTTTAAGCCTCTCATGCCCCACAGAAAAGGGGTGTTATGGTCAGCTATTCTTATTCCGTGAATACACTTGCAAATGTCGCGCAAATTCAAAGCTTTCGATGTCTGGTTATGACGACATTGCTAAATCTTCCTGCAGCGGTGTTCCCGGACCGATGCGACAAAGGTATCTTTAAGAAACGAGCATACTCATTCCTTAAAGGCCGGCAACGCACTTGCAATGCCCCTGGTGTTGCAGGTGTCCATGGGCGGCGTTGATCACTTACCATCAGGTGAAACGTCTGCTCGTTTGTCTCCCTATCTCATAAAAAAAGAAAAAAAATCTTTTTTATTCAGAACTAAACTCAGTGGGCTAGTCATGTTTTAAATTAACTATGTTTAGAAACGCCATAACTTATTTCAAATATAATTGAAAGGGGATCTAATTATAATTACATAATGACACATTAATAGTTATCTTGGCTAGAGGGCCTACAGTGATGAGGTGATGAGTACGATAAGTGTTAGAGACCTTTCTTTTTTTCAAAAGTACTGTAAACAAATCAATTACTGCTTCAGATTCTGAAAATTAATTGTGTAAATTTCTATAGATAACATTATTGAAATGACGTTAAATTGATTTATTCAATTAATCGTATATTTGCAAGACTTTAATCGGATTTAATTTCAATTTGACAACATAATACGTGCATTGAAATTAATTTAGATCACTATTTTGGTCGAAATAATACTTTGGGGGTAGGTCGGTAATTAAGGACGCTTTTCTTGTACTTTACTTTCTCTACTATTGTATAAACAATGGATTTCCGCAATATTACGCCTGATTCAATTATTATTATAAAAATTGAATTTCTGTGTTAAAAGCCATGGGGCCATGCGTCCGGATTCGTTCGCATCATCGCTGATATTTAATTGAAAAACGTACTCTATCTATGAGTTTTTAAAGTTCATTTTGGTATTGGCAAATAAACTGGGCTTAAAGAGGGCAATTATTTTGTCCAAAGTAAGTGGTAAGTTAATTATTTTTCAACAGTATAATAATAATTTGATCTACAGTATCAACTCTATGATATCTCCTACAAATAACAGTGCAGTGCACACTATACATCGGCTATCGTATCATCTGGCCACGGCTGGCGCGAAGATGCGATTGTTCCGCCTGGCATGCACTAACTAGGTTGGCCTTCATTAATGCGCCATGTTAACTTGCAACCTACGAGTATCACGTGTGACGTGTACTGACTGTCTGCTGATGCCTGAATAGAGTGGATATGTTTTATTCCTGTGAAGTGTAATTTATATTTAAAGTAAATAATAACCTATTATAAATTCAAAACAACTTTACTAAAAAAAGATTGGCACGCGAAGTCTCTTGAAATTAATATCGTTTTTATTATAAATGTTTGACCCCTTATTTTTTAAATACTGAACCACACATGTATTAGGGCTAACAAAATAGTACAGAAATCGGTCAAGCCGTTTTTGAGTTTTAGCAAGACTAACGAATAGCAATTGATATTGTTATTTTTCTAATTTTAATTTTGATAACTAAGGTCTCCCATACACTGGAGCGATAACACACGCGCTTAATTTATTTTGCCAACAGCAAAACGAACTGTATTGACATAGAGAATAAGTTTATTGTACAACGAAATGACAGCGCGAGCGAATTTTAACCATGGAAATATTATAACGGAGATGGCATTTCAAGCTCGCGCTGCGGTAAATTTGTAGTGGTTTATCTGACTCCGCACTTGTTGTTTTCCCGTATAGTTGCCGTGTACTACAGGTACATGAGATAACAACAATGGTGGAGTCGTTATGAGTACTCTAGATCCTCTATGGTGGAACTACATGTTTTATTTAGTTGAGTTTAGAAAAATAAAACGAAGTTTAAGAAAACCACTGGTAATTATTATTATCTATTACAAATCCAAGCAAGACGTTTTTACAGATACAAATTTAAGCAATTTTATATGCATAATATGCGTTTAAAATTCCTACTGCTCAGCTGAAATGGCAAACTTCATTACCATCTAATACCTAATCGGCTCGACGTCGAGTGGAAAATCTAATTAAAAAAATCCTTCCCCGCACGAGAGGTGATTGAATTTGCGGCGCCCGATTACATTAACATGTAGCAAAGAACATTTCCGGACGGAGCTGCTCTAAACTGGTTTAGACCGGACGTACCCAGCCCGGGAGGATACATATAGTTAGTTGTGAGTTGTAGGTATACAAGTAGATTTGAACATTGCTCCCACAGAAGCGCCCAAACGCGCTCGACCCTTTTTTGGCAATACCCAAACGAACCTTATTCATCACGCCTGTATTCCTCGAAGGGGTATGCAGAGGTGTATTGCAGTGCACCCATATTTCAGCGATGTATTCTTGGTCCCAACGTATGAGGGGAGAGCCTATAGCTATTATTCCGGGCACATTCTCCCTCAATACGAGGGAGATTTAGGCCATAGTTCATCATGTTGGCCCAATGCGAGTTGGTGAACTTCACACGCCTTTCTATGGACGTGTTTCCTCGCGATATTTTCCTTCACCGTTCAGCAAGTGGTAACACACATGAAAATCTCAGAGGTGTGGGCCCGGGATTTGAAGTTGCACCCTTTGCGTTCAGGGCTGACGTTCTACCAACTAGGCGACCACTACTTATTTATTCCTATCAAACGCTCATTGTTCAACAAAATGTCATGGAGTATGAATTATTTTACCACAGAAATGTAATCTTTATGTATTCTCACATAGAGTTTTTTTTCTAAAAAACTTAAGTTGCTTCGCTCGCCCCAGTAGGTGCAAGGAGTTAATAGTGTTTCGTGGTTTTCGCAATGCGGTGTCGAAACAGCTTGAGGTGCAAAATTAGTTGAGAGCGAGTTTTGGGGTGTTATTGAATCTTGTTCATGGGAACGTGATTCTAGTGGTTTTAATAGTGTTTCGGACTTATCCGATTTTAGTATTTGCAATGCTCATAAATTTATTGGAATACGAGGCGAATTGAGAATATCTTCCATATTTTGAAGTCGTTTAACAAATAGCTATGAAATGTTTATGAAAATGCAAATACATTTGAATATTTGTAGTGTACTTTCAGTTGGTGCATCATGAGGTTATATTGACTGATAGAGGAACTAACTTTGTGAGCGCTGCGCACTGGATGAATGGTCGCCATGAGGTAATATGAGGTCATATGAGGTCAACGCAGCGAACGTGTTAACTCGAGAGAATTTGCCTATAATATAACGAATTGTATACACCCATACTAAAAGCGAATTCTTCCTTGAAAAGAAAGTGAGCGAACTTGGGCGCGTGGTCGCGTGTATTTTCCACGGAAAATTACTCTTTATGTACATCGACACAAAGATAGTTTTGGTATTGGCGAAAACTTTGACGTTTGGCCCCCTAGTGTGTCCAAGGCTTAATGTTAGACACTCCGTTCCCTTAAAGATCATCTTAGTGAATTACAAAACCCTTTACTAAATTGCACCCTGACTTCTAAATCAATCCCCTAAGTAATTATACCCCATGTCTACATCAAAAAATCACATCTCCAAGGAAAAGTAATATCAGAAACACTTCTCCCCATTCAGGTCCAATATAACGGCGTGACGTAAGCCAAATCCTGGGCATATGGTTACCACCATGGCTTGTTCTCTTTGTTCAAATATAATAATGGAATGACTCGCAGCTTTCCGAATAAGATGTGTGGCAGAAATCTCATTCGTAATAGTGTTTTCTTGTTATTAAGTGATGTGATTATATCGATAACTTTGGTAAATATTTAGCGTCCTTGTGTTTCGGTATTGATATCGATACAAATATTTTCGGTTTTTTTTATTAGAAGCGTCATGCAATGACTTTGCAATTAAATGTTTGCTACAAGTAAAAAAAAAAGTAACAAAAATAATCTATTTACAGAGGCATTCTAGAACGCTTTTAACGCTTTTCTGTGTAAACGCACTGTAAGTAATCTGTAGATATGATAAAATGTGTTAATTTATACTATCTGAATATAAATTACTACATTATGCATTAACATTTTATTTTCAGCGTTCAAAGTCATTAGCATAAAACCACAATCATTCAAATAAATTAATTGCCGAATCCTTAAAAGAATTCCCAGAAATCCCACGTTCGCTTTTCAAATCTGTGAATCGCACGGCCGACCAATCAAATTTAACGATTCAATTAAATCCCGAAAGGTAACAGATAGAGGGCGGACCAATAAAATCCTTATATCGCGGTCGGACACGAGACATATCGAGATGAAATATCGACTTGGTTTTAATCGATATCGAGAGCGGACAAATTACCTCACTCGAGAATCGGTCTTGACTCGGCTGTGATACATGGTGGGTAAAAATATTTTTGTAACGTAGGGAGGGACCTGTTGCGTGGACGCGAGTGTGGCTTAGGCGCGGTGTTTTCTTTGGCCTCAGTTTATATGATATAATCAATTTCGGGTGTACGAGAGGATAATTCCTTTAGGTTAATAGTTGAGCAGAGATTTTATTTTAGACATAGTTGCCATTATCAGATAAAACGTTTATTTTGGATACATCATCACTCCTCTTTTGCCTGATAGAGTAGACAGAGGTGTGGCATTACATTCTTAACATTGTAAGTGACGCTAGCTCATGGATATTATGATGATACACATCTAAGTTACATTATATTTTTGTAAATAGCAGCATTGTTTTAATATTTATTTTATTTATGACAGATTGTGACACTACATTACATTACTACAGCCCTTTTAACGTCCCACTGCTGGGCACGGGCCTCCACTCAATGCGTGGGGGATTCAGGCTATAGTCCACCACACTGGCCCGGTGCGGGTTGGCAGACTTCACACATCTATCGAAAACTAGTCAAGTTCCCTCAGACGTGCAGGTTTCCTCACGATGTTTTCCTTCACCGTTTCTTAGCAAGTGATAATCTCGGATAAAAATTAGATTCGCTCATAAATTCCAGAGGTGCGAGCTGGGGTTCGAACCTGCACACTTCGATTGCAAGGCGTGCGTTCGACCACTCTGCTACCACTGCTCGGACTTAATAACTTAACTCGGCTTAACATCCAGATTGTGTTGTAACTACGAAATAAAAAATCCTAAGTAATATTATTCTAATAACACTGCTTACAAGGCCTCTAATGATCTTAGGAGTTAGAGCCTGCACCTCTTGCTCCTGGGTCATAAGTGTTTTACCAACTAAGCACCTATTCTTCTTTTTAAAAAGTAAGCTAAAAAAAATATTGGTTTTATGGAATAAATTGGAGTTCATTTCATAGAAACAGGATAAAATATACCCATTAAGAATTTTGCAATCGATCATCACATACCTGAAACAAAAAAAACAAATATTTAATAAAACTTTTTAGACAACAAAGACTAAAATTACTTTTTAAAACCACTTCAAATTTAACAGCATCAAGCAGTAAATTCCTTGAGGAAAACACGCCCAGTAATACGCTTTTTAAGGCATTTTAACCCTTATTACATGAAATAAATTAACATCCAGCGCGCAGGTATTCCAATGAGCAAAGTTGTTCTCATACATTACGGTGTAGTCACAACATTGCCCGGGAGCCCCGCAAATTGTCGCTTCCACCTCTCCCCGTCTCGTTTCCGTTACGGTGCATTTCCTCTTTGCGGTGCATTCGCCATCTCTTTCACTCTAATAAAGTGTTGGAATGGAATTTGATGAGCTATTATTTCTTGTTCCGGGTGCATTGATTGGAACAATGTCTGAACTTTAAAGCTAAGTTGAGTGGACGTGGACATTATAGAGATTTTGAAACATTATAACGCATATGACAATAGGTTCGCAGCCTATTACGTTGGGAACCAAAGAACATCGCCGAAGTGTGGGCGCTCTGCATCTCCGCCTACCTTTTCGGGGAATACAGGCGTGATGATGTTTATTTATAACGGGTTGAAAAATAATAGACAACATTTTCCAGAATTACGTTGAGCCTGGATCAATGGAAGGCGGCCGTTAAAAAAAATCAAATACGCAATTCCAAAATTCAAACACGGAACACGGGTTCCGAATTTGAATTTTAGACGGAGAACATTCGGGAAAATTACCAATTGGTACGTTATTTTCGCCAATCGATTTGTGTCAAACGCGGAGTGTGGCAGGTAAAAATCGGTATGCGGCGTCGCCAGGGGCGAGCGTGCCGCGTAATCCTATCGCGTCGGGACCAGCCGCAAACATTAAAAAAGGGCGAAAATGACATTTCCAATTTTCTACTGTTGCTCGCAGGCAAATTCATTTTATTTGTAGGCTCGGATTTTGCACGTCACCCGCGCTCGGATTGGCCCCCGCCACCTAGTTGGCAATATTTCATTCGCATCAAAGAAATTCTCACCCCCGCACTACGCACCCGAGACTTTATTAACGAATAATTCGAACTTCCTACCAAAAAAAGAATTTCTTAAGAAAATTAAAGAATTTGCCCCGCTTTTTTGATTCCACTCCTTTTTTGTAGGAGATATAAAATATAAATGAGTCGAGTGGAACGGTGTTTTTTGTGCTATGTGAAATTTTAATATTTCGCCCGGAATGCGAATGTAGCCTATAAAGTTTATTAAGAATTTATCCGGCGCGTGGACTCCGAAAATATCCGTAGACAGTTATTTGATGAAAAATCGTTTCAGTAATTTGATTCGGTTCGTTAATTTTTAATTACGGACCTAACTTCGGAGTGGAACTAAATATTTTACGCTTTTGTTTAAGCATAATAGGTGAACTATGAACAAGAAAATTAAGAGCCTTTTGTATAAAGATTTCGTTTGTTATATTTGAACAAAGTTTTTTTTAACATTTCTTTTATTATACTTGTACGTACTTCCCTTGCGTCACTTGTACTTAAATAGGGCTGGTCGAAAAATAGTAACATTATCGATGGCTAAAGTAAATAACATTTTTAAATCCATATCTACGAAACAGAGATACAACTCTATGCAATTACAACGTGTAGAGTCTTATAAGTACTAGGAAAGAATTCAAATAAGCTCCAAAGAAAGAATGAGTAATGTTTAATACAGAAAAATGGTTAAGCATCAGCATAAATCATCCTCAACAAAGAAATCGAGTTTCAGGAAGAACTAAGGGGATCTGAAACAGCGCAAAGTAGTTATTATACTCAAGGAGGCGGTAGCTATAAAAGCTTGCAATTTAATTCATTGCATATAAGGAGAAGTTTGAATTTAAGAAAATATACGATTTGGCTAATTACCTCGTAAAAGATTTAGATCATGCAGTAGTAAAAAAAATGGATGACGCGGACGTGCTCTATTCGATTTTTTTTTTGTTATCGCGTCTAACGTGTATGACCAATTTTAATTTTTAAAGGTTATGGCTTCCATCGTGTTTAGGCAATGATTTGCAGATGAATTCGAAATGTTATCGCATTTTTTTAATCTGTAGTAAAGAGATACGTCTATCAGAGGTGCTAACGTTACTGCATAATATATTATTATGTCTTAATGTTATTAACTATGTGCGGTTATTACTTAACTAAGAATTCCATAATACATTGTTTTTTTTTCATTTGTAATCAAACTAATAATTTTGTTAGTATTTCAGTCGACATAGTTATTTTAATTAAACAGTGAAGTGTTTTGTTTATCAAATGACGTGATTAGAAATAAAAAACCTTTTTTTAACCAGACTACGGTGAAGCCAAAAGGAAAAGTTTCTGATTATGATTCTTTAACTTTTTATTATCTATTATAATGATACCTACCTCCAATACAAACAAGATTTAATATCGCATGCATTTTAAAGTACAACACCCATGTTTGTCACTAAGCAATCAGTCTCTGAAAACACCATTTTAGAACCCGCGCACCCGAAAATGAATGACACAGCTCGTCACAGAGATAGGTTCATGTAAAATTCATGTTCGTTCCGTCTTCGTCGCGCCCCGTGGCACGGCGAGCGAATTCGCTATAAAATTACTTGCAATCTAATCATGTTGACGCCTCGTTGGATTAGTGGCTTCGGAGACTTGGCTCTCATTCATTGGACGTGGATTTTCCGAGATTGCAACGACGACGGTTGGCTGGAAAAATGTGCCGGTTGATTGTTCTCCTGACGAAAATTCCGAAGCGCAATGCTTAAATAAAAAAAAAACTTAAATTCGAATTTGAAATTTAAATCTTGTATGTTTATTCGTCGCATCTAGCCGCGTTTTTTTTGTAACGCATAAAACGAAATGTACCAAATTTAAAATTTCCAATTCCATATTTAAAAATTATTTGAGCTCGTACCTACATGACATATTTCCATTATTGTTAAATCATTATTTTTATTCAAAGTATTATTAAAACAGTACTGTTAAAGATGTGGCGGTAAGGGGCTGATCAATGGTAACAATAGTTAGGAGTATACTTTATGTCAGCTATTGTGAAGGAGCTGCTTACGTGATAAAGGAACGCCCCCGCCCACGCCGTCACATTGCCCTTACGCCCACCAGTTTCTTTGTACAAATATCCAGCTCGTACTTAAGAATGTCCCTCTATGTATTGACCAACATGGAATTTTATTTCTATACTTGAACGTTCTAAAAATATATGTGCATTTTAAAGTTTGAAAACAAACAAGTATCTAAATAAATCTCATTAAGCGGCAACTATGTACTATGAGATCCAAATAAGAATAGGAATGTCAATAAGCTCTCTCTGTCAAATGTCACATGAATGGTTTGCAAAAAACTTATTTGCATATCAATAATAATAGTACCTACATCAAATATAAATAAAAAGGTTACATAGTAGTAAATTGTCTTATTAGAATATTTAATTATTTAAAGTCATAATTCGTTTTTTCACGTCACAATATGGCGCAAAGTCGATCCTATTCTCATTTGATCGCATAGTACGTATGAGTATCTACTTACAACATGATTTGTTTTATTTTATATTTCAAATTTCGATAGAACATAGTTTTTGGGTCATTGAAAAAATATTTATAAAAAAAAATAAGTACATGGCACAAATTTATTCAAGAGAATAACCTACCAAATTAATAGCTGCTTTAATACAAAAGTGTTAAAAACGGTCCATTTGTTCGGGTGCCACATTTCTACACACATGCATAGGTGTGTAATTTTACATCAGAATTAAAATATTAAAGAAATTAAAAAACATAGATTATAAAGATCAACTTTCAACCGATAGCAAGAATCATTTTACTCTATTACACGAGTCCGGTACGTCCCACTACAGTCTCTCGGCACGGAAACTCCAACTCAATATTAGAACCTCATACAACTATTCTCCAAGTTTCGTCCCAGTTCTCGGGGCGTTGTTTCCTACTCTTGGTGTGTCGCGGTGCATATTTTTAATACGCTTCGGCCCACTCCGCTTCGACCCGCTTCTAAATGTTTAATACTCTCCGTATTCATACGAACTGTGAATAGAATTATTTTGGCCGCTGCCTGTGCGTGCTATTAAAAAGCGGGGTCCGTAAGCGTTCACAGTTCGTTGGGTTTTTATTATGAATGCTGTTCCCAAATTCCCAATGTGTTATTTTGTAATCGTCTACGGATGAATGTTTGCGATCGCCGTGAGAAGCCGCCGGGTGGACTGTTTGTCTTGTGTCTGGCAGTTCTTTATTTTCGGTCAGATATTTTTTCGAAATTTGAATATATAAAAAACAAAATTATTACAAAGATTCCAAATTTAATATAAAAAAAAACACCAGCCTACAATTTATTTTTTGTGAATGAGTTAAGTATTTATTTTAATCAAAATTAACAGTTTTAGTTAGCAACATATTTTAGTTTCGTATCTCATGCATAGTGGTGTTATTATGCTAGAAAAATAATTAAATTTCGAACGCGTATCAATGGCCATAGAATTCGTATGGAACACCGGAATTCAAACAATGCACAGTGCGGGATTATTTTCGAATACCGAACATCGACTGAATGAACGCGGCGTTCGGTAGTCAATGGAATTTTGTTGCTTTCATGTGGGACGTCGGGCCCAATATAATAAGGTTTAATATCTCCATATATAAATAAAGGTTCAACTGACATTGTACATAGACAATAGTCGATACGAAAACATTATTCGGGATTCGGTCTGCGTTGTAAACAATAACTACTTACAACAATGATGTCGGTAAAACATGTTTCAGGTTTAATAGGAAACCTCTGTATTGTGTCTATATTTAATTATTTCTTTTAATTCTTGAAATTCGTAAATAAAAATATTATGATTCAACGATACATATTTCGGATTTATGGAAGCATAAAAAAATAATATTGTCTTATTGAATAACAATCGAAAGGCAAAATTTCAAAAAAAATGATTTTTCGCATGTGAGCGAAATAATTCAATTATTATAAAAAGGCAACGGAAATCCTCCAAATCCAAACCTCAAAATTATTCCAAATGAGTGCACACACCTATTCTTCTTTTTGATTTTTATTTTATTGAAAAGGGCAACCCTGAAACAATATTATTACAATTTATAAACGTAGATTCAACGGGTGATTGGATCCGGTAGGGTTGTCTCAATTAACCGCCCGTTGGAGGTGTCTTGCCAGTTGAGAAATTGGATTTGCATTCACAGAGTTACAATTAGCCAACGGTAGGTTGGTCACCGAAGACCATCGGATATATTATTCAGATAGGTTACGCGATTGGTTTAAGCAACGTTCGATATTTAAATGATTGTTATTTGAAATGTGATTTCTAAATTGAAATTATAATATATTATCCATGGAAATATTATAACAGAGATGGCATTTCGAGCCCGTGCGGTGGCATATATTTCTGGTTTATCTAACTCCAACACATTGTTGTTTTCCTATATAGTTTCCGTATACTACAGGTGCATGATATAACAACAATGGCGGAAAAATCGCCGCAGAGCTATACAAAGAGTGGAGTCGTTATGGGTAGAGAGATACTCTATGATATGAAGGACACAGGCAAATAACAGGGAATGTCCTAATTTTTAGAAAAAACAATTTGAAAGTTTAAAAGTATATTATTTTTATTGAGATCAATGCATGCAATAACTTTTACTTAGAACTAACGTCATGGACGTTCCCAGTTCTTTTCGTTGTGGTCATAAACATAACTGTATTTTTGACGCCATATGTTAACATTTTTTTAAATACTAATGATTAGAATTCAAAATACCATAAAGAAAGATATGACTCTATAAAAAAAATAAAATTTGTGACATTCCCTCTTATTTGCCTGTGCTCTACATATTATCTGAGCCCGCGATTTCGTACGCGCAAATTTTTGGAACCCTAAGTACTCGGAAAAAGTTGATTTACTTTATTTACCATGAAACGATAATTCTTTTTCTAAAACAAAAGTAATCATTCGTTACTCTTTGTAACATCAGTTATCTAGCAGAAAATTTCCCGTCAAAATCGGTTCAGCCGTTTCGAAATTAACCTCAAGCAAAAATACATGAGAAAAAAATGCGTACTTTTATATTGAGGGGTGAAAGGATATTCGACTTAAGCGACACTTTTGGGCGATATTTATATACATATTTGGAAACAGCGGTTTTTTCTGCGTCGAATGAAAAAATGTCTCTCTAGTCACCTTTCACCCCTCGATATGCATTTAGGAAAAAGCTGTTATTTTGATATTAAAATATGTAAGACTAGCTGGGTCCACGGTTTCACCTGCGCTTATTGTTACGTCCTCTTTTTGGGAGTCGATTAAAAAGTAGCCTATGTCCTTTCTCAGGTTCTAGACTATATCTGTACCAAATGTCATTTAAATCGGTTCAGTAGTTTAGGCGTGATTGCGTAACACACAGACAGAGTTACTACCGCATTTATAATATTAATAATATTATAGTAAGGATTTACTACTACTACAACCCTTTTAACGTCCCACTGCTGGGTAAGGGCCTCCCCTCAATGCGAGGGGGATTCAGGCCATAGTCCACCACGCTGGCCCAGTGAGTAGTCAAGTTCCCTCAGACGTGCAGGTTTCCTCAAGATGTTTTCCTTCACCGTTTCATAGCAAGTGATAATCTCGGATGAAAGTGAGATTCGTACATAACTCCCAGAGGTGCGAGCCGGGGTCTGAACCTGCACACTTTGATTGCAAGGCGTGCGTTCGACCACTCGGCTACCACTGCTTATTGACTCTATATTACTGAATTGATTCAATTTTAAACCCGAATTATAGTTCTTATGTCTTCATTACGTAAGGCATTTCACTTGTAACACATAGCAAGCACGCGAGCAATGCCTTGTCTAACATTATACGCTAATTAATTCGCAACCAGCATACAAAGCAAATCAATTAATGCCCAATAATTACAGTGCACCGTATTGAAGGCAACAATTGTGTAGGTATGTTAGATATAGGAGCGTCTGTCTTAGACACAGTGCTTTGTTTAACATAAGTACATTATCAAATACTAATCCTAGACCGGGATGTAAAGCGGTAAATCAATGCAGGATGGCAGAAGTGGAGACAAGTTACCAGCACTAGTTGCGACCCCAAAATGCCGTTAAAGGTAAAAGGAAAAATGTACAAATCAGTCAACAGACCAGTAATTATTTACAGCTCGGAATGCTGGGCGGCTAAAGTGCGTGAAGAGAAACGTCTCCACTCTGCCGAGATGCGAATGTTGAGATGGATGTGTGGAGTGACGCGAATGGATAAGGTGAGGTATGTATACAATTAGAGGAAGTATAAAAGTAGCGACCATAACAGAAAAAGTGAGAAGTAAGAGACTAGAATGGTTTGGGCATGTGATGAGAAGAGATGAGAAGCATGTGACTAAAAGAGTGATGAGTATGAATGTGGATGGATACAGAGCGAGAGGAAGACCAAAGAAAAGATGGATGGAGTGTGTAAAAAGTGATATGATTCAGATCGGAGTCGATGTCGGTATGACGGAAAACCGAGTCGAATGGAAGAAAAGGACATACTGCGCCGACCCCAAATAATGGGATAAGGTAAGGCCAATGATGATGAACCCTAAAGCCTGCCGCACCTTGTACGCTTAGCATGACCACGTATAGTGCGATCCAAATAAGAATAGGACTGTCAATAACCTATATCTGTCAAATTTCACTTGAAAAGTATGTGTACCGGTATTGCTGACACATTAGTTTTGTTATTGTAACGGCCCACTGCGTACGGTCGTACCAGTTGTCAAGTGAACCCCACACTATAGACGCGCGCGTACAGTAAATAATAACTAAGAGACTTTATTTAATAAGTTTTATTATTGTGAAATTGGAACATTAAAAGTGAACTTATAAATTATACAAAGTTTATTTTACAACCTGTACACACAGCCCTGACACACTAAGCCCAACCAACTAAATATGGTTTGCAAAAAGCTTATTTGCATATCAATAATAATAGTATAATATTTATTCAAAGTCATAATTCGTTTTCGTTCGTCACAATATGGCGCAGAGTCGATCCTATTCTTATTTGAATCGCATAGTAGACATAAGTTGTATCTCTTTCAACTGTCAGATTTGTCGAGAAAATGACCTCACTCAGAGCCATGTCCAGTACAAAAAGCTCGAAGGATATCATTTTCTCGACAAATCTGACAGTTGTAAGAGATACAAATTATGTCTACGCGGTCATGCTAAGGGTGCGGGGCCATCGACGTCCGCGCGTCATATTATTTGTCATACCAAAACAAACTTTATTGACTCATAAAAAAAGTTCATTTTTCAACTAAATGACAGGGACTGCGCCAATGAATTTAATCACGTGGCTTTTACCACAGAAAGGAAATCTTTATGCATATTGACACAGAGTTCATTTTGGTATTGGCGAACATGTTCGCGTGTGCATCTACGCTCCAGTGTGCGGGAGGTTTAATACCCCATTTTGATCCATCTAGGATACCGCCCTACAATAGCAGAAGCCTAGCCAACATAATTAACTTTCTAGAACAATTGACTCTGTGTTAATATTAATTAAGACTAAATTTCTGTGGCAAAGGCCACCCGACTGCATTCGCTAGCAATGTCATCGATAGTAATTCGTTAGAAAATGTACTTCATCTACTAGTAAATACAGTACTATTTGGTGCGACTGCGGCTTTACGTTGGGCAGCGCGGTATGATAGACAAAAACGTAGGTGTGAGGCACCTCTACCTACACCTTAGTGAAATACATGCGTGATGATGTAATTATAGACCAACCAAGTGTGAACATTTTGATACATTTACAATTTGATTACAGAGCCCTTTTGTTCTGTAAGTGTTGTATAGTGTCAAGATAGATTACATAAATTACTTGCGACTCCGCCAGTGTAAAAAATTACTTATAATATCAGCTATCTGCCGGGGAAAGTCCTGTTAATATCGGTCAAGCGGTTCCGGAGATTACTCTTAATAAACAGACAGGAAAACCGAAAACAATTTTAAGTATGCTCTTTCATTATAAGCATCGTACATACTTTCATATGATTTAAGTAAAAATTTGATATTTTGAAATCATAAATAAAATAAACATTTAAGGGAGCTCCCATATAACAAACGTGTTTTTTTGCAGTATTTGTAGACCCTTTGTGCGTGAACCCAACTCACACTGGCCGGTTTTATATATTTGTAGGTATAGATTTACATCAATAGTAATTGGCTCACATCGTCAACTTAGACAATGAGAGTTTCTTCTATAGCCAACGACGAACCTTGTCAAATGGCCTTTTCAAAAACATTAACGTACCTACTCGTATATTTCTTGGTCTGTAGTTTTCAATTCGGCATTCAAATATTTGTTCCAATTCAACTTGGTGACCTTGTCTCGGAGAAGCCCAGTTTGAGTACGAATTGTGTGTTGTGTTCATACTAAACTAAGAACGTCGCTGTTATTTGCACAGTTCACATAAAGGTCAGACGTAATTGGCAATTAATTAGAAGCCGGCCGTGCCCTATATGTAGTGCCCTGTACACAGTATGTTGTAGTTTGTAATAATGAAGCAGTCATCCACGTGATAATTGATCTAGTTAGCGCTTGCAGCGCTTAATTACACGTCAGTCGGATTACGTAATTATCGTGTACAATTTCTTGTGCAGAATAGAGCGCTTTATGCTGTTAAAGGTGTATTATTGACAGCTTTTATCGATGAATAATTGCAATTCCCATTTATTCGCGTATCCATCGATATTTTTTTTTTGTATATAGATGAACGAATTCTTTAAATATATTATGGAGTTTTAGTGCTCACAGAATTTACGAGGCCTTCTGTTATTATGTAGCCTTTTAAATACATTATCACGGCGAAAGGGAATGGCAGAGGTGCACTGCAGTGCACCCAAACTTCGCTGATGTATTTTTGTCCCAATGTAATAGGGGGCGAGGCATATTCCCTCTCAATATGTATTGATTTACAAGCTATATTATTGATTAACCTTTATTGATATATCCCTACTACAATTTCCCATGTGGGAAATTTTGGCCATAGTCCACCATGCTGACCCAAAGCGGATTGGTGAACTTCACAATCCTTTCTATAAACGTGCAGGTGTCTACGATAATTGCCTTGAAATACCAGAAGTGCGGGTTTGAGTACCTTGCGTTCAAGGCGGGCGATCTACCACATAGGCTACACAGACTCTACCAAAATCCTAAAACGAATCCAAGATTCAGTATCTTTCTCTATTTCGCATCTACTTTCCCGACTCCATTGGAGTGGAAGGCTGACACAAAATTTATGTACATACACTAAGACACCGTATAAAATTGTAGGTCAAGACACGCAAATAAATACAGAGACGGAGTGGATGTAAGGAGGATTTGTATAATGTCGCGCAAGGGTCAAAAGACAAGCTGGAATCGGGTCAGGAGCTTTGGCTTGAGATGCCACGATGAAAGGTTTTACATACATTTAAACGGAACTCCGCAAAGCAAATGTCTACTTGTTTCACTTTACTTTTTTTTACGAAATGAGTGAAATGATGATATTGGAATGGCTCCACCTGCATTTAGCGGTTATTTCAGCCAGTGTCAAGTAGTTCGATTCATCCGCCATCTTTATCCCTGTCATCATCCCTTTTTATCTATAATGTGTATTTATTGAATTTATCCTTGCTATTAATTACTTTACATTGGCGAAATACCCGCTCTAGTCGCAGGTGAAGCCATTTCTAATCTTATTCCATTAAATTTCATCATTTCACTCATTTCATAAAAAAATTATAAGGGTCGAACAATATACTAGACAAAAATCGATTGCAAAATCTAAAGAGTTTTTTTTCCTAATAGGGGTCAAATTGAGTACATTCTTTTTTTCGAAAGTCTACCGCCAAAAAAATACTAAAACAGTACAATAATATATAGTATAGGTACCTAAATAAAGCCACCCTTAAGAATAACTAACCACTTTCACTCCACCTTCAAAAACCGAGGCTGTGCAACAAATAAGTAATGATGTAAAATGACAAAAAGACGCCGAGCGGGGGACACGCAACAAAAATCGTGAGCAACATCACAAAAACAATGTCTGTAACAGAAAACACGCTAATGTAAGGCGTATTATCATGAATAATAAAAAAAGTACAGTTGAGTATCATAAAGTGATGTTATAGAAGTAATGGGGGGAAAAGCGCCCCGAAGGGCAGAGGGTGCGTGTACTGGCACAGACAATCTGTTGAGAAAAAAAAGAACATCTAGATATGACTGAGAATGTTTGGTTTTTGTTTTTTTTTTATTTTCACCGAGTTTGATCTGTGACACATTACGTTTTTGTTACAATAACTACGGTTAACATGTTGTTTTACCAAGATTTATAAAAAAGTTGTATTTTTATTCGTCACAAAATCTTTTTAGAAAACTTTTTTTAGTGTTCTAAATTTGAATTACTTAGATTTATTTTTAAGCATACATGGTAGTAAAGTGTAATGAGATTCTATATAAGGTTAAGTATAATTCTTTAAAGTTACCAGATCTAGTGATTTTATTATGTTGTAACCGTATCCATCTCTCAGGGGCCGTAAGTAAATTCAATCTGTGGGCCGCATTCCCAAATCACCTGAACACTCTCCGCGAGCCGTATCAGGTACGCGGCTAAATCTAATTTGGATATTTCGTCTTACGTTTCAAAAGTTATGTTTAGACGCGCCTTTAAAGATGCCTCGCCTTTAAAATAATAATAGGTTCTTGAGACACTCGTGAGATACGAGTGAATGTTTTTTTATTTCCCTGGACTACCCTTTCTTTATAATATAACCTTTCATTTGATGGTGACTGACCTTTCTAATTTCAAATTAGGAAGAAAAGAATATGGTTGAAAGATTTTAATGTTAATTAGAACTTAATATAACAATTTAGGGACACATTTATGTTGGTCTTGTTGTATTACATCATCACGCCTGTATTACCCGAAGCGGTAGGCAGAGGTACACTGTAGTGCGCCAACACTTCGCCGATGTATTTTGGTCCCAATGTAATAGGGGGCGAGCCTATTGCCATTATACCGGGCACATTCCCTCTCAATACGAGGGAGATTTGGGCCACAGTCCACCACGCTGGCCCAGTGCGGGTTGGTGAACTTCACACGACTTTCTATAGACGTGCAGGTTTCCTCACGATGTTTTCCTTCACCGTTTAGCAAGTGGTAATCATTGTTGAAAATGACATTTGCACATGAAAATTATCTCAGAGGTGCGGGCCTGGGATTTGAACTTGCACCCCTTAGGTTCAAGGCGGGCGTTCTTGCCCGCGAGGCTACCACTGCACACTGTGCACACTGTTTTGTTGTACACGCACTAAACCTTAACTTTACTTGAAAGCATTAAAACATTGCTGTCTTGCTCATACATTACGGCCGTGATAAGGACAGCAATACGCTAAGTTTGATGTCAAGATAATTGACACGATAGTTCGATTAAATTTCGAATAGAAGAGATGTATAAATAAACAACTAAAACCCTGGACGAACTGGGGTGTCAAAATCAGTCAGCATTGCCAATGCCAAAATGAAGTCTGTGTTATAATATACATAAAGGCTGAATTTCTGTGGTACAAGACGCGCGCGTCAAAATTCGCTCGAATGAACTTTGTCTCTCAGTCAATACAGTTCGTTTTGCTATTGACAAACATGAGTTTTGCCACCCAATATACTTAATAAATAAACCAAACAAAACCAGAAGCAAACTTCGTGAACCACGAATGCTTTGGCCCAAAATGGCAATAAACCTATTAGCTATTGATTTTTCAAGCCAAAGCTCGCCGTAAAGAGTAATGTGCAGCTCATACGTAGCTACAATACATCTTGCTTTGTCCCATTCAATGTGTAGACGAGGAAACGACTGGCATACTGATGTGTTACTTTTAAAATTTATTGCAACAACCCCTTTACTAGTGATGTGAATAATATCGACATTATATTTTACGGGTTTACGATAATCACATACGATAAAATTTATGACACAGTAGTGACATATAAACCGATTTAGAATGAGCAAAGCATTTAAGAAGACAGCTCTCCTAGCCTAGATGTCTATCCATTTTAACAAGCGTTGCATCCAATCGTTAGGTACCCCAGAATCTATAGGAATGAAATATGTCACGTGAAAATTACTGAATCAGCTAATGTCAGTGTCGTGCATTTTCAATCGATTTCAAAACACCGTTTTTTTGCGCTTAGTTTTGTGAAAACGCTTGAACATATACTTTATTTAGAGACTCATGATATCTTGGCTATAGACCTATGATAGAGGAAAATAATGGTGACTGAGGTGAGCTCTTTCACATTATGAGAAGCGTACCTGGAACCATTTAGCTATGAGGGCAACCCCTTTAACCACTTGACTATCGACGCTTAAATAGATAACTTAAGTTCCGCTAATTATTAGAGTCAGTAATGACTACATCACTAATAAGTAATTATTAGTGATGTAACAAACAACTCTGTTTTGAAGCATTAAATCTTGACTATCGATATCATCTATCGATAACTTTCGATTCCCTACCCAAACGTCGCCTCTGAATAAGAAGTAATGAGTTTTCTTTTACATCGCACCTGACTTCTGGTCTTGCAGACGCCTCGTAGACTTCGCTAAACAGGATTAAAGCCTCTTTTTCTTTTTGGTGTTGCTTTACTTACATTCTTTTAGAATTTTCTAAGGTTTCGGGTGTCGTTTAATATTTTTTTTCAAGGTTTAAAGTATTTTTGAAAGTAAAAATTTAACTTCGTTTTTTATTGTCTTTCCATTGTGTTAAAGCTATTGTTGTTTTAATGGCAGGTTCTGCACAGTTAGTGAGTATATTCTTTTTTTATTTGCTTATTATTCGATTACAAACTAGCCCAGAAATGATTATTTTTTGTCTTGTTGTTACATATTTCTGTGAATATGAATGTTAATGTTTAAACGTGAATTTTAATTTATTGAGAATAAACAAATGTCAAAGGAATAACTATCAAAAACTTAAAAAAATCTCGTAAAGAATATGTTGGGTACACAGCCGTATCTTTTGATACCGTTGACTTAGAAGATTGATTCTTGTTAATTTTAAAAGGATTGTGACACCTCCGCGCGTTCTTAAGAAAAAAGGTCTTGACAGACAGTCGGACAAAGAATCCTATAAGGGTTCATTTGTTTCCTTTTAAGATATAGCACCCTGAAAAGTTTCAAGATCGTACCAATTCGACGGAATGTTTCCAGTGTAAAGTACAATTTCAACGTAAAGTAGTATAAACACAGTTGAACGTAAGATATAGTGTATGCGACAGAGCAGACAGGCGGCACGTATTCCAGCCACGATGGTTCAACACTCCCATACGTTACGTACTTAGTGTAGATAATTTTAAAATTCCCCGAGTTTATCCCCACTAAACGCGTTATGTCGTCGTCCGGACCGTGCAGTCGATATACTGTTTATAGCGATTGTATTTAATACTAGCTGTGACTTCACTCGTGTGGACTTTAGGGAGAATGGTTTTAGGAAAAATTGTTTTATGTTCATCCCACGGAACTCTTAGGGCTTTTTTCTAAAATAAAAGGTACAACGGTGAAGGAAAACATCGTGAGGAAACCTGCACGTGTGAGGGAACTTGACTAGTTTTCTATAGATGTGTGAAGTCTGCCAACCCGCACTGGGCCAGCTTGGCTATGGCCTAAATCCCCCTCGCATGGAGGGGAGGCCCGTGCCCAGCAGTGGGACGTTAAAGAACTGTAGTAGTAGGGATATATAAGCGTCAGATGTACCGAACACTCATAGCTTGCGCTACCAAGTCGTGCCGAGGTCATAGCGACGCCGCGACGACAACACGCCATTTGTAAACTATTTGTATGCGGAACGGTATGCCAAGCTCACTTTTCTTACTTCCCTCTGACGAGCGGCATTCATCGAACGCTTTCCAACTGCTTCAACACACGACGCAGTGTGTTATTACACCATAGATATAGGAAACAGTATCTCATCATTTGCTTTACATTGTCTCATAATTTGCGGCCGACGCAGTGCCTTTTTCTTTCTTTCATCTCGCTTTTTACTCGACTTCAAAAAAAGGAGTCTAAGTTTGTGGTTCCGAATTCGGCAAATTTTGGTATGTTTGCTTGGGAATTCTTTAAGGACGATTTCCCATTTCAAAAATAATTTAGGAACACTAATTACTTTTCTAAAATACAGTAAAAGTAGCCCAGGTTACTTCTTTTAACATCTGATGTTATCTCTATCTATTATCTCCCACTGAAAGTCTCGTTAACATCTGTCCAGTGTTCGTAGATTACCAGGCACAAGCAGGCAGGCAGAAAGACAAATACTTTATTTTTTTTTTGTTTGAGATACTAGTATTATTATTTATTGACGATTATAAGTGCTTGTATTGGTTTATATGAATAAAAATTCATATTCTGATTCCGATTCTGTTATAACTACTGTACATACTTTCATATACATTTAGGGAAAAGCTGTAATTTCGAAATTACAAACAGACACCTTAAATTTCTGATCGCTCGGAAACTAAACTCAGACACCCTGGTATTTATTTGCAGTTCGGATATCGCGAGCAAAACTGAATTAAATTTTGTACATGTGATATTCTCACTCGTCCGCTGATTGAAAGGTATTTACGGACGTGAGCGTTGCTTCGCTATGATCTGTTTGGTGTTTGAGCTCGAAAATTCGCGTTTCAAAATTGATTTGTTTGGGGATTTCCGTATCAAATTTCGTGGAATACGTTTGCTTAATCTATGCCGAGGTCCCTATGGAACATTACTTTTATAAATAAATGTGTTGGTAAAGATAAAAGATTTACTGCTATACGCGAGCTGATCTCATAAGATCTTTTTAGGGTTCCGTACCCAAAGGGTAAAACGGGAACCCTATTACTGAGACTTCGCTGTCCGTCCGTCCGTCCGTCCGTCTGTCACCAGGCTATATCTCATGAACCGTGATAGTAAGACAGTTGAAATTTTTCCAAATGATGTATTTCTGTTGCCGCTATAACAACAAGTACTAAAAAACAGAATAAAATAATTATTTAAGGAGGCTCCCATACAACCAACGTGATTTTTTTGCCGTTTTTATAGATAATGGTACGGAACCATTCGTGCGCGAGTCCGACTCGCACTTGGCCGGTTTTTTTTTAGGTTAAACAAACAGTGTCACATTAATTGTAGTTACTTTTGCATCCTACTGTCTTTTTCCTTAGCATTGCCTAAAACAGTTAATAAATACATTCTCACTAAGCCCCTCTTATTTCCAAAGCAGGCGGGGTCTATTAACTAGGCCACCACTGGTGTGTTTTTGTAAAGTTTAAAACATAAATTTTAAAACTGACAAGTCCAATTAACGTTAAGTTTCTAAAGTGAAAATTATCAAAAGGAATAAGTTTGTTTGTTGGCTTCCTTAGCCGAGATTACAATCTACAAAAAAATGAATGGATATTTTAATAACTGTTGAGGACTGCAAGATGAAAGAGGGAAAAGGGAAGGGAGGACTGTACCACTACATGCCATAGTGATACAATCAAGGCTACAAAATGAATGTTGATAAGTAGATGAAGTAACTTATTTCATTAAAATATATTGACTGACCAGATCAAGTCCGCCATTGGAAGCTCAGTCAACGAATGCAGCAGGATGACCTCTTGCAGACAGCGGTGGCGAAATGTACATCTGCCCCTTCCAATACTGATACAAGTACTTAACGATCACGACCACTCTGTTAAGAGCGTACCGGATAAAAAGAATAAGAAAGAAACGTTTGTGTAAATATAAAATGAATAATTTTGGGTAGAGCGGCAAACGGCACAGACATCCTGTGGCAAGAGACTACAGTTCCATTGGAAAGGTGCTTATCCAACATCTTCAAACTGTTAGATGGGACAGTAAACCGAAAATTAGAACAAACACAGCAAGTTATAAAACCGTAAATACCATTTAATATATTCTTATATGAGACGATAACATTAAAGTTACTGCCCATATAGAAATTGGCAGCGGACAGACCGTTCACACTGAGTTATAAACTGAAGACGTATACTGAATGTTTCAGATGTCTGAAAGAATGCTTGACCATTTGCATGAGTATCTGGTATACTACCGAAAGGTATAAAAACCATCCAAGTACGAGTTGGACTCGCACACGAAGGGTTCCGTACCATTATCTATAAAAACGAGCAAAAAAATCAAGTTTTTTGTATGAGAGCCGCCTTAAACATTTATTTTATTCTGTTTTTAGTATTTGTTGTTATAGCGGCAACAGAAATACATCATCTGTGAAAATTTCAACTCTCTAACTATCACGGTTCATGAGATACAGCTTAGTGACAGACGGACGGACAGACGGACGGACAGTGAAATCTTAGTAATAGGGTGCCCGATTTACCCTTTGGCTACGGAACCCTAAAAATTGATCATTATTATGATTTTTCAATTTTAGAGTCTTCTAGTATATCGAGTCCTGTGTGAAATATTTCAGTTCAGTTTTGTGAATATTTGTAGTCGCCTTGCTGTGATGTAGTTTGAACTGTTAAATAGGGTTATGGATGTGCCCTAAGGCCAAAACACGATACCTGTGACAAATATTCAAAGGTCTGTGACTCATAAAATATGATAGTTACGTATAATCTACTATGCATTTAAATATCAGCTACAGTATATATATAAATATATATATTATCACGCCTGTATTCCCCTTAGGGGTAGGCAGAGGTGCACTGTAGTGCGCCCACACTTCGCCAATGTATTTTGGTCCCAATGTAATAGGGGGCGAGCCTATTGCCATTATACCGGGCACATTCCCCCTCAATACGAGGGAGATTTGGGCCGTAGTCCACCACGCTGGCCCAGTGCGGGTTGGTGAACTTCACACGCCTTTCTATAGACGTGCAGGTTTCCTCACGATGTTTTCCTTCACCGTTCAGCATGTGTGGTAGTCATTGTTGAAAATGACATTCGCACATGAAAATTATCTTTGAGGTTATTTCGGACTTCTGATAGAATACTATTGCAACATTCGATGCATTTTTATTGTCATAGCAATAAACTATGGAGCGGGTGAGGCGAAAACGACAATAGCGTACTTAAGCTCGTCATAAACGATATCTCACAACCGAACAATGTTATATGCATACGTAAATCTTATTTGAAACTAGGTGTGCCCGCGACTTCGCCCGCGTGGACTTTAGGGAGATTACCCGGAAATATGGGTATTATATTTTTCCCGCGGAACCCTAATGCTTTTTCTAAAATTAAAGTAGCCTAAGTTACGCCTTGGAACGTCAGCTATCCCTCAGTGAAAGTCCCATTGAAATCGGTTCAGCCGTTTAGAAGTTTACCTCAAACAAACAGACAGACAGACAAAAAATTTTAAAATTGCGTTTTCGTTATAGGTATCGTATATACTTTCATACGCATTTGGTAAAAAGGTGTTATTTTGATATTACAAACAGACACTCCAATTTTATTTATTTGTATGTATGTATGTATGTATTGTATGTATGTATGTATGTATGTATGTATGTATGTATGTATGTATGTATGTATGTATGTATGTATGTATGTATGTATGTATAGATATAGATTTGTATAGATAGATGATGCACTTGTAATTTAAAAATGTTTGGATAGTTACGTTGAGGATTCCATTTTTATCTTCAAATTTGTCAACAACAGCGCTGTTAGCGTATATGTCAAGACCAGAGCTCCGTCAGGGATTCACTCGCTCGCTCCTTGTCTTATGTTAAACGTGAGAAAGAGACAAACTCAACATATTCAGTGACATACGTGTAGACTTAACGCACATTCTACAACTACAGATTTCATAATAACTATTAAAATAAAACAAAGTTAAAAACCTTTTTAAAAACAAGCTTCTGTTAAATTATTTTTCTTGGTCGATGTACTCTTGGCAGAGCAGTCGTGGTCATGTGCAATCGACGATAGATTTGATGGTCCTCCTCCACCGATCCCGAACCGATGTCTGGCGGACGCATTCATTAAGAGGGGTCTTAGTCAGCGCTTTAATTTGGTCTGTTACCATTGACCCTGCCCTGGACAACAAGTTTTTCCATGGCATCTGCTGGTCGCCGTGACACATGGCCAAAGTATCGGAGGATCCTGAGCTGTACTGTGGATGATAGTATCTCTTTTATTCGTAACTCTTTTAGGATCGATACATTGGTGCGCCGCTGCGTCCAAGAAATGCGGAGCATTCTCCTCCAGCACCACATTTCCAATGCATCGATCCGTTTACGTTCTCTCTCTTTCACAGTCCAGGTCTCAACTCCATATAGAAATATGGGGACCATTACCATTACCATTAATTTATTTTTTAGTTATTTAGATTTAATGTGATGTTGTATAAGTTTTCGTGTTCTCCTCAGCAAGCCCTTTCATTTGATACCTATATCGTAGTAGTGCAGAAAAAAATAACTAGTCCGCCATATTGGAATTAGAATGACGTCACATAGCTAAGCATGCATTGTCATCCAAAATAAGCGTGTATACCAAATTTCAACTTAATCGGTTAAAGATAACTGATCTAAAATTCAGTTGCGAGATTCCACCCGGACATAAATACGTTGCAAGCTAATATAAAGCTTGTAAAAAGCTTGTAAAATTGAATACTTAGCTGGAATACGTTTATGTAAAGGATAGACACACAAGTGACGACAAAGTAACAATAATCACTATCACGGGACTACTTATGTTAAATTCAATATGTAATTTCACAAAAAAATGTACATTCGTAAGATCAAAGAAAATTATTTTACTTTACAGGTTACCAAACGCAAACATCGGATATCCTACTTTCTATATAATATTTTATTACATAAGTATAAAATTTTACTGGCGTGTTTGTTTGGTAGTTCTAGTGATACGTAGTTTTACATAGTTTAACGAGAGGATTCCAGATATCTTGGCATCAGAACCGAAGGATTTGTTCCAAACAATGATTTATGTTCTCACACTTAAACTTACGACGTTATACAGTTTTCTGAATCTTATTTATATACATTTCGTTAATATTATTTCTAAAGGGCAGACATATATTATATCGAGGGGTGAAAGGCTATTTTACTTAAACGACACTTTTGGGCGATATTGAATTATATACGTATTTGGAATCAGCGATTTTTTCTGCGCCGAATGAGTATGCTCCCCTGTAAAGTTCTGCCTTTCACTCCCTGATATGTGAATCAATTCACAAACGAAGGCGCGTAGAATAAAGTAGCTAAAAAAACACGGGTATAATTTGATCATCCTTCTTATTTGTGGCTATTTGTACAGTAGATTGCTAATTTTTAGGTTTCCGTACCCAGAGTGTAAAACGGGAACCCTATTAATGAGACTTCGCTGTCCGTCCGTCCGTTCGTCCGTCCGTCCGTCTGTCACCAGGCTGTATCTCATGAACCGTGATAGTTAGAGAGTTGAAATTTTCACAGATGATGTATTTCTGTTGCCGCTATAACAACAAATACTAAAAAGCAGAATAACATAATTATTTAAGGGGGCTCCCATACAACAAACGTGATTTTTTTGCCGTTTTTATAGATATGGTACGGAACCCTTCATGCGCAAGTCCAACTCGCACTTGGCCGGTTTTTTTTATAAAGGAAGCCTCTCTTGGACATTATAATAATGCATGTTTAGAGCACGTCAAACAAAGATGTTTTCAACAAAAAGAAACTTTATTAATTCCATATTTCATCTAACAAAGTTGCGAGCGTTTGTTTTGAATTAATATCAATTACGTTGGAATATATTTTCGTATTGGGATATCCCGGATATTTATCGTGGATATGTTGATCGTCGCTCATACTCGAGTTGGCTGAGTTCCAGCCGCCATTATAGCGGAATAAGCATGAGTATAAGTATTGTTTGTTATGTTTCCCTGAAAGCACCAACTATTTTTTCGTTTATATCTCGTTGAATGTAATTTGCATCTATTAGGGATACTTTCGCGAGTTAAAGAGATCTTACAATCATACTATATTAGTATTCTTGAAGATTGATAGCTACAGTCATCGATGCTTACATTTTGCTTCATTATGTTATGTAACAGTTGTTGGATAAATTTACTAGTTTCTTGTACATCATAATCCCGGCTGTATTCCTTGAAGGCAGAGGTGGACTGCAATGTACCGACAAATCGACTTTGCTACCTATTGTCATAATAGCGGACACACTTAGATATTCTTTCTGTAAATGTGAAGGTTTCTTCACTATGTTAACCTTCACGGGTTTTTTTTTATGGACTACCCTCTTGGCCGTGAGGTGGCCTTTACAGCTTTACCGGAGGAGTGGCGAGCGCAGAGTGCACTCCAACCAAGGCCTTAAGGGCGGGAAAGGGTGGCAACTAGCTCAAGGGCGCCACAGAGGGCACGACCTCGGTTTGGGCAGTTACCGTGAGGGGAGAGGCAGTGACTGTGCTCCTAGGTGCAAAGATGCACCTACGAGCGGGAGAGGGGGTTCCTCGACCTCGCCGGCGAGATCGGTGTCTGTTTAAGGCTGGTGTAGGTGTGTTGGTGGCCCTCTCGACGCCCGGGTCGGTGAGGGCAGTGATCGTGTCGGGAGGATAAATCAACACGTGCCGCGGACGGCGGTGACGAGTTGATGATGTGTGCGCGGGGTCTGGCTCGTAATTGCCGGCGGCGAAAATTAGAGGATTTAAATGCGACGCAATATGTGAAAGTCTTAGAGGTACGTGTACGGGGTATGAACTACACCACTTGTTTCCATACCACGCGATCTACCAATCAAGATAAAAATAATTGAATGGGGTACTTAATTTTAGTTTACATTAATCAGCTGTGATATTTAATTCAGTTTTTGTTATAAGAGATTTTATTTGAATATTCGAAAAAGTATAAAAAGTGATTTCAGTTGAATAATGCCTAGTGCATTGTTACGGCCGGTGATGTTGCGGTATCTTAGTTATAAGCTTATTGAGGAAAAAAGCGTGTGAAGTTCACCAACCCACACTGGGTCAGCGTGGTGGACAATGGCCCATGTCTCCTTCGTATCAAGGGGGAATGTGCCCGGTTTAATGGTAATAGGCTCGCCCCCTATTACATTGGGACCAAAATACATCAGTGTCGTGTGGCCGCACTACAGTGCACCTCTGCGTACGCCTTCGGGGAATACAGGCGTGATGATGTATTATTATTATTTATTTAATCATAGTTGCTCGCAAAAAGAGGCAATATGAATTATTGACGCGAAGTAAAGAATAGGGTGCTATTTGGACTTTTTATGGTCTAAACTCTAAAGAATATGTGCTTGCATGTATTAAGTATAACCAGTATTTGCAAGCGAATAGTATTTTTGGTGTACCAAAATATAGAATTGAAATAATTATAGTCGCATTGCAAAAATTATAATATACTTTTCTTAATTTTTTTCCTAATTTATTAACATCGACCCATAAATCAGCACTATCTTAAAAACTTTAGAATCTTACCAGCCTTAAAAAATGTCTCTTGAATGTTAAATAAGACTAAATAATTAGTAGAATCAGAATCAGAATTGTTTATTCATTTAAACTAATACAGGCACTTGTTTATGAATCGTCAGTAAAAAACATACGGGTCGAATTGAGAACCTCCTTCTTTTTGAAGTCGGTTAAAAATAAATAATAATAATAATAGTATCTCTACCACCCATTTGGAATGCATTTCCTATGGAGAAGAATGGACAAGAAACTCTATGGTTGCTTTTTATCAATAAGGATTTACATTTTTGTGTGTGTTTATAGTATGTTAAGTGTTCACAACGGTACACGCTTTTAGTCCATAAATTAAACCACCGCCTTCCATAAGTGATTGCCGATATGAAGGATTGTAGTATATTGTTCGGCGAAACACATCGCGATATTCGCGATACAAAATGGTTTAAAATATATTTTAATAGTCGGATAAACTGTCGGATTGTTGTGTAAGCTTGCTGATGTAATCGACGATTTCTGATCGCTGATATTATTTATTTACATGGGTATATTTGTTTATTTTGATGTGAACTTTATGAAACGTATATTTTTTAACCGATTTCCAAAAGGGGGAGGTTTCTCAATTGGACCGTATATTTTTTTTGAAGTGTATTGTTCTAATGTGCCTTTCTTCACAAGCCTTTAGTTTTTTATATATGCAGTTTTTAAAATAAAAATCAAAAATTCTACAAATTTTAATTATTTATTGCAACAAAAACATTATGTACCACGTGTACGTACAAAGCAAATAATTGAATTCAACTCAGGAATCCGGGTCTAACCATCACACAAGGGTGGATGGAGTTGATTCCAGGAGACCGCGAGGTGAAGTGCACCGGCAGTAACTTGCTCAAATGATTGCTTAGCGGTAGGGTGTGCTCAACATGTCTATTGCGTAATACTGTCTTGAGACAATTCAGCCAAATAAAACTTACAAAAAAGACAAAAAATTTAAAACAGTGATAATCATATTTATGACATTAAATGTCGAACAGCCATTGTGAAAAATTGCGTTTAAATTTAAATTTACCTTTACTTATGTTTTACTTACAAAATAATACGCTCTACACCTACTAAGTGTGAGTAAATAAACTTAATTTTATTTAAAAAATGTAAAACATTAATTATGTGGTAATTGAGTAAAAGACACGTGATCACTCTTCGAAATCATTTCACGTTATCAAAGACATTTAATTGAAAATGTGCTTCTTGAATAAGTTAATATAGTTTATTTTGTTATTGACAAAATTTGAGACTTGTGTCACTATTGAGTTAAATGATGGGACACTCAGGACATGGACGCTTAGAAAGTTGGACGTTGCTCGGTGGTCGTACGGTAATCAAACTAAAAGACTATGCAATACTAGCCACTATGTAGCTATGTGGCTTGTTTGGTGTACCTTATTAACTTATTGCTTTTAAGTTGTTGTTTTGTTGAGTAGTAATGGTAGAGTTTGCGGCTACATACAAAAGCTTTACCTAGAAATAGATAGAATTATGATCCACACACAGAGGTATTATAAAACACTTTTGTTGCGAATAGTTTGTAAAAGAAATTTTTTTTTTTTGAAACTGAATGAATTATATGTTTACAATTTCTAAATTATTACATTTTTTAAAGTGTTATATGAATCTATAATATAGTATTAAGTACTTAAGTAGTTTAAAGGTAACTACAGTGTAATTCGTAACACCTAGAGTGTATTCATTTTTTGTGTCTCATTCATTTTGTGTTGTCAGAATTCTGATTATAATCAGTAAACTACCTATATAGTTTGCTTAAAAAAATCTGCGTTAACAACTCTAAACATGCGCATTATGTCGCTTAGATCAAAGTGTGTTCAAAATTAACTTATAATTTTAGAGCTATTTTGCGATAAACTTATTTATTTTCCCATTCTAAACCACAGCATGCAGTAAAAGAGCGGCACAAAACATCTGAATAATACTACCAAAAACGCACCTTCACGCTGAAAAAACATAAAAAAGTTGTATACAACTTTTAATTTTAGTATTCCAAGTATTTTCCATTCGACATCACAAACTAAATTCCGCAGTTTTGCATACAGTGAATATCGCGAATGAAAATCATCGAAGGGAATCGGACCGGGACTCCGATGAATCGAGAGTAAATTAATAATCGTATTACTTTTTCAACGGGATGCAAATATTTGATGATTGCGCTGTGGCGAGTGGTAGCCGCCGATACTGCGGCCGGGGATGTTGAATGGACCCTGGAAATGCCTACGAAGGCATTTAAATAATACGATATTTGTTTATAAAATTTGCAAACAACTCACTGTCCATTTGGTATTTTTTGAAGTTGCATAACGTAGCATTTTACCATTTAAGGTATAAAATAAATATTTCATAGTTAAAGCTAGTGTAGAATAAGCAATTACCTTTTTCCATAAATATTGTTTTTATGTGAGACTCAGTAATAGCTGTGGTAGCCGAGTGGATAGCAGTGGTAGCCGAGTGGTCGAACGCACGCTTTGCAATCAAAGTGCGCAGGTTCTATCCCCGGCTCGCACCTCTGGGTTCCATGTGCGAATCTCATTTTCATCTGAGATTATCACTTGCTAAGAAACGGTGACGGAAAACATCGTGAGGAAACCTGTGTCCGGTATAATGGCAATAGGCTCGCCCCCTATTACATTGGGACCAAAATACATCGGCGAAGTGTGGGCGCACTGCAGTGCACCTCTGCCTACCCCTTCGGGGAATACAGGCGTGATGATGATGTATTATTATTACTCAGTAAAAGAGAAAAACACAAGATGAAAATTATAGTTGTTCGTAAATAACGCAAAGTGAAAAACGCACAGGGAATAATTATTCGTGAAAGAAGCTTTCGGTAAAAAATCTTTATAAAATATAGGTTAAATAACAGAATATTTTATCACTAATAGAGTGTTTGCATTTTTAACCTACATTGTCCAACTATATATGCATTACAGAAACATAACTTATTTTAATCTCATAGCAAATAAAAAAAAATATTACCAAGAATACAACATTTATTTTAGATATAATTTGTAGTCACTTCTAGTTTGGTTTGATCGTCGTTTCCCGTTGACGAGCTTTGCATTGAAATGCTACTGTATAAGAATGTATCAATACCGGGCGTCGACATTCATAATCGGTTTTTCTCACATTGAAACTGTGCTTATATTACTGAATCTCATATTTATAGAGACTTCAGCCGGCACACTCAAGACGCACGCGTCATAGTTTTTATCCAAACTAAAACAGACCGTATTCTCTCGTAGAAAAAGCCACTTCTTCAACGAAATGACATTGACGACAGTGCGAGCGCCACAGAATTTCAATATTTATGTATATTGACGCAGAGCTGGGTTTAGTTTTGGCAATACATTGGTCGCGCGCGTTCTGGCACATCTGAGTCATCATTCCCGCCAGCGGCAAATTTTGAAAAATAAAAGTTCAAGAAATCACAAAAGACATTAGTGAATAAAATATGAAGATTACTTAATACTATTCAAGTTTTCCAGCCCCGTTACCATGACCACGTAGACATAAGTTTAATCTCTTTCAACTGTCAGATTTGTCGAGAAAATAACGTCACTTCGAGCTTTTTGTACTGGACACGGGACGGTGTGACATAATTTTCTCGACGAATCTGACAGTTGAAAGTGATAAAACTTATGTCTACGTGGTCATGCCACAGGGCCAGAAAATGAAACCAAGTCATGATACTTATGGTCAAAATATCTACCCCAAAAGTTGGCACGTAACACCCCGTCGAGGTGGCGGGCCGTGTGAATTGCACTAAATTATTCCCGGAGGCCACCGCGGGCGGGTTAATGAATTTATAATCAAATTACAACACTGCTCAGCCCCGTGAGAAATTCCACAGATAAATCTTTATAATGTTATCGTTTTATTTGTCGGACGATGGGAGAGAAGGGGAAGAGGGGGTAGCAATTTTTATGAACGACCCGTTTATTAAATTATAAAAAATAAATTTAAGAAAAAAATCTTAATGATGAAGCCTTCATTATGTATCTCTATTTGTCTGAGTAGTGCGGCATTCATCTAACAGAAAGCCTCCAATATATTGGCACCAGCGAATTATATTAACTCTTTTTAAAATTGCACTCTTTAACTTTAACTATATAAATAGTGGCCAAATGTCTGTGGCAAACGTCATGGGACCACGCAAATAAATTCAAACGCGTCTTCGTTGACATTTTGTTGAAAAATTTACTCCTTCTAAGAGTTTATACAGTTCATTTTGGTAAAAAATCGCCACTGCTTACAAAACATTTAATAGTACACGAACACGAACACGAACACGTTCAGACGTTAAAAAATGTTACCACATCTCTGCATCGTAGAGGCGTCTCTACATTTCGAGTTTATGCCTATATTTTGTCTCGAAACTCTACACAATCCGGAAGTACTATGCCAGGACGAAGCGCACTAAATCTCAAAACTGGAAGTGACCCAGACGTAGGTAAACGAGGCGCATTATTTATTATCTTACGTATACTTACTAGAGAAACCCTCCGCGAAAATATTAAGCAAATAAAACTGACTGGAAATGACGTTCGGAGGGGATTATGGCTATGAAGGCGGCGATTTAAGGGCGGTAGCGTTATGGCCTCAATGGCGTCATCTTTGGGTGTTTTATTGTCTATAATGTTACGTGAGGGGGTATAAATGTAGGTTGTATTGTTTATATTTATTTTCTATGGTTATTACTTCGCTGTTTTCTTAGAAGGAAGTAAAAAAATATGATATCTTCATAAATATTAGCAGCATTGCTTTATATAATTATTAGCCGTTCTTATTTTAATCAGAAAAAGTGCAATCTATCTTGGCGAACACAGCCTAGACAACCATGAGATAAAATACATTTAATAGTATTGATGTTATTGCCATCAAATTCAGTACGTTGCTTTCCTTCTTACGGCCGTAATGAATGGAGCAAGATAGCAATAGACTTATCGCTGTCAAATTAATTTGAAAATAAATTCTTGTTGATTCTGATGGCATCTTACTAAACTATGCGTATGTCCGTCCGTCCTTCTTACAGCCGTAATATATAAGCAGGAAAACAGTATGTTTTTAAGTAGTGACAAATTTAGTTGTAGTTTGTGTGGATTCATTTATTCATTCCTCATTCGTTCGCTCATTCCGTGGCCAGACTAAACACACTGTCGGGTTAAACAAACCTTGTCAGATTAATATGTTTCGACAAACACTAAACGAATAATAAGACCATCCCATATTATAAGTGGAGGATGTAGTTATAATATATTTTGAATATATTTAATTTTGTTCGAACACCTTTGAAGATAACAAAAGTCTGAAGCGGCAATATCTTAGTAGTTAAACGGCCCGCCCTCATAACCAAATGATACCGGGTGCGATATTTACTCTAGTCATCAAATTTTTGACGTAGGTGTGCACTAAAAGTGCTTCTAGCACAAGCTTAGTTAATAGGGTTAACGGGACTGTTAATAATGTGCTAATCCATTTTTTTATTACAAGAATCTTTGCTAAAAATCCGCCGTTGCGTTTCCTAACTAAATAAATCTATGTTTGTAATTAATTTTCCAAACTTTAATGCTCCGCCCGTGGCTATAGAAAGAAATATTGAAAAAAAATATCCCCAAATCACCTTTTTACGACGCAGTAAGCGAGTCCATTACAGGGGTCACTTCGTTTGGGGTTTCAAAGTGTAACTCGTCATTGCACGGATAATATTTTCGGCCGTAACACTAAAATAAAAATGGCCATAAAGCTCTATGAACAAAATCACGACGTGAAAGCCGCTCGTAAAATGTGATATATTAGTTTTTAATCAAGGTTTTTGTGCTCTATGCTTTTTGGATGTAAAAAATGATAGCAATGCCTAGCTTCTCTGAGGTATTCTGAGATAATTATTTAAAGATTCCTAGGTCTTTAAGAAGTCTCATAGCAAAACAATATTCTCCATATTATATAACAAGCTTTTAAATGTGGAATGGCGTAACAAAACCGAACATCTAACAAAAAATCCGTTATCATAAAAATGTGTGCCTTATAAAATACATATTGTGGAGTGCAGGGTTGCCCGCATAACACTATCCGTGAGCAGCATTGTTTATGAATTTTAAAGCGGATAAGTTTCATTTCTATTATAATATGATTACCACTTGCTGAACGATCAACAACGTGAGAAGTTAGCCAATGAGCCCTGGGCCAGCTTAGTGGACTATAGTTCAAATCTCCCTTCCATGAAGGGGGATTAAAAGTAACCCCGTTTAAGATTTTCCCCCTATTATATTCAGACCAAAAAGAAATCACCAAAATATGGGTAAAATGCCTATCCCTTCAGAAAATACGTTCGCGATGGTAATATTGATGTAAATTTACTGGTTTGTTTAGATGCAACTAAAAACATGTTTGAGCACGCTTTGGTTCGGGGACTTCAAGCGTAGTACACTCGGTAATTCCCGTCCTTATTAGAATTTTCCCTGGTTCATTGAATGGTACCAATAGTAGCGGTGCTTAGTTTGGAATCTTACGATGAGTATGTGTTGTCTGGAAATATTTATATTAATTCATTTACATTATAAGTTTCTATAGATGCAACTAGGATAGCAGTGGTAGCCGAGTGGTCGAACGCACGCCTTGCAATCGCCTCGAACCTCTGGGTTTATTTGCGAATCTCATTTTCATCCGAGATTATCACTTGCTATGAAACGGTGAAGGAAAACATCGTGAGAAAACCTGCACGTCTGAGGGAACTTCACTAGTTCTCGATAGATGTGTGAAGTCTGCCAACCCGTACTGGGCCAGCGTGGTGGACTATGCCCTGAATCCCCCTCGCATTAAGGGGAGGCCCGTACCCAGCAGTGGGACGTTAAAAGGGCTGTAGTTAGTTAGATAGATGCAACTAAAAAAAAATATTTAATATCGTCAGCCCTATTCGAGCGGCAACGTACCCGCCGGCGATACGCATCCGCGCGTGATCTCGCATGAAACGAACGGATTTCAGGACGCCTGAAATGTTCCAATCCCAACGCAAACGTTTGTCCAAGTTTTGCACTCAAAAGAATATGGTATATTGGTGTTTGAGTGCGATGAGGGAGCCGCGATCCGTTCCTGTTAATATTGGACAGGTTTTTGCGCATGATTTTTGTATGTGTGTAGTAATGGGAATATGAGAAATAGAAAACAGGTTAGTCCAGATGCGCGAGGCCAGTTTTTTGCCAGTACGGAAATCAACTGTATTAACTGATAGAAAAGGTATGAAATGAAATGTAATCGATATTGCTTTTTGCCGCAAACATTGTATCTGTATATATTGGCACTCACTCAGTGCCAATATTATCACAAAATCGTCAAGTGAAGTCACTCTTGCTAGTATTTTCAAGCCATAAAATTTATCGTAGCATAATCTCTTAGATTTTTAAACACTTAATTTACATTAAATTAAAAATATTGTGTTAATTTTTTTAAAAGTTGAATTCAATTAAATTTAATTAAACTCGCTCTTACTAATGCAAGCAAATAATAAAATTGTCTTATAAAGTAACCACGCAAAATCATTTATCATACACATAAAACTATTTGGAATTACAAACAAACCTGTAATATTTCAAACGGATAACCTACAACCACTGGTGCAGACGAATTAAGTTGGCTTAGTTTGCAAATGTACTCTGTGTCAAAACCCAGAATTTAAAATCACGTTGTTTTGTGTTATGAGGCAATCTGTTCCATAAACATTCAACATCATTTGTGTCATGTCTGAGAGTGTGTTGGCTTGGGTGGTAAGAAACCATTGCCTGTGCCACATTTACATCAAGACATTATCTGTCTATAGTAGGTCTTACGGAGCTAGTCTTTTAAGTCTGTGGAATGTCCCTGCGAAAATCACGTGAACACACATAAAAAATATTTCGCATCATTGAAGACATTTCATTGAAATATAAGCTATTCTATATTCTTCATGTTAATACAGTTCGTTTTACTACTCACAAAAAATTGGTAGCTCATGGCAAATTTAAAAGAGAATCACTCAAACTCCGTTCGGAAAGATAGTATCTTAAAAAACTATTAGTGGAAATAAAGGCTTTGTGTAACTGGTGGAGGCGGTCCCCAGTGTCGGTTAGTCGATCATTAATCATACCGGTTATCAGAATTTTCGTCACGTCCATAAAAACAACCGCGGGACGTCTGCCCGGCTCCGTCCAGGTGGAGGTGTTTAACTTTCTTGTTACCTATGTTGGGCCCGGAAGATTTATAGTCTTCATACAAAATTGCTTATGGGATTTGCTGTGATGGTTATTCATTCCTCAAAGTATATTACGGCGATTTCCATGTTACTCATGGTGCCACCTGTCCTGCTACAATGTTTTAATATTACTTCAGTTTTTGACAGTTGATTCAGAACCAAATCTGTTAAAAATTTACAGTTACTATTTAAACAACAATATTTTAAGAGGTGGTCGTTGGATTCATCCGCCATCTTTATCACTGTCATCATCCATTTTTATTTATAATAGCTGTGCCCGCGGTTTCACCCGCACTAATAGTTACTTTGGCGTAGAGTGATGTTATAAAGTCTATGACCTTCCTCAATAAGTGCAAACTTTAACCGTTTAGGCAGCGTACGCAAAAGCTTTCAAAAGGAATATTTTTTTCCCGTTTTTGCCACATTATTCGTTGCTGTTCCGCTCCTATTGGTCGTAGCGTGATGATATATAGCTTATAACCTTCCTCGATAAATGAACTATTTAACACAAAAATAATTATTCAATTCGGACCAATTCCTGAGATTAGCGCGTTCAACCAAACAAACAAACAAACTCTTTAGCTTTATAATATTAGTATAGATGTGTATTTATTAAATTTGTCCTTGCTATTAATTACTTGACACTGGCTAAAATACCCCCTTAACGCAGGCGGAGCCATTCCTCATCTTATTCCATCAAAATATCATTAAATCACTCATATCGTAAAAAAAGAAGAAGTAGAAGAGGTGGTGGTTAGACATGTGATATCTCAATGTTTGAATATTGCATGGTATTTCTAATATTAATTCAGTGGGTCTGAAATGAGCACCATTAAGCAATTGCTTTAAAACGAATTCATATCATGAATTTTACTGGAGCGCGGTGAATTTTTGTCGAGACCAAAAAAAACTTTGTGTCAAATACATAAATATTGAATTTCTGTGGCGAAACTATCACGAGACTAAACTCGCTCGCATTATCGATGACATTTTGTTGGAAAATATACTTTTTCCATGAGTTAATAAAGTTCGATTTAAAATTGACAATAAATTCAACGCACACTTTTTCAAGGCAAATTTAAGCAATCTCAATGCGCTGCGCGACCCTCTCCCACGGGTCACTTGTTACAGATAAATTTATATGGAAAAGCGACGCGTTACAAAAAACATAATATTGACAGAAGCTCATACATAGGACGTTTCAGAAACCTGAAATGATACTCAACGTTTGCAAGAGTATCAAGTATCCAAAGGGTTCAAAATTCAAACATAATTTCCCAATTTTGTCGTACGAAAATTTTCAAGTTTGTTTTGTTAAGCAGTGGTAGCCGAGTGGTCGAAAGCACTTGTGCCGGTTCAAAACCCGGCTCGCACCTCTAGGTTTATGTGCGAATCTCATTTTCATCCGAAATTACCACTTGCTATGAAACGCTGAACGAAAAGATCCTGAGGAAACTGCACGTCTATAAAAAAGGCGTGTGAAGTTCACCAACCCGTACTGGGCCAGCGTCGTGGACGCTAGCCTGAAAATCTCCCTCGTATTGAGGGAGTGTGCCCGGTATAATGGCAATAGGCTCGCCCCCTATAACATTGGGACCAAAATACATCGGGCGAAGAGTGGGCGCACTGCATTGCACCTCTGCCTACCCCTGCGGGGAATATAGGCGTGATGATGATGTATGGATGTATGATTTGTTCATTTTAGTGGTCACCACTCGTAGATGTAATTAACACGGTTAAATAGGATTATGACGAGCCCTAAGGATATATGTAACGATTTGACGACGCGACGGTTTGATGGTGTGAGTGCACTGGTGGTTTGAGTGTAGGCTACTCGGGTTGCGAGTTCTATTCTCACCACTGGCAAATTTCAGAAAAGGCGTTCGGAATTCGCCCTGGACTGGGTGTAACTGGGATCACCCCCAGATCATTGTAGTGTACCCATAAAACAAGCTTTATTTTTTTTCGGATCATACGATGAGTATGGCGATATCTTCTTCTATACAAATAAATAAAATTGGAGTGTCTGTTTGTAATATCAAAATAACACTTTTTTACCAAATGCGTATGAATACATACATACAAATAAATAAAATCGGAGTGTCTGTTTGTAATATCAAAATAACACTTTTTTACCAAATGCGTATGAAGGTATATACGATACCTATAACGAAAACGCAATTTTAAATTTTTTTGTCTGTCTGTCTGTTTGTTTGAGGTAAACTTCTAAACGGCTGAACCGATTTCAATGGGACTTTCACTGACAGATAGCTGACGTTCCAAGGCATAACTTGGGCTACTTTAATTTTAGAAAAAGCGTTAGGGTTCCGCGGGAAAAACATAATACCCATATTTCCGGGTAATCTCCCTAAAGTTCAAGCGGGCGAAGTCGCGGGCACAGCTAGTTTATTTATTTATAATAATAAAAAAACTTAAATGTTTGTTACTCAAAAACTATGATATTTAGGTATAGTCTGTCTTTACTGAGCATCTATATTATTAGCTACCGTATTTGTACTTTATATATCGAGGGGTGAAAGGCCATTTGACTTAAGCGAAATTTTAGGGCAATATTGCTTTATATACATATTTGAAATCAGCGAATCTTTCTGCGTCGAACGAGTATGCTCTCCTGTAAAGTTAAATAAATGGCACTTAAGTCGAATAGCCTTTCACTCCCCGATATTATTCCGGACTTCTGATACACTTCTGTACATAGTCGATAGCTATCCTCGCGCGTGCAGCCGATATTAAATGTTTACATACGAACGTAGCGTAAGTAAACAATGTACTGGGTAGGTACAAGCGCGAGTTTCGGCCCAATATCCCTTAATCCGTGCTATTTTCATGTTCGCAATGTATGCCTCACGTGACATCAAAGGTTAGTTATTTCGAATGGGGGTTTTCTATTGAATATATTTTATAAGAGTTTGTAACGAAAATTCTGTAAAGATTTTTGTAAAATAAAACACTAGCAGGGTAACTAATCTTTCAAGTCTGTAGAGCTAAGCATAATGAAAAAGAAACAGTTTCTTTATGGGACATATATGTCCCGCGCGGGGCCTAAAGTGAGAACATAAAGTCCTGACCTCACTGTAGCGTCAAAACGCGCCTAACGAATTTTCTACTTAAAAGAATCTGTTTCAATATGCGACGATTGGAAGATGCGACGATATGAAGATGGTGCGACGATTTAGTCACCTTTGCGTGAGAAACGTGGCCGCAACAGGCCCAGGATAGGGACATGTGGAGACGAAAGGGCCTCCTCCTTTGCCCAGCAGTGGGACATATACTAGGCTATTAATTAACGAATCTGTTTCAATATACAATTTATGTTTAAAAAAACATTGTCAGCCAGATGATGTTTAGTTGAAAAATATTGTTATTAATGAGTTAATTGGTCCCGCGAATTTTAACACCACTAATTAACTTTCATTAGTTATAGTAATGTTAACAATATAACATAGTTCACTTAATAAATATTCGAATATAAATTAGAAGTGATTTAGCTATTCAATAAATATTTACTCAAAAGTTTTGTTAAATACTGAAATTCCACTGACTCTATTTTGTTAAGTACCTGCCCTAAAATATAACACCCAATATTATGAAAGTTTTGAATACAACCCATGAGTTTCAATACTTTAGATACATTTGCATAATCATAGACGTATAAAAAGGTAGGACTCGGCACCGCTTCAATCGAATGTGAAGCATTGATGTGAGCATGAAATGAGATACACCAAATGCCACGTATCGGCGGCGATTGGTTTACCTTGATGTAACTATGTGGGAACATTTTTTTTACATTTTTGCTTGTCTGTTATTTTCAGGTTTTTCCGAAGCAGCTGAACCGATTTTGATGAGACTTTCACTGGGAGATAACGGATAATATAAGAATTAACATGGGCTACTTTTAATAAGGGTTACGCGCAAAACAACCAACCCAGTGAACTGGGCAATATTTTTTTGTTAGATTCTACGCGGGGAGGACCTAGTTTCAACATACAAATATTGAAATAGGGTTGATAATCTGTTGTTTAACAGCCCTTATCGATATCGCCGCGATTTTAAGCATAAATAAACATTGATAATCGATCCTCTATTAATATTGACTCACCACAAGCGCGGGACGTCGTCTTACAAAACGACTGTAGGCTTATGTCGGCACGAAAGTTTGTAATAAGCCTTCCACTCACAGGGGCGTCAAACGCTGCGCGTCAGAATATTCTCCAATACCAAAACGAACTCTGTGATAATATACATAAGGGTTGAATTTCGGTGGTACAACCCAAGCCTTCACGCGACAAAATTCGCTTGCACTGTCACCGACATATTATTAAAAAAATAATTAATGGTAAAAAATACTTTTTAAAAACAAGCTATTATTTAACTGCCCTTAGGTTTCGTGTTCTCCTCAGCAAGAGCTTTCATTTGATACGCATACTGTGGTAGTACAGAAAAAATAACTATTCCGCCATCTTGGATGATCCGCCATATTGGAATTAGAATGACATCACATAGCTAAGTATGCATTGTCATCAGAAATAAGCGTGTGTACCAAATTTCAGCTCAATCGGTTAATGATAACTGATTTAAAATTCAGTTGCAAGATTCCACCCGGACATACATTTCAAGTTAATATAAAGCTTGTAATAAAAATAACTTTTTTATGGGTCAATACAGCTCGTTTGCGCGCGAATTTTGACGCCTGTGTGTGGGGGCTTTATTCCTCATCCCGTTCAATTAACTAGGGGCTTAGCGATGTGACGTAAGCAAGTAGGTATACTAAAGTAACTTTTGTCGAGTTAAATTGTGTGTGATTTAGACCGATCTCGGGCCGTATTCATAACCCTGAAGGTACTTACTGGGGTGAAGGGAAATCACTTGTTTGAGTAAAACCCTGAGTACATGCAAGCGTCATGATGCTCGCTGATTTTTTGTTTCCAATACCAAAATGAGTTGCATTGACTCAGAAAAAGCTCACTTTTCAACCAAATATCAATGATGGTGCGACTGAATTCTGCAGTTGTTGCGTGGTTTTTACAACATAAATTTAATCTTAATGTACCTACCAGTGGTAGCCGAGTGGTCGAACGCACGCCTTGCAATCAAAGTGTGCAGGTTCAAACCCGGCTCGCAACTCTGGGATTTATGTGCGAATCTTATTGGCATCCGAGATTGTTACTTGCTATGAAACGGTGAAGGAAAACATCGTGAGGAAACCTGCACATCTGAGGGAACTTGACTAGTTCTCGATAGATGGGTGAAGTCTGCAAACCCACACTGGGCCAGCGTGGTGGACTGTAGCCTGAATCCCCCTCGCATTGATTTGGAGGGAGGCCCGCCCAGCAGTGGGTCGTTAAAAGGGCTATAGTAGTATTAGTAGTAGGTACCTATATTGAGACAGAGCAAGACAAGAGTTACTACAGTAATTTAGTTTTTTATTAAATTGCTTATGAATCTTCATAAAAAAAAACTTAAACATATTGCTCTACCACCCATCACTCAGGAGAAAAATGGGCAAAAAACTCACATTTTTCCAAAAGGAATAAGATATATTTTCAAATGTTCGGCGCAGGCGGTTATACCTATTTCGTTCACTAAAAAATAACTCACGTAAAAGCTACAAATATTAAGATTAAAAATATTCAGTTTAATTATTATAAAGCTAACAGTAGTACCTACAGACAGCGCTGGCAACTGCAGCCGAGTCGTCGTCCCCATTGACCCCGTGAGATCTTCTCGAAGGTGCCTTTTGTTACACAATCGTCTCAGAATGTGGACGGGAGCTATGATGTCTACCTAATAGCTACAGAGCTATCCATCCTTACTTAGGATGGCAAGTAATCATCATGTTCTTTAAATTTACTCGTACACATTTGTTTGAATTAAAGATGACCGTACAGTTACTTACCTTAAATTTTTTGCCAAAACCAAAACGAACTGTATTGACTTATCGGTAAAGCTCATCCTTCAACAAAACATCATTGACAGTGCGAACGAATTTTGACAGGTGTTCATGTGGCTTTTACCGTAGAAAATCAATAGTTATGGATAGTAACACAGTTCGTTTAATGCTCACGTCTTAAAATTCCAGTGTGCTCGATGTTTTATAGTCTCAGTAAAGTATTGGCGCTAAATAAAAAACCTAATTCCTAAGAATTGAAGCCCTTATCACAAATACATACTACTACAGCCCTTTTAACACATCAAACATCCCACTGCTGGGCACGAGCCTCCCCTCAATGCGAGGGGGATTCAGGCCATAGTCCACCACGCTGGCCCAGTGCGGGTTGGCAGACTTCACACATCTATCGAGAACTAGTTAAGTTCCCTCAGACGTGCAGGTTTCCTCACGATGTTTTCCTTCACCATTTCATAGCAAGTGATAATCTCGGATGAAAATGAGATTCGCACATAAACCCAGAGGTGCGAGCCGGGGTTTGGACCTGCACACTTTGATTTGCAAGGCGTACGTTCGACCACTCGGCTACCACTGCTCCCCACTGCTCACAAATACATAATTCTTATTATTTATTTATTCCGCTTCCCTTCATCACACGGGCTAGACCTTACGATACAATTTAGTACTGTACGTCTAAATTCGTTGAATAGTACAGCGCTGTACAGACTCGTCGCGCAAGATCCTTTAAACTTAGGGCATTTAACTAATCGAATACTTGTCTAGGAAATTCTAATAAGCGTCTTACACTGGCTATGCTCTGACTGCGTATATTTGAGAGTATTGTGAGTACGACGAGACATACCTTATAGTATGCAAAGGTAACCGTTTAGTGGGATTAAAAGTCTCAATAAAACTTTTTTACTGAAATCAATTTTTATCATAAATATCAGTTTATAAATTTTAGAGACACCCTTTTAATTTTTATACTATCCAACTTGCATGTTTAATTTTAATATTAAAAAAAACTACATAAAAACGTACCTACAAAAAGTTAGTATTTTCAAAGATAGTATTTCCAATATATCTACGAGAATATCATGTACGTAAGGAAAAATTTACATCTGTTTAAAAAAGTAGGTGATGGCCATCGTTTTAACACTAGAAATAAAGATAAATTAGATCAACCACACTTTCGTCTCGCTAAAATTCACAGATCTTTTATGGGGTACTGTGTCAAATTTTATAATATGATACCCTCAAATATCATTAACCTCAATGAAACCAAATTTAAAACTTGCATTAGACAAACACTATGCAGGCGAGCATATTACACAATAGAGAATTATCTAGAGGATAAACACGCTTGGTCAGGTGCTGGTCCGGCTCCACAGGAACTCATTTGAAGGATGTTTGATATTTGTCCCGTTTTCCTCCTCCTTCCTACCTTTAAATCTTACACTGACTTAGCTTGTAATTTGTATTGCTGATTAATTTTGTGTTTTGAGAATGTATAGCCTCATTAACTTTATATTATATAATTGTTAATTAAGAAAAACACATTGTAATGCAAATAACATGTAAATCCTTATTGGAAAAAAGCAACCATGGAGTTTCTTGCCCATTCTTCTCCATAGGAATTGCATTCCGAATGGGTGGTTGAGATACTATTAATACTATTTATTTTTTACTGACGATTCATAAGTGCCTGTATTGGTTTACATGAATAAATAAGTGACCTATAGTTGTAATAACTTGTATAATTTCTCCGAAAGAAAAACAAATAAAGCAGGACATAAACCTACGGTATGGTGTCAACTTCAATTAAAGCTATAAAATTAATGGTAAAAAACTTTTTAAAAACAAGCTTTTATTTTTAATTGCCCCTAGTTTTCATGATCTCTTCAGCAAGCCCTTTTTAAAAAATTACTATTCCGCCATATTGGATGCTCCGCCATATTGGAATTGGAATGACGTCACATAGCTGAGCATGCATTGTCATCCAAAACAAACGTGTATACCTAATTTCAGCTCAATCGGTTAAAGATAACTGATTTAATATTCAGTTTCAAGATTCCACCCGGACATACATTGAAATTAATATAAAGCTTGTAATAAAATTTAGGTTACGACGGTTATACCACATAACCAATTCGTCTTTGAAGGCTTCACAATATGACGTATGACACCGGAAACTTATTTTTCACAGTAAAACACTTTATGCTGTTTACTGAAGGTTTATTATTACTTTGAAATGCTGAAACTTTGGGATAATATACTGAAATTGTATACTTCCGAAAAATTTTACCCTATTCCGAGCTGTTAAACCGTTTACTTAAAAGTTCAATATTTAGTGTGACTTGTATTGAAATAGGATTTAGGAAACATAAAAGTTTCATAACTAGCGATAATTTCAAAGAAATACTGTACTGTGTGTGACATTCGCGCTAGGAATTGCAAACTTTCTTTTCAACCAAATTTATACATAAAATTGCTTGAATACTTATACGTATGTAGAGATTTAATTACATAAACAAATTATTAATATCGATAATTATATTTACACTGAAGAGCAATTTACGGGGCTTAATTAAAATTTTCTCTAATAACGATGTTAACGCAACGCTGTATACAGCGTGTTTGTGTATACAGGCTGTAGTATTTTGTTTGTCGCGTTGACGCCTCCGGCTGGCTAGCCTTGTTTGTTCCGGCTTGACAGGCAGCCAGACCGGCTCTATCGAACACCAAATAGTTTTTTTGAAAAATATTTATCTATTACACTGTTTTTTTGTTACTTTATTAGCAACAAGCAGAGATTTGGGAGTAATGTTTATTGTAAGTGTGTTTATTGTGTATGGCTTATCTTGAGTTCTATTCAATCCAAAATTTTGTTACTTCGTCCAGTTTTGTTACTGCATATTTGGAAGGATTGCGAAAATCAAAGCACAATAAATTTTGTATTGAAATAACTTTATTGGCATTTTTAATCAAATGCTCTATCAGCGCTAAAATCAACAGACAGGCGAATATAATCCTGTATTTAAAATGATTAATCCCCCGATAGATTTAATTAGATAGATAGATTTAAGAATCACAATTGGTATACAATGCCAGTATAAATAAATCTTTCTATTAATTTCGGGATACGATGAATAGTTTGTTTTTCAACACCAGAAAACTGTGTATTAAAAATCTCAACACTAGATACGGCGATGATAGCCACAGCGCATGTAACTCAATAACTTGTCAGTACGGCTTTTTGCCGTGGGCCCGCCGTTTGTCGCGTCGTCGCCGGCGGGTGTTCCAGCGCAGCCTATTTCCAATTTGCGCCTATCAATCAAGACCAATCTCGCTGAGTGGATTACGGCCAAATGAAATTTGCATAGAAACCCGTTGCGCGCGGATCGACCGTTGTATCTGATATTTACTGGCTGTTTGCTGGCTACTGTCACTGTATTTAAATTGATTGTCATTAGAAGTGTGTTGCCAAATTTATAGGAAGTTTCCGCCTATTTGCCTGGATACTATAATCGTACTTTATAGAAATAAATACTTCAATTGTTCTATTTCCATTAAAAAATGATCGTAAATTTATTGTAGTAACAAAAATATTTTTTAAAATAAATGTTGCATTACTAAAATGGGAGTGGGCAGGCCACGTCGTTCGTATGGACCCGCAGAGGTGGGCCAACATAAATACCAAAAGGAGTCCCGCAGGTACAAGACGCCGTGGAAGACCAAGGAAATGGTGGCGCGATGATCTAGACAACTTTGCGGGGAAGACGTGGCCGGAAATGGCTCAGGATCGGGATCGGTAGAGGGAGAGAGGGGAGGCCTTTGCCCAGGAGTGGGACACAAAATAGGCTAAAAAAAAAAATGATGCATTCATGTTATGATACTTTGCATTTCAATTTACTTACCTACATAACAGTCCCCAATATACCTATCTTTTTTGACATCGCTGACAAGTTACAGCAACATTACTGCCAACATCGATCAACATTATTATCTAAGACCCTATCCGCACAGTTAGTATAACTATTTTGAAAATATTACGTAACAAAATTTAATAGCATAAAATAGAAATCCTCCAAGGTCAAATAGTTCAATTATATACTTATATAAAGACAAGTAGTACTTTTATTTATAAAGTTCATGCTATGAGACTTACTTTTGATAGTTTGCAAGTATACAAAAAATACTACAATACAGGAAGAAGTTAAAATTAAAAATTATATTACCAATTCAGATAACACTCAACAAGGCTACGGCACCACTTGATAAAGACACACGAAACGCTGCGATAATATTTAGGCAAGATTTAATAATGAAGGGTATTCAAGTTGGCGTAGAGTAAGCAAAAACAGTTCTGTTAGCGATATCAAAGATTATTTGAACAGGTTTACGTAAGGCGTTCACGTTTCACGTAACTGTAAAGTTTGAGATTCGAGTAAATTAATACAACCTAATATTGCAAAAGTTTCATCGGTAAAATTTAATTTTATACAATAACAGTCGTAATTTTTTTGTGTTGCAAATTAGTACCAAATTCATTTTTTGTGTAAGCAACAAAATATTATTTATTGCGCTGTTGAAAGGGTTATCAGATGAATAACTAATTCTTTTGTTTTTGAAGTAGATACTGATTGTGCCTGTTTAATGCTATTTGTAACAAAAAATACTAACATTGATTTAGTTATTCGTAACGAAAATTATTAGCCTTTATTTTATGCAAATGTGGGACGATAAAAACAAAAGAGAAAATTTAAGTAACACCACAATACAAATACTTGAACTAAATAACCAAACTAAACTTACAGAAGTTTTAAGTTTAAAACTACTCTGCAAGGCAATATCGCGTGCTAAATAATTAAACTTCAAGAATACAAGTGTCATTTTCCTTCGCAGCCTCCCAAACACTCAATTATGTTTTTAATTGAGCGGGCTCGTGCATCTGACACGATTGTCCGTCGGGTTTCGTTCGCTCAATAATCGGTGTTTTAATTGTACAGCAATTTTTAGTGCTCCCAAATTGATGGTGAAATTAGATCGTATTGTTTCGATGTTATTGGATGGGCGAACAAAAAATACGGTTATTTTTGTTTGTTATCTTGAAATGAAATCCATCTATGCACTATATCATTTGAATTTTAAAGTAAATGAGTCAATTTAAATTTATGGGAAAGCTACTTATGAGTCCGATTGTTAGATTAGAACTTAATCATGATGACTACTGTTGCATTAGCGTCCAAAACAATCAAAATTTCAATTCATCTACAAATTCTTTGCCAGGAGACTTTTCAGAATACACTTTGTCCTATTCGTTACCAATGGTTTGTGAAATTCAATAAAAAAGGTGTTAAGAAATGGATTGTATCAGCACGAAGCTCTTATGTTTTTATGAAATGGTTGCCATTGTATTGAGTGATATATTCCATTTAAGTCATATTTTAATAATAGTAACCGCAGGAACCAGTGATGGTGTGCAATCCAAATTACAAATTGGAGTCCTAACGGTGGTCGCTGGCGTAGAAAATGAGATGGCTTGATAATTTGTATACCTTTCCGAAAACACTATGGCCCAGAACAAAGATGTGTGGAAAACTAGAGAGCAGGTATTTCCCCAGGTGTAAGACATCCTCACAAAATGTATTCTAGAATAAGTAAGGAATGCACTGCAGTCCAAATATATCTCCATAGAGTATTAGGTCCATAAAGTCCCAACGTAATAAAGCAAATCGATTTTTAGAACTCATCAAATGCTGTGAAACCTTTAAGCAATACAGTCGCTTTTCCCGATCACAATAAAGAAAGGTCCAGTAACAATAAAAATAAAGCGGCGAACATTTCCTCAGCATCCCAAACAGGAATATACAAATCGTTTATATGGACGTGTCCTGTTCCGCGCGACTGGCCTCCTACACGGCTGACACCTGTTCCCGTCACTATCGAATTGGGGAAGACGTATGGACATGTTCCGACGTAGGTACGGGATATTCGAACAAGATATTGTTGGGGTTTTCTTGTGGTTGCTACAATTTATTGCTGTAGCAGGATATTGGGTTTGTGAAATGTATAATTAAGATTATTTAACGTTTATTATTGTTCGTACCAATTGTATAAAATAAGGTTACTTTGATAATTACATATCTCTGATTTTTTTTAGTAACAAGTCGATATCCGCAATGTAAATGACCCTTTAACATAATTAAGATACGACTGTCCTGCTCCAATATCATGTGTATAGATGTGTTAGACCAAAATATACTTAATTTAGTGCAGTTAAATTTACAAAATTAGCAACTAACGACTAACATTGTTTTTATTATTTTCACAAGCTTTATATTAACATCCTATGTATGTCCGGGTGGAATCTTGCAACGGAATTTTAAATCAGTTATCTTTAACCGATGAGCTGAAATTTGGTATCCACGCTTATTTTGGATGACAATGCATGCTCATCTATGTGACGTCATTCTAATTCCAAAATCACAGATCATCCAAGATGGCAGAATAGTTATTTTTTCTGCACTACCACAGTATGGGTATCAAATGCAAGGGCTTGCTGAGGAGAACGCGAAAACTAAGGGCAATTAAATAAAAGCTTGTTTTTAAAAAGTTTTTTTTACCATTAATTTTTTAAACCGTCAAATTGTTTAGATCGTCAAAAACGAGAAATTTCAAATTTCAATTAACACAAAAAAATACAGCTTATTATAAGCAAAGTCAAAGTTTTAATAATATACTAGCTGTATCTAGTTGCCGAAATTGAGATTCGCGCGATCGCAAAACTTCCCTTTGATAAAAATATTATTCATTATAACTTTCGCGCGCACGAAACTCGTACTGATCCTCGGAGACGTATCACACGAACGGACTCCAAATAGATGGAAAAGCAATTTCCTACCTTATTACGAACCCTAATTCATTTTGCACCTGAGTTGACATCAAAACTTATAATCACGAGGTAATTACTGGTATAATGAAATGAAATTACAGAAAATTCGTTGAGGGTTAATTATGGTGTGCTTTTACGGTATGTATTGATACCGTTTGAAATGTGATAAGACGAAGGCTATTAAATTGAGGCCACTATTTGTAAAGCTCAAGGAGCTTTGATAATTTTATGTCAAAAGCAAAATTGCGAGTTTCATGCTATTGAAATCAGACTAAAATACCATCAAAGAGGCTTTGAAATGAGGAAAATTTAAACTTGTATTCAATGAAATTAAATGGACATTTTGTGACCGACTTTCTTTACCGAATGTATGTTTAATTAGCTCTTGTAAAGTTTGACCACTGGCCACCAGCCTGTCCTTAAAACAAGAGGAAATGCAGACAGAGTTCACTGCGCTAGGTCAATTCAGACGCTAGTTTGATCCAACATAACCCGTGACATAAGTCTTGTCTCCATACACGTGGATGCCTAGTAAGAGGGAACAAAAGAATAAGAACAAATAAAACCAATAACAATCCATGTTACGCGGGGAAATTAATATCAAGTATTGTAACTCTGCTTAAGAAGCTCAGGAACATCTGCAGAACGTTTTGTTTCTACGATCGTGCCCATGAATGGCGGAGACCATCAATTGCAAGTGCAGACTTCTTTGTCCGCTGATAAAGAGTGCTGGCAAAGGAGGTCCATTTCGAATGCCTGTCGCTCCTTCTTTTGTTGCTAGCTCGCTTTTTAATTTTGCACAAGATTTGTTTGAGCATCGTGCGGGAAACATTTTATACGGTGACACTTATTGTCATTTGTTTTACCACGTAAAGTAGCCATCGAAATACACAAGGCAGCAAATGTTTTTTTTTTGTCAAATGGCGTGCATCCACTTACTAAATCAATGATGAGTAATGATGATTACATACCTGAAACAAAAAGAAAAATACATTGAATATTTACTACTAGATTTATTTTTACGTTATAGAGATGCGGCAATGCATAACCTAAGTTCAGAAAACCGGTGAGCGCATCGTTTGTATGTATAGTATCCATCACAATTAACATTTCAGTAGTTAAATCACCCAAATTTACAAGAAAAATACATTCAATTACATTTTCTAATAATGCAAGCGAACAAAATCCTCCTCGGAAAACTTTATCTGAGAAAAAAATATCCCGTTCCCAAGGCATTACGTAGGTAGCCCACCCAACTTTTCACAAATTCCCAAAACTTGCAAGACAAACGCTGTTCGCTTAACATTCGCACAATTACCTGTTACAACTTGGCAAATGCAAATTTCCGCCATATTTATTTCGGCCCTTTTGTTTGGAACTTTCTTATAAATAACACAATCAGGGTCAATCCATCAAGCTGTCATTTTAGCAGAGAAATACTTTTCGGTTTCGGCACCACCTTAATTCAATAACAAATTTTCAATACAAAACAAAACGAAGTTGGACGAATGGGTCTCCAGTTTGCTATCACTCATTTGGAGCTGCCAAAACAAGCTGATGACGTAACCTTACTTTGCTTTGCAGGGTTTAATACGATTACTGGAAACAATTTCAAAGGACGTAGCTACTTAAGGGTGGATCATTTGTTTCGTACGTGACACATATATATATGCAGGTGTCGTGGCGGTGCATGCGAAAACGGTCCCGTGGCGCCCCGATATAAGCGGAAGATGGTACACCGTCGGTTTTTAGTGGGTATACGGCCTTCTGCCGGGACTCCCACATAACCCTGTTACTTCCCCCGAGGTGGCAGGGTATCCATAAAGGATTTTCCGACGTTAAAAAAAAAAGGTGTCGTGGCTGATGATATTTATTAGAAATCACACAACACTTTTAAGCACTTAAATTAGTTTATTTTACCAAAGTTATAAATTATAATAAAGAAACACAACCTACCCGTTCGTTGCCAGCACAATAATTGTATATTAAATTTATAAACTAAATGTTGTGTTGCCAACATAATTCCAAAGTAACTATAATCTAAAAATTGATGCTGGCTTAACCAAAGCGATGCTTCTATTACTTAACCACAAATTAAGGATTGGCAAATCTTTCAACAGCTATAGTTTTCTTATTTAAAATTATTACTAGACGTCAGACAAATTTTGACACAGACACATTTTGACATACGAGACGAAACCCAAGAAGTGGGGACGGATTCGAATTATAAGCAACAGCAGGAACAGCGAAAGAAACCTTTAAATTAACAAGCATCTTATATACATAAGACAGCTTTTTATTAAACAACTCGCCAGTTCGAATTTAAAAATATTCTCATAAACAAAAGATTTTTACGCAATCATTTCCTTAACTCTTATTAAACATTACAAAACCATGCGCACAAAAGTGAACATGAATAAAATAACCGCATAACTGTTACGTATGAGTGCTTTTAAATAGTGTTTAAGTGAGTTACGTATGCACGTACACCGGGCTCCCTCGTGTCCTACAGTTAAATGCAATTATCTGTTATACACGGGAATGACGGCTGTCTTCCCCTGCCTCTGTTTTGCGCTCAGATACGACTGTTTCATAGTGAACAAGGATGTAATTGTACGGCCAATTTTAGCCTTTGAGGTATGGCGATGTCATGAATGATTTGGACGTAAAATAGTTCATAATTTATCAGATTTAGGGTATTAAATAAAAGAGATATTAAATTAAAGAGTTTACAGATAGTTATTAGTTTCGTAGATACTCGTATATCTTGCAATTTAGCTCTTGTGTACTTTCCCCCCAATTTTAGAAACATATTATATAGGCATTGTTGAACCCTATAGTATAAAAAAATGATACTGAGGGTAGTTTGATAAAGGAATAAAATTATTTTAAACTTGAAGAATAGATTCAAGAATAAATTTAGTTGCTACCAGTGAAATAATTATTAGAATTGGAAAAATATCGAAGGTACCTTAGATTAGTCTGGACAAACAAAGAGACATGTTACCTCTTTAAAATGTAACTAGAATACAGTATATCAGCCTACAATATATCAAAAATTATATCGAATTGTAAAATGGCTTCTTTACATACAACATAAACACCGAATTCGTTTCTACGGAATCTCATTGTTACACCTCCGCATGCAAGTCCATTTGCCCTCACAAATAAAGGAAACTCTTTCGAACTCACAAGATTTTATCTATCCAAGTCTCGATATTACTGTCTGGAAGTCAGTGCTAAATGTTTGTGACGGGGGACCATAAAAGACATAAAGGGACCCCGCTGCCTGGTCACAATATCCGCTGCAGCAACTAAACTATTCTCTTTAAACCTTTTGTTCTTAAATTGGTGGGAAGCACGTGATTCTAAGAATTTGTTGGGAGTGGAGTAGTAGGAAGTACTTTATTCAATACAGGATCTTCCAGAAGTCTGAAATAATGCCTTTATTAAATAAATATAGGTACATTAATTTACATGTAACTATTTGAATGAAATGCGAACGTTATTATTAAAATATTTGTTTACAGCATATTTCAGAACGTTTTAAGTTTATCCCATGCGAAGTTTTTATATACTATTTATTAAATTTTGGTCTAAGCCTTGCTTAAAGTTTATAAATGCGTTCGATTATATCCTAAGGATCCGACAGAAAAGTTATGAAAAATATTCATGGCTCTGTAACTCAAACATTGGGATGTAAGAAAGGGATTAAGTATCATAAGTAGTATTGTATAATGACCTAAAATAATATAATTATTTTCATGTTTCATAAAAATAATTAGAGTATTATTTGAATAGAGAAGGCTGTACCATTCTAAGCTTTAATAAATATGTTTTTCATTCGGTGTTCAATACAGAAGGAACCTTTTATGTTCTCATCACAAAAAAGAGCGTAAGAACAAAAGGGGTGTAGTAACTTAAGAGGCTTATATCCAATATTGAAGAGAAAAAGTCCGATAAAGTACGTAAAGGTAATCCAATCCGTTTGTGCGGCATTCGAACTGAGATAGAGTGGATTAAGAACAGTTGTTAGTTCAGAACCCCTTACAGCCCTCACGAGCCCGTGATTGAATCAAATAAATCCATAATCTCATCTACCAACGTTACTAACGTAAGAAATATGAAATTTTTCAGATCTCAACGGATATCGAGATATAAATGCTTTTACCGTTTGAGTATTTGAATTTCTTTCGTGCTTTGCTCTTGTATGAATTCCTTTCGAGATGGCTCTGGATAAGTCGTTCGTGATCGCGGCCTAAGCATACTGACCCGCGATCCAAACGTGTTTATGCGGAAATGTTAGGTACTACAAAGAATATTTTCAGTTTCGCATTTCTAAACTAAGTTATCTACAAATCATGAAATAAATAGCATAGAGATCAAAAAATGAGGTTAGAAAGAAGATCAACAAGAAAATAAATTGTTTTCTTATATTTACGCGAATACTATACATTGAAATTAAACTATTTTACGGATTTTATCGCGTTTATTTACTATTTTATTTTCCCGACGTTTCGGCTGCTTTACAGCAACCATGGTCACGGGGGGACTGAGGTGTTAGACGTCCTGATGTCATAGTTAATAACTGGGTACCCTCATATTTAGTTGTTGTTTGCGGTCCGATCCACGCAGAAAGTGCTTACGGTGTCCTGAGGTCTTGCAATGGTACACTTGGTTTTGGATTTAATCATACTGATTACTGGATCCCAAGTTGGTGGTAACACCCAGCCATCTTCCCTATTGAAATTAGGATGTTTTTTAATTTCAATGGCCTCACGTATCATCCTTCTACCAATCTCACCACCATCCAACACAGTTAGCTACCGTGGGTAAATCTTTGTTTCAGAGAGCACAAGGGATCTGTGATGAGCAACACCTGGCTGCCGAGATCCACCACGTCAATCAAGTATTGCATGACAACAAGCTTCGGGTCCCACGCCGCCATCACAGTGACCGAGTGAAACCAGCCACAGTTGAGCGTCTACCTGCTGTACTACCATACATAAGAGGTGTCACAGACAAGATTGGCTACATCTTGAAACGGGCTTCAATCAAAACTTACTTCAAGCCACCGAAGAAGATTAGTCAGTTTTTACCACCTGTCAAGTGTCACATTCCTCTACAAGATGCAGGGGTATACAAACTCGATTGTGAATGTGGGCTCTCTTACATAGGTCAAACTAAAAAATCAATAAAAACCCGCGTAAAAGAACATATAGCTGACGTGAAACACCGACGCTCCACGAAGTCTGCAATCTGTGAACATGTACAGGACCGCACCCGCCATTATATCAGATTTGATAAACCGCATATCCTCGCAAAAGAACACCGACTCCGACCAAGGATGATACGTGAGGCCATTGAAATTAAAAAACATCCTAATTTCAATAGGGAAGATGGCTGGGTGTTACCACCAACTTGGGATCCAGTAATCAGTATGATTAAATCCAAAACCAAGTGTACCATTGCAAGACCTCAGGACACCGTAAGCACTTTCTGCGTGGATCGGACCGCAAACAACAACTAAATATGAGGGTACCCAGTTATTAACTATGACATCAGGACGTCTAACACCTCAGTCCCCCCGTGACCATGGTTGCTGTAAAGCAGCCGAAACGTCGGGAAAATAAAATAGTAAATAAACGCGATAAAATCCGTAAAATAGTTTAATTTCAAAGAATATAAATGTTTGAAAGAGTCTTTGCCAAGTAATTAGCTTATGGTAATAATTAGCTTAGATTGTATTCGGGCTGAGGTTTTATTAGTTCATGGTTTTCTAATGGGGTATGCGCTTACTCGTCTCACCCCAATCCACATCCAAAAAGCGAGTAACAACAATTACGCCTCGTTTCACGTTGAACTCGGCGCGTTCCTACACAAAAGAAATTACTTCATTCTTTCAAAATTTTAACTCTCCAAGTTGTTCGGGGCGTTCGTCTAACGGGCTAGAGTTATTTATCTTCGCTCGCAGTATAATAGAATTTAATTAAGTTACGTGAGACATGCTTTACGCGTTTGGAATTTTGCAAACTCGCGCCCCGCCTCGATACACGGGCGTTGTCGTGTAGGAACACCGGAGGCGAGTCGGTGGGACTCGTCTCTGTATAGTTATAATTATGTTCGTTAACTACTTTAAGAGGACTTGCCTTTTACAGGCCTTCCTCTTTGCCAAATCTCTCTAGTTTCTACCAGCCATTGCCCTTAATCGCGCTTAAACGTGAGCAATTTATGTTATTGTGCAATATTTTTTTATAGCCTGCATTCAGAGAAACATGATTTCAATAACTTTACATTCAGAAATAAGTTTTAAAAACAAAGTTACTTCTGACGTACTTAATTTTTTAACGGTGAAGCCATATCATGAGCAAGGAAAGGGGAAAACTCCAATAAAACTTACGATTGTTAAACGTTTCTAAATGAAAATGTTTCAAAGTTTTCTGTTGGCTTCCTTTAAGGTAACTCAGAATTATTCGGATAAATATTAAAGCAATTCTGTCTTCATACACTTCTAATTGAATTTATAGGTCACCATATTAGCGTATTATATCTGTTTATTTGGCTTGGTTACACCTCGGGGACACAAGTTGGAATTATATTCTGAACTATATTACTTACAATATGATATAGTGTTCAGATGTGATAATCTACTTATACGTAACAATAGTATTAGGAACTCAATTAATCGTGTTTTAGCAAGTACAACAGAGCTAGGCTAATATTTGTAGCCTTATTGTGCTGATGGTGTAATTATTCATATCATCATCATATCATTTTCTATTATTATGCGAGTTATTGGGTAGCGTTAGTAGGGATAATTACTGTATTCAACATATTGCTAGTAATAGGACTATTTTTAAGCAATCCGCAGTGGATATGCTTACATTCTTGTCAAGAGAAATTAATAATCAGTAAATAAAGAACAAGACAAATGTATTCATATTACAGATAAGATAAAAGGTTAAAAAGAGACATGTAAAGTTTTTATAATCATAATAAATCATTCTCACAACGTCATGAGCAAAAACTTTTGTAACAAAATCTTCCACTTTAATCACGGCATGATCGAATTCCCTCCCGCAAAGTTTCAACAGGAAGCGGAAACTATTACGCTTTACATCGCTGTTTATATAGGCTACTTTACACAGCTTAGATGTTGTTTAATATGTGCTTCGGGTGATGTACATGGACTTGCAACTTTTTGACGTGCATCTCATAATTTTGTTTACAACGTCCAATGAACAAAAATTATAAGGTTTATTGCATTTCAGCGAATATAACTTTTATATTGTTTAGCGGTTGTTCAATCTACTTCCTCGTACATTTCTGAAAGGGTTTTTTTGCCAAACAAATACAATTTTTTTAAACTTATCATTGTTTCAGTGACTATATAAATATTTCTGAGATAACCATAACAAATAGTAAGCTTCTTCGATTGCTACTCATTTCACTTCGTATCCAACTCTTTCTACTTGATAAACATATTCTGACGAGCATGTTAAACGAACAATCGAATGAACGAACACATGAGTGAATAATTATCTTCTAACTCCTTCACATTTGAACTGAAAATGCAAGTCAAGCGATATATACGCGACGGCGTAAACACGCGTACGTACTAACGTGATTAGAACTCTCCTCCTCGCTCACCAACCCCCTCATTTCTCTTTTCATCCCCGACTCACCCCCGGACATGAATCCGCGCTAATAAGGAACACTCCACTTCTAATTTCCCACTTATATCTATTTGCATTCTTACAATGTAAAGTATTGCGTATTTGCACCTAGAAATATTGTGTTTACTCCACTATAATGTAGGTATTAGAGAGATTGCAGAGTAAAGTCAAAATACGTGGACTCGCGATTTTCTTTATAGTTGCTTGACTTTACCACCACTTACTGTCAAAAAGCTTTCAATCATATATTTTGTTATAATAATATAAGATACTATATTAATAGTAAAACAAATAGTATATTTGCTATAGTTTTGGACACAATGATTTACAATACAAATAATAGTAGCAAATAATAACAATATTACATAATTTAAAAGTCTAACGACTATTGTCTAACAAATACTTCATTAATAATTTTTGCATAATACATCATCACGCCTGTATTCCCCGAAGGGGTAGGCAGAGGTGCACTGTAGTGCGCCCACACTTCGCCGATGTATTTTGGTCCCAATGTAATAGGAGGCGAGCCTATTGCCATTATACCGGGCACATTCCTCCTCAATACGAGGGAGATTTGGGCCTTAGTCCACCACGCTGGCCCAGTGCGGGTTGGTGAACTTCACACGCCTTTCTATAGACGTGCAGGTTTCCTCACGATGTTTTCCTTCACCGTTCAGCAAGTGGTAATCATTGTTGAAAATGACATTCGCACATGAAAATTATCTCAGAGGTGCGGGCCTGGGATTTGAACTTGCACCCCTTACGTTCAAGGCGGGCGTTCTTGCCCGCGAGGCTACCACTGCTGTTAACTTCTGCATAATTTCAGCTATAGGCGCAAACATATCTTGATTATGTAATCTCAAAAGTAGGTCAAATTTCATTTTTATATTACATGATACCGTCGCACAAAGAAGAAAATATCTATTGAAATGCTAAACCGTATCGGCTGTAAACGCCATGCTTCCAAGTCACCGACAAAAGTCGATTCTTTACGTCGCCGTAGCTAACCGCATCACGTAGGGTAACACTGCGTAGATAAATGATTATTGCCATGGTGTAGGGCCATATTCCAAACCACTGGCACCTTGAAAACCTTTTCTGGGGAGGTACCCAAACACCGGATGAAGTAAATAGTTTGAAGATTGAGCGAGCAGGATACGGTAAGAGAACTCAATACATGCAATTTAATGATTCAATTAATGCATGACTTAGGTAAAGACAAAAAAGTCGCAATATTAATTGTTTGTCAATACCAAATCTAATAGGTAATCCAATCGTGGCTGTTCAGCCAACTCAATTTAAACGCATCTTTAAGGACTGCGTTAAAATGTGATTTATTTAAGCCGCGTGTTAACTCAATTTTCTAATGATATTTCATTGATAACTAGCGAAATTCGCTTGGTCTCGTGATTTAGTAAATTCCCAATAAAAGAACCAAGTGAATTCACACGTGCCAGTATGCTCAAGCCGGTACCCTATATTATATACCTACTAAACAATCATCACGCACCCGGGTACGCACCTTTATGTAAATGCAAACGCGCTGGCACTGACATCGACCAGTTTTATGAGCGTCCCAAGATATTGCACATATCCGCGACACTTATTACTTTCAACAAATGTTATAAACAACTTTCATGTTTTTGGGAAGGTTTTCATTAGAATGGAGGATATGAAGCGATTACTGACATTTTTGTGTGAAAATATGCATACCTTATGAACGCAAAGTTTCTTTATGGCAATGAGAATGAATGATTTATTAAATTGTTAGTACCTAAGAATGAAATATGAAATTACATTTTACTTTTATACAACACTTGTTAAATGTACTTAATGATATTCCTAAAAGTGTCTGTAATTATAAGAAAGTAATGAAGGAAATTAAATATAAGGTTTTAAGAATTCACCAAGCTATTAAAAAACGAAAAGAGTTTATGTAAATAATTAATATCATTAAAGTGATATGGAAATCGATATATGATTAATGATACAACTACACCTAAAATATAAATGAAAAACAGTAAAGTGTTCCCTTATTAGTGGCGAAGCGTACCCCAACCGGAGTTTTATCAGCTGTGAATTTCTCTCATAAATATTCGATTGGGACGCCGCCGTCGCGCCTGGGGCCCGGGCCCGGTCCCCTCTTTGTAATATTGAGATTCATAATTTGACCCGCAACTAACTTAGCGATCCACTGAATTCGTGAACACTAATAAGCCAGTATAAATAGTGAAGCGTAGCGAAGTGTAGCTAGTGAGTGAAGAACTCTAGTATAGTACTCGAGAATATAGTACAGAGGTTTTAGAGACAGGTTTTTAAGAAACACAAGATTGTTGAGAAATAGAGGGAATTAACTACAATTCTTTTATCATGAAATCATCCACAATATTATCTGAAAAGCGAATAGACAGGAAGACATCCTTCTTCTCCTACTCAAACCTGATTATGAAATTTTAGAATAGTAAGAAGTAAAAACAACAAAATTCAAGGTACTTTTTATTTATGCTTGATGTGCCTGATTCACTATTATTTAATTTTATCCTTCACTAGTCAATTGATATATTTTATACGTCTAGAATTTCGCTGTGTAGTTAACGGATTTAATACTCTCACCATTGCGAACAAATAATTACTATTTCAATATAAAATCACTGTTTTAATTTAATACAGAAAATGGTCATACAATTAAAAACAAGCACTCTTGGACTAATTTAACGTATGAGAAAAATGCCACAAAACCATTTTGGTTTTGACGCGTTGACCAGAAACCCCTTTTTGTACAGAACGGTTTTTCTTCATGAACTATGTTCAAGAAACGCTGACTCCTTTAATTTTGATTCGTTTTACCCTCACGTACCCCGGTTCTTTTCAGCTTTTTGTTTTTTTTTGCCGACGTAATTCATAATTTCTTAGTATATTCTCTCTTTGAATTCTTGCAATAAGATTTATGAAGCTTTGTTTTATATGACGTCAAATTTTGTTATTTTATAAAAAAATTATACCAACCGTTTCTGGATTTCTTTTTAAATCATTTATCTCATCTATAAATGACTCTAATAATTTGTATCCATAACAAACATTATCAAAGTGAATACGCCACATGTGTCTCAGTCTTGCTTGACATTTATAAACAAAAGTTAGTTTTTCCAAGTAAAAATATTACCACTGTTTGTCTCTTAAATCTTGACATGAAAAATACATTTACCTGATCTCCCCAGCGCCTCAAATTCGTCGCACATCCACATAAAAAGTTTGTTGCAACAAAAATATCCTACCCACCTATAATGATGTGCCATAACTCACCTGCCTTCCTCAAACTCAATAAAAGTGGTGTCGTAAAATTGTACAACCCTCGTGGTGAATTCGCAATGCATGAAGTCGCGTAGAGATTTGCGCTCGGAGTTTGAAAGCTTTTGTAATTAAATGTTTAGGGATGATGGATTTTAGTTCATATCACGGATTTTATGATCATTATGTTCATCTCATCTATAGTTGACAGGTTAGTTAGTTCAAATAACTTGTGATCCTGTGATATGGATTCAAATTTTGAACACTCCTTTTTATGAGTTCCGTCATTCTAAATTAATTATTATCTACATATTCCAGCACGCTTAGCATGACCTCGTAGACATTAGTCTTATCTTCTCCGTCTGTCAGATTTTTCAAACAAATGCAATCACATCGAGCTATGTCTATCGGCTTTAGCATGAGTACCGCACGTTAAACTACAAGACGCGACAAAAAGTCCAGGATAAATGTACTATCTTTTAAACCAGAACTAACTTGTCTGACTCCGCTCAGCTTCACCGCTTAAAGCTAAGCCGGTTTTGAACAGGTATGAGTTCATCGCCACCCAACTAGCGTTTGACTCGCGAAACTATTCGCTAAGTACGTCTCGCGAATTGTCAGTTACGGCAGTTGTCTATTACGGCCCGAAAGGCAATTTCGGGAGGCCAATTTCATATAAAACAGTCAAGTTACGTCGAATAAACTTTTAATAGGAATTGGTGTAATAGAAGCTATTGCTTTTATAAGTGTTTTAGATGAGCACTTTATGGGATTAGATAGTTTTTATATAGCACTTAAAATGTTTGACTATTTCTATAGTGAAAAATAATACCATGTAGTAAATCTGATTTAAGATAAATAAAGCAAACGAACATCTGATTTATCGTCAAGTAAATGAACCAACAATAAATAACTCAAATTCTTATCACAACAAACATTTGTCAAATGATAAAAACAAAAAGTAAGCCATTGAGTGTAGCGAGAGATAAGCACCACCTCTAGGCGTGACTGCCGGCCAATTTGGCCGAGGAGCACCCTCGAGGCCCCGAAGTAATGCCACTGACGTCCACATAAGTATCATGAAATTTATCGACCATACGTGCCCGTCGCAGTCCAAAATAAAAACAAGCCCGCCAAGTGTCAAAGTTCATTTTGAGCCTCGCTCGTGGTTTATATTCAATTACACTGATGTTCACATTTTTGAAAGGTTCGCATTTAATTTTAGATTGTATTTCAAGTTTAATGCTGGGTCACATTTTTTCATATCTACCCTATTTACGCTTTTATTTAGTAGGCTATAAGATTTTATCTCGTTTACTTCTGCCAGTTCAGTTTTGAATTCAGACATCCTAATTTTGGAGGCTTCACTTGTCTGGCATACATTATTACTTCATACAATACATCCACGTTACTTTTTGTATGCTCCAGTTCCATCGAATGCCGATTAACTGCTGTGGTATGAGAGGTCGTGTTTATTCCAGCATTGAACAGTAAACGGTGTATTGCATTGCCTTATGAGTTTTCATATCGGCTTTTATCGAGACTCACAATTTTATATTGAAACGTTCCACATTCACTAATACAGTGGAGGCTATAAAATTTATTTAGGCATTATTTATTCGCTCTGAAAGTCTATAAATTTTCTGTTTACTGAGCAATAATAACAAAATATTTACTGAATTTCAAAACTCTTGGAGCAGAAGATGAGTATCGTATCTGAGTTTGCTTAGTTGTGTTGTGTATTTATTTTATAGTAAACCTTTTCGCTATCATGATGATGGTTTATATTAATTTAGAAATTTCTGATTTATCTAATTCTTATTATACGGTTGTAAGACGTTCACAAAATGTTTTATTTTTACGTAACACAGGCACAAGAGCACAGAAGAAGCATCATTACGAAGCACCATTATCATTTATAACAAAAAGTCGAAATAATAATACGATAGTTATGTATATTTTTCTCTAATAACATCGCAAGTGCTAAAAAGCAAAATTTCAAGTTCACGTGTCACGTCGTGAGTCGAGAGACGCGGACGGTTCTCTCCGCCCATGTCACCCTCACCCACCTTCGACCGCCCCTGTGTTGCCATCTTTAATATAATTAGTGACACCAAAAATACAGAAACAGTGAGACAAACAATGTAATATTTAGTTTGTCACTTTGAAAACTTTTTGTATGTGCATGCATTTCTAGCTATAAATATGTATTCCCAGTTAAAGTTTTTTTTGTTTCGGAACCAAGTACCTACTTACAGTAACATTTAGTTAAAATCTGTTAATAAGTTCGACTCCCTAACTCAGAATTAGTAAATTTTGTTAGGATTCGCTTGATTCCCTGTTGAAGGAAATTTTAAAATCACATCACTTTAAAGGGTAGATACATGAAATGATTAAAGCCTTAAATATTATTTTAATACTGAGAATTAGGACGTCTCACAATAACCCGAGTGCTGGCAACACTAGCCCCGTCCACCCCACACTTTTATCGGCGTATAATTGAATTTCCGCACTCCGCTACAAACAGGAAGTTCTGCTGGTTTACGCTCGGCACTGAATATTGCATCCAGCGCTGATGGAGTTATTATTTTCAATATGACGATTAACCCTCTTTGAATAGTTGGATGATTGAGTGGTTAACGTAGTTTGTGGAAAATAGTTAACTGTACCGCTACACCTAGGCTTCAGTGCTCACATTATATTTTGTGCAAAAGAAACACGCCTGTTTATGTTAATTGAATGCTTTGTTGCTGGTACTACAAGCCAAACATACTTCAAAATACATAAAATTACAGTTTACACGGTATGTGGACACCGGAAGATATCTTACGCCATCACAGGAGTCCCGTGCCAATTGCCTCGGAAGCCTCTTTAAATAGTTTTTCAAGGCTTTATGCGCGGGGCCTTCTGCTCGAGATTGCTCCCCCTGCCCCTTCCTCAAGCCTCGGAAGCTTCCGATCTTATTTACACAAGGCGAACCTTCAAAGTCCCAAGTTGTTCGGCACTTTCTGTGAGGCCCTACTCTTCAATTTCAGAAATGGGTAATGGAATAATTTCTAAGGCCTTTTTGCCATCTAATTGATTTTTTTGTAAAAAGCACCCATATTGTTTTATAGAGTTTGAATATTTGATTTATGTTAGAAAATGATTTATTTTATTATTTATTTTAAGGGTGAAGAAAAACATCGTGTGGAAACCTGCATGACAATAGAAAGGCGTGTGAAGTTCACCAACCCGCACTGGGCCAGGGTGGTGGACTACGACCCAAAAATCTCCCGCGTATTGAGGGAGAATGTGCCCGGTATAATGGCAATAGGCTCGCCCCCTATTAATACATCGGCGAACTGCAGTGCACCTCTGCCTACCCCTCCGGGGAATACAGACCTGATGATTTATTGCATTATTGTATGATTTATTACAATGTGTTATCAGGAAATTAAATAAATTTGCTCTATTGTACAATTTAAAATCATCTATTTAATTAATAAACAAAAAAAGTAGTTTAACTGACAATTTAAGCTAATTCCTTATTTAAACATCAGAATTAATTAATAATAACAAGTAAGTATCTCGACGCAAGCGCCTAGTTTTACTAACATAGCGGCCCTACCTATCCGTTGTTCGCTGCGTTCCACTCCTCCTGGGAGGCTCTCCGAACTATTTGTGAAAAACAGCAAATAAAGCTTTGTCAGTTATAGGAGAGAGGTTCGTGCTTGACAATACGTTCCTATTCATTTCCGCTAAAACCCACTTTGAGGGTGTCTTAGGTTTGTTAGAACAAACCGACTTGGAACATTTTCCGGCTTTGTTTAATTCTAACACTTTTGAGATACTTGTTTCTTTGCTTTTGTGTTCGAATCACCTTATGATGAAATTGGGTTTCGAAGTTTAATTTATTAACTTAATGACAAATACTGCTTGAATAATATACTCATAGAATATGGTTTTACGATATGTACACATTTAAAAAGTGCCACAAAGAATGTTCTATGATTAAACCAAAAATTTTAGCAGAGTATGAAAAACCTTCCTTATTTTTTAAGAATTTCTTATCTCCTACGGGTCCCATACCCGGATCAGTACAAGCAAGATAAGAATCATAAAAATATTTTTAATATACATCTATCCAATATCATCCACTCCATTGAAACGCGACCCATTTCTCCGCATTATTATAATTACATCATAGACGCAATTAGATTAATATATTTGGACGACAAAGCTGGCACGTATCAAAGGGCCCTTTGAGAGTTTGGATGTACCCTCCCCAATGGAACGCAAGCTGACCTACGTCCAAGTGCATATACCAGTGAACCTACCAAAAAGTTCCAGTCACAGGCATTATTCGACTTTGACCAATGTCGCGTGCGAGACTGGTTGGCCTCCCTATACCCCACACCCCCCATTGACGCTGTAAATTTGTTGACAGTAATGTAACTGGGAATAGTGTATTTGGTTGACCTGGATGATATTAACTTTTTGTAATGTTGGTATTACTGGGCTGTACGATCGCCTCATATTGCACTTGGATTGTGTTAAATTTCATGTATTATTTTCACAGATTATTAAGCTACTAAATATTTTGGAAAACAAATATTGATACATGCCAAGCTAGGGGAGCTGAATTATTAAGACCTATGTATGAGCTATGTTTTAAAATAGTACTTAAAGCGCCTGAGTTTACCTAAAATTAAACTAAGAAAACAAAAATATTTTGCAGTGGTTTGTTTCAGTTATGATGCAAACTGTAATAATAAGTTTTTTTTATCTTTGATACTTGTTTGCTTTGTGAAATTATTTATAATAGTTACCCAGTTGATATACTGCTATTCAACTGTAACTTTCCCGTAAATACGACTACCCGGAGGAATTAATCAATTTCATACATAACTAACGATGCCTCGTATTAACTTTTCTGAACGGGGATTACTATTACGTAAGTACATATCAGCGTATTAAGCTTCCTTCTGATAAAGTGATCTTCGTTCATCTCAATTAATACAAAAAAAAGGATATTTATGAGTTTCCATCATTAATGGAACTACATTATAACTTTCCGTATCGAACATGTAAAACCTCGTAATATGAATGAATGTAATAGAAGCCATTAAGTTCCAGTAATAAATGATGCAATAATAATGTCACTTATTGAAGTTTTCAGTGACCGAACTCCGAATATGTTTAATATTCTTACGTCAAAAGTTTGCAATGTTTAATTAAAATTCGACATTATCACGAAACCTGAAACTTCCAACTTCAAACCCACATATGCACAAACATAATCAACCTTTTCATATAATTACATACCTCAAACTCCAAAGGTCATATTCTAATCTTATCCATTGAAAACGCTTCAATATAAACACCGAGGTTCAAAGTTCACTGTTTACCAATTAAAATTTCGACTTTCACCATCCCATGTACACCTGGAAGGATCTGTTTTCCAACTAGTTGTCGACACTCGAGTTAATAATTCCCTTTATAGTCGAGTAAGTTGCTTACAACCTCTGCGGCGTCTAAGTAACTTCGGTAGGGCACACATTACGTGGTCTCTTTAAATATTTGGTCGGCGGCGGATTGAAATTATTTCACCGGATAAACGGAATTTCGGCGGGGCATTAACTTTGATGCATTATAAGGGTATTATGGTTAGAGTTCGGGATATATATTTTAGTTTGAGCTTAGGACTAGGCATAGATATTTGGATATATTTGACAGTAAGTATAGTAGTAACAAAATGAATTCGCAGGGCAAGTAAATCTAATCTAGTTGCATCAGTCATCTTTAAAATCTCAACTAAATCAAATTCCCCTTATTATTTACACTGTTATAAACGGATCTATTACCAAATGCAGATTGCAGATTTGAAGCCTTTTTTGGAGTCTATCATCATAAGAAAGATCTCAAAGGGTTGCAGTGTAAGCTTCAGATGCAAGACTTATAAAACAAGAACGATTGTAAGTCGCAATCACGGAGACATCGGTAAGAGATTCAAGATAAAATACATAATCCTACCGCTCGAGCTGAGTAAAGCCACATACATTGCACTCGATGTAAATAGCTTACGGATTGTGTTACATGTTTTCTTGTAACTACAATATGTTATTATTATTTCTTTCACTACATTTTAATTGTAGATTTTTACTTGGCGTCAGGTTCATAAGCTATCTTCACATCAACTTTTTTGAAG